>JAQPPZ010001776.1:1280833-2561666 GCA_028583015.1 Wollemia nobilis | reverse complement strand
TTTTTGAATAGAATATAAGTGATTATTACATACTTGATTAAGTAAACAATAAAAAATCTCTTAATATCACTCATCATCATTTATTTCTTCCATAGAATTATGTTGTCATAAAATCTAAGAGTCAAATTTAGCCAATGTTTTTGTTAGTCAAAATCTTCTAATAATTCTCATAGGATTTATTTCCAAATCAAATTCTTGTAGGATAGACACTTACTTGCCTCTATGTTCTCCTAGCTCATTTTGTATCAACATTATTTTCACAATTGGACCTGGTATTATTATAAACACTTTACTATGTATGAGATAGTGTTGCAATTTCTTCATATATTTGATCAAAGAAAATGAATGTTTTTCAATTATCAAATATTTTAGGCGAGCATCCTTTAGTCACAAAATTATGATAGTTATTGGTCTCTCATCTCTAGATTCCTTTATTCAATTTAGAACTCTAGTGGTAGAATTTTGAGATGGGAATGAGTCTAGAAATTATGGGTGTAATCAAGAGTTATTAATATAGGGGCATCCATGATTTCCATTTGATTTCTTGAAAGGTGTATTGTGCTTCCTTGGTCTATGTAATCTCGACATATTTCTTGAGCATCACAATCAGTATTAAAAATATTTTTGCAAAACCAAAAATAAATTTCCTTATGAAATTCAATTTTTCAAAGAGAGACTTCAACTCATTTTTGGTTATGGGAAGGGTTTTTTTTCTTTTTAATTGCTTCAATTATTTCTAGGTCTATGGAAATACCAACTTCTAAAATAACATGCCCCACACGTTTTTATTCTATAACTCCAAAAATACATTTTTGGGGATTCAATGAAAGTCCATGCTCTCAACATCTATGTAGTACCCTTTTTACATCTTCCAAATGGTCTATAGTTTTTAGTAGAAATGATATCTAGATCATCCATGTAAATTATGATGTATTTTTTATTAAGGTACTTAAATCCAACACCCAAAGATCTTTAGAAAATTGATCTTACATTAATTAAGCCAAACAACATTCTCATGTAAGCATTCATTCCTTAAATTTATACTAAATATATTTTTAATCCTATCCTTATAATCTACCATTACCTGAATGTATCTTGACTAATCATCCAAGAAAGAAATCATCTAAGAGTTGTTGGCTATTTGTAGCACTTCATGCAAATAAGGGATGGGATAAGTATAATTCTTTGACACTCTATTAAATTTTTTGAAATGTATGCATAGGCATTCTTATCCATTATTATTATAATCTTGTACCAAATAGGAAACCCAAGAAAAATGGCTTATAAGAGAAATGATGTGTGATAAAAACAATTTTTGTATCTCTTTCATAATGAGAGGTTCCAATAATAGATTCATTAATCTCTATTTTTGCTAGAAGGGCTTCGCTCATAGATCCAAGGGAATGGTATGGATAATGAGAGATGTTTCAAATTGTCTTAACTCTATGCTATAACATATTTGTAATCCTTTAAGGACTAAATTATTTATATTTTCTCTTCATTAGTGCACGTCTTTCCTAGGAAGATATTTTTATGATTATTAGCATTTCCCATATTGTATGCTTCTCATGAATACTTTATAGATGATGTAGCCTACTACTTATGGGTATGACAGTCCATATCAAATAATCATTTAAAAAAAATCATATTTATAGGAATGGTGTTTTTATCAGGATCAATTCACATTCTTCATCTAGCTTTGTATAGTTTCATTCTTCCTCATATATATTTAAAAAATATTTGAATTAGCAATAGAATCAGCTCTATTTTTGTCATCTTCAAATATCTAGAATTTTGATATGTTGAATGGTATAGAGGGGTTGGTGACTAACTCTATTAAAAATCACTTTATCTTGAAATGAAAAACTAGTTTTAGGGTACTTGTTGCTAATGCTAATGAATTTGTAGTAAGGTTATTTTTACGTGAAATGGTTTAATTATTGCAAGCATCAAACTCTTTGATTAAGTCCAAACATTACTCTCATAATTTAAGAGATGTTACATGCCCCACATTTGTAATACATTGGGGTATATGTTATTGTAATAAGGTGCACCATGTATTTAGTTAGAAATGGCCCACGTGTTAAGTTAGGAGAGTGTGTTATCATAGAATCTTGTATATAATTGCTTTGTCATAAAATCTCTTTGTTGTCATAGAATTATGAATGTAACCATTGGTATTATGAATGTAATTACCAATTATGAATGTAACCACTAGTATTATGAATTTAACTACTCTAAATTAGGTGAGTTAGGAATATTTTCATAGAATACTATCATAGTAGGATGTCATGGAATATTTCAATATTACAATTGAAATAATATAATATTGAGTAGACAAAGACTAGAAAGGCAGTGTTATATTAATGCATCTAATGTATGTTTGCCTTGCATTTTTACCATCTTGAGAAAGTGTGGTAACATTTTATGAATTTGATATGAGCCAATGATTTCAAATATGGGATAATTCTATTGGTTGTAAAATAGAATCCATTCTTGATCCTTTAGTTGGTTATGTTGTGGACGGATAAAGACTTAACTTTCTCTCTTATGGAAATATTAAGAACTCACTTTTCAAATTGGGTCATGGGAATGTAAACCTTAATAGAAGACCCAATAAGAATATTGTTGGATGTAGATTTAAGAACCTCTTATATGATAAGTACCCCTATAAAGGTTATTTTGGGTAACCTAATCGGATGATGGAGTTGAGTTAACTAAATGAAATGAAGGTTTGCCAAGGAGGCATAATCTTTTAGTTTCAAAATATTTACTCCACTATTAACTAATTACTAAATAATTAAGAGGGTTGAATGTATGCATGCCATGCTTAGATAGACCACACACAAAGAACTCTAGTAGAGTCATAATAGAATAACATAATTATTGGTAACCATAGAATGGGGTGTAGATGAGAATTCACAGACGGAGTAGACTAGCTTAGATATAAAGGATATATATCTAAGAACATTGAGAGTTATCAATCTCGAGGTGCCTATATTATTTCTTGAGAGTGTGATCTCCAATATAGGCACCTCGGGATTGATATCTCTCAGTATTTTTAGATATATATCCTTTATATGTAAGCTAGTTTAAATGTTTTTGTTAATGTCGACTTTTTTAATAAATAAAAAATTGTTTACGGTGTGACATGTATGACCTCTTTGCCTCCCACCCCCTTGTCTGCCATTGTAGGAACACCTTTCGGCATAAATAGCTCATCATTTTTATGAGATAGATAGTCCACACTACCATGCTAAGTGCACCCACATAGATGGACTTATGTATGATGTGATAATTAGCATACTCTCTTTTGACTGATTGAAATGGAATAAACTAGCTCATTGAAAATATGAGATCGATAGCTATTTTGACACAAAACCTAGTACTCTTACATAGATGGACATATGTAAATGGTAGGGATGGGTGTACTCTATGATTGGTCTATGCAATAATTACATACTCCAATTAGTAGTGGGTGAATAACTTAGTTTGGGAAGAAAAAAAGGTTCTCATATATGGATGGAATTTTTGGTGATGTCAGATTTGAGGAATCAAATATCAAAAGCATAAGCAATGTGAATGTAAATAGGTACTACTAACAAATAGTAGACAAAAAACAATATCAATACACATATATACAATAGTCTGGTTTGAAAATATAGGAGGAATCCTCCTAAGAAACAAGCCATACAAAGCACCCAAGGAAATAAAAACAATACTAAATTAATCAATCCATAGAGCACTAATTTTAAAAATATTTTGTAGAAAATATCCCTTCTGGCATAGTTGTCTATAGAACCTCCTTTTCTTGAGTTCCTTTCTTCTATTTTAGTTATTTTCCCTCCCATAAACCATAGTAAAGGAGAAAATGTCACCTCATATAAGTCGAGGTACATCCATCCATGCTCTCACAAAGGCACTCATGCACATCCATCCATGGTGCATGTGGTTAGCATATCATATGTTACTAAGATGGCCAATCCACTCGAGCGCCATCTTTCTAAAATTTAAAAAGCATTATCTCTAAAAATCCTAATATTAATTTTTAAAGGCTAAGGTTGATTATATTTATCTCTTTTAATTTAAAGCATAAAGCAAATACAAGCTTATAAAACCAATCACTCATTTAGAACATCCCTTTTTCTCTTATTGCTAATTGCTAACAATAAAGTAATTGGGTTCATCACTTCCCAATTAATATATAGTGTTAATACTAATATCTTGAGTACTAATATTACCAACTATATTAATACTTTAAATTATTTAATTAATCAAAATTATGCTTCCAAAACAAACAAAACAAGGACTTAATTGGATTCATGATACATTATGTTGCTTTATCCTTGACAAGTGGCTTTTTACGATAACTAGCATGTTATCCTGACTCCTACTAAGGATGACTCCATTGTCATAGCAATCTCATGGCCCAAAAATGTATCCCAAAAACAAGTAAAATGTAATGCATGTATATGATGGTTATAGTTTACTTATGATTTGTCTATGAACAAGTCATCAACCATCATTTTCCAAAATTTTATCTCTCATCTCTGGGTGGTTGTTCCTTGCCAATCCACGGATGAGAGTACCTGGTCCTACAACCATAGATCCATTAGTAGTACCATATTCTAAACCAAACATAAAGTGCAATTACCAACACATAATGGTATCACAAATTGAGATTATGCATTAGATATCCACACACCAATACATAAATCAATGTTAAGAATAAGTCCTACCAAGGAGGACTATTACATTAGAAAATCCAAAAAATCTTATTGCTCCATAAAATTCCAAAAATATTTGTTTTTGAAATATTTTCCTCATGATCCATGTTGGTTTTCACTTTTATATTTTTTTAATAAATTTTTTCATATTTATATATGATTCACTTGCATTTTACAAGAAAAAATACACCCTTTATCCAGTGAATTGACATCCTTTGTTGAGAAAATAGACACCTTTCTCTAATCTAATCATACCATGTTTTGATAAATTCACTCCCTTGATTTAATTGCCCTATTTTGTAAGTGAATCTCTCTTTTCAGCCAATGGATCATTTTGTGGGTGAATTACTTGATTTTGTGAGTGAATCATTCCTTTGATCCAATCAAACCATTTAAGACTTAATAACTTTTTTGGAACAATTGATATATTTTATAAATAAATCTCTCCATTTTGGAGAGCCAAATTTTATCTATTTTGCATGTTTTTCTAATTTGTAATGTTATTATTTGGTTTACAAAATCCATTTTCTATGCCTAACTCCTCAAAATTAATGAAAAATTTATAGGGCATCAAGATAGATTAGTGAGAGATCCTAAACGTTTCCTTTATCCATGGGCATGGAGTCTTTAAACATAGAATCCCTATTATAAAATTATAAAATTATGGGTAACCATTGTTTAAATTTGGGATAATAGGTTCAAAACTATCTACCAATTAGTGTGTGAGGGTGCACCTCGTCCAACTACATTTTGGCATTTAACACTTATTGCTCATATTGATCATATAAGGGTATATTTACTTGATCCTCTTTAATTTATTAACTTTTTGAGCTAGCATTTTGGTTCAATGTTCTCCTTTGAAGTACTAGATGACACCATCTATGGAGACCTTCACTTTGGTTTTATTCATAGTCCATTTTTTAGTAGTTATTACATCTCCTTTATCATTTATTAACTATATTTCTGAGAGAATCATATGTAGCTTACGTTATTGGTGTCTCCCTTTCACGTAGGATGTCTTTCAATTACATGATTAGAATCTTCTTATTTGACCTATGCAACAATTTTATTTATTTTATTGGATGGTTAGTTCATTATTGTATTTTGCATTAGATATTAGCTCCTCTTCCATATACCTTATTGTATTTAAAGAGAAATATATCATGCTTATGAGGATATGTAAGGTGTACTTTAAAACACATGGTATCAAAGATACTTGGCTTGTCCCATGACTAAGATTGTAAATTTTATATTATTTATTAAAATTTTCTTGATGACCAATAACTTCCCTCTTCACCTTATCATCTAGAATTTGTGGATCATATGTGTGGTAGATGTTGAGGCTCTTTCCCACCAACATTGTTTTGATCAACCTAATTTCATGTCATTTACAAGATGACTGATACTTATTTTATATCTTTCATTTCAAAGTGTCTCTTTTGATAAAGTGAGCACAAGACTGATAGACATCAAGGGTGAGGTGCTATTTCACTATGTGAATTATGTTAAATACATAAATGCTATATGGGTAAGAGTATTATAGTACCTATGGGAACTAGTGAACTAATAAAGATAAAGATACTAGTTTGACACATGATATAGGTGATTACGTGGTTTGAGCAATGATGAATGGTGAGAGGAATTAAAAAGATGAAATGTAGGATGACATAAATATATTTATAATTTGGGATCTTAAAGGATGCACGCAAGGTGGATTAAATAGTAGGTGACAACATGAATGTTGATAGGGTAAATTAGAGTGGATATGACATATGAAAAGACCCTATATTTTGAATAGTAAAACCTATTGGTGACCATAAAACTAGGGATATGCTTATTTGAGGATGGTATGGGTGCAACTATAGAAATTAGGGGGATTTCAAGAACAATTAGTAGAATAAATAATATGGAAAGAGAAATTAGAGAGGGGAGAGAAGAAATATTGGTGAAAGTGAAGTGCAGATGGTTATGGAAAAGATGGTAGAAGAAATTTATACTTCTAGATTAGAAGTTTACACTCCTACCATTATTTTTCTTGTAAATTTTTAAATACCTACTCTTTAGGGATATCCATAATTCCCCTTTATATTTTTTATCTTTCCTTTCCTTGAATCATCAAAGATATCTTGTATTGGCCTATCTCTAAAACTAGACTACTAACAAGGTTTACCTAGGGTTATGCCTTATCCATTGGGTTGTAAGGTCATAGGGAAAATACCACTTACCCTAAAATAATATAGATATTGGTAATTGCCTTTCTATAATTGCATTTCCACCTTGGTATTTCATCTTATAAATATCTTCAAACAATCTAAGAGGGAAGAGATGTAATAAAATGGGAACCTAAGTGTCTCTTATGATATTTCAACCCAGGTGATATAGGGTTTTCTATTTCTTCTTCTTCTTCTCTCTTTGTACATTTTTTTTTAAAGAGAAGGGAATTTATCAAAATAAACAATTGTATCTTTAAGAAAAAGATAGACGTATTCACTAACTTAGAAAAATAGGTGTTGGGTCTTCCAATGCCAATGTTCCATATCAAGATTTTTGAATACCTATGTAAAAATAGTAAGTTAATTAGCATTATTCATGCATATGGAGGGTCTTTGTAAAAGGGTCTTCTAAAATTTAAAGCCTCATGGAGACATTATGGGTGATAGTATATTTCTTCGCCCAAAGGATCAAAAGGTTGAGCAAGTATCATGATCTGATAACTTAGAACAACCTTTTGTCTTAACACTTCCTCTTGATATATATTTTGATGCTAACCATTTTGGAATTGATATCTCTCTTTAGTTCTAGAGTGATGGGAATAATGGGTGGGTATTGGAATTTTTATAATTGTGATAGTCTCTTTACCTTTTACCTCATTCTATGATTGAATTTGATGGTGATATTTAATTTGGATACCTATCTTTATGTAACTAAGAATTTTTTTTTTTTGAAAAAGAATGTTTCCTTTTGTTCTCATTCCTATACCAATCCAATATCATCCTTTAAAGCATCAAACTATTGGGCTACAAATTTTAGCCTAGTTGTACTTCCTAGAATTGTAGAAAATACCCCATGTCTAGGAGCATGTCTTATATATCACTTACTATAGCCCAATTTTTTGGAGCTACTTAGATGATCTAAGGAGTTATAGGTTGAAAAAGGATTGAAAATACAACTAACTTCATATTATTTACAAACTCATTATATAGGCACTAATGGCCCAAAATACATAACCAAACCCATCAAATCATGGATTTGATCCAATATGCTTAACCATAAGCTACAAATGTGCAATGGAGAATGCACGTAACTTCTAAGTTAAGAGAAAAGGAATAATGCTAACTATAAGATCCATTTTAGCTATCTTGAAGTACACACTTCCTACTTTGAGTTCACACTTACTAACTAACACTCTAAATGACAACTAGAAGATAACTAGTGCCCACAAGTGCATGTGAGAAGGAGACTCACTTACAATTATTAATTTGCAAGAAATAAACTATGCAAACCTAGCTAGGAACTACTAGAGGGGTCATATGAGGGATAAAACATCAATCCTCATCATGCCTCGACACAATAGAAGCATTGGCCTCCAATGCTTTCAAAAGAGTAGGAAATTCATGGGACATCTGATGAAAAGAAATCCAACGAGCCTGATGTGGCAGCTGTCCTCGCTAAGCCACAAGATATGAGGTGGTAGACCCTTGGTGAGTCTGTAGAGTCTTTGTGTCATAGATCTGATCAGAATCCAATGGTAATTGAGAATCAGGAACCACATCCACAGGATGACTAATAGCTGGTGTAGTCTCCAATGTAGAGTCAAAGTACAACTTCAAAAGATCTACATTGATGACATCATGAATTCCCAAGTGTGTAGGAAGATCAAGGCGAAAAGCATTATCAAACACCTATTGAAGAATAGTATAAGACCCATAGCGAATCGGTTTGATTTTACTATGAGTCTTATCAGTAAAACACCTCTTGTCAAGATGCAACCAAACTTTGTCACCAACCTGAAATGGATGAGGAATTCAATGTCGATCCATGGCCTTTTTCTGCTGCTACTGTGTCTTTTGCAAAATATCAACCACCTTTTATTGTAGATTGTGCAAGTGTTGAATAAATGAGTGTGCCTTGTCTTGCTCCTTTTGAATATGTGACATGACAGGAGAAGGCAAAGACAAAGGTAACTCATAAGGTTCCAAGGGCTAAAATCCCATACAAACCTCAAAAGGTGAGTGACCTGTAGAAGAATGTAGGGCCCTATTGTAGGCATGTTCAATATGAGTGAGACTCAAGTCCCACTTTTCTAGTGAAGCGTGATGATAGATTCGTAAACTTTGCACAAGGGTACGGTTTACCACTTCAGTCTGCCCATCGGACTATGGATGATAGGCGGTGGAAAAGTTAAGGGAAACTCCCAAAATTTTCCACAAAGAATGCCAAAAGTGACCCACAAATCATGAATCATTATCCGATATAATGATAGTAGGTAGACCAAAGGAATTCCAAATGCTGTCAAAGAACAATTGGGCTAATTCTGATGTAGAACTGGTCTTGCGACATGGAATAAACTTAGCCATATTACTGAATCTGTCAACCACCACAAACACACAATCATGTTGTCGCACTGTCATGGGAAAACCACTAACCAAATCCATGGAAATGCTTTCCCAAGGATGGGAAGGAATAGGCAAAGGCATGCCTAAGACAAACTTCATGTTAGCTAGTTTTGAGTGACAACAAAATGCACACTGTTTGAGAAATCTCAACACATCTCTCTGCATTTTAGGCCAGTAGAAAAATCTTTGCAAGTGATGAAGTGTTTTGTGCTTCCCAAAGTGACCACCATAAAGTGTAGAATGAGCTTCTTTAAGAAGTGACACTCTAGGCTCACAAGGAACACAAACCTTGTCAAATTTGTAAGGAAGTCCTTTTTTGATGTAGAAATCTTGGAAAGGACACAAATTGGAATAAGAAGGCTTACTTGCTCAAATATTTTCCCAAAATCAGGATCCTGTGAATACTGATTAGGCCAAGTCTGAAATCCCAAGTGTGAAGTGGACATAACTGTTAAGGCAAGAGCGACAGGAGGCCTACTCAAACAATCAGCAATAGTATTACTCTTTCCCTTTTTGTACTTGATCACCAAGTGAAATTGTTGGAGGTCAGAGGCCCACTTCATATGTCTTGATTCTTCAATTTTACTTTGAGATTGTAAAAACTTAAGAGGCATATGATCAGTGTGTACTACTGTATATTTTCCTAAAATATAGTGTCTTCAATACTTGATAGCTTGAACTAATGCATACAACTCCTTGTCATATGTAGAATAGTTCAACTTAGCAGCAAAAAAAGTTTTTGAATGATAAGCAACTGTATGACCATTATTTTTGAGCACAACTCCTAAGGCAACTTTAGAGGCATCTGTTTCAATCTCAAAATGTTGAGAGAGGTTAGGTAAAGTTAACACAAGTGTTGTACAAAGTTTCTTTTTAAGTTTCTCAAAGGCAATCTCTTGGCTTTTCTCCCAATGAAATGGAACTTTAGACTTAGTGAGATAATGCAATGGAGCTGCAAGGGTGGAATATTGAGGAATGAACTTGCGATAAAAATTCACAAGTCCTAGGAAACTCCTTAACTCAGTGAGAGTTGTAGGAGGGGACCACTTAAGTAAAACATCAACTTTTGTGGGATCTACCTGAATTCCACTTTCACTAATCACATAACCAAGGTAAGAAACTGAAGTATTGCCAAAATAACACTTGGAAGAATTGGCATATAATCGATTCTTCGCAAGAAGATCAAGTGTATGATGGATATGCCTAAGGTTTTCCTCCCAAGTCTTTGAGAATATCAATATATCATCAAGATATATTATTACAAATTTGTCAAGTACATCACGAAATACATCATTCATCAACCTCATGAAGGTTGCAAGAGCATTAGTAAGACCAAAGGGCATGACCAACCATTCAAAGAGGCCCATATTTGTCTTAAAAGCTATCTTCCATGTATCCTCAGCTTGGATACGCACTTGATGATATCCACTTTTGAGATCTATTTTTGAAAATAACTTAGCTCCTTGGATCTGATCTAATAAATCATCAATGCGTGGTAGTGGATATCTATTCTTTATAGAAATTTTGTTCAAAGCACAAAAATCAATGCACAATCTCCAAGTGCCATATTTTTTAAGAACCAACAAAATAGGTGAGGCACAAGCATAAGTACTTTCCTTAATGAAACCATTAGACAACAAATATTCTATTTGCCTTTGTATTTCTTCATTTTGCAAAATAGATTGTCTATACATGAGAGCATTAGGTAGTGAAGAACCAGGAATGATTTCAATGCTATGATTAATTGTACAAATTGGAGGAAGAGACTTTGGCTCCTAAAATATGTGTGAGTAATTTTGCAATATTTTATCCATTGAAGAGTTTTGCTTTGGAATGGATGTGGATGTAGGAGTGTTTTGAGAGCGAATGAAAATTAGAGCAACATCACCACCTTTTTTAATTACTCTTTCTGTTTTCTTGGAACTTAGAATGATGTTAGGAGTGTTGGTGCTTTTAATGAGAAAGACCTGACCATATTTTTGAAGTGTGTAGGTTCTTTTGAAAGCATCATAAACAACTCTCCTATCATACTGAAAAGGTTGTCCAAGCAAAATCCCACAACAATCCATAGGAGTCACATCACAAGTGACTTGATCTATGAAATGTGGGCCAAGTGCAAATTTTAATGTGTAAGTGTGAGTGATTTCTGAGCCCCTTCCACTATCATTCCAACCCAAATAATAAGGTTGATGATGAGGCTCCATAGGTAACTTCAAACGCTCGACAATGGACCTCGCAATTAGATTTTTCTGTGAGCCATTATCCACTATACAATTTGTTGCAAAATTATGGAGCAAATGAGCTCGAGTGATGAACAAAGCATCATGAGTGCTCTCAAATGAACTTACATTTACTAAGGTAACCTCATTGAGCTTACCTTGTAATTCCGTATATACTCTAATTTCTCCTACTGACTCAAGGGGACCTTTGGAAGCATCCTCCTCTTGAGTAGTAATGACTAAAAACTTCTTTTTAAGCTTAAAACAATCAACTTTTTCATGACCTTTCTTCTTACAATAGTTACAAAACTTTTTAGAAGAAGAAGAAGGTTTGGAAGAAGAAGAAGAAGAGGGAGTAGAAGCGGAAGGGGAAGGAGAAGAAGGAGATGGAGAAGAAACATTCTTCTTTTGAGCAAAATTCTTTTTTTGTGAGAAATAATTATTCCCTTTTGATGATTTTGCAACCACTTGAGTAGCATGTGCGTGGAATGCCTGTGAATGCACCTTAAACTTGTCCTCCGCAAGTTGTGCCTGGTTGAAAACTGAATCCAATGTGTCCATAGAAACAAACATTATTTCCCTGTACAAATGTTCCAACAAACCACTTTGAAATTTGAGAATCAAAGCTTTAATATCTTCCTCCACATTCAAAAGTATCTTGTACCTATTGAATTGAAATATATATTCCTGCACAGCCATATTAATACTTTGTCAAAGTTGAAACCATTTAATGACCAATTCCTTAGAATAATTGGAAGGATAAAAATTGGTCTTAAGACAGTCTACAAGCTCATCCCATGAGGTGAGTTTATCATGACCTATTTTTCTTTCAACAAGTACTTTATTTCTCTTGTATGATCGAATTCATCATTTGAGGGAGGCACTAATGCTTGATGATCTCAATGTATATTTTCCCTTGTTATCTCCATAGGTAGGACATCCTTGACATGGAACTAAAGCAAATCTTATGGTTTAACTTCTACTTCCATCACAAACTCTTCTTCTTCTATGGGAATGTAAATACTTCACATTATTATTTAGAATTTGATTTTTTATCTAAGAAAGGATCAATTAGTTTATGAATCTTCATCCTATACACCCTTTTCTATGATGTCACTCTCCTTTTGTTTATCATATTATGATACAATAAGTTCTTTATCTTTTATCCTTCCCCTTCTATGGACTAGTGTACCCTTCTTGGTTTTAACTTGGCTATTAGTGGATTTCTTATTAGAAGCTTTCCTCTTATCTATGGTTACAACATATTGATTAGTGCATATAGTATCATCTTTACAAACTAATTCTATATTTTTTCTATAACACTAAAATTTACTAGGATTGAATCATTGAGATTGGGTATCATAGGTATTAATGGTGGAGTTTGTGATTGTTGATACATGGTTAGATTAGTTGTGCTAACCACTTAATATGTTATTGGGGCCTATTGAGCTTGATATTGCTAATTATATTGAATACACTAAAAATACTTGATGTCTCTAATGCAGTTTATGGGATCATTTCTATGATTACAAGGAAATTACCATGCTAGATCGATTTCCATATTGGTGTCAACCATATAATTGTGGTATTGGTTTTCTCCTTGATTAATGCATTTATTTGGCATTTTATATCCTACCAAGTATGGAGTCCTTCTGGATATACAAATTCTATGATTTTTGTCACTATCATTGTACAACATTATTTTGATCTACAAAATTTTGGATCATCTCCATCATTTTACTTCTTAAAAAATTGCTATTGGGCCCATTGACTTGATTGGGTGGAGTATGGAGGGATGGAAGTTATGGTTTTAAGGCTATGGTAGATGAATTTTTTTGATGAAGATAGGTAATGATGCACTGTAATATAGAATAATGGCCAAAGTGTTTGGTTGGGGATTTGGAATTGATGAAATGTTGGGTGTGGATATAGGTATATGCATATTCCAATAAATTTGATCTACATATGCTATTTGTGGAGTATAGGGTATATTTATTGCTTGAATGAGAATATCTTCTACTCTTTTCACTTCTTCAAATGCTATAATTAGTGTATGAGATTAGCATTAAAAACCACAAAAGCTAAATTTGATTGTAAACCCTTGATGTAATATAGTAATGCGTACACTCCATTTGACCTAAAATTTTGTGTAATTATATTCAATATCCTCAATAATATAGTATTGAAATCATGTATATATTCCTAAGTATGTCTTTGGATTTCTCTTAACTGAAACAAAACTATGTAACAATTTTCCATGTTACCAAATCTATGCATAAACGATTCCACTATTGATTGCTAATTAGTAATAGAATTATCTAGTAATTCCTTATACCACAAGGAATCTTTATCATGAGGAGAGTATATCACCAACCATACTATTATGTCATCTTCTTGGGTGTACTAATTTTATTTAAGTGTCGATAATTCATTGAGGTCATACAGTGTAATCTTATCCTCTTCCTCATTGAAGGTAGGTAGTGCTTTCATAATTATAGAGGGAATATGAGAATAGGTCACTAAATTAAGTAGACCTTGGTAGGTCCAATCAATAAATTGGCTTTGTGGCCTATTAGGCACTCCTATATAGTTTTATTGAGTATAAGGTTGGCCATATTATTTTTGAGGAGGGGTATATTACATATCCATGCGGCAGATAGAAAGGGTATAGAAAATATGGATATTGATTATTTTGGTAGAGAGTACTAAAGTGGTAGATTCTAGTAAAACCATTATTGGTTTGAATATGATTGAATATTTTATTAGATATTTTGTAAAATATTTCTATAAACCTTGAAAAAATTATAGGTGTTGAGGTATTTGAGGACTTTGAGGCTATGGCATATTTTATACTATTTAGGGGCTCCCCCATGGTCAAATTGATATAAAACTACCCAAAGCTCAAAAATATCAAATACAAGAGTGAAGCTCATATGATTATATTTGTTTAGTGGCTAGGGTTCATGGTCTCACCCCTCAAAAAAGTTTTTAGGTTGTTTTTAAAGCAAATTGCTCACCTAATTTTGCTAATGTTCAAAACATAAAGCATCATCTTAGATACTCCAGTGTATGTAACTATATAGATATAATATTAGTGTGAATCTATGAAAAGTCCTTCAAATTTAAAAAATAAATAAAATTTACCTATTTGAGCATATTGTTCACAATATTAGGTGATTCACTTCTAGAATGTCATTTTTCAATAAACTATCAATTTGAGTAATTCACTTGTTGTTTGTGTAACATTAGAAAACTGTAAAGAACTAAATCACTCACTCAAAAATTAAAGTGAATGATTTTCTTTACTAAGAAATTTACTTTGTGCAAGAAGGTTGCTCATAGTGAATCACTCATTGGATCTAATGTTATATTAGACGTTAACAAAATAAACTTAAAATTTTTTCTTAAGTGATTTTGCCAATGATAGATGCACATACAAGCTCATATTTGAGTTTGTTTGCATACTTTTCAAAGTCATAATTATAAAAAATTGATCTTTCTAAACTTCAAGTTGACATTACCATCAACAAAGTACCTACAAAAGTTAAGCATAAAAATTAAAAAAATGGGTTAAGTTTAAGGTAAAACTAGGTTCAAATCTAAAAATCAAACAAGACACTCAAATTTTAGCCTTTTTGAAACCACGAGCAAAATTTAGGTTCAAATATAAAAATCAAACAAGACACTCAAATTTCAGCCTTTTTGAAACCATGAGCAAAATTGAGCAATTCACTTACTAGGTGAAGTGAATTTCTTGCTTTTGTAAAATTTTGAATCTTTGCTAAAAATTGAGCAAATCGCTTTTTGAGTTAAACTTAACAAAAAATTTATCCACTTTTGAACCACTTGCTCTATCTATGATAAATGCATTTTTAATACAAAAATAAATAAAAAATACATAAAATAGGGTTTGTCCACTAGGCATGCTAGAATCTATGTTGATTCATGAAATTGGATTAACTTTTATTTTGGTTGTTTTACCCTCAAATCCAACTTTCAATAGGATTGGACAGTTTTCCATAGGCTTCCTATAATATCTAAGTTAATCCTAGCTCCTACTTTACCCATTTGATATTATCTAAACTAACTATTTGCATGAAATTAAATGTACACATGAAACTAAATTTAGAATTAAAATGCATAAAGGAAAATAAAAAGTAAATGCATTGAGTTTAGAGTGTAAGAGATAAAAACAAATATGATTGTTACACCATACCAAGGATAGCATGTGACATATCAACACATGAGGGGTCGATTAGCATCATTTTACACCTAGTTGTTTGATTATAAAATTGATAAGTGAATGAAAAGATGGGTTAGAAGGGTAGTACCCAAACCACTACACATTTAAGAAACAATAAAACAATACCTTTAATGGAATGCATAAAGATTTACAATTTTCTTACAACCTCATGATTACAAAGCACAATGTGGGTTTTACAAAGTATAGCTCTGGATTTGCATTCCCAAAATATGGAGATAGTGAGTGTCCTAAGCCACTACTTATAACAAATTTTCAGCCCTAAGTTATATGAGGTGAAAAATAATCACTCATAGTAAAAGTAAATATTTGAGTCTAACATTAGCAAAATATTGCATCTCAAAATTTTACATGCATATTATTACATCTCTAGCAGGCTTAGAAGGCTCAAAAAATGCTTAGTGCATTAAAAAATGCTAAAAATATCAGTTCCCAAAATATTTTCCTCATGAAACAAATTAATTTTTATTTTTATGTTGTTTTTGCAATTCACTCATATTTGTGAGCAATTCACTAGAATTTTTCAAGTAAATTGACACCCTTTAGCCAATCATTCTATTTTGTGAGTGAATCCATATTTTTAACCAATTGGTCATTTTTGGAAGTGAATCTCTCCATTTTATGAGCAAATCACTCCTTTGACACAAGTAGTCCATTTTACAAGTGAAACCTCTTTTGGATCAATTGGTCCAATTTACAAGTGAGTTGCTTCATTTCGTGATGAATCACTTCTTTGAACTAATCAATCTATTTTGGATGCTTAGGCATATTTTGTCAAAATTGCAAATTTTTTTTTTTTTGCAATCTTATTTTGGGCTTGCAAAATCTATTTTCTATGACTAATTCTCTGGAATTAGAAGATAGCATCTGAGACACTGTAAATGGGTTATTTAATGAACTCTATGATTTGAATGTCTATTTGGCATTTAAATGTTATTATGAATTTATTTGAAATGTTTCAAATATGATTTAGAAATTCATAGAGTACTTATGGAATGATTAGGTTTGAACCTATGACTTTTGAAGAAGTAACAAAATTATTATCAATTATAGATTACATTATCTTTAAACCAGTGTCATGTTTCTATCAATAATGGGTTATTAAAAGGGTTATGTAATAAACTATATGATTTGAATGTCTATATCATACTTAAATATTATTATGATTAATTTGATATGTTTCAATTATGATGACAAAATGCTTACAATACTTATTGATTTATTAGGTTTGAACTTATGCCTTTTGAAGTATTAACAATATTACAATTGTATATTGTATTATCTAGAGACTAGTGTCATGTTTCTAGCAAGAATGCATTCAATTACAATTTTTTTTATCATTCCTATTTATCATTGTATGTTGCTCATGGATGCTTAACACAAAATGAGCCCTCAAAATTGATAGTTGTATCAATTATCTTTTGAATGCATTCAAATCTAAACATAAATCTCTAATAAGATTTGCATAGTTCCCGTCATATTAAAATGTCTAAGATGTTCGTATTTACTTGCATTCTTCATTCAATCCCTTCTTCTAAAGTTGCTTATTTCATTTGTTAGTCCATTCTCCAAAGTTTAATAAGTGAATGGTAAAGTGGATAAAACTCTTTTACTAAAAGAATACACTAAAATCTTAGTTTACAACCTATTTAAAAACCCTGAACATAGCTAATGAGGACTCTATTAGATTACTAAGAATTAGGAGAAACAGATAAATGCTATGCAAGTTATACACATTTAATATGAATTTTTTTTTGCTATAATAATTATAATGGAATATACATTCTAAATTATGTTTATTTAAATATGATTACAAACTTAATTAATTTTTTATTGACAAGTTTGATTTTTTAACTAAAAGCAACATACAATAAGGATCAATAATTTTTTTGATTGTTGGTTTTATAATGGATAAGGAACATTATCTGATATATTATATAATAAATTTAAACAATATACTACTACATTTATTTTAAAAGTTTAATTAATGTTAAAACCCAATAATATTTTGTTTGACATTTCGAGCATTGAAGTGAAAGAGACGACTTTAGCATTCAGCCCCACAAATCACACTTTGTCAAATGAAAGCTAAGTATGATTAAATAGCTGAACCATAACCAGGCCATTTACAACAGTTTTTGACAAAGAAATAGGAGTTTTTCATTTTTGCACAGCAGTATGCTCTGTACTACTTGGTGTGGATATTCACATGCAGTGATTACTCTTGCACACATTTCTTCTCTACAAGGCTATCTGGACGGCAAACTTTGTACAAAAATTAATCTTGACGACAATCATTCTTTCCTCTCAAATTACTTGCTTGTCTTCAAATCGGTACCCATTTTTTACCCACATATTTCCTCCCTACAAGACTATCTGGACGGCAAACTTTGTACAAAAATCAATCTAGACGACAATCATTCTTTTCTCTCAAATTACATGCTTGTCTTCAAATCGGTACCCATTTTTTACCCACAACCACTTCTGCCGCCTGCAATGCAAACAATTTTGAATGGACTTAAAACAGAGCGATTGAATGCACCAAATGTTCACTTACAATCGTTCGACTTTGTTGTGTTGTGAAACTAAAGGTCACGAGCATGATCAAATGAATTTGCTGGTTTTTTTTACATATTTCATTTTATCTACATAAATTCCTTTCTTTGCTTCCGAGTGCTATACCTCATATGTCATTATCTAGTGACCATCTCCTGGGCTTGGACTCGACCCCAGAATTCTTTTCTTGCTAGCACCCTTCTGCTGCTGCCGGTGACGCGATTTACCACTGTTATAAATCTGCATGTGACCGAACCCTGAGCTGTGCTGGAATGAGGAGAGCCGCTGCCCTTTGACCACGGCATCTCCCCTGGATTTGGATCCTGGACGCCTCGGTCTACCACTGAAGAAGACTTTATACACCACCCTGTCATTTTTAGTCGATTCTTTCTTTCCATCGGTCGAGCTTCCTTTCTCCTTAAATCTGAGCATTAACTTGGTGCTCTCGTTTGTGTCATTTTTCACAGAACTGCTCCATGGCTTCATGTGCCGTTTATGGCACGGCACTCCGGCTTTGTCTTCTCGCTCATTGAGAGGGACGAAGCCTGCATCCGGTACGACGGAATTGACCTTGGAATCGAAGACGAACTGATTTTCCGAGCTGATAAACAAGTCATTCTCTAGCACTCTTGCTCCGCTGCTGGGAAGGAATCCTCCCAGAACAGAGCATAAGAGAGTTATGAATATTATTGTATGGCTTCTCATTGGAGATATTTCATTTGATATACGCAAATCTCTCAATATGGATGCCCAGGCAAAGGGAAGAAAGTATGGTCGAGGGAATAAGAATGTTAATTTGGGTATGAGGGAGGAATAGATTGAGAGTCGAAAGCTTTGGTGAAGAAATGTGTTCAAGATTGAGGGGAATATATAGGCAGATGAGCAAATAGATAAGCAAGATCCACTGTAAGGCAACTTTGCCAGCATCTTCGTTCTTGACAGTGGCCACCGCACATTCAGGACCAAATATGTTTAGAATTTTAATAAAGCACGTAACAGCAAAGCAAAGAGCGTTACAGTAAGAAGTTTGGCAGTTAGCAGACTGAACGATAAAAACGTGGTGAGGAAAACCGTCAATTACTAGGGGGCGGGCCGTCCTTTCGTCGGTTTATTGAGAGAAACTGAGAGAAGCAGGTTCTGTTGTTGGAAATTATTTTTTAGGGAATTTATTACACTTACATTTCTTACTGGTTCAAATCTTGGAGTTGCTTTATATAACTCATTAGGTCATTTCGTCTTGTTGTCTCCATGGTGTGAGATCATGCTCATGGTGGAGATGGAGATCACTGGTCGCTCAGGGTTCATACAGTACAGTCTCATCATATGATGCCTACTCAAATAGTTCAAATCAGACTACTTTTTTTACTAAATAGCACCACCAAAATTTAAACCTAAGTTTCTTCTTAATAAATGTCCAACCACATTAACACTTACTAATCCACTAAATTATTTAGTGGACCCGAGAATTGTGAAAGCACAGGCTTCAATCATGGTAATACATAGAAGTTCCATAGATTTTGCCGTACAGAATATGTGGGTCTCCAAACGCCAACCAAAGCTAATCCAAGCAGATGATGACGGCAGTCCCGGAGATGAAAACCTGGACGGCCGGACTGGTGTAGAATGTGGAGAAAGTGTTAGACTGGATTTTAAACTCTCGAGAGGTTTATCAACCCACGGAATCACCAACTTTCAAACTTTCCTTTTCTTTTTTTGAGTAACTTTCAAACTTTCTTACAAATTGACTCGCAGCCTCGCAGATTCCGCTTCCAACAAAATAAACCATACTTTAGTTTTGTCTACAAGCAGTTCAGGGTGAAACACGTCTTAAAGTGACACGAAATTCCATAGTACGAAATAGTAATCGTGGAAAGAAGAGGATAACACAAAATCGATTACAAATCGAGGCCACATTTTGGACAATTGACATCGTGACATGGGATGTGATAACGTTCGATCTATAAGAATTTCTGCAAAATTTTGAATTCGTCAAGGTTTCAAGGGATTAAATTTAGAAAAATAAAGAAAAATATTTCAATTTAATTCCAACCAAATCATTTATTAGAACAATAATGGCCCCTTGAAATATTTAGGTATTTTTAACAGTATAAATCATAAGTAGTGATGTACAACACATGCTTCACGTCAAAATAATATTTACAATGGAGCGGAAAATGAGAAAGAGTTATACCACCGTTAGAAGTAGCTAGGCATAAATATTATATTTATGGGTCGAATGGGCTATAGTCGTACAAAATATTTTATTATATTGAAAATTTGTTGAGTTATTTATTATTATTATTATTTTTAATATAATTGAAAGAATTACTATTAGGTTATATAAAATAAAGAATTAGATGATGTGATATTTTTGGATTCTTGATATACAATATGTATGGAAAGGGTTATGATATGTATTTTTTATGGATTGTCACCTAAGGGGTTTTGTTTTAGACTACTAACTAAAATAATGTTAAGGTATTAGTTATGGTTTGGTTAGAAGAATTTTTTATGAGTTTCAATTTTTAATTGCTTTAAAGATTTATATTTAAAATTGATTAACTATCCACCATTTTTAGATAGATTTCAAACAAATTCATCCTTTAATGCAAAAATGGGAGAAGGAAATTGTTGAAGCATTTTTTGGATGTCATATTATAATTCTTTAAGGCTCACTCCCTCAACTAATTAGCTAATAGGAATTCATTGTTAACTACAATGATATAATTTTTAACCTTTGAACCTATACAAGCCAAAGAAGCATGAACCAATGGTTATTATTTTGTATCTTGAAAATAAGATAATCCCTTATTTAAGCATTGGATCAAAAATTTGTAGAATCTCTCTCATTGGTTAGCCACCTAATATATTTATAGATCCATTAAAAACTCTATGATATGAAGTTCCATTATGAGAAAATCCTAGTAGACTTAATGTCTTGCTAGAACAAACAACAACAAATCATCCATTCATCTATTATAAGAGAAATAGTTAGTGCACAAAAGAGTGATAACACATAATATATGAAGGAATGTTTTAGAAAGTCATAAAATATTCAAGATAAAGATTATATGAATACAATGGATCGGATGGATGAGGTGCATAAATACCTAAATAATTAATTTTAAATATGTATACCTCAATTGAAATAACATTAAGGTAAATTTATATTAAGGCTAACCATTACAAAATTAAATGGTTGGCCCATAGGAAAAATATATTAATATTTATCAAACATCATACACTGCTTTCCCATAGTCTTACACATGATTAAATTGTACAAAATTAGCCTTGATAAACAAATATTAGGTTATACATTTTCAACACCCCAAATAATTACAATCAAGGTCCCAAGAGGAGAAGACAATAATTATAATAATATATCCCTACTTAATAGAAGCTCTAGTGGTTTAGTTCATTACAACATGAGAGGAATCCATTGGAATCTCCATCTTCATCTAGAAGGCTATCTCTTGCCTTTCTCGAATTGGATTCAATCTTTATGATCTTGTTAAACAATTCTTTGTATGATTGATTTTACTATAGTATTTGTAAGATAATTATCAATTAAATTTCACAAAAATGGAAAAAGAGTTGAACAATTAAGTATATAAAATGAGTGTAATGACTAATGGGATGATGACATCCTTAATAAAATGCTTAAGAAAGCATGTTGTGTAGGTCATAGAATAGCATAGATGCATAATGTGGGAAAAAAATATCATGAGTACTTTTCAAAAATCCCAATTATGATTAAATATTAGGGTACATATTTAATAAGGATAATTACATAGCATGACATATTCAAGGCAACTTATCAAAAGAAATTTCATTAACATCCTTTCATTAACACAAAATCGATTACAAATCGAGGCCACGTTTTGGACAATTGACAGCGTGACATAGGATGTGATAACGTTCGACCTATAAGAATTTCTGCAAAATTTTGAATTAGTCAAGGTTTCAAGGGGTTAAATTTAGGAAAATAAAGAAAAAAAATTCTATTTAATACCAACCAAATCATTTATTAGAACAATAATGGCCCCTTGAAATAGGTATGTTTAACAGTATAAATCATAAGTAGTGATGTACAACACATGCTTCACGTCACGAAGCAAAATAATATTTACAATGGAGCGGAAAATGAGAAAGAGTTATACCACCGTTAGAAGTAAGTAGGCATAAATATTATATTTATGGGTCGAATGGGGTATAGTCATGCAAAATATTTTATTATATTGAAAATTCGTTGAGTTATTTATTATTATTATTTTTAATATAATTGTAAATAATTACTATAAAATAAAGAATTAGATCATGTGATATTTTTTTATTTTTGTTATACAATTTGTATGTAAAGGGTTATGATATGTTTTTTTTTATGGATTGTCACCTAAGGGGTTTTGTTTCAGACTACTAACTAAAATAATGTTAAGGTATTAGTTATGGTCTGGTTAGAAGAATTTCTTATGAGTTTCAATTTTTAATTGCTCTAAAGATTTATGTTTAAAATTGACTAACTATCCACCATCTTTAGATAGATTCCAAACAAATTCATCCTTCAATGCAAAAAAGGGAGAAGGAAATTGTTGAAGCATTTTTTTGGATGTCATATTATAATTCTTTAAGGCTCACTCCCTCAACTAATTAGCTAATAGGAATTCATTGTTAACTACAATGATATATTTTTAGCCTTTGAACTTATACAAGCCAAAGAAGCATTAACCAATGGTTATCATTTTGTATCCTAAAAATAAGATAATCCCTTAGTCAAGCATTGGACCAAAAATTTGTAGAATCTCTCTCATTGGCTAGCCACCTAATATATTTATAGATCCATTACAAACTCTATGATATGAAGTTCCATTATGAGAAAATCCTAGTAGACTTCATGTCTTGCTAGAACAAGCAACAAAAAATCATCCATTCATCTATTATAAGAGAAATAGTTAGTGCACAAAAGAGTGATAACACATAAGATATGAAGGAATCTTCTAGGAAGTCATAAAATATTCAAGATAAAGATTATATGAATACAATGGATCGGATGGATGAGGTGCATAAATACCTAAATAATTAATTTTAAATATGTATACCTCAATTGAAATAACATTAAGGTAAAGTTATATTAAGGCTAACCGTTACAAAATTACATGGTTGGACCATATAAAAAATATATTAATCCTTATCAAACATCATACAATGCTTTCCCATAGTCTTACACATGATTAAATTGTACAAAATTAGCCTTGATAAACAAAGGTTAGGTTAGACATTTTCAACACCTCAAATAATTACAATCAAGGTCCCAAGAGGAGAAGACAGTAATGATAGAAGAACAAAAAGCTGCTTTGCTGGAATTTTTTTAAGACCTATCTGGTGGGCTCTACGGGGATGGCAGCAGTTTTTGGAGGAGGTATGAACAACTGGAGGAATGTAGTGATGGCATCAGGTCTATCACAGAGTGTGCATGCTAGGGCTGGTATTTCTTTTAAAAATGATTGGGAGGAACATGATTTCCCATTGCATGCCAGGAATCGCTTGTTAAATAACAATGGATGTTTGGAACGATGTGAAGCCAGGCCGGTTCTAGTGGTTCAACAAGACTCGATGGCGGAAGATGTGGAGTATTTAACCAAACATGTGCTTATTGGTAAATTTATGGGCATCCAAATTTCTCTTCCCTTTGTGGAGGCTTGGATTAGGAAGACTTGGAACCCTGAAGGTGATGTGGAGGTGATGTTGAGTGCAAACAGCTATTTTATGGTTGTTTTTTCTTGTCTTGCGGATCATAACAAAGCATTTGAAGGAGGTCCCTATTTTTGTAACAAGCGGGACTCTTTCTTAAACCCTGGCATGTGGGTTTCAACCCATCAGAGGAGTGGCCATCATGGGTTCCGGTGTGGGTTCGGCTTTGGTGGCTCCCCTTGGAATTTTGGAGAAATGACATCTTGCATATGATTGCCCTTCTACTTGGGAAGCCGGTTGGGCCATCAGAACAGATGCTAGATAAAAAGGTAATCTTTGTTGCCCGTATCTGTGTTGAAACTGATTTAAACAATCCTATTCCAGATTCTATTGAAATACAATTCGGATCAACCACATGGGTTCAAAAACTTGACTATGAAGCTCTTCCATTTCGTTGTCGGATTTGCCATGAATATGGCCACTTACAAATAAAATGCCCTAAGTTTGTCCTACCTGTGGCTTCAAATCCTGGGCCCTCTCAAGCTGTACAAAATATGGATAAAGGAAAAGCCCCGATAAATGAGGGGGATCATGATAATGAAGGATTTGTTACGGTAAAACCTTGAAACAAAGGAAGAAAGGCAAAAAGAGACATTAAGGATAACCAGCCAGATGCTCAGCTCAATCGTTTTGAAATTCTAGAGAATCTTGATCAATGCGTGGAGATACCTAAAACATCGCTACCTGTTATAGATATAACAGGACCAAATCAGTTGTCTCTTCATGAGGTGGACCCAAGGGAACCAGATACAGGGGTTTTAAATGAAGAACAAAGGGCTTTGGTTTTGAGTATAGGTGATATGGTTTGCCCTAGCCCTGGAAGTGAAGTTATCTTAGAAAATGGCATAGATTTAGATGTGCCCTCTCCTACCCAGGAACTGATGTAGTCATCCATGGACTGTAAAACTCCTACGATCGTCGGGATTGCAACATAAAATAATTAAAAAAAATGCTTCGGATAAGAATATGAAGGTGGGTCGAAAGAAAGACCAGGATAAAATTAAGTTAATGGGGGAGACTTTGGTAGAGTCAAGTTTGGTGAGAACATTGGACTCCCATTTTTATAACCCCCAAAAATGATTATACTTTCATGGAATGTAAGGGGGTTGAACAGCATCCCCAAACAAAAAGTTGTTCGTGATTTGATTCATGTTCATTCTCCGGATGTGGTTTTTATTCAGGATAGAGTATTGATAACTGGGAGAGTCTCCTGTCTGGGGATTCTCAACACCTACGGGAGTTGATCCATAAGGATGTTCAGACTTAATGTGGTTTGTTTTTTTTGGTTTTCTTTGGGAGTTGACCTTGTCTGGTGATTTAGCCTGTCTTGTTGCTTATTTGAGTCCTGGGTGGGGCTTAGCTGTACTTTGTAATCCAGACTTTTTATCAATAAATTTTTACCCCTTTATTTAAAAAAAGAAGAAGAAGACAGTATTGATAATAATATATCCCTCCCTAATAGAAGCTGTAGTGGTTTAGTTCATTACAACATGAGAGGAATCCATTGGAATATCCCTCTTCATATATAAGGCTATCTCTTGCCTTATTACACTTGGATTCAATATTTATGATCTTGTTAAAAAATTCTTTGTATGATTGATTTTAATATAGTATTTGTAAGATACTTGTCAATTAAATTTCACAAAAATGGAAAGAGAGTTGAACAATTAAGTATATAAAATGAGTGTAATGACTAATGGGATGATGACATCCTTAATGAAATGCTTAACAAAGCATGTTGTGTAGGTCATAGAATAGCATAGATGCATAGTGTGGGAAACAAATGCCATGAGTACTTTTCAAAAACCCCTTTTAATTATCTTTGTTATACGCTATAAGGGAACATTTTAGAACAATATTATGATTAAATATTAGGGTACATATTTAATAAGGATAATTACATAGCATGACATATTCTAGGCAACTTATCAAAAGAAATTTCATTAACATCCTTTTTTTATCTATAGCTCGCTAAGATATGATATCATAGCTACAATTAATTGTGTTACTATTTATATAGGGGAATACTAGTACGAGCATACATGTTATTTTTACATCCTATTTAATTTTTTTATTGAATATGTATTGCTATGTATTTACTATAAAATACATCAAAATTTTGGTCAAGTCCTAATTTTTGGTGGAGAAATAATTTTGTAGAAAAAATTAAAAAATAATCAAACATTTTACAAATATTAGGCTTAAAAACACCACTAAAAAAAAGTGCATTTCTAGCATATTAAATCCATGTGCATGAAGAATAAAAATTTATTTAGAGTTGTGAAGATATTCCTATGCACAATAGAAAACTTTTCACCAATAGGCTAATTTTTTTATGAAAAATTTGAATTTTGTTTCATTAATGAGTTAGAATTTTAAACTATACTCATCAGATTTTTATATTCAATATAGAAAAATATTAACATATATTTTTTATTCTTTGAAATGAAAATATTCACTTCCCATTATATCTTATTTAAAAAAAATAAAAAATGAGCACATACAATTTTCCTTAATTATAGGATTTTAAAATCATGTCATGCATACAACAAAAGGACTTCATCTCAGCTTGAACTACATGTGCAAGTGTTATTGGAATATCTATTGTTGCATATTGACTATTCATTTTCTTTTCTAGGATCACCCTTTAAGACATGTAAATTATTTCTTCCATTCAATTAAAAGGAAATGTTCACTTCATCACTATGGCTCCCATTACACCTCCCTTTAGAAGATGATGCTACAAGATCATATCTATTATCTGGCATGGCATTTCCATTGTAAATAATATTTAGACTTGACTAAATTATGCCTCACATCATACATAATACTCTTGATATTGTTCTTATCCTTATTATTGTTGTTGCACCTACTTCACTATTTTCAATGTTTTTTCCTTAGTATCAACTACCTCCGATTAACCTATAATTAAAATATTTCTTTTGTAAAAGCATATAAAATCAACATACAATATCATAATTAGTAGCATACATCCCCTATGTAGAAGTAGGATCATTCCACTAGGTGTAAAAAGAGGAGTATTTTACTTATATTTACTACCACCTTCTCCATACAACTCTAGATACTAATTAACAATAGTCATGAAACCTTTACTAGACACCATAGTCCCTTGATGTTACCCAAATAAATACTATATGGTTTGAACCTTCTTTTAATCCACCCTTTCTTTTTAAATTTTTTTGGTATGCATTAAATTATTATAACCAACTTTATATAGCAAATATTGAACTATCACTTAGTGGTCAAATTTCATTCCATTTTTTAAAATTGACAATAATGTCATCACCAAAATTATATATTGTTGAAATTTCCACTATAGACGTCTATTAGGATTCATATCCTAACTTAACAGCTCTTCTCATACTATCCATTTTTTACTAGAACTTATAGTCTCATAATGCAATTCCATTACTTCTTCCTTAATTGTAAATAATAGTGAATTGCCCATGAACTCGATTGCATGAACATCTTAATTAAGTTGGTCCTCATGTTGTCTCCATGTATGATTTTAGAAATTCTTTATCTTACATATAGTTATCATATTTTTTTAACATCAATAAGGGAAAACCCCAAACAACATCATCTTTTCCTAATTGTATACTAATAATTCCATAGATTAATTTAGATTATTTTGCCTATATTGATTTGAAACTTTAATTTTCATATCACTTTAAAGAGTGAGTATAAGTGTAAATGGCAGGAAAAATTCATGTTCTTTTCCCTTTTAAGTCTAACTTAATGTCAAGTGTGCACGGGTGAGATTCGTTAGAATCTCCACTTCCCGACTTGAGAGTCTCTTTTCAAAGGAGACCTTGAGAATACTAAGATTCTCAACACAAATAGACTCCTACTCAATGCTTTTTAAACTTGAGATCACTATCTATATTGACTTTTTATCGACCCTTAATGGTTATTTAAACTTAAATCATCAATGATCATCTAAATGCAATGCTAAAGATTTTTATCACACAAATTCATGTAAACAAGAGCTAACCTATGTGTTTTTCATTTTTGAATGAACTAAACTAAGGATATTTTAATTTCAAGGTAAAACAAGGAGTGCAAGAATACACTCTAGCCTAAATACAACTAAATAACTTTCGATTCCTTTCCTATGTATTCGAAATTGATTGGTAAGATAATATTCAGTTTGGGGTTCCTTGATTGACTAATTTTAATATGTTTTATAAATAAATCATAATGTTTTGTAAAGTAATTATAAAATTTTGTAAACAATTAGGTTTTTCTAATTAAGATTCTTTAATTTGCCAACATGTGATTTCTAATGTAAAATAGTAGAAATTAGGAACAAAACACACAAAAAAAATTCCAAGGCTAAGGACGGGCCAATTGGCCAAACTACCTCTCCCAAAGCTTGTCTACTAAATTCACCACTAAAAGTGCCAAATTTGCCACTACTACCAAATTCACCACTAGGGTTGGAATTTTGGTAAATCTACAAAAAAATAATAAAAAAATTTGATTGTATGATATGAAGGGCCTGTATGAGAGCTGGATAGACCAAAAATAGTTGATCAAACCTCCTTTAACAAAATTTTGAGTCTGTTTACCTCCTGGAGTGTATTTTGGCCTTTTACTAAATTTACCACTAGCTTTGCCAAATTCACCACTAGCAAATTTGGCCTAAGTGGTGAATTTGGTCAAAAGTGTTTCTAGCTGCCAAATTTACCACTAACACTACAATGGGATATTTTTTTAAGGTTTTAGAGGTCAATTTGGGTAGGTTTTTGGGATGAATTTGGAGGAGAAGTATCCTAACAGGTTTTCAAGGTTTGTGACTGATAAAATCAGATAATTAAACCACTAAATTAGAGAATTTAATGATTAAAATTAATGTGTGCAAAAATGATATAAATCCCAAGTGAAATTGAAATTTTAATTATATAGAGATGCAAGGGAATGGAAGGTAAGTTTTATGATGGTAGGAATACTAAATAACAAATAATTTAATCTCTAATAAGAGAAAACTAGCATTAAATAGTATTGAATTGATAATATTGACAAAGTATGTAAGATGTTGCATAAAATTAGTGAAAATTATAGTAGTAAGATATGGCTAAAATTGCAATCAAGGTAAGAATGCAGGGGGCTGAAGATACATGTATTAATATTAGGAATAAACCAATATGGCTTATCTATGTTCTAATCCCTACAATGCTTATGAAATTTATGAAGAAGTTGATACAAAATGCCTAGAAAGTGAAGGTAAATGCTATGATTTTGTATTCAAGCAAAATCACATGAGTAAATGCATATATTTGAGAGATAAAGGGAAACTAATAGTGGAATAATAAGGTATTGAAGACCTTATATCCAACACCAAATAATATCTATATGACAAATAGAAGGCTTTGAAATTGTAATCAAATAAAGTTCAAAATGAAGAGATTAAAATGCTAGAACACTTAATATATGAAAATATACTAGCATGGAAGTGAAAAGAAAGAGTTAGTTTGCATGTAAATAAATGTAAGAAAGGCTACAAATAGAAATAATATAACTATCTAGATGTTATGGTAAAGGATGCTTGTAAATAACCCTTCAAATTGAAAAGGGTTAATAAGCAATATAAAATAGCTAATAATATGTATCTTCCAACCCTACAAAAAGAGATGCTAGATACATAAAAGAAGCTATAAATCCTTGAAATCAGACCTGCAAATAAGAATGTTAAAGCCTACAAAACAAAAGGTAAGCTCAACACAATGATAAGATATGCAAAAGAAGATGAAACAATGCAAGAAATGGAGTTAGAAAACTTGCAAAGCTAAATTTAGGAAGCTAAAATGAAAGGTAAAGCAAGAAAATGAAGGAGAGAACTATGCTAGATTTCACCTAGCTATGGTATCTCCCTTGCATCAAGATCTCCTTACCACCAATATCCCTTGCCTTGTCTAGTTGCCCTCCACAAATGCTTGTAAAATACCCCCAAATGATTTGCAAATGCTTGGAATGCTTGAATAAAATTTGAGAATGGCAAATGCTATGAAAGAAGAGAATGCTTAGGAATATTTGTAGATATTTTCTATGGTGAAAGCCTCTTTGCAAACGGCTTCCCAAGGACCTCCTTAAATATGATTTGGGGGAGGATTTGGGGGAATAAGAGATAAGATAAAATTGAAATAAATGCATCTGAAACCTTACTAGAGTGTGCAGGATAAATGGAAAAGGATGAAGGACTACAATCTGTGTCCCTCTAGATCATGCTAATTATTCTAGGTCATTTGGCAAAATTCACCACTGTCGACCAAATTTGCCACTGGTGAATTTGGCAACCCGAGTGGCGAATTTGGTCAGGGAGCCAAAATGGCATTTTAAACTTTAAAATTTGAATTTTTTCCAAATTTGCCACTAGCCACATTCACCATTCAAAAATTTGGTAGGAGTGGTGAATTTTTTCAAAACTAATTTTGGATGTTAGGAGTTGATTTCTATAGTTTTGCTAAATTTACCACTTGCCAAATTTACCACTAGTAAATTTGGTCAGAGTGGAAAATTTTTTAAAGGTGGAAAATGATGCCCAATATGATGTGGGATGATCAAATTAAGTTTTTGTAGAATTTGTGATTAGTTTTGGGAATTTTTAGGATGTTTGCGACTAGTTTCTAAAGCTTTTTCTTGGCATGTCAAAATTAGGTGTCTAAATTTGCTTCAGTTTTGAAGTGATGTCTATGATATTGCATAAAAGGTTAAGTTATGATACTCAATTTTGACATTGTGATGTGTTGTTGTTGTACTGATTTTTTATTTGAAGAGATGGTTGTGATTGCACTTGTTTTGATGATTACATACATATGCCTTGTTTTGTGTTCCTTTATTCCTAGAGAAGATTGTTTTATCTAGTGAGAAATTTTACCCCAGGTGTAGTCTCTTCTTTGAGAATGGTATGCCTATCAGTTTGTTTCTAGGACAAATTCTATAAATACAGGATGCTTGGATTGAGTTGGTGATGATAGGCTGGTGGTTTAAAAGGCAAAAGGAAAGGTGAAAGTGCCCTCATTTGCACTTTACAAGTTTTAGAAAGTTGGAGAGAGAGGTAAAGTTTCTAGAGAGGATGGCACATAACCAAGGTTAGGTGTATCATGCAGACGTTGCTCGAGGGACAGTAGATGTATTAGAGTGATATCGAGAGGTATGTATTTTATCTTGACATAAAATTTTTGCTTTTGGGTCATTTTTTAAAAGTTGTGGTGAATTTTGTAGTAGTGGTAAATTTGGCACTAGTGCTAGTAGCGAATTTGGTCCTAGTAGCAAATTTGGCACCAATGGTGAATTTTGTACTAGACTATAATTGTTTTTTTGAGTTTTTAGTCATCAATATGTGTACAAATATAGACATATTTATGCTCGTTGGAAAGCTCTTTTTGATCCCCATCTAATGGCAATGCTTTTGAATTTTTTTTGGAATGAATTGATAGATATTCTAACTAAATATTTTGGATGTGGTTTTGGTAGGCGATAAAGGTTATGATGAGTTTAGAGCATCACCCTAAGTGCTTGGGAAGCATCTTAGCAAGTGATTAGAGGGAGCGATATGTGGTAGTCTTGGTGGTGATGGGGTTGTACTATATGGAATACATGCCTAAGTTAGAGTTTGATCACCCTTTATTGATAGCTCTAGTGGAGATTTGATACCTATCTATTAATACTTTTAGGTTACCAATGGATGATATGATACTTATGATGGAGGATGTATGATGTCTCCTTAGGGTACCTATTTTAGGTATCCCTATTCATCTAGGGACAAGTGTGAGGGATGAAAATTTAGCCTTATAAATTAGGGGTAACTTCATGGGGATGAAGGATGGAATAAGGATCAATGATGCCTACGTGGGGGGTCGCATTGATTTATTGATTAATTTTTTAGCATCAGTGGTGTCAGGGTTGATGATGGGTGATACTAGGAGGTCTTCTATGCCATGGGGATGGGGATAAATTATAGCAGGATTGAGGGATGATTAGACTATGTATGTGTGGGCTCCTACTATATTTATGAGGTTATATCACACTTTGTATAGAGTGGTATATAGGTAGGGCTAGAGTCTAACATGTTGCACTCTCCTCCAGGTCTGGGTGTGGGAGCACATAGCTATTCACCAACCTATTATAGTGATGATGGATGCTAACATTGAGAGGCTAGTAGTATATAGGTAGGAGAGGTACATATGACCTTTGTACTATTCCCTAGCTTGGGTGAGGCACTTGATTGATGATATGAGGGTGGAACATGTTATTTGGAAACCGTGGAGGGATAGGTATGTATGGTCATATGACCACAAGGTGATAGCCAGGGTGAGGTGGATATGATTTTTAGATGATAGGAATAGGGCCTAAAATATATATTAGTGTGATCATGTGACATGTCCACATGGAGAGTTACATGGGGTATCAAGGATAGGTAAGGTATGAATACGATGAGTGCATCATGAGTCATGGTGGAATCTTGTGGATCTTGTTACTTATATGGAGACTAGTGAGGATTATATGATGGTACTAAATCTTGGTATTGATGATGTGGTGGTGGTATAAGGGTACACTAATTAGTATAGGTAGTTTAGTCCTCATCGACTAAAAGTAGGCCCACCATCGAGGGATTAGAGACAAGTTTTTCAAGATATTATTAGTCCCTTGAGAGGATCTAGGCATCGCTATGGGATAGATATATGGTAGATCATACCATGTAGACAGAGAGTTGGGGAATCATCTAGTACCATTTTATATGTAGTTTTATGTATTCTTAATTCCATGTCTATGTGTCTTAGCTGGTGGAGTGTGATCGAGTTCAGGTAGAGTAGGGCTAGATTTTGGTAAAATAAGACCAATTTTTTGTGGAGAGGTAGGTTCTAGTAGGATTGTAGAGGATTATTTTATGGTGTATTCGAGGGATCTCCACCATATTTTAGAGGGTACGAGGATTTATTTGGTGGCCTATAAGTTCATGCAAGTGGAGGAGGTGACTAGGGTCTGAGATGAGTTAGCCATGGTCTGATGTAATATGGCCTAGATGAGGGCTAATAATTAGGGGACCATATCTAGAATCCAGATATCTTTAGATTGAGTTAGGGAGTAGTGGGCCATGGATCAAATGATAATTTTTTGTCTTAGGTATGACCTAGAGTATATGGAGAGGAAGAGGGATGAGGACCAATCATAGGTTAAGTGGGGCATGGATCCTATGGTGGTATCTCCTAGACACTAGAGCGATAAATATAGGCTTCTAGAGTGGCATTGAAGGCTTCCAGAGAAACACTAGATACCAATAGGATAGAGCTTATGGTGAATCTATAGTGTGTCAAGATTCAAATCAAGAGAGAGTGGGGTAGGACCATGTACTACCACCAGCTATATAAGGTATAGGTTCTTATAGAGAAATGAGAGCCATCATCTTCAAGATCACGATCAAGGGCTTCTTTGATGAGTGATACTTCTTGAAGGTCCATAAGTTTTCAATAGCGTTCTCCTCCTCCACCGGATGTGATAGAGATATTTTTTCTACTTGTTAGGTAGGTTTAGGGGTATTAAGGGTTGAGTGTGCCAATTTTTGGGGCTGTGGTGCACCCTCATTTTATTAGTAGAGTGTATCATTTTGTTTTCTTTTTTGATACACCTTCTCTAGCCGTATGTATGATATGAGGTATATATATGATAATTATTTTTTGATCTTGATATGATATTTTGACTCTTTATGGTTTGATTTAGATGTTGATGCTTTGATGTGCAATGTTTTGTAAATTGATGTGTTGAAATCATATGATGTAGTTAAGTTTGTAGTTTTAATTGGTTGCTTGGTGATGATGATGACTAATTATTGCAAGGAGGAAGATGTCTTGTTTGAGAAATATATTGAGTTCTCGAATGATAGGTGATCTTACAGAAGCATGCGATGAGCGGTGATATCTAGATTAGATATAGGAGAACACTCATGTTTTTAGAGATAGATGTTTTTCCTTTTATGTGTTCCCATAATTAAGAATATGATATCATTCTATCTAAATGGTTGTCTATGGATCCATGTAAAAGATAAGAACTTAGGACATGATGAGGTACCTGTTCTATGTACATTGTATATATAAGTTTTTCTTCTCATCAGTGTTTAAGTATTTCTATTTGCAGACATGTAACTACGTAGATGAGGTACGTGTAATATTTATATGATGTATATGTATTTTTCTCTCACCCATGTTTAATTTTTGTTGTCTATAAATACATAACTATGTATATGATGCACTAGTAATATTTACATGATGTATATATCTATGTTTTTCCTCGCATCAGTGTTTAAGTGTTGCTCTTTGCATACACTTAACTACGTAGATGAGGTACCTATTTTTTTCTCATCAATTTTTAAGTATTGCTCTCTGTAAGCACTTAACTACATAGATGAGGTATCTGTTTTATTCTTATCAATATTCGAGCAATGCTCTCTACAAACACTTGACTACATAGATAAGGTAGTTTGATTATTATTAAGTGTTCAAGTGTTGCTCTTTGTAAGTAATCGATTGTGTAGATAAGATAGTTTTCATCCTTATGAGTTTTTAAGTGCTACTCTTTACAAAAACTTGACTACGTAGATAAGGTATTTTGATTCTTATCAATGTTCAAATGTTGCTCTCTACAAATACTTAATTGTGTAGATAAGATAATTTTAATTATTATCAATGTTCAAGTGTTGCTATTTATGAATACTTGATTATGTAGATAAGATGATTTTGATTCTTATCAGTATTCAAGTGCTACTCTCTATAAATACTTGATTGCATAGATAAGATGATTTTGATTTGTATTAGTGTTCAAGTGCTAATTTATGTGAACTCTTGACTACGTAGATAAGATTATTTTGATTCTTATCACTGTTCAAGTGCTACTCTCTAAGAACACTTTACTGTGTATATAAGATTATTTTGATTCTTATCAGTGTTTAAGTATTCCTCTCTATGAATACTTGACTACATAGATAAGATGATTTTAATTCTTATCAATTTTCAAGTTCTGATCTCTATGAACACTTGATTGTTCTCATCAGTGTTTAAGTGTTGCTCTCTGTAAAAACTTAACTTTGTAGATGATGTACCTATAATATTTGTATGATGTATATATGCATGGTTTTTCTCTCATTATTGTTTAAGTATTGCTCTCTGCAAACACTTAACTGTGTAGATGAGGTACTTGTTTTCTTCTCATAATTTTTAAGTGTTGCTCTCTGCAAGAACTTAACTATGTAGATGAAGTACTTGTTTCATTCTTATAAATTTTCAAGAAATGCTCTCTACAAACACTTGACTGCATAGATAAGGTAGTTTGATTCTTATCAGTGTTCAAGTGCTACTCTCTGTGAACACTTGATGCATAGATAAGATGATTTTTATTCTTATCAGTGTTCAAGTGTTGCTCCCTACAAACACTTGACTACGTAGATAAGATGATTTTGATTCTTATAATGTTCAAGTGCTACTCTTTACGAAAACTTGACTGCATATATAATATTATTTGTTGTCTACAAGCCTTTTGCAAAAGCTTTTGAGATGATGATGTGATAATGCTTTTGATGTCTTGGATGTTGATTGCAAAATATTTTATGATATTTCGCAATGATTTGATGATATTTTGTGAGTGCTTTGCAAATTTATGGAACACTTTTGCAGTTGATTTGTGGAATATAGTTTTTTTATTGCAAAATATTTTGTAATGTTATGTAAGTGCTTTTGATGCTTGCAATATTTTTGCAAGATATCAAGATGATGTTTGTAATGCAATGTTATTGTTATTGCAATGTTTGCAAAATAATTTTTGCAAGATACTGAAATGATTATTTGTGAATGGTTTGTAATGTAATGCTTAGGTGATTGCAAAATATTTTCTAATGTATTGATGTTGATTTTCACAAATGTTTGTGAAAGGGGCTTGCAGGATGATTATGTATTGTTATCTTGGCCTTTGTTATTTGAAAGTAAATTATTTTGATGACTTGATATTGTTGAATTTATTAACACATGATAGAGGGTAACAAGAGTATATAATTTCATTACCTAATGTGTATGCAAAACAATTACATGTAGATGATGAAATGGATTCAATACTCGTTGTGACCTTTGATGTGTTGAAAGATTCAAGAATTTGTATTGTAAAAAAAATATTTCAAACTGAGCATAATGCTCCCATATGGATAATACAAAAGAAGAAGAACCCCTTCTCCTTTTCTCAGTGTGTGTAAAAATGAATGTATATGTGCAAAATATGGAAAATGTAAATCCCCTTGACTAGGAGGTCCATGTGACAACATTACCCTTAGTTTGAAGGATATTTTTTGTATGAAATATAGATAACATCCATACTAGATTTTAGGCCATTAAGAGGTACAAGGATCTAATAATTGACTGCTTGACACATTCATAAATGATTATGGGTACATGGAGTTTTGATTACCAAATTCTAATGTTCCTGAAGGACCCATTGGTTAGTCTGGATATTTTCATTTTTGAAGGAAAGAAGAAATGATAGTTTGTTGTCATACATCAAGATGGAGGAAGTTCTCTATTTATTGACTAATATTGTGTATGAAAAAATAGAGAATATTTGGCACTCTTGACGAGAAATTATTTTGAATTAGATGCTTATAGTACATTCTCATAATATACTTAGTTGGAAATAAAATTTTGTTGATCCAATGGTTTATTAGGCAAATAACCGATGGAGAGAGTATGATTTGTAAATGTTCTATTTTTGTAGAATACGAGGTGGCTATGAATACAACATAGACTGAGTATCTGGTGAAGTATACAAGTAATTGTATGTATAGAAGAAATTGGGTCTATGGAGCCTTGTAGTATGATAGATCTATTTGAAAAATAGCTTGTGAGAGATGTTTATTTTTGTTTGATAGAATACCGATGACATGAGCTAGGTGGCTATGAGGAAAATATCAATCTAGTGTCTGGTAATATTTACAAATTATTATACATCTACAAGATATTGGATCCATAGAGTCTTCAAAAGTCAAATGGACTATTTAATATAATTAGTGAGATTTATAAAATGCGATAGCATGAAGATGCAATAAATCAAAGAGAAATTAAGGATACCATTTATCCATTACCTAATGAGACTCGTAAGAAATTGCAAACCTATGATATACTAAATCAAGGGTATCCTGTAATCCTTGTGATTTATTATTAGGACAATGAATGGGGACTTTATTTATGTTTTGATTTCATGCAAAAATGGTATGTTAAAAGGGGAAGAGTGCCCATAATCATCTATTCCCATATAAAGTTGACAAGTAATTATTAATCCATAAGAGAATGAATGATTAGGGGCTTCTTGGCCAATGTGACTTATTGAATGAGTAAGCTAGTGATGATATATTAGGTATGATTTTGTGAACTCAAATGATAGGCCAATCAGGGAAGATAGCCCCATTCAACCAATAACTAATAAAATTCACAAATGATTATGAATTCATGAGAGATTGGTTGAATGTGGTTTCCCATACTTGGATGGAATATCAAATGAGTCATGTTTGAATAAAGTGATGAATATATTTCATGATACATTCAATATACTGCTCTTTAAAATTATCTCATGCAATATGCCATTTTGCAAAAGTTTTTGATGCATTATAGGAGAGAAAAGGTGTCCTTGAGGAGTTTATTAAATAATCATGAGTGTTGATTGAAAATAGGCTATTTTATTGAATAATATTTTAGATAAGTATTGTTAATAGTATTTTTGTGAATTTTTGTTGACATTAATTATGTGACTATTTATGGAATAGAGGAAATAAATTGTTTTTGCATATTATGTATTTCGAAGGGATGGAAGAAGTATGATGGATGAGAGGGAAGCAAGTGTAATTGATTGTTTTTTATTATTGGATACCCCAAGGTTGGGATAGAATAAAGAGGAAAGGACATGTAATCAGGGTCAAGGATGATCATGTCATACATAACCCAAGATAGGGAGAAGAAGAGAAGTTATGATAGTAATGAAGTGGGATGTAGAAGAAGATTTGGTGGATAACATTTTTGGACTGAGAAAGTTTACTCAAAATATGGTTAGCCTAGGCAGATGCAATGCATATGTATTCATAGTAAGGATTGGATTTTATATCATAGTAAACCCTACTGACTTTATGTTATGATTAAGAAAACTAGGAAATCATGCAAGGGGTAAAGTATGTATGATGATGTGATGATATTTGTCATGCATTCAATAAAATTGACAAGCGACTCAATGGTTTATGCATAGTATCATTTAAGATGCATGATATTTATTGGTTATTTATGTTCTTGTCCATCCAATGTGGCTAGGCGATAGGATCCAGATCTAAATTTGGATGTGATGATGAAAAGTCCTAACCAATTAGGCTTGAAATTTTATTTTAAGTCAACATCAACATTAGTATTTTTTTATTTTCTTTGAGGACTAGGTCTCAAAATTCAAATTATATTGGACATACCTTCTTGTGATAGGTGTGTCAAAGTCTATTGTGGTATGTCATGAGGTGTTCTAAAGCGTTGATGCATTTTTCTTCTAAGAGTTCCAGTTGTTGCAAGTGACTCGAATGATATTCATATCCTACTGAAGAATATTGTAACAAGACTCTTAGAGAGGGTACTCAAGTTCAAAGGGAAAAATTGAAGAACACAAGATTATACTGAGAGAGGGGTGAACTATATAAGATAAAACTTTTAATTTTCTTTCCAAAGTAATATCATCTAATATTATCAATTACAATAATGAAACAATAAAAAAATCACCATACACATAAGAGACATAGATTTAACATGGTTCACCCAATATGGGCTACATCCTATCGGGTGGGCCATGGTTCCTAGGTAGGTGAAGCCTCTTCCTCAGGACATGGGGAGAGGACTTCGATCCTAAAATCCAAAGCATAAACTCAGCTCCCATCTAGGTCAGGCTTCCCAACCTTCCGACATAGTTCTTCCATGAGTACTTCTTGAGAGGCATCACCAAAGCCATTAGGGATCTGGTCATCATTGACAACCCCACCTTATCTAGATCTTGCATGACACATGCAAGGATGTGTATCACGGTGAATTTGGAGTTTGAGCTCCTGTCCTTCATAGATTTGGAATACGGGGACAACTCAAGAAGGCAACCCATTGAATATGAAAACAAACCGACATTTTACTTAGAATGCAAAACTCAAGGACACCTAAGGAACCAATGCCCAGATCTGGTTGCCATCAAGGAAGCACCAAATAGGAATATCCCAAAAGGCCCTAATGTAAATGGATAGAGGAGGCCCCTCCGACCCTGGTCCTAGCCTACCAAAGCAGCTCACAAAGGCATTTACCAATAGAAATTGCAATAATACTCCATTCATTAGAAATGAAAATGAAAACATCATATGGATCCTAACCAGCCTACTCAGGTTAGTCCTTCATTTTTTGAACCTAATTCCTTTGAAATCCTTATCGAGACTGCCATTGAAATGATTAAATCTACTGAAGAAGGACCAGTTTTGGGGCTCCCTGAGACTCTTGTTTCTCCTCATTCCCCTTGTAGGTCCTCTCATTACCCACCTCTAAAATACCCTACGGCTTGCCCCAGGATGCTAAGGATATTGTTAAGAGCTTGGAAGAAGAGCAACTAGGGGTAGACCCGCCAGTCATAGGATATGTAGGTTCCAGCCTAACCTAGCAGCAAAACCCTCCCCCAAAGTTTAGCTCGAAGCAAACCCGTAGTTCAACTAATTCTATAGACTTTGGTAGCGAAAAGAGGAGAGGAAGAATCCCAGATGAAGAACATTACATGATGAAAATAGAAAATGAAATAGCAAATGGAAAAAAAAGTACTTTATTTCTTCAAGATATGGCTCTCTTCGAGGCTAATACATCCAACAAACCTCCCCCACCCCAAGGATGGTGAAGATGGAGGAATTCAAAGCAGTATAAATGAAGGTTCTCTCCTGGAATGTGAGAGGCCTTAATGGCCTACCCAGGTAGAGGGCAGTCAAGGCATTAAGGAAAGAGACTTCCCCCTCAGTTCTTATGCTCCAAGAAATGAAAACAAATGAAGCTTGGTCAAAGATTCTCGCTAACAAAATTTGGAAACAAGGGGATATGGTTTTCAAGCAAGAAAGAGGTGCCTCTGGGGGCCTTATGGTCCTATGGGACCCCAAAAAAGTGGAAGGTATCATCATTCAGGCTGATGACAATGTCCTAACTATATTTTTTTATTATATTGCCAGCAACAAGTCCTGGATCCTATCGAATGTCTATGCGCCCAACACCGTGCAAGAAAGAGGCAGACTATGGGAGCACCTAATTCATATGAGCAAGGATTTCCAGGACATCCTATGGATAATTGATGGTGACTTTAACACTCCCCTATTTTTTTCTGATAAGAGGGGGGGAACAAGGCTCCAAATTAGGAGCATGGAGGATTTCAGTGATTTCGTCCACTCAAACGAACTGATGGACATCAAACTTAAGGATGCAAAGTACACTTGGAGCAACAGGTGTATGGGCAGCAACCTCATTCAAGAATGGCTGGATCGAGTCCTATTCTCGCAGGAAGCCATCCATGTCTTTGGTGAGTCTTCTCTATACTCCCTTCCCAAGGTTGGGTTTGATCATAACTCCATCCTGTTGGATGTTCCTCAAACCTCCAACTCCAGTAGTAATCATCCCTTTCGGTTCGAGGCAATGTGGGTCAAGCACCTAGACCTAAAAAATAGGATCATCCAATGGTGGCAACTACCATTTTAGGGTAGTCCCTCTTACAAACTTTCTCAAAAGTTCAAAGTGGTCAAGAAAAACCTCAAATTTTGGAACAAAGAAGTGTTCAAAAATATTTTTGAAAACAAAAATATTGTGAGCGAAAAATTGAAAGCCATCAATAGCAAGATCCAATCTGGAGTCCTAGATGAAGAGACTAGGTTCGAAGAGAGAAAACTTCTAGAAAAATATCACAACATTCTAGCTAGTGAGGAGAATTTCTAGAGGCAAAATTCTAGGGCTTTATGGCTTAAATATGGTGACACCAACTCCAAGTTCTTCCATGTCACCATGCTCAAAAATAGGAGCAACAACCATATTAAAGAGATAATTAAAACTGATGTCTCTAGTACTCGGGACATCAATGACATTAAGCTCGAAGACGTGTCCTACTTCAGTTCTCTCCTTGGTGAGAAACCTAATTTTTAGGCAGGAGCCAGGGATTCCTTTCTTAAATTCATCCCCTAAAATATCGAGGATGATGCCAATCAAAAGCTCACAGTTCCCTTTTCTGACCAGGAAATCAAGGAGGCTCTTTTCTCCATGAACCCTGACAAGGCCCTTGGCCTTGATGGATTCCCTCCCAGGTTCTTTCAAACATACTAGGATATCCTAGGAAATGATGTGTGTTTCACCATCCAGGAATTCCAAGCCTCTAAGAATATCCCTTGAAGCTACAATTCTACCTTTTTATCCCTGATTCCAAAAGGGCCGACTCCTAAGTTCATGACTGACTTTAAACCAATCATCCATTGCAATGTGTTATAAAAAATACTCACTAAAGTCATAGCAAATCGTATGAAAGGGATTCTACCTCAGATTATTGATTCTTGCCAGGGTAGTTCTGTCCAAGGAAGGTCAATTTTGGATGGAATTATCACTGTCCATGAAGCTCTTAACTCTACTTCCCAGACCAAGAAGGTTGCCTTTGCCTTAAAGCTTGACATGAATAAGGCCTTTGATCATTTCAACTGGGACTTTGTGAACACCATCTTGTTGAAATTTAGGTTTCATCCCAAATGGGTCAATATCATCAGCTGCTACATACGCTCACCTTGGTTCTCCATCTTGGTCAATGAGTCTTTGTCAGGGTTCTTCTAGATCTAGAGGGGGCTCAGGCAAGGTGATCCTATTAGCCCTATGTTGTTTATCATAGTGGTTGAAGCCTTAGGAAGTTCAATCAAAGTTTCCCATGCTTTAGGTTTAATCTCAGGTATTAAAGCTACTTCCCTCATGGATCCGGTTTCCCATCAACAATTCATGGATGACACCTTAATTCTGACTGTGGCATCGGTGGAAAATGCCAAAAACATCAGGCATATCCTTAAACTTTATGAATATGCGGCAAGGTAAAAATTTAATATCAACAAAAGCAAGGTATTTTTTCTTAACACCCCCCCTCCCAAGAAAATTAAAATTGCCAGAATCTTAGAGTGCTCCATCTCCACTCTCCCTACGTCTTACCATGGTCTTCCCCTCTTCACTAGGTTCCTTACTGTTTCTATGTGGAACATTGTCCTGGAGAGGATCCAAAAGAAGCTTTCCAGGTGGAAGAGCCACTTGCTATCCCAAGAAGGTAATGCCACCTTAACCTTGGCTTCCCTCCAAAGTATTCTGGTCTACTTATCAGTGTTCAAAACTCCTTCTAGAGTCTTCCAGTCGCTTGAACATCGACAAAAGAATTTCCTTTGGTCCGTCTCAGAAGAAAAGTAGCGTATCCACCTGGTTGGATGGGACAAGGTGTGTAGACCTAAGGATCTCAAAGGTCTATGCCTGAGGAAAGTCTCTCACCTCAACTTAGCTTTAATTGCGAAACAAGCCTAGCAAATGGTTTCCAATGTAAGGAATGAGTGGACTATCATCATCAACCGAAAGTATCTCAAAGGTACTAAGTTCCTTAGCAATACCATCCCTTCCCATGGATCCTCATTCTTGAAAGCAATCCTATCTTGCAAGGACATATTAAGAAAAGGCATGAGGTGGATCCTCGACAATAGGCACAAAATTGACTTCTAGTAGGAAATGTGGGCCGAAGCTGAAGCCCTTAGTAGTGATACCACTTAGGCCCAATTAAAAACCCTCACCATGGATAGGTTTGGGTCTAAGGTGGCGAAATTCCTCATACAGGATAGGGGTAGTCTCAGCTGGAAGCCCATAGTCTTTCAAGGGATGGAGACAACAACTCAAAAACGCAATAGCTTCCTACAACATCAATTTGTTCCCACAACATTGAGTGAAGACTAGACGAGATGGACAACGACTGACAGTGGAATGTTCATAGTCAAATCTACCTACAATATACTTATCCATCCTGATACTCCTCGGTTATAGACTCAATTAGTTTGGATTAAGGGATTAATCCCCAAAATATCATTTTTTGTGTGGTTGGTCGTCCAAGGAAAAATTCTTACTATTGACAACATGATGTTAAGAGGGTTGTCCATTCCTAATAGGTGTTTCTTGTGCAGGGCAGACTGGGAGTCCATACAACACCTTTCCAAGAGTGGCTAATTGTGGAAGGAGATTCCCAAGTCATCATCAATCTCCTCAAAAATGATAAGGATCCTCTATGGAAATTTGAGTCTTGTTTAAGGGAAGTGAGGATCCTATTAAAAAATAGAATTGACAATGTGGCCCATCATGCCTTTTGTGAAGCCAAGGCGGTAGACAAGCTTGCAAATATAGGTGTTGACACTGATAGATTGATCACATGGATGCACAACCTTCCATTGGATGTGGAAGGGATTGTCCAAGAAGATTTGCGATGTGGTGCTTGATGGGGAACTCAATTTGTTCTTTCTTGCAGTGCAAGATAGGTTTCTCTAGGAATTTGGACATGGGGTGGTAGAATTGGTGTCTTCAAGGGGTCAGAGTGGCCAAGGCAATTTGCCCAGATTATGATGAGTATAGGCAGTGGTACCGTTGGTGCCTCGATTACCTGCTGGTTAGCCTTTTGAGGATCGACATTCCCACATGGGTCAAGCCTTGGGCCAATAGCTTTTTTTGCTTCTCGGTCGATGAGGTGGTGTGGGGCCCTTCCAGCATCATAAAACATGCATACCCTCTAATGCCATTATTTATCACTCAGAGCGATCCTTACCTTCTCCAAACAAAGGGTGACAAAACTACTATTCCCCAATCCAAGTCGGAATTGCAGCATGGCACCCACATGGCTGGTATGTGGTGGTTTGTCCTCAAATGGTATGAGCCTCATGACAAGGTTCCAAACTACATCCTTTAAAATGTGAAATTATGGGAAAATCCACTCATCAGTACAGGACACGTGAGCCCTTGGCTCCCCAATATTACCACTAAGAGCAATCCTTATTCTCTCCATAGGAAGGACGATAAGGCCTTTTCTTCCCAAGCCAAAATAGACACACGACATGGAATCCAGGTGGTTGTTAGGCAGTGGCTAGCCTTTAGTGGTGGCATCCCCCCAAATGATGTGGTTATTTTAAGGCGGATGAAGGTTGTTATCATATACCACCTTCTCCATCAGCCTATGCTTGAGAGTACGTCTTCCCCTTGCTTGGTCATTCAAGAGCCAGAAGTTAACTAGGGCAAAATCACCATGACTTACATTGAGCCCAACTTGGTGGTTATGGAGCCTGTTGTGCAAGCCATCCTTACTGAGATAAGGTTTACGCAATTTTTTGACATGTTCTCTGGTCTTGACGACAGCATTACTGCCAAGGTTATGGAGTCCTGGGATGAGGGTAGGATTGTGGTCCACGAGCATTAAATTACGGTATATATTAACTTGTTGGTGACCATAATTGGGCAGACGACTAGGGGTCATTCGATCCACAAGAAAAAGCATAACTGGGAGGTCAAGCTGCATGAATTCAAGGACAATCTAAAGATTTTTAAAGAGGAAAAGAACGGGTTAACAAGGGTTGATCTCCATGCCCCCTGGAATTCAGTCATGGAAAATGTCATGGAATTCATTACCATTGAGGATATCGGTAAGGTCCTCCTAAGCTTTCACTACACTTTCATCAACTTTTTCCATGACATTAACCCTATTAGCATCCCTCAGTTTCTTTTGAATTCCATGAATTACACTATAAATTCGTGTCATAGTAAGAAAGGTTCAGCAATGCCCAGGCATCAAAGCCTATTTAAGGTCATTTACAAGTTTGTCCTTGCTACTTTGCCCCAACCTGATCCTTTGGCCTTTCTGCCCTTTGTGACCCACCTTTCTGAAAGCTCCAGGTCCTATTTGCTTAAGCCCTATGCAGGGTCCCCTTCTTAGAAACATGACTTTGAAGCGGCCACCAGAGTAGGTATGGCTAGAAAGAAGCTGAAGATTGACGAACTAGAAGGACCCAAAATATCCTCTGCTAGGTTAAGGAACAAGCTTGGACAGGGGAGCTCTAAATCCATCAGCTTAGACTCAAAGGATGAGGGGCCTGAACTCAACGTCATGGTTCTCAAATTTTTTGTTCTGACTTCCTTAATGACTATGGCCAATCAGACCCAAGAGATCCTTGACGCCCTCACCAAAGTCTTTTTCAATGAGGGCTTCCAAAGCACTAAAGGGGCATCCGTAGAGATCGAGGACTAGGAGGATGACAAGGGAGATGAGCAAAATGAGGTGGATGAAGAGGAGGAGTGATGTGGACCCTCCTGGGACCTTTTTGAGGTGGGCAAACCAGAATTCCTGTGGTCAGTGGTTTTGGTCTATGAATCCTGGTTTTCTCTCGCTTATTTTTGCATTTTTCATCTCTGTTGTTTCTGAGTCCTGTGTTGCCGTTGGTCTTTCTGACCCGAGGATTCATGTTTTTTTTGTAAGTTGTGCTTGGCTGGTTATGTTAAGAAGATCGAGGATCCTCTGTTGTTGTCTTGTTCCGCTGCTCAGCGTCACGCTGTTATTGTACAAAGGTTTTGGGTCAACCTGAAAAACTCATTTGATATATAATATTTTACTTATATAAAAAAAATATGGGCTACATCCACGAAGCAATTTTCTTATAAATTTCTTTAAAACAAATTATGAGAATCAATTCCCTATTAAAATGTTTGTATACCCCAATCCATAGGACACACAAACGCCTCTGATTTAGTTCATGGACCTTTATCCATAGGAGACACCAATCCCCTATGCTCTAGTTTGTGTACATCTATTCATAGGAGACACCAATCCCCTCTGCTCTAGTTTAGGGACCTATATCCACTAGAGAAACCAATATCCTATTCTCTAATCTGCTCCAAAACCTGCTCACAATTATGCTCAAGTTTACTTACAAAACCTGCTCAACTCTGATCACAAATCTACTCAAATATGCTCACAAAACTTGCTCAAACCTGCTCATAATTCTACTCAATCCTACTCACAAATCTACTCAAATATGCTCACAAAACCTGCTCAAATATGATCCAAAATCTTACATACAAACAATGTTCATCTATACCCAACTGTTGGCAATTTTGGGTTTGAGATCCTAGCTTCTTGTCTATGAGTTGTCATTGATGTCATAAGGAAATGGCATTAATGTTAAGAGGATGTGTTGGCTTCAAAGGTGGAAGATTCCAAGAGAATATTTTTAAGAGAATCCGGAGAGATTCCATTGGCAAGGGTTTTTTGGGCATTAAAACCACATTTTAAAAAATGGGAGGGTTTTAATTAAAACCACATGCATGAAGTTAAATGGTTTTTATTAAAACCAATGGAGGTTCTCTTTATTATTTAAAACCTTTCAAGGTTTTAATTAATTAATTAAGGGAGAAATTATTTTAATTTATTAAAAATATTTAAAGGTTTTTAACCTTTTTTATTTTTAATTTATTAAAATTATTTAAGGGTTTTTAAACCCTTTAGAAAGCAAATTTCGATTAAATTCAAAATTACTTTTCTTTGCAGTCGACGTGTTCTAAAGTCCACGTATGGACTATAAATATGAGAAGGTTCCTAAGTTTAAACCTACTTGAAAAATTGAAGGCAATTAATTGGTTTGGCTACGATCGAATGTTCTATTTACGCTGCGAAAGAGGAGAGCTCGTGGTTTGAAAAGATTTCAGAAAGCTTGACCGTTTATGTGGAAAGAAGTCCGTCTTGGACTTCGTAAGCCCCTTGTGGGCTAGTGGTAGCAAAGGCTGCGTTTGGGCCTTGCATAGGCCGAGGTCTACGTTTCGATCCCCGCGGAGGGAGCTATGCATGGATTAGTCACATTTTTATTAAAACATTTTTTGTGCCACGAATTTCGGATTCTTCAAGGGCAACCATTATAAGGTGTGATTATTTTCTTGATATGATTTTTGGCATTGTTTAGCATTGTTTAAAAGACATAGGAGAAATAAAGGGATAGTTCTTTGGTTGTATTTTTGAGATTAGTCTTTTGCTATGCTAAATTTAAAAATGGAGATATAAGGTGTAAGTTTTGGTTGTCGTGTTTTTGGCTTCTTTGGTGGTTGTTTTTAAAGAAGAGGAGCTAAAAGGTGTATTAAGGAAAGTTTTTATATATGCTCATTTATCTTGGTTCTAACCCTAACTTGGTTGGAAGTTTGAGGGTTGTGTGTGGTGATAGCTTTAAGGATCAATTTTCTTCTACTCCAAAAAGGTATGGGCACATTTTCCTTATGAGTATGATTGGTGTATGTTTTTATGAAATAAGGTTGGAGTGAAAAGGTTTTCAACTAGGTTTCCTTTTGGTTGGGTGTAAATCCTATTTTCTGGTTTGTTGAAGACTTCTTATGCATTGTTATCCTTGATGAGAGTTTTGGTGAATGCATAATTTTGGTTTGAGGTAGTGGAAGCATTGTGCACTAGGGTTTATGTTTGTGAGTCTTGCTACTTGCTTTGAATTGGTGAAACCCTTGGTTGGCTATTTTGAGGTTGATGGTTGAGTTGCTTCCATAGAGGTTGTTTGATCAAGTTATTGCTTTTACTTGATTCATGATATTGGGCTTACTCCTTTGAGTTGATTTGAGCAAATTACTCCTTTGCATTGGTGATATTGTGTTGGTGGCTATTTTATTCAAATATATTTGGAGGGAAAAGGATTTCTACTTGTTTCCTTTTCTTGTGATGATTGGTTTAATGCTTCAAGGTTATTGTTGAGTTGAGAAATATTGGTTGAACCTTGTTTATAAGCATTGTTGTTGAAGCCCTATTTGGTTGTGAAAGATTAATTGGTAGTGAAAAGTTATTGGTTGTGAAAAGAACATGAGTATCATTGTTATGTGATTCTTTGCATAGTTGGCAATTGTTGGGGTTTCATGTTCTTGAAAGAAAACATTCTATCCTATCCATTTTAGATATTGAGTTGAGTTTTCAGATTTGAGATTGAGATTGAGCTGAGTTGATTTGAGTTGAGTTTTGAGATTGGGATTTGAGTATAGAACATATTGAGTCTCTAACAATTCTCTTTATGCTTCTATGAGTTTGACAAATCACATTGGGTCTCTAACAATTCACTTTGTGATTTCCTACTAAGAAAGTTTTTTCTTGGTGAGCTTGCTGAGTTTTTGGATAGGTTCCGGTGGGGACTTGTGAGCAATTTTGGACAGGTTTCGGTGGGGACTTGTGAGCAATTTTGGATAGGTTTCGTGGGCTGGAGGTTCCGATGGGGACTTATGAGCAGATTTGGACAGGTCCTAGCAAAGGACTTGTGAGCTGAGTTTGATAGTTCTATCAGAGAACTTGAGGGCAGAGGTGCATTGGTTCTATGAGAAGGACTTGAGGACAATTGGCAAGTCTTTGAGAAGGCTTGTATGCAGAGGATTGATTTGTTCAAGAGTTGGACAGATCTAACAGACAGAGGAAGACTTGTACTAGACCGACTGATTGTGTTTGGTATAGGTTGTTGAGCTGCTGTGGACATGATCATAGAAGGCAGAGGTCTCTTAGGCTAAGCATTGAGGACAGGAGGTCTTCGATGGAAAGGAGTTCCACATGCTTGGAAAGAGGTAGAGGTAGTTGATCTTCTGAGGGATCATTTCTAGAGCAAAGGGGAAGGTATCTCCTTTGAGCAGAGGCTCATAAATTTTTATTGGGGGAAGGTATCTCCTTTGGGCCGAGGCTCATAAACATTGTAATTGGGAAGGATTCCCAAAGAACTTTGAGATAACTTTTAGAGAAAAGTTTTGTGGACATAGCCCAGCCATTCTGGGTGAACCACGTTAAATTGGTGTCACTTTGTGGATGTTATTATGCATTGCTTTGATATTGCTTTGGGTATATTGCTTTACTGTTTTTGGAGTATAAAGGAAAAAGTAAAAAGGTATTATACTGTTCACCCCCCCCCTCTCAGTAGAAGCTTGTGTTATTCACCAACACCAAATATAAAATTCCACAAATCTACCATTCTCATATACTCCCAAAATAAATCATACACAATGCACAATTTTTGCTCTCAAATATGTTTTATAACCCTTGCAAATTTGCTCCCAATACCAATAAAAACCAATGCACAAGTTTACTCACAAATATGACCTATAACCTTTGCATATTTACTACCAATTTCAATCAAGACCAATACACATGTTTACTCACAAATTTGACATATAATATTTGCACATTTACTCCAAATTTCAATCAACACTAATGCACATCAAATCAATCCTTATACCTCCAACCAGATGACATCAAAAATATTTTCCTCAAAAAAAATCACCCTTGAGAAAAGAATTAAATCACCATACCTCTAAATCTACCTCAATGATGATAGTCTTATTTTGCATGTACTTGTCTTGACAAAAATAATTTCTTTTCTTTTGCCACTTCAAAATTGGTTAGTAAATCTCTTTTTATTGAATAGATATCAAATCATTAACATTAATAACCCCTATCAAAAAATATGCATAATAAATCTTAAAAATAATAATACCTTATATCTCCATTTTTGAAACTCTCAAAATAAAGCTTTATTAATAACAAAAAACGTTATATCCCCTTTTTATAATATGCCAAATACAATGTAACATTAATCACAAGTACACCTTATTTCTCCTTTTTATAACATGCATAAATACAAATCAACTTGACCACCATACACCTTATAACTCCTTTTTATAATTTAGAAAAATCATAATTTGTTATGCTAACACCTTGACCTTTATTTTCCTTCAAAATCAAATTTAATACCTTTGCACAGCTGAAAATTGAATCCATAACCTCATGAAATGCAGCACTTTCCCAAGTTCTTTGTAATCAGCTATGATGCCACGGTAGCTAAGACCAAAAGGGAGGTACCCTATATATATCCATGTTCTTGTGCTTTTATCAACAACTAAACCTCATCAAAGATGATATCAACCTGATTTGATCTTGTGAACTCCTACCTAGCAGTGCTCCACACAGAGCCAACAATGAGTTGGGATACTTCAATAGTTGAAACCAAAGGTGCTCATTGTTATATTTATCCAAGTCTTCCTTGTTCAACAAAACTCAAAAAAAAATGGTGTCGACCAGATTTGACCCTGTGACCTCCTACCCAACAGTGCTCCATGCAAAGCCACACTTCCAGCTGGGCTATCCCAGTGAAAGAAAGCTCAAGTGCACACAGTGATATTTCTCTTTATTTATCTCTATCTTGATTTTTACTATATTCTCCTCTATGTTTTCTTGATTTTTACTATCTTCTCCTCTATTTTTTCTTCCTACCGTTCAAATGCATGATGATGGATTTTCAATTGTGATTTTTCATTCCACTCCAAAGTTTAATAATGCCATGTATATATATGTTTTCCATTTGCTTTGATTTCATTTTGAAATGTCGATTTAATTTATTTTTAATATTTGGTACCTTTTTATTTTTCAAACTCTTTTGTTTATAATATTTATATTTAGAATTTAAATATTATAAATTTTTATCTTTTTAAAACTTTATCCCTCTCTTGTGATATTTAAACATTTTTGTCCCAAGAAACATTTTAAACCTTTATCCTTATTTTTGTCTAAGAAATTTTTAAAAAAATTTCCGCTTATAATATTATCTTTATAATATTTAAATATGATATTTAAATATTATAATCCTTTGCTTGAAAAATATTTACCTTTGATTTGAGATATACCTTGCCTTTTTTTAATTGTCCATTGTTTGCTATTCACAATAGTCCATTCTTAACACAATTGATATATTGTCCAACCTTGTAAACTTCACACCCTTGAATAATATTTCTTCCTTGAATAGCATGCACCCTTTGAAATCAATGACAAATCAATATTTCCAAAAATCCCCTCTTTGTCATTGATGGCAACCCTACAAAAAAAAATCTTCTACTACAACTAGAATCCAAATCTGCTCTCCCTGTCAAGCTACTCCCCCTCACTAAATTCTCCCCCTTTGATACAAATGGAAAAGGGTTCCTTGGGGCTAAAAATAATATACTTAGCATAACCTCCTCACCACCTCATTTACTTGAGGTGATCAATTTTGAGATGGTAGTAAAACCACTCCCAACTTACAATGCTCTTTTTATTTTTCCACACCTTTGTAGCCATATCTTTTGAACGTTTTGAGCATCATTTTTCCTATTTGTATTTAGAAGTTTTGGAAACTCTGTTCTACACCATTTAGATTTTTGTCCAAAATTATTGTAATTGAAACACATGATGTTGTAGTCATTTAAAGGTGCAAATTAATTGAAGTTTTTCTTCGTGAAGTCATAATAATTCTTACCATGAACCCTATAATGTATAGATTTGTGACCAAAATTATTACATGAGAAGCAATAACCTTGGAAGAAGTATTCATCTTGCCTTGGAGGATATGGTCGCATGATTCTTTCTTTGATTTTTCTATGCTGGTCCCTAATTCTTGATGGTGCATTATTTTCTTCCTCATTGATGTTTCCACTTATCAACTCATTAGTACAGGTCTTAGATTCTTCTTCAAATACCTTCTTTTATGTTTCTATTTCTTTTGAGCTTGACTCCTCTTTTTGTACTTTTTGACATTTCTCAAAGCCAATTCCAGTCTTCATAAATGGAGATATCTATGTTTTGAAAATATCATCCAAATATTTTGATCTTTTCCTAAATTGATATATCTTATTATTGAAATTTTCAAGTCCCTTCTTTAGAATATCAGCTTCATGTTCTAGTATTTCACATTCTAGTTATTTTTCCTATAATTGTTCAGCCATACCTTCTTCAAATTTCCTTACCTCTTCAACCTTAAATTTTGAGTCAGTGAGATCTTGTAGAAGCTTTGCCTTTGTTTTCTCATCCTCTTGTACTTGAGCCTTCAATCTTAATTTTTTCCTTTTCAATTATTCAATATCAATAACAATTTCCTCTTCCATATCAATTGTGGCTTCATGTTCCATATCAATTGTGGCTTCTTTATAGAAACATCAATTGATAGTGATTATTTGAAAAGGAATTATTTGCTTGGCATGCTTACTACTTTTGAGATAAGAACAAAAGATCATATTCCTCCGAAAGAAGCTACATTCAAAGTAGAAAAAAAAGGGTAAAAATATAGAATCAAGCAGTGATTCATCTAGTGATGAAGAAGCTAACTATGGTAGAAGAGATAAATGTTCCAAAATATCCATAGATATAATATCTATTAAGTGCTTCAATTATGGAAAGTATGGAAACTATGCAATAGAGTGCAAAGAGCCAAAGTACAATAGTGATGAAGGAAAATAGGATAACAGGTACAGGGAATAAAAAAGACACAAGTACCAAAAGAAAGGCAAGGATGGACAAAACAAACAAGGAAATAAGTTCTTCCAAAGGTAAAATAAAAGCTACTATGCAGATAATGCAAGTAATTACTCAGTTGATAGTGATTCTAGCTTTTTAGAAAATGATAGAGATGAAGTCCTATTTATGGTTAGAGAGAAAATGACTCCAGTTATTCTCAAATGTTGTAGATGTGGTAAATTTGGACATCTTAAAGATTATTGCACTAGGGATGGCTATAGTTTCAGTGATGATGGTTTTGAATATGCACTTGAAAGACCAGATAAGAATCTTCTAATGGCTCTAGAAGATGAAGTAAGTGATCCTATAGAAGAGAAGCTAAAAGGAAGTAATGATAATGACAAAGGAAAAAAAATAGAGGATTACTCAATAAATAATGGTTATGATCTCAAGGGAGAACTTATCTATGCCCTTGACACATTAAATAAGGTAAGAAAGCAATACTCTAAGCTTAAAAGTCAGTTTCAAAGATGTTATGAAGAAATATTATTGCTCATAGAGGACTTAGAGAAATCAAAGGCTAAGGTAAGTAAGTTCAAGGACAAGTTAGAAGCAAATATTTTGGAGTGTGAAAAAATAACACAAGAAGTGGCAATACTAAAGGAAGATTTAGAGGATTCCAAGAAAAAATTGTACAAGTATGATGTGTATAAGAAGTATTGATAAAAATAATCATTATTATTAAAATAAATATTTTAATTATAAAATATAGAAAATTAGTTTTCTTTTGTGATTCATTATTTTAATAAGAACATTTAATTTTTTTTATTAATTTAATTATATAATTCAACATATCATGTCTTATGTGTTCTTATATTTGTTTCAACTTTTTTTTTGATACATAAGAGAGTTGGTTACAACCACACTATTTTTAGTAATTGTCAAACATGATCTTTATTTGCCAATTCAACTCCTTTTTTGTTGTTAAATTCATAAAACACCTCCCTTGTAGAGGTTGTTATGGGTAATGAGTCAAAGTCAAATCCACTAGTGAAGATTACCAAAAACCCAAAATCCCAAGAAAATCTTCCTAAAGTTTTAGGGGTTACTTGTGGATGGTCATTCTCCCTCAAATTTAGGACCCTCATGTCCTCCCTTGACCACTACTTCACCAAACCAATCTTCTAATTCCCCATATCAAATTGATTTAATAAACATTCCAATTAACCTAGTAAATTCCCCTGTTCTTGAGGAACTAATCAATTCTCCAAAGCAATCGATCCCCTATCTATGATGAAGCTTACTGTTCCCCAAAGCAAATCACATGAAGCCAAAAGAAATCTATAACATATTTTGTGGACAGTGGGAAAAATAAAGGATGACCATCCATCCAGGATACTAGGAGTAAGGATACAGATAATGACATTGTAAATGGCACTCAAACCACCATTATATCATCTCTTGCAAACCAAACTAGCACTTATATGTCAAAAGAAGAAGAAAAGTGAACCAAACCACCCTCATCTAAATGAGGAGGGGGGGAAAATTATCATCAAAAGAAACCAAAATAGATATGGATGGTAGTGATAAAATAGCAAAATCACTATGGAGAGATAGTGAATTTGTATTTAGTCTAGCCAAGGGATCTTCAGGTGCACTTTTTTGCATGTGGGACCCAAGCAAGGTTGAAGGAAGACTAATAAGTAAGATTGATAGGGTAACCAATATGTTATTTTTCTATAAAGACACTCAAATTCAGTGGATACTATCAAACATCTATAGCCCAAATAATCTGATGGGTTGTCGTGCCTTATGGAATCATCTAATACATATGAGAAACAACTTCAAAAATGACCATGGATGCTTGCTGGTGATTTCAACACTCCTCTATTCCCGTAAGAGAAAAAAGGAAGAAACACCATCAATTATAGGTGTCTTGGAGACTTTTTTGATTTCATTGAACAAAATGAACTGATGGACATTCAATTGAAAGGATAAAAATACACCTAGAGCAATAGAATAATAGGTAATCATATAATCCAACTGAGACTTGACAAGTTTCTATTATCCAACAAAGCAATTCAGTTCTTTAGAGGTGCAACTCTTCCCACTCTTTCAAAATTTTGTTCAAAACACATCCACTTAGTTTTTGAATGGAAGCAACAAGATCAAATATTTAATATTTCATTTAGATTAAAATCAATGTGTCTTCAACATGAGGACCTCAGAAGCTGCATTTCATATTGGTGGAGCAATCCCTTCTCAGGCTAACCATTGGTCCAAATAACTAAAAAACTCTACTTTATCAAAGGAAATCTAAAAATATGGAACAAGGACGTCTTCAGAAATATTTTCCAATGAAAACAAAAATTGTTGACTAGCTAAATGCAGTTGAAAAAACATCCAAAATGGGAATATGGAATCTAAAATGAGGCAAAATAAGAGAGAAATATCATTTGAATACCACAACTTCTTGGACATAGAAGAGGTTTTTTGGAGGTAAAAATAATGTTATCTATGGCTAAAATAAGGAGACTCCAACACCAAGTACTTCCACACATCAACTCTCAAATATAGAAGTAATAACAGAATCAAAGAGCTCTTCCAAAGTGATGGTGCATCCACTTCAAATATTTTTGATATTAGACAAGAGGTTGTCAATAATTTTGAGGACATTATTGGCCCTTGTCATCCATTCTTGTATCAAGTGCACAATGCTCTCCTCCAAAACATTCCAAATCTGATTTCCCAAGATTTCAATGTTGTTCTCCTTAAATAATTTACCTTCAAAGAAATTAAATAGGCCATGTTCTAAGGTCATTTTAAATAGATTAAAATAATATTTCCCAAACATCATTGACCAATACCAAGGCAGCTCTATCCAGGGCAGATTTATAGCTGATAAAATTAATCACTATTCACGAAATCATTCATTTTATCTCCAAGAGCAAAAAATCAAGAATGTTTTTTTAAATTAGATATGAAAAAATCCCTTGATAGGTTATCTTTGGATTTTATTTTTTATTTCCTTACCAAATTTGGGTTTCATGAGGATTGGATAGCCTTAATCAAAGAATGTGTAACCTCGACATAGTTTTTTTTCCTTGTTAACGGTTCTATTGTAGGAAATTTTCCAAGTTCAAGAGGATTTAGATAGGGGGATCCCATATCCCTTTCCTTTTATTATTATGGGTAAATATCTTAGCATATCCATAAAATAGGTTTGTTCACATGGTATTATTTCTAGAATGAAACCCTCTTCTCAGTCCAAAGTTGTCACCCATCAACAATTTTTTGATGAAAATATTCTAGCCTCACTGTCCTTTGTTCCATAAGCTAAAATTATCAAAAACATCCTCAATTACTGTAAGTTAACTACTGTTTGAAAGGTGAACTATGAGAAAAGAAAAATTTTCTTTCTGAACACACCAGTTTGAAGGCATATAAAAATCGTGAGAGTTCATGGCTGTAATATTTCCAACTTCCCTTCAATTTATTTTAGTCTTCTCTTGTTCAAAGGCAACATTTAAAATAATTAATGGAATAATATCTTTGATATATTTTTGAAGAAACTAGTAATATGGAAGAAGGTATTTTTGAGTCAAACAAAAAAGGCAGTTCTTGTCCAAACATGTCTCTAAAGCATACTAGTTTTTTTTATGTCAATATTCAAATTTTTGGCAATAATATGCCAAAAATTATAAAAAATTAAAAGAAAAATTTTGTGGTCTAGGAAATAAAATCGGAGCAGGCTTCCTTCAGTTGCTTGGGATAAAAATTTATGGAAAAAAGAGAGTGGAGAGATTGGTTTCATAAGAGTTCATCAAATGAATCTAACTCTGCTAGAAAAATAGGGATGGAGAATTGTTTCAAATGCTCAATATTCATGGAGATATATAATCAAAGGTAAATACCTCCATCAAACTACCTTCATGGATGAGGTCCCAATTCACAATGTATCGTACTTCTAGAATTTGGTTGTCCAAACTAAAGACATTCTGAGAAGGTGTCTAAGATGGAAACTTGGCAATGGTAGAAGCATAAGGTTTTTGGAGGATCCATGGCTAAAGGATTTACCTCTCATTAGAGAGAAAATATTATCATTTTAAATCCTTTCATGGACCACCTATTTGGTAGCCAAGTTTCTAATTTCATAACTCAAAATCCCAATGGCCACCAATGGAAATCTATTTCGACTGACAATCTCAATATTGCTTGTAAAAATGTAGTTGTAGCCTTAGCGAATCTTCTCAGAGTGTACGTGATCCCAAGAAATAAACTGAGGGATACTCTTGTATGGAATCCCTATGAAGACAGGCAATTTTTAGTCAAATCAACATATTGCATGGTCCTCTTGTTGCCTAGTGGACCCTTGCAATATTTGTGTGGCCTAAAAATTTTATTTCCAAAGTCTCCTTTTTTTCATGACTCACATCCTATAATAAAAATTTTAAGTACATATAACCTTATAAAAAAATGTATGTTCATTCCAAATCACTATTGTCTTTACAAATCCAATTGGGAATCTGTCAAACATCTATTTTTGGAATGTCCATTTTCCAGGTCTATCTTAAATGCTCTCTTTGATATTTTTAATGTTGCTTGGGTCCAACCACCTTCCATTCCTCTCCTCTTTGATAAATGAACCAATCCATTTATCAACTCCTAGCTCAAGCTCATTTGGTCTATTTGCCTCCATCATTATCTTTGGTAACTCTAGTTGGAACATAGTAACAGGATTTTTAATGATTGTAGTAGAGAACATAAGTCAATTTTTTCTCATATCATTTCCTTTGTGTTAGAAAATGTTCAAATGGTGTCATCTAAAGAGTGTTCCAGACCTGGTATTGAAGCTCATTTGTGTGATTTATTTAAATTCAGTCACATTTCAAGTTGGGGCCCCAAATCCCAAGTGGATAAATCAAGCATTAAATGGACATCCCGTCCTCTTGGTTGGACAAAGATCAATTTTGATGGTGCAACTAAAGGAAACCAAGGTAGGGTGGGTAGTGGAGGTATTATCAAAAATGATAGAAGAGACATTCTCATGGCATTTGCAGAGAATTTTGAAATATAGATGAATAATATGGCTGAGGTGATAGCCCTCCACCAAGGACTGGCAATGTTAAGTGATATTAATATTGACCAAATCATTGTTGAAGGAGACTCCTTGCTTGCAATTAAAAAGCTTAAGGGTAACCAACATCCATCATGGAACATTAGCAACATCATCTATGAATGTAAGATAATGTTGGTAAAATATTTGAATGTCACCATTCAACACGTGTATAGGGAAGGCAATAAGCCAAGTGACCTGTTGGCTAACAAAGTTGTCATGGAGCAATCCTTCCGTGTGTGGCAAACCAACTTTCCATAGGGGCTCTCAAATGATAGTAGTGGAGGTAAAATTTATCTTCTTCAATATGGTTAATAATCTTGGTCAGTTATTTATGCCCACCATCCATCCAAATATGCTCCATGTTTGTCCCTTGCCTCTTGGAAGATGTGGTATTTTGGGTATTTTTGGTAGTTTTCAGAATTGAAGAACTCCCATCTTGGTGGTAGAAATGAAGATGCAAATGTTAACCCTGATTATATGGTGTAAGTAACCTGGATCTTGCTTTCAGGTCTCTATCTTTCAATGTCTTCTTAGTTTGTGGTTATCTATATTTAGGAGGGTGTATTCGGAGTGCTTTTCCTTTATTGTTTGTTGTTCAATTATGCTACTTTTCTACCTATTTGTTTATATTTCTTTTGGTGATCCCTTTTGGATTCCTGGTTTAGCTCTGTAAAAGGTTTTGGGTCCTTTCAAAACCCCTCCATCAATAAAAAAATATATATATTTTTTATATTTTTTAAGTAATATATATTATAAAAACATACAAAAATGAAATCCAAATATGTATCACATATTTTTTCAATAAAATAACCATTCAAAAAAAGAAAAAAAATCATACTAAATTTATTTTTAATCTCTTATAAACTAACACGTTTAATTGTCAATATTTTATTATTTTTCGATTACATAGGAGAGTTGGTCACAACCACACTATTTTTAGTAATTGACAAGTGCAGGGTTCAAACCACAAGGGATGCTTCCACCAAACCTATTATTCTTAATTATTGTTGACCCAACATGAAGGGGACCATTGATCACTCGATATTTGTACCGTCATCATCGATCTGGTGTGCACTCATAAGATTCAGATCAGAATACTACCTTTGTAAATAGGCTAAACTTGAGTTTTAAACTTGGGTGTCTTCTTGGTAAATGAATGGCTAGAAAAGCACTTACCAATCCACCTAGCCCTCGAGGGCTAACTTTCAACATTTTTAGTGCTTAATTGTTTCATCTACAAATTGTCATCACAAATCATCATCATACATCAAATACTAATAACATAAACTTTTAATTATTGCTTGATATGAAGAAGAATATAATATTGAGTATAATAATGAAATGTTATTTTATAATTAAATTGAAAATCTAGGATTTGAATGACAACTATAAGTATTGAGTAGCCTTACATACATGCCCAAACTTTATGTTAATAGGAGTGACGAATCCCACAAAGTAGGACCAGGGACTTGGACCTTTAAGCCTGTTACTCCATTGGTAAAGAGTATGGCAAGTGTTGAGGTTTATAAACCTCTCAAGTCCCACAAAATAATTAATATAGAATTATTCATAAACACTAGATAAATATTAACATGGAATAAAATCCGTAAGTGTAATTTAAAATGTGATAGATGTATTGGATACAATAATTCTACACTTGTTTGTTCAGATAGTTTCTGACTAGAATAACACATCACAACTGACCCAAAGTTGGGACTAATTGTATGTGCTTATTTCTAGAGGATCTATTTGCATATGATGAGCTCTATAAGTAGTATACTTAATACAATCTCATAATTAGACATTGATTCCCATTACAAAATAACATAGACCATTTGAGACATTGATTCCCATTATAAATAACATAGACCATGTGGTTGGCATGCTTCACTATTAAATATTGGAGGGTTTCATTGCTCATATTGAGCTAAAACACCACCACTTATTATGTAAATGTATCATCCATTATATAATACCTTTTAATCCATATAAGATATATTTTATAAAAAATTAGGAGTAATATAAAAATAAATAAAACAAAACAAAAGCAATACAACAAGATGCCTAAAACCTTAAGGAATGACAAAGAAGTGGCAACCATATTTGAAGGGGAGTCGGATAATGAAAACCCAAATACTAAAACTAAAATAGAAGAAGTCTAGGAAGAACAAGTTGCACAAATAGAACAAAATGAGGAAAATGAAATAGTCGACCCTTTTGACCCTAAAATGGGACCTGAAGGAGACATTCATTTTGAATATATGCAACACTTCTATGAATTCTTAAATCGTAATCGAGTTGCTATCACTATTATTTTTTACACAAAATATCAACTTGCAAGAGGTGATTTTTCAACAGAGGCAGCCTTGGAATCAGCCTTTCGACTTCACCCAAAACTAGAGACATATATGGAAAATACTCCATTACAACCTGCTACTCATAACAATCATTCCTTAGGTACTACCCAAGTTCAAAAAACTTTGGCATCGCAACATAAACCTATTTTTGCAACCACTACTACCACCCAAAATAACCTTCTTCTACCAACATAACTTTCTTTCCCAATATTTTAACACTCAATTTGTTCTAGCCTGTCAACATCCCAAAATAATAAAAATATGAAAATCCTAACTTCTTATCAACCAAATTTGCAACATAATATGCCTCCACATAAGCTTTCCCACCCTCCAACATCAAATCCTATGCATAATAGTATTACCATTTCAACACATTATGTGACAATAGAACATACATATTATCCAACCTATGCAAACACAGTCACACATAATAAGCACAATGGGAAACCACATCATCTTGAAGCTATAGTTCAACAATTAGATTCATGATTAGATCAAATAGAACCTTATCACCCTACATACATCTATAAGGAAATGTGTAACCAACCACTAGATCCTTTTGTTTCTACTAGAGCATATCCTAAACACTTTCCCATGTCGGTTTTACTGATTTATAAGGAGATCAAAGATCTGATTGAGCATATTCACATATTTAAGACCACTTTCCATGACATTTCTTATGATGACATGTTGTTGCTAAAAATATTTCCAAAAAATTTAGGAGGTATGCCCTTAGAATAGAACTATAAACTCCTAACACACTCCTTAAGAAACTTTGAAGAAACTACGAAGATGTTTGTACATCAATTTGGTGCCTATATAGAGAGGCATATCACAATTAAATATTTGTACAACCTGAAATAAATAAAGGAAGAGAGCTTCACAAAATTTCTAGCTTGATGGAGAAAATTTTTAGCCAAGTTACACTTCACTTTACCTCCAAGAAAAATATTAGAAATTTTCATTGGGAATTTACAAGAACAATTGTCCTACGAGTTAGCCACTACTACCATAACCTCCTTTGATCAATATATAGACTTGGAAAGAAGGGTAGAAGTGGCCCTTATCATATGAGGACAAATTAAAAAGAAGTATGAAGACAAGATATCTAAAAATCAATACAATAATAAACATGTGGTAGGAGATGGGGTCACAAATAGTAGACCCCCTCCAAATGTTAATATCATAGAAACTACAAAGAAGTTTATGTTAAAAGCACCCCAAAAATCTTTGCAATGGAATTTCACAAGGATAAAGCAATCTTTGACAATGTTCTTACCACAATTTGTATAGAGGTTTGATAAATTTACCAAAGATACGACAACCTGATACCTCTCAACATTGGTATAGACCAGACCAATATTGTGATTTCCTTAAAGTTGATGGACATCCAACCAATATTTGTAGAAGGTTAAAACACTTAATACAAGACTTGATTGATAAAGGAAAATTGGGAGTGGAAAATCCTCCATGAAAATATAATCTACCAACAAATCCACAAAAGCAATAGGCATAAAATGCTAATCAAGACCTAGACAATTTCTAAAATACATTACCAAACCATGGTAATAAAGTTGTGATTCAAATAGATTATAGTATTGTACCTCATCCAACATGTTATGTGGTAATGATTAGTAGTCACTTACCATCACAAATCTCGTAAACTTCATTTATACCTACTCAATCTGTTGTCATAATTAAGCAATTTCAAGGAAGGAAACTACAATTATCATCTCTTGAACATATACAAAGTGAAACATAATTTGAGGTAGACATTACTTCTTGCCATTATAATAGTTTATAAGATGAATAAAAACCAAAATTTTCCATCATAGATTCATTATTTCTAGAGTGACCAATTCCAAGAACGATAACAACATATCCATCTTCACAACAACTTCTTCCCATAGAACAAACATCAAATTCTAGATCACAACTTGTTCAAGATGATTTTCCTATTTCACATCAATCAAGCAACACTGTGGCTACAGTTGGATCCATTAATATACAACAAGCTCAAACACAAAATCCTCAACCTTGATTACCTACAACTCAACCAAATGATGTAGATCAACCATATTTTGTTCTAAAACCACCTTATAAGGGTAATAATGCAATTCAACCTTTTGGTATTAATGAGCAACTAGATAATACAACAACTAGGATTCCCTTCTTGATCTTCTCAGAAATTCATAGGTTCATAGAGAAGAATTAATGAATACTTTGAGTCAAATGATGTTGCCTCAATACATAGAACCAACTATTGTAGTGAATGTTGTAGCTTCTCATGGAGTTGACTACATAAATTTTCAAGACAAAGATATACCTCCCCAAATTATGCATAGGGATAATCCTCTATACATAACATCATTAGTTGGATATGTATTTGTTAATATGGTATTTATTAATAATGGTTCATTGTTAAATATTTACACCTATAAATTTTTCAAAAGGTTTGGGTTCAAAAATGAATATTTAAGAACTGAAATAATTATAAAATCTTTTAATGATGAAACCCAAGATGCGTTTGGTTTGATATCTATCCTACTATAAGTTGGTCCTAGGATTTTGGCTACATATATTTTTGTTGTATCTTGTCCTACATCATACAAAATCCTTCTAGGACACCCTTGGATTAATGCAATGAGGGAAGTTCTATCTACTTTACATTAGTGTGTCAAATTCAAGTTTAAAAATCAATTGGTTACCATACATGGAGACCTTAGACATTTTGATATGTGTGAAATGGTGAAACCCATTAATGTTTTATTTTTCCGAGCTCTATAATAATCAACTTCTATTCCCTTTAAGTCTTCTTCCCCAAATATTGAACCTTTACCTTCTTTTAACATACCTATACCTTCTAAAATTGATAATACTTCTACATTATACCCCTTCACAGATGAGGCTTTACTAGATTTATCCACCATAATAGCACCTACAGAGCATGCTAATTTTGTTGTACAAGACTCCATGCTCTTGTCACAATTACTACCATCCCTATGAACAATAGGTTTACCTCATAAATAGGAAAAAATATATCATGTTGGAAGTTGTACCATTATTTATGTAGGATGTTCTCCTGATAAAATAAACATCAAGCAAATGAGTTTTACATTTGATGAGAAAATATGGCTATTGGGGCTAATAGAAGCCTGCATCCAAGAAGAGATATGGAGATATATTTTTTTAGTATTCCTACAAATGATTTTTACATTTGATGAGAAAATATGGCTATTGGGGCTAATGGAAGCCTGCATGTGAGAAGTGAATTCTACTCAAGAAAAATTCTCTCAATGTAATATTTGATCTATATTTTTAATGATTAATCATTACTCAAGGATATTCATTTCCTATAACATGTGATTATTCCTCTAGATATCAATATGATTTACTAGTATTTGTGCAAAATCCTTGGCATGTTTTACTATAAAATATTTAAACCAGGGTTATGCATAAGGGGTCAGCCCCAAAATGTAGTTATAAAAATTTGGCGAATTAGTTTCAAAATCCAGGTGAATAGTATCGAAACACATGTAGAAGGTTAACTATTATTAGGGGTAATGTTGGAAATTTAAACTTAAAATGGTCAAATTATTATAAAATTAGGGTGAATCGACCCTCCCCAAAAAATATTGCACCCAAAATTTTTTGGCTAATGGGCCTTCGTAAAGGGTCCCAAATATTAGCCAAATCCAAATTTTGAAAATCCTAATTTTATCCAATTGGATATAAATAGCCGCTATGCATAACCCTACTTTAAACATTGAAATTTTTTATATGTTTTGCATTGTAGAATTTTGATGTGAAAAGGTAAATTCTAGCACTAACAAGTGGTTTTTTGCTAGACAGTTGTTTCACACTCATTTATTGTATGCATTGATGATTTTATTGTGATGCTTTAGGTTTTAACTAAGAATTACACCAAATGTTAGATAATAATGTTTTGAAGGGATTTCATTTTTAAGGCGTTTGTGCTTGCACTTGTAAAATTATTGGTAATGGTAATGGGATGACCTTCCTAAAATTAATAAATATGTTATAAGGAATACATTTATAGACAATAAAAACCCAAATTTCATGTTTAAGTCCATTGCTTTTAGAACTTCAAATATTTGATTTCAAATCTAATTCTAAAATTCATTTTATTCTTTAATTGTTTATGATGATGTGGCCTTACTTTCTTTTGTAGCAATTCAATCTCAAACTAGTCCATAAAATGAGCTTAGTCTTCAAGTATTTCAAGCAGCTTGATTTCTTCTAAATTTGAGTGACTCAAAGCTTTGAAATGTTTTTCTCTATTAAAGGATAACATGATCATTCAAATGTTATTTTTATTAGCTTTGTCTTGTAATCCTTACAAAAAATATGTATATTTAGCATTTGGTTCACTTAATAATTCTTAAAATTCTTAACCTACTCTTGAATAGTTCAATTCTAAAATTCTACATTTAATTCACTTAGGATGATCAATTTTAAATGAATAGAATGGTGAAACTATGATTAATATACATTTTAAAATATATTTTGACCTCTCAATTTTAGTTCTTCTCTTAGCAAAAAATTGCATATATATTTTAACTTTTTTTTTTTTTTTTTGGTAAGTAAGAGAATATTATAATTAACACCGGGTTTTAACTGGTTGACCCAAAACCATTTTACAAAATAGGGTCCACTGACCAAGCTGGACAAAGGCCAAGCCCTAAAAGTTTAAACTGACAACAAAAATGGCCAAGACCTACTCTTCCATTAGAATACAGCCAAACTAAACTATGGAAGCCTAATATTATGGCCATCAGAAAAGAAAGACGCAAAAAAGAACTAACAAAGACAAAAACTAATCATGCAAGCACCATGCAAGAATTAACTTTGAAGCTCTTCAAATGGTGGCAATATCAAGACATTGAACATCAAATTCCAAGCATAAACTGAAATTTGAGGGTAGTTAATAAAATTTTATATAGTAAAAAATTACCAAATTTTATCCTTTAGAAGAAAAAATAATTTAACATCAAGAATTTCTATATGGAGCATATTGATGCTCTAAAATAATTATAAAAACACCAAACAAAATGTATCAAAAAGTGCAGTATAATGTGTGCTCTAGAGAGGACTTAGTCATCATAGATTTTAGTTTAACAATTTTATACTTGACAAGAAAAGTGGAAATAAAAATATTTAATTGTAAAACCAATTCAAATTCCTTTTAACATTGAGATAAGGAAGAGTCTAAAGCATCTACTCACCAAAATATAATTTTTTTTAAGGAGAAGATGCCAAGGATAAAATTGATATTAAATTAAAAATTTTAAAATATAACCAACTTCATCCATATTTCTTATTTTATCCTTATAGATAAATCAAATCAAACAAATAAATATAATTTTCCAAATAATCTTAGTATCTAGGGATTTTGACTCCATGATGTGATGATATTTTGATCAACATCCTTTCTTATTCACTAGAAAAATAAATGTACCATATCTATTTGTTTAGAATGCAAGGTGTATATTGGGTTGGGAGATAAAATTTACAATGCAATTAATTTCTTAATATTGTATTACTAGCAATCTACTTAACTAAAATTAAAGATATCACTAACACTCCACTTAAATCATAAGTTTGAAAGGCATGGAATTAAACCTAATTTTGAGTTGAAAAATACTAAACAATTGAAACTTTTGGACTTAACCATGCAATTATATGTAATTAATAAATCTCATTTGTATTGTTTTTTATATATTTATATTTTTTATAGAGAACAAGGGGTTGTACTTGGGTCCTTAATCCTTGATAAGCCAAAAAATTATCCTTTAGAAATTGACAGTTTACAAATAGAATAAATTCTCACCTCAATTGAGATGCTATAACTATATACCTACATATGTTTCATAAAATATCTAAATTCTTCATTTTCATTTTTTGGATCTTCAATTTTCTATTTAAATGCAAATATTCTAGAATTCAACACCCTTCTTGAAATTTTTCTACAATAGCCTTAATAACACCAAAACTCCACCTCTACTATTAATGCATTACATATTCGTAGAGTAATATTTATAAAACATCACACAATCTGTTAGGACCCCATCCTAACAATATTTTTGTAATTCTCATATGATTATGTAATGACCCACTTCCAATGTGAGGACCCTTTTACTTTGTAATGGTATGTGGCAAGTAGGGCACCTAGACAAGTGAGGCCATTTCATGTAACCATATTATCAAAAATGTACTTGATGTTTGGTAGAAGATTATAGCTTGAGTGACATTTTGCATGTAAGCCAAATTTTGAGAATTAGGTGTTGGAAATTTTGACTCCCTAAGTCAAAGTTGTCATTGATGTCACCATATGAATTCATCATTAATGTCAAGGATTTTGTCAAGAAACAAAGTTGTCAAGGTTGTCATTTGATATCTAGGAAGAAGCTTTAAATAACACCAAAGGTCAAGAGAATCAATGCAGAAGTTAAAGGCAAAAAGGCTCCATAATATTTTAATTTTATATGGAAGCTTAGTTTAAAATGTGTTTCATAAAAACCTAAGGAGGCTTATTGCAAATTTAAAAGGAGGCCTAATATTTATTTTAAAAAATATTTAAATTCAAAAGGAATTTAAATTTTATAAATAAATATCATTAATAACAAGTTGTGCAATAAGAGAAGGCCCTAATAAAACCAAAGGTTTTATTCAATTAATTTATAACATTTAAATTTAAATAAATTTAAATCACTTATAAACTAATTTGAGTGCCGACATCGAATAAGATTGGAGGAGTGCCAACGTGTTTGCATAAAGGATGAAAGGCTATATATATACCATGCCTTAAAGGAATTTTAATTATCCTTTCTTCGAACGTTATTTTGTATGTGAATTGAATGAAGAGGAGCTCTTGATAAAAGACAAAAAAATTGTATTTTGTTTGACAGCGATTGAGAACAAATAGAAAGCGTCAAAATTTTGAGAGCCAGCTGGGCAACATGGCTTAGTGGTGAGGAGGGATTGGCTAAAATGTTGAGGCACCAAGTGGCCTGTGTTTGAAACATGGTGGTAGTGTTTGCATTATGTTGGAAGCACCAAGGAATGGTACATGTTTTTATTTTGCAGAGAGAGGGAGGTTCATTGAGCACGTTGTGCTCTCAACTTCCCAAGAGAGTGCTTAACTCAAGCGACGGTTGGAGCCACGAAAAGGCATTGGTCATGGGCTATGTTGAGGGTTAGAATACCTCCAAAGGTAAGGTAATTAAATTTTTATTATTTTTAATATTGCCTAAATTTGGGAGTTAAAATGGTTGCTAGTTGGAAATAGTTGAAAGGGGTGCTAGTTGAAAATTGGGGTTTGTTGGAAATTGTTTTTAATAAAGTTTGGAGTTATAAGGAGTTTGATTTTATTTTAAAATAAAGTATTAATTATTATTTTTGCATATTGGAGGAGTAAGACATTAAGAGTGTTGATTTTATTTGTAAAGGGATTTTTGCCAAAGATATTATTATGAAGATGTTGGATGTTATTTTAAATTTGGAGTGATAAGGTGTATTTTGTTTGATATCATTTTGTATTGTGATTCATTGAGAAAATTATTATCTTCTACCCTTTCTTTGAGATTGGCAAAGAAGTTATTGTGAGTGTGGCATATTTATGAGATCCCTTAATCTTCAATAAAAAGGTATGAGCACATTCTTCCATAGTTGAGTTGATTGATTGAATTTCTCAAAAATAAAGTTTGGAGTGAAAAGGATTTGATTAGGGTTTCCCTTTTTGAGAGTGTTTGAGTTAATGCTTCAAGGTTTTCTAGAATAAAGAGTTATTGTCAAAACCTTGCTTGATTTATAAGCATTGGTGTTAAAGCCATTGGTTGTGTGAAGAACTTGAGTTAGGATTTTGCAAAAGAACATGAGTATCATTGTTATGTGAAGATTTATTTATAAGAATTTTTGTTGAAGAGAGTTGTTATGCAAAGAACTTGAAATAGGGTTTGAAAAGAACATGAGTATCATTGTTATGTGATATTTTTTGTTAAGAATTGTTGGAAACATTTTGAGTTGATGTTTATATGCTTGGACTAGGGTTTATGAGAAAGGGGTGTTTCATTAAATTATTGGTTGATTAGAGTTGGTTGAGCCTAGTCAAGTGGATGTGTGAAGGGTTTGTTCAAGTTCCTTAAAAAAACTATCCTATATTATGATTTGAGTTAAGAAAGTGTTTGAGCATTGAGTTGAAACATATTGGGTCTCTAAAAATTCACTTTATGTTTATATGAGATTGGTTAAGTTCTGTGTGAGATTATTGAGTAGATTTGAGGAAGTTCTGAGTGGACTTATTGAGCAGATTTGGACAAGTTTTGAGTGAGCTTGTTGAGCATATTTGGACAATTTCTGAGTGATATTGTTGAGCATTTTGAGTAATTTTTGTGTGATATTATTGAGCATATTTGGAAAAATTTTGAGTGAGCTTGTTGAGTAGGTTTGGACAAGTTCTGAGTAAGCTTGTTGAGCATTTTGGACAAGTTTTGAGTGGACTTATTGAGCATATTGAGTAGGTTCTGAGTGGAACTATTGAGTAGTTTTTAGCAGGTTTTGAGTGGACCTATTGAGAATTTTGAGTAGGTTCTAAGTGGATTTATTGAGCAGATTTGAGTAGGTTCTAAGTGGACCTATTGAGAAAATTTGAGCAATTTTTGAGTGGACATATTGAGCAGATTTGAGATAGATATTTGGAGGTGACAGAGTAGAGAGGATAGTAATATCCAGTGGATAGAGATCCATTAGCTAGGGCAGTGAAGAAATGCCTTATGAGTGGAGATAAGAGTCTTTAGTGGAGAGATATCCACAAGCCAGTGAAGTGGAGGTAGTAGTCTTATAGAGGATCACCAGCTAGAGCAGAGGAGAAGGAGTTCTCCTATGGATAGATATCCATGAACTTGATTTAGGGGATTAATATCTCCTTTGGACAAAATTCCATAAACATTGTAATAGAGATTGATTGAGAAAATTTTAGTAAAATATTTTCTCCATGGAGTAGCCCACATTGGGTGAACAATGTAAATTGTGGTGTCTTTATTATGTATGGTGTTTTGTTCATTTCTTTGATTACTGCTATTGATATTGTTATCTATACATTGCATAATATTGATTGGGAAAGAAAAATAAAAAGTGGTCTTATATTGTTCACCCCTCTTCTTAGTATAAGCTTGTGTTCTTCAATTAGTATCAGATTGGGTTCCTTCAGAAGAGTTTAATAGCTTGAAGATAAATCTAACAAGAACACAATGGATGCTAAGGAAGTGTCCTAAAATAATTTAGCACTAGTATTTGATGGAAGTGACTATATGTTTTTGAGTATGATGATGAAGATCTACCTGATGGCACTTGGCAATGAAATTTGGATACAATCCCTTAATCAATCCTCCTATAGATAAGGAAGGTAAGATTTTACAGCACTATAATTCAAAAGCAATGAATGCACTTGTGATAGGTTTGCATAGAACATAGTCTATGAAAGTTATGCATTGTAAAACTGCAAAAGATATGTGGGATAAATTACAAAATATATATGGAGATAAAAGTGTCAAGAAATCAAAGATGCAAAATCTCAAAGGAAAAATTTAAGCATTAAGAATGAATGAAAAGAAAAATATTAGTGCTAATATAATTTAAATTGAAGAGGTTGTTAATGATATGCAAAGACTTGGAATGAATATTGATGAATCAGATGTTTATGATAAAGTCTTAAGAACTCTTCCAAAAAGATTTAGTGAATAGGTTTCTGCTATAGAAGTATCAATGGATGGTGATACTTTGACAAGAGATAAATTTCTTGGTATGCTCACAAATTTTGAGATAAGAACAAAAGATCCTATTCCCCAGAAGGAAGCAACATTCAAAGCAATCAATAATACAAAGGGTAAGAAGTCAAAATCAAGCAATGAGTCATCTAGTGATGAGGAAGCTAATTATAGTAAAAGAGATAAATATTCTAGAAGATCCAGATATATAAGATCTGTTAAGTGTTTCAATTGTGGAAAGTATGAAAATTTTGCAATAGATTGTCAAGAACCTAAGAACAACAATGGTGAAGAAAAATAGGATCACAGGTACATGGATTCAGAAATATACAGGTATCAAAAGAAAAGCAAGGATGGATAAAACAAAAAATGAAAGAATTTCTTCCAAGGGCAAAATAGGAACTACTAGACGAATAAGGCAAGTAAGTACTCAAGTGATAGTGATGCTATTTTTTTAGACAATGATAAAGATGAAATCTTATTTATGATTGAATAAAAAGAGCAAGTTAAGAAAAGGACTCCAACAATTCTCAAGTGTTTTAGATGTGGTAACTTTGAACATATTGAAGATGATTATACAAGGAAATGTTATAGTTTTAGGGATGATGAATATGAAAATGCACTTGAAAAACCAGATGAAAATATTCTAATGGAATTAGAAGAAGAATAAAGTGATCCTATAGAATACAAGCCAATAGAAAATAAATATGAGGACAAAGACAAAAAAATAGAGGAATACTCAAAAAAGAATGGTTATGATCTCAAGGGAGAATTTATTTATGCTCTTGACATGGTAAAGAAGATAAGGAAGCAACACTCTAAACTTGAAATTCAGTTTCAAGAATATGATGAAGAGAGAATATTGCTCATAGAGGATTTAGAAAAATCAAAGGCTAAGGCAAAGAGGTTCAAAGGTAAGTTAGAAGGAAAGATATTGGAATGTGAGAAGTTAGCACAAGAAGTGTCACTACTAAGAGAAGATTTAGAAGACTCCAATGTCAATATGAAAGAGTTAAAAAATAGCTCAAAGAACTTGGATAATCTCATCAAGATATAAAATCCTACATCAAGAAAAATAGATCTTGGATTTGAGAAGGTTCAAAAGAAATGGGAAGGAGAGTCAACTCCACATTTTGGAGGAGAAAAAATTCATATGAAGATACTTCAAAAAATACAGTGTAAAATATAGTGAGACATTGAGGATGAGTTGGAAAATAGAGAGTTCAACAAAAACATGAACAATGCATAAAGAATATACATATGGAACATCAATTAGAATAGGTCAAGAGAGACTAAGAGACCAATGAGGTCAAGACAAAGAAACTTCAATGGAAGATATTTCTCATGTCACAGGTTTGGGCACATGGATTCAAATTGTAGGACACATGAAAGATAGGAATATGGGAACAAACATTCTTTCCATGGGTATTGCTACTCATGTAATCAGTTTGGTCACAAGGCAATGAATTGTAGAGTTCATAAAAAATAGGATATGGATACACTAGGAGATATCCTAAGACATTTTCACCTCCAAGGAATAATAACATTAAGTGTTATAAGTGCAATAATGATGGTAACACAACAAAGTGGTGTAGAGCAAACATTCTAGAAATAGGTATGAATAGGAACATGAACAGGAATAGGAACAAGAACATGGATATGAACAAGAATAGGAATAGGAACATGGATGTGACCAAGAATAAGAATAAGAATAGGAATTTAGACATGGATAGGAACATGGACATGGATAGAAACAACCAAAGGAATAAAAAAATTTAGATAAGAAGAAAAGAGGATAAAGGTAAAGAAAAGTGCTTTTTGGGAGTAGAAATACTCCCACCCCATAAGAATCAAAAAATTCAAAGGAAATGGACATGGAAAGAAATAGTCAAAGAAATCAGAAAATTCATATAAGAAGAAAAGAGGATAAAGGTAAAGAACAGTGATTTCTGGGAGTAGAAATACTCCCACCCTAGAATTAACCACCTCAAAAGGAGGTGGGGGAGGGGCTAAGATAAGAGTCTCATTCTTAGCCCCAAGCCCTAAAGGTGAACCTTTGCCATTGATTTCAAAGGGAGAGATATTTGAGTAAGGGGGAAGAGATTTGATATTTGATAAAGCATTGATCCAAGGGTAGCAATGACCTAGGGGGAGCTACACAGAAGAAGAAGAGTCAAGTTTTTGATAAAAATGTTTTGGGTTACCATCAATGACAAAGGGGGATATTTTTGGAAATTTTGAGTCCTTAAGTCAAATTTGTCATTGATGTGACCAGATGAAGTCATCATTAATGTCAAGGACTTTGTCAAGAAACAAAGTTGTCAAGGTTGTCATTTGATATCGAGGAAGAAGATTTAAATAATACCAAAGGTCAAGAGAATCCGTGCAGAAGTTAAAGGTAAAAGGGCTCCATAATATTTTAATTTTATATGGAAGCTTAGTTTAAAAGGTGTTTCATAAAAATATAAGGAGGCTTATTGCAAAGTTAAAAGGAGACCTAATATTTATTTTATAAAATATTTAAATTCAAAAGGATTTTATTTTTTCATCAATGACATTGTAGACACCAAAACAGCACCAATCCGATTATGTGACTGCAAACACTGATCGCTTTGACAAACACAGCCCCCAGGGCAGCCCTCAGAGGTCAAACAGTGGTCTTAACCACTTTCATAGCAATTTTGTAAGGTCGGGAAGCAATTTGGCACATTTAGACACTTTGCTCACTATTCGTCTCACCCAGGGACGAATACTAACTGGAATTCGTCTCACCCGGGGACGAATTCTGAATTCGTCTCTGGTAGGGACGAATTCTGAGTTTAACGGGCAAAAAGAAGAATGGTGCCAAGTGGCAGCCCGGGACAATCAGTTGATGACTCCTGCCTCGCACGCGTGTGTGGGTGGATAGATAGGCCGTTAGATTACTGTCACAAGGGCGATTATGAAAGCCCAAGTCATGGAGGACTCCCCTCCCTCATGGGAAGACATGACTGCCACATGGCACCTATGACCAACACATGGCGCTTATGCTTCCCTCTCAAAAGAGACCCCATGGGTCTATAAAAGGTGGGACTTTTCTCACCCAAAAGATACAGATTGAAGGAGATTTCAAGCAACGAAGTGTTGCCGAGTTGAACACCCACTTGCATCCCCTTTGATTCACCTTCTCACATCCACCAATCTCTTTTGCAAGGGAGGTTGTTGGGTGGCTTTTGGAAGCTTGAATCTGACCCAAATCCAACATATGGACACCTGAATCAACCAATTTGCCGACCCCCCAATCCTAAGAAGTTTTGGGCCCATCCCTAGTGGATTGGCTCCAAAATCAAGTGCCAACGGTGGGAGGCCCACTTGGGCACCCCCGCACTTTCTAAGTTTTATTCCAAAAGCATTCTAGATTATTGTTTCATGTTGCATTTTGTGTTATTCTGTTTGGTGAATTCATAGCTTCAATTTCATAACATTTTGATCAGATTTTATCATGCTTTGTGTCGCTTTGTTGTTTCACTAACTTGCAGGTGGCGATATCGAATTCCCGAGGATAGAGGCCAAATTGGGAGAATCCGACCATCTGGGTCGTCCCAAAATGGCCCCAATTACATAACCCCCCTATTTGCAGGCATTTTGTAGGTCCCGAGATTCGACATTGGAGCAGCATCAGGTCGGCTTTTCCAACACAGAAGAATTCGTCCCACCCAGGGACGAATTGCAGTCAAAATTCGTCCTGCCCAGGGACGAATTCTAGTTGAAGGCAGATTGGCCGACTGTCTCGATGGAAGTGGCCCTCTGGTGATGTTTTCTATCCTCTGTCAGGTTTTCAGGTCATTTAGAGTCATTTTACTCACTGTTTCAGACAAATGTTTGCATGCATCTTTTGGCAATTTTAGAGAACAAACACTTTTTATTTGCAGCGAGTGCTACGACATCTTCGTTGTTTCTTTGTTCGTAGGAGGAGCAGCGAGGTCAAGGACTCATCGACATCAGCGGTGGCATCATCTTGGCCCGCCCATTTCAAGTGTGGGCACGCGGAAAGAGGAACCTTAAGTCTCGATTGTAGTCAAATTCTTTTAACGCTCCTAGCCCCCGAAAAGGGAGGAGGCGTATTTGTAACAGAGATCAAGAAAGTTTAATGAAAGGGCTGTGTTTTCTCCATTTGCTTGTATCTCCTTCCAATGCGTCTCTTTCATTTCATGCAATTTACATTTCTAGGACTTAAGCGTATTTGATTTTGAATGCATCGCAATTAGTGTTTCCTTCGCCCGGAATCTCGTGCTTTCAGTGGCGATCACGGTGGGACCTTGTCCCCTGTTTTTAAGATCACAGAAACTGATCAAATTTTTGTGTTTTGTGCTTGACAGGTACATTTTTTTGTTGCAGACTACTATTCGTCTCTGACTGTGACGAATTCTTTACTGAAATTCGTCTGACCCTGAGACGAATTCAAATTCGTCTCTGGGAGGGACGAATTCTATTCTGTAATTCGTCTCACCGAGGGACGAATTTCTGTCTGCAAATTTTCAGAGCAAAAATTTAGAAGCAACCGGTCCAAGCAGAGAAGAGGTAGGGATTTTCATAATCTCTGTTAAATTTTCTGTTTCTGTTTCCGTTTCTTTGATTGTTTTCATTTTATCTTGCATTGCTTAGGGAAAGTCATTTATGCTTGTTTCATTTTCGCTAAATAAAATGAATCTCACACACTTCACGCAATAATTTTAAACCAAGGAGCTGGTCGTAAGACCCCAGCCCTTGAGCAAGACCAACGGTGGGTTCATCACCACCTTGGCTTAGCTTTGCATCCATTTCCCGATTGTCAACTGTTGTTAGGCGTAAATCCTGACGAAAGCTGACCGAGTGTCGCTGGGGTGATTCCCATGCACGCGAGGATAAGTCTTCTATGGTAGGTGCCATTAACAGGACAATCCCCCTTCCGTACCGCCTACGTACCACGTACCTTCTGCTCTCACGTACCTATAGTCTCCCTCTCGTAAGGGCGGGTATATAGAGAGGTTGGTATATCGGCCTGGTTGGTATATTGAAGGGGCGACCATTTTGGGAGTTATATGAGCCTTCATTATGCATTTAAACGTTCTTCAAAAACATTCAAAAACAAAACAAAACATCAAAATGCACTAAACCAGTCTAGGGCACACCAATAATCCTTAAAAGAGATAATCACGGTTTGTGTATGCGTGTGTTTATTTCCGCTTAGTGTAGACAAAAAGAAAAATCATCATAAACGAGATAAAAATCTGTTTAGATAGTAGAGAAGCACCGCAATGGTGTACACCCGTAGCCAAGCCCAATCAAGGGCAGAAGCTCCGAAAGGTACACAAGAAGCAGGCACAAGTCGCCTTCGCTTCAGTCTTGAGGACTTGGTCATACCGCCTTATCGGTCTGGCCTACAAAAGAATCCGATTCAGAATCCTCGGTGGGGTATGCCCATTCAAAGCAGCCCCTTTCGGGAAGACGCCCTACATGTAGACCTTGATGTAAACAGAGAATCGCCTTCCGAGGTTAGACATGAGTGGCCACAGCGCGATGGAGCGCTAGAGAGGCACACTATCCATTTGGAGGGACAACGTGGATATGGCGTCCCTTCCTTACCTCCCATCAGAACAGAGAGACAAAATCCAGAGCGTAGGGCTCCTTACACAGGGCGAGCTAACTCCGCCCGCCCCCTTCACACCTATGAGAGGGAGCACGAGGAAGATCATCGCATTCCTCAAGGACAACAACATACAACGCGGGAACCTTGCGCTTCCGCACCAGCTGGACATCATGATCACCCCTTGAGGCCAAAGCCTCGAGTACATGCCGCCTACCTCGACAGAGGGAAGCGACCCATTGAAATTTTAGATCATCAAAATCGAGGCAAACACATAGGAGGGACATTCGAACCTCCTAAGAAAAATAGGGTAGACCAAATTGACCCGATAGTCGCCCAACATGCCACCCGTCAAGCCCAAATCATGCGGCTTAAACAAAGTCATCAGGAGATAGAGTATCGACACCGCTTGGATAGAGAGCGCATGCAACGCGAAGCGGATGAGTTACGCTATGAACTACCTGAGAGGGGGCCAACCCCTCGCACCCAAAGAGTCGAACAATATGAGAGGCATAATTCGTTGGTGCAGGACAGGTCTCCACGACCTCGTCAAGCTTTGCCTCCGAGACCTTATAGACCCGAGAGGGAGGCCACTCCCCGAAACAATGATGGGTACCTTCGGCGAGGACTCGATCAGGGTCATAGGTTTCGCCCGAGAGACTCCTCAAGAATTTTATGAGGAGTATGAACCAAAAGTAGAATATGTTGAAACTCCCCATCAAGGTAGGAGGGCTGCCATTCGGCCACCCCTCCATAGGCCTCCGAGTCTACCATAACTTACAACGGGAGCGAACAAGAGAGGAAGAAATAAAATCTTCCGATGCATACCAAGCGCTATTAGAGCGTTTGGAGTCTGTGGAGACAAAAGCTGCTGGGCATCAAAAACCCACATTACGTCAACTCCGTAGTCATCCGGTGCATCCCTCAGTGCCTACACCTCTTTACCCCGAGCACTTCAAGTTGCCTCAATTGGCAATCTTTAAAGGTGAAGAGGACGCACAAGAACATGTTACAAGATTTCTAAGCCAATGCTTCGGCATCCAAGATAATGACGCATTGTTGCTTAGAACATTCATAACCACATTCGTAGGCCCTGCCTCGGATTGGTTCACACAACTACCCAAACACAGCATAAGCAACCTAGATCAATTAGTAGATGCGTTTCTTGAACGCTTTGCCTTCAACACAAGGAAGAAGGCATCACTAAGTGATCTGGCGAGCCTCAAGCAATTTGAGGAAGAAACAATGGCAGCATATGGGAATCGATGGAGAGCTTTGCTTTCTAAGTTACCCTACCGTCCCCCTATGTCTGATCTCACGCAGATGTTCGCAAAAATTTGCTTGAAATCAATCTCTGGTCTATTGTTGCTGCGACAATACGACAGCTTAGAAGAAGCTTTGGCGCAAGCCGAGTTATAGAAGAGATTAAGATAGGCGAAGGCGCAATCGCCAAGCCTAAAAAGAAAGAGTGGAATAAAACCACTAAGATCGGGACAACGCAACCACAACATGCTACGGTCAACCAAGTTGCGATAAATGTTCCCACGCTCGTGCAAGAAATGCAGCCTCAAAAGGCTAATTACCAGGCAGTGCCTCCTGGTTATGAAAGAGATAATAGAAGACGAGGAGCGAGAATCAGCGAGCGTCGCCCTAGGCGACAATTCACCCCTTACACGGAGTCCGGGGACTCCCTATTTGACCGCTTGTCGGTGGCAAATTTAGTCACTCTGCCGAGAAATTCAAAATATAGACCCTAATGCTCCTAAACCTAGGGGATACGGAGAGGAATTGTATTGTAGATTCCATAGGCGGAGAGGACACGACTTGAATGGATCCTGGAAGTTCAAAGAACTAATCCAAGATTTGATCGACAATAGAACATTGGCCGTGGACAACCCCATAGCGCCAAACAACCAACAAATGGGGGTATTCAAGGACCCTTTGCCTGCCCACGAGGCACAGGCAAAACCACTCCAGATTAATGAGGTGCGACAGAATCTTCCCATGCAAGGATTTGTGGGAATGATTAGCATAGTAACAAGGAACAGAAGGTACCCAGCAGTTGCCCCCGAGGTAGCTACGAGGGAAGTTCCGACAACATCGCAGCCTCAACAACGCCCAACGCAGTTGCCTCTCGCCTAGACCCGAAATCACGATACGGACCAAACTCACGTAGAGTTTGCGGACCACATCGGCTAGGCTGTCCATTTACGAGCTTATTCAACGATCGAGCACCCCATAGGGAAGCTCTTATGGACATTTTAAAAGCCATCGAATTACAACCTCATGAAGCAAATTCTTTCAACAACTTCGTGGGACATGTGAAACAATGTACGGAGCCGGTCATCACATTCAGAGAAGATGAGGTAAAAATGATATCGAATGACATGGCAGATCCACCCCTGCACGTTATCGCACGGGTCAACGGGATTCCGTACAAAAGAGTGTTGGTAGATACTGGCTCGTCCAGTAACATCATTACCACTGCAGCCTTAAAACATTTGAAGCTGCCAGCCTCTCACATCACAGCCTCCACGTACACACTGCGAGCTTTCAACGATGCAATATGCTCGACAGTCGACACAGTTGTTCTGCCTATCCAGGTAGGACAAAAATCAATACCTACACTGTGCCATGTGTTAGAAGGCGAGATGGCTTATAATATACTGCTAGGGCGGCCTTGGATCAGGGACATGAAGTGTGTCCCTTCGATCGCCCACCAGTGCTTAAAGTATGCTTATGAAGGAGAAATACATGTAGTCCCAATGGACTTAGAGCCCTTCAAGTATTGCAATGCGGTACAATTCATACCTCAATCGACCCTCCCTTCAACGCATTTGGATTTCCAGTTAAATCCATCTAAATAGGGTCCAATACCGCAGGCACCACTGGTGACCAACAAGGCAAAATCCCAGCCAGGTGAGACTTCATCATCTGCTCCTTCATCATCAAAGCCACCTGTCATGGCCAAACAGAAGGACAAGGGAAAACAGATCATGGAAGAGGTTAAGCCCTTAGAAGAAAGGTTGCCCACAATTTCAACGGTATCAACAGAAGAAACACCTCGCACAACGGAAGTGGAGACTCCTAAAATGCCGAACATGGAATGGACTCAGGAAGGACTCCCGTTTCCTCCCACCCAATCATCAACAATCACTGTTGAAATGGCCAGTACGGGCCTGGGGGAGTATTTAGTGCAAAATGTTGTGGCGACGCCAGCATTGGAGTCAGTACAAGACATGGGAAGACCTCGCCTTCCCATAGGGACAGTTGTTCCTCTAGGCTACCCTCCAAACCAGACGAATTTCGTGTATGGGGGCCTTGATCATGGTCTTGAACCATGCCAACAAAAGGAAGCAGACGAAGAGCCTTTTGTTGAAAACATCAACTATCTGTCAAACCCAGATTTTGCCCTAAAATATCTCGGCCAATGCAATTGGCATGGATACGGAGCTAGGCGAGATATGAGCAAGGGATGCGGGTCCTTTGCCAACCAAGATATCGGATGCCATATGACAAGTCGGGAGTAGGGTTCAACCACCCCCTGCCCTTAGACATCTTGGTTGAAAATATGCAAGGCCTAGAAATAGGCAACAAGGGGGGATTGGCACAAGATCCGTATGCCAATCCAAATACAGAATACACATTGGGAGACTACCTCCCATGGTCAACAAACACCCTTGGAAATAGCAGTAATCCCTCTCCTTTGCTAGAGAGAGGCGAAAGTTCAGAGATTAATCCTCAAAGAGAACATCAACGACTTCCGGACATCTTTTTGAAGCTGTTCCCCTTAGAGGTTCCAGATGAAACAATACAGTGTCAAGGGAATCAGGTCCCTCCACCAAGAGTGGAACAACCACAATGGGACCAGATTAACTTACTTGGAACAAGGAGGGCCCTCAACGTCGCAAGCAACGATTGCTTGAAGAGGATGAACATTTTTGGGTCTCCGAAAGTGATTCAGAAGATGAGACTGAGATGGACTATCTCAGACATGCGCGACGGCATCACCGCCCTTTAACTCATGAAGATCTAATGGGACAGATGGGCATACTGCTAGGGCATGAATGGTGGGTAGACCCTGCAAGGTGGGACCAAGTATTGGATCCATGGCTCCAAATTCAAGATGAGCATCGTCCACCTCGAGATCCCATCATGACATCAGTGCCGAGAAAAGACCCTGCCATCCTTTTCGCAAATAGGGATGAATTCGCACCTAGGGAAGATCCATTCGTGCCCGTTCCCGTAGAGCCAGATCCAGAGTATAGGGAGCATCTAAAAGAATCGAGTTATCACACCCACGGTTCTGGAGACCAAATTCATTCCATCCACATGATCTCCATTGATTTGACCGCACCCATCCGCAATCCGGCCGATCCATCACAATCATTGCACCTAGACATAGATGCCATCGACTGGGATCGCGTCAATTCACCTTTATCACCATCAGAGTACTGGCCTTTCGGTGAAATGCTTCATTCCACCCCAAGGACAACTCAGGATATTTTTCAAGCTGAAGAGGGACCCGAGGTTCCAAACGCAGATCTAAACTCAGCTAATGATATCCATTTGATCCCAACTCCACATCAGTTGGAGGACGGATCCCACATGTCAGTTGAGGAAATGACTGACGTAGACATCGGCTTAGACCCAACGAGTCCACAGATTATCAAGCTGGGGGTAAGTCTTTCCCCCGAAGAGCAAGCCGATTACATCGCCCTTCTCAAAGCGAAGAAGGAAGTTTTTGCATGGTCATACAAGGATATGCCGGGACTAGACCCGCAGCTAGTCACGCATAATTTAACGCTTGATCCGACAATCAAGCCCGTAAAGCAAAAACTATGAAAGATGCACCCAACAGTGGCCTTGATGGTCAAAGATGAATTGCAAAAGTCTGTTGGATGACAGTTTGTCATCTGCGTGGATTATCCGCCATGGCTGTCCAACATGGTTCCCGATCAAGAAGCCCGACGGGAGGATTCGCATATGCACCGATTTTTGAGACCTAAACAAAGCGAGTCCTAAGGATGATTTCCCCTTACCGAGTATCGACGCGCTGATAGACGCTACGAGAGGTCACGAAATGCTCTCCCTAATGGATGGCTTCTCAGGATACAATCAAATTCGTATCAATCCTGAAGATCAACTTAAAACGGCGTTCACAACGCCATGGGGGACATTTTGCTATAAGGTCATGCCTTTTGGCCTTAAAAATGTTGGCGCTACATACCAACGTGCCATGACATATATCTTCCACGATTACATGCACAAAACTTTGGAAGATTACATGGATGATTTGTTAGCAAAGTCTCTTTTGCGCTCAGATCATCTCGGTGACTTAAGCAAGATCCTCGATCGCCTCATAGAGCATAAGGTCAGACTGAATCCCAAGAAGTGCGTATTTGGCGTCACATCTGGAAAACTCTTGGGTTTTATAGTCTCAAAATGAGGCATTGAAGTGGACCCAAAGAAAGTCAAGGCAATCCTTGAAATGGCTCCCCCAACTACCATCAAGCGGCTCAGAAGTCTGCAAGGAAAGGTCACGTCGATTAAACGCTTCATAGCGCAATTATCTGACAAATGCCGACCCATGAACAAATTATTGCACAAGGGGGTCACATTTCATTGGGATGACGAGTGCCGGTCAGCCTTTGACGAAATCAAACAATACTTGGCTTCATCGCCAGTATTGGCACCACCTAGACCAGGAGTGTCGTTCTACTTATACATCTCAGCTACGAGGTGGCACTGGGCGCAATGCTAGCCCAGAAGAATGAACTTCACAAAGAACAGGCTACTTACTATCTTAGCCGCACCCTGGTCGATTACGAACTTAACTATGCATACGTTGAGAAACTCGCTTGGCAGTGGTGTTTGCTACCAAAAAGCTACGCCACTACATGCTGAGCAACACTACGTATGTTGTGTCTAAGGAGAATCCATTGCGATACATGATGAGTCGTACTTATCATAGTAGTCGCACGGCAAAATGGATCATGTTGTTGACGGAATTTGACATAGAGTTCATTGGGAAAAAATCTATCAAAGGACAAGTCATAGCCGATCAACTAGCAGAGGCTCCTCTTGAAGACGATCAGCCTCTGGTCATAGAACTACCCGATGATGGGGTCTTCCATGTCTCAGAATCGCCAGATTCTGATGAGCCTGAGTCACGAGCCGACATAACCCTATTCTTCGATGGTTCTAAATGTGAGCAAGGTGGTGGCACGGGAATTGTATTCTTCACACCGCAGGGTGCTCCAATGCCCCTGTCATTTAAATTAAACTTCCAGTGCACCAACAATAATGCAGAATATGAAGCCTTGCTCCTAGGTCTTCAGACAGCAATCGCCATGAACATCAAACGATTGAATATCTTTGGTGATTCGCTGTTAATAGTCAATCAAGTCAAAGGGGTATATCAATGCAAATGCCCAGTCCTGAAGGCCTATAAAGCCCTCGTGGACAAATTCTTGGCAAAACTTGAGTGGTACGACATCGAGGCACTCCCTCGATCATCGAATCATTTTGCGGACACAATGGCCTCCTTGGGGTCATTAATCCCGCAAGACCTTTCCGGTGATATGACAACCATTCAAGTCAAAACCTTATCGCAATCCATGATGGAGCGTGCAAGCTCAGACTTGACACCAGGAATCCACATGATCCAGATCGAACCATCCTCGGATAAGTTCTTTCGAATCCGAGACCGTCTGAAACGTGCCAACTAGGGGTCCTTGTTTTCCCCCACTCCCATTAATAGCAACACAACGCTATTCTTACAAGTTCTATCCCATTCAGCATTTGTTAGGGAAGAACTTCAAAAGGGATTGGCTATTCATACTGTCGAGGTTTTCGATCAACAGGATCGGTATTTACCCATCAGAGATTACCTCAAGTTAGGTAATCTTCCCTTTGGATTGACGCACGCCGCAAAATGAACATTCAAGCAGAAAGCGGCTAAGTATGTCTTGATAGGAGACATTTTGTATCGTCGCAGCTATGACGGGATTCTTCTTCGTTGCTTGGACAAGCAAGAGTCCACTTGGGCAGTCGCCCAAGCGCACGACGGTACATGTGGTGGCCACTTTAGTGGTATGGCCATTGCAAAGCGCATTCTCCGCATGGGCTATTATTGGCCATCTTTAGAGCGAGATTGTTGCGAATATGTCAAGAAGTGCGTGAAATGTCAACATCATGCCAATTTGATGCACGTACCTTCCCGGGCCCTACGAGACAGTCCGATCTGCTTGGCCATTTTCGTAGTGGGGCCTCGATCTAATCGAAAAGATCTCCCCTGCATCGTCAGGCCGTCACACGTTTATCATAACGGCCACAGAGTATTTTACTAAATGGGTGGAAGCAATTCCGTTAACCTCAACGAAAGGACCCCGCATTGTGGAGTTCATCTTGCATAACATCATATGTCGTTTTGGTATTCCATCCAAAATAATATCGGATAATGGGCCATCATTCAAGAACAAAGACGTGCGTGCTTTGACCACAAAGTACAAAATTCAGCACAGCTTTTCAACGCCCTATTATCCGCAAGCAAACGGGCAAGCGAGAGGCATCAAACAAAACACTAGTGGCCATCCTTAAAAAGATAGTCACAGACGAGTCATAAGGATTGGCACATACAAATCCCACTTGCCCTTTGGGCTTACCGCACTAGCGTTCGGACGCCAAGCCGGGGCAACTCCGTTTTCGCTCGTGTATGGCTCAGAGGCAGTAATGCCTCTCGAGTTGGAAATTCCTTCCCTTCGCATATCAATGCAGGAGTTCATCGATGATGACACTACGCGGCGGGCCCGGTTAGACCAACTTACGTTGCTTGACGAACGACGCGTGAATGCTCTCGAGCACTTACGTATCTATCAAGAGCGGCTTAAGAAAGCTTACAACATGAAAGTTCACCTAAGGGACTTTCGGGTTGGTGATTTGGTTTTGAAGGAAAACCAACAGAACTCTAATTTGCCGTCCCACCTAAGGGACAAGTTCGCGGCAAATTGGTTAGGTCCATATGTCATTGATAGCAAAATAGGACCCGGGACGTACCGGCTAGCTTCTCTTGATGGTATCAAGGAAACAGAACCCTTGAATATCAGTCATTTGCGACCATTTTATATCTAAGAGAGCCATATCCCAAAAATGCTCCAAGGATCCATAAAATCACTTGGTCAAAACAAAAAGCTCCAAGGATTATCGCAATCACTTGGTCAAACCAAAAAGCTCCAAGGATTATCGCAATCACTTGGTCAAACCAAAAAGCTCCAAGGATTATCGCAATCACTTGGTCAAACCCAAAAAGCTCCAAGGATTATCGCAATCACTTGGTCAAACCAAAAAGCTCCAAGGATTATCGCAATCACTTGGTCAACCCAAAAAGCTCCAAGGATTATCGCAATCACTTGGTCACCCAAAAAGCTCCAAGGATTATCGCAATCACTTGGTCACCCAAAAAGCTCCAAGGATTATCGCAATCACTTGGTCACCCAAAAAGCTCCAAGGATTATCGCAATCACTTGGTCAAACCAAAAAGCTCCAAGGATTATCGCAATCACTTGGTCAAACCAAAAAGCTCCAAGGATTATCGTAATCACTTGGTCAACCAAAAAGCTCCAAGGATTATCGCAATCACTTGGTCAAACCAAAAAGCTCCAAGGATTATCGCAATCACTTGGTCAAACCAAAAAGCTCCAAGGATTATCGCAATCACTTGGTCACCCAAAAAGGCCCAAGGATTATCGCAATCACTTGGTCACCAAAATGCTCCAAGGATGTCCACAATCACTTGGTCAAAAATAAAAAATAATCAAAAACAACAAAAATTTGCATCTCATATCTAGGCATACTCAAATTCATCAATCGAGAGCTCTTCTCGCACCTCATATTCATATTCACAAAAATCAATCCATCAAAAATACAAAAATATGTAGTCTGCATTAAGCATTGCATCCATACATTGCATATTTGTGGTCGTATAGGTCAAAGGCACCATAGGCTGTAATTGCTCTACTAGTCCATCTTATTCCACACTGTTCCATTTTACAAAAACAACAAAAACACCATGCATTGCTTTTACCACACTAGAGTCAGTGGTCTTTTAATGTATCAAGAGTTTTCATGATTCAGTCATCATTTTGCTCTTTAGCTATGTAATGTATCAAGTCAAACAGATTTTACGAAGGTAGAGTCATACTTGAAATACACCTTGTTACGTAACATCCCAACACAAATTAAAACACATAAAACAATTCCTAAGTTGTGTGAACGAAAGATGAAACCTGCACAGTAATCCAGGTCACCATAAGCGAAACGGTTATCTTGCTCATCCCCCCGTGCGAATGACCCCAAGAATGCTGAGAGTTGGCAAAAGGACAAGCATCCTCCCTACCCAATTCCCTAAGAATCCCTAGTTCTCAATAATTGCAAAACATCAAAAAAATTTGCAAAATGTCAAAAATCAAATACTTGACATCTTACAGTGCACAAATCAAAGGCACAAGCGATAGTGATTTTCATCACTCCATATCCCCAATCCCTTGCTCAAAAGAAAAACAAATCAAAATAAACAGTGATCTTATCACTACAAACGAGCAAGTATCCCAATACAATTGAAGAAAAGAAGGGAGTGGAACTTGAATCCCTGGAACTCTCAGCATTCTAAAAGGTCATAAGGCAAGCCTCAGTACCGATTTGGTTGATAGCCTATCGATAACTGGCGGTAAACCTCTCGCATGACGATATATCTGTCACATTAACTTGCGTATAGATCAATGTTTGCATGTGGATGAGCTAGCTTATGGCATCCTGGATAACACCGCAGATTAATCTAACTAAATACAACAAAGGAGTTAGTGGAGCTAATTAGGTGATCCTCAATACGAGTTCGGTTGAAAGCCCATCCGGCACTGGCGGTATCCCGATAAATACCACATAAATGAACTCAATTGCACACACGGGGATGTGAAATAGCTTGGTCAAAAACAAGTCCGATTCATACCTTGTTCAAAAGTCTTGTAAGATAAAATACGATCGTGGCTAGTGAGTTAAAAACTGTCCGAGTCTCGGGAAAACCTTAGCTACATTTATAAACCAACTGCTCTACTTTTCATCCTTACAATACTATCAGAAAATACAAAAAGAGAAAACCGAGCGCTAACCTGAGCGCTTCAAAAACATCAAAAAATGATAAAAAATGCACTAAAAACAGACAATAAATTTTCCCGATAAAAGTGCTCTTGCACTTAACCTCTTGGCATAGCAAAATTGATGTCGGAGTTTACATTGTCACTATCCTACTCCCTAAGAAGGCTACCATAGCTGGACCGCTCCACGGGAAGACGGATTTTCGACAATTTAATCCCCAAATGGTGTCACAAAAAAAACAACAAATAAATGCAACACAAAAACAAAGCAATAAGCATTGCCGGACACAAGTGCTCTTGCACTTAACCTCTTGGCATAGAAAATCGATGTCGGGGTTCAAATTGTCACTCTCCTACTTCCCCAAGAAGGCTACCATAGCCGGACCGCTCCACGGGAAGATGGGTTTTCGACGATTTCACCCCATTATGGCATCACCAAAAGGGTTAACACCCACCAAAAATAGGTCCAAGTGTTGGAAAAATTGCACATGCTTAACGGTAAACCATCTAAAGGCACCCTTGCACAAGTCATCTTGGGTCAAGCGACTCGTCGCTTTTCTCATGAAGGTCATTCCCTCATCGATTCGTCGCTTGAGGGGGTAGTCACACTTAGTCACCAATCAACAATCACACACCCAATTAAGGAAAACGACATGCATTCAAAGAATCATTGACAAAGACAATCACGCTCCTGCTTGGGGCAATAAACAAGCAACAATCAAATCAATCAAACACTTGGCATTTCGTGAATCATGAACACAAGGTTCCCCTGAGGATAAAAGGTTGCGCCCTTTGCCTAATCATGACTGATCAATGTCCAAGTTCAAGTCACACCTCACCAAAATAGGTTAACACTTGAAATCAAACTCCTTAGCTCGTCAGAAGCAAGGATTCAAGAATGCATGCCCTTTCCATGCTTGGGGCATCAAAAGTTGGTTAGGTTACCAAGAAACCCTAATCATTAGTGCTTTGGTTATCTATTTTTGCTCGATCGCTGCGCTATGCACAGCGCATCCCAAAAAGGGGCATCTGTAGACACCAAAACAGCACCAATCCGATTATGTGACTGCAAACACTGATCGCGTTGACAAACACAGCCCCCAGGGCAGCCCTCAGAGGTCAAACAGTGGTCTTAACCACTTTCATAGCAATTTTGTAAGGTCAGGAAGCAATTTGGCACATTTAGACACTTTGCTCACTATTCGTCTCACCCAGGGACGAATACTAACTGGAATTCGTCTCACCCAGGGACGAATTCTGAATTCGTCTCTGGTAGGGACGAATTCTGAGTTTAACGGGCAAAAAGAAGAATGGTGCCAAGTGGCAGCCCAGGACAGTCAGTTGATGACTCCTGCCTCGCACGCGTGTGTGGGTGGACAGATAGGCCGTTAGAGGACTGTCACAAGGGCGATTATGAAAGCCCAAGTCATGGAGGACTCTCCTCCCTCATGGGAAGACATAACCGCCACATGGCACCTATGACCAACACATGGCACTTATGCTTCCCTCTCAAAAGAGACCCCATGGGTCTATAAAAGGTGGGACTTTTCTCACCCAAAAGATACAGATTGAAGGAGATTTCAAGCAACGAAGTGCTGCCGAGTTGAACACCCACTTGCATCCCCTTTGATTCACCTTCTCACATCCACCAATCTCTTTTGCAAGGGAGGTTGTTGGGTGGCTTTTGGAAGCTTGAATCTGACCCAAATCCAACATATGGACACCTGAATCAACCAATTTGCCGACCCCCCCAATCCTAAGAAGTTTTGGGCCCATCCCTAGTGGATTGGCGCCAAGATCAAGTGCCAACGGTGGGAGGCCCACTTGGGCACCCCCGCACTTTCTAAGTTTTATTTTAAAAGCATTCTAGATTATTGTTTCAGGTTGCATTTCATGTTATTCTGTTTGGTGAATTCATAGCTTCAATTTCATAACATTCTGATCAGATTTTATCATGCTTTGTGTCGCTTTGTTGTTTCACTAACTTGCAGGTGGCGATATCGAATTCCCGAGGATAGAGGCCAAATTGGGAGAATCCGACCATATGGGTCGTCCCAAAATGGCCCCAATTACATAACCCCCTGTTTGCGAGGCGTTTTACAGGTCCCGGGATTCGACATTGGAGCAGCATCGGGTCGGCTTTTCCAACACGAAGAATTCGTCCCACCCGGGGACGAGTTGCGGTCGAATTCATCCCGCCCGGGGACGAATTCCGGTTGAAGGCAGATTGGCCGATTGTCTCGATGGCAGTGGCCCTCCGGTGATGTTTTCTGTCCTCTGTCAGGTTTTTAGGCAATTTGGACTCACTTTACTTACTGTTTCAGACAAATGTTTGCATGCATCTTTTGGCGATTTTAGAGAACAAACACTTCTTATTTGCAGCGAGGTGCTACCGACATCTTCGTTGTTTCTTTGTTCGTAGGAGGAGCAGCGAGAGGTCAAGGACTCATCGACATCAGCGACGGCATCATCTTGGCCCGTCCATTTCAAGTGTGGGCACGCGGAAAGAGGAACCTTAAGTCTCGATTGTAGTCAAATTCTTTTAACGCTCCTAGCCCCCGAAAAGGGAGGAGGCGTATTTGTAAGAGAGATCAAGAAATTTTAATGAAAGGGCTGTGTTTTCTCCATTTGCTTGTATCTCCTTCCAATGCGTCTCTTTCATTTCATGCAATTTACATTTCTAGGACTTAAGCGTATTTGATTTTGAATGCATCGCAATTAGTGTTTCCTTCGCCCGGAATCTCGTGCTTTCAGACATAGGGGGAGATTTTTGGATATTTTGAGTCCTTAAGTCAAAGTTGTCATTGATGTCACTAGATGAAGTCATCATTAATGTCAAGGACTTTTTCAAGAAACAAAGTTGTCAAGGTTGTCATTTGATATTGAGGAAGAAGCTTTAAATAATACCAAAGGTCAAGAGAATCAGTGCAGAAGTTAACGGTAAAAGGGCTCCATAATATTTTAATTTTATATGGAAGCTTAGTTTAAAAGGTGTTTCATAAAAACCTAAGGAGGATTATTGCAAAGTTAAAAGGAGTCCTAATATTTATTTTATAAAATATTTAAATTCAAAATACCAAGTTGTGCAATAAGTGAAGGCCCTAATAAAACCAAAGGTTTTATTAAATTAATTTATAAAATTTAAATTTAAATAAATTTAAGTCACTTATAAATTAATTTTAATGTTGACGTCGAATAATATTGGAGGAGCACTGACATGTTTGCATAAAGGATGAAAGGCTATATATATATATCATGCCTTAAAGGTATTTTGATTATCCTTGCTTCAAATTTTATTTTGTATGTGAATTGAATGAAGAGGAGATCATGAGAAAAGATAGCAAATTCATATTTTGTGTGATAGTGATTGAGAACAAATAAAAAGTCCCAAAATTTTGAGAACCAGTTGGGCAACATGGCCTAGTGGCGAGGAGGCATTGGCTAAAATGTTGAGGCACCGAGTGACCTACGTTCAAAACATGTTGGCAGTTTTTTCATTGTGTTGGAAGTGCCAAGGAACGGTGCACATTTTTATTTGGTAGAGAGAGGGAGGTTCATTATGCATGTTGTGCTCTCCACTTCCCAAGCGAGTTCTTAGCTCGAACAGCGGTTGGAACCACGGCAAAGGCGTTGTTCGTGGGCTGCGTTGAGGGTTCGAATCCCTCCAAAGGTAAGGTAATTGAATTTTGATTATTTTTAATATTGCCTAAAGTTGGGAGTTAAAAGGGTTGCTAGTTGGAAATAGTTGAAAGGGTTGCTAGTTGAAAATTGGTGTTTGTTGAAAATTATTTTTAATAAAGTTTGGAGTGATAAGGAGTTTAATTTTATTTTTAAATAAAGTCTTAATTATTATATTTGCGTATTGCAGGAGTAATACTTTAAGAGTGTTGATTTTATTTGTAAAGGGATTTTTGCCAAAGAGATTATTATGAAGATGTTGCATGTTATTTTAAAGTTGGAGTGATAAGGTGTATTTTGTTTGATATCATTTTATATTGTGATTCATTGAGAAAATTATTATCTTCTAACCTTTCTTTGAGATTGGCAATGAAGTTATTGTGAGTGTGGCAGATTTATGAGATTCCTTCATCATCAATAAAAAGGTATAGGCACATTCTTCCATAGTTAAGTTGATTGATTGACTTTTTGGAAATTAAAGTTTGGAGTGAAAAGGATTTGATTAAGGTTTCCTTTTTTGAGAGTATTTGAGTTAATGCTTCAAGGTTTTTTGGAAAAAATAGTTATTGTCAAAATCTTGTTTGATTTATAAGCATTGTTGTTGAAGCCATTATTTGTGTGAAGAACTTGAGTTAGGGTTTTGCAAAATAACATGAGTATCATTGTTATGTGAAGATTGATTTATAAGCATTGTTGTTGAAGAGAGTTGTTATGCAAAGAACTTGAACTAGGATTTGAAAAGAACATGAGTATCATTGTTATGTGATATTTTTTGTTAAGCATTGTTGGAAACATTTTGAGTTGATGTTTATATGCTTGGACTAGGATTTGTGAGAAAGAGGTGTTTCATTAAGTTATTTGTTGAGTAGAGTTGGTTGAGCACAGTCAAGTGGATGTGTGAAGTGTTTGTTCAAGTTATATAAAACAAAATATTCTATATTATGATTTGAGTTGAGAAATTTTTTGACCATTGAGTTGAAACATATTGGGTCTCTAACAATTCACTTTATGTTTCTATGAGATTGGTTAAGTTTTGTGTGATATTATTGAGTATATTTGAGCAAGTTCTAAGTGGAATTTTTGAGAATATCTGGACAAGTTCTGAGTGAGCTTGTTGAGAATATTTGGACAAGTTCTGAGTGATTTTGTTGAGCAGTTTGAGTAAGTTTTGTGTGAGCTTATAAAGCAAATTTGGACAAGTTTTGAGTGAGCTTGTTGATAAGGTTTGGACAAGTTATGAGTGAGCTTGTTGAGAAGTTAGGACAAGTTCTAAGTGGACTTATTGAGCAGATTGAGTAGGTTCTGAGTGGACCTATTGAGCAGTTTTGAGTAGGTTCTGAGTGGACCTATTGAGCATATTTGAGTAGGTTCTGAATGGACCTGTTGAGCAGATTTGAGACAAAGCTTTGGAGGTGATAGATCAGAGAGGACAATAGTCTCCAGTGGATAGATATCCATCATACAGGGCAATGAATATAGGTCTTATGAGTGGGGACAAGAGTCTTCAGTGGATAGAGATCCACAAGCCAATGCAGTGGAGGTAGTAGTCTTCTAGAGGATGACCACTCAGATCAGAGGAGAAGGAGTTCTCCTATGGATAGATATCCACAAACTTGATTTAGGGGATTAATATCTTATTTGGACAAAGGTCCATAAACATTGTAATAGAGAAGGATTCCCAAGAGATTGATTGAGAAAATTTTAATAAAATATTTTCTCCGTGGAGTAGCCCACATTGGGTGAACCATGTAAATTGTGGTGTCTCTATTGTGTATGGTGTTTTGTGCATTACTTTTATTACTGCTATTTATATTGTTATCTATACATTGCATAATAATGATTGGGAAATACAAGTAAAAAGTGGTCTTATATTGTTCACCCCCCCTCTCAGTATAAGCTTGTGTTCTTCATTAGGTTAGAGTTGCATGAAGTGTATATTTAAAAGACATGGAGCCATGTATGAATGTACATTTTTTTAAATTAATGAAATTATTGAAGGATTTTGACCCCTCGAAGAGGCCTACGATTTTGTGTTGTTGTGAGATTGTTTAATTCTACATTTACTTTCTGCATTGTGATATTCTATTATTTCATGAATCTCTATTTTATTTATAGTATTTGTGTGAGTGAGTTTATTTTTAATAGTAGGTTCCTAACAAGTGGTATTAGAGCACTTTCCAAGTCCAAGTTTCATTGTGACTACAATAGTTCTTGATCCTCCATTTTTACTGTTAGGTATAATTTCTCCATGTTTTCCATTTTTTTCTTGTCTTTTATCTTTAAAAAAAAAAGAAAAAAACCCAAAAAAAAAAAATTCCTTTCTTTTTTGCAGTAGTTGTTTAGATTAGAAACCATATTCCAAGGGTTTTAAAATATCATGGAGGAGCTATCATTATTGGCTAAGCTAAATAGCCCATAAAATATCTAGTGAAATGAGGGGCAATCACACTCCAATACCCAGTCCTTAGACAACCCACCTATGGAATTGAGCTCCCACTTATCTTCGAGTATCTTGGGAAACCACCTAGGATTAGGAAAAAAAATTATCCATTAGAAAGCTTTTTAGCCATGTATTATTCATATTAAACTAGAAATAACATATAATAATATTAACCTCTTGTATTTTTAGATAGGCGGGTAGTGTGCTCAAGGGTTTGTGTGGAATCCTCCTTGGGTCATTACCTTGAAATATTAGTCTAAATACTATTGTTCATCATTGTGGTATAACAAAAGGACTATGCATATTACATACATCCTTGCCTAGCATACCCTACTTGTGTCAATATTCTAACCTACAAAAAAATCTATGTTCCATTGAATGTTTAACTTGCAACCAAAATCTTATCTCAAAAAAATTGAGCATACAGAGGAGAGTCCCAATCACAAAAAATTTGTATCCACAAAGGAAGGAATTGATGAAAAAATAGAAATAGTCTAGGCAGAGTCTACAAGTGTCTTATTTCAATAATAGTGAGGTCAATATTGTTATTTGGAAGTTATACTTTTCTATAACAATCAATAATCACAAAGTTGTTAGTGATAGAAACAAAATAGATAGTGTAAGTATAGGGAACCACATAGTTAGTAACTGAACAGTGTCAGTATAAGAAACCATATAGTTAGTAACTAAAAAATATTAGTACTTTTAGTGTAGGTGAAAGTACAATTTCAAGAGTGGTTAGTAGTCAAAATAGATAGGGTAGAGTTGGCCAACATAGACCCTAAATTTTGAACCCAATCTCTAGAGAAAAAATCAACCACACCAATAGACTTGTCAAAACATCAATAAAAAAGGTATGTGGTGTCCAAAATTAGTGTTGGGGTACATAGATCATTGTGACCATATTTTATAGCTTATAATTTTTATATAACACTCAAACACTTTTTTAGGATCTTTACTAAAAATAGTAACTCCTAGTACCATACTTCTATTTTTAGTGAGTTAGTAGTACTTGTTCAAATCATATCAAAATGGTTGGTGGTACTTGTGGAAAGCAAAAAAAGGTAGAACTATCCATTAAGTATAATTAATACCATTATCCATGATAATAAAACAATAATGGAAGACATTCAATGCTTTAGAAGTGAATACATCAACTCCAAAGCCAACTTTGAAGAACAATTTCTAGAGGTCAAGTCCAAACTCTAAGGTGGCCTAAAAGTGTTTGAGTATCATGATACTAAATAATTAGGTCAGTGCAAATAAACCCATAAGGTTAGGGAATGTTTTTAGAATAAGTAATTATTCTCTTAAGTCCTACTAGGATAGACATACTTGAGTTTCCACTCCTCCATGAGTCAGGTGAACTCTCAGTATAGTCTAGATCAGATTTGATGAGTTGTTGTAATCCAACGGCTCTCAATGATCAACTTTTCTATTTATACAAAGTTGATCCATGGAATAAATCAATCAGTTCTATTTTGTTTCTTCAAATATTGTAATGCTTTGTAGTTCTACTCTTGGGAAATTCTAACATGGTACCAGAGCAGGATAGATTCTGCTAGGCATTCTCTCTTGAAGGCAGTTTCACGAACTGGTTCATAATCTCTTATCTTTTGTTTTTTAAAAAAAGAGGAGTTTTTTTTAGATTGCTCATTTTATATCTACAATTTTTTTTGAGAAATTTGTTTATGGTAATCTCTAAATAGTTAAACTATATTTTTTTTACCATATTATGCAGTATTCTCCTCATATTTTTTTCAAATAATATAGATATTTGAATTTTTTTTGCCTACAATTTTTTATTGTTCTCCTCGTATGCCTATTTCAAAAAATATATCTCCATATCTCTTCTCGGATGTAGGCTTCCATTGGCCCCAATAGCCATCACTGCGTATCATTTTTTAGTGAATGCATGCTTGCGTTGGCTGCATTATAGCCATCGTTGCATACGTTCATTAGTGGAGACCAAGCTTCGTAGGCATATACCTTTTGGTTTTTTTTTTTTTTTTTTTTTTTTTTTTTTTTTTGTTTTTTTTTTTTTTTTTTTTTTTTTTTTTTTTTTTTTTTTTTTTTTTTTTTTTTTTTTTTTTTTTTTTTTTTTTTTTTTTTTTTTTTTTTTTTTTTTTTTTTAATTATATTTTTTTTTTTTTTTTGTTCTTGTTTTTTATTTAATTTTTTGACTTTGGTGAATGATTTTTGTGTGGTGCCTTCGCTGAAGTCTTCCACATCCATCATTGCACTCTCAAGCAACTTCATGGTCCCTTCGGTGACGTCTTCCATAGTCTTGTGTACCTTCTCTTTGATAAGTTTCTAGGAGCCTCTCTGCGTGTGGCATCGTCTATGGGAACACGTTCTCGGGAGCCTCTCTTCGTGTGTGCCTTCCAAACGTCTTCTATGAGGCCTCTCTGAGTAACGCCCTCTCTGCATACTACGGGCACCTTCCCTGTGTCTTGCACAACAAAAGAGGTGGTATTTATTTATTTTTTATTTTTTTATAAAAAAATATTTCGTTGGCTTCCTTTTATCTCCTTTTCGAATGCAGTGATAAGAAAGCAAATCGTACCCTTTCACGATTTTCAAAGCTCCATTCTTAGCTGCTCATGGATGCGGAACCATAAGGTAAAATTATAGTTTTTTTATGTTTTTTCACTAATCAAATCTCCTCTAAGTGCAGCGAAATTCGTAGCATTTCAAAAGCTTTCAAATCTCCTTCCTCGCTGCCCATTGACGTCTCTTGTTCATTGATGGACGTAGCCTTGGAGGATTCAAAATACTTTGCTGCCTCTTGTCATCTCTTCTGATGTCAATTGTAATTAAAGCTCAGATCTTCTGGTTCTTTACATTTTTTTCTCAGGAAAAAATATAGATCTGCACTGTGTTTTATAATTGTACCCTCTAAAAATATTCTATATTTTTCTTTAAGTGCCTTTCCTTGGCCACAAAGAAAACAAAAATATAGAGTTGTAATCTCAATAAAAAAAAAAATTGGGGGGGGGGGGTTTATAGGTGCCATTTTTTGCACCTATCATAGCTTCAAAGGGGGGGGTTATTGTTGTGTCCATATTTGCCTCTTTTATTCTTTGCCTCATTGCCTTTGTTCTAATTCCTTTTTACAAAGTTCTTTATTATTATATAAAGAGAAATTTTGGTAGTAGAATCTAAGTGAGGATAATTTTTTTTCTAAAGTTACCTTTTTTTCATATCATTAAAGAATTTTATAAAATAGATTATTTTATACAATCATTAATGTTCATTTCTTAAAATATAACTAAAGCAAATACATTAACAAATTTATTATAATCACCTATATACCTCGTATTGGACTTCTAAATAACTTATAGTTTCCCTCACATAAGGGCGGGTTATTCAGATATCTGATATAAAGGTCTGGCTGATTATCCATTTAAAAGCCTATGTTCCAAGTATCAATTCTACTCATTACTTATAGTTTCCCTCTCGTAAGGGTGGGTATTTGAGAAGAAGATATATAGGCCTGACAAACTATTTTTCATTAAGCCTAACAATTATATCAAATATCCTCATTTACTTATAGTTTCCCTCAAGTTAGGGCAGGTATTTTGAGGATTTTTGGTATTTCTTACAAGGCTTTTGTTAACTTCTTTAAAATCCATTGCATTCTCTAATATATATAATTGAAGTTGAAGGGGGGAATTATTGGTTCACTTCAATTTTTCTTTAGCAAAATGAATACAATGAATACAATTGATCCACTCACTCCTCATAACTATCATACATGGAAACCCAAAATATTAAATCTCATTTCTCAAAAAGGGCTCACACACCTACTAGAAGAAAAGCAACCTGAATTTGAAAAAGAATATGAAATATTTGTTCATAAAGGGAAGATGTATGAAACAATGGGTATTATAAGCACTAATGTAAATGAAAGCTTATGGTTTCACATTACGGATTGTAAAACTCCTTATGAAATTTGGGAGAAACTAAAGAACTTATTTGGAAAAGTAGATCAAATAAGGTCAATGCAGCTAGAGGCAGAATTAACTGCATTATCTCCTGAATATTTCAGCAATATTATTGACTTTCTCACCAAATTTAAAGAAATCCTCACTCAATACAAAGGTAGTGGCAAGTCTAAAATAGAAGAAGAATGCATCTATCTAATTATTTCTAAATTAAATGGTGTATTTCAAATTTTTGCAACCACCTTTTTATCTACAAAAGATGCTCTTGGTGCAAGTTTTAAAATGCCCTCCTTAGAGGAATTTTGTGATAGGCTAACTAGAGAAGAAACCAAAATTGCAAAGTATGAGATCTCTTCCTCTTCCTCAAGAGCCTTAGTAGCATCCACCTCTACTAAAGAAAAATTCAAAAAGAAAGAAAGGAGTTCCATTACTTGTACTCACTGCAAAAAGAATGGTCATTCTGTGAACAAATGTTGGAAAAGACTACAACAACTAGAGGCAGCAATGAAGGATCAAAATATAGACACTAAGAAGCAAATAGGAAAATCCCTAAATGTTCAAGGCAAGATCACAAAAACTTCATCAAAATATTGGGTTCTAGATTCAGGAGCAACTCATCACATGACTTCCTCAGATGAGTCATTCTCTTCAATCTCCTCAAGTTCAACAAGTAGCATAGAAGTTGGTGATTCATCCTTTATCCCAGTCAAAGGAAAAGGTGACATATCCATTGATGGTGGTTATATCAATAATGTTCTCTATGTTCCAAACATTGCAACAAATCTCCTCTCCGTCTATCAGATTTGCACTTATGGAAAGGGAAAAACAGTTCTCTTCTCACCAATAGGAGTTGAGATAAGAGACTTTCAAGATCCCAACTCTCTCATAGCCAAAGGAGATATTGATCACAACACTCACCTATTTCACTTCAAAGGATTCAAAAATTTAGAAGGGGCCTCCTGTTTTGTTGCACATGGAGATCTTGAAAGCAAAATTTGGCATGAAAGGTTTGGGCATCTCAGTTATAACTACCTAAAAGAATTGAACACCCATGAAATGGTAACAGGATTACCACAAGTCTCTTCTATTGATGGAGTATGTCCTAGATGTGCTCTTGGAAAGCAACATCAAGATCCTTTCCACCCTAGTGGTTCTCTAAAGGCCTCATCCCCTCTAGAGTTAATCCATAGTGACTTGATGGTCTTCCCAGAGCCTTCTTTCAAAGGAGAAAAATATGCTTTAACCTTCATTGATGATTTTTCTAGAAGAACTTGGGTATACTTCCTAAAATACAAGAGTGATGTTCTATCCCACTTCAAAATATTCAAAGCCTTAGTTGAAAATCAGGCCTCTTGCAAAATCAAGCAAATTCGTACAGATAATGGGGGGAATACTTCAGTAATGAGTTCTCAATTTTTCTATCTAGTCATGGAATAATTCATCAACATTCTGTCTCCCATAATCCGCATAAAAATGGCATTGCAGAGAGGAAGAATAGAACTTTAAAGGAAATGGCCAACTGTATGCTCCACTCAAGAGATCTTCCAAAAGTTTTTTGGGTAGAAGCAATTAACTATGCAAACTATATTCAAAACCGCACACCTCACAAAGCTCTTGGCCATTTAACTCCCGAGGAAGCATGGACTGGCTCAAAACTTGATGTCTCCTTCTTCAAAATTTTTGGGTGTACTGCTTGGGCACATATCCCAAAGAAGAAAAGGAAGGCTCTAGACAAGAAAAGCAAAAAGCTCATCTTTATTGGTTATTGTGAGGAAATGAAAGCATACAGGCTCCTTGATCCCACAACTCATGAGGTATTTTTTCATAGGAATGTTCAATTTGATGAAACATTCCCTCATAAATATCCTCAACCATCCTCTTCCTCAATTGATTCTCTTGAACCATCTCCAATGTTAGAGCCTCAATACAATGAAGAACCAACATTAGAGGTTAATTTAGAGATTAATGATCAATATGAGGATCCTATAACTCCAACTCAAAGTCCTGCCACTCCTACTATTCCCTCTTCTATGCCAAAATGGGCCAACACCATTGTTAAAGAAGCTACTCCATTCATCCAAAATCTTCCATCATCCAGATTAAGCAACTCCATAGGCTCTGGTCTTGTCTGTCAGTCCATTTCTATAGATCCTCAATCCTTCAAAGAAGCAACTGGTATTAAAGAATGGGATGATGCCATGGAAAATGAATTCTCTTCCTTAATCAAAAACAAAACTTGGGATTTAGTTCCCCTACCTAAAGGAAGGAAGTTAGTTCGATGTAAATGGATCTACAGAATGAAATATGGACCTAATGGAGAAATTGACAAACACAAAGCTCGCCTGGTAGCCAAAGGTTTCTCTCAAATTGAAGGGATTGATTATTCTAAAACTTTTGCACCAGTTGCCAAAATGGATTCTGTTAGACTGGTTCTTGCTCTAGCTGCTTCCCAAAAGTGGCATGTCTTTCAAATGGATGTAAAAAGTGCTTTCTTACATGGGGACTTAAAGGAAGAGATATTCATGGAACAACCTACTGGATTCACTCAAGACTCCTCCCTTGTTTGTAGGCTAAGGAAGTCTCTCTATGGCCTCAAACAAGCTCCTAGAGCTTGGTACAAAAAAATGGACTCCTTCCTTCTTTCCTCAGGTTTTTCTCATTGTGAGTCTGATGCCACAGTCTACATTTGGAGAGATGAAGAAAAAATCACCATACTTGTTCTATATGTTGATGATCTACTACTCACTGGTAGTGACTTCGCTCACATTCAGACTATCAAGGACTCCCTCTCTAAAAAAATTGAAATGGCTGATCTAGGTTTAGCTCATTACTTCCTTGGGATTCAAATAAATCAAATAGATGCAGGAATTTCATTGTGTCAACAAAAATACACTCTAGACCTTCTTCAAAGGTTTAATATGATAGATTGCAAACCCTCTTCTACACCTTTTCAGTCTGGAGTCACTCTAAGTACTTCCTGCACATCCCCTCTATGTGATGCAACTCTATACCGTCAGCTTGTAGGGAGTCTGTTATACCTTACTCATACTCACCCAGATATCTCATATGTTGTTGGCTTGATATCCAGATTCTCACATCAACCTCATTTCAGTCATTGGCAAGCAACAAAAAGAATCCTCCGCTACTTGCAAGGCACTACTCACTTTGGGCTCTTATATGAGGGAAAATCCATGGATATCATTGGTTACATGGATTCTGATTGGGCAGGTTCAGTAGAAGATAGATGTTCAACTTTTGGCTATGTTTTTTGTCTTGGTTCTTCACCAATTGCTTGGTCATGCAAAAAACAACAAGCAATGGCTTTATCATCTACAGAGGCCGAATACAGGGCAAAATTTTTGGCAAGTCAGGAAGCTCTTTGGCTTCATCAGATACTAAGAGAATTTGGTTTTTCCCATGACAAACCTATTACTCTTTGGTGTGACAATCAGAGCACAATTCATATTGCACGCAATCCAGTTGAGCATCAACGCACCAAGCACATTGAGATTCACATGCACTTCATTCGGCAACATATTCAGAGAGGGGAAATATACTTGGACTATATTCCCACTAAAAATAAAATTGCAGACATCTTCACCAAGTCATTTCCTTCTCTGTGTTACATTCAGTTGCGAGAGAAACTTGGGGTAAAACAACTGCATTAAACAACAAAGATCTTTCACCTCTCCTTTCTTCTTATTGTTGTATTCTTTGGAGGATGGTTTTTTCCCATGTGGTTTTTTTTATCATCTCTCCTAAAGTATAAATTGTACATGAGTACCTCATCAGGCCAAGTTGTCGGGACTCATTCCTTTTTTTAATGAGGACAATCTTCACCATCCGAAGACATGCCTCTATCTTTATTTTCTGATAGATGGTTTTTTCCCAAGTGGTTTTTTCACCATCTCTCACATATTAATGTAAATGAGTACCTCATCAGGCCCTGTTGCTAGGACTCATCCTTTTTTTTGTCATTGAGGATAATATTCGCAAACCGAAGACATGCCTCTTCTTTTTTTTTTTTTGATAGATGGTTTTTTCCCATGTGGTTTTTACCATCTCTTCAAATAAGACATATATGTACATGAGTACCTCATCAGGCCCTATTGTCGGGACTCATTTGTATCAAACTCCCCTAGTATCACTTAAGGGGGGTGTTAGAATAAGTAATTATTCTCTTAAGTCCTACTAGGATAGACATACTTGAGTTTCCACTCCTCCATGAGTCAGGTGAACTCTCAGTATAGTCTAGATCAGATTTGATGAGTTGTTGTAATCCAACGGCTCTCAATGATCAACTTTGCTATTTATACAAAGTTGATCCATGGAATAAATCAATCAGTTCTATTTTTTTCTTCAAATATTGTAATGCTTTGTAGTTCTACTCTTGGGAAATTCTAACAAATGCTATCATACTATTTTTGACCATAATATTCCCTTTAATATTCCTAAATTAGACTTTCCTAAGTTCAATGGGAAGGATGCATATGGGTGGTTATGTCGCATTGATCAAATTTTCAAACTCCATAATGTCCCTAAATATTTATTGATCCAGATGGCTTCCTTCAACTTTCAATCAAATTTTTTACAATGGTATCAATGGTTGCAACACATAGTTCTTGACCTTTCTTGGAAAGTTTTTGAGTCACAGTTATTCAATCATTTTGACCATAGTGAGTATGATGACTTCATAGGAGCATTGACCAAATTGAGATAAATATCTATAGTTTGAAATTACCAAACCTAATTTGATAAATTGGATAATAGGACTAAAGGGTTGAATGAAACATTCTTTTTAGGTTTTTCATTAGTGGCTTGAAGGATGATCTCAGGGCCGGGGTTAAGTTGTTCAAACCATAAACTATGATGCATGCCATATTATTGGCATGGTTTGCCAAAGATTAATTTTTTTCTTAGTGGTAGACATCTAAATTTCCATAAATAAAACCGTCATTTTCTTCCAAGTTTATAACTAATAATGAAAATAAATCTATACCTCACAAATTCTTGACCACAAAAGAAATAGATGCTCAATGCGCCCAAGGATTGTAATACAATTATGATGAAAAATATGTTCGATGGCATAAATGAACCCAAAAAATATACTTAAATATATTTAGAGGACCTAGTAAGTAGTGAGCAAAGTGATGATGAAGCAGAACCATAAATAGGACCAGCTCAAGATGAAGGCGAAACAGAAGAATAACCATAATCAAAAATAATTTGTCCATGACCTTGTAGGGATTACTACTCCATAGACCATAAAAGTTATGGGTTTTTTTAAAGGCCAACATGGCCAACGTATTACAATCCTCATGGATTTAGGAAGCACACAACTTTATTGATCATTGAATTGCCAAGCAAGATAACTGTTATATACATACATGCAAATCCTTTGAGGTTATGGTGGCTAATGGAGGGACCTTGCCTTGCAATGTAAAATGTTACAGTGTCAATTTGAAAATAGGGAATTATGAGCTACTATAAAACCAGCTGAAAGAGGTCAAAACAAGAATCTCCAATCACATAAAATATGATAAAAAAATAAAGTGGCAAACTCCCAATCACACAAAATCTCAATACATGGAAATAAAAAAAAATATATTTTATTTTATCATTCCTAGATTTCACCACCTTTACAATGTGATACCAAGGGAATATATATCCCAAAATAAACCCTAAAATAAAACCCTAAATATTAAAGCCCTAAAGATAAGAAATTACTATTTTTGGGCAATTTACATTTTTAGCCAAAATGACCTTTTTTTAGGAAAAAAAAAAAGCTCGAATAGCCCTCTAAATTAATACACATCATCGTATCACCCATATTAAGCATCCTAGAAAATATCAACACCTAACCATGTCTAAAAAAGGAGTTATTAAATTCTAAAGTTTTACATGAGGGTTTTCTAAAAAAACACTAAAATCCATTTTTGGGGCACTAGATGAAGGAATTTGGGCTCGGAAAAATATTGAAAATAACTGAAAATGGTAATATATACCTATTTGTGGCCAAGCCATGGCATTTTACTCCTCATTATATAGCTGCTCGTAAAATCTCAAGTTGACCAACAATCAGATCAAAAGTTATGCCCTTCGAAATGTAGGCTCCTTCATCATGAGCTCAAGACATATATATTTACTCTTCAATTAGAGGGATATGATATTGTTCTAGGACATCAATGGCTAGATATTTTGGAAATCGTCACATGTAATTTTGTCAAGATATGGACATAATTTTCACAAGATGGTAGGTCTTACACTCTTCATGGGTCACAAATAATATCTCCTTAGGTTATTAGATGAAATCGTATGGGGAAGTTGTTAAAGAAAATTTATCATGTGATAATTGTGAAGAACATAAGCTTATAATGAAAGGTGGGGATGAACAATATAATATAAAACTTTGTACTTCTATATACAAATGATAACATCAACAATATCAAAGCAGTAAACATTGCACACATCATCATACACTTGGGAGACATGATTTAACATGGTTCACCCAATGTGGACTACCCCATGGAGAAAATATTCCTTATACATTTTCTCAATAAATATTTTGGGAACCAAATCCCTATTACAATGTTTATGGAACTGTATCCAAAGGAGACACCAATATCCTTATGCTCTATTTTGTGGATCTCTATCCACAGGAGACCTCTATCCCCACTACTCTAGTTTATGGATCTCTCTCCATAGGAGAACTCTACCCCCTTGCTCTGATTGGTGATATTATAGAATAATTCCAACCCCACTAATATAGCTTATGGATCTATCTACATAAGAGACCTCTGTCCCCACTACATTGTCTAATGGATCTCTATCCACTAGATACTATTGTCCTCTTTGATCTGTCACCTCTAAAGCCTACTCTCAAATTTATCTTAAATTTGTACAAAACTCTATCCAAAATTTGTCTCAAAACCTACTCAGAATATACCTCTAACCTGCTCACAATTCTTCCTCAAACCTGATCAGAATCTATCTTAAAACCCACTCAAAAACTACCTCTAACCTACTCATAAGTCTGCCTCAACCTTGCTCAAAATCTATCTCTAGCCTAGGCATAATATCTGCTCAATTCTACTCTAATACATATTCATAAAAATGATTAAATTTATCATAACATTTGAATAAAAGGATTTCACAATGATGCACTAACTTGTCTTCAACCCTAGCATAAGTAGTTCACAATTTCTAGTACAAATGTCTCAATTTATTTTAACCATGCAAGCAAAACCTTATTCTCAAATTCTATCTCATATCGTCCAACCATGAATCACAAAAAATCACTCAAATATTTCCAACAATACTTATCAAACAATCCTTTTTAATCCACATTATGTTTCAAAAATATTCACTTCAACAAACACTTTAGATAAAGACTTATATGCCCATACCTTTTGCTTGCTCTTATGGAGATATTTCTTCAAAAATTTGTCTCACACATAGTACCTTTTGCAACTATAAAAGGGTTAGCACAACACCTCTTTATGAGTTAGAAACCTTCAAAATGTATGCACAGTTAAATTCTAACTCTCTTGCTTTCTCAAACTCATAAAATCAAACCCTTCACAATGAAGAAAAATGCAAACAATTAAAATACCTCAAACACCTTTTAACTCCCTCTCAATTTTACAAACATATTCCTAAAATATTTAACAAGGATCCTTATTACTCCACTATATCTCATATCATTGTTTTTCAAAATATAATGCAAAGAATAATAAAAAATTTCTCCTTATACCTCCCTAAGTCTATAGCGCTCAAATTAATCAAACACCCCTCATGCGCCTAACCCTCAACCTTAGGCAATTAACAAATTTAATAGTGCTTACCAAAATTACTGCCATGGGAGATTCAAACACAGTGCCTGCTGCCTACCAGTGTGCTAGCACCCTTTGGGCCGCCACTAGGCCAACCACCCACACAAGGACAAAATACCACGACGCATTCCTTATTTTCTATTTAACCTTATTGTCTTAAAAATGACGAATAAAATATTACCGTCTAGATTCAAACATAGGACATATCATATGCCAGTGCCTTTAATTTGCCAAACCTACCGCTAGGCCAACCACTTGGTTGGCGATAAGACTCCATGATCTTATCCTTATACCCATCCAATATTTTCCCTTCCTTTTAAATAAAAAATTTGTCTTCCTTACTCATGATTGTGCATCCAAAATTTGCATTTAACCTTTTATGCTCGCATTGAATTATTTCACTTAGGCCACCAAACATTACCATATAAATATGAATTACCTCCATTGCTAAGACATTGATGGAGCTTTAAGAATTTAAAAATTCTTCTTCAAAATGGCACCAAACCCACTTAGGGTTATAAAATATTATAATATAAATATTATAAATATTTTATAATTGAACCTTAGGCTTAACTTTATAACCTTAATATTATAATAATAAATATTATAATGTTATTTCCTTTTGGACCTAGACATTTTATTCCTTCAGGATATTTAGATATTTAGACAACATTGTTGCCAACCATGTGGAGTTTTATACCAAATATCTTGGGCTTAAAATATAAATATTTTAACCCTATTTTTATCAATTCCCTTGTACTGATATGAACTAACACTTGATATCAATGACAACATAATTACTCAAAATTTTCAACAATCTCCCCCTTTGTCATTGATGGTAACCCTTTTCTAAAAATTCCTTCTTTCCAAACCATTTGATTCCAAATCTGCTCCCCCTAACTGAATTCTCTCCCCCTTACTAAAATATCTCACACTTTGACATCAATGACAAAGGGACTCCTTTTGGGCTAAATATAAGAATCTTAGCTCAGCCCCCTCCCCACCTACTCCTCTTGAGGTGATTAATTTTGGGGTGGGAGTAAAACTACTCCAAATTTTCTTCTAAGATACTCAAAAGTTTCCTTTGGAATTGGCTTAGTGAAAATATCTGCAATATGTTCCTTTGTAGTAACATATTCTAATTTGACTTGCTTATCGATCACTTGTTCTCTCAGAAAATGGTACTTGATTGGAATGTGCTTGGTCCTAGAGTGCATCACTAGATTTTTTAAAATGTTTATAGCACTTGTATTATCACATATTATGGATATAGGATGATCATGCACTATATTGAAGTACTTTCAAGTTTACGTCATCCATAACACCTATGTACAACAAGCAATCAATACAATATACTTTGCCTCTGTTATGGATAAGGATATTGATGCTCATTTCTTGCTTACCCAAGAGACTAAACAATCTCCAAGAAAGAATGCTCCTCCACTTGTGCTTTTTCTGTCATCAATACTACCTGCCCAATTTGCATCTCTATATGCTATGAGAGTAAAATTATCACTTCTAGGATACCAGAGTCCAAAATCCATAGTCCCTTTTAAATACTTGAGAATCCTCTTTACTGCCATTACACGTGTTTCCTTTGGTGTTGCTTGAAATATTGCCACCAGTCCCACTGCCTGCATTATATTTGGTATTGTAGTTGTGATATATAGTAAGCTATCAATCATAAATCTATACAAAGTTTGATTTACCTTAGGAGATTCATCATATTTACTCAACTTGCATCCTATAACTATGGGGGTACTTACTGGTTTGCAATCTTCTAACTTGAATTTCTTTATCATATCTTTTATATAATTGGTTTGTGAGATAAATACACCCTTCTCTGATTATGAAATATGTAGTCCAAGAAAGAAGGAAAACTCACCAAGCATTGAAATTTCAAATTAATTCAGTATGCTCTTTGCAAATTTTTGACACATCTTATCATTGTTGCCTCTAAAATGATATCATCAACATAAACAACCACAACTAGTAATTCATTTCCTTCATTTTTGATGTATAAGTTACTGTCCACTATTTCTTTCCTTAAACCCTATTCCTGAAGATACTTATCCAACCTTGAATATCAAGCTGTAGGAGCTTGCTTTAGTCCATAAAGTACCTTATTTAATCTGCATACATAATCTAACTTATTAATTAGGTTGAATCCCTCAAGTTTCTCAATGTAAACCTCTTCTTCCAAGACACCATTGAGAAAAGCTAATTTAACATCCATTTGATATACTTTGAAGTTTTTGAAGCTTGAGAAAGCTAAAAATATACTTATGGCCTCAAGTCATGCAATAGGATCAAATATTTCATCAATATCAATCCCTTCAATTTGTGCATAACCTTTGCATACTAATATTGCTTTATTTCTGACTACCTGACCATATTCATTTAACTTGTTTCTAAAAACCCATTTAGTGCCAATTACATTCTTATATTTTGGTCGTGGGACAAGTTTCCAAGTCTCAATTTTCTATTTGATCTAGTTCCTCATCCATTGCCTTGACCCTAAACTTATCTTCTCTTGCCTCATTGAAATCCTTGGGATCAATTTTAGACAACAAAGAAATTTCCATACTCACTTGTTCCTATTATCTTCCTTCTTGTTTGTCTCTCATATGGATTTCCAATGATCAGATATCTTGGATGATTTTTTGCACATACCTGAATAGAGTCTTATGTGGTGTTCTTTGTGTTTATTCTTCTTCTGATTCTTCACCTAATTCTTCTTGGCAACATTCTTCTTCTTTATACACAATTTATTGAGCTGATTTTTTTGACCATGTCTGCTCATTAATTTTCACATTTATAATTTCCATAATTGTATGTTTCCTCTTGTTATAGCACTTATATGCTTTGCTCTTAGTGGAATAGCCAAGGAAAAAACCATCATCACATCTTCAATCAAACTTACCCAATTTTTTCTCTTCTCATCTAATGTAGCATTTGCTTCCAAAAAATTTGTAATATTTTATAGTAGTTGGTCTCTCTTTCCAGAGCTCATATGGATTTTTGTGATGATTTACTCTTACTTGAGATCTATTGATGATATACACTGTTGTATGAACCACATATCTCCAAAAACCATCTGAAATCTTAGACTCATTCAACATAGCTTTGGCCATGTTTTCAATAGTTCTATTTTTCCTTTCAACTACTCCATTTTGTTAAGGATTTCTTGCTACTAAATATTCTCTTTTGATTCCATGTTGTTCACAAAAATCTATGAATTCACCTGAAGTAAATTATCTTCCTCTATCTAATATTAAACACTTAATCCTTCTACATGTTTCATTTTCTACTAATTTTTTGAATGCCTTGAACTTCTCAAGGGCTCCTGAATTTTCATTTAAGAATTCTACCCAAGTCATTTTGGAGAAATTATCTATAAATAACATGAAGTAACTTTTACCTCATAGACTCTTTGTCCTTGTAGGACCATATAGGTCAGTGTGAAATAGTTTCAATGGTTTAGATGATGTAATTTTTTTTTACTTAAAACTTGTTCTAGTTTGCTTCCCATGCTGACATTGTGCACAAATTGTGTTTTGTGGCCTTTTTATCTTGTGTAAATCTCTAACATCCTATTTGTTGCATATTTTCACTATGTTACCAAAGTTTAGATAACCCATTCTTCAATGCCACAACCAAATCTCATATTCTTGTGATAAGAAACACTTTTCTCCCTTAATATCACTTAGCATGTAGAGATTATTTGTAGTTCTATTGGCATCTGCAATGAGCTTTCTAGTTTTAGATTTTCTGATCTCACATATCTATTTGGATGAAAAGTAACCATGTATCCCTTATCATAAAGTTGGCTTACACTTAGTAAATTGTGCCTCAATCCCTTGACATACAATACATTCTCTATATTTTTTTTTCCATTATCTAAACTTAAAGTTCCTTTCCCACAATTTTTTTCTAAACCATTGTCACCAAATTTTACTGATCCTCCATTGATTTCTTTAAATACAAGAAATTTACTCTTGTCTCCTGTCATATGACTTGAACAACCACTATCAAGAAACCATTGTTTTCCCTTATTTTACACATGAAGAATTGTTTGTACCAACATGACTTCACTTGCTATTGCTCTTTTCTTTCTCTCCTAATTATTGAAGTTGTATTATTTTTTCTTAATTCATGAAATGCCATTTTAAACCATTTGGAATTGTGCCCAAAATTATTGCATTTGTAACATATGATATTGTCATTCATGAGAGGTAGAAAATAATTGAAATTTCTATCAATATTATATTTCACATAACCAATGCAATGTACAACTCTATGACCATATTTGTTACATGAAAAACAATAGCCATGGAAGATATTTTGTAACCTATCCGAGTGCCTTAAATAATATGGTCGTGTGCTTCTCCTTTTGTTGTTCCTGTAATTGAATTTTGTCCATGGATCTTCTTTGCCTTCTTCCTTCTTGATGCTTTTGCCTTTCAATGCATTAGCAGAAGTCATGGGATCTTCTTCGTTTGATGTATTTGTTCCTTAGAAACTTGAATCCTCTTTCTGTTTCCCTAACTTTATGTCTTGCTGTAATTTCCCCTTAATATTTTCAACTTCCTTTCTTAGAGAGATAATTTTTGATTCCAATCTCACATTCTAACTCTCTTGTATTTAGTTGTTCTATCATATACTATTCATTATTATTTCTCTCTTCAACTTTTACCTTGAGCTCTGTGAGGTTTTATAGAAGTTCCACCTTTACTTCCTCATCCTCTTGTATTTGATCCGTCAAATTTGAATTCTTCCTTCTAACCTTTTCCAAGTTTCTAAGAACAAAAATAATTCCTCTTTTATGTCGATCATGGCCTCTTCTCCATTTTTTGAGGTCATGTATGTTCTTGTGGGATCTTCCTTGAAGTTGGTAGGCTTTCCATGAAGGAACCCACTCTGATACCAATTGAAGAATATAAGCATATACTGATAGGGGGGTGAACAATATAATATAAAACTTTTTACTTCTCAATCCAAATGATAACATCAACAATATCAAAGAAATAAATATTACACACATCATCATACACATGAGATACATGATTTAATGTGGTTCACCCAATGTGGGCTACTCCACAAAAAAAATATTTCAGACATTTTCTCAATAAATCTTTTGGGGACCAAATCCCTATTACAATTTTTATGGACCTCTATCCAAAAGAGACACCAATCCCATTATGCTCTAGTTTGTGGATATCTCTCCACAAGAGACATCTATCCCCACTTATTTGGTTTGTGGATCTATCTCCATAGGATAAATCTATCCCCTTGCTCCAGCTCATGATATTCTAGAAGAATTATACCCCTACTACTCTACCTTGTGGATCTCTCTCCACAAGAAACCTCTATCCTTACTACACTAGCTAATGGATATCTATCCATTGAAGACTATTGTCCTATTTGCTCTATCACCTCCAAATATTGCTCTCAAATATATCTAAAATTTATACCAAACTTTGTTCAAAATCTATCTCAAAATCTACTTATAATTTACCTCTAACCTGCTGCTCACAAGTCTGTCTCAAATATACTTCAACCTCTAACCTGCTCATAAGTCTATCTCAATATTTATCAAAATCTATCTCTAGCCAAATCATAATCTCTGCTCAATTATACTCTATTTCATCCTCATAAAAAATTCTTAAATTGATCATAACATTTTATTAAAAGGATTTCACAATGATGCAATAACTTGTCTTCAACCCTAGTAAAAGTAGTTCATAATTTCTTGTACAAATGTCTCAATTTCTTTTAACCATGCAAGCACAACCTTATTTTCAAATACCATCTCAAATCATTCAACCATGATTCACAAAAACCTCACTCAAATATTTCCAAAAATGCTTATCAAACAATCCTTTTCACTCCACCTTATGTTTCAGAAATATTCACTTCAAAAAATACTTTAGATAAAGAATGATATGCCCATACCTTTTTCTTGCTCTTATGGAGAAATATATTCAAAAATTGTCTTACACATAATATATTTTGCAACTATAAAAGGGTTAGCACAACACCTCTTTATGAGTTAGCAAACCTTCAAAATATGTGCACAATTAAATTCCAACTCTCTTGCTTTCTCAAACTCATCAATGAAGAAAAATACAAACAATTAAAATATCTCATACACCTTTTAACTCCCTCTTAATTTTAAAAACACATTCATAAAACATTTAACAAGGATCCTTATTACTCCACTATATCTCATATCATTTTTTTAAAGATAATGCAAATAATAATAAAAAATTTCTCCTTATACCTCCCTAAGTCTATAGCACTCAAATTAATCAAACACCCCTCATGCGCCTAACCCTCAACCTTATGCAATTAATAATTTTAATAGCGTTTATCAAAAATATTACCACAGGAGATTTGAACATAGCGCCTACTACCTTCCAGTGTGCTAGCACGGTTTGGTCCATCGCTAGGCCAACTGCCCACACAAGGACAAAAGGCCATGATGTGCTCCTTATTATTCACTTAACCTTCTTGTCTTCAAAACGATGATCAAAATGTTTTATTCAAATTCAAACATAGGACCTATCATCCACTAGTGACTTTAATCTACCAAACCTTCCACTAGGCCAACTGCCTGGTTGGTGATAAGACTCCACGATTTTATACTTATACCCATCCAATATTTTCCCTTTTTTTTAAATAACATATTTGTCTTCCTTACGATTGTGCATTCAAAATTTGCATTTAACCTTATATGCTCGTATTGAATTATTTCACTTAGGACACCAAACATTACCATATAAATTTGAATTACCTCCATTTCTAAGATACTGGATGAGCTTTAAGAATTCAAAAAAAAAAATTCAAAATGGTGCCAAACCCACTTAGGGTTATGAAATATTAAAAATATTTTATAATTGAACCTTAGGCTTAAATTTATAACTTTAATATTATAATAATAAATATTATAATATTATAATGTTTATTATAATAATAAATATTATAATATTATTTCCTTTTGGGCCTAGACATTTTATTCCTTCGAGATATTTAGACAACCTTTTGGCCAACCATGTGGATATTTGTACCAAATCTCTTGGGCTTAAAATATAAACATTTTAACCCTCTTTTTATCAATTCCCTTGTACTGCGATGAACAAACACTTGACATAAATGAAAACATAATTACTCAAAATTTCTAACAAATTGCTCAGATATTTACAATCCAGTCAACTCCGTCAGTAGAGGACAAATTTTGAGAATATTTACAACTCGTTCTAACAAAGCATGATGTAGTTTTTATAGAACTAGTATAATTACCACATCACTCCCATGATCACGCCATTCCACTATACCTATTAGTGTTCCACCTAACATCAGACCTTACCAATATCCACATGGTCTTAAGTTAGGAATACAAAAATTAGTATAGTAATTGTTAAAATTTAGAGTCATTCAACCTAGTAACAGTCTTTACTCTTATCCAATATTATTGGTTTGGAATAAAAATTGGTCATGGCGGTTGTGTATAGATTTTTGTGAGCTTAATAAGCTCACCATTAAGGATACATTTCCTATTCTAGTGGTTAATGAATTACTTTATGAGTTGCATGGGGCTATGTTTTCTCCAAAATAGATCTTTGTTCAGGTTACCATCAGATAAGGCTCATGGATGAGGATATACCCAAAATAGCATTTCACCCTCATGAGGACCATTATGAATTTTTAGTTATGTCATTTGGCTTTACAAATACACCTTCCACTTTTCAAAGCCTCATGAACAATATTTTTTACCCACTCCATGAATTCATTTTAGTTTTGATTGATGATATTTTATTTTATAATCGCTCTTGGGAAAAGCACCTCATCCATGTGGACCAAACTTTACAAATTTTGAAACAACATCAACTTTATGCTAAGAGGTCCAAGTGTTCTTTTAGGTTGACTGAAGTAGAGTATTTGGGACACATTGTCACCAAATATGGAGTTAATATTGACGCTAAGAAAATTCAAGCCATTCAAGAATGGCCGAAACCTCACACTGTAAAAGGTCTTTGTGGATTTCTAGGGATTATAGGCTATTACCACAAATTTATCTACAATAATGGTAAAATTGTTGCTCCATTAATGACAAATATAAAAAATACTTATTTTACTTGGACCAATACAACTGAGAAGGCTTTCCTTATATGAAAACCTCTCTAGTCTTAGCAATGCTTGATTTTTCCAAGCTTTTTGTAATTGAAAGTGATTCTTATGTCAATGACATTGGAGTTGTGTTCATGTAGGAAAGGCACCCCTTGGATTTTAATAGTAAAGGGATCTCAAGCGGAAATATAGACAATTCAACTTATGCTAAGGAAATGCTAAAAATTTTGCATGTAGTTACTTATTATTGAAAATATCTCATTGTGAAAGCACGAGATTCCGGGCAAAGGAAACACTAATTATGCAATGTAAGACGAAATGTAACGCTTTAACCTTATGCACCAAAACAAAGGAAAGAGACAATTTGGAAAGGAAAGAAAAGATGTAAAGAAATCACAGCCCTCTTTATTCAAATATCTTATCCTCGGTTACATAGACGTCTCCTCCCTTTTTAGGGGCTAGGAGCGTTAAATTTGTCTTTGTTACAATGTGTGACTTAGTCTTCCTCCTTCCGCGTGCCCACGATTGCAATGGGCGGGCCAAGATGATGCCGCCGCTGATGTCGATGAGTTCTTAACCTCCGCTGCTTCTCCTGCGAACAAAGAAACAACCAAGATGTCAGTAGCATCTGCCGCAAATGAAAAGTGTTTGTTCTCTAAAACTAACGAAATATGCATGTAAACATTTGCCTGAAACAATAATTACAGTGAGTCCAAATGGCTTCAAAACTTGACAGAAGATAAGAAAAGTTACCAAAAGGCCATCGCCACTGAGACAGCTGGCCAATCTACCTTCAACTGGAATTCGTCCCTGGGCAGGACGAATTCTGACTGCAATTCGTCCCTGGGTGGGACGAATTCTTCTGTGTTGAAGAAACCGACCTGCTGCTGCTCCAATGTCGGATCCCGAGACCTGCAAAACGCCTGCAAACAGGGGGTTATGTAATTGGGGCCATTTTGGGACGACCCAGATGGTCGGATTCTCCCAATTTGGCCTCCACCCTCGGGAATTTGACCTCGACACCTGCAAGTCAGCGAAACAACAAAGCAACACAAAACATACTAGAATCTGACCAAAAGTTACAAAATTGCAGCTATGGGTTAATCAAACCTAATAACACAAAATGCAATCTGAAAAGTAATCTAAAATGCTCTAAAACTTAAAATAGGACTTGGGAGGTGCGGGGGTGCCCAAGTGGGCCTCCCACCGTTGGCACTTGATTTTGGAGCCAATCCACCAGGGATGGGCCCAAAACCTCTTAGGATTGGGGGTCGGCGAATTGGTTGGTTCAGGTGTCCATGTGTTGGATTTGGGTCAGGTTCGAGCTTCCAAAGGCCACCCAACAACCTCCCTTGCAAAAGAGATTGGTGGATGTGGGAAGGTGAACCAAAAGGGATGCAAGTGGGTCTTCAACTCGGCAGCACTTCGTTGCTTGAAAACTCCTTCAACTTGTATATTTTGGGTGAGAAAAGTCCCACCTTTTATAGACCCAAGGGGTCTCTTTTGGGAGGGAAGCACAAATGCCATGTGTTGGTCATAGGCGCCATGTGGCAGTCTTGTCTTCCCATGAGGGAGGGGAGTCCTCCATTGACTTGAGCTTTGATAAATGCCTTTTGTGACGGTCTTCTAACGGCCCCTCTGTCCACCTACACACGCGTGCAAGGCAGGAGTCATTAATTGACCGTTCTGGGCTGCCACTTGGCACCATTTGTCTTTTTGCCCGTTAAGCTTAGAATTCGTCCCACCCAGGGACGGATTCAGAATTCGTTCTGGGGTGGGACGGATTCTATTTTGAATTCGTCCCTGGGTGAGACGAATACTGGGCAAAGTGTCCAAGTGTGCCAAATTGCTTCTTGACCTTACAAAATTGCTATGAAAGTGGTTAAGACCACTGTTTAACCTCTGAGGGCTGCCCTGGGGCTGTGTTTGTCAAAGCGATCAGTGTTTGCAGTCACATAATCGGATTGGTGCTGTTTTGGTGTCTACAGATGCCCCTTTTTGGGAAGCGCTGCGGGTGACGCAGTGTGAGCAAAAATAGATAACCAAAGCACTAATGATTAGGGTTTCTTGGTAACCTAACCAACTTTTGATGCCCCAAGTATGGAAAGGGCATGCATTCTTGAATCCTTGCTTCTGACGAGCTAAGGAATTTGATTTCAAGTATTAACCTGTTTTGTTGAGGTGTGACTTGAACTTAGACATTGATCATTCATGAACAAGTGAAGGGCGTTTTTATCCTCAGGGGGAACCTTGTGTTCATGATTCACGAAATGCCAAGTGTTTGATTGATTTGATTGTTGCTTGTTTATTGCCCCAAGCAGGAGCGTGATTGTCTTTGTCAATGATTCTTTGAATGCATGTCATTTTCCTTAATTGGGTGTGTGATTGTTGGTTGGTGACTAAGTGTGACTACCCCCTCAAGCGACGAATCGATGAGGGAATGACCTTCGTGAGAGAAGCGACGAGTCGCTTGACCCAAGATGACTTGTGCAGGTGTGCCTTAAAGGGTTTACCGTTAAGCTTGTGCAATTTTTCCAACATTTGGACCTATTTTTGGTGGGTGTTAACCCTTTTGGTGATGTCGTAATGAGGTGAAATCATCGAAAATCTAACTTCCCGTGGAGCGGTCCGGCTATTGTAGCCTTCTTGGGGAAGTAGGAGAGCGATAATTTGGACCTCGACATCGATTTTATTTGCCTAGAGGTTAAGTGCAAGAGCACTTATGTCCGGCAATGTTTTTCTGTATTTTTGTTGAATTTTGTACTGTTTTTGAGTGGGCTTTGACCCTTTTGGTGATGTCGTTTGGGGATGAAATTGTCTAAAATCCGTCTTCCCGTGGAGCGGTCCGGCTATGGTAGCCTTCTTAGGGAGTATGATAGTGACAATTTGTGACTCCAATGTCGATTTTGTATGCCCTTGTTGTCAGGTGCAGTAGCAATCCTGTCGGGCAATTTTATTGTCTGTTTTTAGTGCATTTTTAGTCATTTTTGTTGATTTTTTTTGTGTTGGCCTGAATTCGTCCCTGGGTGGGACGAATTCCAGCTGGAGAATTCGTCCCTGGGTGGGACGAGCGCTGATCGAGCGCTCGTCCCAGTCAAGGACGAATTCCAGTGCAAAAGGCCTATTTAATGGCCAAAACTTGATTTTGGGCTCATTTGTGTCATTTTTTTCTTGCGATTTTGGAGCTCTGGGAGGAGGAGGTAATTCTGCGAAGCGAAGCGCTGCTGGAATTCTCTCTGCCATCATGAGTGCACAAACTGGTTCGAGTGGCGGAGCCGAGGCGAGACCTGTAAGTGACCCTAGAGTTTATTTTGCTTTAATTTAATGCATTGTTTTTGTGTTGACGCTTTTCAAAACTTTAATATTTTTTTGTGATGTTTTTGTTTAACATTTAAGGTTAGAAACCCTAGAACTGAAAATTTGATCTTATATATTTTTTTTTTTTGCTTTGCAGGTTGTTAGGAGCCGGTACCGTGTACCCGCTGCATTTACTGAGGCGCGGTTGGCATTGACCGATGATGACTGGGAATGGCTTGATGCCCTTGGGCTCAAGCAGGTGGCTCGACTGGAGCTCGTGGTTTCGATCGGGCCTATCCGACGGCCCTGATCAAGCTTTGGGATCCGTGGACCAATACTTTCCATCTCCCGACAGGGGAGATGATTGTGACTCTTGAGGACGTCTATCGGTTACTTCGGATTCCGATAGATGGTCTGCCTATTAGGACATCTCCGTTTGATCAGCGGATCGCTATACTTACGAGATGTTTTGGGCATGGGGGGGCGCTGGGTGTAGCGGACCCAGTGGAGACAGTCGAGGCGGATTGCCAGGCTGCGGGATTTTGGTTAGCTGGTGGAAGGAGAGGGGGTGTTAGGAGTGAGGCACGCATTCTTGATGGGCCTCATTTCTAACATTCTTCTCCCCGATTCGTCGAGCGCGAGGTTCCCGTGGAACCTGCTTGGATTTGGTGTGGCAGTTGGCAGAGTGCCCGATAGAGGCACCGTTGATTCTGAGATGGGGACAGACTTTGTTGGCACAGCTTTACGGGGAGCTGTATGGGGTCCGCTGTCGACAGCGGAAGGGTGTCAGTTGCAGTTTTTTGTTGCAGTGCTGGGGTTGGCAGCACATAGCTGTTGAGAGGCCTACCGGGTTACCGTGGATGACTCGGGCGGCGATGGAGGATGAGGAGATTGGTTATGCAGCTTTGTGGCGACGGTCTGCGGAGCAGGGGCAGAGTCGGCGATGGGCAGGTGCCGTTGAGCACTACATTGATGCCTTTTCTCGGCTCACTCCAGGGGAGGTGTTTTGGCGTCCCTATGGCTTGAGGCTGGAGAGTGGCTCCGACGGGTACGGAGGGAGCGATGGTTGACTGGGCGGCACGGGACGGAGCATGAGTTCTTTCCGTACCGTCGGGTTACACGATAGTTTGGGGTGCGCCAGGGGTTGCCTGGTGAGCCCGTAGGCTATCGGCGTCGGGGAGACGAGAGGGATCTGGAGCCACCGGTCACCGTGCCATTGGGCGAGGAGTCGGATGCGGTGATTGAGGTCCCGGATGTGGATGACGTCGGTACTACCACTGAGTATGACTCGTGGTGGGTATTGCGGCACTGGAGAGGAGAGGGGCCACTTGGAGGCACGGAGGCGGCAGTGGAGGATGCTGAGGCAGCAGGGGGTGATTGGGGGGGCCGTTGGATGATGCAAATATGATGGATGTGAGGAGATGAGGATGTGGGCCTGGGTGTTCCGGAGCGGCCGGACATGCAGGATGTGGAGGCGCAGTTGGAGCCTGAGCAGGCTACTGTCCCCGTGAGTCCTATGCGTCCGGTAGATACAGAGGAGGTGGGGTCGGATGTAGGCGTTGAGGTTGCATGACTTACAGAGCTGCTGCGGATGCGGGATCTGGAGAGGGATCTTCTGCGGGCTCAGTTGGCAGAGCGTGATAGAGTTTTGGCGCAGCGCGATGATGCATTGTCTATCTATCATCGACGAGAGGCAGAGTGGTGTCTGTACCGGATAGACTTGGAGAGGGAGGTCATCCGCCTTGGCGGGCGGCTTCCTGAGCCCTCGATCAGTAGATCTTCTCGACGGACGAGGGATAGTTTGATCGAGCGATCAAGCATCATCTCGTCGCAGGCGGTTAGATGAGGGGGGGGTAGCAGGCATGATGCGGGGGCTAGCAGTAGCCGCCTTGCAGGGTCCCGTAGGACCCACACCACGGGGGGTAGTTCCCGTCGCACCGATCCTGCGTGATCATGGTGGTCGACGCCTTAGGTTGGGTTTTTGGATATGATTGCGGGGTCTGAGGACCGGTTTTGTAGCCTGCGGGCATATTTTTGACGATATATATATATATATATACCGGTTTTATTTTTGGTTTTGTACATGTGATGATGTGATTTTTTTGTTATGCATGTTTATTTATTTTGATGAATGCAGATGTTATGATAAATGTATATGTTTTTGATGTCTATGTGATATGCGAGGTGAAATGGATGAATGACATTTGTGATGATTGCACTATTATTGTTTAAGAAGCTCTTTATTTACATGGTTTTTTTTTTTGTATTTTCTGATGGTATCATAAAGATGATAAGTAGCGCAGATGGTTTTGGAATGAATGTAAGATTTTCTGAGATTCAGTCAGTTTTAACTCACCATCCATGACTGTACTTTATCTTACAAGACTTTTTGACCAAGGTATGAATCGGACCTATTTTTGACCAAGTTATTTAACATCCCTGTGTGTGCAATTGAGTTCATTTAGTGGTATTTGTTAGGATACCGCCAGTGCCAGGTGGGCTTTCAACCGAACCTGTACTGAGGATCACCTAATTAGCTCCACGAATTCCTTTGTTGTATGTACTAAGATTAATCTGCGGTGTAATCCAGGATGCCATAAGCTAGCTCATCCACATGCAAACATTGATCCGTACGCAAGTTAATGTGACAGATATATCGTCATGCGGGAGGTTTACTCCTGTTACCGATAGGCTATCAACCAAATTGGTATTGAAGCTTGCCTTATGACCTATAGAATCGTCGAGAGTTCCAGGGATTCAAGGTCAACTCCCTTCTTTTCTTCAATTGTATTGGGATACTTGCTCATTGTAGTGATGAGATCACTTGTTTATTTTGATTTGTTTTTCTTTCGAGCAAGGGATTGGGGTTATGGAGTGACCAAAATCACTGTTGTTTGTGCCTTTTGATGTGTGCACTGTAGTTTGTCAAATTTTTGAGTTTTGACATTTTGCAAATTTTTTGTGTTTTGCAACTATTGAGAACTTTAGGGATTCTTAGGGAATTGGGTAGGGAGGATGCTTGTCCTTTTGCCAACTCTCAGCATTCTAGGGGTCATTCGCACAGGGGGATGAGCAAGATAACCGTTTCGCTTGTGGTGACCTAGATTATTTTGGAGGTTTCGTCTTTCGTTCACACAATTTGGGAATTTTAGTGTTTTGATTTGTGTTGGGATGTTACGTAACAAGGTGTATTTCAAGTATGACTCTACCTTCGTAAAATCTGTTCGACTTGATACACTACATGGCTAAAGAGGAAAATGATGACTGAATCATTGAAACTCTTGGTACATTCCCAGACCACTGATTGTAGTGTGGTAAAAGTTATGCTTGGTGTTTTTGTTGTTTTTGTAACATGAGACAATGCGGAACAAGATGGACTATTAGAGCTATTGCAGCTTATGGTGCCTTTGACTGTATGACTACAAATATGCAATGTATGGATGCAATGCTTAATGCAGCTATGTATTTTTGTAATTTTTGATGGATTGTTTTTGGTGAAGGTGAAGATGAGGTGCGAGAATATTAATTTTTTTGATGAATTTGAGTATGCCTAGAATTGAGATGCAAATGTCTGTTGTTTTTGATGATTTTTGTTGTTTTGTTTTTTGAATTTCTTGATTTTTTTGACCAAGCGATTGCGATAATCGTTGGAGCTTTTTGGGTTGACCAAGAGATTGCGATAATCCTTGGAGCTTTTTGTATTGACCAAGAGATTGCGATAATCCTTGGAGCTTTTTTGGTGACCAAGAGATTGCGATAATCCTTGGAGCTTTTGGGTTGACCAAGAGATTGCGATAATCCTTGGAGCTTTTTGGGTATGACCAAGAGATTGCGATAATCCTTGGAGCTTTTTGGTGACCAAGAGATTGGATGAAAATCCTTGGAGCTTTTTGGTGACCAAGAGATTGCGATAATCCTTGGAGCCTTTTGTGTGACCAAGAGATTGCGATAATCCTTGGAGCTTTTTGGATGACCAAGAGATTGCGATAATCCTTGGAGCTTTTTGGGTGACCAAGAGATTGCGATAATCCTTGGAGCTTTTTGGTTGACCAAGAGATTGCGATAATCCTTGGAGCTTTTTGTATTGACCAAGAGATTGTGATAATCCTTGGAGCTCTTTTTTTTTTTTTTTGGTATATGGCTTTCTTAGATATGAAATGGTCTCAAATGACTGATATTCAAGGGTTCTGTTTCCTTGATACCGTCAAGAGAAGCTAGCCTGTACGTCCCGGGTCCTATTTTGCTATCAATGACATAAGGACCTAACCAATTTGCCATGAATTTGTCCCTCATATGGGACGGCAAATTAGAGTTTTGTTGGTTTTCCTTCAAAACCAAATCACCAACCCGAAAGTCTCTTAGGTGAACTTTCATGTTGTAAGCTCTCTTAAGCCGCTCTTGATAGATACGTAAGTGCTCGAGAGCATTAACGCGTCGTTCGTCAAGCAACGTAAGCTGGTCTAATCGGGCCTACCGCGCAGTGTTATCATCGATGAACTCCTGCATTGATATGCGCAGGGAAGGAATTTCCAACTCGAGAGGCATTACTGCCTCTGAGCCATACACTAGTGAAAACGGAGTTGCCCCAGTGGGCGTCCGAATGCTAGTGCGATAAGCCCAAAGGGCAAGTGGGATTTGTATGTGCCAATCCTTATGACTTGTCTGCGACGGTCTTTTTAAGGATGGCGACTAGCATTTTGTTTGACGCCTCTGCTTGCCCATTTGCTTGCGGATAATAGGGTGTTGAAAAGTTATGCTGAATTTTGTACTTTGTGGTTAAAGCACGCACGTCTTTGTTCTTGAATGATGGCCCATTATCCGAGATTATTTTGGATGGAATACCAAAACGACATATGATGTAATGCAAAATGAACTCCGCAATGCGGGGTCCTGTCGTAGAGGTTAACGGAATTGCTTCCACCCATTTGGTAAAATATTCTGTGGCCGTTATGATAAACGTGTGACGGCCTGACGATGCAGGGGAGATCTTTCCGATTAGATCGAGGCCCCACTACGAAAATGGCCAAGCAGACTGGACTGTCTGTAGGGCCTGGGAAGGTGCGTGCATCAAATTGGCATGATGTTGACACTTTACGCACCTCTTGACATACGCGCAGCAATCTCGCTCTAAAGATGGCCAATAATAGCCCATGCGAAGAATGCGCTTTGCAATGGCCATACCACTGAAGTGGCCGCCACATGTACCGTCATGCGCTTGGGTGACTGCCCAAGTGGACTCTTGCTGGTCCAAGCAACGAAGAAGAATTCCGTCGTAGCTGCGACGATACAAAATGTCTCCTATCAAGACATATTTTGCCGCTTTCTGTTTGAATGTTCGTTTTGCGGCGTGCGTCAATCCAAAGGGTAGATTACCTAACTTGAGGTAGTCTCTTATGGGTAAATACCAGTTCTGTTGATCGGATACCTCGACAGTTTGAACAACCAATCCCTTTTGGAGTTCTTCCCTAACAAATGCTGAATGGGATAGAACTTGTAAGAATAGCGTTGTGTTGCTATTAATGGGAGTGGGGGAAAATAAAGACCCCCAATTGGCATGTTTCAAATAGTCTCGGATTCGAAAGAACTTATCCGAAGATGGTTCGATCTGGATCATGTGGACTTCCTGGCGTCAAGTCTGAGCTTGCGCGCTCCATCGCGGGTTGCGATAAGGTTTTGACCTGAATGGTTGTTATATCACCGGAAAGGTCTTGCGGGATTAGTGACCCCAAGGAGGCCATTGTGTCCGCAAAATGATTCGATGATCGAGGGAGTGCCTCGATGTCATACCACTCAAGTTTTGCCAGGAATTTATCCACGAGGGCTTTATAGGCCTTTAGAACTGGGCATTTGCATTGATATACCCCTTTGACTTGATTGACGATTAACAGCGAATCGCCAAAGATGTTCGATATTTTGATGTTCATGGCGATTGCTGTCTGAAGACCTAGGAGCAAGGCTTCATATTCTGCATTGTTGTTGGTGCACTGGAAGTTTAATTTAAATGACAGGGGCATTGGAGCGCCCCGCGGTGTGAAGAATACAATTCCTGCGCCACCACCTTGCTCGCATTTAGAACCATCAAAAAATAAGGTTATGTCGGCCTGAGACTCAGGCTCTTCAGAATCTGGCGATTCTGAGACATGGAAGACCCCATCATCGGGTAGTTCTATGACTAGAGGCTGATCGTCTTCAAGAGGAGCCTCTGCTAGTTGATCGGCTATGACTTGTCCTTTTATAGATTTTTGCCCAATAAACTCAATGTCAAATTCCGTCAACAACATGATCCATTTCGCCGTGCGACTACTATGATAAGTACGACTCATCATGTATCGCAATGGATTCTCCTTAGACACAACATACGTAGTGTTGCTCAGCATGTAGTGGCGTAGCCTTTTGGTAGCAAACACCACTGCCAAGCAGAGTTTTTCAACGTATGCATAGTTAAGTTCGTAACTGACCAGGGTGCGGCTAAGATAGTAAGTAGCCTGTTCTTTGTGAAGTTCATTCTTCTGGGCTAGCATTGCACCCAGTGCCACCTCAGTAGCTGAGATGTATAAGTAGAACGGCACACCTGGTCTAGGCGGTGCCAATACTGGCGACGAAGCCAAGTATTGTTTGATTTCGTCAAAGGTTGATTGGCACTCGTCATCCCAATGAAATGTGACCCCCTTGTGCAATAATTTGTTCATTGGTCGGCATTTGTCAGATAATTGCGCTATGAAGCGTTTGATCGACGCGACCTTTCCTTGCGGACTTCGAGTTGCTTGATAGTGGTTGGGGGAGCCATTTCAAGGATTGCCTTGACTTTGTTTGGGTCCACTTCGATGCCTCTCTTTGAGACTATAAAACCCAAGAGTTTTCCGGATGTGACGCCGAACACGCACTTCTTGGGATTCGATCGACCTTATGCTCTATGAGGCGATCGAGAATCTTGCTTAAGTCACCGAGATGATCTGAGCGCAAGAGAGACTTGGCTAACAAATCATCCATGTAATCTTCCAAAGTTTTGTGCATGTAATCATGGAAGATATACGTCATAGCACGTTGGTATGTAGCGCCAGCGTTTTTAAGGCCAAAAGGCATGACCTTATAGCAAAATGTCCCCCAAGGCGTTGTGAATGCCGTTTTGAGTTGGTCTTCAGGATTGATACGAATTTGATTGTATCCTGAGAAACCGTCCATTAGGGAGAGCATTTCGTGACCTGTTGTAGCGTCTACCAATGCGTCGATGCTTGGCAAGGGGAAATCATCCTTAGGACTCGCTTTGTTTAGGTCTCGAAAGTCGGTGCATATGCGAATCCTCCCGTCGGGCTTCTTGACGGGAACCATGTTGGACAACCATGGCGGATAATCCACGCAGATGACAAATTGTGCATCCAACAGCTTTTGCAATTCGTCTTTGACCATCAAGGCCACTTGTTGGGTGCATCTTTCTTAGTTTTTGCTTTACAGGCTTGATTTTCGGATCAAGCGTTAAGTTGTGCATGACTAGCTGCGGGTCTAGTCCTGGCATATCTTTGTACGACCATGCAAAAACTTCCTTCTTCTCTTTGAGAAGGGCAATATATTCGGCTTGCTCTTCGGGGGAAAGGCTTACCCCCGACTTGAGAATCCGTGGATTCATTGGATCTGTGCCGATGTCTACGTCAGTCGTCTCTTCGACTGACATGTGGGATCCGTCCTCCAACTGATGTGGAGTTGGGATTAAATGGATATCATCAGCTGAGTTAAGATCTACGTTTGGAACCTCGGGTCCCTCTTCAGCTTGAAAGATATCCTGAGTTGTTCTTTGGGTAAAATGAAGCATTTCACCGAAAGGCCAGTACTCTGATGGTGACAATGGTGAATTGACGCGATCCCAGTCGATGGCATCCATGTCTAGATGCAATGACCGTGATGGATCGGTCGGATTGCGGATGGGTGCGGTCAAATCAATGGAGATCATGTGGATGGAATGAATTTGGTCTCCGGAACCGCGGGTGTGATGACTTGATTCTTTTAGATGTTCCCTATACTCTGGATCTGGCTCTACGGGAACGGGCACGAATGGATCCTCTCTAGGTGCAAATTCATCTCTATGTGTGAAAAGGAAGGCGGGGTCTTCCCTTGGCACTGTTGTCATGATGGGATCTCGAGGTGGACGATGCTCATCTTGAATTTGGAGCCATAGGCCTAACACTTGGTCCCACCTCGCTGGGTCTACGTGCCATTCATGTCCTAACCGTATACCCATTTGTCCCATTAGATCTTCATGAGTTAGAGCGCGGTGATGTCGTCGCGCATGTCTGAGATAGTCCATTTCAGTTTCGTCTTCTGAATCGCTTTCATAGATCCAAAATTGTTCATCCTCTTCAGCATCTGTTGCTTGCGATGTTGAGGACTCTTCCTGTTCCAGTGAATTAATCTGGTCCCATTGCGGTTGTTCCACTCTTAGTGGAGGGACCTGATTCTTTTGAGACTGTGTTATTTCATCTGGAACCTCTAAGGGGAACAGTTTCAGAAAAATGTCTGGAAGCCGTTGTTGTTCTCTTTGAGGATTGCTCTCTGAACTTTCACCTCTCTCTAGCAAAGGAGAGGGATTATTGCTATTTCCAGGGGTGTTTTTAGACCATGGGAGATAATCCCCTAATGTGTATTCTGTGTTTGGATTGGCGTACGGGTCTTGTGCCAATCCCCCTTGTTGCCTATTTCTAGGCCTTGCATATTTTCAACCAAGATGTCTAATGGCAGGGGATGGTTGAACCCTACCCCTGACTTGTCATATGGCATCTGATATCTTGGTTGGCAAAGGATCCGCATCCCTTGCTCATATCCGCCTAGCCCATACCCATGCCAATTGCATTGTTCGAGATATTTTAGGGCAAATTCTGGGTTCGACGAGATAATTGATGTTTTCGACAAAAGGCTCTTCATCTGTTTCCTTTTGTTCGCATGGTTCAGAACCATGATCAAGGCCCCCATACACAAAATTCGTCTGGTTGGGAGGGTAGCCTAGTGGAACAATTGTCCCTATGGGAAGGCGAGGTCTTCCCATGTCCTGCACTGACTCCAATGTGGGGGTTGCCACAACGTTTTGCACTAAGTACTCCCCCAGGCCCGTACTGGCCATCTCAACAGTGATTGTTGATGATTGGGTAGGAGGAAACGGTAGTCCTTCCTGAGTCCATTCTATGTTTGGTTGTTCAGGAGTCTTGGTTTGTGTTGTGTTGGGTGTTTCCTCTGTTGATATCGTTGAAATCGTGGGCAACCCCTCTTCTAGAGGCTTAACCTCTTCCATGATTTGCTTTCCCTTGTCCTTCTGTTGGGCCATGATAGGTGGCGTTGATGATGAAGGAGTAGGTGATGAAGTCTCACCTGGCTGGGATTTTGCCTTGTTGGCCACCAGTGGTGCTTGCGGTATTGGACCCTGTTTAGATGGATTTAATTGAAAATCCAAATGCGTTGATGGGAGGGTCGATTGAGGTATGAATTGTACCGCATTGCAATACTTGAAGGGCTCTAAGTCCATTGGGACTACATGTATTTGCCCTTCATAGGCATACTTCAAGCACCGGTGTGCGATCGAGGGGACACACTTCATGTCCCTGATCCAAGGCCGCCCTAGCAGTATATTATAAGCCATTTTGCCTTCCAGCACATGGCACAGTGTGGGTATTGACTTTTGTCCTACCCGGATAGGCAGAACAACCGTGCCGACTGTTGAGCAAATTGCATCGTTAAAAGCTCGCAGTGTGTACGTGGAAGCGGTGATGTGAGAGGTTGGCAGTTTTAAATGTTTCAACGCTGCAGTGGTTATAATGTTACTGGACGAGCCAGTATCTATCAGCACTCTCTTGTACGGGATCCCGTTGACCCGCGCGATAACGTGCAGGGGTGGATCCGGCATGTCATTTGATATCGTTTTGACCTCGTCTTCTCTGAATGTGATGACAGGCTCCGTACATTGTTTCACATGTCCCACGAAGGCGTTGAAAGAATTTGCTTCGTGGGGTTGTACTTCAATGGCTTTTAAAATGTCCATAAGAGCTTCTCTATGGGGAGCTGATTGTTGAATAAGCTCGTAGATGGACAGCCTAGCCGACGTGGTCCGCAAACTCTGCGTGAGTTTGGTTCGTATCGTGACCTCAGGTCTAGGCGGAGGTAACTGCGTTGGGCGTTGTTGAGGCTGCGATGTCGACGGAACTTCCCTCGCAGCTACCTCGGGGGCAACTGTTGGGTATCTTCTGTTCCTTGTTACAATGCTAATCATTCCCACAAATCCTTGCGCGGGAAGATCTTGTCGCACCTCGTTAATCTGGAGCGGTTTTGTCTGTGCCTCGTGGGCAGGCAAGGGGTCCTTGAATACCCCCATTTGTTGGTTGTTTGGTGCGATGGGGTTGTCCACGACCAATGTTCTGTTATCGATCAAATCCTGGACTAGTTCTTTGAATTTCCAGCACCCATTTAGGTCATGTCCTCTGCGCCTATGGAATCTGCAATACAATTCCTCCCTATACCCCCTAGGCTTGGGAATGTTAGGGTCAAAAATTTGGATTTCTGGCAGAGTAACTAAATTTGCCGTCGACAAGCGGTCAAATAAGGAGTCCCTAGACTCCGCATACGGGGTGAATTGTCGCCTAGGGCGACGCTGCTGATACTGCTCCTGTCTTCTGTTATCTCTTTCGTAAGCAGGAGGCACTGCCTGGTAGTTAGCCTTTTGAGGCTGCGTTTCTTGCACAGGCGCGGGGACATTTATCGCAACTTGGTTGACTGCAGCGTGTTGTGGTTGCGTTGTCCCGGTTTTAGTGGTTTTATTCCACTCTTTCTTCTTAGGCTTGGCAATTGCGCCTTCGCCTATCTTAATCTCTTCTATGACTCCGGCTTGCGCCAAAGCTTCTTCTAAGCTGTCGTATTGTCGCAGTAACAATAGACCAGAGATTGATTTTAAGCAACTTTTTGCGAACATTTGCGTGAGGTCCGACATGGGAGGACGGTAGGGTAACTTAGAAAGCAAAGCTCTCCATCGGTTCCCGTACGCTGCCATTGTTTCCTCCTCAAATTGTTTAAGGCTAGCAAGATCACTAAGTGATGCCTTCTTCCTTGTGTTGAAGGCGAAACGTTCAAGAAACGCATCTACTAGCTGATCTAAGTTGCTTATGCTGTGTTTGGGCAGTTGTGTGAACCAATCCGAGGCAGGGCCTGCGAATGTGGTTATGAATGTTCTAAGCAATAATGCGTCATTATCTTGGATGCCGAAGCATTGGCTTAGAAATCGTGTAACGTGTTCCTGTGCGTCCTCTTCACCTTTAAAAACTGCCAATTGAGGCAACTTGAAGTGTTCGGGGTAAAGAGGTGTAGGCATTGAGGGATGCACCGGATTATTGCGGAGTAGACGTAATGTGGGTTTTTGATGCCCAACGGCTTTTGTCTCCACAGACTCCAAACGCTCCAATAGCGCTTGGTATGCATCGGAAGATTTTATTTCTTCCTCTCTTGTTCGCTCTTGTTGCAAGTTACGGTAAACTGGAGGCCTATGGAGGGGTGGCCGAATGGCATCCTTCCTGCCTTGATGGGGAGTTTCAACATATTCCTCTTCTGGTTCATACTCCTCGTAAAATTCTTGAGGAGTCTCTGGGCGAAACCTATGACCCTGATCAAGCTCTTGCTGAAGGTACCCATCATTGTTTCGGGGAGTTGCCTCCCTCTCGAATCTATGAGGTCTTGGGGGCGAGCTTGACGAGGTCGTGGAGACCTGTCTTGCACCAACGGATTATGCCTCTCATACTTGTTCAGCTCTTTGGATGCGAGGGGTTGGCCCCCTCTCAGGTATTTCATAGCGTAACTCATCCGCTTCGCGTTGCATGCGTTCTTTATCCAAGCGGTATTGATACTCTATCTCTTGCTGACTTTGTTTAAGCCGCATGATTTGGGCTTGACGGGTGGTATATCTAGCGACAGCCGGGTCAATTTGATCTACCCTATTTTGTTCAGAAGGTTCAAATGTTCCTCCTATGGGTTTACCTCGGTTTTGATGCTCTAAAATCTCAAGGGGTCGCTTCCCTCTGTCGAGGTAGGCGGTATGTGCTCGAGGTTCTGGCCTCAAGGGGTGATCATGATATCCTGCTGGTGCGGAAATGCAAGGTTCCCGCATTGTTTGTTGCCCTCGAGGAATGCGATGGCTTTCCTCATACTCCCTTTCACGGGTGTAAATGGGTTGGGCGGAGTTAGGTCGCCCTATGTAAGGAGCCCTGCGCTCCGGATTTGGTCTCTCTGTTCTGATGATAGGTAAAGAAGGGACGCCATATCCACGTTGCCCCTCCAAATGGACGGTGTGCCCGTTTAACGCTTCATCGCGCGGTGGCCACTCATGCCTAACTTCAAGAGGTGATTCTCTATTTATGTCAAGGTCTACATGTAAGGCATCTTCCCGAAAGGGGCTGCTTTGAATAGGCATACCCCACCGAGGATTCTGAATTGGATTCTTTTGTAGGTTAGACCTATAAGGCGGTATGACCAAATCCTCAGGACTGAAGTGAAGGCGACTTGTGCCTACTTTTTGTGTACCTTCCGGAGCTTCTGCCCTTGATTGGGCTTGACTACGGGTGTACACCATTGCGGTGCTTCTATGCTATCTAAATAAGTTTTTATCTCGTTTATGATTTTTTTTTTTTGTCTACACTAAGCAGAATTAAGCACACACATTCACAAAATCGTGATTATCTCTTTTAAGGATTAAATGGTGTGTCCTAAACTGGTTTAGTGCATTTTGATGTTTTGTTTTGTTTTTGTAGGTTTTGAAGATCGTTTAAATGCATTATGACGGCTCATATAACTCCCAAAATGGTAGCCCCTTCAATATACCAACCAGGCCGATATACCAACCTCTCTATATACCCGCCCTTACGAGAGGGAGACTATAGGTACGTGAGAGCAGAAGGTACATGGTACATAGGCGGTACGGAAGGGGGATTGTCTTGTTAATGGCACCTACCATAGAAGACTTATCCTCGCACGCATGGGAATCACCCCAGCGACACTCGGTCTGTCTTCGTCAGGATTTACGCCTAACAACAGTTGACAATCGGGAAATGGATGCAAATCAAGCCAAGGTGGTGATGAAATCCACCAATGGTCTTGATCAAGGGCTGGGGTCTTACGACCAGCTCCTTGGTTTAAAATTGTTTCGTGATGTGTGTGGGATTCGTTTTATTCAACAAAAATGAAACAAGCATACATGACTTTTCTTATGCAATGCAGGACAAGATGAAAACAATCAAAGGAACAGAAACAGAAACAAAAAATATAACGAGAGATCATGAAAATCCCTACCTCTTCTCTCGCTCGCTCCTCGTTGTCTCTGAATTTCTGCTCTAAAAATCTACAGGCAGGAATTCGTCCCTCCTGGAGACGAATTGCAGAACATAATTCATCCCTCCCGAGAGACGAATTTGAATTCGTCCCAGGGTCAGACGAATTGCAAAAAGAATTCGTCCCTGTCAGAGACGAATAGCAGTCTGCAACAAAAAAAATGTACCTGTCAAGCACAAACACAAAACTTTGATCAGTTTTCTGTGATTTTAAAAACCAGGGAACAGGGTCCCACCGTGATCGCCACTGAAAGCACGAGATTCCGGGCAAAGGAAACACTAATTATGCAATGTAAGACGAAATGTAACGCTTTAACCTTATGCACCAAAACAAAGGAAAGAGACAATTTGGAAAGGAAAGAAAAGATGTAAAGAAATCACAGCCCTCTTTATTCAAATATCTTATCCTCGGTTACATAGACGTCTCCTCCCTTTTTAGGGGCTAGGAGCGTTAAATTTGTCTTTGTTACAATGTGTGACTTAGTCTTCCTCCTTCCGCGTGCCCACGATTGCAATGGGCGGGCCAAGATGATGCCGCCGCTGATGTCGATGAGTTCTTAACCTCCGCTGCTTCTCCTGCGAACAAAGAAACAACCAAGATGTCAGTAGCATCTGCCGCAAATGAAAAGTGTTTGTTCTCTAAAACTAACGAAATATGCATGTAAACATTTGCCTGAAACAGTAATTACAGTGAGTCCAAATGGCTTCAAAACTTGACAGAAGATAAGAAAAGTTACCAGAAGGCCACTGCCACTGAGACAGCTGGCCAATCTACCTTCAACTGGAATTCGTCCCCGGCAGGACGAATTCTGACTGCAATTCGTCCCTGGGTGGGACGAATTCTTCTGTGTTGAAGAAACCGACCTGCTGCTGCTCCAATGTCGGATCCCGAGACCTGCAAAATGCCTGCAAATAGGGGGTTATGTAATTGGGGCCATTTTGGGACGACCCAGATGGTCGGATTCTCCCAATTTGGCCTCCACCCTCGGGAATTTGACCTCGACACCTGCAAGTCAGCGAAACAACAAAGCAACACAAAACATACTAGAATCTGACCAAAAGTTACAAAATTGCAGCTATGGGTTAATCAAACCTAATAACACAAAATGCAATCTGAAAAGTAATCTAAAATGCTCTAAAACTTAAAATAGGACTTGGGAGGTGCGGGGGTGCCCAAGTGGGCCTCCCACCGTTGGCACTTGATTTTGGAGCCAATCCACCAGGGATGGGCCCAAAACCTCTTAGGATTGGGGGTCGGCGAATTGGTTGGTTCGGGTGTCCATGTGTTGGATTTGGGTCAGGTTCGAGCTTCCAAAGGCCACCCAACAACCTCCCTTGCAAAAGAGATTGGTGGATGTGGGAAGGTGAACCAAAAGGGATGCAAGTGGGTCTTCAACTCGGCAGCACTTCGTTGCTTGAAAACTCCTTCAACCCGTATATTTTGGGTGAGAAAAGTCCCACCTTTTATAGACCCAAGGGGTCTCTTTTGGGAGGGAAGCACAAATGCCATGTGTTGGTCATAGGCGCCATGTGGCAGTCTTGTCTTCCCATGAGGGAGGGGAGTCCTCCATTGACTTGAGCTTTGATAAATGCCTTTTGTGACAGTCTTCTAACGGCCCCTCTGTCCACCTACACACGCGTGCAAGGCAGGAGTCATTAACTGACTGTTCTGGGCTGCCACTTGGCACCATTTGTCTTTTTGCCCGTTAAGCTTAGAATTCGTCCCACCCAGGGACGGATTCAAAATTCGTCCTGGGGTGGGACGGATTCTATTTTGAATTCGTCCCTGGGTGAGACGAATACTGGGCAAAGTGTCCAAGTGTGCCAAATTGCTTCTTGACCTTACAAAATTGCTATGAAAGTGGTTAAGACCACTGTTTAACCTCTGAGGGCTGCCCTGGGGGCTGTGTTTGTCAAAGCGATCAGTGTTTGCAGTCACATAATCGGATTGGTGCTGTTTTGGTGTCTACACATTGGGCATCATTTATCCATTTAAAAATAATATTCAAAGTCTGAAATATTTCATGGAGCAACAATTTTCCACCCTCAAACAACAAAAGTGGGTCTCTAAGCTCATGGTCTATGATTATGATATTACCTATAAAAAAGGAAACAAGAACATTATGGCAGATGCCCTCTCTTTCCAATTTGAGCCTCAAAGTATGTTATGTTCCATTTATTCACCCATATTGTAGTGGATAAATTATTTTCAAAAGGAGGTGCTTAAGGACTCAAAATTACAAAATTTGGTTGCCTCCTTTTAAACAAATCCTACCTCATGTCTAGGATACACTTTGGATGGGTAATATTTACACTATCACCAATGCCTTGTTCTTCACATGTATCCAATTTGATAACTCATGAAAAAAATGCATGCTTCATCCACTACAAACCATTTTGGGTTCCTCAAAACATACAAAAGTATTAAGCATATTTTTCTAGAAGGGTATGAAGAACATTCAAAATTTCGTGGTAGCATGTGACATCTATCAATGGATTAAAGGGAAAAATGGTGCATTCTCCAGGAACTCGTTAGGTCTGGCCTATTCTAGAATAGGTATGGAAATATATTTTTCAAGGAATTTATTGAAGGGTTACTTAAGTCTAAAGGTAAATTAGTTATTTTCATGGTAGTGGATCATATCTTAAAGTATTCTCATTTTTTCCCTCTACCATCCTTACATGATCTCCATAGTCACCCAATTTTTTCTTGATTCCATCTTCTGCATTCATGGAATACCTACATCTATTGTGTTTGATTGTGACCATACCTTAACTAGTAAATCTTTGCAAGAATTTTTTAAGTTATAGGGAACTGAGCTCAAAATGAGTTTAGGTTATCATATGCAAACAAATGGTCAAACAAGGATTATCAAAAAATATTTTGAGACCTACCTTTGTTGCATTGCTTGAGATCATCCTACATAATGGATGAAGTGGCTTCCCTTGGCCGAGTGGTGGTATAACACTTCCTATCACACTACAACCAAGGAGACCCATTTTGAATTAGGTCCATGCAGTCAACACTACACTTAGCCAATATGGCCTCCTCATACATTCCAAGTAGCTCCAAGGTCCATGCAGTCAACACTACACTTAGCTAATATGTCAAAGTCCTCTATCAACTGAAGCTAAATTTGGAAGTGGTCCAAAACTAGATGCACCAAAAAGCTAATCAACATGATTATGGGGATACATTTGATGTTGGTGATATGGTCTTCCTTCACTTTCATCCATACAAATAATAATTTCTCCAGCTTCATAGGTGCCATAAATGTATTGCCAAATACTATGGGACCTGCTAGGTCTTACAAAGAATTGGTGCAATGGCCTAAAAATTGGCCCTCCCATCTACATAAAAGCTCCACCCTATATTTCATGTATCTTCTCTCAAGAAGGTGTCAACAAATCAAATACATTTTCTATTTTCCTTACCAAAACTAGATGAAGAGGGTTCTATCTTACTCGAGTGAGAGTAATTGATGGATCACAAGATGCACACTCTTCATAATAGGACAACTATTGAGGTCGTTGTTCAGTGGTATGGTCTATAATTATAATATGCTATGTGGGAGTCTCTATAGTAGCTCCAACTCCAGTTTCTTCATCTACAACTTTGAGGACAAAGCTTTTTGAAGGGGTAATGCATGTCAGGACCTCATCCTAACATTATTTTTGTAATTCTCATATGATTATGTAATGAAACCTTTATAATGTTACTTTGTAATACTTTGTAATGGTATGTGACAAGTAAGACACCTAGACAAGTGGGGTCATGTCAGGTAACTATAAACAAGAATGTAACCTATGTTTGGTAGAATATTCTAGCTTGAGTAGTATTTTGCATGTAAGTAAACTCTTGAGCATTAGGTTAGGTTTGCATGAAGTGTATCTTTAAAATACTTTTATATTGTTTCAAATTAGTAAAAGTATTGAATGAGGTTTCACCCTCAAAGAGGCCTACAGTTATGTGTTGTGATATTGTTTAATTCTATAGTTACTTTTAGCATTGTGATATTCTGTTATTTCATGAATCTATATTTTATTTATTGTATTTTGTGAGTGAGTTTATTTTTAATAGTAGATTCCTAACACAATCATAGTCTACTTTACCAAATCTAGATTACTAGTTTCCTTCCTGAAGTATAAGTGCAACCACAAAAATTGTAATAAATAGTTTATATGAAAACACATTAATATTATAAAATAAAGCAAATATTACCAATGAAAAACATTAAAGTAAATCTTAATCATTATTTGATTCAATAAGTCAACATTTTCTTGTTAGCTTTAGTGAAACTTATTATTTCCTATAACCATAAAAAAAAATTAAGTTCATGATCCTCAATTAAAATCCCTCTATTTCATAGCCTATTTGCATATTTGTTTCCTTCCCTTAACGTATGTGTAAACCTAATTTCTTCAAAATTTATAGCAAGGTCTTGAATTTCCATAATTATCTATTATATGTTCCATAGAGCATTTGCTTTTCTTAAAATTACATTTATTACTATGATTGAATCACCTTCCATTCATACTCTATTTCATTTAATTTTTTTGACTATTTTTAACCCTTCCAAATCTACCCAAGCTTCGATTTCATTATTTGTCTTAAATACACTATTGAATGCACAATGAAATAAAATCTCTCTATTATTTCTAATTATTACTCCTATTGTTGGTTTTATATTTACTTTAGATGCTCCATTAAAACTAAATTTGACAAACTCCACATCTAGTGATTTCTACTTTATATTTTTTGCCTTATTTTTGTTTCTCCTATACACAACATCAAAACATTATTTGATGACTTGAATCCATCTATCAATTCTCTATACTATTAAATTAGAGATAGGGTTAGTTGATAGGGTTGGTTTAGAATCATCAATGGCTAAAAAAATATTCTTTTTCATTACCTCTAAACTACATTTCTTTCATTCAAATATTATTCTATTCCTTTCTAGCCATACAATCCAAAGTATTGTATATTTTGATACATATCAAATTTTCTATAAAGTTTCACATTTAAAAGTGATTTACCGTTTCTTTAACCATTTTTCAATTATTCTATCCATAACTATGGATTTACCAAACATATTGATAATACATTGCCATAGATTTTATACTATTGAGTAGTGTCCCAAGATATGGTCTATACTCTCCTCCTCCTTTTTACAAAAAACACATTGTGAGGGGCCATGAAAACCCGTTTGCATAAGGTTATGCTAGGATAAAATTATTTTATGACCTACTAACCAAACACACATTTTAACTTTAGGAATGCTTGTGTTATCCTAAGGTTTTCTTCATGTTATTATGATATTTCTATTTTGTTGGTGCTTTGCATTATATCCACCTCTTATTGAGTATTCTCTTGAGCTATTCAACTGATGCAGGAGCATCCAGCGGTGTAAGAGTGATCTTGCATCACCAAAATTTTTATTTATTTCATTTTTTTCTAAATGTTTCTTAATTTTTTAGAGGATGGATAAATATACCCAAAATTGAAAGAATCATCCCAATATCCTAAGCAGTTTGGGAGATATGTAAATTTTAAGGTCTTCTACCTTGTCAAAACTAGTGAAAATCTTGCTAGTAAAACTTGGAGGTCAATTTTGAAGGCCTTATAGGTATTTATGAGGGCTGAAAATTGGTGGTTCCAGGCCACAAACCCCTTCAAGATCTTTCCAAAAGCATGCGCTATTAGTCGTTTTGAGCAACGAGCAATGAGTTATGACCTCAGGAAGTTTACCCCCGAAATTCAAATTTCAAATAGATTGTTCTAGGTAGGAAAAGGGGAAATAGGGTATTTGAGGGGGAATTTCGAATTTGTATGGTATTGGTATCTATAAGCTCCATTATCATAAACAAGGAATACTAGTACAATTTTAAATTTTCTCAGTTTCTGTGGATTGTATGTGTTTTGATTAATGCAACTCTACTTCATCAACTCCCAAATAAGCTTATCATTGGCTTCCCTTAGAAAAATCATTGTTGTTATTTTTTTTTCTCAACTACTAGCTAGAATTAATGTCTTGTATACTTGTAAAAAAATCTTCTTTCCATTTGTATTCCTTATTAATCCTTGTACATAATGTTTGAAATCCTATCACCATATTTTTTTGGAAATAATATCATCCATGGTTTCAAAATTAGATTTAGATTGGGTGGTTTTTTATCACACTATGTATCCATTTAATTTTTTTTTTTTCTACAGTTCCCACTACCCATATTAGATCTTTAATTACTATATAAATAAATGTTTTTAAACCATTCCATAGAGCAAAACCATTTGGAAGTGAGAATGCAATAAATATTAAGCTTGGATTATTAGGCTGAACATACTTAGAATAATTCTTTCCCATTGTCTTTGAATATCTTTATACACTCTCCAAATTACTTTTCCCCTAAGAGCTAAGTTTACATACATAAGAACTCTTAAATCAATATGTCCCTTAGTTTTATCATCATGCAATTTCTATTGGTTTTGGCATAGTATACAAGGACATATAATAAGTTGGAATGACTTATAACACTAATTTATTTAGTTAAACTCTTCCTACTAATGATAACCATCTACATTTATATGTCGGTAGTTTATTTTGAACTTTACTAATAACTAAATTCCATAACTCTATTCTCATTCTCCATTGAAATAAGGGCATCCCTAGATAAGTTACTAGAAAATTTTCCTCCTTCAATTGAGGTAACATGTATATCCCTAATTTGATTCTAGTTAGGATGTTTAAAAAGTAAATTTTGATTTTTTTCTTATTAACTCTCTGCTTGACACTCTTTTGTATTTCTTTAATATTTTATTCAAAGCTCTGGCCTCATGTATCCTTGCTCTCCTAGGAGGGTTGTTTCATCTACAAACTATTTATGGGTGATCTTGATGTTATTAATAGCCTTACGACCATTCATAAACCCATATTTATTAAACTTCTTCAAGTTACTACCTAAAACCTCTACCATAATAATGAATAAATATGGTGATAGAGGATCTCCTTGTATAAGACATATCTTACCTTTAAATAATTATGTTACTAACCCATTGACCAACACTAAATATGAAATTGTAAAGACAAACTTTAATCCATCTAGCCCATTTTTTACCAGATCTAAAATTTTCTAATGCTACAAATATAAAACCCCACTAAACCCTATTGTAGGCTTTCCTCATATCAAGTTATAAGATCATTTCTCTATATTTTCTTGAAGCTACTAAATGCATAACTTCGTGAGCTATGTGTTAGCTTTTGATACAATATCCAAAGGGAGATAACAATCACGAGATGCAAAATAATATTAAAGAAAGTAAATCTACTAGATGACTGAGATATGCAATAAACATAAATGATATATAAATGAATACAATGTAGCTACGGAGAAAATGAGCACTCCATAAATAAAGCTATTGGACTACATTGCACTCATCACCAATGAATGGTGATGCACACAGAACTATAGTACCTAAGCTACTATGTCACTGACACTCCCCTTGCATATCTATACTAAATATGAGGCCTTCCTTCTATAGGAAAAAATAGGATACTTGGTCAATCCTCTATCTAGTTGTACAAGTGACATCTTGCACATTTACAACTTGCACATTGACACTTATGCATTTATTACCTTGCATGAAGTAACAAGATAACTTCACCCTAAAGTAATCTAATGTCCTAAGTATGTACCTTAGAAGATACATTTTGATGTAGGAGCCTATCTTTAAAGGGTTTTTTAAAAGGAGTTTTAAAATAATTTTTTTATTACTCAAAATGAAATTCTTTGACGTAAAAATAATTTGTCGAAAATGGTAATTACTAAAAAAGGTAAATTTATATGGAAAAATAATTTGTCAAAAATAGTAATTACTTAAAAAGACAGTTTTTGGTGGAAAAATCAATTTGCCGAAAATAGTAATCTTTTCTTTTAGGGCTTCAAGCTTTAGGGTTTCTTTGGGGATATATATTCCCTTGGTATTGCGTTGTAAAAGGGGGAAGTGAATCCAGGAATGAAAAAATAAAATATTTATTGGTTTATTTCTATGTATTGTAGTTTTTATGTGAATGGAGGGTTTTATTGATTATTTCCATTTATTGTAGTTTTTATGTAAATTGAGGGTTTTACATATTATTTTTATTTATCGTAGTTTTTACGTAATGGGAGCTATTTTTTTTTAACCTCTTGCAACTAGATTCACATCATTTGGTATCAAAGCAAGTTGGATATTGTTGGGAGGAGAAAAGAGAAGACAAGAAAAGAGAAAAGGAGAGGAGAGAAAAGAAGCTCCAAGAAAATTGGCACTATGTGCAATGCTTGTAGAAGGTTTATAAAACCTTCGAGAAATAAATTAACACTCTGTGTAGTGCTTGTAGTGCTTGCAGGAGGTTTTTTTTATTTATTTATAGCCTTAGAGAAAGAGATTGACACTTTGTGTAGTGCTTGAAAAAAATTTGTAGCACCTTGGAGAAATAAATTGGCACTTTATGTAGTGCTTGTAGGAGGTTTTTTTATGTAAAACCTCAAAAGGAGGAATTGACACTTTGTGTAGTGCTTGTAGAAGGTTTGTAAAACCTTAGAGAATGAAATTGGCACTATGTGTAGTGCTTGCAGGAGGTTTGAGATATAGAACCTTGGAAGGATATTGGTACTTTGAGGAGTACTTGCAGATGTGTGGCCCTATATGGAGAGCAATTATGAGTTTGATCAAAGGAACTCGTAGGAGCAGAGTTCTTTTCAACCAGAGGAGAATGATGCAGGAGCCTATCTTTAGAGGGTTTTTTAAAAGGAGTTTTAAAATAATTTTTTTATTACTCAAAATGGAATTCTTTGATGCAAAAATAATTTACCAAAAATGGTAATTACTAAAAAAGGTAAATTTTTATGGAAAAATAATTTACCGAAAATAGTAATTATTTAAAAAGGCAGTTTTTGGTGGAAAAATCAATTTTCCAAAAATAGTAATTTTTTCTTTTAGGGTTTCTTTGGGGATATATATTCCCTTTGTATTGCATTGTAAAAGGGGAAAGTGAATCCAGGAATGAGAAAAGAAAATATTTATTGGTTTATTTCCATGTATTGTAGTTTTTATGTGAATGGAGGGTTTTCAAGATTATTTTCATTTATTGCAGTTTTTATGTAAATGGAGGGTTTTACATATTATTTTCATTTATCACAGTTTTTACGTAATGGGAGGTATTTTTTTTTTAACCTCTTGCATCTGGATTCATATCACATTTACATAACCTAAATGATGGAATATAAAGTATTTATAACACCCCCTGCATTACATTATTTTGGTATTGAAGACTTTTAGTCTTCAATATGAATATTCATCTTCTTCTTGAGCTCTGTACTCTCCTTCTATGTATTTTGTATTCACGTTTATCAGGTAATTTGTATCTTCATATGATTTAGAGTAAGTTATAGTTTAAATTGAATATTCTTCATTCATCAGATGATCTTTGGCTTGTTCTAATTCATCTTCCTTATCTTCTATCCAACCACCTTTCTAGTTTTCTTTGAAAGTGTCTTCATCTTGTTTTGATTGTTGATGTATGAGTATAACATGATGAATTTATCCTCTCATCTTTTTATTTTTAATATTCCTTAGCTTACCTTTTAGGTGTATTGGTTCTTCATTTTCTTCAACTTGTTCTTTTGTAAATATGTTAGCAACATTTTGAGTCATCACAACATCTTGTGAGATTCCCATTGAGTCTAGGATGTATGTATTTTCATGGATTGAACCTATTGAGTTTATTCCATATTGATTCATAATAAGACATGTATTTATCCCATCCATAAATCAAAAGTTAATCATATAGTTTTTTTCTACTAGCTTACTTATTGAGATGAGATTGAAAGTTAATCCAAGAACATACAATATATTTTGTAGTAGAAGATTTGGAAATGATTTTCTGGGAGTTACACATCCATATCCATGAATAGGATAAGTTTGGTTGTCTGCAATTCTTATTTTGTAACCTTTAGAGACTTCAAGATAATCAAACCAATGTATATTTCCTATCATATAATGACTGGCTCCTGAGTCAATATACCACATGTGCTCATGCTTTGTGAGTTGGTTCTTGTTGGAGTAAGTTTTATATTAATTATATGATATTCCTTTATCCATTTTAAGAGGTTGAATTTGAAGAGATAATATGTAAACCTTGAATTGAAGTATATAAGCTTGATTTGATGAAACCTTTAGATTTTTAGGCTTCCTTATGTCTCCCTAGTAATGAGAGTATGAACACCTAGTTTTTAGGTTTTGAAGAAAGCTTATATCTTCCCAAATTGACAACCTTTGATCAAGTTTTGTAGGATACCTTATGACTCCCAAATGTTTTGGAGTATGATATAGTGCTTTTGTAAAAATAAAGTTCAATTTTATGATTAATTTTGTACATTCAAAAATTAATTTATCTAACACCTTATTACTCCTAATTGAACTAAGCACTTTTCCAATTTTGAAGAGGTTTTAATGTTGGAATCCTTTTGTCCTTTTTGATAAATTTAGAGACAATTAAAATATAATTTCCAAATTTAAAAATAAGTATTTAATAACCTCTTTTTATAACCCTTAGGTTTTTAATTTCTAATTTCCAAAGACCTAGTTTGATGTTGTAACCCTTATCACTCCAAAATTTGGAAAATTAGAAAATTAATAATATTTTCAAAATATCAAAGAAATTAATCCAAGTTGAATTCCTTATTTCTCCTAGGTTGAGATGCAAATATTATTTTAATTTGGTAAGTTATCCCTTATAGTTTTGCTTTCACTAAACTAAATATTATACCTTAGTTTATAACCCTTATATCTCCAAAGTTGAAAGCAATAATAAAGTGGGATTTCACCCTTACCTTTTTGATGCTATTATACCCAATATTCAATGCTTCCTTCGGTTGAATATAACAATTATTATAATGTTCCATTTGGCACTAAAATCAATGAAGATGTTTATCTTTAATTCTATAATGTATACGCTGCTGAATATGGAAGATTTGACCTTCAAAGACCTAGAGACTTAAATGCTCCTTCTCCCTTCCTTCCATGTTGTGCTTGATTGGCTTTGAATGCATTTAAATATCTCTCTACCTACTGTAATATTCAGACTTTGAGCACTTTTATTAGAGGAGAAAACTTAATCTTGGTGATATGTGTCATGTCTATTATGTATGGGTGCTCCTTCTGTAACTATTTCTTACTTTTGGTCACTTTGTAACGCTTGATCACTCGTGTGGGACTTGAGGAGAATGACAAGTGTCACCACATATGCTAGTGCGTTGAGAGTTGAAGCTTCTAGTAATGCTTGAGAGTTGAAGCTAAGTTCAAGTGTTTGAGAGGCAATGTTCTTGTAACACTTACTCTTTAGAAGATTGATGCCAAGTGGCATTCACACTCTTTGCATGTATACCTTCAATGTAACACCTTCCAAGGAGATTATTATAACTCCATAGGTCTTTTATTATACCATTACTTTGCTTTGCTAAATTTCTTAAGTAGCAAGCAACCTTATTTTCTACAGGTGGATTGCTGAGGTGATATGGAGATTAAGTAGCAAATCTGACGCTTTGTTTGGTGGATGATCTTCATCAAGAAAGTAGCTCTTTTTTCTTAATCTTCTATGCCTCCAATGTATTGAAACTTGTGCATATTTATAGTGTAGATATTGTTCATTTCTCCTTGGTAGAGATTAAACACCTTTTAGATGTTGTCTATCTTGTATTGTTGTTTGTCTTATGTTGGTAGGAGTAGATGCCTTATTTTACGGTGTAGATGTTATTCGTCCCACGTTGTTGTCCATCTCACATTGTTGTTCATCTCACATTGTTATCCATCTCACATTGTTGTTCGTTGATAAATGTGCACTCTTTTCTCTACATAGATGTAGCTTTGACGATGGCCTCTTGTGGGCTTTGTTTTATAGGTTCGTCCATCCAAGATGAGCCCTTCGAGTGGTTGCTATTGCTTGGGAAGAAGAGTGCTTACATTCAGCCCTTCTTGGCTACTTTTCCTATTGATATTGTGCCTTTTGGAGACACATCCAAATCTTCTCTTGGGCTGTAAAAAACCATCTAAAATGGTGCAATAAAATGTACTATAGATTGTACATTAACCTCCTTCTTTTGCACTCTTATTTCAGATCTGAAATTTTGGTTTCATGGCAGATTTTTCTTCCTGCAATACAAGGGTTTTGAGGTTGTCTTTTATGAGTAGACACCTTCCCTTTTTTTCTTGGACACTTTTATATTAAATCCAAGCTTAGATAACAGTAAATAGAAGATTTTAGTTTATACAATTTTCTGCATTTTCTTTTCTTGCATTCAATATTGTAATACTTTGGATCTGAGACTCACCAAGTCTCAATCTTGTAGATTATATTTCTGTGGTTAATTAGGTTCTTCTCCAAGTTTTTGGAGGATTCTAACCCTTTATGGGTGGCTTCTTTTGGCCACTAAAAGTTGCAGATTTTAGTGCTTCAATAGTGTCTTTAGACACTTGATACAAATCAGATTTTGTGCCCTTCAAGAACACAAAAGCTAATTTCTTTTGAGAGTAGTATAATAGTGCATAATAATTCTAATAGACCATTTTTTCAATGCACTAATAATTTCACCTTATCAATCCAATTAACTCTCAAGATAATGCACTTTAATCAATCTACTGCAACTAATCAAGAATAACCTAAAATGAATCTTTAAAGTTATTTTGCAAATTCACTACAACTAATATTGTAGGACTTAGTCTTCTTTTCTATTTCCAAAGTAGATGATAGGTAGTTGATAGATATAATTCTGAAATATAATCAACTCCTAATTAATGTGCAAATGAACCTTTTTCTATTTGCACTTTTGAAGACTATAATCTACTTTTCTTCATGCAACTTTAATCCAGATAAGGTGCTCTAATGAATCTGATAATAAGTATAATTAATGACTTAGTTAGCACCAATAGTTGCATACATTTTTGTAATATGATGTATCTCCTTCTTCCAATTCTATAGAGGATGTGGATCTTGGTGTCTAAGATCACCAAATTGTTGCTTTGAGTAGGGTTTTTCAGCTCTTTGTAGATTATTTTTGAACAACTCCTTCTTCACCAAATGATGGTCTCAAACTTTATTTTACAAGCCTATGATTTGGTGGCTTGGTATCCTCTTGTAATCTTATCCTTCTACTATAGATTCATAGAAGTCTCTATCTCTGAAGTGGTGCCTTATTTCTATGAGAGGTAATATTCAAATCTCCTAGATTTGATGAGCTTCTTCTATCTTCAAGTCTTCTTGTCAAATTCTGACTTCAAGTAGGATCTTCCTCTCAAGATTCTGAATATATTGAGGTCTTTCATTGGATTCTTCTTCTGCAATTTGGAACTCCTTATCAAATTCTCCTTCTCTTGGGTTTTTTTTTGGATGACGATAATTGTCCCAAGTCCTTCACTATCAGGAGCTTCTCCTTGGTAGTGTATTTCTCCAGTGAGATCTCCTTTGATGATTTCTTCAAAGGATTTCCTAGCCTTTTTATGGATTCTCGATGAGACCTTCACGAGGTATTTGATCTTGCAGCTTCTACTGGTCTTCACTTGAGACCTCTTCAACCTTCTGCTCTTGTAAGTGTTGGTGATGTGATTTGCTCTTGGATCTTTGATTCTACTACTTCTGGATTTGAGCAAGACTCTCCTAGTCCTTCTTCCAAGTCTAGAAGTCCTTCAATGAGATCTTATCGTATTTTCTTTTACTTTAGGTCCTAAATTTATTTTGAAGAAGATACCCTTCCTAACTATCTTGTAGGAAGTCTCCCAACTCATTGAATCTTCTTTCCCTCTAATAAATATGTTAATACCAAAATTTTAATCTACTTATGAATCAGATATTCCTTTCAAATTCTTCTTCAGGATCAAGGCTTCTATGGCCTATTTTAGTATCAAGGATTCTATGGCCTTTTCAATATCAAGGCTTCTCTGGTATTTTTAGTATCAAGGCTTTTGTGGCCTTTTATATATCAAGGCTTCTGTGGCCTTTTTCAGTATCAAGGATTCTATGGCCTTTTCAATATCAAGATTTCATTGGCCTCTACTTCAAGGCTACTATGGTCTTTTTGTATTAGGCTTTTATGGCATGTTCTTCAAGGCTACTATGGCCTTTTGGTATCAGGCTTCTATGTCCTATTCTTCAAGGCTACTATTGCCTTTTTGTATCAATATTCTATGGCTTGTTCTTCAATTTGTAATGAATATCTTTAGTCTCCTAGCTTCACCACACCTTTTCTTTAGAATTCTTATTTTGTAGTGTTCTTCTCTTGCACAAGGAACTAATCTTCGCACTATGAGGGTATGTCTACCTTTGGGCAATGAAGTTGGAGTCTCCTAGCTTTCTATCGTAGGAGTACCAATCCTCTAAGAATTAATTATCTACAATAAAATAAAATTTGGGAAACGGTTAGCAAATTTCAAATATCTTGGATCTTCACTAGATGCTCTATCAATCTAGTGGATTGAATGTTGAATCCTAGTCTTCACAAGTTTTCCTATAACTTTGTGGAAAGAGTAGTCAAATGCAATATCAATATTTTTAGAGACTAAGATATATTTTAATCCTCACTTATGACTCTCTCTTGAATTCTATCACCTAGATTCTTTTGAGATATTTTGACAATGATTGGTCCAATGATGCATCAGGTTGACAAAACACTCAGGCTCAATAACGATGGTGATTTTCTTGTAGATCTACATAGACTAGATCTACCACAGCTTTGATACCACTACTAGATTTTGATACAATATCCAAAGGGAGATAACAATCATGAGATATAGAATAATATGAAAGAAATTAAATCTTATAGATAACTAAGATATGCAATAAACATAAATGATATTAAATAAATACAATATATCCATGGAGGAAATGAGCACTTCATAAATAAACCTACTAGACTACATTACACCCATCAACAATGGATAGTGATCCATGTATAACCATACTACCTAAGCTATTGTGTCACTGACACTACCCTTGCTTATCTATACTAATAATGAGGCCTTCCTTATATAGGTAAAAATATGATACTTGGTCAACACTCTATCTAGCTGTACAAGTGATACCTTATACATTTACAATTTACACATTTAAACTTGTGCATTTATTAAATTGCATGAAGTAACTAGATAACTTCCCCCTAAAGTAATCTAATGTCCTAAGTATGTAGTTTAGAAGATACATTTACATAATCAAAATTATGGAATATAAACTATTTCTAATACTATGATCATGTCCAAAATGTGTCTTCCTTTCATAAATATGTTAGCTTTTGAGGATATATGTAGTGGGAGAGATCTAACATAGGTCCTAATAAGATGCAAAAAATATGAGAGAAAGTAATTCTGCAATATGACTAAAATATACTATAAATAGAAAGTGGTGAAAATACAATGCAATATGGAGGTAATGGTCACTCCATTAATATAAGCTAAAGAACTACATTGTACTCCATACAGGAGTTCTACCACTATCTACTACACTCTACTATAATGCACTTGATATGCTTGATATGTCTCTATGAGGCCCTTTATATAGGAAGAGAGATTCCTTGGCCAACACTCTACCTAGTTGTACAAGTGGACACCTTGCACATTGACACTTGTGCATTTATTACATTGCTTGAAGTAAGTAGCTAACTTCCCCTAAAGTAATATCCTACTCTAAATATGTACCAAAGGTGGTACATTTACATGACCCAAATGATGTAATATACTCTAACTCTAACACCCCCTTGTATTACATTATTTGGGTATTGAAGATTTCAATATTCAATATGGATCTTTGTGGGTTTGAATTTTTCTTCCCCTCTTTTTTTCTTCTTCTTCTTCTTCTTCTTCTTCTTCTTCTTCTTGAGAATGGTCTTGATTGGGTTCTTCTTTAGCTGCTTCAGTCTTCATGTTATAGCTTCTTGTATTTTCCAATATTTTGTTCTTTGACATCAGATGTCTTTGATGAACTAGTGATCTCATGATTTTGCATGTCTTAAGTGGATCAAAATTGACCCATTTTCTCTCCTTTGGATCTTTGTATGACCTGTCTCTCTGACCTTCATAAGTATCAAACTTGAGCTCATTGTTAGTAGATGCTTCTAGAATAATATTTTGAAAGTAACAATCTATTTTGTGTAGTAATATTTCTTCATAGATTTTATAGTACTTGTATTTATAGTAGCAGAAGAAATATGAGTGATTTTTCCCTTCACAATATTTTCATGGATGGAAATTCCAACAATTGATCTTCTCATGATCGTATTGATTGCAGTAGGTGCACAATAGAGATGTTCTAACTATTTTTTAGTCTATATTAGGGATATCATGTTTATCTATATCCTTGACTAGATCCTTAAACCATATGTGCACAATTGAAGTTATTTCATCTTTACTTCTTTGTATGTTGTCTTCTTGACCTCCCTTTTGAATGTGATATTTTGTGTTTTCATTGGTACAATTATCATCAGTTTCATTAGAAGAATCTATTTTTTTGTAGCTATTTGTTTTAGAACTTATTTCCCATCTTATTGATTCTTCCTTTCCTTTTGCATTTTCCTTATTGTTATCCATTGTATTATCAATCATGTTTTTAATCCATATTGGTATTTTTCTCATTCCACTTCTAAGTGTATTGCTTAATGTGTTGGTAGTCATATTTATAGCTCCTTGGATTAGAGTATAAAGTGCTTTTGATAGAGCATGTATCTTATGAGATAGAATCTTCTAAGTGGTCTACCTTATAACTCCCTAGTTTAGGGTATATGATCTTGACTTGATAAAACCTTTTTGAGCTTAGTTTTTGTAGGCTTCCTTATATCTCCCTAATTAAGAGATGTGAATTAATTTGATAAATCCTTGTAGAATTTATATTTTGTAGAAACCTTATGACTCCCAAATGAATTGGGTACTTGATAAAATCTGATGGATGCTATTATTATCAAGTTTTATAGAATGCCTTATGACTCCCTAGTGATTTTGGATATGCTATATGATTGATAAAGTGATTTTTGAGAATAGTAGTTCAATTTTGAGTTGATTTTGTAATATTTTTTAAATGGCAAAAATCAACTTCTATTACACCTTATTACTCCTATTGAACTTAAGCACTTTCTAGTTTGATGAGGTCCTAATGGTTGGATTTATTTTATCCCTTTAATGTGGTTTTGATACAAGTATACAAATTAATTTCCAACTCTTGATAATCCTTAATGAACCTCCCTTTATAGCCTTTGATATTTGATATTTGATATTTGATATTTAATGTTTCTAAATTCCAATAATTTATTTGCAGTATTCTCTTATAACTCCCTAATTTTGAATATTAGAAAACAATAATATTTGCAATAATAAGGTTTTAATTTCCAAGTTGAAATCCTTATACCTCCTACTTTATTATTTGCAAATATAAATATTCTTGAAATTTGCTTGCTTAATATATTACTAATGCTAAATGGATGATTGCAATAGTAAATATAATGTACCCTTATAACTCCAATAAAACTTTAATTTATAGCAAGCAATAAATAATATGATATTTTACCTTAATAACCCTTCTAGATTATCTTGCCTTGATGTTGTGAGGTGGTGGATTTGAAACCTTTTGGAATGTGGTGCTCATGGGCATTCAATGCCTTCTTTGACCGGTGTTGGTTTCTCCCTTGAGTAGTGCTTCTCTCCTCCATAAATGGTGTTGATATTCTCCTTAAGGAATGCTTGGTCTATGATGAATATCCTCCACAAATGGGGCATTGGTATTGTTGGTCTATGATAGCTTCTTAAATGTAAGATTACACCTTTGAATGACACACAAGCTTGAATTAGCCTCCTCCCTATGAACATGCTTCACACCATTCAATTCTTGACTTCCTTTGACCTTATTATGTTTTTCTTATTCAAATATGGGTACCTTAAATAGGACTATTTCCTTGTAAATTATGGATAAGTGTCACTTGAGTGTTACTAAGTAGGTATTGATATTCCAACGTACCTTTATGCAATGATGAGTTTGGTGGTAACCTCCCAAATCTTTGTAACTCCCTTTTAGGTGAGCACTGGATTATTCATGAACATTGGGGTGCTTAGAATTCTTGTGCCAAGTGGCACTCAAGTCTTGTGCATGCAAACCTTTATTTTAACACTCCATGGATGAGTGTTGTAACCTTATATTTGCCTATATATTTGTATCGAACGTTGGTTTGTTGTGTTTATTGGAATGGAAGTGTTTCCTCTTCTCCTATTGCATGTTATCTTGATGAGGATAATGGGTGGATCCATATATAATACTCCATGGTTCTATGGTGCTCCTAATAGTGGTATTGTGGTAGCTTTTTATGCTCCTTTATACTGGTCATTCTCTCCAAGTAATGGCCTTGGGTATAGCACCTTTCCCTGGTTTTTTTATGCTAATTTTGTAGCTTTTGTAACAATCCCTTGTGCTTAGCTTGATAGTGTTGTTCCACATAGATAATCTCCTTCTATATGTTACCCTTTCTCTACGTAGACTCGGATGATAATGAACTCTAATATTGTAGGCCAAATGCTTGCTTCTAGGGCTAGATTGGACATGGAGAAATGGTGTTTTTAACACCTTGATTTTGAGAAGTGTAAGCTCTTTGATGACTCTTTCCTCTTGCTCAAACTCTACCCTAATACTTCCTGAGATAATGGTCGTGTTGTTTCCTAAAATGAGATATTATTTTGTCCTTTGAAGGAACAGAAGAGGTGCTTTGTAATAGCTATATTTGCACCAATATGATGGACCTTTTTCTAAAATCCTTTTTTATTTTGATGAGGTAGCTCCTTGCCTTCATTAATCCTCTTCCTTGGATAATTTAATATGAGTTAATCCAAGCTAATATGTTGATTTTAAAGTAAGGATTTTTGCACTTTATTTCTATGAATCTTGAGATTCACCAAGTCTCGATTTGAGGCTTCCTTAAAGGAATTTAATGATGGCTTCCTTCTTCACCTTTAAACTTGTATTGGTGGCTTCTTTTGGCCATGAAATGCTACAGATTTTGTGCTAGTTTTGTGCCTTTAACAATCAACACACAAACTAATTTCTTGAGAGTAACTAGTTAAAGATCAACTAGTATAGTGCTAATGGATTGATAATGAACTTTAATGGTAACAATAATCTCACCTTATTGCTCCTATAAATAAAATCTCAAACTAATTTCAAATGCACTTAATAATTTCTACAACTTCTAAGAGTAATCTATAAAGAACCCTTAATGAATAATCTGCAATTTTCACTACAATCAATATTGTAGGATGTAGTCTTCTTTTTTTCTAGATAGATAATAGGTAGGTGATAATTTTATTTCTTTCAAAAAATATCCAACTCCTATTTAATGTGAAAATATATCTTAAAATAAATTCTCCTTTTTGCACTTTCTTGAAGACTATAATATGAGCCCTTCTCCTTGCAACTTTAATCCAAATATGGTGCTTAATGGAATTTGATAATGAACCCTAATTTAAAGTTCAACTAATTGCACCCTAGTTTCTTATATTTATTCAATTTTGTAGTAGATGTAGATCTTGGTGTTTGATTCACCATGTTGTTGCCTTGTAATGGATGAATTCATAGCTTCTTGTTGGCTATCCAAAATAGTTTCTTGATTCACCAACCTGTGGTCTTGAACTTTCTATCTTGAGCCTAGGGTTTGGTGGCTTGATCCTTCTAGTGATATTCTATTTTTTTTCTATGGATTTAGAGAACTCTTATCTCTAAATTATGCCTTCTTGCTGTGAGAGGTAATCTCCAAGTCTCTTGGATTTGGTAGGCTTCTTCTATCTGAATCCTCCTTCAATATTCTTGTTGAATTCTGACTTCAAATAGGATCTTCTTCTTCTCAAGATTCTAAATGTCTTGAGGTCTTCACTGGATTATTCTTCTAGATTTGGTACTCTTTGCCAAATTCTTCTTCTCTTGGGCTTGTTGTCGGATGGTGACAATTGTCCCAAGTCCTTCACTATCAAAAAGTGTCTCCTTGGTAGTGGATTTCTCCAATGATTTCTTCTAGGAACTCTTTTGATGATGCTTCTGTGAGCTCTACAATAAGGCTTTCCAAGCCTTCTTTTTTTCTCTTGAGAGACCTCTCCAAGGTCTTCTATATTGTAGCTTCTTTGGTCTTCCAAATAAGATATTTTCTTCAACCTTCTACTTCTCAAATTACTACTTCTAGATTCTAGAATAGGACCTTGTTGGTCCTTTTTTTTGTAATTTGAAGGCTTTAATGGAGATCACCAATCTCCTATTTCATGGAATCTTCTCTAGAGTCTTTTTTAGAAACTCCTCTTTAGAGTCTTCTTCTAGAAATCTTCTCTGGAATATTCTTATGAATCATGAATTCTTCTTCTAAATTAGGAACACTTATCTAAATTCTTGTTCAAAATTAAGGCTTCTATGGCCTTCTTCTTCTAGACCAAGGCTTCTCTAGCATTTTCTTCTATATCAAGTCTTCTATGGCATTTTCTTATGGTACAAGGATTCTATGGTCTTTTCTTCTATAATATGCAGGTCTTTAATCTTCTATGGAGATCAAAAATCTTCTATCTCCTCCTTGAATCGAATTTTGTGGTCTTTTCTTCTTTGAGTCTAATGGAATGAATTTTGAGTCCTAGTCTTCACAAGTTATTCTTTATATAACTTTGTGGAAAGAATATATCCAAATGTAATCTCAAAATTTGTATACTAAGATTTATTTCAGTCCTTTCACTCTCTCCTATGACTCTCTCTAATCCTATTGACTATTGTAGATTTTTCTATTAATCAATTTTTAATGGTAGCATTTGCATGTAGTGATGCACAATGATAGATACAATTTATAAATATGCAGCCCAACAGTAGCAATTATAACTCTCCCTATTCTTATTGACCTTTTGGACATCTCTTATGATGACTTTTGCAAGTGGCGGTGCACAATGACAAGTCCAATTTGCAAAAATATAAAGAGGAACTATGATGGATGTAGATACTCCTATTGTTTATTCACCATGGCTTTGATAGAATTTTTAGATTTTGAGGATATATGCAATGAGAGAGATCTAACACAGGTCCTAATAAGATACAAAAAAATAAGAGAAAGGGATTCTACAATATGAATGAAATATACATAAACAAAAAGTGGTGAAAATATAATGCAATATGGAGGTAATGGTCACTCTATTAATATAATATAAAGAACTATATTTTTCTCCATACATGAGTTCTACCACTATCTACTACTCTCTACAATGATGCACTTGATATCTTGATCAGTCTATATGAGGCCCTTTATATAGGAAGATTGATTCATTGACCAACACTCTACCTAGCTATACAAGTGGAGACCTTGTACATTAACACTTGTACACTTATTACATTGCTTGATGTAAGTGGCTAAATTCCCCCTAAATTAATATCCTACTCTAACTATGTATCAAAGGTGGTATATTTACATGACCCAAATGATGTAATATACTCTAACAAAATCCTCCTTGCTCTTCTAAAATAATCTTCTCTAAGAGAGGTCTTAATAGATTTTCCCTAAATTTTGAAATATATTTTTATTGATATTTATCCATTTTCTTAATAAAATTCTTATATCCTATCAATCATAATTAAAAATACATTATTTTTATAAACAGAATAATACCATATAGATATTATTGGATGCAGAAAATAACAATAAGTTGAGCTGAATGTTATAAAGAATCTCCTTTCATAAGTTCTTTATCTAAGTGCAAAGGGTATATTTTCTACTCAAACCTAATAAATTTATATGTCTCATCCCTTGGATCAAGTATAGGAAGTCACAATTTCCTACCAATACTAGATATCCTCGATCAAAATTTATCGAGCCATAGTATATCAATATTCTATATTGGATAGATGTAATTGATGAATTAATGTTATCATTAAAGAATTATATAAATATTTTTAATAAATCACTTTTCATATACGACATGACCAAGTTAATGATTTGATTTCTTTCAAATATAACTTATCTTTTATATGTCTTTCATGGACCTCAAAGATGACATCTCTTAAATACTTCCACAAATTATATTTTCCCTCAAATTTGCTATATCGTGATTTTACTTCTCTTATATTTTGTGATTTTTAAATATGGCTTCCCTCATATATGTCAATGATGCCCCTCAACAATAGAATTTTCAAACATCTCCCCAAATTGCATGTCTACAAAAACTCTAGTTTATCAAAATGTTTGCAAGTATCTCTCATGCACATAAAATTACTATGTTACTTCTCAAAACCCTCTTACAAATTGCATGTCTAGAAAAAAAACTCTAGTTTATCACAATGTTTGCAAGTATCTCTCATGCTTATAAAATAATTATGTTACTTCTTAAAACCCTCTTACTTATAGGTAAATCTGAAAACAATTATTATGTTACTTCTGAAAACAATTAACACCTCCCTCTTATGCTAATTATTATAAAACTTTGTAAGTTTATGAGAATTGTTATAATAAACTTTTTCTCCACTTATATAATCAAGATTTGACTATCTTAACTAGATAGATATGAGAAGTTATATTTGCAATGTTGATTTGATACCATGTTGAATTCTAATATTATTGAAAGTAACATTTAAAGCAAATCAAACAATATATTATAAGTAAACATAATACAACTTCTGTAAATGTGTAAATTAATCACAATAAAAAAACTATTATCATAAATAATGCATGTGTACCAAAATCACGCAAACACAAATCCCAAAATGCTACAACTTAATAATCCAAGTACAAATTCAATCACATAAATCAAATTCTTGATCCACTTAATAAATCATAAAAGATCCTTTTATGTTAGACTTGACATGAAAAATACATTTTAAAATATTCCATTTTGATGCTCTTGGTTTGTTTACTCAAATTCAAATAGAATTAGATATAATTTAAAATAATAAAATAACAAAAAAAATTAGATGTCTAGGTATCATGAGAATCAAGCTAAGTGATATTATATTTTAAAGAAGATTTACAATTCAATACGAAAGCTAGAGTTGTATAGTTATTATTTTTTTTAAATAATGTCTAAAAAAATATTTTAAAAATGTTTAGACAATCTTATGATTGGAATTTGGTTTCACATTAATTCAATTTTCAACACCTTATACTATTAAATAATAAAAATACAAATAAGATTATAGTATACATTAAAAATATATTGAGAAACCGTACACCATTTGATATTTCCTTCAATTCCTTTCCTCTCCATCATCACAGTTAGAAAAGTTTGTTTATCCTTTTACATTTCAAAATTCGATCCATGGCATTTTCAAGGGAAAACGACCAATACCCTAGAGTCGTTAATGAAAGATGCCCTACAAAAATGGTTGTATATTCTTAGGAAAGGAGATTAAAGTTCTACATTCTTGTTTACCATTTCCGCGTAAAAGATGAAGTCTTTTGTGATTTATTTATTTATTTTTTCCTTTTTCTGGGTTGGGGTTATTGTCAAATAATAGAGACAAAGAGCGAAACACACAAAGTTAAGTATTATGCAATGCATTTTGCATGAACTGTTAATTTTTTTTTGCATCATTCGCAAAAGAAAAAAGATGAAGACTCTCAGCCAGTTTTTGATAACCTTCCCCAGAGAAACTATAAATGTCTTCCTCCTAATTTTTACATTTTTCAATGTAATATATGGTCTAATGACCTCCTCCTGGGCTTGGAGTGGAGTAGAGGATCCTTTTCTTGCGAACACTTTCTCCTTCTTGCTGCTGCCTCTGCCTCAGCCCGCCGCTCTGACTTAACTCACCACTATTATAAACCCCGCGGCTGTGAGTTGATATGGAGGGCCCCCACCCGTTGGACATGGCTTTACCCGACGGCGTTGCTCTCCTCTGCCGAAGAACATCGTAAACCACCCCATCAAGGATTGGCAATTTTTTCCTTGCGTCGTCACGCGGTCGACTCCCCTTAAACCCAAACGTTACCTTAGTGTTCTCGTCTGTGGGATTCTTCACAGAGCCCATAAACGGCTTCATCCCGGTTTCCTCCATTGGATTCTTCAAAGGGGCTATAACGGAACTGAGCTTGGGATCGAAGTGAGGCCGCTTCTCTGGGCCGACAAACGAGTCATTCTCCAAGAGTCTTGCTGCGCTGCTGGAGTCGAACTTAAGAAACAGCAACAATAGTAGAATTACAAACATTTTCGTACCGCTCGTCATCAATATCTAAATATGTTGTCTGAAACCAATAGACGAAGAAAAACAAAACTCTAAAAAAAAAAAAAATGATACGATGAAGAATGAGATAGAAAGCAGAATGCCTTGAACTAGAAACGTCAAAGGGATTGAGTGGTTTATAAGGAAGATAATCTAAGTAGGTAACGGAACTTCTACTCATGACACTTTCGTCACCGCCAATTACAGCTCGAAATTTTATTGAGTTTTTGACTATTGAGACGGTAAGAACCGCCCACCACCTGCTTGTCGTTGGCTATTAATATAACGCAGAATCGAAGATAGTTGAAGACCAGATGTTGTGGTAGGTGAATTCAATGAGCAAGGAAGACATTTTTTTTGTTTTGTTGAGTGGATTTTTTTATAAATCTTAATATAGATATTGTGGTAGGTGAATCCAAAGACAATTTTTTTTTTGTTTTGTTGAGTAAAAAACTTTTAAAAATCAAGATTTTGTTAATAAAGTCAAACCGCCCAAAAAAATTAAAATTGGAGCAATACACATGTAAGCACTTGGCAACACATGTAAGCACTTGGCAACAACGCGCATAACACGGGACCCGTGATGTGTGTTGGTTGTTTGGTAAAACTGCGGCTACTGTTGAAGTCATCTATCTGTGCGAAAATTACTTATTATCGAATACGTAAAGATGGTCATAGAGAATAAAATAGTAAGGTTACAGAAAATTACTTATTATCGAATAAGTAAAGATAGTCATAGAGAATAAAATAGTAAGGTTTGGGATACCATATATAACTATTCCATCTTCTTAAAATTTGAACTCAGGTTAGTGGATTGGTATGTGTGGGTGTGGTTGGGTACTTATCAAGAAGAGACCTAGGTTCAAACCTTGGGGGAAGCCAACCCTTTGCAAAGATAGTAGTCTGATCTGAATCCTATGAGTGTACACTAGCCCAAGATGACGGTACGAATCCCGAGCACCTGGAATTTCACGTTAGGCTAAAATTAACGATATAGAATAGGGGCTATAGGGGATCAGCCCCGAGATTTGAACCCTGCTTGGTAGTTAAAAAGGGCTGTAACGATACGAATCCTAAAATTAACAATATAGAATAGGGGCTATAGGGGATCAGCCCCAGGATTTGAACCCTGCTTAGTAGTTAAAAAGGACTGTAACGATACGAATCCCGAGCACTTGGCAGTCCATTTCATACCAGACTAAAATTAACAAGATGGAATAAAGGGCTAAAATTAACCAGATGGAATAAAAGTTATAAAGGATCCACCCAGGATTTGAACCTTCCTTAGTAATAAAAAAGTACGTAGATTAAACCAAAAAAAATCGAATATTGAATAAGGTGGACTTTATGTACAGAGTAGATCATTATGAACATCGGCACTACCTACTCAGTCTAGGACGACCTATACTGATCAGAAATGTCCAAGTATTTGTAGAAATATGGAATAGGGTGGACTTTGTGTGGATCGTAGGTCATGATAGAACAACGGCCCTACCTACTCAATCTAGGATAATCTATACTGATTAGAAATGTCCAAGTCTTTGAGGCCGACAAATCGTTGAGCAGATGGAGTCATCCAATGCGAGAAATCCACTCAAGCAATAGCCGTGTGTTTCCCGCAAACCTTATAAAGGCGTTCAAGCATTGATATAATGCCACTGTTTCACCATCATAAGATCAGATTTGAACTACACAGCATTACTTGTCATGACGTGGAGATAAGATTTCGACTGCACAGTATTACATGTCATAACGTGGAGATCAGATTTGAACTGCACAGTATTACATGTCATGATGTGGAATTTTACGCATGAGTTCTTTGAAACTCTAATTTACCATTAGAGCCATTACATTTTTCCTGACCAGAATCCATGTCAAAACAAAGTGAAAATAATTTTACCACCTTTTGCTTTGTATTACAGGATTTAAGGATAAAGATTGAGCGGTTTTATTGAGCACATGTGAGCATGTGATGGTTGTTCCGTTTCACTTTCATAGTGATGTGATCTTTGACAGGTTTATGACATTAACATATCTCTATCTTATGCTGATACTGTGCGAATCACCAATAGCCAGTCATCTTGAATGACTGAAAAATATTACGGCAAAGACCGAAAGGGAATCCGGGTAACGTCGGCGTCTCAGCAGTTATATCAGACAAACTATGCAAAAGTTTATATATATATAATTCACAAACTTTTTCTCAAACAAAGAAGGCATTAAGAAAATAGTAATCCTAAAGTATAGGTTATAGATAGTTTCCTAGATTGACATCTTGACACTACATATAAAATATTATTAATGACATTAAAGCGGGTATTTTATTGTAATGAATAATTAGCTTACTCATACTATGCATAGAAATGGAGGCATTGACAAGTCTACAAATTATAAAATTGTTTGGTAATATGGTAGAAAGGAAAATCAGTCAATGGATGTAAAATCAAGGAAAGAGGACAATAGGAAAAGTAGGGTTTGGAAAAGATTACTCAAAAATAGATTAATGTATTACTTTAAGGTACATGATAAAGAGGTATATATTGAAAAATGTATATATTGAAAAAGAGAAGTTTATTGTCATTTTTTAAACTTTTAAAAAGATTTTGATATAGTACCTAGAAGTAAAATATAGAAATGAATGGAAGAAATTGACAACCAACCAACTATTGAGCAAATGTATCCCCGTGAGTGTGGTCTACAAGCAAGGACGCCACTTGCATTATCGGTTATGTGACCTCGTTTCAATCCCCATGGTGGATGTGTATAAGAAGTATTACTTCAAAAAATATTGAGCAATTGTACAAATAATTAATAAGGAGGTGGTAGTAAAAATAAGAACCCCAAAAGAACTATCAAATTGTTTTAGAACTAATATCACGATTGAACAAGGTTATCCATTGTCATCTAATTTATTTAGCGTTTATATTGATAAATTGGAGGAATGAATAGAAAGCATATGTAGATATGGAATGCAATTGGCTAATTATATAGTGAAATTTCTCCTCAATAATAATGATCTCATCTTGATTGGCAAGACACTTGAGAGTTTAAAAGAACACCTAAAATCTTGAGAGTATTTTTGTAAAGAAGTTGGGATGCAAGTGAAAACTAACAAGACTAAAATTATGGTCTTCTCTACTTAAAGATAATAAAAGCAACCATATATTTTATTTGAAGCAAATCCTTTAGAGGTAGTAGAAAAATACAAATACATTAGATTAGATTTTAAAATCTAATTCTATTGGAGAATATGTAGGATGAAACATATACAAGAATAATGGAGGGCACTTTACTCATTTCTAAATAGGTGTAGAAAAGTATTTCTTTGGGCTTCAAAAATATTTAGGGTTCTTTTTGGATTATTAATTATTTTAGTGGTGCTATATGGGTGTGAGGTGTAGGCTAGCAATACATTGAATTTTAAATGGAGATAAATAATTTTATAGCTAAAACATAAGTCTCATATGTAATTTTATGTGCTTAAATAGGGAGTTTTCCACTAGAAGTAGAAGCTATGGTAAGGCTATTGGGGTACATGACGGAAGTAGAAATAATGGAAGATAGTAGGTTGCTAAAATAGGTAACCATAGAAACACTAAATAGAATAAAAGACATATGGATGAAACAAAAAAAAATGCATGGAAAAATGGAGAATTAAATTTTATGAAATCCCAAATTCCAACAAAGAAATTAAACTTGTGACGTAAAAATTTAAACTTATCATGTGGATTGAAAATTTAAGAAGAGAAAAACCTTTATACATCAACAAGTTCAACCTAAATTGTGAATAGATCCAAAAGAAGTACATATATGCAAAGATCAAAATGAAGGAAAAAGTGCTAATAGCTCAAATGTTGGTCAAATATCTACCTAAAATACAAACATACGTTTGTGCACCTTAGACATGACCAACATTGAACGATTGAAATAAATAAATGTCATTTGTGCCAATCTCCAGAGAGGGTTGGCTCCCTTACTAATCCTACACTAGTTTAAGACAAAAGTTACAGGAAAGAAATTGAAAATAATGGAAATAAATGAGAAATATAGCCACATGTCAAAGTAGTATTGGGGATAAACTAGAAGAACGAATTCCAACCAAGTGCTATAGCAGCATAAAATGGAAAGGAAGACAAGATAATCCACTTAAATTTCATTGGATACAACTTACAGAATCACATTCTAGTACTCACACTATCACCAACAATGTTCAAATCTAGATGCAAAATTTGAGCTTAATAGCAGATAACAAACATACACATAAAATATAAATGTTTGAACAAAAAGAAATCACACATGGAGATTGCTTGCAAAATCAGAAGCCGTAACTTCTTATATTTACGTAGAAAATTGAATTATTTTTTCATAGAATGTCTCCCTCATTTACAATAAAAAATATGTAGTGTTTATAGAGGAATGTCGCCTCTATCATTTAATTCACCTGAAGATAAAATATTTACATATTAGAAACCTGGTGAGGAAATTCCTCATTGGGAATCTTGAAAATCCATATTTTGAAACAACGATCCTACTTTCAAGGAAAAACCTCCAAGAAATTAGCACATTCAGGCATCGGTGCACGAAAAAATGCAAAGCTGGTCGATAACTTAGTACATTAGCTACATCTTGAAAATTCACCCCTGTTCAAAATATCTTGAAATTCATAAAAAACGCTCTGTGATTTTAATGCTGCAACTCTTTTAGCTTGAAATACACAACTTCAGTTACTTCTCACCCCAATCATTAAATTTTGTTCATTTGTTTGACCTGAGAGCCTTTGAAAACCTATGTTGATGTTGAAAGTAGAATTTACCTAAAATCGAGTAATGAGTGAACATGCCTCCTTTAATTTTTAGTATTTGCTCCTTATGTGTGATCCCTGGTGGAGAGGGTGCTCACAAAAATATTTATAATTTTGTTTAAGTCACAACGTGGAATTACACATTTCTTTGGATTTCCCTAGTGGAGGGGCGAATAGGAATTTCACCCCTCACTTGAGGTGAAAGTGCTTCCAGTTTTAGTCTTCTTAATGCACACCGAAGTGGGGTCCACACATGATATCTTATATATGCGTTCGCCCAAAGGAAGGGTGAAAGCTACGTTCACCATTTTCTTTGGGGTGAATGAAAAGTTGACTTTTCAACACCCTCTTAGCGTATGTGTTTGCCAAAACTTCACCATTTGCAGAGATTTAACTCCAAGGAGGGGTGAATGGGACTTTCGCCTCTCAACTGATGTGAATACCTATTTGACTAGTCAATGCGTTGGTTGGGCATGCCATTTATAATTTGAGGACGTTCATCCCAAAGTAGGCAAATGATGCTTTCACCCAAACTTTGGTGCAAACACACTTCTTTATATCACCATTACATTTCAAATTTGGGCCCACTTCAACTTAACCTCTTAGATGTGCTTTCACCCCCAGGAGGAGTGAAAGGGACTTTAACCCCTCACTTGTGGCGAGAGTCTTTGCTGAACTTCTATATTCTTTTTATTTCTACGTTCACCCCACTTTTGGGTCAGACACACTTTTCCTCTTCACTTTACCCAGCAACAAGATTTTCAAAGATGTCTTTGCCCTGGGATAAAACGTTAAGGGTTTTTCATTCTTTCTTCAGCGCAAAGATTGTTATATATATATATATATATATATATATATATATATATATATATATATATATATATATATATATATATATATATATATATATCCATTGAATTTCTAAGTGTTGTTTAATTTTGAAATTCTCAGATGATCTATATTGATTATTCATAACAATTTGCCTTGAAAAACCCATTATTCACCAACATGAAATTCATGAAAATTAAAAGAAGATAATTACACGTAAAAATAACTGCATCATAATATATAAAATACTGTAAAATGAATATATTATATTTACCACTTTTACAGTAAAAACATATCAATAAAATTTCATTGAAAATTCCAATGTAGAATAATATCAAAATTGCTAATATTTTTGGTAGCTCACGATGTATCTAGCTCGCATGGATGCAAGTGATCCCAGGCCTTTATCCATTGGTCTCCTTATTAGGTATTCTTACTGACTGCTTTGGTTGGCGCTTCTGGTTTGGATGCTTCCTTTTGTGCTTGCTCAACTATTGCCTTCTTAGCTGCCTTTTGCTCTACTACTACTCATGCTACTACTACTTGTTCTATTACTAACTGCTCTGCTACGGCCTGCACTTCTTTCTCCTTCAAAATTTTGTAGGTTATTTCATAAACTATAACTGCCTCGGCCCAAGTGTGCGTAGTGAACAAGTAGGGAACTGTTGAACAAGGTACAGCAAGAGTATTGTCATTGTTGTCAACATAGACAGTAATTGATGCAGTTGAAGCAATGGACAAGAATTCTGAAGTCAGTCAGATCAAGTACAGTAAATTTGCAGGAAAACAGAAGTCACCCAGATTCAGAAAATTGCAGAAAAGACCAAGTAAGAAAACTATCGCGATATCGCGACAAGTTTTCTGTCGCGATATCGCGACAGGTTGAGAGGTCCGTTAGCAGAAAGAAAAATTGTCGCGATTTCGCGACATAACCGAGGAGAGAGAAAATGCACGCCAAATGGTCGCGATTTCGCGACATGTCCGAGGAGAGAGAAGATGCAAGCAAATTTGTCACGATTTCGCGACATGTGGGCAGAGAAGGAAGCAAGGTGAAAAGATGTCACGATTTCGTGACATGTTGGAGGAAAATGCACTAAGTCAAGGAAGTGTAGCGATTTCGCTACAAGTTTGAAAGTCAAGGCGAAAGAGTGCAGCGATTTCGCTGCATGTTGAAATGAAGGGCAAAGAAGGTGTAGCGATTTCGCTACAAGTGAAAAAGCACAAACAAGAAGGTGTAGCGATTTCTCTGCATGACAAAATGCATGGAAACAAAGGTGTAGCGATTTCGCTACCATTCAAAGTTGCAAAAATTAAAGATGTAACAAGTCAAAAGCACAAGGCACAAAGTTGTAGCGATTTCGCTACTGCATGAAGCAAAGAGTGTACGAAAGCAGTGAACGTCACGATTTCGTGACATGTTCCATTTTTGCTGAAGTTTGCAAGGAGGATTGTACGGAAGCCCAAAGTGTCACGATTTCGCGACATGTTCCATTTTTGCTGTTGCTGGCAAAGGAGAGTGTACGGAAGCCAGAAGCATCATGATTTCATGACAAGAATGATGATGACATCAGCAAAGTCAGAAAGTGTCACGATTTCATGACAGGGTGCAAGGAAAGCTGCTGGAAGCCGAAAGTGTCATGATTTCGCGACAACATACAGGATGACGTCAGCAAAAGTTCTAAGTGTCACGATATCGCGACATGAACAGAGGGAAAGCTTTCAAAGCCAAAATGGTCACGATTTCGTGACAACATACAGGATGACGTCAGCAAAAGTTCTAAGTGTCGCGATATCATGACATGAACAGAGGGAAAGCTTTCAAAGCCAAAATGGTCACGATTTCGCGACAACAAGGGCATGAAGTGTACGACTTCAAAAAGTGTCACGATATCGCGACAGGTAACAGTCTGGCAGGTAAAACCCGTAGGAGCATGCAAGGTGACACGTGTCGGAAAAAGCATACAAAAAATCATGCAGCCTGTTACGTAAAAAGTAACTGATGTCAGATCGACAGTTACACGTTGACAGGTGTCGGACATGCATGGGAACAGATGTATATGCATGATTGAAAAGCGTTCAAAGTGTCGTATAGGCTGTATCAAAAAAGCATTCGAACGGTCGTAGTGCAGCATTCGAACAACCAATTGAAAATGCATTCGAACAGCCGATTGAAAATGCATTAGAACAGCCGATTAAAATAAACGTATTTGCAGCATTCGAAACATAAAATAGGAAGGATCGAAAAGCTTTCGAGAAGAAGGATGTGCAGCATTCGAACAGTCGTATTTGGAAGGATTCGAACAACCGCATTGGAAAGGAGAAAAGAATTCGAACGGCTCGAGAATGTAATCCGATCGCATGCAGGATTGAAACGCTATGGAAGACAAAGAGTTTCGATGAGAAAAATAGATTATAAAAAGGACAGTCATGCAAAAAATAAAGTTGTTGTTGTTAGAGAGAAATTGCTGTAAAAGGAGGGTTAGAAAAGAGTCAAGAGAAAAATTAGCAGAGCCGTGAGAGTGTGCAGAGTTGGGTTAATTGCAGACCAGTCAAGGTCGTGCATGAAGTGAAGACATTTTTATGTCATTCTAAATTGATCAGAATTGCAGTCCAAGTTGGTGCTTGGTACTAGGGGTTGGTGCTCCATCTGTTGCAGCAGAAAATTACGAGGGGTTGGTGCTCCTTCCAGTAAATGCTTGGTAAAGAATTTGTAAAATTGGTATTTTGCAAAGACTGGATTTGGATTGAAGTCCAAGCAGTCAATTTTGAGGAGTAGCCAAATTGGTGAACCTCATTATATTGTGTGTTGTGGTGTGCTCTCATGTTCAATTTGCTTTTCTGGTTTTAAAGTTCTCTGTGCTTCAGTTTTTGAATGCTGTTGTTTTGAATTTTAAATAACTACACTGATTCACCCCCCCTCTCAGTGTCATTGTGTGAATATCAATTGGTATCAGAGCAAGGTTCCTTGTACAAGCTTAATCAGCTAAGGAGATCTTGGAAGAAACAATGGCAGGCGGTGAAGGATTCTCATCCAACAAAGCCCCCTTATTTGATGGAACAAATTACACTTTCTAGAAACTCAGGATGCAAACATATCTGAGTGCATTGGGATATGATATTTGGGATTCCGTAGATAGTGGATACACAGCACCCACTACCCCTCCAACAGATCTTCGCTGAGAAGAAAAAATTTGAGAACAACTCCAAAGCTAAGAATGCTATAATGTGTGGGCTTGTTGACAGTGAAGCTGATAAGAGTCATGAGTCGTAAATCAGCAAAAGACATGTGGGATAAATCGAAGAGCATCCATGAAGGAGACAGACAAGATCAAGGAAGCAAAACTGCAAACTCATCGAGCACGGTTCGAAGCACTGCAAATGAATGAAGATGAGAACATAGAGGCTTATATGCTCGAGAGTCAACGAAATCATTAATGCAATCAGAGGACTCGGTGAAGAAATTGATGATGCAGTTGTTGTGAAAAAGGTTCTCAAAACACTGCACAAAAGATTTAACTCCAAAGTTTCTGCAATAGAAGAGGCAAAAGATCTGAACAACTTCAGCTTGGATGAGATGCATGGTTCTCTGACAGACATATGAAATGAGAATAGGACAAACCATGTCTATAGACAGAGAAGCGGCTTTTAAAGCACACAAGAATATAAAAGTTGAACATGAATCTAAGGATGAAGAGACTCTGGATGAAACAGAAGCTAATTTTGTTCGAAAACTCACAAAAGGAAAAGGAAAATATAGAGGAAAGCTACCTTTCAAATGCTTCAACTGTGGAGGAGTCGGTCATTTTGCAGCCAAATGTCCAATGCATGAGAAAACTAAAAATGGTGAAGGCTCACACCAAGAAAAAGGTGACTGGAAGAAGAAACAAAATTTTAGAAAGAACAACCTCAAGAAGAAAAGCTTCATATCCAAGAATGTCAGTACTTCTAAAGAAAGCTCAGATGAGGATTCTGAAGAAGAAAAAGGTGAAGCTCTGTTCATGGCACTTGAAGAGGAAAGAACAGAAGAAAATCAGGAAGGTGATGAAAACTTTAAAGATGAGGCTGAAGTTTATCTGGAAGGAGAATTGGTTGCTGCACTTGAAGAGTTGAGTGTAGAAAGGAAAAAGAACAAAAAGTTTTCAAGAAAACTAGAAGATGCCACTGACATAATAAACAGTTTAAAAATACGAGATAGAGGAATTCAAGAAAATGTCCGAAGTTCTTGATGAACAATTAACTCGTAAAGACAGGTTGAATGCAGCAAGCTAGAGGAAGACATTGTTAAGTTAAGAATGCAGCTAGAGGAAATGAATAGAAAATTGAACTGTTTTCATAAGTTTGAAGAAAGCACTGTAAAGCTGGATAAAATGTTAAATAACCAAAGGCCTTCCGGCATCAAATTTGGTTTAGGCTTTGATGAAGGAGAATCATCAAAGGATTCAAAGAACTTGAATTTAGAACCCATAAAGAAAGAAGAAAAGATCAGGGTTGAACTAGAAAAAACAAATCATGCCAAAGAAAACAATAATGCCAGAATCAAGAAGAATACTGACAAAGATGGATTCACAAAAGTCATACATCCAAGAAAGAGAAGATTCATGGCTTCTACTTCAAACTGGCAAAGACCGGCACCCAGGTTTAATCACTCCTTTTTTGGTTATTGTTTTAAATGCAATGCTTATGGCCATAAGATTTCAGATTGCAGACATAATGTATCTCAAAGGAATTTCACCAGCAGAAATGTTTTTTCTCCTTTAATGAATTATGCAGTTGAATGTTATAATTGTCATAATTTTGGACATATTGCTAGAAACTGCAGAAGCACTTTTGCATCAAATAATTATCAGGGTAGAAAATCTCAACCAAGTGGGTTGAAACAAAACAAGAAATTTTTTGAAAAACAAGCACATGCTAATGAAAGGACAAAGGCAAAACAAGTAGCCAAATCTGCTATCAAACCGGAATGGAAAGAAAAGGAATCTTTGATTGTTCAGATCGCCTTTAAAGCTCGGAACAAATCTGCACCTTGGATACTTGACAGGTGGTTGCTCCGAGTCACATGACAGGTGACAAGCAAAAATTTGAGAATTTGCAGAATTATGAAGGTGGTTCTGTGAAATTTGGAAATAATGATGGAGCAAAGATTGTTGGAAAGGGATCAGTCAAGATCAGTGATGGCAATATAAAATCAAAAGAAGTCCTGTTTGTGATCGGTCTGAAGCATAACTTGCTGAGTGTAAGTCAAATCTGTGACAGAGGTCATGATGTAATCTTCAAGAAGGAGGGTTGTGAAGTAAGAAAGACAAAAAATGGAAAGTTAATAGCCACTGGACTGAGAACTTCTAGAAATTTATATACTCTTTCAGAGATTTTAGAAGGAACTTGCTTGGTTGGTCAGGAAGAAGAAAACTGGCTATGGCACAAGAGACTCGGTCACATAAGCTTTGATAATCTGGTAAAAATCAGCTCAAAAGGGGCAATAAGAGACATACCAACTATTGGTAAACCTTCAAACAGTATTTGTGAGTCATGCCAAAAGGGAAAACAAACCAGAGCCACTTTCAAAGCAAAAGAATATTTCACAAGCAAGCCATTAGAATTAATTCACACAGATTTATGTGGACCCATGAGAACTGAAAGCATAAATGGACACAAATATTTTATGCTTGTGTATAGATGATTACTCAAGAATGACATGGGTACTATTTCTGAAACTTAAATCGAAGCCTTTGAGATGTTTAAAACCTTCAAAAATCTTGTTGAGAATCAATCAGGGAAAAGAATTAAATGCCTAAGATCAGACAGAGGAGGAGAGTTTATTTCAGAAGAATTTGCAGAATACTGTCAAAAATATGGGATAAGAAGACAGTTTTCAGCAGCTAGAACACCTCAGCAAAATGGTGTTGTAGAAAGGAAAAATAGGACAGTGCAGGAAATGGCAAGGACAATGTTGGCTGAAAACAAAATAGTTGACAAATTTTGGAAAGAGGCAGTACATACTGCAGTTTACATTCAAAACAGGTGCATGCTAAGACCACATGAAAGCAAAACACCTTATGAACTGTGGTTTGGCAGAAAGGCAACAACAAGACATTTCAAAGTATTTGGCAGCAAGTGCTATATAAAACGGACTGAAGATAACCTCGGTAAATTTGAAGATAGAGCTGATGAAGGTATCTTTCTTGGTTACTCAACAAAAAGCAAAGCCTACACATGTTATAACAAGAGGCTAAAGAAAATTGTTGAGAGTGCTGATGTGAAAGTTGATGAAGGTAGAGAACAAGAAACTACTTATCAAGAAAACTATCCTATGTATGAAGAAGTCATTGAAGGTGATGATGAAAAGGAAACGGATAAGAATCAGAAAATTGATCCAGATGGTGTAAAAGCTGAATCGAAGAAGAAGAAAACAGGAAATTTAAAACAGAGCAATCGGCAGAAAAATCATCCAAGTGAACAGATTATTGGGGATCCCACAGATGGTATTCAGACAAGAAGAGCAGCAGTGCGGAACTATTCTCTGTTATCTAGCATTGAACCTAAAAATGTTGCTGAAGCAAGCATTGATGAAAGTTGGTTGAAGGCAATTAATGAAGAACTAGATCAGATTGAGAAAAACAATACCTGGGAATTAGTACCTAGACCAACAAATAAAAACATAATTGGCACTAAATGGGTTTTTCGAAATAAATTAAATGAAGATGGGCAGGTTGTCAGAAATAAGGCAAGATTAGTCTGTAAAGGCTATGCTCAGGTTGAAGGCATTGATTTTGAAGAAACCTTTGCACCGGTAGCCAGACTAGAGGCAATCAAAATGTTTCTGGCATTAGCAGTTCATAAAAACTTCAAAGTATATCAAATGGATGTAAAATCAGCATTTCTGAATGGAAAACTAGAAGAAGAGGTTTACATTGAACAACCGAGATGGCTTCCAACTTGGTGACAATCCAGATTTTGTTTGCAGGTTAAAGAAAGCTTTATACGGTTTGAAACAGGCACCCAAAGCATGGTATGCAAGGCTGGATAACTACTTACTTAATCAAGGGTTCAAGAAAGGTTTGGTGGACAGTAATCTATATGTCAAAACAGAGAAGGGGCATCTTATTGTTCTTATTGTTTATGTAGATGATATAATATTTGGCAGCAGCATGGATGAATTTTGCAAAGACATATCAAATAAAATGAAGAAAGAATTTGAGATGTCTATGATTGGTGAACTTTCTTATTTTCTAGGACTACAGGTCAATCAAAATGAAAAAGGCATTTTTATTTCTCAAGTTAAATATGTAAAAGAAATGCTGAAAAAGTTCACAATGGAAGACAGTAAACTTGTAAGCACTCCCATGACAACAGGCTGCAAGTTGAGCAAGGATGATAAATCTCCAGATGTAGATCAAACAATGTACAGGTCTATGATTGGAAGCCTACTATATTTAACAGCCACTAGACCAGATATATTACAAGCAGTATGCATGGTTGCAAGATTTCAAGCCAGTCCAAAAGAAACTCATGTAACAGCTGTAAAGAGGATCTTCAGGTATCTCAAGGGTACTATGGATTATGGGTTGTGGTACCCAAAAGGTAAAGATTTCACTTTGATTGCATATTCTGATGCGAGATTGGGCAGGATGTATTGATGACAGGAAGAGTACAAGTGGAGGAGCATTTTATCTTGGAGACAGGTTGGTAGCATGGCACAGCAAGAAACAAGAATCAGTCTCTCTATCCACTATAGAGGCAGAATACATTGCAGCAACAACATCCTGTACTCAGATTTTATGGATGAGACAAACGTTGAAAGATCTTGGTATTCATTTCAAAGAGCCAATTTCAATTAAATGTGATAACACTAGTGCTATCAACATATCCAAGAATCCAGTTATGCATTCAAGAACCAAACATATTGCAATCCGGTATCATTTCTTGAAGGATAAAGTTGCAGAAGGAGAGGTAAAATTGGACTTTGTTCCAACTACAGAGCAAGTAGCTGATATATTCACAAAACCATTGCCCAAGGATGTTTTTGAGTACCTTCGAAATAAGTTGGGAGTGGTCACAATTCCCAAGAACTGACTATCTTTTGGGATCACATTCTCAAGGGGTGCATTTATGCCTATACTTATAGTTTTGCTTATACTTATGATTTTTGCTAACTATAACAACATTTGTCTGAGAATGGTGTGCAGAGACTCAGGGGGAGTCTGCAATAGCCCTTTGGTATTATTGTCAAAGGGGGAGAAGAATTACAGGAAAGTGCATGAGTGTTGCCAACAATTCCAAAGGGGGAGATTGTTGAACAAGGTACAACAAGAGTATTGTCATTGTTGTCAACACAGACAACAATTGATGCAGTTGAAGCAATGGACAAGAATTCTGAAGTCAGTCAGATCAAGTACAGTAAATTTGCAGGAAAACATAAGTCACCCAGATTCAGAAAATTGCAGAAAAGACCAAGTAAGAAAACTGTCGCGATATCGCGACAGGTTGAGAGGTCCGTTAGCAGAAAGAAAAATTGTCACGATTTCGCGACATAACCGAGGAGAGAGAAAATGCATGCCAAATGGTCGCGATTTCGCGACATGTCCGAGGAGAGAGAAGATGCAAGCAAATTTGTCGCGATTTCGCGACATGTGGGCAGAGAAGGAAGCAAGGTGAAAAGATGTCACGATTTCGTGACATGTTGGAGGAAAATGCACTAAGTCAAGGAAGTGTAGCGATTTCGCTACAAGTTTGAAAGTCAAGGCGAAAGAGTGCAGCGATTTCGCTGCATGTTGAAATGAAGGGCAAAGAAGGTGTAGCGATTTCGCTACAAGTGAAAAAGCACAAACAAGAAGGTGTAGCGATTTCGCTGCATGACAAAATGCATGGAAACAAAGGTGTAGCGATTTCGCTACCATTCAAAGTTGCAAAAATTAAAGATGTAACAAGTCAAAAGCACAAGGCACAAAGTTGTAGCGATTTCGCTACTGCATGAAGCAAAGAGTGTACGAAAGCAGTGAACGTCGCGATTTCATGACATGTTCCATTTTCGCTAAAGTTTGCAAGGAGGATTGTACGGAAGCCCAAAGTGTCACGATTTCGTGACATGTTCCATTTTCGCTGTTGCTGGCAAAGGAGAGTGTACGGAAGCCAGAAGCATCATGATTTCGTGACAAGAATGATGATGACATCAGCAAAGTCAGAAAGTGTCACGATTTCGTGACAGGGTGCAAGGAAAGCTGCTGGAAGCCGAAAGTGTCACGATTTCGCGACAACATACAGGATGACGTCAGCAAAAGTTCTAAGTGTCGCGATATCGTGACATGAATAGAGGGAAAGCTTTCAAAGCCAAAATGGTCATGATTTTGTGACAACATACAGGATGACGTCAGCAAAAGTTCTAAGTGTCGCGATATCGTGACATGAACAGAGGGAAAGCTTTCAAAGCCAAAATGGTCACGATTTCGTGACAGCAAGGGCATGAAGTGTACGGCTTCAAAAAGTGTCACGATATCGCGACAGGTAACAGTCTGGCAGGTAAAACCCGTAGGAGCATGCAAGGTGACACGTGTCGAAAAAAGCATACAGAAAATCATGCAGCCTGTTACGTAAAAAGTAACTGATGTCAGATCGACAGTTACACGTTGACAGGTGTCGGACATGCATGGGAACAGATGTATATGCATGATTGAAAAGCGTTCAAAGTGTCGTATAGGCTGTATCGAAAAAGCATTCGAACGGCCGCAGTGCAGCATTCGAACAACCAATTGAAAATGCATTCGAACAGTCGATTGAAAATGCATTAGAATAGCCGATTAAAATAAACGTATTTGCAGCATTCGAAACATAAAATAGGAAGGATCGAAAAGCTTTCGAGAAGAAGGATGTGCAGCATTCGAACAGTCGTATTTGGAAGGATTCGAACAGCCGCATTGGAAAGGAGAAAAGAATTCGAACGGCTCGAGAATGTAATCCGACTGCATGCAGGATTGAAACGCTATGGAAGACAAAGAGTTTCGATGAGAAAAATAGATTATAAAAAGGACAGTCGTGCAGAAAATAAAGTTGCTACTGTTAGAGAGAAATTGCTGTAAAAGGAGGGTTAGAAAAGAGTCAAGAGAAAAATTAGCAGAGCCGTGAGAGTGTGCAGAGTTGGGTTAATTGCAGACCAGTCAGGGTCGTGCATGAAGTGAAGACATTTTTATGTCATTCTAAATTGATCAGAATTGCAGTCCAAGTTGGTGCTTGGTACTAGGGGTTGGTGCTCCATCTGTTGCAGCAAAAAATTACAGGGGTTGGTGCTCCTTCCAGTAAATGCTGGTAAAGAATTTGTAAAATTGGTATTTTGCAAAGACTGGATTTGGATTGAAGTCCAAGCAGTCAATTTTGAGGAGTAGCCAAATTGGTGAACCTCATTATATTGTGTGTTGTGGTGTGCTCTCATGTTCAATTTGCTTTTCTGGTTTTAAAGTTCTCTGTGCTTCAGTTTTTGAATGCTGTTGTTTTGAATTTTAAATAACTACACTGATTCACCCCCCCCTCTCAGTGTCATTGTGTGAATATCAGGAACACTAAGCATCTCGTAAATATACCTCAGGTTCTCGGTATCCCCCAGGCTAAGGTGCTTAGCTCATTGGACCAACTCAAACAAGGACAACTCCATGCGGGTGAACTTCATAAGTGGAAATACCTATTCCTTTGTGATGGGCTCCTCCCATTTATCAATCTCTGAAATGTCCTCCAAAAAATTCTTCCAGGCAACTTCTAACTATTCCTTGGGCAGAGGTTCACCCCTTTCATTGGTAAAATATAGAAACCCCATATTGCTAATAGCATCAAAATGAATCATGAAAATAGTGTGCTCTCGCTCCATCATGCTAAGAAGCTTCCTACTTTCTCTTACCATATCCAACCACTGGAAGTAGCTGCACAGTGTGACCTTGGCAATATACCAAGTTTGGTCCATTTTACTTATGGGGTGAACATGTATATTGGACTAAGCCAAGGCTTGTATTTTCATAGTTGTCTCCAAAAGAGGCTCCAATATTTCCTCGATACTATCTATCATCTTCTGGCTCAAATGAATCTAAATTTATGTCTCATAGAGATACTGAAAAACTTGGACTGCTCTAGCTACCAATTTATTGTAGCTTTGGGCCAACCGAAGATGAGACTCCTTAATTGTTTTATGAGAGAAGCCTGTAGCCCGTGTGGTATTCTTCGCCAGTTGATTCTGTATGGATTCAAGTTGCACATTCAATAACTACACTTGCTTATTTGCTACATATTTCACCTTATGATGGACCCCTACTTGTTGATTTCGTTGGTCAACTTCCACTACCATCTTCTCCTATTGCACTCTACTTGCTACTAGGGCATCTTCTAGTTCAATTTTTTTTTTCAATGTCATAATATCCTTGCTTATAATATTCACCATGCAAATAAACTGAGCTCATATCAACCTAGATATTTTTCATTTTCTCAGTTGGATCAATCCTCATCAGGTCCTTTTTCAGTCTCACAAGCGTAATCACTCAATATCATTTCTTCTAATGGTTTTTGGACCAGGGGAATGATCTTAGTAGTGTGAACCTCAATAGAAATTAGGTCGAAGGTGTATTTATTGAGTGGCCTAGTTGGAGTGAGTGTGTCTTTTCTCCTGTAACTCTTTAGCCACTATGATGAATTGAGATGCACTCAATTAATATTTTCCACATCAGGCTTCTTGGGCATCACCTTGATTTTAGGTAGCTCCTACATCTCCAAAAATGACATGAAAGGAACTAGGATTTGAGCACGGTATGGCTCAAAAGAAGAAGAGGATACAAATATGAGAGGGGGGACTGAAACAATAGAGTCATTGGGGGAACTAGGCTCAGCTATAGTTACACTCACTCTTGTAGGAGATTACGTACTTACAATGATAGTGGGTTGTGATGGAAGTAATGGAAGGTGAAGGATACAAAAATGGATTCATTCCTAACGTAAATAAACTAAAAGAAAGGGATTTTGAAGAGAGAGGAATAGAAGAAAGAGTAGTAATGAATTGCAGATAAGATGAAGGGAGCAAAATGGATACGAAGGGCATACCAAATGGAGGAGCAAAAGTAGGGTTTTATGAAGATGAACTGATAGTCACTACGTGCTCCTGAGTACAATAATATGGAAGTAAAAATGTACCTATGAGCGTGGGTGGCATGTGTCCTGGTGATGGAAGTGACTACATAATAAATTCCTCCTATTGCTCCTCTTCTTCTATTTTGAGGTTAACGATCTCCACCCATTGGTAAAATGGTTGCTCACGGAATAGTGGCAACTCTTGGGCAACTTCACCTTGAGCAGTTGATGTTGGCGGAGGATAATTTACTAGAATAGTAGAAACTATAACTACAACCATAAAAATTGTAGCAGTGGATGAGGAAAAAACACAAGTCCTCAACTTCTTTCCAGCCTTCAGGAAGGCAAAGACCTCTTTTACATTCTGCTTCTCCAAAGGAAGCGTCTCATCTATATTTTGCTTCACCCACTAGGATCTTTGTTGAAACACATAATGTTGCTCTTCCTCCTTAGGTGTCTCTTCCTTAGCTGCTATATGCTCTTCTTTTGCCATGCTTTCTTCGCTATCAAAATTTTGAAAACTTTGAGGCACGGCCTTGGAAAAAGTGATGGGTTGATAAACATTTACAAATTGATCATATGCCTCCAAAAATGTCCCATTCAACTTCAACCCAAAACCATATGTAATTTTCCCTTTATGGACCTGCATAATCCATCAATTCATAATTTTCTCTTTGGTCCACATGGAAAATTGTTCCTTCATTTGGCCAAATAGCCCCAACGGAGGAATGTGATATTTGTGCACCGTCGATTTATATTTAGCATCCTACTTGTAAAAGTTATGACATGGTGGAAGCGACATCATGTCTTCAATATGCCACTCTAAATCATGCCCATAAAAATTATTATAATTTTCCTATATATCAGGTCATGGATAATAATGAAGTATTGGTATTAATTATTTTCAAAAATTTGCCTAATGGGTCGTATCTCCACAATTGCAGTAGTTAAATCAGACCCAGGTCTTGAAGTGCCTATGTGAGTAGCCTATTATGGACAACCTGGCTCACCTCTATGCTAAAAAACATAAAGGGCATAATGCAAGTTGTTATTTTTCCATGCCCAGATCCATATACATCATTGGTATAATCTATCTACCACACCACCTCCATGGAAAAAACATGCTCAGTGGCAAAGTATGGGATCAGGAATGGCTTACCCATGAAGCCATAAATTCTCACAACCACTTCTTGAGTTAACAGAAATATATCACCCTTTTCGGCTGTGACAATCACCTCCTTCATTACCCATGGCACTCTCTCACTCTTACCACAAATAAACTCAATTTTGGGCCCAAAAAATAGGTGGTTAAAACTATAGTATGACTCCCTCCTTGACAGAGCAAGAGTCCACATATAAAAAGGCAATAATTCATCCTTTTCATCAACTTGTTTTACTACTATAAACAAAAAATGTTGGTGTAAGTGAAAGAATAAATACCAAACAAGGAAGGAGGTATGCTTGAATGAAGTTTACTCTCCAATATTCAACTTATTTAACTAAATATGCATTTTTTGATATATAAAATTGGCCCAATCAAAATAAATCAGATTTATGTTCTTTCTCATGTTCGTTAGAGGGTAAAACTCCACCTGGGATATACATTGCACAAGAGTTTCTTGCCACTTGTGAACCATAGAATATGTAGAAATGCTAGCAACCCATGCTAGCATCGAAAATAAGTCTGGGCTCTTGAATTCTAATAAAGGCTTAGGTATATTTGGTAATTTACCTATCTGTGACTCAATCAATTGTGTTTCCATAAACTAGTGCATCATCACCGTAGACACATATCTCTCTTCCTGCTCATTGATATGTAACTTCTTAAAAGTCATGTTAGAAGGGGTTTTTAACATGCAGTAAAATGCTTCCCTCACTTCAATAGTGGAGATAGAGAAAAGCACCTCCCCATTGGCTTTTTGAACTACCTTGGTAACTAGATTATAAAATATGATGATCAATTTTACCAATTCTTGGCAAGGGTGTACAGGTGTACACAAATACCAAAATAAGTGTGCATAAAACAACATAGTTAGAGGAATCTCCACCATCAATCCTTTATTTACTAAAAATTCCACATATTACCGAAAATTCACCATGTTCTTATTAGTGATATTACAGTCTCTAACCTCTGCCATGGTGTCAAAGTATGAGTCCAAAGCTATATTTTCATTTCTACGGGTCTTATTGGATTTTGACCTGCCTTCTTGCCACTTATTAGACTGCTTGGGCTCTATAATTTCTTTCACCTCTTTTATTTCATTTCGCATTATGCAAACCCTGGTAACTTTGAAGGCCCTCTACAACTTCTACAAATAAAAAACTCAAAAACACATCGATAGGATTTTTTTTTTAAATTTCAACTCTTGGGTGAGTTTACCTATTCTATTTATAGAACATGCCATGACTACCACAGTAAATGCGGTAATTCTTCCTAGTGTATTCGGAAGGAGTTGCACTTTGTTTCCATTGGTGAGCACTATTCCCAATACTGTAATAGCAATTAATTTTTAATTCACCATGAAATCCTTCTTAAAAAATGTGCCCTTCTTATCGTTAATATTTTTAGACAATGTGCCCTAGATTCTGAAAAACACTTTGAGAAAATAAATTCACCATCTAGGGCCTAATGAGTGCCTCTACTACCAATGTTGTGAAATTCCAACTCTCAAGGAGGCCAAATCATCTCCTAATGTGCACCGACTGCACATGTTAAATCAAATGCTTTGAAAATATACCATAACATCCATGAACACCTCCCAAAATCTGCCAAGTTCTGGTGACCAAAATCACTTTGAGAAGGTGCTCTAAAAATTTGATTGCACTTGAAAAATCATCATACGCTCGAAAACAATGGGGGGTAAAAACACTTCTGAGGTGCGCTTGGTCCCCTCTCCTTTTGCTGTGAAAACATCTTCAACCTACTTGGTTTGATTTCATGGTGAAAGTTCTTTTTAAAATAATTTTAAATTTTTCTTTTTTGCCCCATATTTAGAAAAAATACCTTTTAAAGATTTTTTTAAACCAAAGCTTTTTTATTTTCTCTTTATTTTTATTTTTTATTTGATTTTCACACCATATTAAGAAAATAAAATCAAATTTTTAAAATTGAATCCTTTTTCCAAAAGCTTTAAATAAAACTCTTGATTTTTGTCTTTTCCTTCATTCCACTTTTAATTTTATTGAAACTTCATCGAAAACTCTTATATGCATTCATTTAAAAGCTAGGGTGTGCCCCCATATCATTAGAAAAGTATTATATCACTTGGCTTCGTAAAGGGCGGATGAATGGGAAATTCAAATTTCAAGGAGAAAGGGAGTTTCAAACTATTTCTTTCAACCAGAAGGTATAGGGGCTATCATTAACACCTAAAATTTCTCCGTGTTATGCCTTCGCCTCAATGAGGAGTGGTCAGGAATTTTGACCCTCCTTTGGGGTGAAAGCCCCCTCTTTTTTATTTTTAGAAGACTTGATGTGTTTTATATGTGTTCAAACCATAATGAGGTGAATGGACTTTTCACCCCAAAATTGGGGTGAAAGCACTTTTTATCGGCTGCCCTCCATGATTTTGGAAACAAGCCCTGCATATTGTGCTTTAATTTTTAAATTAAGGGATTTGCATCTTAGTGCCTATAATTTCACCAGATGCCTTTAGATATTTTCCCTGAAACATATTTCCTTTTAACTCTAAGACTTGTGAAATAACCTTTTAACTTCGAAGCTCTCAAACCTGCTAAAGCTTTTCAATGTAACATTAAATTTTGTACAAAACTCGCGATATGCCTCCAGGGAAATTTTTTTGGATGAAATTGAATTTCAAAGAGAGAAGAACATTTTTCCAAGAAAGGTTTTCTTTTGAGGGGAGCCTGGAATCCTCTAGTGGAATCCACTTCGAGCTCTCCTTTCTTTTAGAAAATAGAAAAATGCTTGTAAATAAAATATGTATATATTTACACCTCGTACCTCTTGATCACATAATTGAAAATATACCTTCATATGAAGACCGTTTACTAGAATCGTGAGATACCAACCATCCATATATTGAAGATGATATGCATTCACCGAATTCACTACAGAAACATTAAATGGACCTTCCCAAATCGCATCAAACTTGTGGTGCTTCCCTAGCTTAGCTTTGTTCTCGTTCCACTTGAGGACTAGATCCCCCACCTGAAACCTGTGTTCTATTATATTTTTTCCAAACCACATCTGCATCATATTTACATATTATATGAAAGCCTCATACACTTTTTCTCTCTCCTCCTCTAGTTGTAGCAATTGAGCCAATATTGCACTCATAGGATCAAATTCATCATCTTCATCCTGAACAACTTTAATGTTTGGAGAATAGGGAGCTTTATGTGAGTGGGTAAAACTATTCCTTTCTCATACACCAAGGGTTAGGGGGGAGATTTAATAGACATTTTTACCAATATCTAATCTTCCCACAGAGCCTGATACAACAATAAATACCAACTCCTTTTATTGTTCCCCAGTGTCCTTTTCAAGATTCGTAGCAAGTTTTTATTTGTGGATTCGGCCAAGCCATTTCCTTGCGGGTAATAATTGGATGAAGTATTCAGATAAATCCCATACTTTCTTGCAAATTCGATGATCCTGGTCCCAATAAATGGAGTCCCATTATCTGTTACAATGGTGTTTGGAACACTGAAATGAATGATCAGTCCCTCAAGGAAGGAAATAATTGTATTCTGATCTACTTTCTTATTCAGAATAGCCTCTACCCACCTAGTAAAATAATAAGCCATTTTAAATATATATTTTTGCTCGGTGGAGGAATAAGGATCAATAACTCCAATGAAGTCCAGTATCCATTACTAAAATGGTTCTTCCACTTAAATTGGATGTAGAGGCAAAGATGCTTTCATAGTCTTGCCAACTTACCGTTGAAAGTTATCACAACTTTGACTCACCTTATGTGCATCTATGAAAATAGTAGGCTAGAAATACCCAATCCAGATGATCTTCAAGGCCATAGGCCTTCATGCATAATACCTACCAAATAAACTAGAGTGAAACTCCTCCAAGATTTTTTGTTTTTTGAATCTTTCATGAATTTGATGAGTACTCCATCTATATTCTTATGGAACAACCCACTTGGCAAAATGACATATTTAAGTACCTGCATTTTGAATCTTTGTCATTGTGAAGCATCAAATTATGATGGAAATTTCCAAGATGTAAAGATTTCGACAAGGTCCTCTATCTAGTCATGATCACCTATAGCTCGATTCACAAAATTACTTTTGTTGATATCCTCATTTTGTACTAAATTTAGTGATCCATAAGCTACACTTTTAGACAGTTATTGGTATAGATCTCATCCATGAACCAACTTAATCATCTAGATCTCCACATCGTATTCTTGAATCTTTGAGACCCAACCTGCTCTCTTGTCAACTAATTCTCCTTGGAGAATGAAATTCCTAATGTCTGGATGAATGACATAGATGACTTTCTTGCTCTATGAAATGAAGTGTCAAAATTTTCTTAGTGACCTCATAATCGCATACACCTTATTCTCGATGAATTTATATTTTTCATGGTGCGGTGAAATCACTTGGCTCAAGAAGGCAATTGGATTTTCATCCTCATCTTCTTACTTTTGAGTAAGTATAGTAGCATAAATTTCCTGTTCTTTCATTAAAGGATGAAATATTTTGAGTAATTTAGATTAATTAGTACTGGTGGTTGAGTTATTCTCTCCTTGATTGCCTAAAAATCCTATCTTCTTACTTTCATCCATTTGAAATCTGCATTTTTATTCAAAAGTTCGGTCATTGGCTTCATCACTTGAGAAAAATCAGTAATGAAATTACAAATGAAGTTGATCTGGCCAAATAATAACTACAAATCCTTCTTGTTAATTGGCAGTGACAATTTCATGAATGCATCAACTCTTACAAAATTGATCACCAGTCCTTCTTGTGAATTCACATGTCCTAAGAGCTTTTCCTGCTTGACAATGAAAATAGATTTTTTGGGTTATTCGAAATTCTAAATTACTAATATTTTTCAAACACTTGCCTCAAATGAGAGACGTGCTCATCCTAGCGGTGTGAGAAAATAGTCATGTCATCAAGGTAAATAACAATAACTCTATTCAATAACTCATTGAAAGTAATGTTCATATCCCTTCAAAAAGTGGCACCAAAATTTGAAAGGCCAAACGGCATTCTTTGATAGGTGAAAGTGCCCCATTTTGTAGTAAACTTTGTCTTGTGTTGGTCTTATTCCTTCATCCAGATCTGGTTATAACCAAAGAAACCAACCAGCAATGAAAACCTATACGCTCCAGCGATCACATGTAGAATTTGATCAATCTATGATAGGGGGTAGTGATATTTTAATGAGGTTTGGTTTGGATTCTAATAATCCACGCATAGACAAATATTGCCATTCTTCTTTCGAACAGGCACAAGATTTGCCACCAATGTTGAGTGCTTTATTGGATAAATTGTTATTGCCTCCAACATTTTTAATAGCTTTGCTTTCATTAAAAATTCATTTTTTGGGTTTAAAGGTCACTATTGTTGTCGAAAATGCTTCACCTCTTACTGTAGTTCAATAGTATGCCTAATTATGTTTTTATCATATCCTTCATTTTAAATCATGATAGATCCATGCAATGATATCAAGGAAATCGTAACACAAATTTTAAATATCTTCAAGTTCCTCCGACATCAAATTTGATAATCTTCTCAGGCTCTAACAGTATTTCATTATATTTATTCACATCCACTTTGATATTATGTTTCTCAGCCCTGTCGTTTTGATCAAACAAACTCTCAAGGAAAATTAGTCTCCTAGGAATGTGATTGTCCTTCAATTGAATCATTCCTTCCATTTCTTCTTTAGCCAGTATCCTATCTTCTATGCTTGTAGCTTCCTTAATAAAAAAAATTATTATCTATTCATCATTATCGAACACTTTTCAATAAAGATTTTTATCAAGAACTGAGGGTCTATAGATTACTCTCACAATTTTGGGTTTCCTCACTACTTGTTCTATAGGAGAGAAATTAGCACCAAGGGAAGCTAAGATTTTTGCATGTTTGTTTTGCTTTCGCAAAATTTCCTGAATGTTAAATGTTGTAAAAAACTCAAAAAAATACCATACCTTATTATGGTAGGCCTTCAAATAGTGCTACTTTGACACACATTTTTTTGTAATCTTGTTGATGATGAGTTCAGAATATCCAAATATTTACAGTTGTTTTATGCCCAACTTTTTAGCTTTATTTAAACCAAGGCACAACACTTTGTATTCAGCTGTATTATTTGTGCAGCTCCAAGTTAACCAGTATGAATAGGTTTTCTATAATCCTGCAAGAGAAACAAGAACAATAACAACCCTTATGTCATTCTTGCACCTTGTACCATCAAAATGTAGCTTCCATAGCTAATCAGAGATAAGTTTTGGGGAATAAAAGAATTTTTCTTCAGTCTACCTAGGTTTAGTTATGGTATAACAACTGATATCGATTTCCACCATTGTGTTGAAATCCATCAATGACAATTCATCCTCAAGGTAGAGCTCACCGAGAGCTTCTTCTATCAAGTCCACTTCTTGTACTTCCTTTGTGATCATGTTGACTACATCAGTGGGCTTTTATTCTTCCTCCAATTTTTTTGTATCAAAAGTGGATGGCTTTTAATTATATATATAGATTATTTTTCCTTTGAAAGGAATCTCCAAATATGAATAATCCAAGAAAAGATATCCTACTAGTTTTGTTGTGAATTCCCTCGAAATACACATGTTAAAATATGGTTCCAAGTCAACCACCACTACTTCTCGAATGAAAATGATCTATAACATGCTATACAAAATGATAGGAATATCCTTGATTACACCCACCATTTTTATCAGAATCCCATCCAACTGTAATACACCTAGACTTCTTCTTGTGTATTCCATATTTATTACTTCACATACTGCCTTCGGCATGATCATAGTCGTAGCATCGAAATAAATCATACAATTATGCATGATCCATCCTTCCATTCTGAGATATAAATAGAATGTAGGTGGCCTATTATTTCCAGTGGTAAAATTTGACATCGTCTTTGCTAGCATTGTTTGAGAGAGATTTTATTTTTGACCTTTTGCTAATTTGATATATTCTTGCAACAGGTCAACCTATCCAGGTAATTGTAGTGCATCATATACACTTACTTTTGCAAGGATCTTCTTCATTTCCTTCATAATATTATAATAAAAAGTATTTAGGATATTTTCTTCACTAGCCAACTTATATTTGTTTTTGTATTCTTGAGTGGCTTCCACCCTTTGTCGCTTAGTCAATGATGGATATTTGAGGTGCTCTCTAGCTTGCTATTTTTCCTCTATTTGCACCTGAGTGACTATGGGATATCAAGTCGATGCCTTCATCTACAAATTCTCTTGAGTTTACTTGGGTAATAGATCCTTCAATAAGATAGAATCTTGTTGCTTTGTTGTCATGCTAGGTGCTTTTTCTTGCAATGGTACATTTTTATTTTATACCTTTTGTTTAGAAGGAACCTTCAGAGGCTCCAATTATGCTGAATAAATAGTAATCGACTTCTTTCCAATCCTTGTAATGAATGAAACTTACTCCAAATATGGGACCATCAAGTTATGATCGACTTCCATTATCATATTAACTTGTCCACCAGGTGAAATTTCTACTAATGTTTGTACACAGTTCAAATTAACCATGTATGTGTCTTCTCCATGAGGATCATTATAGGTAGAGCACTAGTATGCTCTTTTTTATGTGCTAGTTTCTTCATTTGCCATCACCGTTGTGTTCCTTTCAGGATTTTTGCTAGTAGTTGATTGTTCTTTAGTAATTAGCAGTATTTGAAATCTTCTTGACCAAAAATCAGCTTCATCTTGCTTCTTATTAACTATATTGATTTCATTTGACATAGTCCTTATGACTGATTAATAGATTCTATTTCTTGTAATAATTTCAAATAAGGATCATGATTTGAGGGTGCAAAAGGTTTTGGTAAAGGTAAGGGTACTAGTAGAGTATGCAATGATAGTGGAACATGTGGCACTGGTAGCACTGGGAAAGGAAATAATGCTAACAACTGTGAAATAACTGGTGTGGTTAATTATGGAATACTTGGAGTGGGGAGTTGAGGAACCAATATTGGAGCAATTTGAGGTGAACCTAAGATCCATGAGAGGACAAGGCACATAGAAGACATATATTATGAAAATGTAATCAAATAAAAATGGTGTGGAAGATTAGGAAGGATAGGTATGGTTACCTTTGGAGGAAGCTTACCTATGGTGATCAAATCTACTTTGGCCTTCTGTGCCTACGTGTACAATTATGGAAAAGTATTTACATTGGATTATCGAACAACCATACCAATGTATAATTTCAAGGCTTTGAAGTAGTAAAACACAACTTGCTCATGTGTGGGCCGAAGGCCATCAGGAAATCATTGCCATATTCAAGCAAATATAACATTAAATTCTACTATCTCCTCCTACGAATGTATTTGGATATCCATAAATTGATGTAGTAAGAATAAAGGATTAGCTTTCTCATGAAAGTTCTTAATTAAAAAATCAACCAATTGTTCCCATGTCATAATAGTGGTGGGTAGAAAGGATCGATACCAATACAACAATTTTTCTTTGAGCGATGGTACCAATAATATTGACTACTGGTTGTGGCTACTATGGTAGTCGGTTATAAGCCATATTGATTGGTGTGTGAGGTTGAGGAGGTGTGGTGCTAGTAGTAGTACTAGCTAGAATTTAAGGAATGGAGAAAACACTGGCTAACTATGAAGATGTTGTAACTAACAAATGAGGTAGGGTGATTAATCTAGGGTGTTCTCCTAATTTTTGGGTGAGTTCAAAAAACTCAATGGGGTCTTCAAAACTTTTGGCCTTCGATCTTGTGATCATGAAGCACATATTTCATTTCCTTCACATTTAGAGGCTTTTGGGTATAGCTGAGTCGCTAGATATTCTAATTTAACAACATGAATGCGGACATCCAACCTCAATACTATTGAAAATGGAACTTTTGGAGTTCCATCAGACGTTCCAAAAAATGTTGGTCAAATATCTTCCTAAAATACAAACATACATTTGTGTGCCCTAGACAAGCCCAACATTGAAAGGTTGAAAGAAAGATATTTCCCCCATACCAATCTCTAAAGAGGACTGGTTCTTGTTAAGAGTAATATTTTATTCTTTGGGATATTTACCTTTTTACTCCACTAGGTAAAATAGGTAGTATATTGCATTATACTACATAGGTAGATTATTACATTTACCATTTTACTTTCTACCATGTAGATATTTACTGTCTTAAATATCTAATGGTCATTTCATAAATATCCTAGGTGAAGTGTTCTAAATCAAACTCTCTACCTCTTGGCACGTTGGTTGGCATGACAATAGTATTTTCAGTTTTATTATCCATTTTGTAACCTATATAAACTATAGCTCCATAGCTATATGGTTAATGCAAATATTTCATTTATAAATAATTCATGATTTCTTGGTCACATTGGCATTAGAGCCAGAGGGAGGAAGTGCAACGAGTCAACTTCGTTCCATTGGACAATGTGAAGGATTGTGCAATGAGTCAACTTTGTTCCACTGGACAAGGCGAAGGATTTCTCGCGCTTCGAGGAGGAAGCACCAATTTTTTTTGGTGACTTTAATTTTTCCCTACTTCCTAAGTTTTGAATTCAATTTGATAATTTCTATTTAGTATTTGTTTCCTAAGGTGGCGGAGGAAGCGGATCTGAATATTTTTTCTCCTAGACCCACCCCGCCCCTCTAAGGAATTGGGCTCGCAGGTGATCGACATGGTAGGACATAGTCTATCGATGATCATGATAGTAGGAGAGAACTCAGATAGGGTCATCTTGACGATCCTGCCTAGTGGGAGTGTGACCCTATGGCTAAGCCAATCGAGAGTGCATCAAGGGTAGGAGTGCCCTCACGCTCCCCCGTGGCCAAGCCAATCGGGAGTGCATCGAGGGCAGGAGTTGCCCTCAAACTCCTGGAACAAAACTCAAGGAATTGCCTTTCAAGGGCAAGAGAGCCCTCATTTTATTGGTGCAACACTCAATGCGCTGGCCAAAAACTCGACCACGCAGGACACCTGAACCTACCTCGACACAGAAACATCGATAATTCTAACTCAGACGGACCTTGAGATATGACACATGGCGAGGGCAGAGAGGCCATACATGGGGAGGGTAGGGAAGTGATAAGTGGTTACCTAACTCAAAATACTAACTCAGATCTCAAGGGGAGAGCAAGATACACATGGCATCTAGACAGAGTCCACACCTGGCAACTAAAGGTTGGGCGCAACAGTGACAAGTAGCACCAAGCGATTGGGCGAAGGGGCGACATGTGTTAGTGGGCAAAAGGCTTCATTGGCTACATGATTTCCCAAAGGAAATCATGCACTTTATTGCATGTCAATTATTTTAAAGCCTTGATTCATCCCTCACGGGATGAATGTGGGACAAAAGTCCCAGCATTTAAAAATAAAAAATAAAATGTGCTGCCCGCGTCTTTAATAACCTGCACGTTGGGCTATCTTCCAAAGCTGCCCCAGTAGTGCAGTGGTCAAGTTGGTTCCTTAACGCATGAGAGGTCTTCAGATCAACCCCCGGATGCTCCATTTTTTATAGAAAGGTGCATATTTCTTAATTATTTGGCTAAGTTATCAAAATTTTCATTTTTTTGTTTAACATTATTAATTTTTAGAGTATTTTTTATAATTTTACACTATTTTTTATAAGAATTATCATTTTTTCCCTAACTAAGTGATTATTCTTGCCAAAAAGGTGTTTAATTATACAAAATAGATTCTTAAAAGTTAATATTTTTTGCATTCAAATTGGAAAACTTTTAAAGCCAATTTTTTTTTGCAACTACAACAATTCCATTTGTTATGTTTTCTCCACACATGAAGAGACAAAGAAACAAACAATTTTCTTGCAAAACATAAAAACTCTTCAATTTTTTTTTTGAAAGAACAAAAATTAAGAGTTGGACAGAAGCTATGGTCCCATGAGGATTCGAGAACCTTTTTGATCCTAATGCACCACCCATATTTGAGTGTTGAAGACAAAACCAAGTCGTGTGTCGACTGGTCTGGAAGCCTTTCAAATGCGGGTCGTGTGTCGACTTGTCTTGGAAGGAGTGCTCGATTTGTTAATTTTGCAAAATATGGTGGGAATACAACATTGTACTTCTTTTGCAAAATGTAAGACAAGGAGGAGACATAACATATCAATTTTTTTTTGCACAACACACATTCATATTTTGTGGCAAAAATTAAAAGGTGCATTTTCGATTTTACTCGACACATTCATTTGCAAATTAGGTGCATTTTTTGTTGCATCCGACACTTAGGTGATAAGAATTTTGAGGTCATTCTTGTTTGATTGTTACATCATTTCTTTTTTGCAACTATAAGTCATATAATCAAGAACACTCCATACCTCAAAATTTAACAAATTTGTGTAAATCCTTGCACATATTTAAAGCTAATATTCACTTGATATTCTCTCCTACAAAAAAATACCCCTAATTCACTCTATTTGTTTTGCTTAATTTCCTCAAACTGATTATCCCTATTCAAGAGGATTTTCAGGCAGGTGCCATTAAATATCTTTCATCTCTTATTTGTTTGGCTTAATTTCCTCCAACCGATTATCTCTCATCAAGAGAATTTTTAGGCAGGTGCCATTAAATATCACTTAAGAGTTGAATAAAGATCATCTTAGTTCAAATTGTAGGACGTTCATCATGGCAACTATAAATAAATACTTAAGTGATACACAATTGCTAAAGGGTCCTAACTATTCAACATGGAAAATTTAGATGAAATCCATATTGACTATAGAGGACATGTGGTATTTAGTTGATGGCACTGAAACAAGACCTGCATCACCAGGAGTGGATAAAAAAGCATGGGACAAAAAGAAAAATTGTCTTCTCATGTTGATACTCCTTGCAACTACTGATGAGATCCAACCTCACGTAAGTGAAGCTAAAATTGGTAAAGCTGCATTGCATGCACTTAGTACCATTTTTTAAGGTAAGAATCAATCAGTTGTTCTAAACCTTCAAAAACAACTTCATACAGTCCATATGAAGTCAGGTGAATCAGTAGAACTATTCCTCTATAGAGTGGTCTAAGCTTAATGCTTTAGGGGCCAAAGTTGAAGACACCATTTTAACTTCAGTAATATTGAGAGCTCTTCCCAAATCCTACAAAATGTTGATTACATCCCTTAATGTTTCACAAAGAGTTGTCACCTTTGTGGAGTTAGTCAATTTGCTTCAAACTAAGGAAGCAAATCAACTCCAAAATGATGAAGTGTCAAACAATGCACTTTATTCAAAATATAAGGGTGATAAGGAGAAAGGAAAATTTCAAAAGGGAGGATCATCCTCAAAAATTAAGGGAAAGTAATCTCAAAATAGGTTTTGCTTGCATTGTAAAAATGACAACCATGACACCAATCGGTGTTGATTCAAAAACAAGCAAAACAAGAAATATAAAGGCACAACACATAAGCAAAACAAAGGCAATATTGTTGGTGAAGTGTCTAATTCTGATTTTGATTCTGGTTCAGAGAGAGCACATAAAGTTCTCCTTGCTAAGATAGTATTGTAGAGGGAAAACACATTTTTTCACCTTAAGCAAGCACCATTTCCTCTCTCTCTTTTTTAGGCTTCATAAATAGCATAAGTTTTTGTTTGAAGTACTTGTAATAAAGTGGTGTTTGTACCTATTTTAGGCTTCATAAATAGCAAACTATCATTGTTTAAAGTTCTTGTAACAAAAGGAGGAAATTTTTTGGTGTAAAATTGCCTAGGAGGCAATATTTGTAAAATCCTTCACAAAGCTTCTTGAGTTGTACATATTTTGCAATTAATGGGGGATACACGTTGCTTTTCTTCACAAATGTTTTGTCAAAAAAAAAAGACTTATAAGGGTGCATTTTTGGCAGCGACCGACACCTTAGTCAAACTTCTTTCAAAAATTACATGTTTTGCAACAAGGGGGTAACTTATAAGGGTGCATTTTTGGCAATGACCAACACATTAGCTACCTTATATTTTGCAAACTCATATTGTAAGTGAATTAGCCTTGTATGAAGTGATCTACTCTACTACACCTAGCGATTGCAGAGGCTAGTTACCCATGCAATTTGGTTGGATGACAAGATTACAATAAGGACATTCGTTGGTGTCAAGACAATGAGGAATGACCCACTTTTTGCTTAGGAGTAGCTAGAGCACTGTGACAAAGCAAGAACCTGTAATTCAACATCTTTTTCACTGTATTGGGGCAGTTATATACATTTACCCAAATAATGTAATAAGGGGGGATGTTAGAGTAATATTCCATTCTTTGGGATATTTAACTTTTTACTCCACTAGGTAAAATAGGTAGTATATTGCATTATACTACATAGGTAGATTGTTACATTTACTTTTCTACTTTCTACCATGTAGATATTTACTGTCTTAAATATCTAATGGTCATTTCCTAAATATCCTAGGTGAAGTGTTCTAAATCAAACTCTCTACCTCTTGGCACGTTGGTTGGCATGACAATAGTATTTTCAGTTTGATTAGCTATTTTGTAACCTATATAAACTATAGCTCCATAGCTATATGGTTAATGCAAGTATTTCATTTATCAATCATTCACGATTTCCTGGTCACAGTTATCTTACTAATCCTACATTAGTTTAAGACTAGAGTTGCAAGAAATAAATTGCAAATAATGAAAATAAATGGAAAATATAGTAATAGGCCAAATATTTAGGATTGGGGATAGACTAGCAGCAGGAATTCCAACCAAGTGCTACAACAACATAAAATAGAAAGGAAGCCAAGAGAATCCACTTACAGTTCCCTAGAGATATCTTCTAGAATCACATTCTAGTACTCACACTATCACCAACAATGTTCAAATCCAAATGCAAAATTTGAGCTTAAAAGTAGATAACATATACGCACATAAAATAAAAATTCTTGAATAGAAAGAAATCACACATAGATACTGCTTTCAAAATCAGAAGCCGCAACTTCTTTCATTTACGCAGAACTTGAATAGTTTTTCTGTAGAATGTCTCCCTCCGTTACAATGGAAAATATGTAGTATTTATAGAGAAATTTCACCTCTATAATTTAATTCACATGAAGATAAAATGTTTATATATCAGGAACCCGTTGAGGAAATTCCTCCTTGGGACCCTTGAAAATCCATATTTTGAAACAATGATCCAACTCTAAAGGAAAAAGCTCCAGGAAATTAGCACATTCAAGTGTCGGTGAATGGAAAACTACAAAGGTGGTCGATGATTTGGTACATTTGTTGCGCCTTAGAAATTCACCCATGTTTAGAAGATCTTGGAATTCATAAAAATCACTCTATAATTTTAATGTTGCGGCTCTTTTAGATTGAAATCCACAACTTCAGTTACTTCTCACCCCAATAATTAAATTATCTTCATTTGTCTGACCTGAGATCCTTTGATAACCTTTGTTGATATTGAAAGTAGAATTCTCCCAAAACCAAACAATGAGCAAACATGCCTCCTTTAATTTTTAGAATTTTCTACTTATGCACGCTCCCTGGTGGAGAGGGTTCTCACAATAAAATTTATAATTTCGTTTGAGTCACAACATGGAATTGCGCCTTTCTTTGAATGAAAAATGTTTCATTTAGCCATTTGATCACCTCTTGTAATTTTTGTTATTGCATTCCACGTACATCCCATTACTTCACTTAAATTAAAATTCAACGCATTGCATTCATTTCCTTGTTACATGAGCAATCAATCTGGAAGAAATATGGGTGAAAACAACTCATTATAATGCTTTAAACCATCTTTGTGTTGCTTTGCCCCTAGAAGGGATGATTGAAAGTTTTCCTTTCTTCAAGAGTGAAAGTGTGTTTCATAATATGTCTTCCCCTTATTAAAATATGTGTTCACCCCTAGAATAGGTGAAAAGCACTATCACCTTTTATCTTGGGTGAACGCAATTCTAATTTTTCAATGCCCAATCAAAAATAAAATCTTTGACACATTTTTCAAACCATTCTTCATTTAGCTTCACCCCAAGGAGAGGTGAATGGGACTTTTACCCCTCACTTGATGTGAAAGCGCTTCCATTTTTAGTCTTCTCAATACGCACTAAAGTGGGGTCCACACATGATATCTTATATATATGTGTTTGCCATTTTCTTTGGGGTGAATGAAAATTTGACTTTTCAACACCCTCTTAGCACAGGTGCTTGCCCGAACCTCACCATTTGCTGATCTTTCACCCCAATGAGGGGTGAATGGGACTTTCATACCTCAACTAATGCGAACACCCATTTGACTAGTCAAAACAATGCCTAGGTGCATCATTTGAAATTTTGAGGATATTCATACCAAAGTGGGGCGAATGATGCTTTCACCCCAAATTGGAGTGAATGATGCTTTCACCCTAAATTTGGGGTGAACACACTCCTTTATATCACCATTGTGCTTCAACTTTGAGCCTGCTTCAACTTAACCACTTAGATGTATTTTCACCCCTACGACGGGTGAAAGGGACTTTCACTGCTCACTTGTGGCAAGAGTATTTTCTGAAATTTGACATTCTTTTTATTTCTATGTTCATCCCAAAGTGAGATGAATGAGTCTGTCACCCCACTTTTGGGAGGAACGCACTTTTCCTCTTCACTTTATCCAAAAACAAGAATTTTGAAGATGTCTTTACCTCGAGATAAAATTTTAAGAGTTTTTCACTCTTCTTTCGAGCGCAAAGGGTGTTATATATATATATATATATATATATATATATATATCGATTGAATTTCTAAGCGTTGTTTAATTTTTATATTCTTATATGACTTATACTGATTCTTCACAATAATTTTCCTTGCAAAACCCATTATTACCCAACATGAAATTCATGAAAATTAAAAGAAGATAATTACACACATAAATAATTGCATCATAATATAGAAAACATTGTAATATGAATGTATTATAATTACCACTTTTACAGTAAAAATGGTCAATAAAATTTCATCTAAAATCCCAATATGGCATAATATCAAAATTGCCAACACCATGTAAGATCTAGTTCACACCATCTAAAATACAAAACTAGAATATGGATAATAGTTTCCAATGTTTCAAATATAAAACTAGAAGTTGTACAATAACTCACACCATCTCAAATGAAAAACCAAGATATGCACAATAAATTAAGAGGTATGGTCAAAACAAATATGTATCTTTTGCATAGTAGGAGTAGTGAAAAAAGTTTTTGTCATGAAATGTAAAGCCTATAAGGACATCAAGACTACATATGATGACACTCTAAAAGTGAACTAACAAATAGAACGTTTTGAAGAATTGAGAATAGAAAATATAGGAAAACTTCTCATCAAAATAGAAAAAATATAAGAAATACACTCCAAAAGATGTGAAGAGGATGTTAAGTTTTTTACTTAATCATTTTTTCTCTTGGATGTTGTTAAATATTAAAACTCTAAATAGGATTTCCAAGGTTTGAATATAAACGGGAATAGCATTATACACCATACCCTATTTTTTATTAAAGATCTTGATCGCATGAACTATTGTTATCTCCTAAATAAAATTAATGTCATTTGATTTTATTAAGGATAATATTTTAAAACTTTGTTAAATTAATTTAATAATAGTTATGGTAATTTAATTCTTAGGATGTCTAAGGTATTGGGAAAGTAATGGGGAGCATAGAACTTAATACCTTAGATAATCATTCAAATCTTACAAGAAAACATAAAACATGTGTCCAAGGTATAATATCAACTGATAGATAAATTAGTTTGCAAGGTAGAAATCTAAATAATAAATAGGTTATTATATAGTACAGGTGCTGATGGTTCAATTCCATTATCAAATAATCAATAAAAAATAATGACTATATGATATGTTGATATGATTTTTGGGGTAGCTTCAATTCTATATAGCAAATTGTTAATAAATTTAAAAAATATTGGTGATTACAAACCACCATGGGTTTAGACATGTGTAATTTATAAATTTTACAAATTATAGTTATTAATATATTTAGAATATTTAAAATATTAATATAGGCTATTTATCATTGATTTATTTTAAAAAATTATTAATATAAATGCTGAAACCTTTATAGAACCTTTTATATAGTAAACATTATTGTGAAAATAAAATATTTAAAATTAGTAATAATATTATATAATATCAATAAATTAAATTCCTCATTTTTTAAGCAAGAAACCCAAGTTTGAATATTGTATAGCAATAAATGCATGATAGCTTAGTTGTTTTAATACTAGTGTATGGTGGTGATGTAGCATGGATGGGTCATTTTGATCTCATATAACCAATTTAAAAAAATTATACCTAAAGATAAAATTCAACGTATTTTTATCAAAGAGCATTTGAACTCAACTGGATAAATTCCTCTAATGTTAAGAAGGATACTTATGTCCAAATCCTGTCAATAGATATATACATAATTTTAAAGTTGTAATATTACTATATGGTCTAGATAGACATGTTTGGATCCCATATAAAAAATCAAAATAAATAAGGTTAATCATTAAAATTATTTTTTAGTGGATATTATGATAAAATAAATTAAAAAAAAAAAAGTAATTTACTAAGAAATAATAACTAATCATCATTTATCTAATAACATAGCATGATAGTTAATGCTAAAGAGAAGGTCCAAGGTTCAAATCTTATGGGGTAGGACTCTAGTCTATGCTTTAGCAACTAAAGTATGGTTGGAAAATGATATATTATGTAAACAAAAATTTCCATGAAAAACATCCCATATGGACTTCTTGATGTTAAAATTTATTTTATCTTCTTATCACTTGTTAGGTTTAGGCAATTGATTGATGGCAAGTAATTCCACATTATAAACCAATGTGTAATTCTTGCTAGGCATTAGAAGTTAATATGTAAGTGTTGACTACTTGACCTCAAACGACTTATTTTATACTAAAGTTCATAGTAGATGATTAAAATAAACTATAACCACAATCCCTTATATATTTTGTTAGAAATCCACTATTCTCATTGTTATGACACTCCCTTGGCAATTTTTTTTTTTTTTTGTAAAATTTATGTTTTTCTATGTGGCTTTACTGATGGAATGCTTGACTATTTCCAATTAATTATGAAAATCACCTATTTTTTATGGAAAATATCATATATGTATTTATTAATGGATGCTACATAATTGCTTATTAAATTCTATGAAATATATATTTTAAGTTAGAATGTGATGATGCTAATCTGAATTACACTTTTGCAGAGATAGGTCTCTTGTCGATGGAAGAATGAACTAACCACCAAGAATAGGATTTCCTTGATAAAAATGATGTGATGGGTAAATCGTTAGAATATTTGAGGGGAAATATGAATAAATGCACCTTTCAGAAAGATGCATAACATGATTTTCATAATAAAAAGGAATATTAGGTTCTTTTATTTTTATAGTTGCATAATAATTTCTTAAGTGGAATTTTATTTTAAAAGAAGACATTACAATGAATGAAACAAATGTTTATCATATTGTATTGTTGTGAATAATGAACGAATGTATAATAATATTACAAAGAAATAATAAAAAATGGATTTTATATTATTATTATTGTATTTTTATGTTCAACCTATAGATTAGTACATATAAGGAAACTATGAGTTTATGAAATGGAAACATGTATGTAGTGGATCATTGACATTGGCTAAAATTTCTCCCTTTGTGTTTAAAGTGAGTGGGTGTGTTGAAATTTGTGGAGAGGAGAAATTCTTTATCATAAGTCTGGAATATAAATGAGGATTGAGAGTAATGGAAGAGTGGAGGTCAGAAAAAAAGGTTGGAGGATTTTATATAGGGGGATGGTACTATTTTTGGGTTTTTATTTTAGAGGGAGGAAAAAAGAAAAGAAAAGAAGTCCCTAGCAACTGGTGGAGGAAAGACGTGGACAAAAATTAGGTAATTCAATAAACATTGTTGACTGGGATGTGTTTTTGAAATGATGTTGAATTTAGTAATGATAGAAATAATAGATTCTTAATATTTGGATTCTTAGACTGTTGCTCATGTTTCCTAGAAATGAGGATTCTAGTAGTATTGCATTTTTAAAATTTTATTAGAAGGACAAAGGTTGTAAAGGGTTGATAAATATGAAATTTGGATGTTGTTTTATGAGGTAATACTTTTTGGGTGAATGTTTTTTGTATTATACTATGGAAGACAAAAAATAGGAAAGTTTTCTTAGTATAATTAGACTGGATTTTGATAAGGAATGATGTAGAGTTGAATAGAGTTGGTTGTTAATCCAATTGCTACTAAAAACATTTTTTGAGGTGTTGAATAGATTCATTGTTCCTTAATGAAAGAATGGACTACTTGAATTTATCTATTACTTGTGAAAGTAATTAGAAGTAAAATTTGAAAATAAATTTATCTATGAAAAATATACTATGTTGCCTTTGAATTTTGTGAGTGTTTAATTTATAGGCTGATGATGATTGGAATACAATATATTTTTAAAAAGAGTGTAGTTGAGATAGAGAAATGAGTTATGTTATTTTTATTTCTATATGCATTTTTAAAAGGAGAAATAATGGCAAAAATATAACATGCTTTATGGAATTTTCATTTGACTTTTATTCCATAAAGATAATGCACCGTGTGAACAATTTAAATGCATTAAAATATGCAAAACCATTGAAAAATGGAGTCATATTTGATCCCATCATAAGGTAATTTATTCTTAGTTCTTAAGAAAATACCGGAGATGAAGGACGTTTAGTTCATGCTAAGTGGACGAGGTGAAGTAAACTATCTTTCTATTCATCTTTCCAAAAAATATGAAACACAACTTGAACTTAGAGATGAATACATGTTATTGTATCTTGGATAAATCACTATAAAATTGTTAATGAGGATAATAAATGATATAAAGAGCGTTGTAGCAAGTTCCTTTTGAATTATTAATGATACAATGTCCTAAAATATTGTTATAATGATTTTAGAAATGATTATAGTTATGGAAATTATATAAATGGAAGAGTATTCAATGGTTACTTCCATAAATTCATTATTAGCTTGGTATACGTTGTTTATTAATATTTTGCAACATTTTTATAGTAAAGATATGTATGAGTTTTGTTGATGGAAGTTTTATCCACTTGCTACCTTGCATACGTCATCAATGGGATGTTTAAGATTAGTGATCATTTACTTTAGTCACTGATTAAAGTAGCTTTATGATTGTGTGGAAAATAAATCTTACATGTTAAATCCGATAGTTGGTTGCTAAAAAAAATTTTAGTAAGTCGAAAGTGGATTGGTGTCAACTTCCTAGAGCTATAGTTACACTATTAATAAAATTAGAATATTAAGAGAATAGTTGAATTTTATTTATGATTAATAGTAACATTGAAATAAAAAAAATAATATTATGGACAAGGATAACCACAAAAAAATAGTGGTCATACACACATGGTACCTTTGGAAATAGGTATGACTAGCTCAACTAATAGATGAGAGTGTTAGTTGAAGTGTTAGACACACTCACATAAAATGACCTATGTTGAGAGTGGTGTTGGGCAATCTTTTTGATTGAATAAAAATTAATGTGCTGACCTTTAGTTTTTAAACGGAATGATAGATTTGCTTGGACTACACCTAGTGATGATACATAGATAGAAATATGTATGCAATAGAGATGGATGAATCTCCACACCTAATGTACTTACATTGATAGACCAATGTAAGTATAGTGATGGATTATTCTTCACACCTATTGTACCTATATTGATAGATAAATGTAAGTATAGTGATGGGTGAATATTTACATCATAGTGGAACTTGCAGTGATGGATAAATGTAAGAATAATTACGGGAAAACCTTTAAAAGTAAATTAAGGGTCATATTACAATTGTGGTGTACAAACTAAAAAATATATATTTGTGCTCTTATTTGGATAGTAATTTTAGGTTATGACACTCATAGATTTAGCACTCTTCTATTATATCAAAAGATATCAAGACACAATATACATATAACTCAATCCATAATGACAATGAACATTAAAGTCACTGAAAATATTGTCAAAATATCTTCTTTAAGAAATGCAATGAAATGTAATGCTTATTCTTTGAAACACTATTACAAATCTTTATCATCAATATATACATACATGAGACTCTTCATATTGACAAACCTTGACCTTTATACTTACATAAACATTTCATCTCTTCACACTCATAGGAGATCTAACACTTCATATTTTTCAATACATAAATCTCACATATTATATAAATACAAGGACTCTCATGATTACACATACTAAATGATAATATCTTACACAAATCATAAAATCCTACTTATTAACATGATACATCACTTATATAAGTCACACTTACTAACATGATGCCTAACTTACATTACTCCACATTTATTTACATGATACCTATTATATACTTAAATGCTAAACACACTTTAGACTAGACTATTTACATGGTCCTTGCATTAATATTACAAGGTACCAACTAATATAATACTTCCAAAATCCCTTGTATTAAATTATTTGGTATGAAGATCCTTTGTCTTCATGTGTTTTCAATATTTGATTCTCATATTGGTATTTTTACTTTGATCCTAGTATTTCTTTAACTTTGGGCTCTAATTCTACCCGTGTGGGGTTGTTATCTAAAATTTTCATAATTATGAGCAATTCATCACAATAATACAATCCATCATTATCATTGGTACTACTACCATTATCTAAATCAAAATTATCATCAGTGATATTAAAGTAGAGTGTAACAATTTATCTTTGTTATTTGTATATCATGTTTTATCATATCCCAATTTATTTTTTGAGGACCTCAAAACACATTTTGGATAACCATATATACCTTTTGTACATCATTTTTGTATACTTAAATCTATTTCTTAAATAGATTCATAACACACATTTGTTGTCATATAGCTTAAATCATTTATGTCTTTCACCATAGATTTGTTCTTCAATTTTTTTATTATTTATTCTAGCTTTTTGTTCCTGTATTTGAGGACTTCAAGAGTAATTAATGCCATATACATTATTTTTCCTCTATCAATAGGTAATATAATAGAATATTTAGAGTCTTAATTTGCTTCATTAAGTTTTGAACATAAATATTTATCAAATGTTGTAAATTTTTATCTTTGGCTTTTCTAAAAATTGATTGTAAGTCCATATTTAGTTTTATTCATATATCGTTTTGTTCTTCAACATCCTCTTCATGTATTGTGTTAAAAATTTTAGGTGTTTCAACCTTTACTTACTTTATTCTAATGAATCATATTGAGTCTCTACTTATATTTTTAGCTTGTTGTGTTTCATTCATGTAATTTCTTCTTTTCTTTGATTAATCTTCAGATTATTAAATATCTTCTTTTTTCAAATCAAATAATTCTGAAACCCTCTAATCTCACACAAGTTTTTTATTTAATAATAATTTCCAATTAAATTCCTATGTTCTATAATTTTTTATTACTCCCAAATTCAATACTTAAAAAATGAATCTCCTCTTATTTTGTTCAATTAATTTTTATCATGAATATAATTCTCTATTTTTTCCTTTGTTCAATTTTCAAATTAATATTATTCTTGTTCAAATATGTATTCTTCACTTCAATAATTAATTATCACCTTATAACTCCTTTAATTTTTCATTTATTGATAATAATAAGTTTTTCCTTTCAACTTTACTTGATTCACTTTATAAATGTGTCCTTAATAGTTTAGTAAATCAATATTTCACCTTATAAAGCATAACCATTTAACGTTCTAAGAAAAATTAGAAAATATACCTTATGTGGTTCCTTTTTTCTTTGAATCTCTAGACTACAAAACAAATTGCATGTCTTAGCTCTAGAATCAATTCAAATCTCTAACTAGATATTACAACATTAGTGTACAAATTATTTTGACTATGTATTTTAAACATTACACCTTTGGCCTGTGTGTTTATTCCTCTCTCTACACCATATTATCACTTTTTGGAAACATCATTTTGTGCTCCTTCTCAACTTAACTATCGACTCTTCTTCTAAACTTAACTATTGAATCTTATTCTCAACTTAAGTATCTTCTCTCCTTCGAATGTATCATGCACATATATCTACTCTAATTTTGTGCATCCATGTCTGTGTCTATTTTAAAATATACTTTTTTGTATGTTCATAGTACACACCTCTATATCACCTTCTTGTCTATGTATTTCCTTGGATAACTATTGCAATACCCTAGTTATAGAAATGGTGGCTTCAAAAATATTATTCTCTAACCAGGCACTATTTTTCAACTAAAAATCTCTTCTCCTAACCAAATCAAACTTCCAATAATGAGGATTTGAAATTACTATTAGAAATCCACTATTCTCATAGGTTTAACACTTCTACGATCTCAAAATATATCAAGATATAATATTCATATAACTCAATCCATAACAACAATAAACAATAAGATCACTAAATATGTTATTGAAATATATACTTCAAGCAATACAATGAAATGCAATGCTTATTCTTTAACACTCTATTACAACCTTTTTTCTTCAATATATACATATATGAGACTTTTCATATCCACAACTGATGACCTTTCTACTTAAATAAACTTTTCATCTCCACCCACTCATGAGAGATCTAGAAATTCATATTTCTCAATACATAAGTCTCACATATTTATATAAATGCAAATACTCTCATGAATTCAAATGCTAAATGATAATCTCTTAAAAAACTCATAACTCCACACTTATTAACATGACACGTCACTTACATAACTCCACACTTATTTACATGACACCTTCTATATACTCAAATATTAAACACACTCTATACTAAACTATTTACATGGTCCTGACATTAATATTTCAATTTACAAAATAATATAATACTTCCAACATATTTCAATAAATTTTGTTAATATTTTTGAAATACTAAATAACAACATTTGTTAATAATAAATATAGATAAACATAATATATATAGATATATTTTCATGACATTAATTTATAGTTTTATATAATGCTAATATACTTTATAAATTTATTATTTTTATCAACTTTTAATGTTTAAAAATAAAAATAAAATTTGTCATCGATAATGATTAAAAAATATCATAAATATTTCAAATAGTGTCAGGGGATATTAAGGGTGCTCCAAATTAAGAGTTGAGATCACTATGCAATAATGTCAAAGAAATCAATATTAATTATAACACTATTAAATAGATAGCATTTATCTAGAAAAGACATTAAAATAATAAAAGACAATAATGGCACTACAATTTTAAAATAAAATAAGCTATAAAAATGTCTTCAACAATAGATATAGGTAACTATAAATGAACATTTTTTGTAGCTATATAAATTGTCTAGAGAATTGTTTCATACTTTTTATAAAATATTATGAAGTTTGTAATTATTTTTATTTTTAATAATTCAAAAACACATTCATGTCATTAGATGTCAATAAATTAGTTTTTTCAATAAAAATTTAGACTTAAATTATTTCTTTTAATGTGGTTATCAATTTTTAAGAGTATAATTATTTATTTTTAAAGTGTGATTATCAAATTGTAAAACATGAGTTTTAAGTTTTGAAAGTATGACTATTAGATTTTAAATGTATTATTATTGATTTTTAGAATCATAATTAACAAATTTTGAAAATAATATGTACTTAACAATATAATATTAGATTTAAAAATTAAAGGAATCAATGCATTACCCAAAAAAATAGAGTAAATTATATATAAGAATAACTCAAATGTGGAATATGACATTTTTTTGTTGTGGAAAACATCCCAAAAGGGATGCCACTTTCGAGTAAGACCCAAGGAGGTAGGGGTATCCATTCCGCCAAAAACACCCAGGACTCGGACCTGGCCTACCACCTTTGACATACTCAAGGAGCAAACAAACACACAAAACCAATATAAAAATAAGTAAATAACAACAAAAGTAATAAAATAAAATAAAAAACATGCTCCTTGAGTGTGTCAAAAACAAAAGCACAACCAAACACACACAATAAGATAAAAGAAACCACAACACAAACCACATAGAAAAACACAAGAACCTCATAACAAAACACAAACAAGTCAAAAACAACATAACACTACAAAGACAACCCAAAAAAAATGAAAAATAAACACAACCAAAACAAAAAAAATTAAAACAAATAAAATAAAAAATAAAAATAAAAAACAACCAACAACAGACAATAAAAAAAAACAAAAAACATAGAAAACACTCACACATAAAAACACGAAATAACACAAACAAAGATAAACCCAAAAACTAGAATGAAAAATACACAACAATAACAAAAAAGATAGATATAAAAAAAAAAAAAAAACAACAACAAAAATACATGAACAACAAAAAACAACACAAAGAACAAAAAATCAAAACAAAACAAAACAACCCACCCACCTTACAAAACAAAAAAAAAAAAAAAAAATTGAACATAACAATGACCTATCTAGACCAGAAGAATATTAAGGCAAGAATAAACAGAGGAAACAAAATAAATAATAGAATGAGTGAGGGAACTAAAAAAAACTGAATGAACCAAAGAGAAGCAAATAAAAAAAAATAGAAGAAACTAGGTACCTTCAGAACTGGAGTCATCCAAAGAAATGATAGAAATAAGAGCTTCCCTAATTTGAGAAACACACCATATAGGAGGGTGGCCATAACAAGTAAGATCACATTTGTCCAAAGTCCAATTAGCTAAAGCATCAGCACTCTTGTTTTGATCTCTAACCACATGATTGTAATCAAATTTCAAAAATCCCATCTGGATTAATTGAATCTTCTCAATAATTCTTTTTATTCTCCAATCCACCTTATGATTATTAGAAGGAGTCTTCAAGATATTAATCATAAGTTGAGATTTAGACTCAACTAACACCTTTTCCCATCCAACCTTAGTAGCCTCCTGAAGGCCTTTGAGGATACCATACCCCTCAGCAAGGTTATTGGAAAGAATACCCAAATTCTTAGCAAAAGTAAAAACCAGGGAGCCATCTAAAAGTCTACCAATTCCTCCCACATTGGATTTTCTAGGGTTCCATCTAGAGGCTCCATCAGTATTGAATTTTCCAAAATCCTTAGGAGGAGTTTGCCAATTTCTAGTCCTATCCATCTTACTAATGCTCACATTACCTTTAAGTTGGTTGTCCTTAGAATATTTAATATTCAATATTTGCATCACTTGATCCCATATTTGGTGGGAGTTTTGGGGGTGATTAAGGAGTTGATGGAATGTGGAATATGACCTTGGATACTAGATAAATCTTACTTTAAAATATATAATCATCTCCAAATAATGAGAAAATGGTTGGACATGAAGCCATATGAATATCCAAATTGATACTACTAATGCTTATATGATTTAGTATACTGCAATATAAAATGGTAAATATTTTAATATAATGAATGCAAAAATATGGTATAACAAACCTTTAACTAATCCTAAAGCTACCCTTAACCTATAGTGGATGCATAGTCCTTGTGATGGGTGGTTATACCACACTCATTGTTACATGAACTACTATGTAATAATACCTAACAAAGATTATAAGTTACCCTATGTCAAGATTAAAGAATTTATATTAAGGATAATAATATATTATTATACTAAAGTCATCTATAGAGGTGCTCATGGTATCATAGATAAATATATAGATGATTACAATACATAATAGTTTATTTGAATAACATCTCTTATTTTTGCATCCCAACTTAAGATAAATGAAAGCTACAAAATGGGATCCTTGTGAGTCATCCCCTATTAAAGGATACTAGTTTATGCCAAGACTTTGGTGTAATTGCATAAATATCATTGGTCACTTCTAACATAACCTTGGTCATGATATTTAAATTTTTTTTTGATGAAGTCATATAATATAGATTAAATATTCCATGAGCATTAAGCCAAAAAATATAGGAATTCCATAACTCAATGTGCTTTATGTACTAATGGAAATTACGACTTCAAATAAGCTTGATGAAACTATGATTATATTACTATATAGTAATCAAGAATTGATGTGGATGGTCCAGTTGCTCAAAAATCATCAACATCCATCAAATATGTTTGATGATGTCATTATTAGCATAGTACTAAGTTTTCTTAGAATACCAAGATAATATGGACTATTATTGATAAAATTAAGAGACTAGTCTACATAAAATATAGAATATCAAACCGGTAGTAGAACACAGTCATTCAAGATCAAATATGTAATCTATGTCAAAGTTGCCTATTGAATAACACACGCTTATACTGATAGGGGTGGGTGAACAGTATAATACCACTTTTTACTTTCTTTTCAATTCAATATTATGTAGTGTATAGATAGAAGTATCAATAGCAATAATAAAAGTAATGCACAAAACACCATACACAATAGAGACACAGGTTTAATGTGGTTCACCCAATGTGGGCTACCTCCACAGAGAAAATATTTCTTCTAAATATTTCTCAAATAATATTTTGGTAATCCTTCCCAATTACAATATTTATGGACCTCTATCCAAAGGATATGTTGACCCCCTAAATCTAGTTTGTGGATATCTATCCATAGGAGAACTCCTCCTATGCTCTAGATGGTGATCCTCTAAAATATTGCCTCCACTGAACTGACTGTGCATATATCTCCACTTGAAGACTCTTCTTCTCACTCAGAAGACCTATCCTTAATGTCATAGATGATGGATCTCTATCCACTGGAGACTATCCTATCTGCTCTGTCACCTATAAATATTTGCTCAATAGGTTCACTCAGAACCTTATCAAATCTACTCAATAGGTCGACTCAGAACCTATTCAAATATGGTCAAAAGGTCCACTTAGAACTCGCTCAAATATGCTCAATAGGGCCACTCACAACCTACTCAAATATGATCAATAGGTCCACTTAGAACCTTATCAAATATTCTCAACAAGTCCACTTAGAACCTACTCAAATATTCTCAATAGGTCCATTCAAAACTTGCTCAAATTTGCTCAACAGGTCCACTTAGAACTTGCTCAAATATGCTTAAGAAGCTCACACAAAACTTGTCCAAATCTGCTCAACAAGCTCACTCAGAACTTGTCCAGATCTTCTAAAGAAGCTCACTCAAAACTTATCCAAATATGCTCAATAAGTCCTCTCTAGGACTTTCTCAAATATGCATTGCAATATTCCATAAAATCTCACACAAAATCAGTCCACAAGCCTTCTCAAAGACTTGTCTCAAATCAGCTTAAGAAGTCCACACAGAACTTCTCTAATCTTATAGAATCATAAAGAGAATTTTTAGAGACTCAATATGTCCTATACTCAATGCTCAATCACATTCTCAACTCAATCTCATAGAAGCATAAATATAATTGTTAGAGACTCAATATGTTCTATTCTCAAAGCTCAATATCAACTCAAATCAATCTCATAGAAGCATAAAGAGAATTTTTAGAGACTCAATATGTTCTATTTTCAAAGCTCAATCTCAACTCAAATCAATATCATAGAAGCATAAAGAGAATTGTTAGATACTCAATATGTTCTATTCTCAAAGCTCAATCTCAACTCAAATCAATCTCATAGAAGCATACAAAGAATTGTTAGAGACTCAATATGTTCTATTCTCAAATCTCAATCTAAACTAAATCATAATATAGAATAGTTTGTTTCATGGAACTTGAACAACCACTTCATGCATCCACTTGACTAGGCTTAATCAACTGTACTCAACCAATCACCTCAAGCAACAATCCTTTATCACAAACCCTAGTCCAAGCATGTATCAACCAACTCAAAATGTTTCCAACAATGCTCAACAACAAATCTCACATAACAATGATACTCATGTTCTTTTCTAACTCAAGTTCAAGTTCTTTGCATCACCCATTGGCTTCAACAACAATGCTAATAAGACAAGGTTTTAATCACAACTCTCAATTCAAAAAACCTTGAAGCATTAACTCAAGTACTTCACTCAACCAATGGTCTAAACAGGAAAGCTTATCAAAAAAGGTTTAATCACAAATCACAATCAAGAAAACCTTGAAGCATTAAATCAACCAATTTCAAAAAGGAAACCCTAATAAAATCCTTTTCACTCCAAACTTAATTTCTTTCAATCCAACCATCTAACTCAACAAAGAATAATTTTACCCATATATTTTATTGAATAGTATTTGTCCTTAAAAATATACCACACTCACAATTAATTCTTTGACAAAGTCAATAAGGGTTAGAGGATAATTTTTATATCACAAAAATAAGATCACAATTACACCTTATCAATCCAACTTAAATAATAAGCAATATCCTCAGAATAATCAAAAACCCTTTATTCAAATACACACACAAAGTCTTAACCTTCCAAAATAGCAAAATTTAAGACTTGAAAAATAAAAACAAAATTCTCCTTATACCTCCTAACAATATTTATCAACTACCAACCTTTATCACAATGCAAAGACTTTAATCACCAAATACCTTATACCTCCAAGTTAGGCTTTAATAAAATAAAATACAAAATGTTACCTTTGCCTTTGGAGAGTTTCAAACTCTCAACGCAGCCCACACAAATGTCTTTTCCCATAGCGTAAACCACCACACAAGCTACACGCTCATTGGAAATGAAGAAGCACCACATGATTCAACTCCCGTGTCCTTTCTTTCCTAGCAAAACAGATGCACCCAAAGTTTTGGTGCCTTCAATACGCCCATGAAATGCTTCCATCGAAGTTTGAACACTAATCACCATGCACACCAAAAACATAAGCCCTCTTTCCACTAGGACAAAGCAGCTTGGTGGCTTCCAACTAATCACTTTAATACCTTTTGTTTGTTTCCATTTCGCTATAAAATCAAACATGACTTCTGCAACTTTACCTCACGAACTCTGCATTAATTCGTATACCATGCATTTATCAAATCGAGCAAGGATAATTACAAAAACAACTTTGACAAGGTATTAATATGTATTTCAATTAAATCAAATGACGTTGGTGCTTCCCTTCGTATTTTATGACGTCAAGGCTTCCCTTTGGATTTTATGATGTCGGCGCTTCCCTTTGGAAAAAAACTTTGCCTTGTTTCTAAACTCTAAATCCAACCTTTGGATTTATTAAAATAATCTTTGGTCTTAAAAATTTAAACCCAAACTTTGGGTTTAGATATTTTCAAAATTTATAAACCCACTTTGGCAATATAAAATATTGTAATAAAATTACAATTATTTTATTTGTGTTTTCACTATGTCACTTATAACCATTATAATATTTATTTATAAAATTTAAATTCATCTCGAATTTAAATAATTTATAAAATAAATATTACCATTCCTTTCTAACTTCTGTATTTTGCACTATTTCACTTGAACTTCTACCTTCTTGTTGAATATAAAGTGACCATATTTTTTTCCTTTATCTCTATTGAAATATTGGTACTAATAATGACTCCATATGGTGGCATCAATGGTGACAACAATGACAACTTTGACTTAGGGACTCAAAATGTCCAACAATATCCCCCTTTGTCATTGATGGTAACCCATATCCTTTTATTGAAACCTGACCTTTCTTTTTCTTCTACTCCCCCTGGGACATTGCTCCCCTAGCTCAATGCTCTCTCAAATATCAAATCTCTCCCCAATACACAAATCTCTCCCTCTTTGACATCAATGGTAAAGGGTCACCTTTGGGGCTCAAGGCTAAGAATGAGCCTCTTAGCTTAGCCCCTCCCCAACCTCCACATGAGGAGGTTAATTCTAGGGTGGTAGTATTTCTACTCCTCGAAAACATTGTTCTTTACCTTTGTCTTTCTCTCTTATTTTTTGAGTTTTTAGAATCCTCTTTGAGCAATAATATTTTTTCATCACATTCTTGAAACTGAATTTCAAGCTTAGAGTGTTGCTTTCTTACTTTATTTACTGTGTCAAGGGCATAGATCAGTTCTCCCTTGATATCATAGCCATTCTCTGTTGAATATTCCTCTATTTGTTTACCTTTGTTCATATAATTTCTTTCTTTTGGCTTGTCTTCTATAGGATCACTCACTTCATCTTCTAATGCCATTAGAATATTTTCATCTAGTCTATCAAGTGCATCTTCAAAATCATCATCATTGAAACTATAACAATCCCTTGTGGAATCATCTTCAAGATGTCCAAATCTACCACATCTAAAACACTTGAGAATAACTGGAGTCTTTCTTTTAACTAGTTCTTTCTCTTCAACAATAAATAGGACTTCATCTCTATCATTGTCTAAAAAACTAGCATCACTATAATTTGAGTACTTACTTGCATTATACCCATAGTAGCTTCTCTTTTGCCTTTGGAATAACTTCTTCCCTTGTCTATTTTGTCCATCCTTGCTTTTCTTCTAGTATCTGTGCTTTTTTTATTCCCTGTACCTGTGATCCTATTTTTCTTCATAATTGCTTCTCTTTGCATTTTTACACTCAGTTGTATAATGTCCATACTTTCATCAGTTAAAAAATTTAATAGATCTTAGATCTATGGGTATTTTGGAACCTTTATATCTTCTGCCATAATTTTTTCTTCATCACTAGAAGACTCATTGCTTGATTTTGTATTCTTACTCGTTTTCTTTTTGTCCACTTTGAATGCAGCTTATTTCAAAGGAATAAGATATTTTTTTCTTATCTCAAACGTAGTAATCATGCCAAGAAAAGAATTCCTTGTCAAAGAATCACTATCAATTGATGTTTCTATAGCAAAAAACTTTTCACTATACCTTTTTGGAAGAGTTATCAAGATCTTATCACAAGCATCAAACTCATCAACCTATTGAGCAAAGTGCAGCAAATAGTATTGTCATTGTTGTCAACACAGTCAGACAGATTTATTGATGCAATGGACAAGATTTTATTGAACAAAAAGGTGCAGCCAAAGTACAATGGATAGGAGTTCAGTGTTGAGCAAGGTGTTGCAAGAGTATTGTCATTGTTGTCAATACAGTCAGTTAGATCTAATGATGCAATGGACAGGAAGTTCAAAAGTCATTCAGATGCAAAGGATAGAAGTTAAAAAGTTAGTCAGATCATGTACAACAAGTTTTCAGGAAGAAATAAGAGGATATCGCAACATGTCATTATTTCACGACAAAAGTTACAGAAAGGTGATAGAGGTGGCAGTAGCGGTTGAGGCCGAAAAAGTTGAATTGGGGCCAATGGATTTTAGGGTTTTGTAGTCGACAATTTCTAGGGTTTTGCAGCCGATATTCTTAGGGTTACAGTTGATGGATTTTAGGGTTTGGCAGGTGACAAATTCTAGGGTTTCTCAGTCGACATTCTTTTAGGGTTTGTTCCTAAAATTTATTCTATAAAAGGAGGGCTTCTTCAAGTTTGAAATATGGGGTGTTAAGATAAAGTGCAAATGTGAGCATAGTGTTTGTGAAAGTGAAGTTAGTGTTGAGCAGAGAGCAGAATGTGAAATGACACCGAGTGTGCAGAGAAGTAGAGTGTGCAGAGAAGCACGAAGGGCAAAGTTGATTACAAAGTCTGGCTATAGCAATGCAGCAGACTATGTGAAGTGATTACGCAAGAGAGAGCAGAGTGTGCAAAGATTGCAAAGGTGATGTAGACCAGTTAGAGTCTTGCAATAACAAAGGTATATGTCAAAAAATTTTATTCAAAATTGAAGTCCAGTTGGTGCTGGCAAATTAGGGGTTGGTGCTCCTTTCTATTGGTGCAGATAAATAAGGGGTTGGTGCTCCTTCCAGTTGGTGCTGGTAAACAAATTGTAAAGTTGGTGCTTTGCAAGAGGTTGCATTTGGATAGGAGTCCAAGCAGCCATTCTTTTTGAGGAGTAGCCATTTTGGTGAACCTCGTTAAAAATCTGTGTTGTGTGATATTCTCTTGCGGTACTTATTATATATGTTTATATGTTTTATCTGCTGCAATTTTTATAGTTGTTTATTTATATTTTGGAATGCTACACTGATTCACCCCCCCTCTCAGTGCCATACTAAGTACAACAATTGGTATCAGAGCCAAGTTCCCAATTTTGGCTAAATCAGTCAGGGTTGATCTTGGATTAGTACACAATGGCTAAGAAGAATAGATCCTCATCCAAAAAGGCATCCCAGCCAGTTTTAGTTCCTGTGGTTGAGAAAATTGAACCAAAAATGGCAGAAGGAGTGAATACTGAAGCAGATGATAAAAACCTCAATGCTGAAGTAGACTGGGAAGGTGAGTTGATCTCTGCTCTTGAAGAGTTGAGTATAGAAAAGAAAAAGAACAAAAGAATGTCCAAGAAGTTAGAAGAATATGGGGATGAGATTGAAGATCTCTTCCTACAAGTTCAAAAGGCCAATAAATCAGAAGAAGCCTTGAAGACACACCTGGATAATAAGAATGATGTATGTAGCACAAGTGAAGAGAAATCTAAAAAAGTTATTGTTGATCTAAAGCTACAAGTAGAACAATACAAAAGGATTGAAGATATTCTTAGGTCTCAGATCAATGAGAAAGAGACTGTATGTTGCCAACAAGAAGAAGAGATTGTTTCATTGAAGAAACAACTAAAAGAGGCCAATATAAATCTCAAATTTGAGAAGAGCACGAGTTGCTAGATACAATGATAAATCAACAAAGAATCTCCACAGACTAAGTTTGGTATTGGATATGAAGGTGAACAACCTTCATCCTCCAAATATGCAGAGAAGAAGAAGTCCTCGGTTGAAGGATTGAAACAAGAAAAGTCTAAAGCTGAATCCTCAAAAGGAAGAAAATATCAAAGAAGATCTACAACAAAGCAACCACAGCAAAAGAGGTTCTCTCACTCTCACTCTTTTAATAATAATGCTTTTAATGGCTATTGTTCTAAATGCAACCACTTTGGTCACAAGGCTATTTATTGTGGACTAAACAATAGATCAAAGAGTTATGTTGATAAATATACTTCTGTTTTTTTGAGTGAACACCCTGTGCAATGTTTTAAGTGTAATGGCCATGGGCACATAGCAAGGTTTTGTTCAAGCACTTTTGTATCCAATCTAAGGCAATACCATAGATTTCATCATACACATAGAATGCAATACAGACAGGGAATAAAACATGTGCAATGTTTTAAATGCAATGGTCAAGGGCACATAGCAAGGTTCTATCCAAGCACTTCTATATCTAATCTAAGGAAAAACCCTAGATTTCATCAGACACAAAGAGGACAACACCGACAAGGAACATATCATGTGCATAAAAGAAAAGAAAATAATCATCCATCAAGAATGCACAAGAGACAACCCCACAAGAGAAATTTTCAAGTTCACGAACAAGAGCAAAATAGGGATGTTGTTGAAAAACCCAAGCCCAAGTTCAGGAAAGTCTGGAGAACGACAAAAGAAAGGAAATTGTGTCTCCTTGGACTGAAGGAGGCTACTCTGCCATTTTTGTAAGCAACTCCAGGTGGCACATCCTCAGGAGGAGCAATATTAAAGTTTTATTTTAATGCTCCTATGTATTTGTCTAGGTATCTGAGGATGAAAGGTAAGCAGTCGGGTTAATGTTGTATAGTTGTTAAAGTGTGTTTTTCAGTTTATATAGTGGTTTGTGGAAATGTTGTGAAGTGTGGTGTTTAATTTGAGAGCTATCACCATTGGTAGTTTTGAGATATGTCACTGTTGTACTGTTGATGATTCTTAATACCACTGTTCAAAATTATGAATCATAATAGTCTAGATAATTTGCTCAATGAAAGAATGCTTGCCCTAGCTACGTATTTGTGTTTCGAGCAGCATGTATTTGTTTTTACTCTTTGATGTAAATATTGTTAGATCTTTCATGACGCCTTGGTGAATATTATTTAATTCACTGACAGTTTCATTTTAACTGTTGATAAAATATCAATCTGAGGTTAAGAAGTTTGAGGTTAAGTAAGGGGCTCTATGGTTGGCTGTAAAGTGTTTGACAAAATGTCTTCACCTGATTTGCACTATTGAAAGTAAGGTGTGACCTACAGTAACTGGAGAAAACATAGATCAGGTTGTGCTACAGTATAGTATTTGATGTTTGCACATATTTGGCAGTAAATTTGCAGAGTTGGTACAAGTGTGAGTCTCTTGTCAATTTTGTTGAAAGATGTGAAACCAACATGTTGAATGGGAAGACTGAAGAAGAGGTTTTTTTTTTTGAGCAGCCAGATGATTTCTAGCCTGGTGATGAATAGTTGAGTTGCTTTCATAGAGGTTGTTTTGATCAAGTTAATGCTTTTCTTGATACATGATTTGGGCTTACTCCATTGAGTTTGATTTGAGCAAGTTATTCTTTGCCTTGGTGATTTATGTTGGTGGTTGTCTTGTTCAAATACCTTTGGAAGGAAAAGGATGTCTACTAGTTTCATTTTCATGTAGTGATTGGTTGAATGCTTCAAGGTTAATCTTGAGTTGAATGATGTTGGTTAAACCTTGTCTATAAGCATTGTTGCTAAAACCCTAATTGGTTGAGAAAAGATGTTGGTTGTGTTGTGGTACAGTGTTTGGTACTTGTACAGAGTTGAAAGTGGATTGAGGTAGCCTGCTGGATTCTCACTGCAGAGAGACAAATAGCTGTCATTGGGTTCAAGCTTGTTGAGAATATATCCAAGATGCATGATTAAGTTGTATGCGAGATGTTGCTTGGCATTGCCAGAACAAAAAGTTGGCTATATAAGATTATTGTATGACTTCACTAACAGTGGACAAGTTTGAGTTTGCAAAGCAACAGAGGGTAGTTGCATAGAAGATAGTGGTTCAGTCATGTTCTTACACATGTTATATTGGTGAAGTTGACGGTGATGGTGTCATTCATTGGTTATTGCTGCTATTCACATTGTTGATTTTATTGATGCCTATTATGCTTATCATGATGTTGTCAATCAATGAAATGAAGTGGTCTTGGACTCAGGGGGAGCATTTGTGTATTTGTTTTTCTTCTTGTTCATGCTTGGAATATTTTCTAATTGTAATAATTTGTGTCTAAGAATGTTGTGCATAGACTCAGGGGGAGTCTGCAACAACCCTTTGGTATTATTGTCAAAGGGGGAGAAGATTTATAGGAAAATTGCATATGTGTTGCCAACAATTCCAAAGGGGGAGATTGTTGAGCAAAGTGCAGCAAATAGTATTTTCATTGTTGTCAACACAGTCAGACAGATTTATTGATGCAATGGACAAGATTTTATTGAACAGCAAGGTGCAGCCAAAGTACAATGGATAGGAGTTCAGTGTTGAGCAAGGTGTTGCAGGAGTATTGTCATTGTTGTCAATACAGTTAGTTAGATCTAATGATGCAATGGACAAGAAGTTCAGAAGTCATTCAGATGCAAAGGATAGAAGTTAAAAAGTTAGTCAGATCATGTACAACAAGTTTTCAGGAAGAAAGAAGAGGATATCATGACATGTCATTATTTCACGGCAACAGTTACAGAAAGGTGACAGAGGTGGCAGTAGCGGTTGAGGCCGACAAAGTTGAATCGGGGCCGATAGATTTTAGGGTTTTGCAGCCGACAATTTCTAGGGTTTTGCAGTCGATATTCTTAGGGTTACAACCGATGGATTTTAGGGTTTGGCAGCTGACAAATTCTAGGGTTTCTCAGCCGACGTTCTTTTAGGGTTTGTTCCTAAAATTTCTTCTATAAAAGGAGGGCTTCTTCGAGTTTGAAAAATGGGGTGTTAAGATAAAGTGCAAATGCGAGCATAGTTTTTGTGAAAGTGAAGTTCGTGTTGAGAAGAGAGCAGAATGTGAAACAACACAGAGTGTGCAGAGAAGCACGAAGGGAAAATTTGATTACAAAGTCTAGATGTAGTAGTGCAGTAGACTGTGTGAAGTGATTGCACAAGAGAGAGCAGAGTGCATAGAGATTGCAAAGGTGATGTAGACCAGTTAGAGTCTTGCAATAACAAAGGTATATGTCAAACATTTTTATTCAAAATTGAAGTCCAGTTGGTCTTTGGCAAATTGAGGGGTTGGTGCTCCTTTCTATTGGTGCAGATAAATAAGGGGTTGGTGCTCCTTCCAGTTGGTGCTGGTAAACAAATTGTAAAGTTGGTGCTTTGCAAGAGGCTAGATTTGGATAGGAGTCCAAGCAGCCATTCTTTTTGAGGAGTAGCCGTTTTGGTGAACCTCGTTAAATATCTGTGTTGTGTGATGTTCTCTTGCGGTACTTATTATATCTATTTATAAGTTTTATCTGCTGTAATTTTTAGAGCTGTTTATTTATCTTTTGGAATGCTACACTGATTCACCCCCCCTCTCAGTGCCATACTAAGTACAACACAACCTTCATTCCAATACCTCTCATATCATGTACAAGTTCATCAATCTTACTGAGATAGTCATGAATGTTTTCATCATACCTCATTCTTAAATTTTCAACTCTCCTTTGAGATTTCTAATTTTAGCTTTTCTGACACTTTTATCTCCTTCATAAATGGTATGCAATAGTTCCCACATATATTTTGTTGTTTTAAAGTCCATAACCTTCATAGATTATGATCTATGCAATCATTTTATAATCGCATTAGTAGCTCTTGAATTTTCATACATTAGAATATTTCCTTATTTATCTATATAAGGATTGGTTTTTGAATCATATCCAAATTACCCTACATCCCAAACTTCATTGCCAAGTGCCATCAGGTGAAATATGATCAGCACACACCAATACAAGAATTCACTTCCATCAAATACTGGTACTACATTATTGAAGGACCCATCCTTTTGATCCATTGTGTTATTAGATTGCTTTTCCTTCAAGCTGTTAAACTCTTATGAAGGAACCTGCTCTAATACCAATTGAAGAACACAAGCTTATACTGAGAGGGGGAGTGAACTATATAAGACCACTTTTTAATTTTATTTTCAATTCAATATTATGCAATGTATATATATTAGTATTAATAGTAGTAATAAAATCAATGCACAAAACACCATACACAATAGAGACATAGATTTAATGTGGTTCACCCAATGTGGGCTACCTCCATAGAGAAAATATTTTTTCTAAATATTTCTCAAATAATATTTTGGGAATCCTTCCCAATTACAATGTTTATGGACCTCTGTCTAAAGGAGATATTGATCCCCTAAATCTTGTTTATGTATACTTATCCATAGGAGAATTCCTTATCCTATTCTCTTGATGGTGATCCTCTAGAAGACTGCCTCCACTACACTGACTGTGGATCTCTCTCCACTTGAAGACTCTTATTCTTACTTAGAAGACCTGTCCTCAATGTACTGGATGATGGATTTCTATCCACTAGAGAATCTCCTCTCTGCTCTGTCACCTCAAAAGCTCTACTAAATAGGGTCACTCAGAACCTTCTCAAATATGCTCAATAGGTCCACTCAAAACCTATCCAAATTTGCTCAGTATGTCCACTTAGAACCTGCTCAAATCTTCTTAATAGGTCCACTCAGAACCTGCTCAAATTTGCTCAATAGGTCCACTCAAAACCTACTCAAATATTCTCAATATCTCCACTCAGAACCTACTCAAATATTCTCAATAGGTCCACTCAGAACCTGCTCATATCTACTTAATAAGCTCACACAAAACTTGTCCAAATCTTCTCAACAAGCTCACTCAGAACTTGTCAAAATTTTCTCAACAAGCTTACTCAGAACTTATCAAAATTTGCTCAATAAGTCCTCTCTAGGACTTTTGCAAATCTACATTGCAAGCCTCCATAAAATCTCACACAAAATAAGTCCACAAGCCTTCTCAAATACTTGTCTCAAATCGGCTTAACATGTCCACATAGAACATGTCTAATCTCATAGAATTATAAAGAGAAATATTAGAGACTCAATACATCCTATACTCAATGCTCAATCACTTTATCAAATCAATCTCATAGAAGCATAAATATAAATCTTAGAGAGTCAATATGTTCTATTCTCAAATTTCAATATCAACTCAAATCAATATCATAGAAGCATAAAAATAATTGTTAGAGACTCAATATATTCTATTATCAAAGCTCAATCTCAACTCAAATCAATATCATAGAATCATAAAGAGAATTGTTAGATACTCAATATTTTCTATTCTCAAATCTCAATCTCAACTCAAATCAATCTCATAGAAGCCTAAAGAGAATTGTTGAAGACTCAATATGTTCTATTCTCAAAGCTCAATCTCAACTCAATCAGAATATATAATAGTTTGTTTCATGGAGCTTGAAAAACCACTTCATGCATCCACTTGACTAGGCTTAATCAACTCTACTCAAGAAATCACCTCAAGCAACAACCCTTTCTCACAAATCCTAGTCCAAGAAAGTATCAACCAACTCAAAATATTTCCAACAATGCTCAACAACAAATCTCACATAACAATGATTCTCATGTTCTTTTCTAACTCAAGTTCAAGTTCTTTCCATCACCTATTGGCTTCAACAACAATGCTAATAAGACAAGGTTTTAATCACAACTCTCAATTCAGAAAACCTTGAAGCATAAAATCAAAGTAATTCACTCAACCAATGGTCTAAACAACAATGCTTATCAAATAAGGTTTAATCACAAATCACAATCCAAAAAAACTTGAAGCATTAACTCAACCAATTTAAAAAAGTAAACCCTAATCAAATCCTTTTCACTCCAAACTTAGTTTTCAATCAAGCCAACCATCTAAATCAACAAAGAAGAATTTTACCCATACCTTTTCTTGAAGAGTAGTTGTCCTTACACATCTGCCACACTCACAATTAATTCTTTGACAAACTCAATAAGGGTTAGAGGATAATTTTTATATCACAAAAATAATATCACAATTACACCTTATCACTCCAACTTAAATAATAAGAAATATCCTCATAATAATAAAAAACCCTTTATTCAAATACACCCACAAAGTCTTAACCTTCCAAAATAGCAAAATTTAATACTTGAAAAATAAAAATAGAATTCTCCTTATACCTCCTAATAATATTTCTCAACTACCAACCTTTATCACAATGCAAAGACTTTAATCACCAAATACCTTATACCTCCAACTTAGGCTTTAATAAAATAAAACACAAAATGTTACCTTTGCCTTTGGAGAGTTTCGAACTCTCAACACAGCCCACACAAATATTTTTTCCCATAGTGCAAACCACCACACGAGGTACACGCTCGTTGGAAACGAAGAAGCACCATGTGCTTCAACACCCTTGTCCTTTCTTGCCTTGCAAAATGGATGAGCCTAAATTTTTGGCACCTTCAACACGTCCACAAAATGCTTCTGTCGAAGTTCAAACACTAACCACCATGCACACCAAAAATGTAAGCCCTCTTTCCACTAGGCCAAAGCACCTTGGTGGCTTCCAACTAATCACTTTAATGCATTTTGTTTGTTTCCCTTTAGCCGCTAAATCAATCATGATTTCAGCAACTTTATCTCATGATCTCTGCATTAATTCATATATCATGCATTTTTCAAAATGAGTAAGTATAATTTCAGAAATAACTTTGGCAAGGTATAAATATGTATTTCAATTAAATCAAACAACGTCGACGCTTCCCTTTGGCTTATGACGTCGGTGCTTCCATTTGTATTTTATAACGTCGACGCTTCCCTTTGGAAATAAACTTTACCTTGTTTTAAAACTCTAAATCCAACCTTTGGATTTATTAAAATAAAATTTGATCTTAAAAATTTAAACCCAACCTTTGGGTTTAGATATTTTCAAACTTTAAAAACCCAATTTTGCAATATAAAACATTATAATAAAAATTACAATTATTTTATTTGGGTTTTCACTATGGCACTTCTAACCATTATAATATTTATTTATAAATTTTAAATTCATCTTGAATTTAAATAATTTATAAAATAAATATTACCACTCTGTTTTAACTTTTGTCTTTTGCACTGTTTCACTTGAACTTCTGCATTCTTGCTAAATAACAAATGACCATATTTTTTGTATTTATCTCTACTAAAATTTTAGTATTAATGATGACTCCATACGGTGGCATCAATGGTGATATCAATGACAACTTTGACTTAGGGACTCAAAATTTCCAACACCTATCAAAACATGAGTATCTTGAATAAAGTATTAAATACCAATCTAGTAGACACCTCTAATACATCATAGGATCTACCTATATATGTCTAATGGTGTTCATAATGTGCTTGCATATGCTTAAAATAATACATCATAGCAAAATCAATGTTTGTCTTGGTGTGTGTAAACTAGTGAAAACCCCTAGAAAGAGATTCATACAAAATGATATGGAAAAATACTAGTAGTACAATCTATCTAAGTCTTCAAGTGTAAAGTAAATGGGTTCTACATGGGCTTATAATCCTCTATATTAAATTATTATAGAAGATCCAATACCTACATAGGATACAATATAGTGATACTATAAGGTAAGTGATAAATCTAAATCCCAAATAATAATGAAAAAGACCCTAAATTATCATCTCAATTGTGTAATAAAGACATGAATTTATCTTCTATATCAAGGGTATTAATTTTTTTATTATGAGAAGGATAGAAATATATAATATAGTAGCAATAACCTATCTAACATGATGTTTTGTGTAAACATTTTTCTATATCTTGCATTGTTGAAAACCATAAATATAAACAAATGAATTTTTTATTTCATACCAAGGAAGAGGTTTTTGCTTAAGACCATACAAGGAATCCTTAAGTGAACAAACTAGAGTATTTGACCCACTGAGGAGAAAATTATGATTGTTATATATACATCTCCTCTTTGTGATTTCCTTTAAGAAAAATGTTCTTCAAATCCATTTGATAAAAAAACATCAATAGAACTGACAATAGAGAGACTCATATGCAAAAAATCCATTTACTCTATAGTGAAAAATACCTCTAAGTAGTTAATTCCTTCCTTTTGATAGAAACTTTTAGCATCAAAGCATAACTTGTGCTTCTAAATTTTACCATATGAAGTGTAAAGGGTCTTTTAGAACCTCTTACAATAATCCATATTATTTCTTATCAGGTAGATGAATAATCTCTATACTTTGATTATTTATTAGAGACTCATATTTTTCCAAAATAACATTTTTCCACTTAAAACATCCTTGGCCTAGGAGTATATGATAAAATATTCATAATTATAAACATTTGAAATCTATATTTGATAATTAGGTGGTTTCTAATGATGTTTTTATGCAATAATATATTATGCACTGTAAAGGAGGTTCTTGATGAGGACAACATTTAATTAAATTACATTTTTTAGATCGTAGGATTATTTTCTTTTTATTTTGTTTTCTCACCTATGTAACATGCGAGATTCCAAATATAACATTGGATTCTTCTAGAGATAGGTTGTTAAGAATAGTTTATAGATACCCTTATTTGGTTAGCTATTAGTTGAAGACTCTTTATTTAGTTAGCTAATTGGTTATATTCTCTATTTGTATCCTTCCTTTACCTATTCAAAGTATATGATATTATTTAATCTCTTCCATTCATGCTTGTTTAAGAACAATTTGTTAATGAAATGCTTAAATTTATTTGAATCCACGTAAATGGTATTAGAGCATACCAATTGAGAGGATATGGATAATTTTTTGGTCTATGGTATGATTACACACTATTAATTTGTGTTTCATATGCAATGCTTGAAATCTCTTATTGGAAATATTTTGTCTAAACAAGCTTTTTTATTGTAGGTATTCCATGTGAAGACATTATCTCTTCAACAATGTCATATTACCAAATTGCATTTTGTTATGGCATTCCATTTGTTCTTTTGTAGGTGCTTAGTAAATTCTAGTTATGTCATTATCTCATGATGTTAGACCCAACATTGTTCTCTTGTTTTATATGCTTTTATGATAGCTCAATGTAAAGCTTGATCTAGACATTATTGAATTCCTATTTTTAGGCCATGTTTTGTACTCTTAGTGAGACCAAATTCTACCTATTTTGTCATGTATTTTATTCAAAGGAAACACCACCTTAGTTTCTCTTGTAGTAAAATAATGCTTAACTACTCTACCAACATATACATAAGAAAATACTTTATTAACATCAACTGTTTATATTTTGATATAGTTATGCAAACTTGATTTAACGTCATGCATGGGAGATTGTCCATATTACCCTTACATTTTACATTGGTTTGTAATATTATGGCACAAAAGTTGATACACTTTGTCTAAAATTAGTGATCATCTTTAGAGTAGCATTCTTCGATTTTCTTGAAACACTTATTTTCCATATCTATGAACTATTTCAATCAGATGACTTCCAATTCTAAAATATTTCATTTAACTTGTCATCACAAATGATAAATTTTTGAAGGCTTACGTGTTTCCTTGAGCATATCCAAATAGTTTAAATTCAATTATTGTAGATACATGGGCCCCTCCAAGGAGGATCATTTTGAAATCACCTATAATGTCTTAACCATATATCATTGGTTTTAGACTAAATGTGCTAATGAGGATGATGTCATGTTTTCTCATTAAAGTGTTATGACCACATATTTTTTTTGGCACATGTCTCCAAATGCATTTTCCACCTTGAAATTTGTGTTAAAGCATATAGTTATCGATAAATGTGGGAATATATTCCAAAATAATTAGGCAAGGTATAAATAATTAACAAGAATATTAATTATTTAATTCATGCAAGGATTGATCAATTAATAAGTTAATCAATCAATAAGTATTCTACAAATTGTGCATGATAATTTCAAACCTTATTTTTATTTCATGCACATTTGAATCTAAAATAATGCATGAACCTTCCAAGTAATTTTGTTAGCCCAAGCCTAGTAAAGGCCACTTCATTATACTTGGAAATTCAAAAATCCATCTCTTTGTTATAAAATATTCTGGTCAACTTTTGAATTTTTTTGCATTTGACTTTCACTCACTCTACTATGGCCACCAATTTGGCTTAAACTATGGCCAAGATAGCTAATGTAGTTGGTACCTTGGTTTACAATGTCGATAACATTAGTTTCCAAACCTTACCTCTTTATGTTAAACTTTACAATCATTATTCTTGCTCAAGTGCAAATTTATCATGGCTTTAGTGATATTAGTATCCTCAATAGTTGGATCCTGGATATGGACATCTACTTTGCACACAGCTAAGTTCTTGAAGAAGAGAGAGTCCCCTTTACAAAAATAAAACTTTCTAGAGTGGCTAAGGTTTTGGTTAGTGAATTTCAAACTACCCGGAATCCCCTTGACACTTGGGATGAACTAGTAGAAGAATTGAAGGACACCTTTTATCCTTCAAACTATGGAGAGGATAGAATCATAAAATGGTTTTTTTGAAGACTATATTTATGAATTCAACATATTATAGATACTAAATGGTGTATAAGATTTATTTTTCACTATTATCATTAAATTCAAGTGTGGATTCCAAGAATCATTTTTTAGGGCATTGAAAATTACTCCTATTTCAAATTTAGATGTAAATTTTCAACCAAGCTCAACTTGTAGAGGATAAGCATGTTTTACAATCAAGGGGATCATAATAGTTTAGTTTCACAAGATTTTCCAAGCTCCAAATCAACAATAAAAAATTATGAATACGAAAAGAACTTCTTCTTTCTCTTATTTTTTTCCCTCTTCTTCCTTTTATTCCAAATATTATTCTTCTTTTTCTAATGTAAAATCTCAAAAGTTTTGTAGATGTTGTAACAAAGGATATTGTAAGTCTAAATATTTCAAGTTGAATAAAATCTTGATTGTACAATCTCAAGATGAAGATCCAAAGAATTATCCCATCAAGACTTTAGGAGTGTAAAACTTACAATGAGTTAAAAGGTTAAAATAATAAATTCATCTTAGTAAATCACCATTCCCTCATCATTTATCAATAGATTATATAAATTACAATAACTTGAACAGGAATTTAATCATGAGTTCTATTTTCAATAAATTGAAGTTACCAATGGGCCTACATCCTGATCCATATTAATTTGGATGGAAGGATCGTGGAACTACATCAAACATCACACACACCTACACCATTTCATTTGATTTTGGGCCCATATTTGTGGATAGGGTTGCATGTGATGTGATCAATATGGGTTGTTATGGATTGTTTCTCAGGAATCCCTATAAATATGATAGGAAGGGTCATTATAATGAATTCAACAACACATGCACTTTTTAGTTAGATAAAAAATCATATCTAATCAAATGTGTTAAGTGCACCACCAATTTGGTTCTTAGTCGCAAGCAACATGCAAGGGTGTAAATAAAGCATATGAATTGACACTAATTTTCATAAGACCATAAAATAAAGTAGCACAAGCACCAATCGCTATGTCTTATTAGCATACTTCACAAAATAAAATTTGTTTTAGGAACCCATAAAACTTCCTCCCATTTGATCTATCAACCATAGCATTGTGATTGTTTATAATGTTCCTCTTCCTAAAGCCCCAATGTATAGAAAATTAGTACCTCAAAATAATAAAACTAAAAGATAAATCTAGGAATTATTGTTGATAATATTCATAAATACGAGTACATAACCTTGTGCATGACCAATTCCTTTTATGCTCAATAAGGATAGAACTTTGGGACTATGTATTAATTTCTTTCTTTTGGCTTGTCTTCTATAGGATCACTCACTTCATCTTCTAATGCCATTAGAATATTTTCATCTGGTCTATCAAGTGCATCTTCAAAATCGTCATCATTGAAACTATAACAATACCTTGTGGAATCATCTTCAAGATGTCCAAGTATACCACATCTAAAACACTTGAGAATAACTGGAGTCTTTCTCTTAACTAGTTCTTTCTCTTCAACAATAAATAGGACTTCATCTCTATCATTGTCTAAAAAACTAACATCACTATAATTTGAGTACTTACTTGCATTATACCCATAGTAGCTTCTCTTTTGCCTTTGGAATAACTTCTTCCCTTGTCTATTTTGTCCATCCTTGCTTTTCTTCTAGTACCTGTGCTTTTTTTATTTCCTGTACCTGTGATCCTATTTTTCTTCATAATTGATTCTCTTTGCATTTTTACACTCTGTTGTATAATGTCCATACTTTCCTCAGTTAAAACATTTAACAGATCTTAGATCTATGGGTATTTTGGAACCTTTATATCTTCTGCCATAATTTTTTCTTCATCACTAGAAGACTCACTACTTGACTTTGTCTTCTTACTCTTTTTCTTTTTGTCCACTTTGAATGCAGTTTATTTCAAAGGAATAAGATCTTTTTTTTTTATCTCAAAAGTAGTAATCATGCCAAGAAAATAATTCCTTGTCAAAGAATCACTATCAATTGATGTTTCTATAGCAAAAACCTTTTCACTATACCTTTTTGGAAGAGTTATCAAGATCTTATCACAAGCATCAAACTCATCAAACCTCATTCCAATACCTCTCATAACATGTACAAGTTCATCAATCTTACTGAGATAGTCACGAATGTTTTCATCATACCTCATTCTTAAATTTTCAAACTCTCCTTTGAGATTTCTAATTTTAGCTTTTCTGACACCTTTATCTCCTTCATAAATGGCATGCAATAGTTCCCACATATATTTTGTTGTTTTAAAATCCATAACCTTCATAGATTATGATCTATGCAATCATTTTAAAATTGCATTAGTAGCTATTGAATTTTCATACATTAGAATCTTTCCTTATTTATCTATAGAAGGATTGGTTTTTGAATCATATCCAAATTACACTGCATCCCAAACTTCATTGCCAAGTGCCATCAGGTGAAATCTCATCAACACACACCAATACAAGAATTCACTTCCATCAAAGACTGGTACTGCATTATTGAAGGACCCATCCTTTTGATCCTTTTAATCCATTGTGTTCTTAGATTGCTTTTCCTTCAAGCTGTTAAACTCTTTTGAAGGAACCTGCTCTGATACCTATTTAATAACACAAGCTTATACTGAGAGGGGGAGTGAACTATATAAGACCACTTTTTAATTTTATTTTCAATTCAATATTATGTAGTATATATATATTAGTATTAATAGTAGTAATCAAAGCAATGCACAAAACACCATACACAATAGAGACATACATTTAATGTGGTTCACCCAATGTGGGCTACCTCCATAGAGAAAATATTTCTTCTAAATATTTCTCAAATAATATTTTGGGAATCCTTCCCAATTACAATGTTTATGGACCTTTGTCTAAAGGAGATATTGATCCCCTAAATCTGGTTTATGGATACTTATCCATAGGAGAATTCCTTCTCCTATTCTCTTGATGGTGATCCTCTAGAAGACTGCCTCCACTACATTGATTGTGGATCTCTCTCCACTTGAAGACTCTTATCCTTACTCAGAAGACCTGTCCTCAATGTATTGGATGATGGATTTCTATCCACTAGATAATATCCTCTCTGCTCTGTCACCTCCAAAGCTCTGCTCAATAGGTTCACTCAGAACCTTCTCAAATATGCTCAATAGGTCCACTCAAAACCTATCCAAATCTGCTCAGTATGTCCACTCATAACCTGCACAAATCTACTCAACAGGTCCACTCAGAACCTGCTCAAATCTGCTCAATAGGTCCACTCAGAACCTACTAAAATCTTCTTAGTATCTCCACTCAAAACCTACTCAAATATGCTCAATAGGTCCACTCAGAACCTGCTCAAATCTACTTAATAAGCTCACACAAAACTTGTCCAAATATTCTCAACAAGATCACTCAAAACATGTCCAAATCTGCTCAACAAGCTTACTTAGAACTTATCCAAATTTTCTCAATAAGTCCTCTCTAGGAATTTCACAAATCTACATTGCAAGCCTCCATAAAATCTCACACAAAATCATTCCACAAGCCTTCTCAAATACTTGTCTCAAATCGGCTTAACAAGTCCACACAGAACATGTCTAATCTCATAGAATTATAAAGAGAAATGTTAGAGACTCAATACATCCTATACTCAATGCTCAATCACTTTATCAACTCAATCTTATAGAAGCATAAATATAAATCTTAGAGAATCAATATGTTCTATTCTCAAATCTCAATATCAACTCAAATCAATATCATAGAAGCATAAAGAGAATTTTTAGAGACTCAATATGTTCTATTATCAAAGCTCAATCTCAACTCAAATCAATATCATAGAAGCATAAAGAGAATTTTTAGATACTCAATATGTTCTATTCTCAAAGCTCAATCTCAACTAAAATAAATCTCCTAAAAGCATAAAGAGAATTGTCGAAGACTCAATATGTTCTATTCTAAAAGCTCAATCTCAACTCAATCAGAATATATAATAGTTTGTTTCATGGAACTTGAAGAACCACTTCATGCATCCACTTGACTAGGATTAATCAACTCTACTCAAGCAATCACCTCAAGCAACAACCCTTTCGCACAAATCCTAGTCCAAGAATGTATCAACCAACTAAAAATGTTTCCAACAATGCTCAACAACAAATCTCACATAACAATGATACTCATGTTCTTTTCTAACTCAAGTTCAAGTTCTTTCTATCACCTATTGGCTTCAACAACAATGCTAATAAGACAAGGTTTTAATCACAAATCTCAATTTAGAAAACCTTGAAGCATAAACTCAAATTTATTCACTCAACCAATGGTCTAAACAACAATGCTTATCAAATAAGGTTTAATCACAAATCACAATCCAAAAAAACTTGAAGCATTAACTCAACCAATTTAAAAAAGTAAACCCTAATCAAATCCTTTTCACTCCAAACATAATTTTCAATCAAGCCAACCATCTAACTCAACAAAGAAGAATTTTACCCATACCTTTTCTTGAAGAGTAGTTGTCCTTATGCATCTGCCACACTCACAATTAATTCTTTGACAAACTCAATAAGGGTTAGAGGATAATTTTTATATCACAAAAATAATATCACAATTACACCTTATCACTCCAACTTAAACAATAAGAAATATCCTCACAATAATAAAAAACCCTTTATTCAAATACACCCACAAAGTCTTAACCTTCCAAAATAGCAAAATTTAATACTAGAAAAATAAAATAGAATTCTCCTTATACCTCCTAACAATATTTATCAACTACCAACATTTATCACAATGCAAAGACTTTAATCACCAAATACCTTATACCTCCAACTTAGGCTTTAATAAAATAAAACATAAAATGTTACCTTTGCCTTTGGAGAGTTTCGAACTCTCAACACAGCCCACATAAATATTTTTTCCCATAGTGCAAACCACCACACGAGGTACACGCTTGTTGGAAATGAAGAAGCACCATGTGCTTCAACATCCTTGTCCTTTCTTGCCTTGCAAAATGGATGAGCCTAAAGTTTTGGCACCTTCAACACGTCCACAAAATTCTTCGGCCGAAGTTCAAACACTAATCACCATGCACACCAAAAATATAAGCCATCTTTCCACTAGGCCAAAGCACCATGGTGGCTTCCAACTAATCACTTTAATGCATTTTTTTTGTTTCCCTTTCGTCGCCAAATCAATCATGATTTCTGCAACTCTATCTCATGATCTCTGCATTAATTCGTATATCATGCATTTATCAAAATGAGCAAGTATAATTTTGGAAATAACTTTGGCAAGCTATAAATATGTATTTCAATTAAATCAAACAACATCGACGCTTCCCTTTGGCTTATGACGTCGATGCTTCCCTTTGGATTTTATGACGTCGACGCTTCCCTTTGGAAATAAACTTTACCTTGTTTAAAACTCTAAATCCAACCTTTGGATTTATTAAAATAATATTTGGTCTTAAACCTTTAAACCCAACCTTTGGGTTTAGATATTTTCAAACTTTATAAACCCAATTTTGCAATATAAAACATTGTAATAAAAATTACAATTATTTTATTTGGGTTTTCACTATGGCACTTCTAACAATTATAATATTTATTTATAAATTTTAAATTCATCTTGAATTTAAATAATTTATAAAATAAATATTACCACTCCTTTTTAACTTTTGTCTTTTGCACAGTTTCACTTGAACTTCTGCCTTCTTGCTGAATATCAAATGACCGTATTTTTTGTATTTATATCTGCTAAAATATTGGTATTAATGATGACTCCATCCGGTGGCATCAATGGTGATATCAATGACAACTTTGACTTAGGGACTCAAAATTTCCAACACCTATCAAAACATGAGTATCTTGAATAAAGTATTAAATACCAATCTAGTAGACACCTCTAATACATCATAGGATCTACCTATATATGTCTAATGGTGTTCATAATGTGCTTGCATATGCTTAAAATAATACCTCATAGCAAAATCAATGTTTGTCCTAGTGTGTGTAAACTAGAGAAAACCCCTAGCAAGAGATTCATACAAAATGATATGGAAAAATACTAGTAGTACAATCTATCTAAGTCTTCAAGTGTAAATTAAATGGGTTCTACATGGGCTTATAATCCTCCATATTAAATTATTATAGAAGATCCAATACCTACATAGGATACAATATAGTGATACTATAAGGTAAGTGATAAATCTAAATCCCAAATAATAATGAAAAGGACCCTAAATTATCATCTCAATTGTGTAATAAAGACATGAATTTATCTTCTAAATCAAGGGTATTAATTTTTTTATGATGAGAAGGATAGAAATATATAATATAGTAGCAATAACCTATCTAACATGATGTTTTATGTAAACATTTTTCTATATCTTGCATTGTTGAAAACCATAAATATAAACAAATGAATTGTTTATTTCATACCAAGGAAGAGGTTTTTGCTTAAGACCATACAAGGAATCCTTAAGTGAACAAACTAGAGTATTTGACCCACCAAGGAGAAAATTATGATTGTTATATATACATCTCCTCTTTGTGATTTCCTTTAAGAAAAATGCTCTTCAAATCCATTTGATAAAATCTCATCAATAGAACTGATAATAGAGAGACTCATATGCAAAAAATCCATTTACTCTATAGTGAAAAATAACTCTAAGTAGTTAATTCCTTCCTTTTGATAGAAACTTTTAGCATCAAAGCATAACTTGTGCTTCTAAATTTTACCATATGAAGTGTAAAGGGTCTTTTAGAGCCTCTTACAATAATCCATATTATTTCTTATCAGGTAGATGAATAATCTCTATACTTTGATTATTTATTAGAGACTCATATTTTTCCAAAATAACATTTTTCCACTTAAAACATCCTTGGCCTAGGAGTATATGATAAAATATTCATAATGATAAACATTTGAAATCTATATTTGATAATTAGGTGGTTTCTAATGATGTTTTTATGCAAGAATATATTATGCACCCTAAAGGAGGTTCTTGATGAGGACAACATTTAATTAAATTACATTTTTTAGATTGTAGGATTATTTGCTTTTTATTTTGTTTTCTCCCCTATGTAACATGCGAGATTCCAAATATAACAGTGGATTCTTCTAGAGATAGGTTGTTAATAATAGTTTATAGATACCCTTATTTGGTTAGCTATTAGTTAAAGACTCTTTATTTAGTTAGCTAATTGGTTATCTTCTCTATGTGTATCTTTCCTTTACCTATTCAAAGTATATGATATTATTTAATCTCTTCCATTCATGCTTGTTTAAGAACAATTTGTTAATGAAATGCTTAAATTTATTTGAATCCACGTAAATGGTATTAGAGCATACCAATTGAGAGGATATCGATAATTTTTTGGTCTATGGTCTGATTACACACTATTAATTTGTGTTTCATATGCAATGCTTGAAATATCTTATTAGAAATATTTTGTCTAAACAAGCTTTTCTGTTGTAGGTATTGCATGTGAAGACATTATCTCTTCAACAATGTCATATTACCAAATTGCATTTTGTTATGGCATTCCATTTGTTCTTTTGTAGGTGCTTAATAAAGTCTAGTTATGTCATTATCTCGTGATGTTAGACCCAACATTGGTCTCTTGTTTTATATGCTTTTATGATAGCTCAATGCAAAGCTTGATCTAGACATTATTGAATTCCTATTTTTAGGCCATGTTTTGTACTCTTAGTGAGACCAAATTATGCCTATGTTGCCATGTATTTTATTCAAAGGAAACACCTTCTTAGTTTCTCTTGTAGTAAAATAATGCTTAACTACTTTACCACCATGTACATAAGAAAATACTTTCTTAACATCAACTATTTATATTTTGATATAGTTATGCAAACTCTATTTAACGTCATGCATGGGAGATTATCCATATTACCCTTACATTTTACATTGGTTTGTAATATTATGGAACAGATAGTTGATACACTCTGTCTGAAATTAGTGATCATCTTTAGAGTAGCATTCTTCATTTTTCTTGAAACACTTATTTTCCATATCTATGAACTATTTCAATCAGATGACTTCCAATTCTAAAATATTTCATTTAACTTGTCATCACAAATGATAAATTTTTGAAAACTTACATGTTTCCTTGAGCATATCCAAATAGTTTAAATTCAATTATTGTAGATACATGGGCCCCTCCAAGGAGGATCATTTTGAAATCACCTATAATGTATTAACCATATATCATTGGTTTGAGACTAAATGTGCTAATGAGGATGATGTCATGTTTTCTCATTAAAATGTTATGACCACATTTTTTTTGGCACATGTCTCCAAATGCATTTTCCACCTTGAAATTTGTGTTAGAGCATATAGTTATTGATAAATGTGAGAATATATTCCAAAAGAATTAGGCAAGGTATAAATAATTAACAAGAATATTAATTATTTAATTCATGCAAGGATTGATTAATTAATGAGTTAATCAATCAATAAGTATTCTACAAATTGTGCATGATAATTTCAAACCTTATTTTTATTTCATGCACATTTGAATCTAAAATAATGCATGAACCTTCCAAGTAATTTTTTTAGCCCAAGCCTAGTAAAGGCCACTTCATTATACTTGGAAATTCAAAAATCCATCTCTTTGTTGTAAAATATTCTGGTCAACTTTTGATTTTTTTTGCATTTGACTTTCACTCACTCTACCATGGCCACCAATTTGGCTTAAACTATGGCCAAGATAGCTAATGTAGTTGGTACCTTGGTTTACAATGCCGATAACATTAGTTTCCAAACCTTACCTCTTTATTTTAAACTTTACAATAATTATTCTTGCTCAAGTGCAAATTTATCATGGCTTTAGTGATATTAGTATCCTCAATAGTTGGATCCTAGATATGGACATCTACTTTGCACACAACTAAGTTCTTGAAGAAGAGAGAGTCCCCTTTACAAAAATAAAACTTTCTAGAGTGGCTAAGGTTTTAGTTAGTGAATGTGAAACAACCTGGAATCCCCTTGACACTTGGGATCAACTAGTAGAAGAATTGAAGGACACCTTTTATCCTTCAAACTATGGAGAGGATAGAATCATAAAATGGTTTTTTTGAAGACTATATTTATGAATTCAACATATTATAGATACTAATTGGTGTATAAGATTTATTTGTCACTCTTATCATTAAATTCAAGTGTGGATTCCAAAAATCATTGTTTAGGGTGTTGAAAATTACTCCTATTTCAAATTTAGATGTAAATTTTCAACCAAGCTCAACTTGCAGAGGATAAGCATGTTTTGCAATCAAGGAGATCATAATAGTTTAGTTTCACAAGATTTTCCAAGCTCCAAATCAAAAATAAACAATTATGAATACGAAAAGAACTTCTTCTTTCTCTTATATTTTCTCCTCTTCTTCCTTTTATTCCAAATATTATTCTTCTTTTTCTAATGTAAAATCTCAAAAGTTTTCTAGATGTTGCAACAAAGGATATTGTAAGTCTAAATATTTCAAGTTGAATAAAATCTTGATTGTACAATCTCAAGATGAAAATCCACAGAATGATCCCATCAAGACTTTAGGAGTGTAAAACATACAATGAGTTAAAAGGTTAACTTAATAAATTCATCTTAGTAAATCACCATTCATTAACAGGTGACCATGCGAATTTTTCCATCATGTATGCTGACCTCCCTCATCATTTATCAATAGATTATATAAATTACAATAACTTGAAAAGGAATTTAATCATGAGTTATATTGTCAATAAATTGAAGTTACCAATGGGCCTACATCCTGATCCATATTAATTTGGATGGAAGGATCATGGGACTACAAAAAACATCACACACACCTACACCATTTCATTTGATTTTGGGCCCATATTTGTGGATAGGGTCGCATGTGATGTGATCAATATGGGTTGTTATGGATTGTTTCTCAGGAATCCCTATAAATATGATAGGAAGGGTCATTATAATGAATTCAACAACACATGCACTTTTTAGTTAGATAAAAAATCATATCTAATCAAATGTGTTAAGTGCACCACCAATTTGGTTCTTAGTCACAAGAAAACATGCAAGGGTGTAAATCAAGCATATGAATTGACCCTAATTTTCATAAGACCATAAAATAAAGTAGCACAAGCACCAATCGCTATGTCTTATTAGCATACTTCACAAAAAAAAAAAAAAATTAGGAACACATAAAACTTCCTCCGATTTGATCTATCAACCATAGCATTGTGATTGTTTATAATGTTCCTCTTCCTAATGCCCCATTGTATAGAAAATTAGTACCTCAAAATAATAAAACTAAAAGATAAATCTAGGAATTATTGTTGATAATATTCATAAATACAAGTACATACCCTTGTGCATGACCAATTCCTTTTATGCTCAATAAGGATAGAACTTTGGGACTTAGTATTAATTTTAGGTCATTGAATAAAATTACAATAAAAATAATTATCCACTTCCATGAATTGATGATATCTTGGATCAAATTTAAGGCACAATGTTTTCTCTAAGATATTTTTGAAGAGTGGATACCATCAACTTATACTACAAGTAGAGGACATGTGGAAGATGACATTCAAGACCAACATGGGCCTCTTTGAATGTCTTGTAATGTTGTCTGGTTTCACCATTGATCCTAGTACTTTCATGGGACTAATGAATGAAGTGTTTAGATATAGTCCAAGAAAAAATTATGATTATCTACTTGTATGATATATTTGTGAGTAGGTTATTTGAACTCGTCCAAAGAACCAATTGTATGCCAACCTTACCAAGTGTTCTTTTGCCCAAACCTCAAATTTTTACCTTGGATTTGTTATCAATGAGCATGGCATTCAAGTGGAATAATCCAAAGCACATGTCATATGAAACTAGCCAATAAATTATACCATAATTGAATTAAGTAATTTCCTTGGGGTTGTTAATTTATCCCACAAGTTCATTCTTCGATATTCCACTAGTTTTGCCCCCTTGCACCATTTGAAAAAAGCTAAAATTATGTTTCAATGGACAAAGAACCATGCTTGTGCCTTTCATACATTGAAATAATAGTTATGTACAACACTTATACTTATCATTATAGATATATCACAACCCTTTGGGATTGAGATAGATGCCTCATTGTTTACCCTTGGAAATATGTTGAAGTACAATGGTCATCCAATGGCTTATCACTCTAATATTTTTTCAGCTATAAAATATAACTATTCCACCTATGACAAGGATTTGTATACTTTGGTTCATGCTATTAAATATTATAAATACTACCTTCTTAGGAAGAAAACCATTGTTCACATTGATCCCTTGCCCCTTAATTTTATTCAATAAAAAATATTTAAGAAACTAGTCACATGAAGTGGGCATCATACTTATAGTATTTTGACTTGGTTATAAAGGACGAGAAAGGGAATAGAAACATAGTGGTAGGTTGTTTGAGTTTCCTTATAACAACTCCCTTTTTTTTAGAAATACAACTATACTCGCATAGGATATAGCAGTAAAAATATGCATGAAAATGGATACATTCAATAAAACATTGAATAATATTATTGATGAATATTTTAGTATAAACAATGCAAAAATTATTTGGTGCAAGGATTTTTAAACACATGGATATGACACTATTCATCTTTACAACTCTTGAAATTTTTGCTTACATCAACTCTTCATCTCCTCAAACACATAGGATATATAGCTCTTCATATTTCTCATGGGACAAATATATTAATGAATCCACATATCAACATATAAATAAACCTATAATTATTACACACACTAAAATAAAAACACTTACATAACTCCTCGCTTACATGATAATTACTATATACTCAAATATTTGCATGACTATAAACTAAACTATTTACATGGTACTTGCAATATTCGTGGTACTTGCAATATTCTTGTAAGTGGTAGATAATATAATACTTATAACCTCTCCCCACCACAAACATATTACATAATTTGGTAAGAAGGTCCTTTGCCTTCATGTGTTTTCAATTCTTCATTCTGGTCTTGGTCATTTTGCTCTAGATTTGAAATTCCTCCAAGTTTGGGCACTAAATCTATCTTTCTTTGTCTTTGTTCAAGTTGTACCTATTATGTCCTAAAACTAATGGTTGTTGTCACCTAAAATTGTCACACTTATAACAAGTCAACAATAATATAACCCATCATTGATATCAATATTGTCCCTCTTTTATTCGAGTTTGTTGTTTTATGTTACGATAATCTCTATTTTGATGCTAGAAAGTAAACCATCACAATAAAATAGATCATAGATTATATCACTATTATGTATAATTTTATTAAACTTGCTATCATATGTAGAATGTAATCCTTCATCATTTTTTTATTTGTATTTTTTGTTCTGTCATATCCCTATTTATTGTTTAAATATTTCAAACCAAAACTTTCTATATCAAGACATGTCTTTTGTACCAATTTTGTCTATGCTCAAATCCGTTTTTCCATATACTATATCTATTTCTTGAACAATTTCATAATGCACAATTGTTGTAATAGTCACATGGGCCTTCATTGATTCCAAATTATAAGTATATTTTACTATGAATTTTCTTTTACTTGAATTATACTAGAATAAGTCCCATAGGTCATTTCTCATCTTGAGCTCTTGTTTTTCCATTTCTTTTTCTATGAAGAATGTTTTTCCTATCCATATTGGTTGATTTTGTATGCTTAATTATTTTTTATTGTTTCATAATTTTCATGATGCCTTAGTTTGTTCCTTGCATCAATATTTAATTATTTATAAGTTGTTGAAAAAAAATTGGAACCTTTCTAATAAATTTTGTTTTGTTGTCAATATTATCAGTGTCATTGACGTTATCAATTCCTCTTAGTTTATTATTGAATATTTTTGAGTGATTTATATCATTACTATCTTTGTCACACTACTTCTCAATTTTAACCATACATTCTATATTAATAAGATATTCATTTTCTAAACCTACATTATCAAGGATGGATAAATCTATAATTTTTCTCATAAGGGACCTGTGAACTGTTTCATTTTCTTTCGTATCATTGTTATCTATTTTCTATATTTATTAGATCATATTTCCTCTTTGGTTTTCCCATTTTGGATATTGTTGTCATGTCAATGTATATTGTTTATGATTAGGCTAATATTGTCTTTGTTGGTATATCTAGAAATATCTATGCATTTGATTCAATTGATTTATAGAATGCAGTATTATTTGGTTTTTTTTTTAAATAAAAGTAGTTTTTTTCATTTCATTTCTAACTTGTTTTTCTATTTCTTATTCCTGAAGTATGTTGATAAATTCATCAAATGATGCACTTTTGTTTAGCACTTGAAGAGAGGTGACTAATGTCTTAAATGTTTTAAGAAGTTCTTTAAGTGTAACATTTACAAGATATTTTCATTCCACTTTCTCTCCCATAGTTTGTAGTTTACATTTTAATTCTACTATACATAAAAAAAAATAGCTCTATATTTTTTCCATTATGAACTTTTAGTGAATATAGTTGTGATTGCAAGTTTAGAATAGAGGCTTTACCTTATGCTTCAAATATTATGCATAATTTATCCCACATAGTTTATGAATACTTAATGGCACTCATGCAGTTGATAAGGTCATGAATGAAATTGCAAGAAAGGCACCATATATTTTGTACTTCTACATTCATGTTTATAATATAGCTATGAAATCGCTTTATTCCATTGTTAGTAACTTTACAAAGAACCTAATCCTTTGTCAAATATAGGATCTTCTATGGCTACCAATTCTATGGTGGTTTTATTTGTTGTTTCATAGTATCATTCTCGTTCACCAAGGTTTTGATTACCTCTAGAATTTTATTCATTGCAAAATTACTATTGGAATCATTTCTAGGGTTGTATGGAGAAAGGAGGGCTAGAAGTGGTAGTTGAAATGTAAATGTGAGTGATGTTTTCTAGATAGGATTAGTAATTATGTATAGTTATTAAAAATGATATAGGAGGTACTTGATTGAGTAAAAGGAATCAGAGAGCAATTTGGGATGGTACTATTCATGGGGGTGTTTTGAGAAATTTATGTTTAATAGGCCAATGGTGTGGCATGGGGTATATTAGATATCCTAATTATAGTATCTTAACTTATTTATACCTCTTCAAATATTGTATCTAGTATATGGTGGTTATTACTACAAATTATTCATGATAAATCATATTGCAAACCCTTGATATAATATGGTAATATTTTTTATTCATTTGGCCTATCACTATGTAAAACTAAATTTAAGGTTCTCAACAATCCAGTATTAAAATTATGGATATTTTATTGAAGGGATATTTATATGGTATTTAATTGAAATAAAACTTATTACCCATTTCTCGTACTTCCAAACCTATACATGAAAGGTTTAACTATAGATGCCCAAGCAATTATTTAAATACTTGATAATATCGTATAGCATAGTGTAGATTTATCATAAAGATAGTATATTATCATAAAGAGAGTATATTATTAAATGTACCATTATATCCTCCTCTTGACTATGATGTATTAACTTTATTATACACAACTCTTTCACATGTTTGATATAGTCATGTTCCCATTTCCATTTAATGTGGGTAAACCTTTAATAGTACCTAGGTGGATAGGAAAGTAGACTAAAATGTTAAATCTACAATGATATGTCTAATTAGGAAGGTATTTTGTGGGTCTAGAAGGAACACTAAGATTATATTTCTATGGATGTGGTTGGCTATACTATTCATGAGGAGGGTATATTACCTACCCTATATTTTGGTATGAGTGGAAGGGAGGGTATAAGTATGGAGGGTAATATGATGGATGTTGAGGATGTATACTTAGGTACATCCACTATTGGTTAGGTGGTTGGTACAAGTTTTCTTATGGAAGGGTATAATTCAACCCTAACTAATAGACTTATTGGTTATGAGGGGGTGCTCCTTGCAAATTTTAGTGTGCTTGGGTAGTTTGGGTGGTGTTAATCCCTATGTATTTCCTTGGGATACCTATGATCCTATTTTTCCAACCATAACTTACATAATTTTTTAAGATTTAATTTTAAGCTTATTCATCCTATTTGGACTAAAAACTAGACTAAAGAAACATTAGAGGCATTTGATAAATGGGATATATGTCGAATATATACTAGAGGTATAATTATGGGAGGTATATTTTGTTTGTTTGATGTTTTAGATTGGTAATAGAGTTGATGCATAAAAGTGCATTTCACATTATGTTATTTACATCAAATGGTGTCTAGAAAAGAGGGTTGTTGTGAATCACCATAGGTTCCTGATTAGTCAAAGGAGAGCTTACTAAGGTAGTTAAATAGATAATTTGCTAGCCCTACTAGTTTATTTGTAATGGTGTGAATCCTTGGATAATTTGGTCATCTATAGGGATCTTTCCCTTTGATGAGATTGGACTAGATGCTCAAATATCTTCAAATTTGTCCTCTTAATACACCCACACACTAGTTTTTTCTTTTCTTTTTCCTTTTGCATATCTTTGATAAAGTGCAATTGTGTGAATCAATCAATGTTATTTTATTTATTTTCAAGATTTTTATTGTGTATTCATATGCTTATACCTACATGAATAAACTCCTAGGGTCAAAATCTAGAAAAACAATGTCAATGCTTGAAAATTTTATAATTCTCTAAAAATTACCTATATTGTGTGTTTCACTCAGTAATGTAAGTGATTTGCTCATAATTTTATGGATTCACTTCTAGAATATAATTATTTTTAGTAAATTTTCAATTCAAGCTAATCACTTGTAATGTCATGAGAAATTGAATGATTCAATCAAAAATTCAAATGATTTGCTTGCTTTATTGAGCAATTCACTCAATTATCTAGACATTGAAGTTTTTTGTAAAGGAATAAATTTATCATGATAGATCACTTTGATAAAATCACTTGTTTTATGCATCTTGACTATATTCCACACTTTATCAAGAAAATATTTCACTTCATCAAGTGTATTTCTTGTTGTATTAGAATTTTAGAAAATTAACTAGAAATCTACCTTAAGTGCTTCTACCCATGGAATATGCACATGTGAGGTCAACTTCAAGTTTTTTCAAATATTGTCAAATCTGTTTATACAAATTTTACTTTTCTAATATTCAATTTAGAGTTTCCATCAACAAATTATCTACAAAACATAAGCATAAAAATAAAAAATTGTTAGCAAATGGGCCCAAAGATGTCACAAATTTATAATTCTAGAATCTTACAATCTCATGCATTCAATAATAACACCAATATTGAATAAAATAAAAACCTTTATTGATAACATTTATTCTCAATACAGTATCATTTTATAGTATAGAGCTTTGTCATAAATATATAACCTTACATGAGACTCTTCAATACACCTTTATTTTTCTCTCCTTAAACCCATGGGAGATGCCACCTTTCATATGCCTTAAATTATGACAAATTCTCTCATGATTACAAAAATTTATACTTCTACTCTTGAAACATCACACATGACTCTTCACTTACACATATGAATCCACTCATAAATAATAAACACACTTCTAATCTAAATATTTACAATGGTACTCAAGGTACTAGATTATGTAATACTACCAACACCCCCTCATATTTCATTATTTCGCATAAAGGTATTTGACTTCAGTCTCTAACTATTTTCTTTGTTTTCTAGTTGTGGTTGTCTTATTGCTTGAAGTTCTAGCACTATTCTATTGACCTGTTCCTACAATACTTGTTAGAATTTCTCATTTTCTATAAAAAAAAATTAATATGTCGATGATTTTATTCCATTATTATTTATTGATCCTTACATAATGTACTTTGATTTTTTCTAGTGAAATACTTTCAGTCTACTCTTCTCATATATCTTACAATTTAAAAATTTTCTTGGTTTTGATCCACACCTTTCATTTGTTCCTGTTATTATTTTTTTGGTAACTTTTGTACAATCATCAGTGCCTTAAGATATTTTTCAATGATTTGTATTATCATTCTTGTCATATTTTTTCTTAAATTGATCTATACTTTAATTGTCTATAATTCTTCCTATAAGGGCCCTTATTTAGTTTTCACCATATTTTTTTATTTCTTGAATCTCTTGAGCCAGATTTCCTCTCTGATTTTCTTCTTTTGTTCATTGTTGTTGCATAGGTGGATATCAAGATTGATATTTTCTCAGTTGGAAAATTTAAGAAGGTATATTCCTTTAATTAATTATATTTAGAGAATTTTATCTATAATAGATTTTGGTATGACCTTCCATATTACATAAATGATAATATCTTCTCCTTCATTCAGGTTGAGATTAAGATAATGTAAAAATATCATTTGATACATATTTCTTAGACATCAAAGCATTATTTGTCATTTAATATTTGATTAGATTTTCTAGTTCATATTATTGAAGAATGTTAACTAATTCAAAAAAGGATATAGTTTTAATTAACACTTGAAGATAAGTGAATAAATTTTTTAATGTTTTTGGGAGTGTTCTTAAATGCTATTTAAACAAAAAACTTGTCCTCCAATTTTTATCCCATAGTTTGTAACTTAGATTTAATTATACTACGCTTCAAGAAAATAGTTTATATTTTATCCCCTACGAACCTTTAAAGAATACAATTGTGATTCCAAGTGCAAAATAGTCACTTCATTTCTACCTTCAAATATTTTACATAGTTTTTTCCAAGTATTTTGTAAAGTATGTACTTCACTTATTTATAATTGAAATTCATTTGTTATACCAAATATGATTAACATGATAGATTTTGCATCATCATATTTAAATATTTATTTTCCATTTTCATATTTTGGCGTGTTCTTTGTTCCATTTACTATATACCAATTTTTTTCAACAATGAGTATTGAATTCATTTTAGTTTTCCATGAAGTAAAATTTTGATTCTTTAAAAATTTATGATTCAGAAAGGATTTTTTTTTTTGTATTTGCCATAATAGAACTAATTCTATTTTTCAATTTCTAATATCCTCAAATTCAAGTCCTTCTTTATTGTTCTAAATCAATCAACTTCAATTTTTTATTTTTAATACTCAATCAATAAATTTCATAATCTTCTTATTTATTCTACAAATTCTTATTCAATTAATATTCATTTCAAATCACTAAGCAAATTTTTCACATTTTAAATCAGTTTCTTCTTATATCACCCTACCCAACTTCAATTCCACAAATTTTCCTCCAAATTTCAATTTAAGCAAAAACCTTGAATTAGTTCAATCTCCAATTCAAATTTCAAATATTTAATCTCCTTATTTCTCTAAATGTTCATTGCTTAATTTAAAAAATCACTACCTTATATCTCCTACAAGTCACTTTAATTAAAAAAAACATGCTTATTCATGTGGTGCTACTCTTTGGATTTCTGGATGTGGGATTCATGGTGGGCTCTTAGATTTTTTTTGTGTCTTCGAGATGGGCCTCTATTTTGAATTCCATTGAAATCCCACTAGTTATCCTCTTCTAGCTCCTTGAAGCTGCTTGTCGATGGTTTTGGAGGTTTTCTTGGGGTTCTTACTATATGTTTCTGGTCTTGGTGGGGACCTGTGCTTATCGTCTTCAGCTCGTTCTCCATGGCTCCTTCTTTTGGGGTTACCTAGGACCTCCCCACATCTTTCTCATGGCTTGTAGTTTTGCAATGATGTTTCCTCTGCTTCTTTTGGTTTTTGAGTAGCTCTTCTTTCTACAAAGGGACTTCATGGTCTGAGGAGTTCCCCTATTTGTTGTACCTCTTTCCAGTCTTGTGAAAGATTTTGTTCTTTGCATTCCTACATTTTTTTAGTGGTTTCCAGGTCCCTTCCTACTGTTTAAGGGTATTTTGATTTTGTATTTCTAGTTTTCCGATGTTCTTTGCCTAGATTCTAGTTTTTCATTGCATGGGATTATGCATTTCAATTTTTTGAGGGTTTCTTATTTTCTTGACTAATGGGCTATTCATATTTGTGGCTAGGTAGGATTGTTCCAATGTTTATTTTTACTTATTTTTCCTTTTTCCATTGGGTGGTATTTTTAATTTTGTGGTTGGGTGGGACTTTCTTTTTTCCTACTTCGAGCATGATTTTTTGTATACTTCCTGAAGGCTATCCTTAACCCTATCCTAAAGGCTATCCTTAAGCCTATACTAAAGCCTTTCCTTAAGCCTGTTATTAGGTCCATCCTTGGTCGTTATTACAACATTTCTTGTGGCCTTGCTTAAAGTCTTGTGACTTGTTGTAATCAGGTTTTGGATCCCTTGATAAAAACCCACATAAATTTAAATGACCAAAAATCACATGCACTCAGCTAGAAAATATGTAACTATTATAAGACCAATAATAATATACCTTTATGGTGCTTTATCCTCAACTAAAATTCATCACTTTAGCATGCACACATGGCACTTTTGTCTTGAATCTAGGGTAACTTTAATGTCTCTAATTCTCATATTGATGTGCACATATTGAAACACTCTAATTTCTAAAATAATAGTACCTCTCAAATTATATTGAATCTCTTAGGTTGTTTCCTTATCAAGTGTTATGTAAGTGTTCAACTCCTCCTTCACACATAATTTCTCAAGAACTCGACTAGAAAAATTCTTAGTTTTTGCTTCAATGTCTATACTTCTAGGCACTCCTGTCCATGAAATTATCATATCTACACTTCTAGAAGCTCATTTCCATGAACTCTAAATCCAATTATATGTTCTTTAAACTGCACTCATATTGTATAGCTCATTTTCCATTCACCATATAAAATGCATATTATTCTCTCATAATTTAAATATTCTCTAGAAAATATTCTATCCAACATAAAAAACCCTTGATAAGCATACAAGAAATCATCATATACTCTAATAATATATTCTATAATGCTCTAATATTTTTCCTGCAATAATATATTCTCCAAATCACCCTCTTCAATAATTGTCCTTTAGAAATATTTCCTAACAAACATTCCTCCCTCAATTGTTCTCTAATTTGTTACCTCCAAAACATGTGTTCTCTCATTCCTGAATGGCTCAAAGTAAAGTGGCTCTGGTCAATGTAGCTTTGATTCCACTGTTAGAAAATGGACCTAAATACATCATAGGTTTTTAATTATAGGATCTTATAATCTCACATATTCAATAATAACACTAATATTTTACATGTCTTTTATCCTAATGGTGTTGAAGTGCTTATAAAATCTCTACCCTTCACTAAAATAGAAAATATGTATCGACCAGATATTTTGGATGTTTAAATGTGAATAGAAGGAACTCAAACTATGCGTGATAGAGTAATTTTGCTTATTTTTCCTAATGGTATTGAATTACTTGTAAAATATTTTCCCTTCACTATAATAGGAAATATGGATGGATCAAAGGCTTTGGATGGATAAATGTGAATGAAAGGGACTTGGACATTATAGACAATGCTATTTTAGAAATTTTTAATTTTAGTCCAATGTAAATTGGGAATAAAGGATTATGACTATAAATATTGTGGAGAGAAGGGTTTAAGAAAATGTTGTAAGCATTGAGTGAGATTACGACCCTTTAAGGTAAAAATATTATTTGTAGTGTAATTTGTTTTTAAATAAAATTTACAAAGTTATTTTTTGATAGTAAGGAATATAGAAGATTTTTAAAAGATAATAAACCCTAGTTTTTTTCACCAAATCCCTAGATGCTCTCTAGAAATTTTAGGGTTGATAGCATGCAGTTACCAAATTTTACTTGAAAGGATGGCATTGATGCTCAAGAATGGTGGATGAAGTTTAGATCTCTATATTTTAGGTATTTTTTGGGAATACCAACCTATTAGAATTTTAAGAGAGGAAGCTTATGGTTGGTGCAAAAGTACTGGTAAGGAAAGGAATTATAAGTCATTTGGGATGGAATGGAGCATGCATTCTTGAGTCAGTGGTACCCGTATAAAAATATAGCTATTTTGAAGGTCACCATCAAAGTATATGAAGAAGAATTAAAAAGGATTTAGAGGGAACTAAAAAAAAAATCATAAACAGGACACATTAGAAGAAAAAAATAATGATGATAATGTGTAAGTTTAGGGTTTTAGTCATAAGGAAAATTTTAAGAAGCAAGGATCCAATGAGAAGCAATAAGCAGTTATGGAATGCGAACATGTTGAAGAACCAACAAAAGACCTAAAATTTGAATTTCCAATAGCAACAAAAATAGATTCCATGGAATAAGTATCAATAAAGAGCAAGGAATCCCTATTAGAAATTGATAATTATGCACACAAAAAAGGGTATAAGGGATAATATTGTGATAACGAATTTAAAATAAAAATATATATTGTTGAAACATAACGTTAGGTTAATGTTGCAACATATTAGCACCCACACCACCCTAAGACACAAAAATATTGGAGGCATGTCTTAAGACATAAATATTATAGATCTATATGTATTTAGAAAGACATCAAGTATGGTAATATTTTGCAGAAAAAACATAATGTTTTTGTATTTCAAAGGGATATAGTAGCATCAAGTAATGATAGGACTAGTCATTCAAATATTAGAGTAGAGCAGCAAGAGCATGGAGCCAATAGAGTTATTATGGATATTCAAGTGACACAATGACAACTTGGAAATATCAAAGACCACCACTAACAAATATTTTACTTGGATGGATATATGAAAAATATTGGAAAACGTTAAGTAGCAGGATGTTGAATATTTAAAAAATAAAAAATAAAAATACCTCAAAAGATAAATATAAAAAATTTGGACTTTTTATGGAAAAGATGTAGGTATCTAGTTATAATGTCTAAATTGACATGATAATTGAATATATTTGAAAACTCTCAAAATTTAAAGGAGATATTTTTTATTTTTCAAGGGTGGAGGACCTAAGTACAACCACTTTTTCTCAAGAAAAATAAAAGAACACCAATATTGTACCTAATAAAAATACTTATTGATGACATTGATTCTCAATACAATCTCATTTTACAGTATAGATATTTACCATCAATATATAACCTTACATTATACTCTTCAATACAACTAACTTTTGCTTTCCTCAAAATCATAGGATATGCAACCTTTCATTTGTGTATCTTACATTATGACAAAGTATCTCAAAAATATATAATTTCCTACTTTTAATATTCACACATCACACATGACTTCTTACTTATACATATGAATTTTAATTTATATAGACACCTTTAACTCATAACTCACTCTTCATTACAAGACCCATAAACACACTTCACAACTTGACACCTACTATTTACATAATTAATAAACAAACTTCTAGTTTGGTACTCGAGCTATCAAAAAATGTAATATTCCCAACAAAAATATATGAAATTTTGAGCAAAACTTGCTTCAAATTTGAAAAAATTAGATAATTCGATTTAATTTCAACTTTTCTGAAAGTATAGAAACATTGAACGATTCACTTACTAAGTTGATTGATTCACTTTCTAAATTGAGAGAATCACTCATTTTTTTGTAAAATTTTTAATTTGCTCAAAATTGAGTAGATCACTTACTTTTACAAACAAATTGATTGCAAAGTGAAATATACTAAAAAAAATTTAGCCCATCATTTTTTCCTTTGATGGATGAATTTTTGCATCCTAAAAATTAAGAAAAAATTATAAAATAGGGTTTATCCCACTAGGCATTCAAGAAACTATGGTGATCTATGGAAATGACTTGACCTTTAATTTATGTGTTGTGCACCAAAAGTTGAGTTTCAAAAAGGCCTAATGTGTTTACCATAGGATTCCTCAACCTCTAAATTAAGGCTAGAATCATATTTTTCTCATTTATATCCCTCACCTAAGATAACTATATTTCAATAAAGGAAAATGCACATGCACGAAAGAAAATGCAATTATTAAAATGCATAATGTAAATGAATGAAGTTTAGAATACAAGAGAATTAGAGCAAATACAACTATTACATCATATCAAGAATGACATTGGATTAATCAACACATAAGAATGCATATAACATCAATATCCACCTAATAATTTGATGACAAAATTGATAAGCAAATGATAAGCTAGTCTAGAAGGAATCTACGTAACAACTATGTGCTTGAAAAACCATGAGAATGGTGCCACTAATGGGATGCACAAGAAATTATTATTTTTTACAGCCTCATAAGTACAAAATATAATGTGGGTTTTATAAAGTGTATCTCTAAATTATATAGGCCTTATCATTTGATTTTTATTTTTGTTTCTTATCTAGGTATTCACTTGGTCTATTGATTGGTTCCATTGCTTTTACAAGTATTTTGCTTATATTAGGAAGTTGAGTGAATGACTCCCTAAGAAAATCAACACCTTTATTGAGTGAATCGCTCCTTTGGTTCAATCAACAAATTTTACAAGTGAGTCATAATTATTCTAAAAAAATAGAAAATTTTGGATTTTTGAGGAATTTCGTATTCTTTTCTCTTTGTCTATTGTCCCTTCTATTAACATGTATAAAACTTTACAAACATAGTTTCACATTTCTACAAGGGGGCCTAATGACACTCCTAAAAGAGAATGGGTTGAGCATCCTAAAGGAGAGTCAGACCCACTTATACATTAAGTAATATATGAAATTTTATGGTACATCTTGCATAGAAGTAACACCATAATCATGTAGCAAAGGATAAAACTCAAGTCACCATTAACCTTAAAACCTAACACCATTGCATAGGAAATGATATGATCGAGCTCAACTACTATAATATCCAAAACTATAAGTTTTGGAGAAGGACCTAAAAGAGGCATCATATATATATTGTTGATTAACACCTTCTAGAAACTAGAGAAGTGAGGATATCTATAATTTCACTAAAAGTAATCTCAAACATGGAAACAAAAATTACTAGAAAATCCATAAGAAGGGAACAATTGACCAACATGATAGGAAGTGGTTTAGGAGTATATGGAGAAAATTCATGTATGGTTGCATATTTCTAAATAAAAACATCATATTTTATGCAATATTACAAATTATAATCCAAATAGGTTTTAGAATGCCCCATAAGGACACAATAATGGATCTTATCCACATTTTATGTATCCTAGAAAATATAATCCCATAGAGTGGATCCAAAGATACAAAATAAAGAAATATTAGGATGTATACCTAATAATATCTAAAGAGGAGTCATACCTTGGAAAAAATGAGTTAGAATTAAATAGATAATTTGATCTAAAAAATTCATTGCTTCACCCAAAAACTTGGGCTCCATCTACTTGACATTCAACATGCATCTAGTCATTTCCATGAAAACCATATTTTTCATTTAACCACTTCATTATACTTTAGAATATAGTGAAACATCCCCTTAAAATAAATTCCAACAAGATTAAATAAAGCACAAAAAACATGAATTTCATATTATTCATACTTTCTCAAGCACTTGATTTTATTCTCAAATTGATTTAACACAAGAACCTTAAAGTCCTAAAAATACCAAAGGATTTATTTTTTGTATTAATGGTAGTCAACTAGAAAAACCTAGATAAATCATTAATAAAGGTGAGATAATTCTTATTCCTAGAAATATATGGTATATTTATGGACCCATGAATATCACTATGTATAAGCTTTAATGTTGTGTAGTGCACCTAACAATCTCTTTTATGAAGGACTTTTAAACAAAGATTTTCAAATTTGCAACCCTTACAAACACCACTAGGAATACAAATCGGAGGAATATTAAAAGCTAAATGATAATAAGTCATGTATGTCAAGGATCCATATTAAATATTCCTAGTTCTATGATGTCATTTCTTGCTAGTGTCATCTACTAATACTACCATAGAACTAAAATATTTATTCTTGTGAGAAGAGGAAGAAAACAAATACTCATTAATATTGCACATCCTATCAAATTCATCATAGTATCCTAAGATAACTATCTTCAATCTATCATTAAAATCCTTAACTACTTATTTATTCAACCAAAATTCAACCTTCTAATTCATATGAGTAATGTGACATATGGAAAAAATATTGGGGCCCACAACTAGAACATGATTAAGTTCATTAAATTATGAGAAACCAACTATTATAACATAGAATCCATATACCTATAAAAAAGAGTCATTATTAGTTACTACACACTCTATATTATGTTATTTTCTATGAATATACAAGAGATGATTATGGTCGTTCATATGCTAGGTCTCCTCCAAATATATAATCTAGTATTCAAAAGAAGTGGATATCTAACATAGTTAATGAATAGCTACATATTTTCTATGATTTCTTACCATCATGATCAACCACACCTTGGGAAAGGAAAACAACAACATCAACATCCTCCATTTTGGATACCTCATCAATCTTCTTAACTTATATTTAACAAAAGTCTACTTTGTGTCCTTCCTTCTCGCAAAATATGCAAACAAAATTCATGAGATATTCCATGGATTTCTTCACTTCTTAATTTAGTTTCTTTCAACATATCATTTAGCCACTTCCTTGACATGATTCTAGATGTTGATAGAACACATTATTGTCATTGAACCTCATGGTGATGAAAGTATGAACACATCATCAAGATATGGGTTAATATTATGGGAAAGGTACACTTAAATCATATAAAATACAATAACAACTATCTCATATAATTCCAAAATATTATTCAACACAATATTAATAATATTAGCATCTATTTTTCTACTAGTACCTCCTTTAGTAGTTCAAACGTCTTCTTTGTATTTTATTGAACTAACTAATATTCTCACTAATAATCCAAAAACTATACATGTCCAAAATAGTATTTTTTTCTCTAATGTATTAATTTGCATACAGTTAATGTTGTCACACATCTACTCAAAATTGTATAGTAGCTTCTTTGGATTTAAGATGTTTATTTGATTATTATATATAATATCAACATATAGAGGAATAACACAGTGGAATACCTCCTTGTCCTTGTCAAATTGATTTTGCTAATAAGAATTAATATTTTTTGTGTTCTCATTCATATATTTGAGGAGAACATTTGTCTAGAGTAGAGCTTCGATATTAAATATACAAATTGTATAACTAGGTCTATTGAGCAAGGGCATATGTTAGATGAAATTCCTATAGAACTATAGTATCTTCCATGTTTTTGTGACAAGAAATAATAATTATAAATTAAATATCTTATAAAATTATATTGTTTGAAGAAAATAGGTTAAAATAATTTTGTATAGAAAATTTATGGCCTTTAAAACTTTGACCTAGAATCACAAAAATTACCACAAAAATCTTTATAAACCATACATAAATTAAAAAATACCTTCATCAAATAGGATGATCTAATATATCACTAGTTGGATTATTAGGGGGTTCCAATTGTGCATTTATTGGTTTGTAAATTCGATAGTGCTCTACCAAACCATTTGTCACCAAGTGTTGCTAAACTAGACAAGGAAGTACCACTAGGATGGTAACTATGTAGGCTAATGAATAGTGTTTAACTAAACCATATGATATAATGTATCACCTTATAAAAAATTAAAAACTACTTATGCACCATATCTATTATAGAATGGTGTGGGATTTGTGTCAATTGAATAATAATATATCATGAAATTATTGGTTGATATTCTATTATATATAAAATTTGGATGTCACATCATTATGTTGCCATGTTGATCATCCATTCCACATCAACTACAAGAGTCTCAATCATCATTCCAATACAAATAAAAGGATCTAAAAGGCATTTAAACAATAGACTTATAGGAACACAATCCTGAGGATACTTTCCCTTAGTCATAATCCCATATGCATGCTTAGATACCAAAGGACTTAGCTTAAAAATAACACAAGTTGGATGAACCACATATATTCCTTACCCAAGCAAATGGATATGGTAGGAACTAAACCCATGGTCCATGGAAAAATTCCTAAACATAAATATTTCAAAAAAATAAGGCATAAAATATTTCTAGCCTAATCAAAGGGATACATAATTTTTACACCTCCATGTTGATCAATGTTATGGATGCATCTATTTCATAAATATCCACAAATGTGCTGCTCAACCTAAATGCCATTCCTCCAACTTGATATTTTTACCTTTTCACCAGAGGTGTGATCACTAAACTATAGAAGTAACACCTATGAATAAACTTGAACCCATGATTAAGTTTCATTAGCATATTATCAAATTCATGAAGAATCAATACATCAATACCTCCAATGAGTTTCATATATAAAATCCACATAACAAGATATCTCCCTTTGAAAACATCCACTTTGTTTCCCAATAATAACATATTCATGGGAATATTATCTTTTTAAAATTTAATTTTTTTAAAAAGGAGACAAAAAAAAATATTTTTTACTAATGTACTCATATTGAAAATGGAAACAAACTTAAAAAAAAAATTTAAAATTCAAGTGAGGGTTTTAAACATCCTCAAAAAAATCAATTCAATAGCTAGTGTATCCATCCAATTAAAAACAAGTGAAATTGAATGTCAAGAGAGCAAGGAGGAAAAATAAAAGGAATGTCTCACCTAGAATAAAAAACCTATTATCGCATAGTGATATCGTCATAATACAAGTCCACCTAGGCTCTCAGTGTATAACCCTAAAATATTATTGTAACAAGAAAAGCTTCTTCGAAGTACTTTTAAAACCATAATACTTATATAACTATAACGGAAGAGATATCATCAAACATGATGTTGAGTAATGCATATTCACATAAAATCTAATATCAAGGTGGATTCATCAATACTTTCTAGAAATAGATAGAATCAATAGATTAGCTTGAACAAATAAATTACTCATAGAATTGGAAAAGGCAATATAAAATTTATCAGACACCAAAATAATCCCACTATAATAAAGAATAAAAATTTCAAATAATAAAAAAATGATTAGTTACAAGGGATATACATACTAGAGTGTGTGCAACATTAGGTCACAATCAAATATTTAACCTATGGTTTGTTAATAAAATATTACAATAAACCCATATATGCATACAAATGCCCAAATGGTTATAATATAAAATTTGGCTTTGATATCAATCAAATATTAATACCACCTATTCTAGCATTTTTAACATGGCACCAAATCTTAAAAGATAAATTTCTCTATTAAATGGTGATAACATATTAAATCCTAGATAAATTTTATATTTGATCTCTATTGGAGATAATGCATTCTTAAAATAGAATGTTTAAGGTTTTACCTCACTTATGTAGTCATTTAATAATAAAAAATTAGAAGCTATAGTTTCAATTTATGGAAATTAAAGCTAATAATGTTGATAAAGGAAGAGTCATATGATATTATGATCAACACTAATGTCAATCACACAAGAATTTCAAAAGTTATCTAATAATAAGTTGAAAATATGAAAAAGGTTATATTACAATAGTGATGAATCTTGAAAAATCTATTGTACTTAAGGTAAAGTATACATAAATATAGAAGAATGGTTTGACAAGTTGAAAACCATGAAATAAAGAGTTAGATACCCAATTTGGTTCTTCATTGAAATCACCATTGATTAAAAATATAGGGGAATATTTTGTTTAATAATATCAACAAGGTGAATGAAGTCTCTAACTAGAATAGTAGTTTTGAATATAAAAGTGATAAAAAAATACAACATTCTGATTACTTTTTATAGCCCTATAAAGTCATACAAAAATATAATCATCTACACTAGCATCTGACATACCTTAAATGGGATGCTTTTATAAATATAATGTTGCAAAAGGAGACTATAGAAAAGCAATCTAGTGCAAAACTATAAGCTTCTATTTAATTTGTTATCAATATAAGGTAAAATAGTCTTACTAAATGTCATGACCCTCCCTTGGAAAAAATTTCAATGGATGGATTTATGATTGACTGACTATTTCAAGATTAGTTTATGCAGGACATATATTTTAAGGAAATATGATGTATCTTATAAATGGAATGATTGGTAATTTCATGTTTAATTTCTGAAAAACACTTATTTAATGGAATAATATGATGTTGCTAATGGATTTGCACTCTTGCAAGAACATGTTTTTTGTGCGTGGAAGAAAAGATTAACCACCGAGAATGGGATATCAATGAAGAGTGAAATGATGTGATGATTCATTCATAGAACAATAGGGGCAACATGGAAGAATGCTCTTTTCATGTAGTTGCATATCATGACTTGCATGAGAGAAATATATTATTTTATTGCTTGTTAATATTTCTTTGATGTGATTTCATTGGAAATAATATTTCTTTTTTATGAGTTTCCTATGGATATAAAGAGATCTATTGCAAAGAGAAATAAATATTTGGTTATATTGTTTCTTTATTTTAAAAGAAAAGTACAAATGAATTTATCTTTTTTTTTGGCATTATTGTATTAGCATGAATAAGAAATATTGTTTCCACTTGCTTGTTTTCATTAGTGGGTAAGGCTTCTTGTGTCATTAACATTTTAGTGAATATTCTTGTTTCCACACACTAAGGAAAGATAATATATCATGTAACTCAATGTTTGTTAGGGTAATTTGAATTATCACTTCACTTTTAGGGGAACTTGTGCAAATCCATCTATCGAAATGGATGATTTTATTATCTCCAAATATTTCTATGATAAATATTTTAGAATATGATTGTATCTGTTAAAAATTAATCATAAATATTAACTTGTTTGTTGGTCTTTCCTCATCATTATTTAGAGGAGAGGGGATCATGTGAAGTGGAGTGGAAACACAACAATACCTCCATAACATACCAGGTTATTTGAACGAGGGAGAGTTGGTTACTCTTCAGATGGATAGATGAATTAAAAAAAAAAATAAGATGATATAGGAAACAGAGGTGAAGAGGATCGGGTAATAATAGATGACTGAATCACTTGGCTGAAATACATAGTGATACTAAGGTAGACTTTGAAAAACCTTTTATTTTTCAACATGGAACTAGTAAAAAACTTATGTTTATATTCATCACCCTATGGTTTGAATTTAATGATCTCATTACTGGGGTGGATACGTATTTCCACCAAAATATTTTTCTCTAGAAAATATTATCATTCAACTATTTGTTGTGTTAGTTGGAGAAACAATTTATGGGATATCGAATATAAAATTAAACCCATGAGCCTGGAAATTTTTAAGACATTATCAGTTTAAAGGTATTTTGAAGTTTCAGTATAACATCATTAATATGGCTTTGCTTTTAGAACTTAACATCTACAGTAATTTGTTTACTCATGTCTTATTTTTAGAATTTAAATAGTTCAAATAATTCAATGACATTAATGATACTTGATGAAAAGGCCAGGTAATAATATGTAACAACGAACATTTGAAGACTTTTTTAGACTATGTATTATGGTATAAGAAAGGGGATTGGTTAGATTCTATGCTATTATTACCATAGATACCAAGTAGCTTTGTAATACTACCATATAAAAACATCGAATTAATAGTAACCAAAAATGATAAGGAATATTGATTATGTTGTTAATATGCTTTGAAACATAGTAATATGGGATTGAATGGAGGTTGTGTGTGGTGATAACATATATTGCATTACTTAATACCTATATGATTGAAAAATATACTATAGCGTCACCCTAACAAAGCTATTATTAGTAGAATTGATGTAGAAGAATCTCAGTCTTCCTTTCATTTATTCTATTCAATGAATTTTGTTGAGTGAACTTGAGAGTGTTGGAAATTTTATGTGAAATTAAAAATATTTAGTATGAAATACAAATAGATTCAACATTATTTGGAAATTCATCTATTATAAGTGTTACTAAATTCAAGACCCATTATATGCTGAAGGATATTATGGCTTTGCGTATGTTGTATGTTTGTTTTTGAATTGGTTTTTATCACCATGAAAGAAAAGTCTTTATGTGGAATTTTGTGTGTAAAGGTTTGAATAAATTTTATCAAAAATATTATTTGATTTATGTTAGAATTTAAGTGTTACGTTTGTGTGATGTGTTCTTTTCTTTTAGATAAATATAAACCAATTTAGGTGTAGGAAGAATGGAAATTCCTTGGAAGCAAAATCTAGGTGTTATCTTATAATTGGATTCTGGGGGCATGGAGCCCAGTTTTTGCAGATTATGAATATGATTTTTTGTTGGTATGATATAAATATTTAGTAAAGAGAAACAATCACATTTTTAATTGTAGTTTGTTTTTTATAAAAAAATTAGAAAGGAATTATGAATTTTGTTTTATGGAATTATCTGAATGCATTGGAAAGTAATGTATGCATTCAAAATTGCACTCTCATGCTATAGGTTGTTCTGATACCATGAGACATCTCCTTCTCAGTGATTTAAATAAATTACATGAGTAAGGAGGAAAAGAAATCATTCAGAGGCATATAGTGGTGAACAGTGTTACTAACTATTATTCCCTAGTCCATGATTGAAGTGGACTTTGTAAGCAATACTTCCATTTATACTAAAGAATATTGTATGATTTACTTTGTAATTAACAATGATTTTAGACTTCTCTAAGTGGAGGATAATCCTTGGTTATAATATGATTCAAATTTTATTATTAATAATAATATCTGATGGGAAATTAAATTGTGAACTATTGAGAAGTGTGTATTATGATTCTAATTATGATATAAAGAGTATGTTAACTTCATTTTTGCAATGAAGAGAAAAAAAGTCAATATTTGTTGTTTATGTAAATATGGAAATTTATTTTGTTGACTACAAGAGAAATACAATTTTATCCCGATTAAGTGAATGGTTATGAAAACTTGGATTTTGTTTAATATGATATTTTTTTAAAGCATAATGATAGAATGATTCTTTTAAGCATAATGAAATTTTATAGCAGTTTCAATTAGCATGTATCAAGAATTTATTTATGAGAAACAACATTGATCTATTAGAAAAGGATTAACCCAATTATATTACATTGATAAGAACAAGTTGTGGGATAGGTATGTTACCTAACCTTCTAGTGTTAAATAACTATGAATGCAAACACCTTAAGTAGTATTGGTCATGTAAAGTTGTAAATGTTATGGGTATATATTTCTTGGTAAGAGTGTGAAGAAATCTTCAAGAATATTATATATTTTGGAATAGGTAAAGGTAAAGCAAAAAAGGAACTCTTATTAATTCACTAATTTCTATATATCCTTGTTATCTTAAGGATTTACTATGAATAACCTCAATAGAGTAACCATAGAGAATGGATTTAAACACTTTGAACATATGAATAGAAATCCATTGATGAGAAGACTAGCTCAAAATGGATATGAGATAGATAGTCTGAATTCTACATGCTTTGCAGCCACATAGATGGATTTATGTAAGGGTGTGATGATTATAGTACCCGTATTAGCATAATGAGAGGGTTAAGCTAGCTCATTTGAAAATGAGAAAGATAGGTCTAGTTTGATATTACAGCTAGTGCACTTACATAGATATTCATACATAGGTTGTAGTGATTGGTGTACCGTGTATTGGATCTAAGTGGGATGATTCATACTCAACATTATGGAGGGAAAATAACTTAATTAAGGAATCTTAAGTTCCTTGGTGAGATTTTAGAAAATTTCCTTGTTGAAAAGGAATAAGCAAGTTCCTAATAAGTGTAGATATAAAATAAAATTACCCATGGCTAGGATGGAAAATTTGGAATGTGAAATTTGGTATCAAAGCTCATGGTCATAGGACTATAAGCTTCCTTGTGCAAAACCTAGGTATAAATGGACTAGGTGAATACAAAACTTTATGGGTATACAAACATTAGAAGGGTTTTACCTCATGAAGGTTAGGGTAGCTAATGGTACCAAATATTATTGATTTATCAAGTTAACTAAACATTTAGCTAAAGGTAGAAGGGGCAATTCAAATAAGTAATTGTGACCTAATTCGTACTATCTCTCCTGTGTGTGGCTAGGAACAATGATGTAGGAACTTTATGTGAAGCTTATTTCTTATTAGAAATAGAAGAATATATAAGCAATACAATGGAATCTCATGTAGGTTAAGTGGTTGCAATAATTTTCCAAACATGGCCAACCACTTAACTAATAGATAACTATCTTCTAAACAAGGATGACAACTAACTACTAGAAGACAAGACATATCCTAATAGTTAACTAAACACCCAAACAACTTAACAACCTATTTCCAACATGGGCATAGTATGTCTCACATGAACACAAAGTGTAAGAAATAGGAAATTAATAAAATAATAAATAATACTAACTTAGGCTTAAATGGATAAGCCTAAGTATCCTCAAAAATCTTCCCAACCATAGAAGCATTGGACCCCAATGCTCTCAAAAATTGTGGAAAGTCATGGGCCATATCATGGTGAGTAATCTAGTGAGCCATGTGTGGAAAGTGATCATGATGGGTGACAAGGTAAGTAGTGGAAGAACCCTATCCAGTGTGATGAGTATTTATCTTGAAAACTCTATCTAAAATAACTGAAAGCTGATGATCAAGTTCCACTGTTGTTGTAGGGCTGATGATAAGAACAAGTACCAAAAGAGGATCCTAAAATGGTATATCTTGAAAATGGTGCTTATGCAAAGAAAACCAAACTCTTTCTCCAACCTGTGATGAGTGAGGATTGTGATGCTTGTGCACCATGCTCTGCTACTCCTATAGAGTCTCCTACAAGTTTTTTGGTATCTTTCCTAGAATGCTTTGTCAGTGCTCAATTAAGAGAGTGTCCTTAGCTTGCTCCTTCATGTGCGCAATGGTGGGAGTGGTCAAATCCAAAGGTAAATTCTATGGATCAAGTGGTTTTTTATCCAAAGGCATACCCAAAATGATACCAATAGAATGAATGGAATATATATCATGAGTGAGAATGATGGGTTCCTTAACCACTTGTTCTTGTGATTGTTCATTTGGTGGGATTGGAAATTCTTTCTCATGTGCCTTTGATGGTTCTTGTTCTTAATTTTGAGTGGAAATTATGTAATTAGTACCCAAAATGATTGCTTGACTTAGTATCTTACGAAATTACCTACAACTTAACATAAAATTTGATATGGGTGTAGTGCTTTGTATCAATTAGGTTTTATCATGCAATTCCAATGTGTTTGTGTTCTTTTTAGCATGATATACAATATTCCTATCAAATTTATAGGGTTTACCTAGAAATACTCCACAACAACCCATCTCTATGATATCATATCTTACTTTTTCCATAAACATATCACCAAAAGCAAAAGTCAAGGTGCATATTCGAACCATGTTTACATATCCAAAATCCATGTAGACAATACGTCATGATCCCTAGATCTGTCATACAATTTTACCTCATATTTAGCTTTACTGACATGATTGTGATGAATTTTGATATCACCAAGATTTAATTGCACCACAATATCTTTGACCTTATCTTCCAAAATGTCTACTCCTATATTAAGGTTTTCCATGTTTGTTTTGAGGTCTTGAGCCATTTCATTTCGTGTATATGACAAACTACGAGGATTACAAAAATGGTATTTGTAAGAAATAATCTAGGCTTTAGGAACAATTTTCAGTTTCGTAATGCTAAAAATTTACTTATATTTATAATAGTTTGCCTTTCAAAATTAACAAAATGGGCTATTTAAGCGCTCTTTACAAAATTAAAATTAATTTTGCAATACAAAAATAGCACTAAAATGTGAGAAATTAGCCCTTACAATTGGAAAAATTTATCTTAGGAGGTAAAACATATTTGTGAAATGTGCAAAAATTACAAAATATCACCTTTGCTGCTATTTTGCTGGTTTTGGGACCAAATTTGATAATTTTTTAATTTTAAAATTTTGAGTTTTAAAATTTTAAATTTTGAATTTCAAATTTTCCTGCCCTCCAACGATTGAAAAAAATTTGAATTTTTGCATAAAAATTGTTTTATATCCTCAGTCAACTAGGGTGGGAATTCAATTGCCTTGTGTGGTCAATGGTTGGATTTTTCAAACTCAAGGTAGACAACAATCACAAATTTCCACGTGCCCAATGGTCAAGTTTTTTGCATGCCCAACAGTCACTACCTCACAAAACTTAACCATGATGGATCTATCAATGGAGATGCAACCAACCGCCTCTGGATTCCTTGAGATCCACGCACCCACCACTAGCATATCACCACCATTGGTGTGAGCCCACGGTCTTGTGTGACCACCAATATGTGGTCACAACAACTTAGTGTACTCTCACACTTAAAATGCCCACAATTGCTCTTGTGTGAGCAATGTGGGAGTATTTTCCTGGCTATAAAACAATTTACAATGCTTCCCACCTCTAGAAAATGCAAAACCACTATCATGAAACTGCTCAATATCCTCGATATCAAAAAATGCTTCCTATTTTCATAATTTTGTCCATCAAAAAAAGACTTTCTGATGATGTGTTACCATGTGGCATGTCTTGATTAGGGTTTTTTTTTGGTTCATTTTGATTGGTTGTGCTCAACCTTAGGATTTACTTTAATTTTTTACCCTTTTCTTTACATACACCACCTATGCACTACTGTGATCACTGCTTGGTTCTAATATTTGTTTTTATCATTGCCAGTGATGTCTTTCATAACATGCTCAAACCTGGAACCTTCCTCTATTTTTCTTCACGTACTATATTTTCTTTTGTAATAATTTAGGGTTTCATATTGCTATATTGCATAGCAACAAGATCTCTCATTGTCTATGTCACCAGCTACGTCCCTTCAAATCCAAAATTATCGCTACTTGATCACCAAGAAAAATGGATGTCTACTCACTATCATGGGATGATTTATCACTACATCATCAGATAACTTTTATTTGACCTCATCACTATCACAATTGTGCATGATCATTTTAGTGCAAGGCACGACCCTACTGTGTTATTATCGATAATCATTCGGGTAGTCATCGATGTACTGATAGAAAATGCCATCACTAGGCTAGAGGATGTTAGGGGTATATGATCACATTGGAAGGTGAGGCTCAGTTAACAAAAATGCCACTATTGAAGTCTACTGGTAGTGGGTGGCTATAGGTAATGGCTCATTGGTGATTGGGTTGGCAGTGAGAGTAAATATGTTGTTTTGCCAACCAATCTGGCAAAGGATGTTGTTCGACCAACCAAAATAAGCTAAATAGGACCTGGCCTATTTTTAACCTATGTAAGGTTAATTAAATATAAATTTTAATAAAATATTAATATTTATATAGGAACATTAGCTCAAATTAGCTAATTTTCATGCAAGATACAAGGAGGAAATTCTTCTTCGGAAAAAACCTATAAAAAATTCCTCTTGGCCAATATTGGCCTTAATATTTATAACTATTCCTCAAATATATTCCTTGAGATCTTCAAAATAGCAAATTTTTGCAATCTCCAAATTGGATAATTACCAAATTATTTCATGCAAAGGTTAATATGATTTACCCTCTAACCTACTATTAGGGGTATTCGATGTAAGGGTAAATTTTTCCCTCTGCTACCTTAACATCAACTGATGCTATAGGTGGCTTCAAGCCAATTTCCACTAGTAGCTACCTAGGATATAGTGCACTAGAAAAAATCTAAATATGCACCTAGCAAAGAAGTGGAAACTTGTCCTCCTTCCTGAAAAAAAAATGAATCCTTGGCTCTGATTACAAATGATGTAGGAACTCAACGTGAAGCTAATTTATTATTAGTAATAGAAGAATATATAATAAATACAATGGAATATCACATAGGTTAAGTTGTTGTAGCAATTTTCCAAACATGTCCAACCACTTAACTAATAGATAGCTATCTTGAAGAACACAAGCTTATACCGAGAGGGGGTGAACAGTATAAGACCACTTTTTACTTTTCTTTCCCAATCAATATTATGCAATGTATAGATAGCAATATCAACAATAGTAATCAAAGCAATGCACAAATCACCACACACAATAGAGACACCAATTTAACGTGGTTCACCCAATGTGGGCTACTCCACTGAGAAAATATTTCACTAAAATTTTCTCAATCAATCTCTTGGGAATCCTTTCCCTATTACAATGTTTATGGACCTCTATCCAAAGGAGACACCAATCCCCTAATCAAGTTCATGGATCTCTATCCATAGGAGAACTCCTTTCTCCTAAGCTCTGGCTGGTGATCTTCTAGAAGAACTATTGCCCCCACTACACTGGCTAATGGATCTCTATCCACTAAAGACTCTTGTCCTCACTGCCCTGGCTAATGGATCTCTATCCACTGGAGACTATCATCCTCTATACTCTATCACCTCCAAAGCTCTATCTCAAATCTGCACTAAACATAATCCTTCGGTCTAGCACAAATCTGCTCAATATCTATCTCTAGTCTAGCACAAACCTATCCTCAAATCTGCACCAAAATCTATCCTCAAATCTGCACTAAACACAGTCCTTTGATCTAGCACAAATCTATCCTCAATATCTATCCTCAAATCTGCACTAAACATAGTCCTTCGATCTAGCACAAATTTATCCTCAATATTTTTCCTCAAGCCTTAACACAAAGCTTGACTTAATCACAAATCAATTCTACTAGATCTGCCCCAAACCTTAACTCAAGGTTTGAACAAATCAATCAATCAACTCTGCTCTCAAGTCTTCTCAAAGACTTATCTCAAATCTACCTTGTAAGCTTCCACAAAATCTCACACTAATCTATCCACAAGTCCTCTCTAGAACTTGTCCAATCTACTCAATAATTTTCTCAAACTATATTGTAAGCTTCCATAAAATCTCACACAAATCTATCCATAAGTCTTCTCTAAGACTTACCTCAAATCTGCTCAACAAGTCCTCACTAGAACTTGTCCAATCTCATATAAACATATAGAGAATTGTTAGAGACTCAATATGCTTCACATTCACTATAATGCTTAATCACTTTCAATCTCTCTTTTTACCATATAAACATATAGAGAATTGTTAGAGACTCAATATGTTTCACTCCCCTAACCTCTCTTTTTACCAAAAAATATAGAGAATTGTTAGAGACTCAATATGTTTCACACTCACAAACACTCAACCTCTTTCTCAAATCAATTTAGAATATAGAACAATTTGTTTCACATAACTTGAACTATCACTTCAACACATCCACTCAACTAAGCTCAAACACTTTCACTCAACCAATCACTTCAACAACTCCTTTTCAACAATGCTTATCAAGTAATCCTCACATAACAATGATACTCATGATCTTTGCAAACCCTAGTTCAAGTTCTTCACTCAACCAATCACTTCAACAATAATGCTTATCAAGTAATCCTCACATAACAATGATACTCATGATCTTTGCAAACCCTAGTTCAAGTTCTTCACTCAATCACTTCAACAACTTAATTCACATAACAATGATACTCATGTTCTTTGCACAAACCCTAGCTCAAGCATATGAAATATTTACTCAATATTTCCAACAATGCTTATCAAACAAGGTTTCTAGAATCAACTTTCATTCTAGAAAAACCAAACTCAACAATGCTTATCAAACAATCCTTTTCACTCCAACTTAGCATTCACAACATTCAACAATCACTCACTAGGAAGATGTGCCCATACCTTTTTGTTTGATGAAGAAGATAACCTCAAAACCTATCTTAAACACAATTTTCTTCTTTACCAATTTCAATGGTTAGATGACAAAATATCACACTAACACTCTCTCAATATATTTCTCAATTACAAAAATAATCAAACTCAAATACACCTTATTACTCCTTGAAATTAGCAATCATCAAATCACACATAAAAATAATTAACATCACCTTATAACTCCCAATATGGCAAAAATAAAATAATTTATTTTCACCTTATAACTCCCACTATGCAAAAGGTAAAAATGTTTTTCTACCTTATAACTCCCAACCAAGGCAATTATCAAGCATACCTTAGAATATTGAAGCCTCCGCAAAAATCATCATCGCTTAATTGAAGCCTCCACCAAAATAGCTATCACCTTGCTCGAACCCGTGACCTCTCAAGTCGTGCACGCCCTAGCACTAGGGCCTCAACCATGTGGGCTAAGCCTCCCACGTAGACCAAGGAGTGCTCGCTCCTTCTTCACCACTCCCACCGGTGCACGAGGGCAAAAAGACCAGCAAACAAAACCCGTGCCTTGCATGAATCGAAACCCGCACCTCACGGCTCCCAAAGCACTATGCAAGCCTTGCTTGCCAGCTCGGCTGCTATGGTGGACGAGTGGGGACAAGGGTCTTCCCCCTTTGACTTCTTCTTCTCCTCCAAAAATCATGAATCCACTTACTTCCCTCTACCGCATGCGAAGACGAATTCGTGCAAGTGTTATTTGATATTTTAAAAACTCATATCCTTCCACCTTAGGCGCTTAGCCTTAAATATATATTTCCTTCAATTTGCATGATGTCGGCTCATTTAAATTTTTGAATTGTCACTTAATAAAATATTTTAATTTTATTTATATTTAACCTTAGGGTTAAATAAAAATAAATAAAATTAATTTAATTATTTAACCTTAGGGTTAAAATAATAAATTAATTTATTTTAAAATACTTTGGCAAATGCATAACCGATTTCCTTCCTTGAATGGCCCTGATGGCCTTGAATATTATAATAATAAATTATTATAATATTAATTTTTACTTGCACTCCATTGCAACCTGATCTTCAAACTTCGATCGTCAAACCTTCTTCAAACTTGTTAATCATCAACTTAGGAGGAAACCTTGCCTTGCTAACCTTTGACCATGTCATCAATGACAACTCAACTACTTGCACTACTTCACTAAAACTGACTCTTGACATCAATGACCACTCACTCTTGACATCAATGACAACTCATCTACTCAAAATGTCCAACAATCTCCCCCTTTGTCATTGATGGCAACCCAATTACCTTTTACAACTTCCTTAACCTTTTTCTATTTTGCTCCCCTTGGGATACTGCTCCCCCTGACTCAATGCTTTCCTTTAAATCAAATCTCTCCCCCTTACTCAAATCTCTCCCCCTTTGACATCAATGGCAAAGGGTCACCTTTGGGGCTCGGGGCTAAGAATGAGTCTCTTAGCTTAGCCCCTCCCCCACCTCCTCTTGAGGTGGTTAATTCTAGGGTGGGAGTATTTCTACTCCTAGCAAGCACTGATCTTTACCTTTGTCCACTTTCCTTCTCATCTGATCCTTCTGATTCCTCTAACTATTTTTTTTCCTGCTTGTCTCTGGAATTTTTGCTCTACACCACTTTGTTGTATGTCCATCATTATTGCACTTGTAACACTTAATATTGTTATTCCTTGGAGGTGCAAATGCCTTGGGATTTCTCCTGGTGAAGCCATATCTATTCCTGTCATGGATCCTGTAATTCATTGCCTTGTGACCAAACTGATTACATGAGTAGCAATACCCATGAAAAGGTTGCTTGTTTCTGAAGTTCCCATATTCCTATCTTTCATGTGTCCTGCATTGTGAAGCCTTGTGCCCAAATCTGTGACATGAGAAACATCATCCATTGAAATTTCCTTGCCTTGACCTCATTGGTCTCTTAGTCTCTTTTACCCTGTGTTGGTTCTTGTTCCATCTGTTCCTCTTTTGTGCATTGTTCTTTTCCTTGTTGAACTTTCTATTGTCCAACTCATCCTCAGAAGTCTCACTTTCTCTCACACTATCTTCTTCTAAAGTTTCTTCTTCTCCAGAACTTGAGGTTGACTCATCTTCTTGTTTCTTTTGAACCTATTCAAAACCAAGACTTATTTTGTTTGTTGACCTTCTTTGTACCTTGATCATCTTATCTATGATCTTTGAGCTCTTTCCAAACTTGTGTAGCTTATCCTTAGACTTTTCTAATTCTTCCCTTAGTAGAGCTACTTCTTGTTCTAACCTTTCACATTCTAAGACCTTTGCTTCTAGCTTATCTTTGAACTTCCTTGTCTTAGCCATTGACTTATTTAGATCCTCTATAAGCTTTCCTCTCTCTTCATCACATTCTTGAAATTGAAGCTTAAGTTGGGAGTTTTTCTTTCTTACCTTCTTTAATGTGTCAAGAGCATAAATAAGCTCTCCCTCAAGATCAACTTCTCCTTTCTCTGATTCTACCTCTATTTGTTTACCTTTGAAAACATCTTCATTCTTTTCTGACTTGTCTTCTATAGGATCACCTCCTTCTTCTTCTAGTGCCATTAGAATATTCTCTTCTGGTCCTTCAAGTGTATCTTCATACTCATCATCACTGAAACTGAAACCACTCTTTGTACAACTATCTTCAAGATGTCCAAAGTTACCACATCTAAAACACTTGAGAATTATTGGTGACCTTTTCTTCACTTCTTCTTTTTCTTCTATCAAAAATAGAACTTCATATTTATCATTATCTGAGAAACTATTATCACTATCACTTGAGTACTTACTTGCCTTGTCTGCATAGTAACTCCTCTTCTGTCTTTGAAAGAACTTCTTTCCCTGTTTGCCTTGTCCATCCTTGCCTTTCTTTTGGTACCTGTATTTTTTTGATTCCCTATTCTTATGATCCTATTTTTCTTCATCATTGTTATTTCTAGCTTCTTGACAATCAGTTGCATAGTGACCATACTTTCCACAGTTGAAACATCTAACATATTTTGCATCTTTAAATCTTCTTGAATCCTTATTCTTTCTACCATAATTTGCTTCTTCATCATTGGATGACTCATTGCTTGAATCTGACTTCTTTCCCTTTGTCTTCTTAGTAGCTTTGAAGGCTGCTTCCTTCTGGATATTAGGTTCCTCTTTTGTTCTCATCTCAAAAGTTGTAAGAATACCAAGTAATACATCTCTTGTCAAAGAATCACTATCTTTTGACTCCTCTATAGTAGAGATCTTTTCACTAAACCTTTTTGGGAGAGATCTTAAGATCTTATCACAAACATCAGATTCTTCAATCTCAAATCCAAGTCCTTGCATGGCGTTAACAACCTCATCTACATGAAGTAAATAAGCACTAATGTTTTCCTCATCCTTCATTCTTAATTCTTCAAATTGTCCTTTGAGATTTCGTATCTTTACCTTTTTGACACTTTTATCTCCTTCATATATGCTTTGCAACTTATCCCAAATTCCTTTTGCATATTTGCAATGCATAACTTTTATGAAATCTGTTCTATGCAAACCTCTCAAAATTGCATTCATTTCTTTTGAATTGTAATGATGTAGAAGCTTACCATATTTATCTGTAGGTGGAGTAGCTGGTGGTATGTATCCATTTTCAACTGCTTCCCAAATTTCATTGCCAAGTGCCATCAGGTGAATCTTCATTCTCATACTCCAAAATACATAATCACTTCCATAAAATATTGGAGTTGAATTATCTGAGGACCCATTCTTAGAATCCATTGTGTTCTTGTAAGATTTTCCTTCAAGTTGTTAAACTCTTCCGAAGGAACCCGCTCTGATACCAATTGAAGAACACAAGCTTATACTGAGAGGGGGGTGAACAATATAAGACCACTTTTTACTTTTCTTTCCCAATCAATATTATGCAATGTATAGATAGCAATATCAATAATAGTAATCAAATCAATGCACAAATCACCACACACAATAGAGACACCAATTTAACGTGGTTCACCCAATGTGGGCTACTCCACGAAGAAAATATTTCACTAAAATTTTCTCAATCAATCTCTTGGGAATCCTTTCCCTATTACAATGTTTATGGACCTCTATCCAAAGGAGACACCAATCCCCTAATCAAGTTTATGGATCTCTATCCATAGGAGAACTCCTTTCTCCTCTGCTCTGGCTAGTGATCTTCTAGAAGAATTTTTACCCCCACTACACTAGCTAATGGATCTCTATCCACTGAAGACTCCTATCCTCACTACCCTGGCTAATGGATCTCTATCCACTAGAGACTATCATCCTCTATACTCTATCACCTCCAAAGCTCTATCTCAAATCTACACTAAACATAGTCCTTCGATCTAGCACAAATCTACTCAATCTCTATCTCTAGTCTGACACAAACCTATCCTCAAATCTGCACCAAAATCTATCCTCAAATATGCACTAAACATAGTCCTTTGGTCTAGCACAAATCTATCCTCAAATATGCACTAAACATAGTCCTTTGGTCTAGCACAAATATATCCTCAATATCTATCCTCAAGCCTTAACACAAAGCTTGACTTAATCACAAATCAATTATTAGATCTACCCCAAACCTTAACTCAAGGTTTGAACAAATCAATCAATCAACTCTGCTCTCAAGTCTTCTCAAAGACTATGCCTTGTAAGCTTCCACAAAATCTCACATTAATCTATCCACAAGTCCTCTCTAGAATTGTCCTAAAAGTCCTCCTAGAACTTGTCCAATCTACTAAATATTTCTCCTCAAATCGTTATTGTAAGCTTTCATAAAAGCTCACACAAATCTGTCCACAAGTCTTCTCTAAAGACTTACCTCAAATTCTCTCAACAAGTCCTCACTAGAACTTGTCCAATCTCATATAAAATATAGAGAATTGTTAGAGACTCAATATGCTTCACATTCACTACAATGCTTAATCACTTTCAATCTCTTTTTACCATAGAAACATATAGAGAATTGTTAGAGACTCAATATGCTTCACATTCACATAATGCTTAATAATTTAATTCTCTTTTTACCATAGAAACATATAGATAATTGTTAGAGACTCAATATGTTTCATACTCACAAACACTCAACCTCTTTCTCAAATCAATTTAGAATATAGAACAATTTGTTTCATATAACTTGAACTATCACTTCAACACATCCACTCAACTAAGCTCAAACACTTTCACTCAACCAATCACTTCAACAACAATGCTTATCAAGTAATCCTCACATAACAATGATACTCATGATCTTTGCAAACCCTAGTTCAAGTTCTTCACTCAACCAATCACTTCAACAACAATGCTTATCAAGTGATCCTCACATAACAATGATACTCATGATCTTTGCAAACCCTAGTTCAAGTTCTTCACTCAATCACTTCAATGCTTAATTCACATAACAATGATACTCATGTTCTTTGCACAAACCCTAGCTCAAGCATATGAAAGCTTTACTCAATATTTCCAACAATGCTTATCAAACAAGGTTTCTAGAATCAACTTTCATTCCATAAAAAATCAAACTCAACAATGCTTATCAAACAATCCTTTTCACTCCAACTTAGCATTCACAACATTCAACAATCACTCACTAGGAAGATGTGCCCATACCTTTTTGTTTTATGAAGAAGATAACCTCAAAACTTGTCTTAAACACAATTTTCTTCTTTACCAATTTCAATGGTTAGATGACAAAATATCACACTAACACTCTCTCAATATATTTCTCAATCACAAAAATAATCAAACTCAAATACACCTTATTACTCCTTGAAATTAGCAATCATCAAATCACACATAAAAATAATTAACATCACCTTATAACTCCCAATATGGCAAAAATAAAATAATTTATTTTCACCTTATAACTCCCACTATGCAAAAGGTAAAAATGTTTTTCTACCTTATAACTCCCAACCAAGGCAATTATCAAGCATACCTTAGAATATTGAAGCCTCCGCAAAAATAGTCGTCGCTTAATTGAAGCCTCTACCAAAATAGTCACCGCCTTGCTCGAACCCGTGACCTCTCAAGTCGCGCATGCCCTAGCACTAGGGCCTCAACCACGTGGGCTAAGCCTCCCATGTAGACCAAGGAGCGCTCGCTCCTTCTTCACCACTCCCACCGGTGCACGAGGGCAAAAAGGCCAACAAACAAAACCCGTGCCTTGCACGAATCGAAACCCGCACCTCACGGCTCCCAAAGCGTTGTGCAAGCCTTGCTTGCCAGCTCGGCTGCTACGGTGGATGAGTGGGGACAAGGGTCTTCCCCCTTTGACTTCTTCTTCTCCTCCAAAAATCATGAATCCACTTCTCTTTGTCGCATGCGAAGACGAATTCGTGCAAGTGTTATTTGATATTTAAAAACTCATATCCTTCCACCTTAGGCGCTTAGCCTTAAATATATATTTCCTTCAATTTGCATGACGTCGGCTCATTTAAATTTTTGAATTGTCACTTAATAAAATATTTTAATTTTATTGATATTTAACCTTAGGGTTAAATAAAAATAAATAAAATTAATTTAATTATTTAACCTTAGGGTTAAAATAATAAATTAATTTATTTTAAAATACTTTGGCAAATGCATAACCGATTTCCTTCCTTGAATGGCCCTGATGGCCCTGAATATTATAATAATAAATTATTATAATATTAATTTTTACTTGCACTCCATTGCAACCTGATCTTCAAACTTCGACCGTCAAACCTTCTTCAAACCTGTTAATCATCAACTTAGGAGGAAACCTTGCCTTGCTAACCTTTGACCATGTCATCAATGACAACTCAACTACTTGCACTGCTTCACTGAAACTGACTCTTGACATCAATGACCACTCACTCTTGACATCAATGACAACTCATCTACTCAAAATGTCCAACATATCTTCTAAACAAGAATGAAAATTAACTACTAGAAGATAAGACATATCCTAACAGTTAACTAAATACCCAAACAACTTAACAACCTATTTCCAACATGGGCATACTATACCTCACGTGAATACAAAGTGCAAGAAATAGGAAATTAATAAAATAATAAATAATACTAACTTATGCTTAAATGGATAAACCTAAGTATCCTCAACAAACAATACCACTAAATAGGAGGAGAGGGAGTTTTTCCCTAACAATAAGGTAGACAAGATGAACTAATGTTGATGTTAAGACCCTATATGTGGGTAAAAACAATCCTAATAACAATAGGGAGGACCTTACTAAAACTATTTCTCTACTTCATGAATATATGGAACAACCATAGTGATTCTAGATTTACATGCTAGGAGCTCTAGGGTTAGATAGGCTAATGAGCCTATTACCAAGGCACAATAGGTAAGAAAGAATTTAGAAGTAGAAATGGGTAAGGATTTGAAGCACATAATATCCTATAAGTTTAATGGAGAGGAAGGTTGTGATGTAGTCAAAGCTTGGCTAAAGGAATTGGAACCCTTCTACAATATGAAGAATTACTCCACTGGAACCCGAATGTCTTATGCCATCTTACATTTATAGGGTTTTGGACTAGATTGGATGGAGACTTTTAGTATAGAAATAGGAATTAAGAATACAGTTGATCTAAAATTGTAGTACTTTGTGGTAGCCATTAAAGAGAGGTTCCTCATGGAGCATTTTATGCCATACAATTTGAATAATTTGCCAATATTTATTAGGTAAATAAGATGATCGAGACTTATTACCAAAAAATTATTAATTTGTTGAAGTATGTGTTTGCATATAATGAAGATTCACAAATTCAAAATTTATTAATTTGTTGAAGTATGTGACATGAAGTGAATATGCAAGAGCCCAATACTCTTTAGAAGGTGTATGACTTGGCCAAAAAAGCTGAAATTCATCTTAAGCCCTATTTTGAATATGAAGGAACATTTGAGCGAGACAAATAGGAACTTAATAAAAAAATAGTCTAGGTTTCATGAAATCGAAAAGAGAATAGACAAACAAAATTTTCCAAGGTTAGGACAAAAAGAATGTCAAGAAATAGGGAAATATTAGGAATAAATTTTAATGAAAGAATAACAACTGTAACAACAATAATGATAAGTCACCATAGCAAGGGCAACCTAATCCTCCAATAGTAATTAAATTAGAGGGATAGAAGTAGAAAACACATCTAGGTCCTAAGGGTGTATGCTTTTATTATGGAGGACCACATTACACCAAAATTTGCCTTCTTAGACTAGGACTGGGTTCTAAAGGAAAAGAACCCACTTACAAAGAACCTATGCACAAATAACTTGTTCACAAGATTTACGCGGTGACAAGGAATCAAAATTTTGAAGGGCAAGCCACTCCTTTTCTTATAAAGAGTAATATTTTTGGTAGAAATATTAAAATTTTGATAGATAATGGATCTACATACAACTTTGTTTCTACTATTTTGATTAAGGATATATCAAAAAGGCCAAGAATCTTGGCACATGGATGGAAGGTTGAGTATGGTTCAAAATAAACCTACTCTGTGAATCAATTATATCCTATGATCATAATCACCTTACCTAGTGGTACAACTATTAGATATCTTTATGTAGCACCACTACATGCTTTTAATGTAGTCTTAGGAATAAATTGGTTATAAGCACATAAGGCTATGATCAATTTCCAAGATATATGGATTGAGTATTCTAAATATGGCAAGAAAATACAGAGGGTGTACACCCTAAAAGGGGCTTTTCAACCCCATATTCTCTTGGTAATGCAACTTAAGAAAGCCATTAAAAATAGGGAAACATTTTATGTAGTTAAGTTAAATTAAATAAAAATGGAAAAGAAGGAAGAGGTGTTAGGAAAACACCCAGTAGTTCAGGAATATAGAGATGTATTTCCAAAGGATTTACCTGGACTACCACAAAAGTGTGAATTTGTCATGACCTTCCCTAGCAGACTTTATGGCATGAAAATGATGTATTAATTGATGAGACTTTAATACTTAGTTCTGTACAATTTAATAGCTATGAGATGTTTAGTTTAATTTTGAGAAACATGGCACTGATGATAAATTGCCAATGTACATGATTAGGTATACTCATGAGTGGAAGAAGTAGAATCCTTCACTAGAAGTGGGGTACTTGAGGTTGGGAAAGTGATGATTAAGGAAACTTGAGGGTAACATGGATGGATACCTTAATATAGGCATGCATTCAGTTAGAGATAATCGTCAAAAACTAGCCACCTTGAGCCTAAATGGATAGCCTAGTAGCTATCATAAATTCTTTGGCTGAGACAAGTGACTAGGTTGATGGAAAGATTCCCTCTTTATCTGTTGCATATGTTTGATTGTATTTTACTTCATCACTATCTACATTAATGGTTTGGAAAATGAAAGCATGCATAATTTGGTTGTTTGTGAAAAGCTCCTTTTTTTACTTAGAACCTTTCAAGAGAATAGCTTGATGTTAGTAATGGATAAGAAAACATTTATTTTAAATGATAATGGAATTTCATTTATAAATAAAGGTTTGATTTATTTTAAATGATAAAGGAAATTTCATTTCAAAATAATATTTATTTTAAATGATAAAGGAAATTTCATTCAAAACAATATATATTTGTTTCATTTTAAATGATAAAGGAAATTTCATTCCAAAATAATATTTGATTTATTTTAATGACAATGGAACTTCAATTATAAATAATGGTTGTATTGTTTAAAAGTGATAACAAAGCTTCATTTATAAATATTAACTATTTTGAATAATAAAATATCCCCATTTATAAAATAGTTGTTTTAGTTAAATGATAAAAGTATTTTCATTTATTAAATGATAAAAGGTTATTGAGGAGATAATTGAATTTCACATTAGAAAAGAAAACAATGACAAAATTCTATCTTAAAATCCTCTAAGGTAATTAAATTGTAAAAAAATAAATATTTAGAAGAAATGTATCATAAGTTCAAATGCTGCGAGTTGCATGTTTGGGTATGGGAATGCCTACCAACTTTGATAAAAGAGGAGCTCCATTTATGATGAATATTGAAGAGAATATGAGGAATGATCTATTGCCATCAAGGTTAGATGAGGAAGTGAAGTCAAACGATGAGCATGGTAGTCAAGGAGGATAAGGGAGACATCATAGTGAATAAAAAAAAGGAGAAATCACAAAAAATAAAGGAGGAGATACATTGGATAAAAAAAGGAGGAGCATCATCACAGAGAGGAAGTAGATCTGGAGGTTGTGAAAATAGAAATGTAGCAATTTACAGTCATATAGAACACATGCAAGAAGTTAAAGGTTGGTTTTAACTCTATATCAAAAGAAATATAATTTTTTTAAATGCTTTAGATTAGATGATGTCCATGTGTGAATCATGATTCTGTCTATTATTACCTTAGAATATTTAGATCACCATGTTAACTTCCCTTCAAACCAGATATGAGCCACCTCTTTTGATGCTAAGTCGAGTCGATTCTCACCTATAGTTGTGTCTTCGTTGTTTAGAACGAACATCCTCACTAGGACTAGTTGTTTTGGGTAAGAGTTGGGTAGCGTGCTTTATTTTTAAGTCATGAAGGTGTGCCAAGTTGGAGTAGAGTTTCTTACTATCCTTTAACCCATAGTTGTAGGTTGTGTGTGATCATATGGTTGGGAAACCCCCCTTTTTTTTTAATATATCCCCTCTACATCATGTTTGATGCAACTAGTGTCGTCTGAGTCCCTTTGGGCATTATGTGGGCTCCTCATCTTCTTTTTAGGATGCAGGTTGATGCCTTTGTTTCTAGTAAGTTGGTTTCCTAGTGTAAGGAGGGTTTCTCGTGTAGATAACCACCCTATTATCTATTCTAGTGATGAATTAATGGATTTTTTTCCTCTTCATAGAGTTGGCCTAGTCATCCATAGAATGGTTTCATTGTTGACCAGTTATGGTGAGCAATAGGGCACCTTTGCTTGTTCTCTACTTCTTCTTAGATATTGATCTTTTTTAGTTGATTAGTTCTAGCTCCAAGTTAATGACCACCTTTCCTTTTGGTTATCCTTTGCACTTTCTCCTTGTCATTGTTGGGGATATCCTATTCATTCTTAGGCATGTGAATTTTATAGAAAATAATGCTCTAAAGCTTATATATGACCTTCTAAACCTTTATGTTCTTCACCTAGAGGCTGAAGATGATTCTCTATGTTATAAGGTAGAATCCTTTGGCTTATTTTTGGTTAAGTTTACCTTTAACCTAATTGTGAATCTAAGTCCTCCTTGGTTTCCTTACCACCTAGTCTAGCCCAAGGGCTTGATTCCTAAGGTCAATATTTTTCTATAGTTGGTAGTGCATATAAGACTCTTACCCTTGACAATATTCATACCAGACGCTTGATCCTTTCTAATCATTGCTACCTTTATGGTGTAAATGAAGAAATATACCACCAACTATTCAATTTGTGCCAATTCACTAGGGATCTCTTTCACTCATTATTTAAGATTTTGGGTCTCTCTTTGGTCCCCCCATCCTTATTTCTAACCTCCTCTTTCAATGAATTTATCCCTTCATCTCCTTGCACCTTTGGCTATTCTAGGCCTTTAGTCTAGCTTATCTTCTATGTGGTGTTTGGAAGGAATACAATCAGTGGGTATTCAATAATATCTCTAATTCAGTAGACTTAATTTGCTCTAGTATAATTGCTGCAATAATGGAAAATGTAAACCTCTATTGCCTAAATGCTAAATCCAAGGATTTTGAGATCCCTCTAGAGAGTTTTTTGGGATTCAAAATTTAATTTGGATTGTTGATTATGGCTATTGCTAATCAAAGATACTGTTTGGAAACGACCTCTGATTTATTGTATTAAGCTAGATTTTGATGGTGCCTCAAAGGGGAATCTTGGTAGAGTTGGCATGAGATGTATTGTGATGAATTATGAGGGTAAAATACTAATAGTCTATGCTAAAAATCTAGGCATTAACTATAGCCATTTTGCTAAAGTCAAATCCCTTTACCATGGTATTCAATTGATCAATATCTAGGACCCTCAAAAATTCATTATGGAAGACAACTCCCTTGTCACCATCAATCACATGAAAGAGATCCTCCCTACAATGCTTTATTTGGTAAACATGATCCTTGAAGCTAAAAGGTAATATCACATTTTCATGGAAGTAATATTCTAACACACTTTGCATGAACCTAACAAGTCCATAAATTTTATGGCCAAATTGGGGGTGAGTCAAACAAATTTTTGTGTTTGATGGGAGAATTTTCCTTAGGGTCTAATAATATTGGAGAATGCTAGGTTTTCAAGAGGGGAAGTAGAGCAGAGATAGATATAATTTTTAATGTATTCTTCATCCTACTTGTTCTCATTACTTACTAGTTACTTCTAGCAGGGAAGTCCTGGGATGAGGACCTTTTTATCTAAGAACAAGGGTTCAAGAAAAAGCTCAAGAGGAAAGTCTTGAGGTATAATTTTGTCCAATTACAAAATCACCCTACAATTAGGATTGAAATCCTCTCTTACAAAGAAAGATGTATTTCTCCAAGGTTCTTTCACTTAACATGTTTATATATTATGGCAATATGTCAACTAAGTGCCTAGAATACCTCAGCGATTTGCAATCAACTGTTAACAAGGGGCCTAGCTTAAAAATTATTTTGATTTTAAAATCATTACTTAAATTTTTTCAATAAGATTTACTTTCCCAAAATGAATAAATTTACCTCTAAAATTGATATTTCAAAATGCAAATTTATTTTAAAATTTCCAACACAAAATTTTAATTAAGAATGCTTCAAAATATTATATTAAACTTGCATGAATTATTTTAAGCATTTTAATCAAAATTAACATTTATTTCATGAATGAAGCTTGACATCAAATTTAATAGAATTATAAATAAAATAAAAACCATAATTTTAAAATTTTAAACACTTTATAATTATAGTGTTAGGGCCTTTAAAATATATTTAAGTTTTTTAAACTTTGCTTCTTTTCGTAAAATATGAATACTCAATGTATATGAATTTTAACTATAAATTTTATACTTTATAATATGAAAATTAAAATTCACATAATCTTCCTTTAATATAATATTTATTCATCCAAATATTTATTGAACTAAATATTTGGAAATAAATAAATATAAACCTTCATTTTGAGATCAGAAATTTTATAAAACAAAAATTCATAAAATATAAAAAATATCAATTATGAACTTTTAAACTTTATTATATTAAAGCTACAGTCCATATAATATTTCTCTTTCTTTGAAATTTGTTTCTCAAATATTTATTAAATCAAATATTTGACATAAATAAATTTTTAAACCTCTTTGTAAAATTTGAATATTTAAAATTCAAAATCAAGGTTTTAATAAACAAACTTGATGAAATTTAAACTTTATGATATTAAAATTAAATTTCATAAAATTTATTCATCGAAATATTTATAAAATTAAATATTTGGACGATAAATAAATTTTAACCTAGTTATAAAATTGAAAACTCTTATAATAATAAACTAGGCTTTAAATTCAAACATTACTATCTGAAATAAATAAAACAGATTAAAGTGAAAGAAATGAAATAAAACTTCGGACAACTAATTGTAGAGCAAAATTGAACAGAACTTTCGAAAAAACTAAATTTATGTAGACCAGAATTAACACAGTCCTACAATAAACCTAGTGCTATCTTCAATGGAACTTTAAATAAAATATTTAATATAAAACTATTCAATGGAACTTTAAATAGAAGATTTAATATCAAACTATTTAATTGAACCAAAATGTCGTATTCACACATGTCTTAATAAATAATTTGGTATAAAATTTATGGATTTTACAATAAATGCTTTTCCCAAAAAACATTTGTGCACTCAGCCCTCCTATATAACATGCTCTTGTCGTCTCGCTCCTTTCTTCTTTCAATGCGTCCTTTGTCTGCAGTTTGTCTAACCCCATTTTGTTTCCAATATCTTATTTATAACTCATAATTTCATATTACTCAGTTCGTTCCTTCCATTTTATTTAGTTACACAACTTATTTGAAACTCACTCTTTTAATATTTATGTGAATGAACTTTCATATGATGTATTATCACTTTTATTTTCATTTTTAGAACCATATTTAATCCTTCCATCGCTAGCATATTAAATACCTCTACTTTGTTTCAGCGTTATATCCAATTTGAATACTACTAAAAACATCAATAGTTATGTTAAGATCTCATCCTAACCCTTAATGTAATAACTTCCTTGATGTAATAATTCCTAGTGAACGTGGGTAGTACCCATAATTAATATTTTATAATGTTCTAAATTTTAGCTTAGGTAGTGTCTATGACAAATGACACCCTTTTCTATGTAACACATGGTATATAGGTTAGGTAAGGTGGCCTTGTGCATGTAATTCGAGTGGCATTGTGAATGTAATTCATGTAGCATTATGCATGTAATTCGAGTGAAATTGTGCATGTAATTCAAAGTGGCACTATGCATGTAATTCGGGTGGCATTATGCATGTAATCCATGTGATATTTTGCATGTAAGCCAACCTTGGAATGAAACTCTTTAAATACCCAAAAAGGCACCAGTGTAATCATCTTTTTGCAAATTAATGAAGTGTTGAAGGAGGTTGCGCCCTCGAAGAGGCCTGCGATTCTATCTATTGTGAGATTGTTCCTATTAAGTAATTTTTGTTATCATATGCATTTAATTTTTAATACTGTTATAATTTTTCAGTGAGTTTATTCCCAATCAAATGTGTGAGAGTGTGTTTATTTGAGTTGAGAGTGTGTTGTTTAGTATATTTTATAGTAGGATCTTAACAAGTGGTATTAGAGCGCTTTCTAGGGCCAAGTTCTGCTGCAACTACAACGATTCTTGCCATCCAATATGCCTGTTAGGTATAAATTTTGTGTGTTTTTTTTGTTTCTATTTTTCTTTTAAAAAAAAAATCCAAAAAATACAGTGCATTTTTTTTCCAGACCAAAAAAAAAATTGTTGAGTAGGTAGAAACCCTATGCCAGGGGTTTTAAAATATCATGAAGGATCTGTCATTATTGGCTAAGGTAGATAGCCCATAAAGCATCTAGTGAAGTGAGGGGCGATCAGGCTCCAATACCCAAGCCTCAGACAGAACTTGCACATGAACTTGAGCTCCCACGTATCTTCAGGTATATTGGGAGACCATCTAGGTTTAAACAAACTTTTTGCCATTCAAAAGATTTTCGGCCTTGTATTAATCATAGTCTATGGGACACAACATCCTGGAATATTACCCTCTTGTATTGTTAGAGAGGCAGGTAGTGTGCTTAAGGCTATGTGTGGAATCCTCTTTGAATAGTAGCCTAAAATATTGGTCCGAGAACTATTGTTTGTCACTGTCGGTATAATAGAGGGCCTATGGGTGGTACATACTCCTCTACCTAGCACTCCCTGGTTCTGTTAAAACTTCAACTTGTAAAAAAAAATGAATATATAAAAAAAAAAAAACCAAACCTCCCTATTTGAAACCTGCATTTTAAAATCCCCAAAAGTGAGAATATGAGAAAAGTGTCCTCTACTAAAAAATAATAGAAAGTACATGCATTCGGGATAGACCATGATAGTGACACTTATGTTGATAGCATGGAGAATAACAGTCAAATTTATAGTAGCAGTCACAGTCAGGACAATCAAGTCAAAAAGGTTAGCACAGTCAGGTCAGAATTTACTATTTTTAGGGTCAGAATAGAACTATCATAATAGTCACCTACAAAATACAGAGAATCTTGGAGAGAGACTGTCAGGACTGGGCCAACCAGTGAGATCTCAACACGAAGCCAATTATAGATAGTGCTCCAGTACCCAAATTTTGCTCTGTAGCCCAGAAAGAAATTGTAAACATCGTTAGACTCAGCAAAATAGGAGAAAAAAAAAAGTCTAGGGTGCCGAAAAGTAGTGTTGAGAGATATAGCTCATTGTGACCACCTCTTCGAGCTGATCATTTTGATACATAGCACCCAAGCACTTACTCTTCTTCCAATGAGTTCAACCTTACTCTTGTGAGCACAATGGTGTAGAACTTTGAACCATAAATAATATAAGAGGCCCTTGCATAAAAATCATGGAATTATGCTATTGATCTTAGGTACTAGACTTTGATGAAGATAAGGCATGACAACTTGTCGATCTTCCACCAAGTGAAAGGCCATTGGTTGCAAATGGATTTATATAATAAAAGGTTAAATAGTATGGTAATATTTACAAGCAAAAAATAATATTGTTGTAATGGTCTATGTACAAAAGAAATATATACATATTGGGAAGATATTTTCTCCAATAAATAATATAAAGATGATTTGTATGGTGTTTGCAATGATAACACACTTTGGATAGAAGTTACACCAAATGGATATGATAGTTCTAAAGCTATTATAATACCACTAGGTGTTCATGATGTAATATAGGTGGGGCTTGTAAAAATATATTTATATGTTTATAATCACTTATTTATAATATAAAACCATATGAGTTTCATTAGAATTTTTGAAATGACCCTTTTGAATATTTCCAAGTGATGCTTGCATATAAATCAAGTTGTAACATAAGAGCACTTACCTCAATGGAGACCTTAATGGATAAATCTACATGACACAATAAGTGGGATTTGTCATACTTGGGTTGGAGAAGAAGGTATATCAACTCATCAACTCCTTCTATGAGATAATGTAGGATCGTATAGCTTGGTATCTCAAAATTAATGAGGATCTTGTGAAATATGGACTTTGTCACAATCCTTATAATTTGGACCTATAACTCAAATATCAAGGGAAAGGTTGTGATTATAATTCTATATGTCAACAAATTTGTTATCATAAGTAGTTCAAAGAGGATGATTAAGGGGACCAACAAATATTTTATGAAGTTTTTCAACATGTATCACAACTATATAAGCACACACTACTATATAAAGATGAAGTATAAATAATTACTTGGATGTTTCAGATGATAGGCTTCAATCTAGTACCTACTCATATGGATATAGGGTTGAAGCTATCCCAAAATTATCCTTCACCATAGGTAAATGTAACTCTATTGAAAATTGATTGAGAGACTCACTTATCTAACCTAATATGAGAACAACTATCTACTATGACGTCAATTGTCTTTCATGGATCATGCAAAAGCCAAGGACGTGTCACTAAAATGCAACAAAGTAGGTTCTTAGGTATATTTATGGTACTATTGAGTATTGTATGGATTACAAAAAAAAAAATTAGTTTGCTTTGACATTATTCATGGATATGGATAATGTAGGATCCATATATATTAGGTGATCCAATTCTTAATATCTTATTTTTGGGATTTAGTTTGATATATTAGGCAAGTAAGAAACATGTTATTGATTGATCTTCCACCAACATAGAATATCATGTTGTAGAAGTTATATGTGAGGTGATATTGTTGCATCATATTGTGATAAGGATGGGTATTTCACAAAAGTAACCAAGGATATTGAATTTTAACAATCAAAGAGCTCTAAAGCTTTTTGTAATATAATTTTTCATGAGTGCACTAAGCATATTGAGGTTTAATACCATTGCATTCATGGATATATTTAGCAACATAACATACAACTCCAATTTTTTCCGACAATAGGTCATTGTGTAAATATCTTCACCAAATCTTGCACATAAAAAAATATTTTTTTAATTACACATTTATGTAATAAGAGGAGAATTCTATGGAATATTTGTTATCCAATAATAACAATAAGTTAAATCCATTTGTAATGGATATAGATTTTTCCTTGTATTTATATAGTATTATATCAATGACAAGGCATTACAACCACTACATTCATTAATATGTGAAGTACATCCTCCTTAAATAATTTGGTAAAATTATATTATAATGGTTTTTGAAGTTAATTTAGTTTGGTTTTACATGCATAGATGTAATGATTATATGTTGTCGATTTTTCAAAATTACTTAAAATTTTATTATGATTCAATAGGAGTCTCATTTGAGATATGAAACATTTCATCATCCAATTCATCAATAAAAGAAATCTATAAGGCAATTAATATGCATCTAAAGGACCCTTACTTGTCTGATGTGTGAGGTGGTCTGATGGGATTTTTTCTCCATGGTTTTGATTAGTCTTAGGGGAGATACTATGAACTTTCATGATGTGAAGAAAGGGTTTTAAGGATGGCTTCCTAGTCAGGCAACTACGGAAGGGAGTTGTGCAGCCCTGTGCATTCTATTTGAGAGGTGTTTTGATGGATCTTTTTCTCTATGGTTTTTTTGTGGTCTTGGAGAGAGACCATGGTATTCCATGATGACTATAGAGGAGGGGTTTTTAAGGTTACCTCTCGGTCAAATAGCCTTGGTCGCTTGCTCATTTATTGAGATATTTTTGGTGAGCCTTTCTCTGTGAGGTTTTTTAGTCTCATTAGGGGAGAGACCAAGTGCTTTCATGATGGTCACAATAGATTTTCAATGATGGCTCCCAAGGCAAAATTTTGGGGGGTCACATGTCTCTATTTCATCTAATGAGAATTTTGTTCTATTGAGCCTTGTTATCTATAAGTTTGAGTGGTCTTGGAGGGACCTTGTGCTCTCATTATGGATATAAAGGAGGGGTTATATTTTTGGCTTCATTTTTAGGTGTTTGGGGGGGCCCTAGTGGGTGGTGGAGGTGCGTTGCTGGTTCACATATTTTTTGGGAATATTTGTAGCTAGCCCATTTACTTCATTTTGAAATGCATGGATAAGATAGAGGACTTCCTTTTTTTTTGGTTTCTTGATGTTTTTTGGGCTCTTCTATTTTTCCATTTTAAGCTATTTGATGTGGGAGGGCCTCTTCCAAGATTCCTTGTGTCTTGAGAGCTTGCTATCAAAGGTTTCCCTTGTCAGGAAACTCTATTTCAAATATTTTGAACTATTGAAGTGTCATAAGGGGTGAGTATGACCCCATATTCACTTTATAAGGTGCATGGATGGGAAGATTCCTTAATTTTTGGGTTCTAGAAACATGTTTCTCGATTGCAATTTTGGCCATTTCATTTGGCTCAGCTACACTCCAGGAAGATTTTTCCTAAGTTAGCCTCAAATATTAGTGTGATATGTTTCCTAGGTGAGAAATGTTTTAATCATTCTACAAAGATTCCCTTGAATTCATTTTTTTTCTATTAGGCATGGGATTTCCTTGTTTAGGCAGGAATCCCTTTTCAATATTTATCTGGTCTCATTTTTAGATGGTCCTATGGATAATGTATCCCTACTTTAGTTGTTATCCATTTGTCTCTAGGGGATAGTCTCTTTTGCAATATTTTTACTATAAAAGGTTCGAGGATCGTTTCAAAACCCTTTTCTTCAACCAATAAAAAATACACATCTAAAGGAAAATAATAATATAAATTTGTTATTGAGTGTATATATATCATGTAATCAAGTGATATTAACTCACATATTAGATAGCTCCATTGGTTGTAATTAGGATAATGTTTTTAGAAAAAATATATCATCTTTGAGGAGCCATATCTTTACATAGATTTGACTGATTCAGATGATTCTTGTGCCAATTTGTGTAACATTTAAAGAGATTTAAAATTATTACAAAATAATCCAAGTAGTATTGAGGGAGATAATCCATGTGAAGATAATCATTCAAAACAAGGGCTACATTGGGTAATTTTTCTAGAAAAATGTCTCATATTTCAAGAGTCATATCTTTGAGAAGGGTTGTTTAATTTAGATGATTCTTGGACCAATTTGTGCAAAATTTGAAGAGATTTAAAATGAGTGGTCATATGAAGGAATCCAAGTAGTATTGAGGGAGATATGATCCTATGAAGTCAACCATCAGAACAAGGGTAGAGATGATTTTTAAGTCATGGAAAAATAAAATTGTAGATATCTATCAGGTAGGGTTTAGGTGATAGGAGAGAAAATAAGGGCTAGGGAACTAATGAGAAGGTACGTTCCATATAGGCATAGAAATTTTTTAGCTAAGTTTCATTTATCCCTTCATTTTATTTAAATTTTTGCATGTAGATTATTGTAGGTTTATTTTTAAATAATATAATTGCTATAGGATATACTAGTAAATTTTAGTAGATATTGAGTTATAGTGTCCTTTCCATCTACAAATTTATAACTATAGTAGATATTCAGTAGGATAAGTCAAAAACTTCTTTAACAGAGCCAAGAGAGGATATATCTAGTGAAAAGGAAATTTGTGAAAGAATACCGAGGAATATAATAATAAGACCTACCCATGATACTAGCAAGGTAAAAAGAGGGAAATATTAAAATTATCAAGTTAGAGCCTTTGAAGCAAGAGCAAACATAGATAAAGGAATACAATCTAAGTTGGTTGAATTTATCTTTACAAAAAAACAAAATGATATTGGTAATTCATAGGAGGGGCTAATATCCCCTAATGAGACATGATTACCATCTCATGGAATATAAGTGGTGCTTTCAAGGACATATTTTTAAGTAACAAGCCTAATATTCTATGTATCAGGGATATTTTTTTAAGTAATAATATTGATATTCTTTGTATCCAAGAAATTAACATGACAATGGAAGAATTTTCTAAAACTATGAAAGCAATATGTGCAAGATGTAAATAGGATGCTATGGATTCAAAAGGAGTGGTAGGAGATATTCTAAGATATTGGAATCTAGTTAGAACCTCCTATGAAACCATTCATAAAACTATGAATTGGATAACCTCCTTATTAACTCGCTACTTTGAGTTATTAGTTTGATCCTAATCAATATCTATGGACCGTCAACTAAGTTAAACGTATTAGAAGTATGGAGTGATATTGAAGACTTTATGAGAAGTAAAGACCAAAAAACTAGATTCATGATCATAGTATATTTTAATGCCATAAAAAAATTAGAAGTAAACTTTGGGGGAGTTAGTGAAATAACCCAAAGTATGATAGATTTATCAACTTTCATTCAAAACAATAATCTATGGGAGGTTGAGTTTAAAGAGGACAACTATATATGGACCAACAATAGGATAGGCTAGGACCTAATAACAAAAAAAATGCATAAATGCATAATCTCATATTTTTTGCTAGATGAAGGGACTTGTGCTAAAATTATTACCTTGAAAAGGATTAGTTCAGATCACTGACCAATAAGAGTTAAAATGGTGGTAAGTGAATTAAAAAAAGATCATATTTTAAATATAAGCAAATGTGGAAAGACCATCCTCAATTTATTGATATGATAATGCAAACATGGAATTATTTAGGAAATGGTGGGTTGTATACACTTCCAAAACAAATTAATTTTATGACATCTAGATTAAAATAATGGGATAAAAACACTTTTGAAAATATTTTTTAGAAGAAATGAAATAGAAAATTTTAAAATTCTTAAAATATAACCAGAATAATTCAATCTCAAAGGAAAGGGATTTGCTTAATGAATATCATAATATTTTAAGGAAGAGAAATTTTGGATATTAAAATTGAGACAAACTTTGGTTAAAAGGAGATAAAAACATAATTTTTTTCATAGGATAACAATAGTACAAAGATCAACATCTAGAATTAGTAGAATTAAATCAGTAGAAAGGGTTTGGATTGATGACTAGAGAAAAATAAGAAAGGAGACAAGAATTTTTTACCAAAATATTCTAGGATCAGAAGAGATTGAAGTTCTTAATGATAAGCTTCTACAAGAAGTACCTTAAGTTATAGAAAATGAGGACAATAGCAAATTGATAGAGCCTATTACTTTGGAAGAAGTTCATTCAACCATTTTCTCTTTTGATAAGGATAAATCTCAAGGACCAGATGGACTCTTTACAATATTCTATCAACATAACTAGAAATTAGTGAATGCTTATTTTTTGGTGATAGTGGAACAATCTAGGGTAAAATAATATGTACCTTATATAATAAATGCAACATATCTTGTCCTAATTCCAAAAAATAAGGATGCAAAATTGTTTCATTCATTCAAGCCCATAAGCCTATGTAATATGACATGTAAGGGTATATCAAAAGTGATGACAAATAATTTGCGGCCACTATTAGTAAAAAAAAAATGGAAGAGCAAGGAGGATTTGTGAAAAGGAGATAGATTCTATATGGTATCCTTGTAGCTCATGAAGTAATGCATTTAATAGCTTCTAGAAAAGAGAGAGCAATGATATTAAAACTTGATATGAATATGTTAGGATCTCATCCTAACCCTTAATGTAATAACTTCCTTGATGTAATAATTCTTAGTGAACATGGGTAGTACCCATGATTAATAGTTTGTAATGTTCTAAATTTTAGCTTAGGTAGTGCCTATGACAAATGGAAACCTTTTCTATATAACACATGGTAGATAGGTTAGGTAAGGTGGCCTTGTGCATGTAATTTGAGTGGCATTGTGCATGTAATTTGTGTGGCATTATGCATGTAATTCGAGTGGCATTGTGCATGTAATTGAAAGTGGCATTATGCATGTAATTTAGGTGGCATTATGCATGTAATCCAGGTGGTATTTTTCATGTAAGCCAACCTTGGAATGAAACTCTTTAAATACCCGAAAAGGCACCAATGTAATCATCTTTTTGCAAATTAATGAAGTGTTGAAGGAGGTTGCCCCCTCGAAGAGGCCTGTGATTCTATCTATTGTGAGATTTTTCCTTTTAAGTAATTTTTGTTATCATATGCATTTAATTCTAAATACTATTATAATGTTTTTGTGAGTTTATTCCCAAGAAAATGTGTGAGAGTGTGTTTATTTGAGTTGAGAGTGTGTTGTTTAGTATATTTTATAGTAGGATCTTAACAAGTGGTATCAGATCGCTTTCTAGGGCCAAGTTCTACTACAACTGCAATGATTCTTGCCATCCAATCCAATTGTTAGGTATAAATTTTGTGTCTTTTCCATTCCTATTTTTCTTTAAAAAAAAATCCAAAAAATACTGTGTATTTTTTTTCCAGACAAAAAAAATATATATATCTTTTTAGTTGAGTAGGTAGAAACCCTATGTTGGGGGTTTTAAAATATCATGAAGGATCTATCGTTATTGGCTAAGCTAGATATCCCATAAAGCATCTAGTGAAGTGAGGGGCGATCAGGCTCCAATACCCAAGCCTCAGAAAAAACTTGCACACGGACTTGAGCTCCCACATATCTTCGGGTATATTGGGAGACCATCTAGGTTTAAACAAACTTTTTGCCATTAGAAATATTTTCGGCCTTGTATTACTCATAGTCTATGGGACACAACATCCTGGAATATTACCCTCCTGTATTTTCAGAGAGGCAGGTAGTGTGCTTAAGGCTATGTGTGGAATCCTCCTTGAGTAGTGGCCTAAAATATTGGTTTGAGCACTTTTGTTCATCACTGTCGGTATAATAGAGGGCCTATGGGTGGTATATACTCCTCTACCTAGCATTCCTTGGTTCTGTTAAAACTTCAACCTATAAAAAAAAATGAAAATATATATAAAAAAAAAAACTAAACCTCCCTATTTGTAAACATGCATTTCAAAATCCCCAAAAGTGAGCATATGAGAAAGGTGTCCTCTACTAAAAAATAATAGAAAGTACATGCATTCGGGATAGACCATGAGAGTGAAACTTAAGTTGATAGCCTAGAGAATAACAGTCAAATTTATAGTAGCAGTCACAGTCAGGACAATCAAGTCAAAAAGGTTAGCACAGTCAGGTCAAAATTTACTATTTTCAAGGTCAGAATAGAACTGTCATAACAGTCACCTACAAAATACAGAGAATCTTGGAGAGAGACTATCAGGACTGGGCCAACCAATGAGAGCCCGACATGAGGCCAGTTATAGATAGTGCTCTAGTACCCAAATTTTGCTTTGTAGCTCAGAATAAAAAACTGTAAACACTGTTAGACTCAGCAAAATAGGAGATAAAAAAAGTAGTGTTGAGAGATATAGCTCATTGTGACTACCTCTTCGAGCTGATTATTTTGATACATAGCACCCAAGCATTTTTTTGGGCACTTACTAAAAATAGTAAGTCTTAAAAACTCAATTTTATTTTTAGTAACTAGTCACAAAAGGTTTCAAAATGGCCCAGGGTACCCGTGGACATCAAAAAGAACTAGACCACTTGGAATCCTTAACAAAATCCATTGAGAACTTGCACTCGACTTTTCAATTCATAAGGGAATATGTCCAAGGTCTTTGCCTAGAGCATGAGGCCACTAGTAACTTCTTAGAAGAAGCACTGACAGAAGTAGAAAACAAACTAAAAAGAGGACCACCAAAAATAGAACACCAAGTTGAGGGTTCTGCAAAGGACTCATGACCATGATCCATAATTTAAAATTCCCAAATTGGACTTTCTCAAATTTAGTGGGAAGAATGTTGATTGGTGGCTATGCAGGGTTGATCAATTCTTTAGACTTCATAATGTCACCATATTTCATCGATTCCATATGGCTTCCTTTAACTTGGAATCTGAGGCTCTACACTAGTTTTAATGGTTACATATTGCCAACCCAAATCTCTCTTGGGAGAATTTTGAATCCCAACTACTCACTCGATTTGGTCCTATTGAGTATGAGGACTTTATAGGGGCCTTGACCAAACTACAAAAAATAGGGTCAGTTCGTGAATACCAAGATCAGTTTGAAAAATTGGCCAATAAGATAAGAGGATTGAATGAAGGGTTCTTCCAGAGTTGTTATATCAGTGGGTTGAAGGGGGAACTCCAAGTGGAAGTAAGAATGTTGAAACCACAAACTATGATGGAAGCTATCATTTTGGCTCGTTTAGCCGAATCTAAACTCTCTGCCCAAAGGTACCCATCAAAGTTTCCTCAAAATAGACCTTCATTTCCTTCTCGATCCCCACACCCAGTTGATAATAAATCTACTACACCCAAGCACCTAACCAAAGAAGAGATGGATGCACGTCGTGCCCAAGTATTATGCTATAATTGTGATGAAAAGTTTTTAAATGGCATAAGTGTGCACACAAAAAATTGTTCTTGGTAGAAGTTGAAGAACCTGATAACTTTGACTAGAGTGATGAGGATGAGGACCCTCTAGAAATACCTTCTCTAGAAGAAGAAGTGAAACAGGAACCTAAGACAACAATTACAGTCTATGCTCTTGCAGGCAATACCAGTCCACAAACCATGAAGGTTGCAGGATTTTTCAAGGGCCAATGTCTTTCCATCCTTATGGATTCAGGAAGCACGCACAACTTCATTAACCCTAGAATTGCTCAGTGGGCAAATTGCTATATCCACACTTGTAATTCCTTTGAGGTCATGGTAGCCAATGGGGGAACCTTACCTTGTAAAGGAAAATTTTGCAATGTTAAAATTAAGATAGGGGACTATGAACTCAAGTAGGACATGTTTGTCCTCCAATTGGGTAGATGTGATATTGTTTTGGGGTCTCAATGGTTGAGTACGTTGGGCACTATCAATTGGAACTTTGCCAAACTCTGGATGTAGTTCTCCCAAAATGGACAAACACACATCATCAAGGGCTCCCCAGTAGGAACACCTCAAATTATTAGTTCAAATGGCATGGAGAAATCACTAAAGAAATCATCACGTGGGTTAATTGCACAACTATTATCCATCCAACCATGCACCTCTCAAATTGGTGAAACCCCATCAGACCTACAATAGATTCTTCACAAACATGATGCCATATTTGCAGAACCAACTACACTACCACTGCATTGCTCTCATGACCATGCCATTCCATTATTTTTGGATAGTGCACCTCCCAATATTAGACCATACAGGTACCTTCATGCCATAAAGTCAGAGATTGAGACAATGATACAGGAATTACTCAAGGCGGGTATCATTCGGCCTAGTACTAGTCCCTACTCTACACCAGTCTTATTGGTCCTCAAGAAGGATGGCTCCTGATGACTATGTATTGACTACCGAGAACTCAACAAGATAACTGTCAAGGATAAATTTCCTATCCCTGTGGTTGATGAATTACATGGTACCATGTACTTCACCAAGCTAGACCTTCGCTCTGGGTACCATCAGATCCGGCTCAAGGATGAAGATATTCCTAAAACTACTTTTTGCACTCATGAAGGTCATTATGAATTCTTAGTAATGCCATTTGGTCTCACAAATGCTCCTTCCACATTTCAAAGCCTGATGAACAATATCTTTCACCATTTTTTGTGAAATTTCATCCTTGTGTTCTTCTATGACATCTTGATTTATAGTCACACATGGGAAGAGCATCTCAAGCATGTAGATCAAACCCTACAACTATTGGTCGACCATCAACTATTTGCAAAAAGGTCCAAGTGTTCCTTTGGTTTGACTGAAGTGGAGTATCTGGGACACATTGTCTCAAAGGATGGTGTCAAGGTTGACCCTAAGAAGATCCAAGCAGTCCAAGAATGGCCGAAACCTCGCACTGTGAAGGGACTTTGAGGATTTTGAGAGTTTATTGGCTATTACCGTAAATTTGTCTGTAATTATGGAAATATAGCTGCCCCCCTCACCTCGATGTTGAAGAAGGATTATTTTACTTGGACAGGGCCGGTTGAGAAAGCATTCCTGGAACTCAAGCATGCCATGACCACCACTCCAGTTTTAGCCATGCCAAACTTCTCTAAAAAAAAATTTATTGAAAGTGACACTTTCGATCTTGGTATTGGGGTGGTATTGATGCTAGAAGGATACCCTTTATCTTTCACCAACAAAGCCCTATATGATCGCAATTTAGGGAAATCCACATATGCCAAGGAAATATTGGCAATATTGCATGTAGTCCTACATTGGCGACCTTACCTCATTGGGTGCCATTTCTCCATAAAAACTAACCACCAGAGTTTGAAATACTTTCTAGAACAATGGGTTGCCACCCCTGAGCAACAAAAGTGGGTATCAAAACTCATGGGCTACGATTATGACATCACATAAAAAAAGGAAAGGAGAATCTTGTGGCGGATGCTCTCTCTTGCCAATTTGAGACCCTTAGTATGTTGTGTGCCATTTCTGCACCATTGCCCCAGTGGATTGAGCCCCTATGTTAAGAAATACTTTAGGATGCAGATTTGAAAGACTTGGTTGCTTCACTTATGGATGATCCAATCTACACCAGGATATAGTTGGGATGGCCAGGATCTGTGTTACCATCAATGCCTAGTTCTTCCTCCTAAGTCCCCACTTTGAGAGCTCCTCATGATGGAATCACATGCTACTCCATCTGCTGGCCATTCAAGGTTCCTAAAAACTTATGATCAACTCAAGCACACCTTATTTTGTAAAGGTATGAAATAGGACATTCACTCTTTTGTAGCTAACTGCGAAACATGTCAAAGGATGAAAGAGGAAACAGTGCACTCTCCAGGCACTCTTCAACCATTGCCATCCCAGAGCATGTGTGGACTGACATCTCCATGGACTTCATAGAAAGGCTACCTAAATCTGGAGGCAAGTCAGTTATTTTTGTGGTAGTGGACTGCCTTTCAAAGTATGCTCACTTTTGTGCCCTAAACCATCCTTACATAGCATCCACTATTGCCCAAATTTTTCTTGACTCCATCTTTCGCATTCATGGCATGCTAGCCTCCATTGTATCTGATTGTGATCCCACCTTTACTAGTAATTTTTGGCAAGAGTTGTTTAAGTTGCAGGGGACTCAACTCAAAATGAGTTCAGCCTACCATCCACAACTGAATGGTCAAAAAAAGGTTGTTAATAAATGCTTGGAAACCTACCTTCGTTGCTTTGCCTTTGATCATCCTACTCATTGGGAAAAATGGCTTTCCTTGGTCGAATGGTGGTACAACACTTCCTATAATACCACCACCAAACTCACACTGTTTGAGGAAGTTTACGGGCACCCTCCACTCATGCCTTTCTCCTACATTTCGAGCATATCCAAGGTCCAGGTCGTTGATAATGCTTTGAGTCAACACACTGAGGTCCTCCATCAACTCAAGCAAAATTTAAACATGGCCCAGAATCGGATGCACCAACAAGCTGATCAGCATCGTTTTGAGCACAGTTTTGATGTGGGTGATATGGTCTTCCTTCGCTTGCAGCCATACAAACAATCTTCCCTACAACTTCATAGGTGTCAGAAGCTCACTCCAAAATTCTATGGTCCTTATCAGGTTCTACAATGGATTGGACCTACAACTTACAAATTGGCTATTCCCCCCACTTCCAAGATCCACCCTATTTTTCATGTTTTCCTTCTCAAGAAAGTTGTGGGCACAAAGGTACAGGTTCAATAAACACTCCTCGAATTGGATTAAGAAGGCTCCATCTTACTTGCACCTGAGCGGCTGCTGGATCGTCGAACTCGCACTCTGCGCAACCATACCATTACAAAGGTCCTTATTCAGTGGCATGGGATTCAACCTGAGGATGCTACATGGGAGTCTCTCCATCAACTCCAGCAACAGTTTCCTCATTTTTAGCTTTGAGGACAAATCTTCTTCAATGAGAAGGGCATGTTAGGATCTCATCCTAACCCTTAATGTAATAACCTCCTTGATGTAATAATTCCTAGTGAACATCGGTAGTACCCATGATTAATATTTTGTAATGTTCTAAGTTTTAGCTTAGGTAGGCGCTATGACAAATGGCACCCTTTTCTATGTAACACATGGTAGATAGGTTAGGTAAGGTGGCTTTGTGCATGTAATTTGAGTGGCATTGTGCATGTAATTCGTGTGGCATTATGCATATAATTCGAGTGGCATTATGCATGTAATTGAAAGTGGCACTATGCATGTAATTCGGGTGGCATTATGCATGTAATACAGGTGGCATTTTGCATGTAAGCCAACCTTGGAAGGAAACTCTTTAAATAACTGAAAAGGCACCAATGTAATCATCATTTTGCAAATTAATGAAGTGTTGAAGAAGGTTGCCCCCTCGAAGAGTCCTGCGATTATATCTATTGTGAGATTGTTCCTTTTAAGTAATTTCTGTTATCATATGCATTTAATTCTGAATACTGTTATAATGTTTCTGTGAGTTTATTCCCAAGAAAATGTGTGAGAGTGTGTTTATTTGAGTTGAGAGTGTGTTGTTTAGTATATTTTATAGTAGGATATTAACAAGTTAATGAGACAATTTTAGCGTTATCATGATGATATTACCACTATGAATCGAGACATATCCTAGGCTATATTGCACATTTTGTACCCTATCATTATCATGAACATGATATACTGTCAAATATTATAACCAAAAGTTATCCACTGCATTGTTGGAATTTTATTTCGGATGAATCACTTTGATATTCAGATGATAGAGGGTTTTCATAATCAATAGGTAATCTAAAAATGTTGAGCACCCTATGCTTTGTATTGAAATTTAATAATACCACCATGTACATATCACTCAACCATAGGCCAAATCCATAAAATTTATTTATGAATATCCCTTTGAAGAGAATTCAAAAAATCCTTGACAGTAATTTGACACCTGAAATTCTACTGGGTTATCTCAGCCACGCTTGTTTGTCCCATGCTGAAATTTCGCTACACTTTAATACTTCCTCTTCTTATCTCTAATGTAAATACTATTATCCTTATTGATAATGAGATGACACACTTCTTATAATATGACGTCCATATCTATCCATATACTTCATCTGTGACATGCTTTTCTATTGAGGCACGTATTTCCTCATTAATTCCATAAAACTACTCAGCTATCACTATTTAAATTTGCGATGTTGGTAATGAAAATAACGATTACTCTAAGCTAATATATTTCTCTCTACTTCACCATCGATTGTCGCATTCCAACACTATGCTCCTATTTTCATCGTAACCTCTATCTATGCTATGTCAAATCTAAATTACCATATATCCAATTTGATCGGATTTGCAATTATTTGCTTATTTTGGATGTAAACACTGCCATATGCATCAATGTGGCATATAAAACATGAAAGCCATAGGAATATCATATGAACATGTTCAGAGATATCGTCACAAAGGAATGATTTGCTAAGACACTATTTATCCGTCTTTGATCTTTAAGCCTTACACTACAATCATCAAATTTTTTATCTTGCACCAATCTATGAATCATCAAACCAATGATAGCTTTAACCAATGTAATTGATTAATACATTGATATCCAACACATCTCTCATCTACCAATGATGATAACTTAAGCTTACTGTTTCCCTCATATCTTACTGTATCATTCATGGCAACTACGCAATATGTTTATAGAATTTTCACATGCTATAATCACCTGAAACCAATCATCACATGAATTTATATTCTACCCAAAACCTGATATTGCTACCACAACATCATCGCTGTCTAGCCACGTTAGTTCAACCCTTACAATTTTTACGTTTGGCTGCCGAGCAGCGAGTCTCCTCCAAGCGTTGTCCACTGTTGATAACTTCTACAAAATTCATTCACTACTATACTTGTTAAATTGATATTTGTTCTTATTACATCCACGTGTATCTTCTTCATTAAATGTGCCAAATGAAATCACATAATCCTATGGAATCCCAGACATCCTAATGTGTCAATGCTTTCGATATCGATCTTGTAGGTCTCACTATATTTGAAATCCCACAAGTATCGAGTATTTTCTCCATTACTACTATATCAATGTGAACAGACTATATGTTAAATAACAAGTTCTTCTTATAATGCGTGCGCCTCTTTCATTGTCACCTCAAACCACTTGCTAAATGTCACTTGTCATTTGATCGCTTAACCGTGAGGTCCTCTAACTATTTCGAAACTACACCGCTGCCGTGATGTCGTTTAACTATTTCGAAACTACACCGCTGCTGTGATGACCTGCATATATAAAAAATAAAATCATTTTTTTAAAATATTCTAAGAATATACAGTTAAATTAAAATCATTTTAAATATTTGAAATTGAATATTTTAATTAATATTAATTTGAAATATTTAAAATAAACATTTAAATTTAAGTCCAATTTTTTTTTAAACAATGAAGCACTTAAAAAAATTAATTATGAAAAATATGGTACTTTGACATAACACATTAAACATCAAAACAAAACTTAAAAACCACATCAAAACCCAACTACATTATGATACCAAATAGATAAGAAAAATTATTTTCAAATAAGAAAAACAAAACATCAAAATTTCACAAATTTTTAGTGAGTCCCCAATTTTGGGGTCATTATGAAATACGTCACAACACATGACAACTCTGCTCGGAAATGTTCCTTAACATTTCGAACTCAAGAACTCAACACTGAAACCAACAAAACTAAATAATGAGCACAATGAGCATTAGTAATATCTAGAGAATATGAATAGACAATTTCAATCTGAAACAACTGAAACATTTGCATCTACTCGGTGTGTGCAATGTGGTTCATTTTATATCCCTAAAATCGTTTGGATTTCCATTTGTCAGTTTTGCATTTAGGTTATAAGAATTTTCCTCTTTGAAGTATGCCTCTACATTTCTCTCTTCAGATAGTGCTCTAACACCAGCGAGCAATTTATAGCCTCGGTAGAGATTATTTGAAACTCCAAAATATTAGGTGAATTTTGCATTTTGTATTTTTATTTCAATCTAGACCTAACCCCATTCTCAGTAAGGCATCTATAGCCCCAATGAAGGCTATCTAGACTATGGTGACTAATTTGTCATTACTTTCCATTGTATTTGTTTTGATTGTGTTTTATTCAAGCTTGATGTTTCTTTGCACATTCGCCTACCATTTGGGTTAGAGATCAAGTAGGGTTAAATTGAGGATATTGACTTTTTTTCTTAATCTATAGAACCAACAAACTTCATCCCTTCAGATTTTCAAGAGATATATTTTTTAATATGTTTGTAAAACTTGTGGAGATTTTACAAGATAATTCCATTGTTCCAAGTTTCATTATCTTAGTCCAAATTCATAAAGATATACACTAAACATCTCACTTTCTGTTTCTTCAAGCTTTGTATGATTTCAAGACAAGTAATTTTGACTTTAATGATCCAGGAATAAATACTAAATGAAATCATCAATTTTTGGTGACCATATAACAACAACCTCAATCAAGGAAAACCTTGCTAAAATATTTATCAAACTCAAAAACAAACATCATCACCATAACTAAACTCTATAATTTGGCAAAATCCAATTTATTGCAACATAACAGACAACATAAAACACAACCAAAACTAAAAAATTCACTAAAATGACTGACTATATACAACATAAAATAAAATGATTATATACAAATATATACAAGTGAAACTAATTTTCTTGTGTTCAAGGTTGAAAATAATGCTTAAGAAACTGCCCATTCACAGGAAGTGATATATCCTCACCACTTAAGGTTTTCAATCAAAATGTACTCTCCCTAAGATTTCTAAGATTTGATAAGGCCCTAACCACAAATTATCAAACTTGTTATGATCACCTTTCTTTTCATGAGCCTTATCCCACAATAAAACAAGATCATAAATTCTAAATGCTTTTATTGTTGCTCTTTTATCAAACCATCATTTAACTACCTCTTGATGTTTACTAAAATGTAACAATGCATCCTGTCATTTTTCATCAAGCTTCATGATTTTTACCAAATGAGCTTCAACTTTATTATTTATTTCTAAGTTATCTTTCATGAATTATAAAGTTTTTAGTTTTAAATTTGTAGAAAATATAGGGTTTTGTCCATACACTAAGTGATATGAAGATGTTCCAACAGATTTCTTAGCTCTGACTCTTGTTAGAATATTATTATAATGTGCACTATGCCCTTCCACAGTTCTGCCATTTGTCCTATTTTTCAGTTTCAGTTTGAGTTGGTTATGTGTCTTCAGCAAGATACTTGGAGTGCAAATTATGACACTTGTCAAATCTCACTCATAGACCTCATGCATATATATTGTATACATTTTTTAAATACATGTGTGTCTTTTTTTCAGTCCCAACATCTAGTATCAGAGCGATGAGATCTGCCTATGGGACTCTTGGAATTTGAGTATGGATTCAGGGAGTATGCTCTCCACTCATTGAGTGGATCAGAAACCAAAAAATCCATTGGTGTTTTTAAGAGCAATTTGTTTTGAGTCGGGTTCGGGTGTATTATGAGACTGGAGAGAATGGATTTTTAAAAAAGCTTCAAAATACATTTTGGTTGCATTTTTCCAGCTGACTAAGACGTGGACGGTGGAGTCAAAAAGGTGTACCAGGGTATCTTTTTCTAATAGTTTCAATTAAATGCAACCAGTCGGGTCTTCTTTCATCGTTGCTGCAGAAGAGTAAAAAAGACTAGAAGTGGCAGTTGAATTTGGTGCCATAAAATACAGCAGTATGTTTTTATTTACTGGAGTTGTTGGTGCACACAGTGGACTGCACGCAATTTAATCACAGCAAGAACACCAAATTCGATCCTGCGTGGAGGCACTCTGTTGTTCACCCATTCGCTCTAATCATTCGATCTAGTTGCCGTCGAATTTTTATTAAAAACTGCACAGTAGTATCTGATCAATCCCGCTCTGTTTCATTTTGAAGAGATACCCAGACTGTACGAGTGCGAGTGCAGGTTCCCTGTGGATCGTAGGAATCGAAGGGACGACGTCCGTTCTCGAAAACATGAAGATGTAGGCTACATATAATGTTTTGGCATCGTGATTAATTATTTTTAACGGTGGAGCATCAAAAGGCACCACTTTCAAGCTAATCGATGTTTACTCCTGATTGCAAAGCCCCTCTGTTCACCTTTGCATTGCAGAAAAATAGCACAAATCTAAAAAGAGGAGGAGAAAGTCTTTTTGTGAAAGTTTGATGTCGATTAACTCTTTTTTGGGCTTGTTATCATTTGGCAGTATCCCCTTTGATATGGTGTTGAAGGTTGTACCCTTCAAGTTCTGTTAAAGCGCAACCGAAGAACCTGTATTTTGTTGTGCGTCATTCAAACCAGAGGAAGATGAAACTGTCAGTGGAGAGGAGGTTTCCGTAGCCAAGAGATAACCGTCTGCGCATGCATCGACGTCGAAGAAATATTAATTATTTTAACGTGGAGGTGCACGTGAGGTCCTTGGGTGATGTCATCCAGTCCCTGTAACAAATGAATGTTGCGAAAGAATACCTGTTGTTTGTTCCTGTAGAAGTTAACAGGAGCTGAAGAAGCATATTTTTTGCTTAGACTGAAGGTGCGAACGTGCGAACGTGAGTTGTTAACGTTGCATCCAGTTGCTGTATCCGACACTTAAACATCGACCTGAGAGCGAGAAAAAAAATCGAGAGGTAAAGTTTATGTTCTTTTGTAAAGTTTGAAGCGCAGGAGAGCCAATTGAACTGAACGTGTATTGGGGAGGTGCCATTTTTTGTGTTTTACTGCACGTTGGAACTGGAGGCCGCATTAAGTTTGATAAGTTATGTTGTTAGACGTTAAGTTGACCCCGTGTTCTATCTCAACAATTGATCGTGAATGGCACGTGGAATTGGAGTTTTTATCACATAGTGCGCTGCATTTTGTATCAAGTCTGTGAATATTGCTTGACCGTTGCACCCGGGTATTCTGAAGGCGACATTGAGTAAGGAGAACCCGCTGACTCCAACGAGTCCGGTGGCGAAATATCAAGGGCGTCAATCATCACAAAAATAATGATAGATATTCGACCCGAGACGTTCCTTTTCGAGAACTACCTTCCAATGTTCCCACTAAATGTGATATGTTTAAAATGGACCATTTCAGATAATTAATTAATTGGACCCGAATGATAGTTTAAAGTTATTATCCATGAAAGATTTGCATAAAGAGGAAAATTTATTTGTTTAAAACCGACTTTAAATGTGTTTCTAGTTCCATTTTTTTGAGGCTGGTTTTTTGGCAGCAGAATTCATAAAAACTCCAAAGTCAAGTATTATTTTGTAGAGCACAACTCGGATGGGTGAGCATTTGTGAATGTCCCGGAGCTACACACTTTTTTAAAGGTCATTGTTTTTTGATTTTTTGAAGCATTAAATTGTAACCGACTATAAGCTTATTTATAGTCGTTGGAAAGAGAATTTCAAGGGGGATCCATTGGTGAAATTAGTAGTAAATTTTGAGATCATTTACTCATCTGAATTTTGATTTGAATTTGAGATTGTAAAACTAAGTGCTTTTTCAGTTGCATCCGACACTATTGTGTGAAAAATTGTAAACTTGTGAGGGGATCAAATTTTTAAGTCTTTTGGATGACTTTAAGCCAAGTTATTCATTCAATTTGTCATGTTTGGAGGCAATCTTGTAAGTGGAGGCATTGATCTTGTACCATATTTTGGAGGCACATTTGGGGCTATTTTTCTTAGCCAAAGTTCCTAATAAAATAATCAACTCAAGGGGTGATTTAGAGTCTCTTCTCCCTTGCTGGTGGAGTCATTTTGTGGAAATTTCTTGGCCACTTGGTGCTTGTTGCTTGGATATCATTATTTTAGGCCTATTCTACATTTATGTTTTCTAATACCCTTGCATTTATTTAGTTTTTATAATTGTAATAAAGTGTAGTTTCTTTGCCTACACACTTGACATTAAGCAACATAGAGAAGCAAGCACACATATACAAGCAATATTTCATAAAGCCCCCAAACACTTTGGCACATCTATTGTAACAGTTATAAAAGAAACAACCAAGCATCACATATTTATAACCACCTATGTTCCACGTATCAAGTTTCTCATGTACCTATAGTCTCCCTCATGTAAGGGCGGGTTATTGAGAAGCTTGGTATAAAGGTCTGGCAGGTTATCATTGTTTAAAAAATGCCTAAGTTCCACATATCAAGTTTCTCATGTACCTATAGTCTCCCTCACATAAGGGCAAGTTATTGAGAAGATTGATATAAAGGTCTGGCAGTTTTTTTTCCCTTTCAGAATAGTCTATGTTCCACGTATCAACTGCTCAAATACTTATAGTCTCCCTCATGTAAGGGCGGGTATATTGATAAGTTCAGTATAAAGGATTCTAATAATTCAAATTCTTACTCTCTTTTGGAAAATAGACCACTTGTGTTCAACTTAACCCTCCCACTATTGGAATCACTTGAAGATTTAGAGTGGAAAAACTAGGCGAACCCTCCTTTGGATCTTCAGCGGTGTACCCTAGATTTTTTTTTAGGGCTCTAATTTGGCACGTGTGGTTCAAATTTCATCCTTATTTGAGCTCAATTTTCTTTTGATCCTTTTCTAAATTATGCCAACTGCAAATCTATTAAGTGGACTCACTAAGAAACATGAAGGAGCACAAAATTTTGTGAATTGAAAGTATGAGATGGAACCAATATTAATGATTAATGACATGTGGGACTTTGTGAGAGATAGACAGGAAAATGAAGACCCACTCACTGCACCAATAGACCCTAAAGAAAAATCACAATTTGAAAAGAATTCCAACATAGCTTTAATTCTAATCAAGCTAGCTATGGGAATTCAATGCAGAGAAACTGTAAGAGCAGTAAAAACACCTAAACAAGCATGAGATGCTCTCAATAGATTGTTTGATATGCCAAGTCAGGATAATATTTTGTATCTCAAACACAAATTGCACAATTTATGTATGAAAGGCTCACTTACTGATTACCTTATGTAAATGAAGTCTATTAAGAATGATTTCCTAGCTGTTGGTAAAACTCTAGAAGATAATTAATTGATTTCAATAATGTTGCATGGCCTTCCTTCAAAGTTTCATTCTTATGCTACCATGTTAGATCTGAGTGGAAAAACAATGAGTTCCACACTTGAGGAAATTGAGATTCTATTGAAGAAACATGAGCAAGCCTTAATAAAAGATGAAGAAATTGAATCAACTACAATAGCTTTTGCCACCAAGGCATCCTTACAACAAAACAAGGGTCAAAATCAGTAAAATCAGAGAGGTAGAAAGAATCAAAAATACCCACAGCAACAATGTCAGCAGTACCAGCAATAGCCATGTCAACAACAGTAGTAACAATAACATAATTAGTACCAGCAACAAAAACGCCATCAATATCCATAATAGTATAATCAACAAATATGACAAACAAGACCTCAAGGGGGTCAATACAACAATCAATAAGGGTGTGAATATTATGGAAAATGGAATCATAATTTTGCTATTTGCTATCAAAGGAAAAGATAACATTGGGAACCACAAAATAATAATCTGAACACATTGTATATAGCCAACCAAGTTAATGTTGAAGATAAAGAATGTTGGTATATTGATTCTAGAGCAGCAAAGCACATGACAGGAATGCAAGATTGGTTGACCAAGGTTCAACCCACTTCAAATCAATTCATTACGTTTGGTGATGAAAGTGCTCTTCCCATTGAAGGTGTTAGGGAGGCACCACTTACTTTTCATTATGGGAATAATGTTCCTACAACATATGTTTTGTATGTGCCTAGTCTTAAAAGGAGTCTTCTTTCTATTGGACAACTTACATATAAGGGCTATAATGTCTATTTTGAAAAATACAAATGCTACATTAAGGAACCCAATGGCAATGTCAAGGCCATGGAAGTAAAAAAGGATGGTGTTTACTACCTCATTACAAAATATGTAACATAAACATCTTTGCATACAACGACTACTTCCTCTTTGGAGTACACATGGCATGAAGTATTAGGACATTTAAATTTTAATAATATAAATGATGGCTAGGAAAAGATTAGTTAAAGGACTTCCACATCTTAAGGAGTCAAAATGTCTTTTGTGAACCGTGTGTAATAGCCAAACATCATAGTCAGCCTTTTGAATCAGGAAAGGCATGGAGAGCCAATAGACCTTTTCAATTGGTTCATTCAGACATTTGTGGGCCAATGTCTATTCAATATTATACTGGGTCTAAATACTACATCACTTTCATTGATGATTACAGCAAAAAGGTATGGAGCTACCTAATACAATATAAGTGGTAAGCCCTTGATAAGTTAAAATAATTGATGGCACTTTTTGAAAGAGAAAGTGGCTATCAAATATCCACATTAAGATAAGATAATGGTGGAGAATATGTCTCCAATGAATTCTTTAATTTTTGTAAGTACCATGGGATAAGGAGGCAATTCACAACCTCTTATACCTTGCAACAAAATGGATTTGATGAGAGAATGAATCAAACAATCACAAATAGGATAAAATAAATGTTACATGCTGCTATATTACCTAAATCATTTTGAGAAGTTGTTCTTACTATTGTATACTTGACTAATAGGTCATACACAAAGGCCTTACATTAAAAAAACCTTGAATAAGCATGGAGTGGAAGGACGACCTATGTGGGCCATTTGAGAGTCTTTGGATGTGATTCCTATGCTCATATTCCTCATAATAAAAGGAAGAAGTTTGATGATAAGAGCCAAAAATACATCTTTGTTGGCTATAGTGATAGTTCCAATGCATATAAATTATATGGGCCTATTTCTAAGAAAATCATTTTATCTAGGGATGTTACTTTTCATGAGTATCCCCCATCTAATCCTCCTAAGGCCCCCACTTTAGAAATAACTAATGAAATAACTAATGAGTATCCAATATCATCTAGTTCTTCCCCTTCACTCATAAATCAAGAAATTCATTCACAAGAACTTCCTATAAATGATCCATGTCCTCCATCTCTTCCTCCTAATGATCAAGCAACATCATACAATCATTTACCTAAATGGGTTCAAGCCATAATAGATGAAGACCAAAATAATTTTCCTACTTATACAGGTAAAAGGCCTTCATTCCTGTTGTGGCTGATCCACAACGTACCCCAAAATTGGGGACCCACATTTTTGCATGTGTTCCAAGAAGACCGAAGTGGCCCATAGGCTAAAGTTCAAAGAAAAAAAAGCAAAACACCACAAGGAGAAAAAAGTGTCATGATATCGCGACATGTTGCACCATCGCGGCCCAAAAATAAAAAGTGTCGCGATATCATGACATGTTGCACCATCGCGGCCCAAAAAGAAAAAGTGTCGTGATATCGCGACATGTTGCACCATCACGGCCCAAAAAGAAAAAGTGTCGTGATATCGCGACATGTTGCACCATCGTGTCCCAAAATGAAAAAGTGTCGCGATATCGCGACATGTTGCTCCATCGCGGCCAAAAATGAAGAAGTATCGCGATATTGCGACATGTTGCTCCATCACGGCCAAAAATGAAAAAGTGTCGCGATATCGCAATATGTTGCTCCATCGCGGCAAAAAATGAAAAAGTGTCACGATATCGTGACATGTTGCACCATCGCGGCCAAAAAGGAAAAAGTGTCATGATATCGTGACATGTTGCACTGTTGTGACCAAAAATGAAAATGTGTCGCGATATCGCGGCATGTTGCACTGCCGCGGCCAAAAACGAAAAAGTGTCGCGATATCGTGACATGTTGCACCATCGCGACCCAAAAAGAAAAATTTTCACGATATCGCGACATGTTGCATTTTCATGACCAAACGAGGAAAGAAAGAAGAAGAAAGAAAAAGTATCGTGATATCACGACATGTTGCATTTTCGCGATTCAAAGAAAGAAATAAAGAAGAAAAAAAAGTGTCGCGATATCGTGAGATGTTGCACTGTCGCGGCCAAAGTAGAAAAAGTGTCGTGATATCATGACATGTTGCATCATCGCGGCCAAGGATGAAAAAGTGTCACGATATTGCGACATGTTGCAGTTTCGTGGCCAAAAGAGAAAATGTGTCACAATATCGTGACATGTTGCACCGTCGCGGCCAAAGAAAGAAAAGTGTCACAATATCGCGACATGTTGCATTTTCACGATTCAAAATGGGCAGACAAGCAGAGAAAGAAAAAGTGTTGCGATATCGCGACATGTTACATTTTCACGGCTAAAAGCAACAAAATACGGAAGGGGCCAAAAGTGTCGTGATATCGTGACATGTTCTATTTTTGCGATTCAAATCAAAAAAGGAGAGCAAGGAGGCAAAAGTATTGCGATATCGCGACATGTTCCATTTTCGCCAAGGTAACGGACCTGCATAGTGACGTGGACATAAGGAAAAAATCCAATGAAGAAGACAAAGTGTTACATAAGGAATATTTAATGATTTGAAATCATTTAAGATGGTCGTTACACACAGAGGGAAATGGACGCAAAACCATGTGGAGAAATGGCAGTGAAGGGCCACAAAATGGAAAGCAAAGCACACGCATATAGGGAAGGTGAAATGAACAGTCAGGGAAGGTGAAACGAACAACCATCAACAAATGAAATGAACTGTCAGGGAAGGAAATAAGGTTTTCATGAGTTTAAATATGCCATTCAAAGAGGCCAAAAGAAGGGGAAAACTGTTGCAAGGAGCGTTGCAGGTTTGAAGGCGATAAGGCCATTCTCGACCTAGTTGGGCTATTTTTCTTTCGTAGACTAGTTTTTCTTCTTCATGGACATGGGTTGGAAATTGCAGCGAGCAGAGTTGCAGAATTGAAGGCGATGATGCCATTCTGGACCTATTTGAGTCATTTTTCTTCCATGGACTGGTTCGAGAAAACCAAAAATTTTGCTATTGTAAAATGACACATTTTTATTGCATAAGTGTTCAGAAATTTGCATCTTGTGGGCAAAAAAGGATATTTTCTTTGCATGCTATGGATTTAATGTTTATTCTTTCATCTTTTCAAATTTTGAATTTATAGATAATTTTGATGCCATTTCTTTGGGTTACATTAGGCGAATATTTGAAATTTGAATTTTATTTCGTACCCTAGGAACCAGCACTTAGCTTATTCAGATTGTGCTTGTTTGCAGGTCCAATAGGTTAGGTTGCATGCACGGAGACCTCACATATTCGGTTTTTCAAAATAGGATAGCATCATACTGAATGCATTTTAGTTTTAGTTTTTGCATTTCATTTTCATTTTTCTGCATTTTATATTTTTCTAGAAGTTTTAACTTTTATAGGCATTAAAATAAACATCTAAAAAAATATCAAAATCCCAAAAAACAATGAAAAATCACTAAAGTTTCATGGTGAAATAAACCAACATTGCCCCTTGTTTACAGTTACTTGCAATCACTAAGGTGTTCCAAGCATTTAAATTGAATATCTTTATTTGAGATTACTAATACACATATGCAAATGCTAATACAAATGGAGACCTTAAAGCCTAAAATCAGAGTAGTAAGGATAGGGTTAAATCCTCATCGAACTTAGGTTGAGGATCCAACTCCCCAAAGCTCTGATTTGACCTTCATGGAGTAGTAAGGATAGGGTCTAATTCTCATCTCGCTTAGGTTGAGAATATGATTCCCCAAAGCTTCCATTTTGCCCACTCAAGAACTTGAAATTCAAAATAAAATATTTTTCATTTCTTTATTAATACTGGACTGGAAGGATCGTACTACATGTCCCTTACAAGGATGGGTAGTCATCACCAAGGTCCAAGAAATCACAGTAAAGTCAAATCCTAGATTATGGGGTTAATCTCCATCGGGGCTATAGACGCCTGGCTGGCAGTGGAGTATGCTCATGCATGGCAACATGTCTTGTCTAAAAGCAAGACCACTGACTGCTCAAATGGACAGGCTAGCCTGACAGTTTCATCCATAACAGGTTAAATCATTTTGTTCAAGATGAGGTAATGAATTTCGGATCAGAGTAGTAAGGATAGGATTAAATTCCCATCTCGCTTAGGTTGGGAATCCTATTCCCTAAAGCTTTGATTTCACTTACACTTGCACATGGGTTCAAGATGGTAGTGGCACATAACCAATTTTGGGATGTAGTAAATTAATTCAGTATACATATATTTGGTCCTAAGAGGGTTCGACAGTTTTAATATGTGTGTTCATGATACTAGAAGGTCTGAGCCTTTGCAATGCAGGTTGCTATATCTCTAGCATCTTCATCATACATCAAATCCTACACAAATCATTCATAGCCTTGCATACAAATCATAAGTGAAACTGACAATGGAATGTGATCAATTTCAAACAATAGGGAATGAAGCACATTGCACACACCGAGCTGATGCTTAATAATTCTAATGTTTCATGTATTTCACATCTAGTTTCATTCTTGGGATATTTTCTAACGCTTGTATTTGAGTCTATGTTTTCAGGTTGCGTTCTCACCGAAATGCTCAGGAGAATTTCCCAGCAGAGTCACCATTTGTTGTGGCTGATCCACAACGTACCCCAAAATTGGGGACCCACCTTTTTGCATGTGTTCCAAGAAGACCGAAGTGGCCCATAGGCTAAAGTTCAAAGAAAAAAAGCAAAACACCACAAGGAGAAAAAAGTGTCGCAATATAGTGACATGTTGCACCATCGCGGCCCAAAAGAAAAAGTGTCGCGATATCGCGACATGTTGCACCATCACGGCCCAAAAATAAAAAGTGTCATGATATCACGACATGTTGCACCATCGCGGCCTAAAAAGAAAAAGTGTCACGATATCGTGACATGTTGCACCATCACAGCCCAAAAAGAAAAAAGTGTCACGATATCGCGACATGTTGCTCCATCGCGGCCAAAAATTAAGAAGTGTCACGATATCGCGACATGTTGCTCCATCGCGGCTAAAAATGAAAAAGTGTTGCGATATCAGATGTTGCTCCATCGCGGCAGAAAATGAAAAAGTGTCGCGATATCACGACATGTTGCACCATCGCAGCCAAAAAGGAAAGTGTCATGATATCGCGACATGTTGCACTGTCGCGACCAAAAATGAAAAAGTGTCGCAATATCGTGACATGTTGCACTGTCACGGCCAAAAATGAAAAAGTGTTGCGATATCGCGACATGTTGCACCATCGGGGCCCAAAAAGAAAAAGTGTCATGATATCGCGACATGTTGCATTTTCACGACCAAACGAGGAAAGAAATAAGAAGAAAGAAAAAGTGTCATGATATCGTGACATGTTGCATTTTCATGATTCAAAGCAAAGAAAGAAAGAAAAAAAAAAAAGTGTCGCGATATCGCGACATGTTGCACTGTCGCGGCCAAAGCAGAAAAAGTGTCGTGATATCGTGACAAGTTGCATCATCATGGCCAAGGATGAAAAAGTGTCATGATATCATGACATGTTGTAGTTTCACGGCCAAAAGAGAAAAGGTGTCACGATATCGTGACATGTTGCACCGTCACGGCCAAAGGAAGAAAAGTGTCGCGATATCGTGACATGTTGCATTTTCGCGATTCAAAATGGGCAGACAAGCAGAGAAAGAAAAAGTGTCGTGATATCGTGACATGTTACATTTTCACAGCTAAAAGCAACAAAATACGGAAGGGGCCAAAAGTGTCGTGATATCGCGACATGTTCTATTTTCGCGATTCAAAGCAACAAAGGAGAGAAAGGAGGCAAAAGTGTCGTGATATCGCGACATGTTCCATTTTCGCCAAGGTAACAAACCTGCATAGTGACGTGGACATAAGGACAAAATCCAATGAAGAAGACAAAGCATTACATAAGGAATCTTTAATGATTTGAAATCATTTAAGATGGTCGTTACACACGGAGGGAAACAGACACAAAACCATGTGGAGAAATTGTAGCGAAGGGCCACAAAATGGAAAGCAAAGCACACGCATACAGGGAAGGTGAAATGAACAGTCAGGGAAGGTGAAACAAACAGCCATCGACAAATGAAACGAACCATCAGGGAAGGAAACAAGGTTTTCACGAGTTTAAATACGCCATTCAAAGAGGCCAGAAGAGGGGGAAAACTGCTGCAAGTAGCGTTGCAGGTTTGAAGGCGATAAGGCCATTTTGGACCTAGTTGGGCTGTTTTTCTTCCATAGACTAGTTTTTCTTCTTCATGGACATGGGTTGGAAATTATGGCGAGCAGAGTTGCAGACTTGAAGGCGATGATGCCATTCTAGACCTGTTTGAGTCGTTTTTATTCCATGGACTGGTTCGAGAAAACTAGAAATTTTGCTATTGTAAAATGACACATTTTTAATGCAGAAGTGTTCAAAAATTTGCATCTTATGGGCAAGAAAGAAGGAGATTTTCTTTGCATGTTATGGATTTAATGTTTATTCTTTCATCTTTTCAGATTTTGAATTTATAGATAATGTTGAAGCCATTTCTTTTGGTTACATTAGGCGAATATTTGAAATTTGAATTTTATTTTTTACCCTAGGAACCAGCACTTAGCTTATTCTGATTGTGCTTGTTTGCAGGTCCAATAGGTTAGGTTGCATGCACAGAGACCTCACATTTTTGTTTTTGTCAAAATAGGATAGCATCATACTGAATGCATTTTAGTTTTAGTTTCTACATTTCATTTTCATTTTTCTGCATTTTATATTTCTCCAGAAGTTTTAACTTTTCTAGGCATTAAAATAAACATCTAAAATAATATCAAAATCCCAAAATACAATGAACAATCACTAAAGTTTCATGGTGAAATAAACTAGCATTGCCCCTTGTTTACAGTTACTTGCAATCACTAAGGTGTTCCAAGCATTTAAATTGAATATTTTTATTTGAGATTACTAATACACATATGCAAATGCTAATACAACAGAGACCTTGGAGAATTCATTTGTTTAACTTCTTTGCAAGAGAGGATTTGGAACCCAAATCCTAAAGGAGAGTGTACTTTCACAATTGGGTGAAAATACCACTCAACAAGCCCTAAGACACCAAGTAAATTATGCCCTAATTACCAAAGTCCTTAGCCAACATGAACCTTCTAATGTAAAATAAGCTCTTGGTGATCCTAAATGGGTTCATGCCATGGATCATGAATTGGATTCCATTGAAAGGAATCACACTTGGGAGTTAGTTGATTTACCCAAAGGTAAATATACCATTGGCACAAAATGGGTATACAAGACAAAGTATAAAGTAGATGCCTCACTAGATCGCTACAAGGCTCACCTAGTAGATCAAGGCTGTAATAAACAAGAGGGAATTGATTATGAGGAGACCTTTGCTCCTGTGGCAAAAATTACTACAATCAGGATAGTTATTGCTATGGCAGCTCATAAGCATTATTCCATATATTAAATGGATGTCAAAAGTGCATTTCTCAATGGTCACTTGAAGGAGGAAGTGTATGTGAAACAACCACCAGGGTACACAGTTGAAGGCAAAGAAAACAAAGTCCTTATATTGAAGAAATCTCTATATGGGTTGAAGCAAGCACCCCAAGCTTGGTATGCAAAGATTGACTCCTATTTCCTCAACATTGGTTTCACTAGATCTGTAGCAGAATTTACTTTCTATGTGAAACATTGGAGGAACCACATCATTTTGGTTACATTGTATGTGTATGATGTTCTCATTACATGTGATGACACAGAAGGAATAAGGTTGCTCAAGGAAGACATGCAAAATTTTTGAGATGACAGATTTAGGCATCCTCCACTATTGCTTAGGCATAGAGGTATGGCAACAACCTGGTTATATTTTTATCTCAAAGGCTAAATACATTCAGTCTATTTTGGAGAGGTTTCACATGGAGGAGTGTAAGCCCTCTCTAACTCCCATGGAAACCAAATTGAAATTAGTTAATAATGATGATTAATAAAGGTTGATGGTACCCTTTACAGGAAGCTAGTTTGAATTTTAATCTACTTAACTTCAACTAGACCATATATTTGTATTTCGTTGGCCTCATTTACAGATTCATGCAAGATCCTAAGAAGAGTCATTAGATAGCAGCTAAGAGAATTATGAGATTTCTCAAGGCCACTACCCATCATGGCCTTATGTATACATCATGTGATGATTTTTATTTGATTGGCTACATAGATTCAGATTGGTCCAGTTGTCCTGAAACTAGAAGATCTACATCAGGTTATTGCTTTCAATTGGACCAAGGATCTATTTCATGGAGCACAAGAAAACATAACATAGTTTCATTATCTTTAGTAGAAGTAGAATATAGAGCAATATTTGAGGCAACTAAGGAGGCAATTTGGTTGAGGTAATTACTTTAGGATATTGGCATATTCATACATGGTGCAACATATATATATTGTGACAATAAAAGTATAATCAAGATGACCAAGAATCCAGTTTTCCATTCTAGAAAAAAGCACATTGATATCCATCATCATTTCATCAGAGAAATGGTCCAAGAAGACATTATACACATGAAGTATGTACCAACTCAATATCAAGTGGCAGACATCTTCACCAAGTCCCTTGGGAAAGACAAGTTCTCTGAATTTAGAAATTTGTTATATCTATGTAATAGAAGTCAATATTAAGGGGGAATGTTATATAATATTGACTTATATTTTTAGGATAGTGCACATTAAGGGAGAATGTTAGAATATTATTATAATGTGCACTATGCCCTTCCATATTTCTGTCACTTGTCCTCTTTTTCAGTTTCAGTTTGAGTTGGTTATGCGTCTTCAGCAAGACACTTGGAGTGCAGATTATGACACTTGTCAAATCTCACTCATAGGCTTCATGCCTATATTGTATACATTTTATAAATACATGTGTGCCTTTTTTTCATTCCCAAAAGTTCTATCTACCCACAATGTAAATTTTAACTTGATATGCCACTCAAAAGAATTTAATTCTAACAACTGTTTCACTACTAACAACATTTTTTTACTTGTATATTTGGCTAGACCATTACCTTGCAGATACTAGTTAGACAAAAAATTTAAGCTCACCTTGTTGTTGAAGAACACAAGCTTATACTGAGAGGGGGGGTGAATAGTATAAGACCTCTTTTCACTTTTTATTTTACACTTCAAAACAGTAAAGAAATATACCCAAAGCAATATCAAAGCAATGCACAAAATCATCCACAAAGTGACACCAATTTTAACGTGGTTCACCCAAAATGGCTGGGCTACGTCCACAAAAATTTTCTCTAAAATTTATCTCAAAGTTCTTTGGGAAACCTTCCCAATTACAATGTTTATGAGCCTTGGCTCAAAGGAGATACCTTCCCCCAATCTAAATTTATGAGCCTATACTCAAAGGAGATACCTTCCCCCAATCTGAATTTATGAGCCTATGTCCAAAGGAGAAACCTTCCCCAAATCTAAATTTATGAGCCTCTGCCCAAAGGAGAAATCTTCCCCGAATATGAATTTATGAGCCTCTGCTCAAATGAGATACTTTCCCCTCTGCTCTGGATATGATCCCTCAAAAGATCAACTGTCTCTACCTCTTGCCAGCATGTGGAACTCCTTTCCACCGAAGACCTCCCATCCTCAATGCTTAGCCTAAGAGACCTCTGCCTTCTATGATCATGTCCATAGTATCTCAGCAACCTATACCAAACACAGTCAGTCGGTCTAGTACAAGTCTTCCTCTGTCTGTCAGATCTGTCCAACTCTTGAAAAAATCAATCCTCTACACACAAGCCTTCTCAAAGACTTGCCAAATCTGTCCTCAGGTTCTTCTCAAAGAACCAATGCACCTCTATCCTCAAGTTCTCTGATAGAACTATCAAAACCTCAACTCACAAGTCCTCTGCTAGGACCTATCCAAATATGCTCACAATTCCCCACCGAAACATGTCCAAAAACTACTCACAAGTCCCCACCGAACCTGTCCAAAACCTCAGCAAGCTCACCAAGAAAAAACTTGCTTAGCATGAACCCACAAAGAGAATTGTTAGAGACCCAATGTGATTCATAAACCTCATAGAAGCATAAAGAGAATTGTTAGAGACTCAATATGTTCTATACTTAACTCCCAATCTCAATCTCAAATCTCATAGAAACATAAAGAGAATTGTTAGAGACCCAATATGTTCTATACTTAACTCCCAATATCAATTTCAACTCAATCTCAATCTCAAAAGAATAAGATAGATGTAGTATGCTTTTCTCAAGAACATGAAACACAACCCAACAATTGCCAAACATGCAATATCTCATATAACAATGATACTCATGTTCTTTCCACAACCAATATCTTTTCTCAACCAATTAGGGCTTTAACAACAATGCTTATAGACAAGGTTTAACCAATATCATTCAACTCAACATTAACCTTGAAGCATTCAACCAATCATCACAAGAAAAGGAAACAAGTAGAAATCCTTTTCCCTCCAAAGATATTTGAACAAAACAACCACCAACACAATATCACCAAATGCAAAAAATAACTTGCTCAAATCAACTCAATGGAGTAAGCCCAATATCATGAATAAAGTAAAGCAATAACTTGATCAAACAACCTCTATGGAAGCAAATCAACCATCAAACTCAAAACAGCCAACCAAGGGTTCCACCAACTCAATACAAGTAGCTTGACTCACAAATACTAACCCTAGTGCACAAAGCTTCCACTATCTCAAACCAGAAATTATGCATTCATCAAAAAACTCTCCTTAAGGATAACAATGCATAAGTAGTCTTCAACAAACCAGAAAAAAGGACTTACACCCAATCAAAGAAAACATAGTTGAAAACCTTTTCACTCCAACCTTATTTCAAAAAACATACACCAATCATACTCATAAGAAGAATGTGCCCATACCTTATTGGAGTAGAAGAAAATTGATCCTTAAAGCTATCACCACACACAACCCTCAAACTTCCAACCAAGTTAGGGTTAGAACCAAGATAAATGAGCATATATAAAAACTTTCCTTAGTTCACCTTTTAGCTTCTCTTCTTTTGAAAACAACCACCAAAGAAGCCAAAAACACAACAACCAAAACTTACACCTTATATCTCCATTTTAAACTTTAGCATAGCAAAAGACTAATCTCAAAAATACAACCAAAGAAATATCCCCTTATTTCTCCTATGTCTTTTAAACAATGCTAAAAAATGCCAAAAATTATATCAAGAAATTAATCACACCTTAGAATGGTTGTCCTTGAAGAATCCAAAAATCGTGGAATGGATGCCCTTGACGAATCCGAAAATCACGGAATGGCTGCCTTTGACGAATCCAAAAAATACGGCACAAAATACGTTTTAACAAAAACGTGACTTAATCCATGCACATCTCCCTCCACGGGAATAGAAACGCAGACCTCCACCTACGCAAAGCCCAAATGCAGCCTATGTTGCCACTAGCCCACAAGGGGCTAACGAAGTCTAAGACAGACTTCCTACCACTTCAACGAACAAGCACTTCGTAATTTTTTCAAACGCGAGCTCTCTTCTTTTGCGGCGTCAACAGAGCATCGATCGCAACCAAAAATTAATGCATTCGAAATTCTCAAGAGCAGTTAAACCTTAGGATCCTTCCCATATTTATAGTCCAATCGTGGACTTTAGAACACGTCAGCGGCAGAGAAACGTAATTTCAAATTTAATCGAAATTGCTTTCTAAAGGGTTTAAAAACCCTTAATTAATTTTAATAAATTAAGAATAAAAAAGGTTTAAAAACCTTTAAGTATTTTTAATAAATTAAAAATAATTTCTACCTTAATTAATTAAATAATTAATTAATTAAAACCTTGAAGGGTTTTAAATAATAATTAAATAATAAACAGAACCTCCATTGGTTTTAATAAAAACCATTTAACTTGGTTTTAATAAAAACCCTATCCAAAAACCTTATCCAATGGAATCTCTCCGGATTCTCTTAAGAAGATTCTCTTGGAATATTTCACATTTGAAGCCAACACATCCTCTTAACATTAATGCCATTTCATTTTGACATCAATGACAACTCATAGACAAGGAGCTAGGATCTCAAACCCAAAAATTGCCAACAGTTGTCATATGCCCAATACACAAAATGAAGTGATGAGAAATCCAAACCATTATCACTAACTATAGAGTCAGGTATACCAAATCTTGTGATAATGTATTCTTATATAAATTTAATTACTACTTTGGTGGTGCAATTCTTCGTAGGTATTGTCTCGGACCACCTCATACAATAATTTGTAGTTGTTAATATGTATTTATGACTTAAAAAATAATTTGGATTAATTTCTCCTACAAAATATAATCCCCATTGGGCGAAGGGCCTTGACTCAATCACTAGCTGCAAAGGCATTAAAGCATTCTTCTCCCTATTCACCGCAACCTGACAAACATGACAATTCTAAATATGAGCATGTGCATTTTTAAATATATGAGGCCAACAATATCCTGCTCTTAAAATTTGATAAGTGGTAGTATTATCCGAGCAATGCCTTGTTTCGTATTTCCCATGAAAATCATTTAGAACTTGAGATACTTTATTTTGATTAAGACATCTAAGATAAATACCTTCATGATTCATCCTGTATAGAATTCCTTATTTTATCATGAAGTTAGAACATTTTAATATTAAGGCTCTTCTTTGTGTAACATTAAAGTTAGAAGGACTTTTACCATTAAGAAGGAAATATGTTATGTCTTTGTACCATTCATCATCTATAATTTCTTCTACTGAGTATTGTTGACAATGGATCTACGAATCAATTTGATCAATATTTTTATACAAACCTTACCCTCAAACTAGTTTCATGGTCTGAACTTCAAGATCGAACTCCTATAAAGTAGAAATCCACTTTCCTCTTCTTTCTCCCAGTTCATTCTGCAAAAATATTATTTTTACCATAGGGTCAGGTACAATCACAAATACTTGACTATGCAAAAGATAATGCCTAAATTTCTTAACTATTTTAAACAAGGCATACATCTATTTATCAAGAATAGAAAATCTTACTTGTGCATATTTAAATGGTGAACTTGCAAAAGCAATAGGATTTTCAATATTACCTTCACTATTATATGTTAATACACTCACAAACGAGTGTTCAAAAGCGAATGAATAGCTGTAAAATGACTTTGTGTAGTCAGGAATTACCCAAATAGGAGCTTTTGATATAGAATATTTTGCATTTTGAATTGTAATTTTGGATTCATTATTCCAAGTCATGTTAGCATATTTTGTCATCATATCATTCAAAGGCTTAACTATTTCAACAAAACCAAAAATAAATTTTCTCACAAAACTAATCTTTCCAAAGAAATACCTTAATTCTTTTTTACTTCCTGGTAATTGAATTTTCTGAATAGAACTAATCTTTTCAGGATCAATGGAAATACCATCCCTTGAAATTACGTATCCTAACAATTTACCTTCAGTCAAGCCAAATATGAACTTTTTTGGATTCAAAGAAATTCCATGTTCTCTACATTTTTGCAACACTTTCCTTAAATCCTTAACATGATCATTTCGATTTTTGAAAATACATGTCATCTACATTTATAAAAATACACTCACCAATCAAGTCACAAAAATTATAATCCATAGCTCATTGAAAAGTAGCTCTTGCATTTAACAGACCAAATGGTATTCTCCTGTAGGCAAACGTTCCCCACTTGGTTGTAAACATTGTCTTCATTCTATCTTTAGGATCAATAAGTATTTTCTATAACATCAATATCCATCCAAAAATGACATAATTTCTGACCCATTAACCATTTGTAAGATATAATCTCTAGAAGGTAATGGATAATTTCCTTTTGTGATGCTTTATTCAAATTTCTAAAATCAATGCACAATATTATTTCCCTAGTTTTTTCATATTGGCACTATATTTGTGACCCATGTGGAATGCCTAATAGGAAAAATGATTTTGGCATCTAATAATTTCTTAACCTCTTTTTCAATCAATGGTTCTAAAAGAATATTTATAGGGTTTTTTTGCCTAAATGGTTTGACATCTGATTTTAATGGAATAGTGTGAGTTATAATATTTTTATTATATATTTTAATGTCTTTATAACTCCATGCCACTACATCCTTATAATATCTTAATGCATGTATGATATCTTCTTTTTGCTTAGGTGTACTAGATCTTCCTATAAGTATATTTTTTGAATCATCAAAATCACTAATATTAAATACATCATAGGCATCCTTAGGTAGCAAAATTTTATCACATTGTTTTGTTTTATAACCAATATCAAAAATATTTTCAAGAGAAAACATACCTTGAGGAATATTTTTTACTTTGGTTACCTCATCATTTTCATAAAGATCCTCTTGCAACCTTTCATCCTCGTTGATCACCTGATTTTCAAACACACCAAATTAGTTATAAAACTATAAATATACCTGTCACTCTCAAATACTTGTAAATTATTGACATTGTTAGGTATTGAGGGACAGGGAATCAACTCAATCAAAAATTTCTTTAACTTCCTATTGTCAATTGGATTGAGCATACATGTGGCAACTGCTAGTGAATCTACAATGCGATTAACTTTTCTAGATATTAAAGAAATGTTAAAGGCTATGAATTCATCAATCAAACCTCTAACTCTATTCCTGTAGTGTATTAATCTTTTTTTGTTATAGGAATATTGACCTTTAAATTATTTGACAACTAGTTGTGAGTCTCCTAAAACTTTTAGAAATTTGATTCATTTATTTAAAGTTAATTGTAAACCATAAACTAATGTCTCATATTCTGTTGTATTTCACGTACATGGAAACTGTAATCTGTAAGCAAAAAATGAGGATTTACCTTTGGGATTTATGAGTTCTACCCCTGCACCACTACCTTGTATAGATTTGGATCCGTCAAAATTCATCATACAAACAATATTTTCTTCAGCAAGTGATTTATTATATGAATATTTTACTTTACTTTCACTTACCATATCCTTCGTATCCAAAGAAAAAACGCCTAACTCAACATCATTATAAAGGATTTTATTTGATCCTTTACTATAATCAATGATCATATTTTTGAGTCTAGGATCTCTTTCTACATGAATCTGGTTAGTCACACCCTTTCAGGGAAGCCACATATGAGAAAAATTTGTAGAAAAATACCCGTTCAAGTTCTAGCTCCAATCCCTGCTTAACAATAAATTGTATTTGTCAGCAATGTTGACAACATGAATATCTATATATTGTTGCTTTCTAGTTCAGATGATAATTGAATAAAAACACCCTTAAGAATACCTATTACCTTCACTTCTATTTTATCTAATTGTACAATAATTCTACTTGAAGGTACAGGTTTAAGATCTAGCTTTTGGCAAATAGCAAAATACATTACATTACCCGAAGCTCCAAAATCTACAAGACAATTATGTAAATTCTTACCTACAATTCTAACTGTCAAAAGAAAAGGAACTCCTTCCTCTTTCTCTTTTATAGCTATAAATTGTGCTTCAGTAGTTTTGTTAACTTCTCTTTTACTTTGCTTACAAAATGCTTCAAGCAATAAATCTTATTGATTAGATAATCGTGCAACCTCAACCATAGTAATATTAGCCTTAGTTTTCTTATGATCTTATATAATATGTATGGCATGTTTTCACTAGTTTTAATTTTTTGTTTTGATGTAGATACTTCAAAAGTAGATGTAGAAGAAGGATTATTATTCGCATTTACATTAGGAGGAATAGTAGAGCTGTTAGAAGGAGTAGAAGTAGTATTGTAAGACTTACTTTTACTTCTCAAATGATAACTATTATTCCCTTTTCTATATTTTATTTAGTGTGTGAATTTATTCAACTACCTCATTCTATTATTCTTCTTCATCATTATCATTGTCACTTGATCCAAAAGTGTCTACTACAAAAGCAAAACTTTTACCTTTGTTTGTGCTAGTTTCATCAATAACATCATTGTTAGAAACCAATTCCAAATTGTCTATTCCATATTGAAGAAAATCTACAATAAATCCTTAACATTCATGCTCATTATGTTCATTAGTGCTATGTAATCTACACCAATTATCCAACACAACATCAAAAGATTAACTATTGTAGTTTTCTGGTTAGAACTAGTGGAAGCACCATTTGTATTGGTAACAAGAGTTGGTACACCCCCATTATTTGGTTTCGTGTTCCACTATTTTCTTTGCATTGTGAACTTTCTATTTGGTTGTGAGGTTTGTGAATTCTTTTTTTGTATTTGGACCATATCGCTACTCAATTTTTGATACATTATTTTCAAGTCTGCTAATTCTAAACTAGATTCATTATGAGAAACAACATTATTAGCAGAATTGGTTTGATTTTCAACATTTTGAGTATTTTGATTTAACCAACTTGGAACATTTTGATTAAGCATAACATTTGGAATATTTTGGTTTGGCATAACATTTGGAATGTTTTGGTTTGGTAAAGAATTTTGAATATTCTGATTTAACCATGGGTTTGTATACATAGAATTACTCTGATTTTGTGCAAACATTGGATTACTTTGTTGTGCATTAAAGTTTTGAAATGAAGGTGCATTTTGTGTTGCTACTACATTTCCAAATATAGGTGTATTAGATGCATTATTATTGACTATCTTATGTGTAGTTAATTGACTTTATAACATCATAGGATTGTTTGTATATGTAGAATTTATTGTATTTATGGTAAACAATATTGTGTTTAGCATTGATATTTGATTAGACAAAGCTTGATTAATCATTGGGATTTGGTTGTACATACTTGGATAACCAATCGATGATGATTGACCTAGTCCATGACTTTGTTGCATCATTTTTTGCTCCACTATGAGCGCTTCTATGTAATTTGCTATGAGAGTTGTGATTTGTGTTGCTCTCCTTACAAACATTGCTATCAATAGATCTAGTGCTCAAAAGTATATTTGGATGGATGCAAGTTCTGCAATAGCATATGGGGTAGTTAGTATTGAAAATATTTTATGAAACCTAGTATTAAACATGCGTAAAGGTTCATTAGGTTCTCTTCGTATAGATGCAAATTGTAAATAGATGCTAGCAGGATCTATAGCCAATTTAAATTGAGTAATGAAAGCATCTTTTAACATTGTCCATGAAGTAATGGATCCAGAAGGAATACATACATACCAATCGTAAGTAATTTCATCTAGTGTTAGTGGAAATAATGTACAAGCTACATCTTCATGTTCAATTTGTAATCTAGTTAAAGCATCAATATAAGCTTGTATGTGTTCCTTTGCTAAATGTGAACCATCATGTTTGTACTTAGGTAAGTATTTTTCTACATTTTTAGACATATCATGAACATCCCCTAGGATAGTCAAAGGACTTTTCTTATTTCCCATTAATTTTATATTTGGAATATTTGGAGTTGCTATAGTGATAAGTGGTGTGTTTAAAGAAAAATTAGGATTTGGATGTGAAGTGCTAATAGGTGAAGGAATAATCACAGTGTGAATATTACTCCTTCTATGTCTCATAGTAGGATATAAACTTTGAAAAATAGTGGATCTTGTCGATTTAGATCTAGTGATTAGTTTCTCAGGATCTAGTTTAATGAATTTTAAATGCTCTAAAAATACAACACTCAAATACTATATCAATGTAAAAATGAAATCACATGATCCAAGTAATGTATTTCAAGCATAATTTTTCAAAAATGAATAAGTGAATGATCAATAACAAATAATGAAATGCTAAAATCAAAGTATCTGCTTTTCGGGCCCTCCTAGCACCAATTTTGTTGAGGTATGATTTTGTCCAATTACAAAATCACCCTATAGTTAGGATTGAAATCCTCTCTTGCAAAGAAAATATATTTCTCCAAGGTTCTTTCACTTAACATGTTTGTATATTATGGTAATATGTCAAAAAAGTACCTAGAATACCTCAACGATTTGCAATCAACTGTTAACAAGGGACCTAGCTTAAAACGTATTTTGATTTTAAAATCATTACTTGCCTTTTTTCAATAAGATTTACTTTCCAAAAATAAATAAATTTACCTCTAAAATTGATATTTCAAAATGCATGTTTATTCTAAAATTTCCAACGCAAAATTGTAATTAAGAATGTTTCAAAATCTTATATTGAACTTGCATGAATTATTTGAAGCATTTTAATAAAAACTAACATTTATTTCATGAATGAAGCTCGACATCAAATTTAATAGAATGATAAATAGAATAAAAACCCTAATTATTAAATATTAAACACTTTATAATTATTGTGTTAGGGCCTTTAAAATATTTTTAAACTTCTTAAACTTTGCTTCTTTTCGTAAAATACGAATACTTAATGTATATGAATTTTTTTTTGATGAGGAACCTTTTATATACAACATATCCACAACATGTGAGGGGAGAGATTTGAACCTGGGCCTCTCGATAACTAGAGAGTTTTAACTAACCACTTGCTCTCCAACTCCTCTACATGATTTAAATATAAAGTTTATACTTTATAATATGATTTTTTTTTTTTTGTGTGGAAAACATCCCAAAAGGGATGCCACTTTCGGGTAAGACCCAAGGATGCAGGGGTATCCATTCCACCAAAAATGCAGGGGTATTTATATGAATTTTAAATATAAAGTTTATACTTTATAATATGAAAATTAAAATTCACATAATATTACCTTAATATAATATTTATTCATCCAAATATTTATTGAACTAAATATTTGGAAATAAATAAATATAAGCCTTCATTGTAAAGTTTGGATTCTATGATTTGAGATCAGAAATTTTATAAAACCAAACTTCATAAAATATAAAAATCTCAATTATGAACTTTTAAACTTTATTACATTAAATTTATAGTCCATATAATATTTCACTTTCTCTAAATTTATTTCTCAAATATTTATTAAATCAAATATCTGACATAAATAAATTTTCAACCCTCTTTGTAAAATTTGAATCTTTAAAATTCAAAATCAGGGCTTTAATAAACAAACTTGATGAACTTTAAAATTTATGATATTAAAGTTAAAGTTCATATGGTTTTCCTCCTCCCTAAAATTTATTCACCCAAATATTTATAAAATTAAATATTTGGATGATAAATAAATTATAACCTAGTTATAAAATTGAAAAATCTTATAATAATAAACTAGGCTTTAAATTCAAACATTACTATCTGAAATAAATAAAACAGATTAAAGTAAAAGAAATGAAATTAAACTTCGAACAACTAATTGTAGAGCAAAATTGAAGAAAAACTAAATTTCTTGCAATAAACCTAGTGCTATCTTCAATGGAACTTTAAATAAAATAATTATATCAAATTATTTAATTGAATCAAAACACCGTATTCACGCATGTCTTAATAAAATAATTTGGTATAAAATTTATGGATCTTACAATAAATGCTTTTTCCAAAAAACAAGTGTGCACTCAACCTTATTGTATTACCTGATTTTGCCTTTTCGCTCCTTTATTCTTTCAATGCATCCTTTACCTATAGTTTTTTTTGACCCCCTTTTTGTTTCCAATCTCTTATTTATAACTTAGAATTTCATTTTACTCAGTTCGTTCCTTCCGTTTCATTTAGTTACGCAACTTATTTGAAACTCACTCTTTTAATCTTTATGTGAACACACTTTCATGTGATGTATTATCACTTTAATTATCATTTTCAGAACCATATTTAATCCATCCATCATTGGCATCTTAAATACCTCTACTTTGTTCTAGCATTATCTCCACTTCAAAGAAAACTAAAATCATCAATAGTTAATGAGACAAACTTGGCCATGCTATCTCAATCATGCCTGTTCGTCCCATGTTGGAATTTCATTCCACTTTAATACTTGCTCTTCTTGTATATAATGTAAATGTTGCTGTCCTTATTGATAATGAGATGACACACTTATTATAATATGACATCCATATCTATCCATATGCTTCATCCGTGACCTGCTTTTCTATTGAGGTACACATTTCCTCATTAATTCCATAAAACTACTCGGCCATCACTGTTTAAATCTACGATGAACAAGTATGTTACCGATCATAAAAATAACCAATTCTATAATCTAATATCTCTCTATAATATTCCAACACTACACTCCCATTTTCACCGTAACCTCCATCTGCGCTATGTCAAATTCGAACTACCATATATCCAATCTAATTGGATTAAAAATTCTTCACTTATTTTAGATGTAAACACTGCCATATGCATCAATGTGACATCTAAAATACAGAAGTTATAGGAATATCATATGAACATGTTCAGAAACATTGTCACCAATGAATGATTTGTTGAGACACTATTTATCTGTCTTTGATCTTTAAACCTTAAACTATAATTGTTAAATTTGTTACCCTGCACCAATCCATGAATCATCAAACCAGTGATAGCTTTAACAAATATCATTTATTAATACCCTGAGATCCAACACATCTCTCATCTACCAACAATGATAACTTATCCTTATTATTTCCCTCATATCTTACTGTGCCATTCATTGCAACTGTGCAATATGTTGATAGAATTTTCACACATTATAATCACCTAACACCAATCATCACATGAATTTATCTTCTACCCAAAACATGATATTTCTACCACCACATCGTCATTTTCTAGCCACATTAGTTCAACCCTACAATTTTCATGTTTGGATACCAAGCAGTGAGTCTCCTCCAAGCGTTGTCCACTGTTGATAACTTCTACAAAATATATTCACTAAAATTTTTATTGCTCTATGTTCCACCACAACTGGACTAAAATTCCAAATAATCTAGCCTTGGAGATTGGTTGGCATAATAAAGGAAATATTTATGAGAAAAATAGCCTTGATCATGTGATTTTTATCAAGATTCATCTCAAGAGTTTGGGCTCTTGAGATAGGTACCAAATTAGTGTTTAAAGATGAAAGGTGATCTTAACTTGGTTTTGAACACATGACTTCGATATTTGGTCCCTCCTAGTTTTTTTACGTGGCATTTGCCTTGTATATTTATTCTTGTCACATAACCATAATCAAGATGCTTAGTGGTGTGATCAAATACATTCCTGTTGATGATAATATTAAGATCTATGAAGGGTCTAAATTTTGCTATCATGCCCTACATTAGATTAGGAATAATCTCTTTTATGGAGCTAATTTTAGCATTTTTCCTTACTAGATAGTCAATAATGGATCCCAAATCAATGTGATTATCCTCCCTTAGCAAGGCCAATGAGCATTGAGTGGTTATCTCTGGGAGGGAGCTTCTAGGTGGTACTTCAAAAGGTTGTGGTGCCTCATAACCTTTAGAAGGTGGTGGAGGATAAAACATCGAGCTTCAATCAATTTGGTTCTAACTAAGAGGGAGGAGACCATTATAGAACCCAACATCCTGGTTGTCGATAGCAACTTGAGGAGGATTCTAAAATGAAGGGGTATTCTAAAATGCTTGTAGAAGTTTAATGGACATCACCTCTTCATGGCTAGACATATACCCCTTTCTAGGCATGATAGTAAGGTTAAAGTTGGTGAGATGGATTTTTTTAACTTTATCCAACTAATTATCAAAGTCATTGGTCTCTCAACCAATGATGCATGCCACAACAAGAAAAAATATTCTCTCACCAAGGAGGTTCAAATTTTGCTTGCCATTGGTGAATTCTTAGAATATTACTAGAATAAATTCAAAAGACGATATCTAAATTATCCACGGGATCATATTTCTCTCCTAACTATGAAATACTTTGCTTTGTACAAATATCAAGAGATGCTAAGAAGTTTTCACTTCACGTTTCTGAACTAGTTTCAATGAAAAAGAGATATGAATCTCCCAATGTTCTTGTTAAATTCTATGGAGTGTTTATCCATAAGGATTAAAAAAGGTAAAGTCAAAAACCCCCTTCACCAAGGTTTGTTTAAAATAATCTTTGATTATGTGGTGATGCCTAAAAACATATCAAGAGCTGGTATTCTAGCCAAACTACCAACCAACCCTGTGTTTGTGGAATTGTCAGACTCTTTGGAGGATTAATTCTATCGCTGGTGAGCCCTCCTCAATCTCATCCTTTAGGAATGATATAGATTCTCACTAAGAGGAGGAAAATTTGATGTCTATTGAACCTACCATAAATGATTTCAATGATTTGTCGAAAGAGTTGAACACTCCTTTGATTGGTTCAGTTAGAATCTCTAAGTCCAGTCACTTGATGTCACCCCTTGTTATGGGTTCTCCTCCGACTAGGAATCAAAATGATATGACACCCTCCATTATGGGTTCAAGGAAAAGTGGGACAAAAATGAGGAGGTCAAAACATCTAGTTTTTAAATAGATTTCAAGAAACCCAAGCATGGTTGATGTTTCAAATGAATACTATGTTCCTGCTAAAAATAAAGTCAAATTCATGAGCGAGAGATTATTCTCCCAAGAATAAAATAAATATTAATCTGAAGAAGCTGAAAACACCTCCTATAATCCTATAAAGGACATGAAAAATATTTTGCACAATTCTATCTTTGATCTTATGAGGGCAAAAATTGCTTATGTTGAAGCTATCAAATTATTGCTCAACAAGAACTAGCCTAACTCTTCGATGGATGAAGCTAAAGATAAAATAGATGACAAAGCAAATTAAGTATGGTCCTTTGGGGTTCCTTTGTTTTTTTGTGCCTTTGCCTTACCTCAAGCTTCTACTACATTGGTTTTTACCTCATTTTTTTTGGACCCTATTTAGGTTTAGGGTGGTTCAATTGGATCATTGTTTTTAGTTTCCCCTTGATGGTACTTACCCTAGGGCTTGTAGGATTTATTTGGTTCTCCCTTGGTTGTGGATGTTGGTTCTTTTGTTCAATTTTATTGTATTGAATACTGGCCAAATTCTTATTGGCCCTTGGTTAGTACATTTTAATTCTAGTTTGCAAAAGGTTCAAGGATCCTTTCAAAACATCCTCTTTCATCTTATCAAATAAATAATGACAAAAGCCAAATATAATTTTTTTTAATACTAGATAACTATCTACATTCAAAACTTGATGAAGAAATTAAAAAATCTAAATATGTTTTCACATTACCTAATGATATAGGAAAAATAATGTATATGGCATTCTAATGAAGCTTTGAAAAGCAAGGATAGAAATAAAGAGGAAATGATCATATATTTGGAATAACAACTTTCTAATTTTATTAGTGAAGGAAAATAGGGAGAATTTCTAATGATTTAAAAATGCATGCAACGTATTCTTAATGATGCTAATTATTATTATGAAAATAGTGTTATTGTACATGTTAGTCTATGGAAAACAACTACAAGGGAATAATCACTGTAAATGTTTCCAAGATAAGAAAGCAAGGAAAAGTTAAACAATTACAAAATAAAGCAATTTTGAAAGATATTTTCTATGATACAAATTATCTAAGTTCCATGATGATAGATTCATGTTGTGATACTATAGAATTAAAACCATTGATGATAGATGTGTGTTGTGACACTAGTGATCTTCATCAAAAGTAAAAAGATGCAAATTATGATTCTTATCAAAATGAAAGGAAATATTATGATGCAAGCAATGATACTTGTGACTTAGATTTCATGACAAAGATAGAAGAACATGTTACAAAAATAGATTCTACATGTGATACAAATGATTTAAATATAGTTCATAACTATTTAGAAAAGGATTTTGCCACCAAAATCGATGTTAACATAGATTCAAATGATGACAAAAATAGTTATGCTTAGATTTGTATTGATATTGATAGGGATTAGTCTAATAATATTTTTGGTTATTTTGAAATATATACTAAAGGTATTGGTTCAAAGTTGTTAAGTAAAAGAAGATATAAAGATATACATTTGGGAAAACATGAACAAGGAATGTAAGAACCAATTGTTTCAATAATAATATCAAAATGTGAAGGTCTTGGATATACAAGATAGATGAACAACAAAGAATCAAGAACTAACTTTGTGATAAGAAATAGTGACATCAAATCAATGACAGAGACTAATAGACTCAATGACAATCAAGGACAAAACAACAAAAGGAATTTTGTAATAGAAAATAAATGTAGTCATTGTGGTAGATATGGACATAAGACAGAGAGATGTTGAAATCTCCATAGTTGTAAAATTTATGGACATAATGATTCAAAAATATTTTTTCTAAAAAAAGAAAAGAAAGACTACAGATTAAAAATGGATTATGGATGGATAAACATGAATGAATGGGATAATATAAAAGGAATTTTGTATGGTTTCTACAAAATGAAACTGAGTATGATAAAATTTTACTAGGATTATTACCACTAGGTTGAAGAACAACCAATGAAGATTAAAAATTCTAATTTTGAAAAGAATCAACTCAAGAAGAAAAGTTTGTCATTGCCATTCTGCTTCATATATTGAATTCTTTTATAATGATTCTTAGGCAATGCTAAAGAAAACTATATGAGATATTGCTATAGTGAAAAATTGATCTTCAAAAGTTTGATAAGCTTACTACAATAGATAGATAAGACTTTCATCTTCAATTGATTGAAGGTTGTGAGATTTTATCATGTAGGAATTGGTTTGAGTTGTAGTCAATTAGATTTTTGTACATCTTGATAAAATATATTGAGTTTACCTCTTCCAAGAATCTATTCAGAATAGAGGGCAGTCTATAATATTAGTTTTAGGTAGTGAATATAGAACTTGATATTGATAGAGAAAAAGAGACCTAAAGAAATAGGTCCTTGATAAAATATTTATTGGTCCTTATAATAAAAGATATCATTAATATAGCTTGTTCTATAGAGATAGCATATGTAGTGATGATCCTATAGACATGATGATCTTATAAATGTTCTAGTGGATGACCCATATATGGGATTCCAAAGGCATTGATCAAGAAGCAACTTAGATGCATTGATATATAGGTAGACACAAATAATTATATCTAGTAGTGATAGATTCAGAGCTGAAGAATGGATATTGAAGAAGAATCAAATAATGAAGGCAAAAATCCTTCCTACCAAATAATGTAATATGGGGGATGTTGTAGATATTATATTGCAAAAGAGATTGGTGGATGTGGGAAGGTGAACCAAAAGGGATGCAAGTGGGTCTTCAATTCGGCAGCACTTCGTTGCTTGAAAACTCCTTCAACCTCTCTCTTTTGGGTGAGAAAAGTCCCACCTTTTATAGACCCAAGGGGTCTCTTTTTGGAGGGAAGCACAAATGCCATGTGTTGGCCATAGGTGCCATGTGGCAGTCTTGTCTTCCCATGAGGGAGGGGAGTCATCCATTGAATTGAGCTTTGATAAATGCTTTTTGTAACAGTATTCTAACGGCCCCTCTGTCCACCTACACACGCGTGCAAGGCAGGAGTCCTTAACTGACTATTCTGGGCTGCCACTTGGAACCATTTGTCTTTTTGCCCGTTAAGCTTAGAATTTGTCCCACCCAGGGACGGATCCAAAATTCATCCTGGGGTGGGACGGATTCTATTTTGAATTCGTCCCTGGGTGAGACGAATACTGGGCAAAGTGTCCAAGTGTGCCAAATTGCTTCTTGACCTTACAAAATTGCTATGAAAGTGGTTAAGACCACTGTTTGACCTCTGAGGGCTGCCTTGGGGGCTGTGTTTGTCAAAGCGATCAGTGTTTGCAGTCACATAATCGGATTGGTGCTGTTTTGGTGTCTACACTACGTTAGTCGTCTGAAAGCACGAGATTTCGGGCAAAGGAAACACCAAGTGCGATTGCATTCAAAATCAAGTACGCTTAAGTCCTAGAAATGTAAATTGCATGAAATGGAAAAGAAACACATTGGAAGAGACACAAGCAAATAGAGATAACACAGCCCTTTCATTAATTTCCCTTGATCTCTATTACAATGATGTCTCCTCCCTTTTCAGGGGCTAGGAGCGCAAATAGAGTTTGATTACAATCACTGAATGATTCCTCTTTCCACGTGCCCACGATTGCAATGGGCGGGCCAAGATGATGCCGTCGCTGATGTCGATGAGTTCCTAACCTCCGCTGCTTCTCCTGCGAACAAAGAAACAACCAAGATGTCAGTAGCATCTACCGCAAATGAAAAGCATTTGCTCTGTAAAACTAACAAAATATGCATGTAAATATTTTCCTGAAACAGTAATTACAATGAGTCCAAATGGCTTCAAAACTTGACAGAAGATAGGAAAAGTTACCAGAAGGCCACTGCCACTAAGACAGTTGGCCAATCTACCTTTAACTGGAATTCATCCCTGGGCAGGACGAATTCTAACTGCAATTCGTCCCTGGGTGGGACGAATTCTTCTGTGTTGGAGAAACCGACCTGCTGCTGCTCCAATGTCGGATCTCGAGACCTGAAAAATGCCTGCCAACAGGGGGGTTATGTAATTGGGGCCATTTTGGGACGACCCAGATGGTCGGATTCTCCCAATTTGGCCTCCACCCTCAGGAATTTGACCTCGACACCTGCAAGTCAGCAAAACAACAAAGCAATACAAAACATACTAGAATCTGACCAAAAGTTACAAAATTGCAGCTATGGATTAATCAAACCTAATAACACAAAATGCAATCTAAAAAGTAATCTAAAATGCTCAAAAACTAAAAAAATGCGGGGGTGCCCAAGTGGGCCTCCCACCGTTGGCACTTGATTACGGTGCCAATCCACTAGGGATGGGCCCAAAACCTTTTAGGATTGGGGGGTCGGCGAATTGGTTGGTTCAGGTGTCCATATGTTGGATTTGGATCAGGTTCGAGCTTCCAAAGGCCACCCAACAACCTCCCTTGCAAAAGAGATTGGTGGATGTGGGAAGGTGAACCAAAAGGGATGCAAGTGGGTCTTCAATTCGGCAGCACTTCGTTGCTTGAAAACTCCTTCAACCTGTCTCTTTTGGGTGAGAAAAGTCCCACCTTTTATAGACCCAAGGGGTCTCTTTTGGGAGGGAAGCACAAATGCCATGTGTTGGCCATAGGCGCCATGTGGTAGTCTTGTCTTCCCATGAGGGAGGGGAGTCCTCCATTGACTTGAGATTTGATAAATGCTTTTTGTAACAGTCTTCTAACGGCCCCTCTGTCCACCTACACACGCGTGCAAGGCATGAGTCCTTAACTGACTGTTCTGGGCTGCCACTTGGCACCATTTGTCTTTTTGCCCGTTAATCTTAGAATTCATCCCACCCGGGGGACGGATCCGAGCATCTGTCCCGGGGTGGGACGAATTCTATTTTGAATTTGTCCCTGGGTGAGACGAATACTGGGCAAAGTGTCCAAGTGTGCCAAATTGCTTCTTGACCTTACAAAATTGCTATGAAAGTGGTTAAGACCACTGTTTGACCTCTAAGGGCTGCCCTGGGGGCTATGTTTGTCAAAGCGATCAGTGTTTGCAGTCACATAATCGGATTGGTGTTGTTTTGGTGTCTACAGATGCCCCTTTTTGGGAAGCGTTGCGGGTGACGCAGTGCTGAGCAAAAATAGATAACCAAAGCACAAATGATTAGGGTTTCTTGGTAACCTAACCAACTTTTGATGCCCCAAGTATGGAAAGGGCATGCATTCTTGAATCCTTGCTTCTGACGAGCTAAGGAATTTGATTTCAAGTATTAACCTGTTTTGGTGAGGTGTGACTTGAACTTAGACATTGATCAGTCATGAACAAGTGAAGGGCGTTTTTATCCTCGTGGGGAACCTTGTGTTCATGATTCACGAAATGCCAAGTGTTTGATTGATTTGATTGTTGCTTGTTTACTACCCCAAGCAGGAGCATGATTGTATTTGTCAATGATTCTTTGAATGCATGTCATTTTCCTTAATTGGGTGTGTGATTGTTGGTTGGTGACTAAGTGTGACTATACCAAAAGGGATGCAAGTGGGTCTTCAATTCGACAGCACTTCGTTTCTTGAAAAATCCTTCAACCTCTCTCTTTTGGGTGAGAAAAGTCCCACTTTTTATAGACCCAAGGGGTCTATTTTGGGAGGGAAGCACAAATGCCATGTGTTGGCCATAGGCGCCATGTGGCAGTCTTGTCTTCCCATGAGGGAGGGGAGTCCTCCATTGACTTGAGCTTTGATAAATGCTTTTTGTAACAGTCTTCTAACGGCCCCTCTGTCCACCTACACATGCATGCAAGGCAAGAGTCCTTAACTGACTATTCTGGGCTGCCACTTGGCACCATTTGTCTTTTTGCCCGTTAAGCTTAGAATTCGTCCCACCCAGGGACGGATCCAGAATTCGTCCTGGGGTGGGATGGATTCTATTTTGAATTTGTCCTTGGGTGAGACGAATACTGGGCAAAGTGTCCAAGTGTGCCAAATTGCTTCTTGACCTTACAAAATTGCTATGAAAGTGGTTAAGACCACTGTTTGACCTTTGAGGGCTGCCCTGAGGGCTATGTTTGTCAAAGAGATCAGTGTTTGCAGTCACATAATCGGATTGGTGTTGTTTTGGTGTCTACAGATGCCCCTTTTTGGGAAGCGCTACGGGTGATGCAGTGCTGAGCAAAAATAGATAACCAAAGCACAAATGATTAGGGTTTCTTGGTAACCTAACCAACTTTTGATGCCCCAAGTATGGAAAGGACATGCATTCTTGAATCCTTGCTTCTGACGAGCTAAGGAATTTGATTTCAAGTATTAACCTATTTTGGTGAGGTGTGACTTGAACTTAGACATTGATCAGTCATGAACAAGTGAAGGGCATTTTTATCCTCAGGGGGAACCTTGTGTTCATGATTCACGAAATGCCAAGTGTTTGATTGATTTGATTGTTGCTTGTTTACTGCCCCAAGCAGTAGCGTGATTGTATTTGTCAATGATTCTTTGAATGCATGTCGTTTTCCTTAATTGGGTGTGTGATTGTTGGTTTGTGACTAAGTGTGACTACCCCCTCAAGCAACGAATCGATGAGGGAATGACCTTCGTGAGAGAAGCGACGAGTCGCTTGACCCAATATGACTTGTGCAAGGTTCCCTTTAGAGGGTTTACCGTTAAGCGTGTGCAATTTTTCCAACATATGGACCTATTTTCTGTGGGTGTTAACCCTTTTGGTGATGTCATAATGAGGTGAAATCGTCGAAAACCTATTTCCCGTGGAGTGGTCCGGCTATGATAGCCTTTTTGGGGAATTAGGAGAGCGATAATTTGGACCTCGACATCGATTTTCTTTGCCTAGAGGCTAAGTGCGAGAGCACTTGTGTCCGGCATTGTTTTTGTTGTGTTTTTGTTGAATTTTGTACTATTTTTGAGTGGGTTTTGACCCTTTTGGTGATGTCATAATGAGGTGAAATCGTCGAAAACCTATTTCCCGTGGAGCGGTCCGGCTATGATAGCCTTCTTGGGGAATTAGGAGAGCGATAATTTGGACCTCGACATCGATTTTATTTGCCTAGAGGTTAAGTGCATGAGCACTTGTGTCCGACATTATTTTTGTTGTGTTTTTGTTGAATTTTGTACTGTTTTTGAGTGGGCTTTGACCCTTTTGTGATGACGTTTGGGGATGAAATTGTCTAAAATCCGTCTTCCCTTGGAGCGGTCCGGCTATGGTAGCCTTCTTAGGGAGTATGATAGTGACAATTTGTGACTCCAATGTCGATTTTGTATGCCCTTGTTGTCAGGTGCAGTAGCAATCCTGTCGGGCAATTTTATTGTCTGTTTTTAGTGCATTTTTAGTCATTTTTGTTGATTTTTTTTTGTGTGCTGGCCTGAATTCGTCCCTGGGTGGGACGAATTCCAGCTGGAGAATTTTTCCCTGGGTGGGGCGAGCGCTGATCAGAGTTCTCATCCTAGTAAAGGACGAATTCCAGTGCAAAAGGCCTATTTAATGGCCAAAACTTGATTTTGGGCTCATTTGTGTCATTTTTTTCTTGCGATTTTGGAGCTCTGGGAGGAGGAGGTAATTCTGCGAAGCGAAGCGCTGCTGGAATTCTCTCTGCCATCATGAGTGCACAAACTAGTTCGAGCGGCAGAGCCGAGGCGAGACCTGTAAGTGACCCTAGGGTTTATTTTGCTTTAACTTAATGCATTGTTTTTGTGTTGACGCTTTTCTAAATTTTAAGATTTTTTTTTTGTGATGTTTTTGTTTAACAGTTAAGGTTAAAAACCCTAGAACTAAAAATTTGATCTTTTTTATTTATTTTTTTTTTTTTTTTTTTTTTTTGCTTGCAGGTTGTTAGGAGTCGTTACCGTGTACCCGCTGCCTTTACTGAGGCGCGGTTGGCATTGACCGATGATGACTGGGAATGGCTTGGTGCCCTTGGGCTCAAGCGGTGGCTCGGACCGGAGCTCGTGGTTTCGGATCAGGCCTATCTTACGACCCTGATCAAGCTTTGGGATCCGTGGACCAATACTTTCCATCTCCCGACAGGGGAGATGACTGTGACTCTTGAGGACGTCTATCGGTTGCTTCGTATTCTGATAGATGGTCTGCCTATTAGGACATCTCCGTTTGATTAGCGAACTGCTATACTTACGAGATGTTTTGGTCATGGGGGGGAGCTAGGTGTATCAGACCAAGTGGAGACAGCTGAAGCGGATTTCCAGGCTGGCAGGATTTTGGTTAGCTGGTGGAAGGAGAGGGGGGTGTTAGGAGTGAGGCACGCATTCCTGATGGGCCTCATTTCTAACATTCTTCTCCCTAATTCGTCAGGCGCGAAGTTCCCATGGAACCTACTGGATTTGGTGTGGCAGTTGGCAGAGTGCCCGATAGAGGCACCGTTTATTCTGATATGGGGACAGACTTTGTTGGCATAGCTTTATGGGGAGCTGTACGGGGTCCGTTGTCGACAGCGAAAGGTTGTCAGTTGCAGTTTTTTGTTGCAGTGCTGGGGTTGGCAGCATATAGCTGTTGAGAGGCCTACCGGGTTACTGTGGATGACTCGTGCGGCGATGGATGATGAGGAGATTGGTTATGCAGCTTTGTGGCGATGGTCTGCAGAGCAGGGGTAGATTCGGCGATGGGCAGGTGTCGTTGAGCACTACATTGATGCATTTTCTCGGCTCACTCCAGGGGAGGTGTTTTGGCATCCCTATCGGGACTGTCCAGCCTGGCCTAAGGCTAGAGAGTGGCTCCGACAGGTGCGGAGGGAGCGATGGTTGACTGGGCGGCACGGGACGGAGCATGAGTTCTTTCTGTACCACCGAGTTACACGATAGTTTGGGGTGCGCCAATGGTTGCCTGGTGAGCCCGTAGGCTATCTGCGTCGGGGAGACGAGAGGGATCTGGAGCCATCTATTACCATTCCATTGGGCGAGGAGTCGGATGCGGTAATTGAGGTCCCGGATGTGGATGACGTCGGTACTACCACTGAGTATGACTCGTGGTGGGTATTGCGACGCTGGAGAGGAGAGGGTCCACTGGGAGGCGTAGAGGCGGCAGTGGAGGATGCTGAGGCAGCAGGGGGTGATTGGGGGGGGTCGTTGGATGGTGCAGACATGGTGGATATGGGAGATGAGGATGTGGACTTGGGTGTTCCGGAGTATCCGGACATGCAAGATGTGGAGGAGCAGTTGGACCCTGAGCAGGCTATTGTCCCCGTGAGTCCTATGCGTTCGGAAGATACAGAGGAGGTGGGGTCGGATGTAGGTGATGAGGTTGCACGACTTACAGAGCTACTGCGGATGCGGGATCTGGAGAGGGATCTTCTGCAGGCTCAGTTGGCAGAGCGGGATAGAGTTTTGGCACAGCGCGATGATGCATTGTCTATCTATCATCGGTGAGAGGCAGAGTGGTGTCTGTACCGGATAGACTTGGAGAGGGAGGTCATCCACCTTGGTGGGCGGCTCCTTGAGCCTTCGATTAGTAGATCTTCTCGACGGACGAGGGATAGTTTGACTGAGCAGTCAGCATCATCTCGTCGTAGGCGGTTATATGAGGGGGTGGTAGTAGGCATGATGCGGGTGCTAGCAGTAGCCGCCCTGCAGGGTCCCGTCGGACCCACACCATGGGGGGTAGTTCCTGTCGCACCGATCCTGCGTGATCATGGTGGTCGATGCCTTAGGTTGGGTTTTTGGATATGCTTGCGGGGTCTGAGGACCGGTTTTGTAGCCTGCGGGCATCTTTTTGACGATATATATATATATATATACTGGTTTTATTTTTGGTTTTATACATGTGATGATGTGATTTTTTTTGTTATGCATGTTTATTTATTTTGATGAATGCAGATGTTATGATAAATGTATATGCTTTTGATGTCTATTTGGTATGCAAGTTGAAATGGATGAATGATATTTGTGGTGATTGCACTGTAGGCTGTTTAAGAAGCTCTTTATTTACCTGGTTTTTTCTATTTTTGTATTTTCTGATGGTATCATAAGGATGATAAGTAGCGCAGATGGTTTTGGGATGAATGTATGATTTTCTGAGATTCAGATAGTTTTATCTCACTATCCATGACTGTACTTTATCTTACAAGACTTTTGAACAAGGTATGAATCGGACCTATTTTTGACCGAGTTATTTAAAATCCTTGTGTGTGCAATTGAGTTCATTTAGTGGTATTTGTTAGGATACCGCCAGTTCCAGATGGGCTTTCAACCGAACCTGTACTAAGGATCACCTAATTAGCTCCACAAATTCCTTTGTTGTATGTACTAAGATTAATCTGTGTTGTAATCCAGGATGCCATAAGCTAGCTCATCCACATGCAAACATTGATCTGTACGCAAGTTAATGTGACAGATATATCGTCATGTGGGAGGTTTACTTCTGTTACCGATAGGCTATCAACCAAATTGGTACTGAAGCTTGCCTTATGACCTATAGAATGCTGAGAGTTCCAGGGATTCAAAGTCAACTCCCTTCTCTTTTTCAATTGTATTGGGATACTTGCTCATTGTAGTGATGAGATCACTGTTTATTTTGATTTGTTTTTCTTTTGAGCAAGGGATTGGGGATATGGAGTGATGAAAATCACTGTTGTTTGTGCCTTTTGATGTGTGCACTATAGTTTGTCAAATTTGGAGTTTTGACATTTTGCAAATTTTTTGTGTTTTGCAACTGATGAGAACTTTAGGGATTCTTAGGGAATTGGGTAGGGAGGATGCTTGTCCTTTTGCCAACTCTCAGCATTATAGGGGTCATTTGCACAGGGGGATGAGCAAGATAATTGTTTCGCTTGTGGTGACCTAGATTATTTTGCAGGTTTCGTCTTTCGTTCACACTATTTGGGAATTTTAGTGTTTTTATTTGTGTTGGGATGTTACGTAACAAGGTGTATTTCAAGTATGACTCTACCTTCGTAAAATCTGTTCGACTTGGTACACTACATGGATAAAGAGGAAAATGATGACCGAATCAATGAAACTCTTGGTACATTCCCAGACCACTGACTGTAGTGTGGTAAAAATTATGCTTGGTGTTTTTTGTTGTTTTTGATGAATTCGAGTATGCCTAGAATTGAGATGCAAATCTTTGTTGTTTTTGATGATTTTTGTTGTTTTTTTTTTGTTGAATTTCTTGATTTTTTTTTTGACCAAACGATTGCGATAATCGTTGGAGCTTTTTGGGTTGACCAAGAGATTGCGATAATCCTTGGAGCTTTTTGTATTGACCAAGAGATTGCGATAATTCTTGGAGCTTTTTGGTGACCAAGAGATTGTGATAATCCTTGGAGCTTTTTGTATTGACCAAGAGATTGCGATAATCCTTGGAGCTTTTTGTATTGACCAAGAGACTGCGATAATCCTTGGAGATTTTTGGTGACCAAGAGATTGCGATAATCCTTGGAGCTTTTTTGCGACCAAGAGATTGCGATAATCTTTGGAGCTTTTTGTATTGACCAAGAGATTGCGATAATCCTTGGAGCTTTTTGGTTGACCAAGAGATTGCGATAATCCTTGGAGCTTTTTGGATTGACCAAGAGATTGCGATAATCCTTGGAGCTTTTTGGTTGACCAAGAGATTGCGATAATCCTTGGAGATTTTTGGATTGACCAAGAGATTGCAATAATCCTTGGAGCTTTTTGGATTGACCAAGAGATTGCGATAATCCTTGGAGCTTTTTGTATTGACCAAGAGATTGCGATAATCCTTGGAGCTTTTAGGTTGACCAAGAGATTGCGATAATCCTTGGAGATTTTTGGATTGACCAAGAGATTGCGATAATCCTTGGAGCTTTTTTTTTTTTTTTTTTGGTATATGGCTTTCTTAGATATGAAATGGTCGCAAATGACTGATATTCAAGGGTTATGTTTCCTTGATACCTTCAAGAGAAGCTAGCCTGTACGTTCCCGGTCCTATTTTGCTATCAATGACATAAGGACCTAGCCAATTTGCCGTGAATTTGTCTCTCATATGGGACGGCAAATTAGAGTTTTGTTGGTTTTCCTTCAAAACCAGATCACCAACCCGAAAGTCTCTTAGGTGAACTTTCATGTTGTAAGCTCTCTTAAGCCGCTCTTGATAGATACGTAAGTGCTCGAGAGCATTAACGCGTCTTTCATCAAGCAACGTAAGTTGGTCTAACTGGGGCTCGCCGTGCAGTGTCATCATCGATGAATTCCTGCATTGATATGCGGAGGGAAGGAATTTCCAACTCGAGAGGCATTACTTCCTCTGAGCCATACACTAGTGAAAATGGAGTTGCCCCAGTGGGTGTCCGAATACTAGTGCGATAGGCCCAAAGGGCAAGTGGGATTTGTATGTGCCAATCCTTATGACTGTCTGCGATGGTCTTTTTAAGGATGGCGACTAGCGTTTTGTTTGACGCCTCTGCTTGCCCATTTGCTTGCGGATAATAGGGTGTTGAAAAGCTATGCTGAATTTTGTACTTTGGGGATAAAGCACGCACGTCTTTGTTCTTGAATGATGGCCCATTATCCGAGATTATTTTGGATGGAATACCAAAACGACATATGATGTAATGCAAAATGAACTCCGCAATGCGGGGTCCTGTCGTAGAGGTTAACGTAATTTCTTCCACCCATTTGGTAAAATATTCTATGGCCATTATGATAAACGTGTGACGGCCTGACGATGCAGGGGAGATCTTTTCGATTAGATCGAGGCCCCACTACGAAAATGGCCAAGCGATCGGACTGTCCGTAGGGCCCGAGAAGGTGCGTGCATTAAATTGGCATGATGTTGACATTTTATGCACCTCTTGACATACGCGTAGAAATATCACTCTAAAGATGGCCAATAATAGCCCATGCGAAGAATGCGCTTTGCAATGGCCATACCATTGAAGTGGCCGCCACATGTACCGTCATGCGCTTGGGTGACTGCCCAAGTGGCCTCTTGCTGGTCCAAGCAACGAAGAAGAATTCCGTCATAGCTGTGATGATACAAAATGTCTCCTATCAAGACATATTTTGCCACTTTCTGTTTGAATGTTCGTTTTGCAGCTTGCATCAATCCAAAGGGTAGATTACCTAACTTGAGGTAGTCTCTTATGGGTAAATACCGATCCCGTTGATCGGATACCTCGGCGGTTTGAACAGCCAATCCCTTTTGGAGTTCTTCCCTAACAAATGCTGATTGGGATAGAACTTGTAAGAATAGCGTTGTGTTGCTATTAATGGGAGTGGGGGAGAACAAAGACCCCCAGTTGGCATGTTTCAAATAGTCTCGGATTCGAAAGAACTTATCCGAAGATGGTTCGATCTGGATCATGTGGATTCCTGGCATCAAGTTTGAGCTTGCGCGCTCCATCGTGGGTTGCGATAAGGTTTTGACCTGAATGGTTGTTATATCACCGGAAATGTCTTGCAGGATTAGTGACCCTAAGGAGGCCATTGTGTCCGCAAAACGATTCGATGATCGAGGGAGTGCCTCGATGTCATACCACTCAAGTTTTGCCAAGAATTTATCCACGAGGGCTTTATAGGCCTTCAGAACTGGACATTTGCATTGATATACCCCCTTGACTTGATTGATGATTAACAGCGAATCACCAAAGATGTTCAATCTTTTGATATTCATGGTGATTGGTGTTTGAAGACCTAGGAGAAAGGCTTCATATTCTGCATTGTTGTTGGTGCACTGGAAGTTTAATTTAAATGACAGGGGCATTGGAGCGCCCTGCGGTGTGAAGAATACAATTCTGCGCCACCACCTTGCTCGCATTTAGAACCATCAAAAAATAAGGTTGTCACCTGAGACTCGGAGCTCTTCGAATCTGGCGATTCTGAGACATGGAAGACCTCATCATCGGGTAGTTCTATGACTAGAGGCTGATCGTCTTCAAGAGGAGCCTCTGCTAGTTGATCGGCTATGACTTGTCCTTTTATAGATTTTTGCCCAATAAACTCAATGTCAAATTCCATCAACAACATGATCCATTTCGCCGTGCGACTACTATGATAAGTACGACTCATCATGTATCGCAATGGATTCTCCTTAGACACAACATATGTAGTGTTGCTCAGCATGTAGTGGCGTAGCTTTTTGGTAGCAAACACCACTACCAAGCAAAGTTTTTCAACGTATGCATAGTTAAGTTCGTAACTGACCAGGGTGCGGCTAAGATAATAAGTAGCCTGTTCTTTATGAAGTTCATTCTTCTGGGCTAGCATTGCACTCAGTGCCACCTCAGTAGCTGAGATGTATACGTAGAACGACACACCTGGTCTAGGCGGTGCCAATACTGGCGGTGAAGCCAAGTATTGTTTGATTTCTTCAAAGGCTGACTGGCACTCGTCATCCCAATGAAATGTGACCCCCTTGTGCAATAATTTGTTCATTGGTCGGAATTTTTCAGATAATTTTGCTATGAAGCGTTTAATCGACGTGACCTTTCCTTGCAGACTTCTGAGCTACTTGATAGTGGTTGGGGGAGCCATTTCAAGGATTGCCTTGACTTTGTTTGGGTCCACTTCGATGCCTCTCTTGGAGACTATAAAACCCAAGAGTTTTCCAGATGTGACGCCGAACACGCACTTCTTGGGATTCAATCGACCTTATGCTCTATGAGGCGATCGAGAATCTTGCTTAAGTCACCGAGATGATCTGAGCGCAAGAGAGACTTGGCTAACAAATCATCCATGTAATCTTCCAAAGTTTTATGCATGTAATCATGGAAGATATAAGTCATAGCACATTGGTATGTAGCGCCAGCGTTTTTAAGGCCAAAATGCATGACCTTATAACAAAATTTCCCCGAAGGCATTGTGAATGCCGTTTTGAGTTGGTCTTCAGGATTGATACGAATTTGATTGTATCCTGAGAAACCATCCATTAGGGAGAGCATTTCATGACCTGTTGTAGCGTCTACCAATGTGTCGATGCTTGGCAAGGGGAAATCATCCTTAGGACTCGCTTTGTTTAGGTCTTGAAAGTCGGTGCATATGCGAATCCTCCCGTCGGGCTTCTTGATGGGAACCATGTTGGACAACCATGGCGGACAATCCACGCAGATGACAAATTGTGCATCAAACAGCTTTTGCAATTCGTATTTGACCATCAAGGCCACTTTTGGGTGCATCTTTCTTAGTTTTTGCTTTATAGGCTTGATTTTCGGATCAAGCGTTAAGTTGTGCATGACTAGCTATGGGTCTAGTCTTGGCATATCTTTGTACGACCATGCAAAAACTTCCTTCTTCTCTTTGATAAGGGCAATATATTCGGCTTGCTCCTCGGGGGAAAGGCTTACCCCCAGCTTGAGAATTCATGGATTCATTGGATCTGTGCCGATGTCTACGTCAGTCATCTCTTTGACTGACATGTGAGATCCGTCCTCCAACTGATGTGGAGTTGGGATTAAATGGATATCATCAGCTGAGTTAAGATCCGCATTTGGGACCTCGGGTCCCTCTTCGACTTAAAAATATCTTGAGTTGTCCTTGGGGTAAAATGAAGCATTTCACCGAAAGGCCAGTACTCTGATGGTGACAATGGTGAATTGACGCGATCCCAGTCGATGGCATCCATGTCTAGATGCAATGACCGTGACGGATCGGTCGAATTGTGGATGGGTGTGGTCAAATCAATGGAGATCATATGGATGGAATGAATTTGGTCTCCAGAACCACGGGTGTGATGACTCGATTCTTTTAGTTGTTCCCTATACTCTGGATCTGGCTCTACGAGAACAGGCACGAATGGATCCTCTCTAGGTGCAAATTCATCTCTATGTGTGAAAAGGAAGGTGAGGTCTTCCCTTGGCACTGCTATCATGATGGGATCTTGAGGTGGACGATGCTCATCTTGAATTTGGAGCCATAGGCCTAACACTTGGTCCCACCTTGTTGGGTCTACGTGCCATTCATGTCCTAACCGTATACCCATTTGTCCCATTAGATCTTCATGAGTTAGAGCACGGTGATGTCGTCGCGCATGTCTGAGATAGTCCATTTCAGTTTCGTCTTCTGAATCGCTTTCATAGATCCAAAATTGTTCATCCTCTTCAGCATCTGTTGCTTGCGACATTGAGGACTCTTCCTGTTCCAATGAATTAATCTGGTCCCATTGCGGTTGTTCCACTCTTAGTGGAGGGACTTGATTCTTTTGAGACTGTGTTATTTCATCTGGGACCTCTAGGGGAAATAGCTTCAAAAAAATGTCCGAAAGTCGTTGTTGTTCTCTTTGAGGATTGCTCTCTGAACTTTCACCTCTCTCTAGCAAAGGAGAGGGATTATTTCTGTTTCTAGGGGTGTTTGTAGACCATGGGAGATAATCCCCTAATGTGTATTCTGTGTTTGGATTGGCGTACGGGTCTTGTGCCAATCCCTCCCTGTTGCCTATTTCTAGGCCTTGCATATTTTCAACCAAGATGTCTAATGGCAGGGGATGGTTGAACCCTACCCCTAAATTGTCATATGGCATCTGATATCTTGGTTGGCAAAGGATCCACATCCCTTGCTCATATCTACCTAGCCCATACCCATGCCAATTGCATTGTTTGAGATATTTTAGGGCAAATTCTAGGTTCGACAGATAATTGATGTTTTTGAAAAAAGGCTCTTCATCTGTTTCCTTTTGTTTGCATGGTTCAAAACCATGATCAAGGCCCCCATACACAAAATTCGTCTGGTTGGGAGGGTAGCCTAGTGGAACAATTATCCCTATGGGAAGGCAAGGTCTTCCCATGTCCTGCACTAACTCCAATGTGGGGGTTGCCACAACATTTTTCACTAAGTATTCTCCCAGGCCTGTACTGGCCATCTCAACAATGATTGTTGATGATTGGGTAGGAGAAAACGGTAGTCCTTCTTGAGTCCATTCCATGTTTGGTGGTTCAGGAATCTTGGTTTGTGTTATGTTGGGTGTTTCCTCTATTGATATCATTGAAATTGTGGGCAACCCATCTTCTAGAGGCCTAACCTCTTCCATGATTTGCTTTCCCTTGTCCTTCTGTTGGGCTGTGATAGGTGGCATTGATGATGAAGGAGTAGGTGATGAAGTCTCACCTGGCTGGGATTTTGCCTTGTTGGCCACCAGTGGTACTTGCGGTATCGAACCTTGTTTAGATGGATTTAATTGAAAATCCAAATGTGTTGATGGGAGGTTCGATTGAGGTATGAATTGTACCGCATTGCAATACTTGAAGGGCTCTAAGTCCATTGGGACTACATGTATTTGCCCTTCATAGGCATACTTCAAGCACTGGTGTGCGATCGAGGGGACACACTTCATGTCCTTGATCCAAGGCCGCCCTAGCAGTATATTATAAGCCATTTCGCCTTCCAGCACATGGCACAGTGTGGGTATTGACTTTTGTCCTACCTGTATAGGCAGAACAACCATGCCGACTGTCAAGCAAATTGCATTGTTAAAAGCTCGTAGTGTGTACGTGGAAGCGATGATGTGAGAGGCTGGCAGTTTTAAATGTTTTAACGCTGTAGTGGTTATAATGTTACTGGACGAGCCAGTATCTATCAGCACTCTCTTGTATGGGATCCCGTTGACCCGCACGATAACATGCAGGGGTGGATCCGGCATGTCATTTGATATCGTTTTGACCTCGTCTTCTCTGAATGTGATGACAAGCTCCGTACATTGTTTCACATGTCCCACGAAGGCGTTGAAAGAATTTGCTTCATGGGGTTGTACTTCAATGGCTTTTAAAATGTCCATAAGAGCTTCTCTATGGGGAGATGATTGTTGAATAAGCTCGTAGATGGACAACCTAGCCGACATGGTCCGCAAACTCTGCGTGAGTTTGGTTCGTATCGTGACCTCAGGTCTAGGTGGAGGTAACTGCGTTGGGCGTTGTTGAGGCTGTGATGTCGACGGAACTTCCCTCGTAGCTACCTCGGGGGCAACTATTGGGTATTTTCTATTCCTTGTTACAATGCTAATCATTCCCACAAATCCTTGCACGGGAAGATCTTGTCGCACCTCGTTAATTTGGAGCGGTTTTGTCTGTGCCTCGTGGGCAGGCAAGGGGTCCTTGAATACCCCCATTTGTTGGTTGTTTGGTGCGATGGGGTTGTCCACGACCAATGTTCTGTTGTCGATCAAATCCTGGACTAGTTATTTGAATTTCCAGCACCCATTTAGGTCATGTCCTCTGCGCCTATGGAATCTACAATACAATTCCTCCCTATACCCCCTAGGCTTGGGAATGTTAGGGTCAAAAATTTGGATTTTTGGTAGAGTAACTAAATTTGCCGCTGACAAGCGGTCAAATAAGGAGTCCCTAGACTCCGCATACGGGGTGAATTATTGCCTAGGGCGACGCTGCTGATACTGCTCCTATATTTTGTTATCTCTTTCGTAAGCAGGAGGCACTGCCTGGTAGTTAGCCTTTTGGGGCTACGTTTCTTGCACAGGTGCGGGGACATTTATCGCAACTTGGTTTACTGCAGCGTGTTGTGGTTGCGTTGTCCCAGTTTTAGTGGTTTTATTCCACTCTTTCTTCTTAGGCTTGGCAATTGCGCCTTCGCCTATCTTAATCTCTTCTATGACTCTGGCTTGCGCCAAAGCTTCTTCTAAGTTGTCGTATTGTCGCAGCAACAATAGACCGGAGATTGATTTTAAGCAACTTTTTGTGAACATTTGCGTGAGGTCCGACATGGGAGGACGGTAGGGTAACTTAGAAAGCAAAGCTCTCCATCGGTTCCCATACGCTGCCATTGTTTCCTCCTCAAATTGTTTAAGGCTAGCAAGATCACTAAGTGATGCCTTCTTCCTTGTGTTGAAGGTGAAACGTTCAAGAAACGCATCTACTAGCTGATCTAAGCTGCTTATGTTGTGTTTGGGCAGTTGTGTGAACCAATCCGAGGTAGGGCCTACGAATGTGGTTATGAATGTTCTAAGCAATAATGCGTCATTATCTTGGATGCCGAAGCATTGGCTTAGAAATCGTGTAACGTGTTCCTGTGCATCCTCTTCACCTTTAAAAACTGCCAATTGAGGCAACTTGAAGTGTTTAGGATAAAGAGGTGTAGGCACTGAGGGATGCACCGGATTATTGCGGAGTAGACGTAATGTGGGTTTTTGATGCCCAGCAGATTTTGTCTCCACAGACTCCAAACGCTCCAATAGCGCTTGGTATGCATCGGAAGATTTTATTTCTTCCTCTCTTGTTCGCTCTTGTTGCAAGTTACGATAAACTGGAGGCCTATGAATGGGTGGTCGAATGGCATCCTTCCTGCCTTGATGGGGAGTTTCAATATATTCCTCTTCTGGTTCATACTCATAAAATTCTTGAGGAGTCTCTGGGTGAAACCTGTGACCCTGATCAAGCTCTTGCTGAAGGTACCCATCATTTTTTCGGGGAGTTGCCTCCCTCTCGAATCTATGGGGTCTTGGAGGCAGAGCTTGACGAGGTCATGGAGACCTGTCTTGCACCAACGGATTACGCATCTCATACTATTCAACTCTTTGGATGCGAGGGGTTGGCCCCCTCTCAGGTATTTCATAGCATAACTCATCCGCTTCACATTGCATGTGTTCTTTATCCAAGCGGTATTGATACTCTATCTCTTGTTGACTTTGTTTAAGCCGCATGATTTGGGCTTGACGGGTGGTATATCTGGCGATAGCCGGGTCATTTTGATCTACCCTATTTTATTTATAAGGTTTGAATGTTCCTCCTATGGGTTTACCTCGGTTTTGATGCTCTAAAATCTCAAGGGGTCGCTTCCCTTTGTCGAGGTAGGCGATATGTGCTCGAGGTTCTGGCCTCAAGGGGTGATCATGATATCCTGCTGGTGCAGAAATGCAAGGTTCCCACATTGTTTGTTGCTCTCGAGGAATGCGATGGTTTTCCTCATACTCCCTTTCATGGGTGTAAATGGGGTGGGCAGAGTTAGGTCGCCCTATGTAAGGAGCCCTGCGCTTCGGATTTGGTCTCTCTGTTCTAATGATAGGTAAATAAGGGACGCCATATCCATGTTGCCCCTCCAAATGGACGGTGTGCCCGTTTAACGCTTCATTGCATGGTGGCCACTCATGCCTAACTTCAAGAGGTGATTCTCTATTTATGTCAAGGTCTACATGTAAGGCATCTTCCCGAAAGGGGCTATTTTGAATAGGCATACCCCACCGAGGATTCTGAATTGGATTCTTTTGTAGGTTAGACCTATAAGGCGGTATGACCAAATCCTCAGGACTGAAGTGAAGGCGACTTGCGCCTGCTTTTTGTTTACCTTTCAGAGCTTCTGCCCTTGATTGGGCTTGACTGTGGGTGTACACCATTGCGGTGCTTCTATGCTATCTAAATAAGTTTTTATCTCGTTTTTATGATTTTTTTTTTTTTTTTTTTTTTGTCTACACTAAGCAGAATTAAACACACACATTCACAAAACCGTGATTATCCCTTTTAGGGATTGAATGGTGTTTCCTAAACTGGTTTAGTGCATTTTGGTGTTTTTTTTTTGTTTTTGTAGGTTTTGTAGAACGTTTAAATGCATCATGTAGGCTCTTATAACTCCACAAAGGTCGCCCCTTCAATATACCAGCCAGGCCGATATACCAACCTCTCTATATACCCGCCCTTATGAGAGGGAGACTATAGGTACGTGAGAGTAGAAGGTAAGTGGTACGTAGGCGATACGGAAGGGGGATTGTCCTGTTAATGGCACCTACCATAGAAAACTTATCCTCGCACGCATGGGAATCACCCCAGCTACACTCGATCTGTCTTCATCAGGATTTACGCCTAACAACAATTGACAATCGGGAAATGGATGCAAATCAAGCCAAGGTGGTGATGAAATCCACCAATGGTCTTGATCAAGGGCTGGGGTCTTACGACCAGCTCCTTGGTTTAAAATTATTTCATGATGTGTGTGGGATTCATTTTATTCAACAAAATGAAACTAGCATACATGACTTTTCCTAATGCAATGCAGGATTAAATGAAAACAATTAAAGAAACAGAAACAGAAATAGAAAATTTAACAGAGATGATAAAAATCCCTACCTCTTCTCTGCCTGCTCCAGTTGCTTCTGAATTTCTACTCTGAAAATCCGTAGAAAGGAATTCGTCCCTCTGGGAGACGAATTGCAGAACAGAATTCGTCCCTCCCAGAGACGAATTTGAATTCGTCCCAGGGTCAGACGAATTGCAAAAAAGAATTCGTCCCTGTCAGAGATGAATAGCAGTCTGCAACAAAAAAAATGTACCTATCAAGCACAAACACAAAACTTTGATCAGTTTTCTATGATTTCAAAAACCAGGGAATAGAGTCCCACCGTGATCGCCACTGAAAGCACGAGATTTCGGGAAAAGGAAACACCAAGTGCGATTGCATTCAAAATCAAGTACGCTTAAGTCCTAGAAATGTAAATTGCATGAAATGGAAAAGAAACACATTGGAAGAGACATAAGCAAATAGAGATAACATAGCCCTTTCATTAATTTCCCTTGATATCTGTTACAATGACGTCTCCTCCCTTTTCAGGGGCTAGGAGCGCAAATAGAGTTTGATTACAATCACTGAATGATTCCTCTTTCCGCGTGCCCACGATTGCAATGGGCGGGCCAAGATGATGCCACCGCTGATGTCGATGAGTTCCTAACCTCCGCTGCTTCTCCTGCGAACAAAGAAACAACCAAGATGTCAGTAGCATCTGCCGCAAATGAAAAGCGTTTGCTCTCTAAAACTAACGAAATATGCATGTAAATATTTGCCTGAAACAGTAATTACAGTGAGTCCAAATGGCTTCAAAACTTGATAGAAGATAGGAAAAGTTACCAGAAGGCCACTGCCACTGAGACAGCTGGCCAATCTACCTTTAACTGGAATTCGTCCCTAGGCAGGACGAATTCTGACTGCAATTCGTCCCTGGGTGGGACGAATTCTTTTGTGTTGGAGAAACCGACCTGCTGCTGCTCCAATGTCGGATCCCGAGACCTGCAAAATTCCTGCAAACAAGGGGTTATGTAATTGGGGCCATTTTGGGACGACCCAGATGGTCGGATTCTCCCAATTTGGCCTCCACCCTTGAGAATTTGACCTCGACACCTGCAAGTCAGCAAAACAACAAAGCAATACAAAACATCCTAGAATCTGACCAAAAGTTACAAAATTGTAGCTATGGATTAATCAAACCTAATAACACAAAATGCAATCTAAAAAGTGATCTAAAATGCTCAAAAACTAAAAAAGTGCGGGGGTGCCCAAGTGGGCCTCCCACCGTTGGCACTTGATTCTGGTGCCAATCCACTAGGGATGGGCCCAAAACCTTTTAGGATTGGGGGGTCGGCGAATTGGTTGGTTCAGGTGTCCATATGTTGGATTTGGATCATGTTCGAGCTTCCAAATGCCACCCAACAACCTCCCTTGCAAAAGAGATTGGTGGATGTGGGAAGGTGAACCAAAAGGGATGCAAGTGGGTCTTCAATTCGGTAGCACTTCATTGCTTGAAAACTCCTTCAACCTGTCTATTTTGGGTGAGAAAAGTCCCACCTTTTATAGACCCAAGGGGTCTCTTTTGGGAGGGAAGCACAAATGCCATGTGTTGGCCATAGGCGCCATGTGGCAGTCTTGTCTTCCCATGAGGGAGGGGAGTCCTCCATTGACTTGAGCTTTGATAAATTCTTTTTGTAACGAGTATTCTAACGGCCCTCTGTCCACCTACACACGCGTGCAAGGCAAGAGTCCTTAACTGACTGTTCTGGGCTGCCACTTGGCACCATTTGTCTTTTTGCCCGTTAAGCTTAGAATTCGTCCCACCCAGGGACGGATCCAAAATTCATCCTAGGGTGGGACAGATTCTATTTTGAATTCATCCCTGGGTGATACGAATACTGGGAAAAGTGTCCAAGTGTGCCAAATTGCTTCTTGACCTTACAAAATTGCTATGAAAGTGGTTAAGACCACTGTTTGACCTCTGAGGGCTGCCTTGGGGGCTGTGTTTGTCAAAGCGATTAGTGTTTGCAGTCACATAATCGGATTGGTGTTGTTTTGGTGTCTACATATATTATTTGGCCCTCTTGTAATATTAGTTTGGTATATTATTTATATTTGTATAATGTATGTTTCAATATGAAAGAAAGTGCAAGGTGTCAAGAGATAATTAAGAGTCACATTGATATGTGGTAATATGAGAGCTTTGTCATTATGATAGGAATAAGAAAGGTTGCATCTCTTGTATGATAAATAAGTGCAATACCATAGTATTAAAAAGTAATATAAAATGATATTATTTACATCTAAGTTTTATTTGTGAGATATTGTTGTAATTAATTCCAATATTGTGTTTCATTGTTGTTTTTGATTAGTAGCATTGGCTTGATTTATTCTTTATCTCAGATAGAGCTTTCTGTGAGTTAACCTATCTCAAAAGTTAACAGTGTTGAGATACCATTTACAGTCCTTCCACCAAGGATGTAGGATTTAAACCCCAATTTTATGAAGTATTTTAGGTAGTACTCTAGCTTGAATTACCTAAAATATGTCTTTATCAGCCTCAAAGAGGTAAAATTTTATTTTTAAGATATGCCCATGAAAGCTAGTTCCTAGTCTGCTTAGAAAAGATGTCAGAGATGAACCAAAAGTCCTTATGGAAAAACCAAAGGGTATACACCTAAATAATTTTGGATAGTGGCTACTCTTTATAAGTAAGAATGGGAGACCACCATAGTGACTATTGATTAATAGAGAGTCTAGTATTGAAATCATTGCCATTCTAGAGCAACTAGGGTTGTAGAGCTTCCCAAGCCTTCCAAATAATCTTAGCAACAAAAATACCTAAATTTGAACTAACACATTCATCACTAGAATGGATTGCAGACCAATCCCCTATAGGCTTTTCTCCCATGGGAGACACCAAAGGCTATGCAGTATCAAAGTAGATGTTTCTAGGCTTCACTGTCATGCACAACATGAATGATCCATTTGGCACAAAAGGTAGTGCATTGGAAAAAAGTACAAAGGAGCTCTATCCCTCTTGAATCTCATGGAAGACAACAATAATCCCATTCAAATCTATGGAAACCTTTTTTTTTAATAAGAAGCCCATAGGAAATATTGAAGAATATTATCCCATTTGTGATACAAATATTTCAAGGGTACCCAGCAAGAAGAGTAATATATATGCATGGCAACAAGTATCTTAGAGTAAACATGAAATTTTCTTGCTAAATAAAGTGGCTTGGGAAGCCATTTATAAATTTTATTTTCTACCCTATCAAAAACATACTACTAGAGGCCAATGGATGAATCCTAAAAGTAAAAAGAGATTCCAAGAAACATTTTTTCATGTTGTATCCACTTCCACCTATAAGTATTGAGCTAGAGGGGCGTGGTCAGAAAATACTGTCTATAGCACTGTATTTTTTGTCATTGAATGCTTAAACTAGAAGACAAACAAATAATATATAATTAATGGAGGGTATGTGCCACATTGTCCTCTTACTCAATTAGGGTGAGAAAATATTCATCGACAAAATGTCCACTGACCAATTTTTAGGAAGTGTTAGGAAGCATGCTCCCTTTCATATGATATTTGGTAATAGCATTAACAAGGTAGCCAAAACTCTTAGTAGCTAGGACATATAGGATTGGGATAGAGGATACCATTGTTGAATAGATCTATATAAACCAAAATAATATGGATATTGGTCATTGATAGTAATGCATGATGAAGCATTTGCAAAAAGTATTTTAACAGTGCTTAGAAATTTATGACCAAAACTAAGGGCTTACAACATGACCAAAATGAAAGGCCACTCAATCCTATCATAGGCTTTGGAAAAATAAATCTTGAGAAATAAGTCTTTCTATTGAGATTGTCTTACTGATTCCATTCCCTCCTATACATCAATGATGTTGTCCATGATGTATCATATATACTCTGGCTGAATGATGAGAGGAAATATGTCACACAATGTGAGAGCAAGGGATTTACCAATAATATTTTAGGAGATATTGAGAAGAGTAATTGGCCTCTAATTATAAATATACTCAGGTTCTCCAACCTCGGGAATGAGTTTGATATTGCCCCTATTTATCAACAGGTCTAGGGTGTGCATCCTAAGGGCTTCCAAATTGACTTGATACAAGTATAGATCCACTATGTCCTAGAGTACCTTATAGAATTCATAGGGGAATCAATCAATTCTTGGAAATTTGTCATTAGCCATGGAAATGGTTGCAACCTTAAGCTCATCATATGTTAGAATATTGTCATAGAGGGCCTGCTAGGATGTCGAGATATGATGAGAAAATCCTTAACATTATTGTAGATAAAGGTCCTTAGAAGGGGAGGGATATTACATAGTGAACAACTACTAGTAGTAATGAACAAAATCCTACACTATATTTGGGAGGTCTAAAAGAACCCATTGTACCTCTCAAATAGACTTGATATATTAACTTATTTCATATCATTTTATTTGAAGGAAAATTTCTTTGGACACTATATCGCTCCAACAGAGCTAGTGTAGTTTAGCCTTGAGTTGGGCATCCTAGGCTGCATATTTGTCATCCACCTATTGTTGATGCCTCAACTTGAATACCTCTAATTGGAGAGAGGTAAATGAAGGTTGGTCTTCAAAGGCCACTATGGATTTCTTGAGTCTAGAAGAAGTGGTTTCCTAGGACCACTAGCGAAAGAGAGCTAATTAGTGATTGCATGTGCATAGGAAACACTTGGTACATTCAATTGCAATGTTCCACCACTCTATCCAACCATTTTTAGCGAAAGCATGAGGTGATAAATTCCACACATGGTGAATGTTTCTAGAGAGGGTGGATGGCAGAGTAATCATTACTAAAGTAAAACTAGCTATTTAAAATAGTTATCCCACTATCTAGACATTCAATGTAGAACCATATGGGAGAGTGATATGAGAGAACAACCTCAGGGAGAGGTTCCACTAAGAGACCTTGATAATTGCCAAAATTAAATGTGGGTTGTATTGATAACATCATTCTATCAAGATATTTGATAATTCTCTTAGGACCAACTCATATATTAGACCATGTGAACCAAGGAAGGTGTAATTAGTGCCACCTAGCGTTGGAATATAAATACTTCAATTTTTGGTGAATGTAAAACCAAGAAGATGTTTCACCAACTATCTAGTGCATGTGATGTCCATCTTGCTTATCTAAGTCATTTTAAATCATATTAAAGTTAGAAAATATGACCCATATGGCGAAAGGAAGAGATTTTATAGTCCAAATCTAAAGTTGGGATCATTCTATGGCATAATTTGAGGCATGCACATTAGTAACCCCAAACACATGGTTATTAATATGGATCATGGTCCACAATACTCAATTAGTGAGGTCACAACCATGGTTCACTAGCAAGGACTACCATCATGCCACCATGAAGGTAATGATGCCACCTCAACTTGGATCATGGTTGCTATGCAAAAAAACAATTGGCCAAATGATGTGACATGCCAAAGATAAAAAAAATCTAAAAACCTTCACTTCCTGTAAATACAAGATTTCCAAATTTGGAAACTCTTATTATTAATATATTTCTAAATAAAAACAAACCTTTTACACTTAATAATCCAAATATCATCTTATAGTTTAATACAATTCATGGTTGATTTATCTCTATTCAAAATTAATGTTTGGATGAATATACTGATAATTTAGAAGTTTATGAATAAATTTTTATTAAATATAAAACCTATAAATTATGATTATATATATATTAATATTATAAAATATCATTTATAATTGGATCATATTTTTCAAAATTAAAACTTAGGTTTCTTTTGTGAGAGATCAAATACATGATAACTTGGATTAAAGGTAAACTGTTTGATATTTTTTTTTACACAAGATCACTCACACAAGAGTCTCCCAAAAGAGATCATAAAGTCCTAACCACAAAGGTGTCCAATTGATTAATGCTTGATGAATTATAAACAAATAAACTAAATAAATTTTAAAATTTTAAATTATTTAATTAAACCATAAAAATGATAACAATAATTATGTTAGATCAAATAACAACTAGTTAGATTCCTAAGATTAAAAAAGAAGATCAAATTTCAAATCTTATCAAATTATACATATAAAATTTTTAAACTTTTATAATACCACTATGTGTTCATGATATAGTATGGGTGGAATTTGCTTCAATCCATATAACCTATTGAAAAATATATTTATATTAAAATTCAATTTTTTTAAATTGTTATTTGTGATAAGAAAATCTAGGCAATACTATAATTTCTTGGATATTATCTTTTAAGATGCTTTAGTGGTATGGAAATAGGTTTTCATATAGGAGACCCAAGTTTAAACCACAAAAACCTTTCAAAATCCCATGTTTTACCTTAAAATTTTGAATCAAAGGGATAGGATGATTGTAGTAGTAGAGCGGTTGCTAGTAGGCTACCCCATTGTTGACTTCATATTTATCCAATGGATTAGGGTTTATAGAGGTATCCTCATAAAAAAACAAAATAAAAAATTGTTGGATAAAATATGTATGAGGTTCATTTTAATTCATTGATAAAAATAAAAAATAAAAAATAAAAAATTAATAAATTTAAAAAAAAATTAATTATAAAATGAGTAATTTTTTTTTTTAATTTTAAATATAAATAAATAATAATCACATATTATTAGTTTAAATGGATACACTCAACTTTTATGGGGAAACTTAGTTTTGAATCTTACCAAACAATGCATGCATAATTGAAAGTTTTTATAATACCACTATATGACCGTGATACATACCAATAAAAGTTGTTTCAATCCCATATAATCCATCAAAATAAAATAAAATGATAATAATACAATCCTAAAATTTAGGGTAATTTTTTATCCAATAATCCCAACATTTCTTTGATGTATCTCGAAGGAGAGAAATAGCAAGATCTTCAAAGGAAAAGCAACGAGCTCTAAGGCTATTTTTTTGTTGTTGAATAAATACTTCATATAAAAGAAAGGATAAAAAGCCATAATATATAGAACTTTTAACCAGCTTCAAGTGAGTCTGTCTAACTAATTATGCTTGAATAGATTAACATAGACCAATAGTGGAGTTTAGTTTTGAGCCAAAATAGACATTAGAATCTTTTCTTGCAGCTAGACCTCTAGTTTAGTTTTGGATTTCAAAGGAGCAAGTAGTGAGTCCTAAATTCTGATCTTAGGACTCACAATGGATTTTAGATTAGAAGGATATTGGTAATGTTTTGCTAAAATCCCTCTCACAAATGGTCTACTTGGTTGTTTATGTAAACCATCCCCAACAAGGTAGTCATTTGATCACCCTCACAACATAATGCATATTCTAGGGATTTTTATCTAGAATTCTTACTTATTCTGTGAGTTGCACGTACAATACTTAGATATTAACTATCAAGTATAAATGCACAGCTAGACATAAGCTCAATAGAACTCTAGTTTTTCTAACCTTTAGTAAGTTTTGCTATCCTAAAATATTGCAGTTTCTAGATCACTTTTATGTAAAAGGGTGAGGGACCCTATTAAAACCTTTTTTTTAATAACCAAAAAAAACATAATACACTAAGGTTAAACTAGATAATTAAATTAATAACCTTGGTAGTTACATAAATATAATCTAACACAAGGAGCTAAAAACAACTTAGAGGAGTGTAAACCATTGATTTAGGGTCCTTTAGGATGATAAGGACATAATAAAGATGAAAAATTATTTTGTTAAACTTTATTTCTAGGGGATCTGACCCTTTTCAAAAACATGTACTTTACCAAAATAAATAAATAAAATAAATAAATAAATTAGGTCTAGTTGACTTCATATTTACCTAGTGGGCTTGGGATCATAGAGTTTTCCCTTGCAAATAAAAATAAAAATTTATATTTATAAGGTGTATTTAAAGTTATTATAATTTTAATCCAAAATTTTGATCACATGATCATAAGAAATATTTTTTTTCTAATTTAATACAATTTTGTTTTCAAAAGATACACTTTCTTTCTAGTATGTTAAATACACTTCACTAAAATTATATATATATATATATATATATAATATCATTTATCTAATGTAAACAAGAAATTACCAAATATTTAATTTTATAATTTTAAATATATTTTTCTATGTCATCCATATATTTTTAAACTAATAAATTCATATTGAATACTTAAAATCATAGAAAACATCAACATAATGATACAAATAAATTCAATATGTCACGTAAAATTAATTTAGTATTTTTATAAAATAGAAAAATATGAATACTAATATAGTGAATAAATTTGAATAAGGAACAAGGCTAAGAAAGCAAGAGCATCATTTTGAGAATATTTCTTTTAGTTTTTTTTCTTAACATGGATTTCCATGAATAAAAAAGAGGTAATAAGGAAATACATTCATTTATGAAAGGCCTACCTAGAATTATGAATGTCATAGTTGAAAAAAAAATCCAAAGAAGAAAAAATGAATGGTAATACTTATCTAGACAATAAATTCATCACCAGACGTGATTATAAAGGATAAGATGAACAATTCATGATATAATTACTATTAAAAGTAGAGGACTAATATGTGAGTTCAATGAATATTAGCCAACACATTTGGATATTCAAAAGTGGCCTAAAGGCAAGGGGGATTGATTTCACATTTTTACATGACTTTCTGTTGAAAGGATTGTTTTTCTTATCATCTTCTTCAATTCAAATACTATGGATAAAATAATGGGTTGTGACCTATGGTTTTGGATTAGAGATGACTTGTATTTAATACTATAGAGAGAATTTTTATGTAGATAGAAATTCTTAAAATGATTCTCCCATAGCTTAGGATTTTTAGTCTTCCATATCAACTTATCAGTATGGATGATTTTATAAATTTTGGTTATACTATGGGGAAATTATTCAATAGAGGATAACTACTAAGAAGCAAAAACATTCTATGTATACTAGACTTGGAATTATTAAATTAATTAGGAAGTTATATTTGTGTAAAGGTGGTTGAAAATAAATTACTAAAATTATTCTAGTAAATTATGTATAGTATAGATGTATATATTTTATTAGTACAAGTATAACTTCATTTATTGGTCCATCATATGGTAAAATAGCAGGTAAAACTATGCTTCAATATATTTTTAGGAGTGTGTAGGAGGGAAATTTAACACATGGTGCATACTTTCAAGACAATGCATTCATGTATAAAGTAAATGAGTAGAATTCAATGGATGAAATTACTTAGATAGAAGTAAGTGAATGTAGACATCTGCTTGTTGTGGTGCAGTGGTAAATACCCTGGGTGATGGTAGAGGTCAACCCAGGTTCCATTCCCCTTGTCTCCATCCTGTAGATATATGGTATAGTTAGGAATATCCTATGTGCTGGTAGAGGCCGACAAGGCTCCATTTCTCCTATGCCTAAACTGTTGAAAGTGGCACCTCGAAAGGGGTGTTTTCCACTATAAATTAGCACCGACGTGTTATAGGTGAGTTGGAGAGGAGAGGGCAATCCTCCAACGGAGGTCCCAGGTTCAAATCTCCACCCTACCAAAAAGCTGAGTTGGGTATCCAAAATCCAATTGATAATGTTGGTGCGGGAAGGGTCAGGTGCGACTCCCGGGTTACTTTGATGGTGAGAACCCCCTTTTCGTGGTATTTCAGACCAAGGCGGCCCCACAAGGGGTTTTTGGATTAAAATGAAAAATAAAAAGAAGTAAGTGAATGTAGATGATATAAGGATTTTATCATGTTAATATTTTGGTTGTACCGTAGTGGATGATAATATTTTCAATGGACTAAAATATGAAGGTTGTAGCTTCTAACAAAAAAAAAAACGGGAGCATAAAAATGCAGATCATGCTATAAGAGATTATTTTCTAACCCAAGGATTGTTTTATGCCAATGTGAAGTTGGTACAAATAGTTTTTAGGTTTACTAGATATATTATAGAAAAAATGCAATGAATGAATTTCATAGAGAAATTTTCACATGTTCACTAAGTCATAAGCATTGATAAATTATTTTTATTTATTTAAAGATACTAATAGAGTGATCATTTTGATTCCATTCAAATAAGATCATGTGTATAACATTTTGTATAAGCTAATTTAAATATTTGAATGCCAAGACACTAGTAGCACCATCGTGAAATGATGGTATCCTAATACTATGACCATGTAAGTGTAGTCTAAACCTAGTCTTACTTGAATTTGTTATACTTTGGAACATTAGCTATGTAAATTATAGGAATTTGGCTAATGTGCTATGGTTCATAAATAAGTGTAAGAATTGGGTATAACTGAAACAAAGCCATTGTTTATATTATAAAACTTTAGGCTTTAGATTTTATATTTAAGCCTTTGGACATTGAGACCTTGACCTATGAGCTCATAAATGATTTAATATGACTTAAAAATGGATCATTTAATGTGCCCAAGTTTAATGAATGGATAGCATCATACTTGACACATATTATTATTAGTTAGTTGGGTGACCGTTATGGGAGCTTGCATTGTAGCAAGTTTATATGTATACACCCTATCAATATTTATTTAGATTTTGAAATGCAAGAACTAAAATTTGGGATTATCATTAATTTTCTAAATGGCCTTACATAATCAAAAATATAAACTTGTCCAACAATAGGTAGATAAATAAGTTAATCCTTGTGTGAGGTCAACTTTAATTAACCATAGGTTGTTTGTTTTATAAGTATAGTAGTCAAAAAACTTATTTATGAATATTGGGCTTACTAAATAGACCTTCCTCTATATTTTTCCTTAGAAAACAATATTATCTCTTCATAATTTTGGCTTTATTGCATAACCATTCATTGATAAAATATGGTGTGGTACAAGTTTGGACTTGGGTAGAGTTTAAGAAAATTTTGTGATAAGCAATTATCAACCTTGAAATAGTAAGCATCTACTATTTGAAACTTTGGCTTCATCCAATGATCCTCTCTAGAGATTATTTTGTGTGGCTATTGAAATATTTGAGCATAATAATCAATCCACTTCTAAATTTGAAATTAGTGTTAGCATTCATGTCTTTTTGTTATATGCTATATATAGCATTGTTTAATGATGCATCCTAATGATGTCACTTGTACATTTAATAAAAAAAATTAAGTTGGATTTTTTATTATCTTAGAGGGGGTGCTATACAAAAGATTTTTTCTCATCATCTTCTCCAATTCAATATTTAAGGATGAAATAATGGGTGACAATCCATGGTTTTGGGGGATACATGACTTTTATTTAATATGGAGTGATAATTTTGGGGTCTACCTTTGAAAGGCTTATCATGTGGCTTAGGATTTGTGGACTTCCATATTATCTTATCAATAAGGAGGTTTTGACAAATATTGATAATATAGTAGGGAAATTATTCTAGAGAGCCTAACAATTGAGAAGGAAAAGCATTATATGTGTACTCATATTAGAAATATTATATCATAAATAGTTTATTACAATAGCATTTATGTAAAGTTGGTTCATAAAAATTTACTCAAAAAAACTAAGGATATTATGTATACAAATGCATATTTTATTAATGTAATTTATTCAATGTCATTCATTTCTCCATAATATGATATGAAAGTAGGAAAGAATATGATTTTAGGTTGTTTCTAGGAGTGTGTAGGAGGAGAATTGTTTTATTTCAATAAAGTATTCTTGGATAAAATAATTAAGTTGAAGAATGTGGAATCTATTCTTATAATATAGAAAAGAGGACATCAATGACTTAAAAAAATCTCCATATGTTAATATGTTGGTTGCACCATAGAAGATAGTCATGTTTTATATGCACTAAAATGCAAACGTTGTATCTTCTAATGAAGAGAAAGGAGAGAAAAAAAAGTGTAACCATTTTATGAGGATATACCTTTTGTAACCTAGGTATTGTTTGATGCCTATGATAAATTGTATTTTTTTAATTTTGTTAAACATTTTATACAAAAAATATAATGAATGTATTTTTTGAAAAAAATCATGTTCAGTTAGGTAAAAGCATGGATGCATTATTTTTAAATATCTAAATATATTATTAGATCAATTATTCTTAGACTATTTTGGGAAGATCAAGAGTAAATAATCTTTCATAATCCAATTTTAATATTTTAAGTGTCTAACATGTTACTTAGAGGGATCATTTAAGCACTTCACCCTTATATGTTTTAGATCAAGGATACATTTTTAACCATGCATCCTAAGGATGTCACTTGTACAAAAACTAGGTTAAACTACATGATTTCTCCATTTAATAAAAAATATTAAGTTGGATTTTTTAGTTCCTTGGAGTGGGTACTATACCAAAGGTTGTTTTCTCATTATATTCTCCAACTCAATATTTACGGATGAAATAATGGGTGAAAATTCATGGTTTTGGGGGATACATAACTTGTATTTAATACAAAGTGAGAATTTTTATTGGAGATAGAAATCTTTGAAAGGCTTATCATGTGGTTGAGTATTTATAGAGTTCCATGTCAACTTAGAAATAAGTATTTTTTGACAAATATTGATAACATAGTAGGGAAAATATTCAAAAGAGCTTAAAACTTGAGAAGCAAAGTCTTTCTATGTGTACTCTAGTTGGAAACACTATATCATATATAGTTTATTACAATAGCATTTATTTAAATTTGGTTGGTAAGGACTTACTCAAAACAACTTAGGATATTATGTATAAAAATATATATTTTATTAATGCAGTTTATCCAATGTCATTCATTACTCCATAATATGGTGTCAAAGTAGGCAAGACTACAATTTTATGTTGTTTCTAGGAGTGTGTAGGAGGAAAATTAATTTCATATTTTATTTCAATAAAGTATTATTGGATAAAATAATTAAGTTGAAGAATGTGGAATCTATTCTTATTATATAGAAAAGTTTACATCAATGACTTAATAAAAACTCCAAATGTTAATATGTTGGTTGCACCATAGAGGATATTCATGTTTTATATGCACTAAAACACAAAATTTGTATCTTCTAATTAAGAGAAAGGAGAGAATAAAAGTGTAGACCATTTTATGGGGAGAAATCTGTTGTATTCTAGGTATTGTTTGATGCCTATGAGAAGTTGAATTTTTTTTTTCAATTTTGCCAAATATGTTGTACCAAAAATATAGTGAATGTATTTTTTGAAAAAAATCATGTTCAGTTATGTTAAATCATGGATGAATTGTTTTTAATTATCCAAATATATTATTAGAATGATTATTCTTAGAATATTTTTGGAATATCTTGTGTAAATCATGTTGCATAATCCAACTTAAATATTTGAAGTATCTAACATGTTACTTAAATGGATCATTTAAGTGATTCACCATTATATTTTTTAGATCAAGGATGCCTTTATCATTCAAAGTCATAATTGGTTTAGAGGATGTGAATAATAGAGTTATTTGATGAACATGAAGTCTCATAATAATGTGAAACTACAAAAAAATATTTATTTTGTTGAACATGGAGTAATTCATCAATTTATTCTAAAATATATTTGGTTGCATAAAATTAAGTAAAAAATATACATATTTTTTAAGGGGAACATATTTACTACATTTTTCTAGAAGTGGTATTTTATAAAAGTTATTTATTCCAAGTCTTATTAATGCAATTGGTTAAGACATGATCAATATGAATCTCTCAATTTATTTAGTTTGGAAGATGGATACAAAATATGTTATCATTTTTTCAGAAACCCTGTGTGGCACTTCTTTGAATGGTCGTATAAAACTATGAAAGATTTTAAGAGGTAATATCCACTTAAAGGACACAATTTAATATTGAAAAATATATTATTATTTGATGAAGGAGTGAATATTTTACATATTTGTATCCAAGCACACTATATAAATGTTTTATTGTTGAAATATAAATGTTATGCCTAGAAGGAGCATGCCATGAATTCCCTATCCATTTTTAGCAATAGAGATCCCATAAAGAAAATAAACAATGGCACCAACTATGTAAGAATTAGGGATGGAAAAATTCACGATGCAATAAATATATTCATGAAAAATTCAAATATGCTTTGGTCATTTTAAGAACACATGCAATTTCAAGAACAATGATGTATTGAAATAGTATTTAGTAATGCAACCTTTATGTTTTCTAAAGAAAAAAGTTGTGTTTTCATTATGAATATGGTGTAATATTGAAGCAATAATGTAGGAAAAAATACAAATATGGATATTATCCCACATTCATTGTGGAAGGAGACTTTTATTATTTATATGCTATAATTACTTACAAAAAAAAAATTATTTTTAAATAGTTTTTGGTGGACTAAATTTTTTTTTAATGTTGTGTTATTTTACTCCATGTGATAATATATTTTTAGGAATAAGCTTATGTATAATTATTGAAAAGATATTTTTTTTATCTTAATACAAAAAACAATATATATATATATTTTTTTAATGATTTAAGAATCCTATAAATCCATTTAAGTAAAATGGAAGTGGATGAAGCAATGATTAAATACCATAGGATAACATAATTGTTTAGATTGAGGGAGTTGTATATTTGAACTAGATAATATTTGATCCATTATAAACATCAAAGTTAGATGAATATAAAGAACTTACTATCATTAGATATTATGATTCATTCAAAGTTATTTGGATACCCATGCACACTTTAACATATTTTGTTCTAAAATAAAATGGAGGCCCATGTTGCACATTAGGATGTGAATAGTTGAGTTATCCCTTCACCTTCTTTTGTTAGTTAGTACAACTAATTCCTTATATTTATATTGTAATAAATATTTTTAGTTTTAAATAATGAGGCCTATTCAACTATTATTATATATGTAGTGATGTCTCACTACACCCTTTCTTTAAAAAATAAATCATAAATTTAAGCCACGAACAAGCAAAAAAAGAAACCTTCGATAAAAAAGTTCCAAAAGTTTATGGTAAGTTTCAAAAGTAAAGGTTATCTAAAAAGTTAGAAGTTTGTAAGTCCCAACCAAGAGAGAAGGGGTAAATTTTTTGACATAAGGTCCCAAATCAAAAAATTTTAAAGTTTTGATATCAAATGGTCTTGATGTCAAATAATGAAAACTTCTAAAGAAGAAAATATGGATGTCAATTAATGAGGTGTACAATATTCAAGGAGTATTTTCCTTTTCTATAAAATAGTATCTCATATATCTATGAAAGGAAAAAAAAATCATGAGAACCATAGTAGAAGCAACTCAAAGATCTAAAATATCAAATAAAAAATATTCAATGGGTAGAGGACAATATAAATTATAGCTACTCATTCAAGGGCTTGGGACCATTTAACATTGATAATTCTATATCTTGAGGACCTCGGAGGAACTAATAGTTAAAACAAGACATGACCTAAAATTAGAAGCAAAAACCATTTTGAAATATCTACATGAGTTTTGGAGGGAAAAACTCCCCCTTGTAATCTATAAATATGAGTAGTTTAGATTTGTAAAGAATTACAATTTTACATGTGCCTCCTCTTGTAATATCTTCTTTTATTTCTATTTGTAGGGTAGTTTCCTCCTATGTGGCTAATGGGTAAATAAAACCCTTGCTCTTGACATAATTATTGTAAATAACTTCTTGCACATGTGTGTATATATAGATAGGTAGAGAAAGAGAGATGCCAATTTTTAGACTAAATATATATGGCTCTTCTATAGGCCCATTTCCATATGCATATATATATGGGTGGATTTCATATATGCTTAATTGTGTCTACGAGAGGAAGTATTCATTGTAGGTCCATCGTATTCAGGTCTACTATGCAAAGGGATCTTAGTCGATCTTTTGATACATCACCATATTTTTTTTAAATTATTTTTCTTTTATTTCTCTCATCCCTTTTCCCTTATAGAGTTCAAGTGCACCTTAAATATTATATCCTAATAAGGATCATACCTTGTAAAAATACTCTTGGAGGTCCTCAATTGAGCCAATACTTATGATCCTAATTATGTCCCTACTGTGTCACTCCTCATGAGGTATGATTGTTTTAATCTAGGCAATCAAATATGACAACAATATACATAGTAGAATGTGTTCCTATTTGCAAATGATTATGTAATTGGTTTGCGTGTACATTTTTATAAAGGTGTTATGAATAGATTCTATGTCCTTATTTTTAACTATGAACAAGGATAATATGTATCCTTATCCATATTTGATTAAAATTATAGATAATTATGTTTATACTATCTTTGGTTAAGCATTTTAATGAGGTTATTTCCAAAAAATTTATAATTTGTGTATGTCTCTATTCACAAATGATGTAAGTCATGGAAAATTGTGTAAATCTTGTTCCATGATATTTATAGACTAGTGAATTGCATTTGCATAATAGTTCACCAAATGATTGGAGATATTTGGTATGTTATGTTTCTTCCATTCTAGTTACTAGTGTTCCTACCCCTATATGGATTATGATGTAATATAGTGTGAAGTGTTATAAATATTATATCAAGAATGTCTTCATTAAGGAATAATATTCATGTAAAAGTGGTTGGTAATGGGTTACTCAAATTAACCCAACACATATATTCCATTAATGCAATTTATCCAACACTCTTCACTAGTTCATCAAATTAGATATTTATTGTATTCAATAGTTTAAAGAACTTACTAAAATCCATTAAAATTAATTAGGAATCAATATAAAAAAATTAATAAGTGGATTATGAAAATATTGTAATCTAATGATAGAACTATAATGAGATTGAACACATGAAAACATATCATAAAGTGAAAATATTTAAGAATGATATGATTTTTTTGTTATAATACAGAGCTAAAGATAAAGCAAGGATATTATATTGTAATATGAATTAATTTAGGATTGGGCCATAATGTATTTTCAAATAGTCGAGGAATCAAACTAGGGTTTCATAGGAGGAATGTCGAAGGTCTACAATATTACAGTAGCATTTTGAATGATTGGATTGCATGTAACGATAGGAATGCTAGAAGTTTGAGGAATTGAACTAGGGTTTTATAGGCTAGGGTAGAGACTTGGAGAATATTTTCATGTAAAAAACACCATCAAAGAGGATAAATCCTTTAAAATGTTCTTTCAACATTAAGGATCATGACCAAGAATGAGGTATATAAATACTTCGGTATCTAATCCTCCAAAAAATGAAATCTCATATCGGGATAAGCTATGTGGAATCCAAGATAGCTTCAATGACTATCAAAAACAAGAAATGACAATCATAACCACCATGGAAAAGTAAAAAAAGGAGGATTATTTTCTTGGAAGGATGAACAAATGTTTACCACAAGAAAAATAAATGCCAGTATTGGAAATAGCAGAGGAATGGATATCTAAGAATATAGTTTGTAAGATAAAACACAACCTGATCAGTAAAGTTGTGGGTTTCAGACCATCCGTGCACTTCCTCCACACATGGATAAGGAAACAATTCCATATGGAAGGAGAATACAAAATTCTAACTCTCTCAAATGGTTTTTTTTCTATAGCATTCACATCAATAGTATATCGACAAAAAGTATTTTAGGGAGGGTTGTATCAGCATGGGCCGGTGGGACTATTCCTACAGCCATGGAAGACGGGATTTGACCTGAGGGTGGAATTAAATGTAGTACTAATATGGGTATTATTATTTGACCTTATCATTGAATTTTGGAAAGAGGAGGTACTCGAGGCAATAGGTAACTTACTCAGGTATTATCAAGGTAGATCAAGAGAAAAAAATTTAGGAGGAACGAAAATGTTTGCTAGGTTTTTTATAGAAATAGATCTCAGTAAACCTATTCTAATAGAGATAGACCTAAAATAGGGGATTTTATATAGCACCAACAACTGGATTATGAGGCTATTCCATTTAGATTTTAGGTGTGCCACTCTCATGGACATTTGGCTAAAATGTGCCCAATAGTTAAAGATCATCAATTTGGACAAGAGAGGATAAAAGCAAATATTAACATGGTAGGAAAATATCTTCAATAAAAGGTAAATCATATGGAATGGAAAGGCCCAAAATACTTTGAGAGCTTCCAAAAAGTAATCATAAGGCCAAACAAAATAAATCAACATAGTAACCAGAGACAAGGAGAAAAAGTGGGAAGAACAAATAATAGATATGAGATACTCAAACAACTAGGAAGCTTGGAAACAAAAGGGGATTTTCAAATGGATGGACTAGAGGAAGATACTCAACAAGTCACACCAATGGATCAGGAATAATACTTCAATTTAGTGTTAGGGAATAAGAAAGGAGTAGAACCAGACACAACCTCTCTCATGGAAGAGGAGATTAAACCTACGAGGGAGACCATAGGAGGGGAATTATAGCAAGGGATAGTCCTAACTCAATAAATAGAGATGAAAGAAGGAAATAAGAACAAATAAAACCCTACTTTAGGGATTCATCAAGTGGAGAATAAATAAAAATCGAACCAATTTGTAGGGAGGAAGTCAATCAAGAAAATTATGGAGGAACAAGGAAGAAAATTGAGCTAGAATGTGTTAGAGTTAGAATATATTACATAATTTGGGTCATTTAAATGTACCATATTTGGGACATAGTTAGAGTAGGATATTACTTTAGGGATAAGTCAGATACTTACTTCAAGTAATGTAATAAATACACAAGTGTCAATGTGCAAGTTGTAATATGCAAGGTGTTCCCTTGTACAACTAGGTAGAGTGTTATCCAAGGAATTTATCTTCCTATATAAAGGGCATCATAGTGATTGTTCATATAAATTTCATATCAAGTGCATTATAGTAGAATGTTATAGATACTAGTAGAACTCTTGAATGGAGTACAATGTAGTCCTTTGTCTTATATTAATGGAATGACCATTACCTCCATATTGCATGCACCATTTTCTATTTATAGTATATTTTAGTCTTGTTGAATAATTAGTCTCTTTCATATTTTTTGTATTTTATGAAGACCTGTGATAGATATCTCCCACTGCATATATCATCAAAATCTAATAGTGGTATCAAAGACATGGTGAATCAATATAGTATTAGGGAGAGTCACCATTGCTACTGTTGTTCTACATATTTGTAAACTATATCTATCATGGTGCGTTGCTACATACAAATGTTGCCACTAGGAATCAATTGATAGAAAGAGCCACAATAGTCAATAGGATTAGGGAGAGTCATATAAAATATTGAAAGGACTAAAATAAATCTCAGTTACAAAAATTATGAGATTAAATTTGGCTAGATTCTTTCCACAGAGTTGCAGATAACTCGTGAAGTCTAGGAATCAACATTCATACCACTAGATTGACAAATCAACTAGTGAGGATTATTATCTTCATAATTATAAATTATTTTACTCCAATCTCTAACAATTTGTTGTAAGTAAAGGAGATTAAAAAAAAAATTGAGAAGCTTCCTACATGAAAGCTAGGAAGAATATATTCTTAGAATTATTCTAGCACTTGCAATAACAAGGATAAGAATAAATGTTTTAAATACCTCATATACATGTATTATCACAAGAGTTGCAAATCTTGTACATTGCAAAAGTGAATAAAAGGCCACAATAGCCTTATAGTAGACTTAAGGAAGAAGATACTACAAAAGACGAGTCAAGGAGGAGATAGAAGATTAGTGATCTCCATTAAATAGAGTGCAAAAGCAAAAAAGACTAGTGAAGTCTTGATCTATAATAAGAAGGCCATAGAAGCGTTAATTCTAAAGAAGACTTTAGAGAAGAGTTCCTAGTTTAGAACAAGAGTTCCTGATTCAATAGAAAACTCTAGAGAAGAGTTTGTGAATTAGGAGATTGGTGATCTCATTTACTCATTAAAGACTTCTTTCAGAAGAAGCTGAAGAGATTCAAAGTAGGTCTCATTGGAAAACTTCTAATTGTGGAAGAGATAGAGAGGGACTAACAAAGTCCTACTCCTATTCAAAGAAGCAACAAATTTTAGAGATCTTAGAAGAATATCTCATCACCAACACTTCCAAAAGTATAAGGTTGAATAGAAAGTCTTAGTTGGAAGACTAAGAAGCTACAAGATAGAAGATCTTAGAGAGTTCTCAAGGAGTAAAATAAGAAGTCTTTTAGAGCCTTGTTTCAGAGTTTGTAGAAGTATCATCAAAAGAATTTCTAGAAGAAATCATTAGTGAAATCTACTACCAAGGAGAAGCTCCTGATAGTGAAGAACTTGGGAAAATTATCACCATCTTACAACAAGCCCAATAGAAGATGGAATTGGAAAAGAGTGCTAAATCTCAAAGAAAAATCCATTGAAGACCTCAAGACATTCAAATTTTTTAGAAGAAAAAGATCTTGTTTAAAGTCAAAATTCAACAAGAATATTTAAGGAGGATTCAGAAAAAAAATAAGCCTACCAAATCTAAGAGATTTGGATATTACCTCTCATAGCAAGAAGGCACATTTTAGAAGCAAGGACTTTATGAACTTACTATAGAAAATTTATGATCACTGGAAGGATCAAGCCACCAAACCCTAGGATCAAGATAGAATGTTCAAGACTATAGATTGGTGAAGAAAGAAGTTATTTTGGACAACCAACAAGAAGCTATGGATTCATCCATTATAAGGTAGTAACTTGGTGAATCAAAATACCAAGATCTACATCTATAAAAAATCCATTAAAAGGTAAGCAACTTGGGTGCAATTAGTTAAACTTCAAATAAGGGTTCATTATCAAATTTCAGTAAGCACCATATTTAAATTAGATTTACAAAGTAAAAGGGCTTATATTATAGTCTTCAGAAAAAAAAAGCAAAAAGAAAATTTCATTTTAATATATATTTGCACATTAAATAGGAGTTGGATATTTTTTGAAAGAATGAAAATTATCACCTACCTATTATCTATCCAGAAAACAAGAAGACTATATCCTAAAATATTGATTGTAGTGAAAAATTGCAAAGATTAATATGTAAATTTGAAATTATTTTGAGATTTTTTATATGATAAATAAGGTAATATATATATATATATTTTAATTTACATGGTGGAATCGATAGCCACCAAAAATCCAGGCAAGTTGTTCAGCTTTTTATGGCCACCATAGTATTCTACGTTGTCCGCCCCAGAAGCCACCACACAGATCTTCGCATAGTCTGCCCCTATAACCACCATGCCACAATCATTTTAAACCTTTTACGCCACTGAAAGCACCAGGAAAGGGACAAGCATTCAGTCTAGCGAGGCCCGAGATTTGAACCTTGGTCCTCCGCCCCCATTATGGGGTTTGGATGAACCAATTGGTCTACACCTCGGACCTATCAATAAGTTAATATAATTGTTACCATTAAAGTACATTATTAATCCATTAGCACTATACTACTTATATTTAACTAGTTACTCTTAAAAGGGTTATTTTGTGTTTATTGGTTTTTAAAGACCAATGGTACAAAACAAGAAGATTCTAAAAGTTTCTAGAGACACTATTTGGTGCACAAAACCTACAAAATTTCTTGGCCCAAATAAGCCACCAAAATCAGATCATAATCCTGCAAGAAGTGGAGAAGAAAGCCACCATCAATATCAGTAAAAGAAGCTACAAATAGAGACTTGGTGAGTCTAATATTCAAGGTGCGCTAAGTGATATTTATAGAAAAATTAGTACAAAAATACTTCTACAAAATCTGCTATCTACATGATTATTAACTTGGTTTTATTACCAAAAGTAGCCAAGCAAAGGAGAGAGTTGTCTAGCAAAGGAGACGACAGAAAATCAACCATTGTCTACAAGAAAGCTGCCATTAAAACTTGCATAAAGGAGTGTAAAAGGAGGTGCAAAAAGGTATTATAGTCACAAATTAATTTACATAATATTACACCATACTAATATATCCTACATAGGAAAAATGACAGGGTTTATGTTCCACAAAGGCGTATTCTTCACAAGGATAAATTATCTCAAAGTGGCCATGTAAAAGCATTAAAATCAAGATAAAAGAGCCTCTCAAATAACTCATATCATCCATGATTTTGGACAACCGTATGAAGGTACCTACAAGCAAACACATCATAACACAAGGAAGAAGAAATATTATCTACAAAGGAGAATACATAGTAGGTTGAAAGGAGGAAAACAAAGCACAAAATAGGCTATACCAGCTAGAAATCCATCCATAAGAAGCACTCAAGACAATAATTTGAGTATCTCAAAAATCCACAAAAATACTACCCATATACACCAAAGTGTTGCTCATAATCCTAGCTCAAAGCCACCAAAGCATTACTCAGTACTCCAACTGGACCAACTCACACCAAGCACCATCGAAAGCATACAATAAATGAGAAGCTAGCCAAAATATGTTAATAAAATAACATTGCAAATAATACATTAAGGATTGAGATACATTGAGAAGAAAAGGTCCATGCAAAAATGGAAGGTGGAACTTGTCACCTTGAAGGAAACCCTAATGTATCATACATGAGAACTTACCCTTTGCACACTTGAAGGAAATTCCAAGAAGGAATTACACCAAAATAGGTTGGAAGTATTAGAAGAGAAGTGATACTTATCACTAGGGAATATAAGTGCTCATACAAGAGTGTAATGCTCACCTTCAATTCTACAGAAAATTCGAAGGGGCAACAACATTTTATCTCTCTCCTAGGTGTTAAAGTAAAATTATCATGACACTTGTCATCCACTACAAGATTCTATCCTTATTTGAGGCACCAAAGACCAAGGAGGAGTGTATTTATAGCAACCAAGATAGTGCAATCTGGAGGAAGAAGTAAGAGCATTAAAGGCTCTTGATCAAGCAAAATTGGAGCACCCAATATTGCAGTCAAAGGAATCTTCTACCATCCACCATTGAAAGTAGGTCAAAGAAAGCATTAAGATGTGTATACATACATTGGAGAATATAATCAAAATATAATTCTCATATAGCATATTTGCAGTATTATAAAGGTAATACTTTACCTTAATTTATTCACAGTAATTAATAGGGAGATATAAAGGTATAATATAAGGTTGAAACTATAGGGAAATCAACCATATTTGAAAGCAAAATTTAAGGATAATTATAGCTTAATATTTGAAAATTAAAACATAGGAGAAATAAGGATTTCTACCTAGAAAAATTTAAATTAATATTATTGCAAATATTATTGTTTTCTAATATTCCAAATTAGGGATATAAGGAATACTACACCAAAGTAGGATAATGGAATTTAGAAATATTAAATATCAAATATCAAAGTCTATAAAGGGAGATTCATTAAAAATTATCAAGGGTTGGAAATTAATTGGTACACTTGTCTCAGAACCACATTAGAGGGAGAAAAGAAATCCAACCATTAGGACCTCATCAAAATAGAAAGTGCTTAAGTTCGATAGGAGTAATAAGGTGTAATAGAAGTTGATTTTTACTATTCAAAAAACTTTACAAAATCAATCCAAAATTGAACTACTATTCTCAAAAGCACTTTATCAATCATTTAGCATATCCAAAATCACTACGGAGTCATAAGGTTTCTAAAAAATTGAAAATTCCACCAAGGTATCATCAAATAAATACTAGAAAATTTAAAAAGAGGACCATAAGGATTGTCATGGCACCAAAAAAATTATTTCTTGAATAATCCCAATTACTTAAAGGTCTAAACTATTTTTCTTGGAAAATTAAGGTAAAAGCAATCTTAGTATATGAAAAATTTTGGGATATAGCTCGAGGAACAAAAAAAATACCAAGCACACGTGATACTGATATTTAGAAATTTGAAGAAAATGATGCAAAAGCCCTAATGGTATTAACATTTACTATAACTAATTAAATAAAACTTTATATTAGTTTAGCAAAGATATTTACAAAAGCATGGAAAAGCTTAGAGAAGATATTCAAATGAAAAAATAAAGTCACTATCCTTCATCTTCAAACTCAACTACATTACCTAAAAATGAACAGTGGCAAAAGCATAGAACTATTCCTAGGGAAGGTAGAAAATATTAAAGGTAAATTATTAACCTTAATAAAAGAGACTAAAGATTAATTTCTTACTCAATTAACCATGACAACACTTTCAAACAACTACGAACATTTGGTTACATCATTACAAGTCCTAAATAAAGATACTTCTCTTGATGACCTAATCAATATTCTTCAAGAGTATGAGATGGAGAACATAGTCAAAGATGAAATAACTAACACTGCATTGGCTTAAAAAGACAATCCATAGGAAAATATTGCATCTTCATCAAAAGAATGAAGACCATGGAGTAACAGGTATTGTCAGATATACAAAAGAAAAGGTCATAGTAATAACTATTTCAAATGTAGTACCAAAAATCAAAATCAAGGAAATCATATCAACAATGGAAGCATATTTCAACCATGGTAATATCAAAATAATCCTCATCAGTAATAATTACAATGTCCAATAAATTATCCCCAATTGGAGTATCTTAAAGAGAATAAAAAAGGACACCTAGCTCAAATGATAGAATAAATCGAAGAACTGGAAGAACCAATAGATGGTTATGAAGTCAAATATCTTTTAGAAAGAACAACTGGTTATGAAGAAACCAACTACTTGCTTTAATAGGTTACAAAAAGAAAATAATAAGAATACAAACTTCAATACCAAGAAGAAGATCCATAGCGAATATTAAAATCTTCAATACTCAAATAATGTAATACAAGGGGGTGTTAGAGTTAGAATATATTACATCATTTGGGTCATGTAAATGTACCATATTTGGTACATAGTTAGAGTAGGATATTAATTTAGGGGGAAGTTAGCTACTTACTTCAAGTAATGTAATAAATTCACAAGTGTCAATGTGTAAGGTGTCCCCTTGTACAGCTAAGTAGAGTGTTGGTCAAGGAATCTATCTTCCTATATAAATGGCCTCACAGTGGTAGTTCATATCAATTTTATATCAAGCATATCAAGTGCATTATAGTAGAGTGTAGTAGATAATGTTAGAACTCCTTAATGGAGTATAATTTAGTCCTTTAGCTTATATTAATGGGGTGACCATTAACTCCATACTGCATTGTATTTTCTTCACTTTCTATTTATAGGATATTTTAGTCATATTGCATAATTACTCTCTTTCATATTTTTTACATTTTATTAGGACTTGTGATAGATCTCTCCCACTACATATATGTTTAAAAGCTAACAAAATGGACAGGTAAAATCAATGGCTAATTTTTTCTCTCCCCATTCTCAATGATTTTAATTACTTGGAATGTGAGGGTTTTAAGAATCTTCCCTAGAAAAAAGGCATCAAAAAAATATTATCATGGATATGAGTCTAGATATAATTTTGTTATAGGAAACCAAAATGCAAGGAGAAGACTTACATAAAATAAATAGGAGGATATGGTAAAAAGGAGAGATCTTTACTCAATCAGCACATGGAAAATCAGGTGGATTGGCCACTATGTGGAATCCACAATTATTCCTAGAAATAGGGGGTCTCCATGAGAGGGGTGTTAATGGTTCAATTAAAAAATAGGGAAAATGGGAAAATTATACTACAATTAATTTCTATGGAGCACAGGCAATGGAATTATAGAGAGATCAATGGGTAACCATCTAGATATTCAAACACAACTACCTAGAGGACCAATGGATTGTGGGAGGAGAATTCAATGTAAATCTTAGAATAGAGGAAGCAGAGCCATGTTGAAGGAAAAGGATAGGTTCTTTTTATAAATAATATGTCAAATGAATCTAATAGATATACCAATTTTAGATATATCCATGACTTGGATAAATAGATGAAAGGAAGGGGAGACAATTAATTCTTGATTGGATATTTTTTTTATGGGGGAGGAATTATTCCTGCATACCAAGCATCAATCGAGGTTCATTAATAGGCTTTCTTTAGATCATTTTCCAATAAGCCTTACAATAGAATAAGTTAATCATTAAGTTACAATAACTTTTAAAATTTAGCTATGGTGGCTGAAATATGAGGAGTTGGAGGACCACATAAACGAAAGGTGGGAATTAGGGAGATCAATATTTGGTATAGCCCAATTGAAACTACAAAAAAAACTAAAATATATGAGGACCCAAATAAAAGAGTGGAGTAAACATAAGAAGGAACTCACTAGAATTTGAAAGAATGAAATCAAATATCATAAGGAGAAGATTGCTCACGAGATAAGACAAGGAAAAATTATAGATCTATTACAATATGAGACAAAAATTATTAGGAGAGAGGAAGCTTTTGAGGAACAAGAAGAGATATATTGGAGGTAAACAACCAAAATTACATGTTTAAAGGAGAGGGATCAAAAAATGACTTTCTTTCTTAAAATAGCAACAACTAGAAGACAACATAATGAAATTACAAGTCTTACAAATATGATGGGTTAGGTAAAAATTAGTGGAAGTGAAATGCAATCTATTGCAAATTAATACTTTAATACTCTTTTTAGTAGTAATGAATATTTGAAAGCAACATGGTAGGAGAAGATACTAGAGGAAATTGCATAATTAGTTAAACCTGAACATAATAAATAATTAATGGAGGAAATTTATTTGGAAGAAACTTTGTATATCATACAAAAAATACAAACAGGAAATACCCTAGGACCATATGGATTCCCCATTGAATTTTATCATAATTTTTGGGAAATTGTGGGCCAATCAGTGGTGGAGGCACTAGAGGAAATCAGACAGAGTAAGAAAATGTTAAAAGCCTTGAATCATACTTTTATCAGTTTAATTCCTAAGGTTCCACCTAGTGATATAATTGAGAACTATAGGCCTATTTCACTATGTAATGTAGTATATAATATATTAACAAAGTTTATGGTAGATAGGTTAAAATATTTTTTACCAAATCTTATTTTAAGTGAGCAAGGTGGTTTTGGTGAAGGTAGACAAATTATAGATGGAATAGTAGTGGCCTAAGAGGTTATACACACAATGTCCAAGTAAAATGACCTGGGTATGTTTATTAAATTAGATCTTTCTAAATATTATGATAGAGTAGATTGGTCCTTTGTGCAAAGGATTGTAGAAAAAATGGGCTTTGCAGACGATTGGAGAGACTGGGTAAAAGCTTGTACATAGACTAAATCTTTCTTAGTTATGGTAAATGGTAGTCCATATTCCATGTTCATAGTAGGAAGGGTGTTGAGGCAAGGGGAACCTATTTCCCCTTAAATTTTTATCCTTTAGCAGAGGATCTAGGGAGACTATTAAAAAAAGGGAGACAAGAGAGGAGGCTAAGGGGTTTGAAAATAAGTTCTCAGATTGAGATAAATCACCTCTAGTTTATGGATGATACTACTCTTATTAGTCAAGCCAATCTCCTAGTAGAAAGAAACATAAAATAATTTTTAGATGGGTATACTCAAGCTACTGGGCAAACTTTTCATGAAAAATAGTCTCAAAATTTTTTTCCAATACAACGAAGATGGTGAGAGATAAAATTATACAGTTGTTGAACTTCATGTAAAATCCTTTACCCATACAGTATTTAGTACCTTTATCTACAAAGAAAAAAAAAAGCAAGGAGTAGGAAGGGTTGATTGATAGAATTCAAGCTAAGTTGAGCAATTAGACACACAATTGGCTAATATTTTGAGGAAGGATTACAATGATTAAAGCTATGGTATAAGCTCTCCTAGTTTATAAATTTTCTATACTTTAGGATCCAAAGAAAATTCTAAAATATATTGATAAATACATAAGAAAGTTTTTTTGGTCAGGTGCAAGGGAAGAAAAAAAATTAGCACTAGTTGGCTGGAAGAAGATATTCCAACCAAAAAAACAAGAAGGATTGAGGATAAGATCAACATCCCAAAGTAGCGAGGTACTATTAGGGAAGCTATATTGGAGATGGATTTCAACTACTAGAGGCTTATGGAGTAAACTATTACAAGCCAATATTACCCAAAAGTGGTTGATAAATACATCCCAAGACTCAAATTGGAAGGAGAGGGATCTAAGTTATGGATAACAATGGAAGTAGACTAGGATTTAATAAATCCATATCTTTTTTGGCAATTAGGGGATGGAAAGGATGTTTTTTTTGGATGATTCATGGAATCAATCTCAACCAATTATTAAAACATTCCCAAATATGGAGAGTTGGAAAGTATAGCTCCAAAATACAGGGTGGTGGAAAGCCTCTTACTATATGAAATGTTGAAATAAAAATGTTCTAGACTTACTATAATGGAAACTTCCCCGAGAATGGCTAGTGAGGGGGATAGAGGAACCGAAAAATTGTGGATAAATCTCCAAAAACATCCATTTTAAGATGGTTCTAATAGGGATATAATTGGATAGGGAGGAAGTAAGTTGGGAAACTATAAGGCAAAGCATTGATACAAGGTAGTCTATGGATATGATATTACCTCAGCACCACTTCCATGTACATTTGTTTAACAAAAGGAAGTATCGACAAAAAATAACATTTTCTCATGGCTAATTAACCATAGAAAGTTCTTGAAATAAAAAAAATAAAAAAAAAGGTTTTTATGCCTTCCAAATGTGTTATGTGTGGAAAGATAGAGGAGACCTTGAATCACCTCTCTTTTGGTTGTTATTTTTCCAAAGACATATGGATCAGTTGGTGGAGGCAGGTGAGATAGCATTGGGAAATTTTTGAGATCTAAGAATTTTTTTATGAGAAAATGGACATAGTGTAGATTTAAGACTAGAATAATGAAAATGACATGGAATTTGGGACCTAGCTTCATATGGTGGCAGTTATGGCTAGAATGAAATGCATGTATATTTATATCATAGCATAGAACAAGGGACCAATTTTGGAATAGGATTATGAGTAAGTTAATGGAAACATTATCCATTAGATTACAAGAGGAAACAAATATAGAAATGGAGGAAGTGACTATTCTAAGGAGATTTGGAATAACTATAAAATAAAAAAAACTAAGGGTTTGTTGCATAGGTGATATCTCCTTAAATAACATAGAGTGCATACCACCTCCTAGGGAGTGGGTGAAGGTAAACACAAATAGGGCTTCTACTAAAAATCCTAGAAAAGTTGATTTTGACATTATCATATGAAATTGGAAAGGAGAACAAGTGTACTGGAGAGAAAAAGGTATGGGGGAGACAAAAAATAATGAAGTAGAAGGACATGCAATCTTGTCAGAATCAATGATAGCTACAAATCTATATTTACATAAGCTATAGATAGAGACAGACTCTCAATTATGGGCTGGATTCTAGGATCTGATAAGACCCTTTCAAGTGTAAGGAATTGGAGAGAGAAGGAAGGGGGAAGCAATTCAAAATATTTAGAAGGTTTTTCAAGATGTTTTAGAAAAACAGGGAAAATAATTGGAGGAAGGGCAATATGTGAATTCTTAGATGGAAAATCAGATAATTTTGTGCCAAAGAATCCAAGGAATGCAAGAGGTGGTACAAGAAAATAGCAAATATGTTCAAGATGCCAATAATGACTTCAAAACATCATGAAGATAGATGGATGGTATACGAAAATTAGATGATTGAGAAAAATTGGAATTCAACTATGGTAATATTGATGTGTATGGATAATTGTATTATGGTGCCTTAGGTGATGTTTTCAACAAACACACCTATATATTGTTTTTATGGCTAATGTTTGATCCAAGAGGGATTGTAGGAGAATTTTCTTCTTCCTTTGTTTCCTATCCAAATCATTTTACTTTGTAATACAACTTCTATAAATATAATGTATTTTTTATTTTTTCAAAAAAATATGAATTAACTTAGTTTAGATGATTTTCACACTAAAAATATGGCAAATAAGTTCCATTTTCTTCATCAAATGACAAAGTGAAATTAGTAATTCATTTGGATAAAATATCAAAGGATGGATGAAAGGTATGAGATGTAAAAATATATTAAAATAATGTGATGGATAGAAAATTATAATGTGTAAGTTCAAATTAAAAAGAAAATAAAGTAAAAAAAAAAGATATAGAGATAAAATTTAAAATAAAGTGGAAAGGGTTAGGTTTGGTGCAACTAAATCATCTCCATTTTCACAAGTATTAGGAAATCATGTCCATGTAATGAAAATATGTGTAGTATATAATTAAATAAATTTATCCATTCTACATTAGGTTTGAAGGGAAGCATAATAAAGAAAGCAATATGGATGATATCCATTGCAATTTAAGGTTTTTTAAGTAGCACAAAAAAATTAAGTATTACATAATTTAGCTTTTTCACTTTGGTGTTTGCAATGTAGCATAAATATAATGAGTTCATGTGTTTAACCCTTACACTTTAGCTTCTCCTAAGTAACATTAACCTATATATGATAACCTATAGGCTATATTATAAACAACATAGAAAAATTAAAGAGATTGACGATGATGAAATTACTAGTTGAAATAGAAAAAAGAGATGAAGACACTTAAACCAAAAATAAATAGAAAAGGAAACAAAAAGAGATATTGGTTGGTGATGTCAAAAACAAATATTACAAGTATTAACAAGAAATGGAGTTAAGCCTATGCATTGGAACAAAAAGTAAAGATGAAGATGGTATCTTGAAATATTTAGGACATGAGTGTAGTCCTTAATTCATTCTACTACAAAAATTTATAATAGTTAATTAAATATTAAGGGATTCATTCAAAAGTATTTGATTACATTAAAATGTTGATATTTGTATTAGTGAAATCCAAATTTTAGAAGGTAGTCAATTACTAATGATTCTCTCTTAATTTTTTTTTATACTATTAAAGGGAAAGAGGGTTTTGAAAGGGACCCCACAACCTTTTACACTAGAAAAATCCTAAAAGGCAATCAAAAACAAAAATAAAAAACAAGGCACCCCACGGGTGGCCAAAAGAAATGAAAAACTAGAGATGCAAAGACAAACTAGATGAGAGGAAATAGAAGACAAGAGGGGACACAAGAGAGAACCAAGCAAGTTCTACACTAGCATGTCAATATCTTGAGCAATCATTCCCATAATTTGTGACACCTCCTTAGAATAGTCAAGCACTATCTTCATGGATCTCTAGATTGCATGTTGCTTTATCTCTATCAGTTTCATACTATGTAAAACTAAGCTTTTCCTCTCAGAGGTTTATTTCGATGCATAGAAATCTTTCACCATTTTATCCTTATGGAAGTCCCTAGGTAGGATCTCCACTTAAATGGAAGGGAATAAGGAGGATGACCCATTAACCTCCCACTTATTGAGTAGATGCATCGATTTACAGGTTTTGCTTCCTTTCGCCTGACTAATCTATGGAGTACCTCCCACCTCAGGTGTAGACTTGACATTAAAATATGAATTTATAAAAAATTCATCATCACTACAGCATGACACTTTCCCCCCCACACCTTTATATGAGACTTGAATTTTATGTGAAATATTATCCGGTCCTGAGCCTAATGAGAATGAATAAACATATTCACCGTCATCGCTAGAACCTTTAGAAACCACCTTATCTTGACCAAGCGTAGGGATCGGTAAATCAACCAGAGGTTTCAAGATTTCCTCTACCACCATGCCATTATTTGATGTCACTTGTTCAAACACTAAAAGGGCCAAACCCTAGTGGAAAGGGAGCTGGCCATGACCCCTTTGCACATCCAACATTGATTTCTTCATTGATTGAAATAAGAATAAAGGAATGTTCATCCAAATATACCTCCATAGGTGGTTGAGAAACATAGCATGGAAGCTACGTATGAATTCATATGTAGATTCCAAGGTAAAATAATCCATAATAACTTTAGCCACCCTATCCCATGGAGGAGACAACACCTTGGATCTAAATCCATTCTAAATTCTGGGTAAAAATTCCCCCCCATCTAGGAAAAATCTTATCTCTTTGACAAGAAAATATTATCCCTATTGTGATAGGTACCACCCAGAGCCAGGCCAGTTGTTCTGCTAACCATTTCTACTCAAACCTCAAAGTACCAAGAACCAATTTTCACCCATCCATCATTCCACATCATCACCATCCATTTTTACAACACCTGGTTGTACCCATGAAACTTCTGAACACACTCTAAAATACCACCATTCTTCAAAATAGTTTTAACTTCATCATCGATAGTCCTAGAAGAAGGCTCCAACTAGGATTTAGAGGGCCTCTATTTAGAACAGTACAATTTATATTTTCCCATATTCAAATCTTTGACACCCCCCACTCTTTAGTGCAACACTCTTCCACAAAATATGAACAAAAGAGACAGACCTCAAACATACATAATATCATAGAATACTCCATAACAAACAAAAGAATAAATAGGCATCCAACATCTTCACTATTGAATATGAACCACAAAAAAAACCCTCAAAAGTCAACATCCAAGGATACCCAAGCACCCCTATAAGAACCATAGCTGAAATAATGTACTTCCAAATGATTTTCAAAGACAGAAAGGTGCTCTAGAGAAGAAAGAAGGCCTGCAATTTAGAGGAAGCTCAAAAAATAAAGGCTCATAAGAAAATTAACCAGAACCAAAGCCACCCTTCTACCACCAAGAAAATTCCAAAGTGTGAGAAAGGGGGGAATGAACAGGGCCCCCTCCATAAACCACAACTTTTGGAAACCCCAAGAAAAGCCACCTGGTATAGAGAATCCCTTCCCTACGACAAGTGCAAAACCATCAGAGGAAGTCACTAGGGTTTTTGAAACGATGGTAGTGTCTCAGATTAAGGTCTTATTATCAAAACCAAGAGCCACCATAATCCATGAGAACAGTCTTACCTGACAATCATTACCCATAAACACATCCCAAGAGAGGGAGATAGTAGGCAACCAGGAAATCATCCTATGAAGCTTTGAAAAAATCTTCCACCACCACCACAAAGTCCCTAAATGGGATATGAAAAGGGCCAACCTACACCAAACCACCATGAAAGAAAAATTCCACATATTGAAGACAGAATTCAAAACTACACAATGAGGATCGAGGAAAAGGGTCTGACACAGAAAAACTTCCATTGGGAAGAATACCCAAAATCGAGGAATCCTAGGAATGGAACAAAATGCAAACATCAAGGGAGGGAGAGACCCCAAGGATCTAAAATTTGAAAAATATAAGGCCTCACTTGACACAAAAAATAAATTCAATACCCCACAACCCTTAGAAAATAAAACCCTCTCCGAGTCTTCCTAGAAACAAATTGGCCACAAGGAAGGCACTTATAGGTAGGATTCAATATTTGAAGAAGAACGGATCCTTCCAAGCATGAAAAGAGAAATCAATTTTTTGTACCAACCACTTCCATGAGACACTCCATAAAGGACCTCCTAATGCACCAACCAAGCCACCACCAAAGTAGCAAATGAACAACCTTCTAATAATAATTAATGAATCTCATAATTCTAGTGGTAAACAACCTCAATCATGAAATCCCTCTATCACACTGATAATACCATATTAGAAGCTCTGAGATTCACAATTAAATATTCCACTGCATTGCATTACCTAAACATGTGTGCTATCAGAACATTATCAAGGGATAAAATGTTCCATATCACTTCATTGATCCGATTGGACTTCTTCCAACTAGTCTAAAATTTTCTCTTTAGTATATTAAATTTAAGTATTCACCCTCGATTCTAGCATTATGAATCCCAAGTTATTTTAATAGTAAAACACCTAAGAAGGCTACTCTCACTTCCATGAACTAAGAATATTGGGAACCAAAAAAAATTTCAAATGCAAGAATGCGACCTCCATTACTATCATGGATTACCCCCTAGCACCATCCATACAAGGGTTTCCTTTTGATGCCCCATCAAAATTTAATTTAAACCATCCAACATGAGGTGGTGACCAATGCACTAAACTTCTAGGATAAGGAGCAGGTGGAGGTCGAGCCACCGGACTAAAACCAAGCCTCTACTCAAGTCTGATTTCACTTGGGTAAAGAGTCCTAGAAGTACTCAAATCCTTGAATGTAGACAAAACATTCTCCACCACCTTCCATAATATTCTAAAACTAATTTTATTGACCTCCCTTTTCGTGTCTTTGAATACTCGCATTCCACTCCTTCCAAACACCCCAAAGCACATGGGGTAAAAGGAACTTCCAAAAAAACTTGAGCCTAGGCGAGGAAAAGGGAGATGTCCATTGAGAAACATAGTCAAAAATAAAATTAGGAAGCATCCATGACACCCCAAGCCAGCTGAGAATGGATGAAAGCACTTCCTAAAATACCTGAAATCTAAGTAAAATGTTATACGTTGATTCCCAATATTTCTTACAAAGGAAGCATCTATTAACCAAATTTAAGCCTCTTTTAAGGATATTTTCTAAGGTCAAAATTTTATTTTGCATCACAAGATAGAAAAACATGTTAACCTTAGGGGTCAAATTCTTTAGCCAGATCTTTCCAATAGGGAATTGGCCATCCCAATCAAAGCTTAGAAGATCATATGTTGATTTAACAGAGTAAGACCCTTCACTATCTCCATTCCACACCAAGCGATCATCAACATCCTCTTGTCGCACATCATACAGCTGAAACTTCTTCATCAAAATACTCCACACTCGAAGATCGACAACATTCCTCACAATAGGTGGGGGGTTGGACCAATCCTTTTTTCCATCATGAACCACAGTAGAATCAGACAATTTAGATAGGTTGACACAGGGTTATACATAGTGGTAAATATTCACAAATTGGGTAAATATTAGGATTTCCAAAATTGAAAATTGGTGAATATGAGGACCCTCGATGTCGTTCCATTCGCCTTTAATTTTCAAGATCAATTATTTCTTAGGGTCAATTCACCACAATATATATCCAAACATAGGCATATTTGTACTCGTTGGAAATATCTTTTCAAGTCTGATCTAATGGTGGTGTTTTTATGAAGTTATAAGATAATTTCATAGGTAAAACATGGTCCCAAATATGACCTTACATTTTATGGATTCATTTGATCCAAATTTTGGTGTGAAGATGATAGATTTTATTTGCTTAGAATTCTCAATGATTCACCTTGATTTTGATTAGGATTCATCATTTTTTACAAGTACATTTTGAGTCCAACCCCTTATGCATAACCCTGGGCTGACAATTTTGGAATTCAAACTTAATTCTCTAAAATGTAGATCCTCAACCAAAGGATGGTCTCTAAGCCATTGATCTTCCCAAAAATTCACTACCCTACCATTTCCAATAACCTAGTTACAATTATCTTTAAGGAAATCATAGGATTTGACAAGGCTATTTCAAAAGGCCAAACCACCATTTTGAAGGATATCTGATAATAAGGAGTCAAAATTGCACTTGGATTTTAGTATCCTACACCAAATGCGGTCAACATTAGAGGCAACCTTCCAACCAAGCTTCACCACCAAGGCCTTGTTCATCCTAGCCGCATTCTTCAAATTCAACCTACCATCCTTCTTTCTTCTACATATTTGCTCCCATGAAATGAAGTGAAATTTTCCTTTTAGCATAAGGCTAGCCTAAAGAAAATCCTTGCAAATACTGTCAAATTTTACCATAATTTTACCAGGGAGATAAAATAGGGATAGAAAATAGATAGAAATACTCTACAAATTACTTTGAATGCCATCTTAGCTTAGGAGGGCCGCTTTTCAAGATGCCAACTTTTTTTGGACTCTTTCAACCATCGGAGTCCAAAGAGAATCTTCAATATGATTGATAAAAAGTGGAATATCCAGATAAGAGGCCGAAAGAGAAGCAATCCTATAGTTCAGGATTCTAGCTATTTTTTTTTATGGACCTCTAAAGTATTGATGAAGAATATGTTGCTTTTTAAAAAACTTATATGTTGACTAGTTGCCCATTCATAGCATTCTAGAAAGGACTTAACTTAATGATCTTGGACCACCAAAGAAACACAAGAGAGAAGGGTATCATCAACAAACTACTCGTATGAAATCGGACTACAAGGTAAAGCTAGACATAGGCCAAATTCATTTTATCTCTGAGAAATAAATCTCCCAAGAGCTTCCTCCATAAGAATGAATAAGAATGGAGATAAAGGGTCACCTTGAAAAATTCCACAACTCAAATTAAAGAACCTAGTAGGAGAGCCATTGACAAAGATAGAGAACCAATCTATTGAGATGCATGCCTCCACCAGCTTTATCCAGGCATGACTAAAGCTGAATTACACTGAATAAGAATGGCTAGGAGACCCGTTCATATGCCTTGTTAACATCCAAATTTAAAAATAACACTTCTCTACCACTCTTCTAAACAAAATGTAATAACTCATGAATTACAATCGCTCCATATAGGGTCTCTCCCTAGAACGAACCTTATTTGTGCATAATCAATCAATAGTAGGAGAAAAGGTTTAGGTCTATTGGTTATTACTTTGGTAAGAACTTTGTACACCTTATTGCATAAAATTATTAGCCTAAATTCATTGAAGGAATATGCATAATATTTCTTAGGGATGAGAGCTAGAAGGGTCAAATTCACTGCTTTCAAAATAACCAAAGAACATTGGGAGTTTCTAATTGCTGAACAAATATCTTCACCACAGACATACCAAAAATTCTGAAAAAAATGGAGGAAAACCATCCGATCCAAGAGCTTTAATAGACCCCATTAAATTTAAAGCTTTTTGGATTTCATCATCTGAGAAGGGAGCTAAGATCCTATCATTCATTTCTTTAGTGACAATACTCATAATAGCTTCCAACATCATATTCTCTGCATAGACATCATGATAAGGAATGGAATACAGCAAAGAGCTAAAAAATTGATGACCTCCTCCCTAATTCCCATCACATCATATGTAACCCCTCCATCATACTTCACAATATCTTTGATTCTATTCCGACTCCTCCAATGGAAAGTAGAGGTATGGAAAAAATAGGAATTGTGGTCTCCCTCTTTCAACCAAAGCTCCCTAGATTTTTACTTCCAAAAGAGTTCTTCCTCCACTTGTTTGTTATGAAGATCAGAGAGAAGGGATTTTTCTTCCCTGAGCAACTCATCATAGCTACCCTAAGAATCCACCAAGGCTTCGATGTCCTTAATCTATAGAATAAAGCTCTCATTTTCTCTGAATATGTTGCCAAAGGTATACTTGTTCCACATATTGAGATTAAACCTGAGTTTCCTCAACTTATTGGTCAATTTATACATCCCTTCATCAGGAGCATATTCCTACCACCATTCCTTCACATGAGATTCAAAATATGTATGGGAACATAACATGAATTTAAAACTAAAATATCATTGGAGGAAAGGAAGACCATAAGGGACCTCAATCCATAAAGGATTATGGTCAGACCCAACCCAAGGAAGGTTGGATAATGTTGCATCACCAAATAGATTGAAACTGGAATTAGAGATAAAAGTCCTATCTAATCTACTTAAAATGATGACTTTTGAGAGGGTTTCCCAATGTTTAAGAGAAATAAATAATATATTTAATAAAAAACCAATTTGGATATGGCCTTATTTAAGAACACAAGCTTATAGTGAGAGGGGGGGTGAATAGTATAAGATCAACTTTCACTTTTCTTTCTCAAAAAATATTATCCAAAATTATCAATGGCAATATCAATAGCAGTAATCAAAGAAATGCACAAATCATCACACACAATAGAGACACCAATTTAACGTGGTTCACCCAATGTGGACTACTCCAAAAAGAAAATATTTCTACTAAAATTTTCTCAACAAATCTCTTGTGAATCAATTCCCTATTACAATGTTTATCGACCTCTGTTCAAAGGATACACCAATCCCTAATGCTTTGATTTTTGGATCACTCTCCATAGGAGAACTTCTTCCCCTTTTCTCTGGTTCATGGAACTTGATCCATGAGAACTCTTTCTCCTCAACTGGTTCATGGATCTCTCTCCATAGAAGAACTCTATCTTCCTAGCTGGTTCACGGATCACACTCTATAGGAGAACTCTTTCCCCTTGCTCTAGTTCATGGATATCTATCCACAAGAGAAATATTTATCCTCTACTATGGCTATTAATATTCTAGAATACTTATTCCACCACTACTATGGCTTGTGGATCTCTCTCCATAGAATACCTATGTCCTCTCTACCCTGGCTAATGGATCTCTATCCACTAGAGACTATTGTCCTCTAATTCATCACCTCCAAATATTACTCTCAAATCTATCTCATATTTACACCAAAATTTGTCCCTACTGTAGTACAAATCTACTCTAACTCTATCTCGAGTCTAGCACAAATTTTCTCATGAATATGTACCAAAATGTATCCTCAAATATATCCTCAAGCCTTAAGACAAAGCTTGATCAAATCACAAATCAATTCTACTTAGATTTTCCCCAAGTATTAACATAAAGCTTTATCCAATCACAAATCAAATCTACTTAGATTTTCCCCAAGAATTAACACAAAGCTTGAACAAATCAACTCTACTTAGATTTTCCCCAAGCCTTAACACAAAGCTTGAAAAAATCAATCCATAAACTCTGATCTCAAGTCTTCACAAAGACTTTCCTTAAATATGCCTTCAAGTCCTCTTAGGAACTTGCTCAATATACTCTCAAGTCTTCACCAGGACTTGCCTCAAATCTACCTTCAAGTCCTCTCTAGAACTTGCTCAATATGCTCTCAAGTCTTCACCAAGACTTACCTCAAATCTGCCTTCAATTCCTCTCTAGAACTTGGTCAATCTGCTCTCAAGTCTTCACCAAGACTTGTCTTAAATTTACCTTCAAGTCCTCTCAATAACTTGCTCAATCTTCTCTCAAGTCTTCTAAAATACTTATCTCGAATTTACCTTCAAGTCCTCTCAAGAACTTGCTCAAATCTGCTCAAACACTTGCTCAAAATATCTCACAAGATATGCTCAATCAATCTCAAATCTTGCACATTGACATAATGCTATCAAATTTTGTCTAATATTCAAAGTAATTCCTTTAAATTGAATTTGTTTAGACATATTCAATCCAGAATTCATTTAACCTATGGAACACATTGAGAATTATGTACTCTATAAAAACCTCAATATGTTCTACTCAATAATTAAGTTTGTCGCTTTCACAAATCTGATTACTAGTGTTTCCACATTCACTTTAAATATCACTCAAAACCAATGCTCAAGAATTTCACTCAATCATTCAACCAATGAAGCACAACTTGCTTACAAACCCTAACCAAGTATTTCACACTACTTCCAACAAAAATACAATATGGGTCTCAAACCCTAACTCATATAATTCTCAATATCTATCTCAAATGTTCTCTAAACATTCAACCATGAAGCATATATAACTCACTCAAATATTTCCAACAATACTTATCAAACAATCCTTTTCACTCCACCTTATGTTACACAATATTCAATCCAACAATCACTTCAAACAAAGGATGATGTGCCCATACGTTTTTCTTTGATGGAGATGTCTTCAAAACCTGTCTTATAATAAACAACTTTTTATGTGCCACTTCACAAGTTAGAAAATTTCTATTTCAAAATATTCTCTTAGGTTTCTTCAATGATCTCTAAAAATAATACTCTAGGGCTCTTCCTTAGTTTTCAAAGACATTAAAGCTCTCAAAATTCTCTCAATAATTTCCCTCTAATAAAGCACACTTTACAATCAAATAAAATATCTTTTACACCTTTTATCTCCACACTTTCAAAACAGTTTTTCACTTCATTTCCATATCATAAACAAAACATTACAATCATAAAACCTTTCACAAACTTATCACTCCAAGATTAATAGATTTAAATAAATGATATTTAAACCCTAAAAATTATAACAAAAATATTTCACCTTATATCTCCTAATATTTCAAACCATAATCTAAATTAATCATCCACCAATATATACCATAGTCAGCAATTAACAATGAAGCACATATATCATAAACCAACCACGTGCATACCTTAGAAAACAAAAAATTTAATTTCCTTCGTCGTGGATGGGAATCAACCCTATGACCTCCACTCACAAAGCATAGTGCTTCCACCACTTGTGCTAGCCAAGTGGTTGAGGTTAAGAGTTAGCCTCCCACCCTAAATACCTATTGCCTTCGTAAAAACCAAACAGAAAATAATCAAGCTAGTGTTGGGGGGAATAAAACCATGTACCTCCCTTGTGCGAACGACTTAGTGCAGGACCTGCTTGCCGCTTGGGCTACCAACCCTTGGTGCTTGGAATTCTCTGTCGCCTATTCTTTATTCCTTGCACTTGATGACTAATGAGAAACATCCACGTTTATCCTCTCTCCTTCGTTTGACTTAGATCGCATGCACTTCTTTCAAAATTCGTTCGCATCAACTTTATCACCAAGCATTCAAATATTTAACCTTTGATTTTGTTTCCTCCTTTTATATGCTCCAAGGTGGTATTTAAAACGTCGATGGAAATATTTGCCTCCAATGTAATTTTGAATTTTTGGTGCCTTAGCCAAATTTAAAATTTAATTAATTAATTAATATAATATTTTAACCTTAGGTTAAATATTATATTACTTAATCTAGTATCAAATAATACTTTTGCATAATATTTTCACCAAAAAAATTTCATCCTTTTATTAAACCCTCCTAGATTAATTATTATAATATATTTATATTAATCCCTCCTGGATTAATTATTATAATTTTAAAATATTATAATATCTCCTTTTCTCTCTAGTACCATGGGTGTACTTTGTCTTCAACCCTATTATTCAACCCTTTTGGCTTATAATATAAGATATTATAACCAATCCTTTTACCACTTTTCTTGTACGAAAATTATACTACCATGAACCAAACACTTGACATCAATGACAATATTATTACTCAAAATTTCCAACAATCCCCCCTTTGTCATTTATGGAAACCCTTTTCTTTAATCATTATTTTTCCTTTTTCCAATTTTGCTACCCCTAAGAAATTGCTCTCCCTCACTGAATGATCTCCCCCTAACTCAAATCTCTCCCCCTTTGTCATCAATGGCAAAGGGACTCCTTTGGGGCTAAATATAAGACTCTTAGCTCAACCCCCTCCCCACCTCCTCTCCTTGAGGTGATTAATTTTGGGGTGGGAGTAAAACTACTCCCAGCATGCAATGCTCATTTCCTTTGTCAAGATACTTTTGCTATTTTTGAATTTCCTTGTTATTTCTTATCCTTGGAAGCTCTGGAAACTCTATTCTACACCACTTCGCCATATGACCAACATTATTGCAATTATAACACTTAATGTTGTGATTCCTAGAAGATGCAAATATCTTGAAATTCCTCCTGGTGAAGCCATACCCATTCCTATGATGAACCCTACAATGAATTGCTTTATGAAAAAAATGAGTGCAAGAGTATAAATACCCTTGAAAGAGATGTACATCTCTAAAATTCCTTTTAGTAATACCATACTCCTTTCCATGAGTCCTGCAATGCATAGTCTTGTGACCAAACCTGTTACATGAGAAACAATGTCCTTTGAAGAAATATTTCCTTGGACCCATTCGTCTCTTAGTCCTTTATTCCTTATGATGTTTCATATTATTTATTTTTGCATTATTTCCTTCCTTGGTGAACCTTCTATTTTTCAACTTATCCTCATAAGTCTCACTTTCTCATTCACTCTCTTCTTCTAAAGCTTCTTCTTCTTTGGAGCTTGAGCTTGACTCCTCTCCTTGTTCTTTTTGTCCTTCAAAAACAAGTCTTATATTATTTGTTGAAGATATTTGTGCATTTATAATCTTATCCAAAGTCTTTGAGATTTTTCCAAATCTATGTAGCTTTTCTTTAGACTCTTTCACTTCATTTCTTAGTGAAACTAACTCATGCTTTAATTTTTCACATTCTAAGATTTTTACCTCTAAATTTTGTCTAAATATCCTTGTATTAACTATTGAATTTATCAGATCTTATATAAGCTTTACTTTTTCTTCATCACATTCCTAAAATTGAATCTTGAGTTTTGAATTCTTCTTTCCAACCTTTCGTAATTCCTTAATAGTAGAAATAAGCTTAGCTTCGAGATCTACTACTCCTTCCTCTTAATTTTCGTATTCTTCCTCTACTTCTTTGTCTTCAAGTGCATATTTATACTTTTCAGATTTATCTCTAATAAAGGCACTTCCTTCTTCCTCTGTTCCCAAGAAGATAATTTCTTCTTCACTATCTTAGGATCTTTCATCACTATCAATTCAACTCTTGCCTATCTTATCTGCATAGAATCATTTTTAAGCCTTTGGAAAAACTTATTTCTATGCTTTCTTTGTCTGTCCCTGCTTTTCTTTTGATACCTAGATTTTATTTCTTCCCTATTCTTATGATCATGTTTCTCTTCACTTCTACTACTTCCAGCTTCTGGACAATTAGATGCATAGTGACCATATTTACCACAATTGAAATACTTAACTATTTTTGTACCTTTGTGCTTTCTTTAGTCCTTATTGTTACTTCTACCATAGTTGGCTTCTTCATCACTAGATGACTCATAACTTGAATTTGGATTCTTATATTTTGTCTTCTTTACTACTTTGAAGGATACCTCTTTCTTAGGGATAAGATCCTTTCCTATTATTATCTCATAAGCTATGAGAGTTCCATGCAACTCATCCATAGTCAAAGTTTCAATATCTCTTGTTTCTTCTAAGACTGAAACCTTTTCACTATACCTCATACGAAGTGACCTTAAAAACTTTTGAAAATTATTTGATTCTTCAACTTTAAACTCAAGTCCTTGCATGCAATTAATAACCTCATCCACACAAATTAAGTATGTAGCAATGTCTTCATCATCCTTCATCTTCAAGTCTTCAAATTTTTTCTTGTAATTTTGCAATTTTTCCATCTTAACCTTTTTTTTTCCCTCATATGTTTTCTTGAATTTTTCCCAAATCTCTTTTCTTGATGTGCAATGCATAAATTTTGCAAACCCTATTTCACATAAACCACTTAAGATTGCATTCATTGCCTTTGCATTATATAGATGTATGATCTTACCATATTTATTTGTAGGAGGACTAGTTGGAGGTGTGTATCCATCCTCAACTGCTTGCCATATCTCATATCCTTGTGTCATCAAGTAAGTATTCATTCTTATGTTACAGAAAATATAATTGTTTCCATAGAAAAATGGTGCTTTAATTACTAAAAATCCACTCTAAGATGCCATATGTGTTCCTGTATACTTTTAATTCAAGATTTTAAACCCTTTTAAAGGAACTTGCTCTAATACCAATTAAAGAACACAAGCTTATACTGAGAGGAGGTGAACAATATAAGACCAAATTTCACTTTCCTTTCATATATAATATTATCTAATATTATCAATGGCAATATCAATAAAATTAATCAAATTAATGCATAAATCATCACACACAATAGTGACACCAATGTAGGCTACTCCATAGAGAAAATTTTTCTACTAAAATTTTCTCAACAAATCTCTTGGGAATTAATTCCTTATTACAATGTTTATGGACCTCTATCCAAAGGATATACCAATTCCATAATGCTCTTATTTGTGGATCACTCTCCACAGGATAACTCCTCCTTTTATCTGGTTCGTGGAACTTGATCTAGAAGAAATATTTATCCTCAAATGGTTCGTGTACCTCTCTCCATAAAATAACTCTATCTTCCCAACTAGTTTGTAGATCACACTCCATAGGAGAACTCTTTCTCCTTGCTCTCACTCATGGATCTCTATCCATAGGAGAACTCTTTCTCCTCTACTCTGGCTGATGATATTTTAGAAGACTTCTACCCCACTGCTTTGGCTTTTGGATCTCTCTCCATATAAAACCTATGTACTCTTTGCCCTAGCTAATGGATCTCTATCCATTGGAGATTGATATCCTCTTATCTATTACCTCCAAATATTGCTCTCAACTCTATCTCAGATTTGCACCAAATTTTGTCTCAAGTGTAGTACAAATATACTCTAACTCTATTTCAGGTCTAGCATAAATCTACTCACAAATATGTCCTTAAGCCTTAACACAAAGCTTTATCCAATCATAAATCAACATTGCTTAGATTTTCCCCAAGTATTAACACAAAGCTTGAACAAATTAACTCTTCTTAGATCTATCCCAAGCCTTAACACAAAGCTTGAACAAATCAATCAATCAACTCTACTGTCAAGTCTTCATAAATACTTACCTCAAATATACCTTCAAGTCCTCTCAGGAACTTGCTCAATATGATCTCAAGTCTTCACTAAAACTTACCTCAAATCTGCCTTCAAGTCCTCTCTAGAAATTTCTCAAACTGCTCTCAAGTCTTCACCAAGACTTGTTGGACATTTTGGGTTAAATTTGTCATTGATTTCAAGGAACGAAGTTGTCATTGGTGTCAAGGAATAAGCTATCGTCAATGTAAAAAGGTCAAAAGGAACAATTCAAAGGTTAATGACAAAAGAGCTTCATAATATTTTTTAATATTATGTGGAAGCATAAGTAAAAAGTTTTTTATTAAAACTATGGGTGAGCAAAAATAAAAGGTTTTTCATAAAAGCCCAAGGAAATTTTAATATTTATTTTATAAAATATTTAAATTCAAATTAAATTTAAATTTTATACATAAATATTATTTATACAAAGTGGCAAAATCAAAGAAGGCTTTAATAAAGCCAAAAGGATTAAAAGTTAATTTATAATATTTAAATTCTAAAGAATTTAAATAATTTACAAATTTATTATTCAAATTTCTGAGGCATCGATGTTCAAGTTTAAAGGAGGTAATTGGTTTATAAAGTATATTCCTTAGTGGCATTTAAATCATCCTTCATTCGAACAAATAAAAGAGGCAAGTTTTAAGGTCAAAATTTGTGCGAGGAAGAAGACAAGCTCCTTGTCTTAAATGCCAGCAAAAGGGATAAGATTGTTGAGGGCAAAAACATTATATCCATTGAGGCAGTGTGGCCTAGTGGCAAGTGGTCATGATTTAAGGCACTTGGGTGCAGAGTGGTCTGTGTTCGATCTATAACAAGAGTTTTTTGGTAGTGTTAAGGTTGAAGCATCGAGGAAGGATACATGTTTTATTTTTGATTGGGTTCTAGCAAAGAGGATATAAAGCACGTGGTGCTCTTTGGTTTTAAATATAGCACCTAGCACACGTGGTAACCGAGGCCACGACTAGGACGCATGAGGAGGCAGCATCGAGGGTTCGAATATCACTTAGGCAAAGGTAATAAATTTTACATTAATTTTAAATGCCTAAGGTGTAAACATAAAGTTTAGGGAGCTATAAGGGGTTATGAAAAGGTATTTTATTTTGATTATTAATTTTTGACTAAATTAAGGTATAAGGTGTTAAAATTTATTTTAAATAAAGTTATTGTGATATTTTTTATTTATGAAAAGGTGAATTTTAAGAGTGATAAAAATTGAGAGGACTTCTTATTTGAAGGTGACATTGTTGACATTATTTTTAGTGGTAAATATTATTTTTAAATTGGGAGATCATAAGGTGTATTTGGTCAATAATTTTTGTATATTCTAATGGATTCTTTCTTTAAGATGGAGTGATAAGGTGTATGTGTGTTTTGATATTTGCATTATATCTTTGAAAGAGTTTAGTATCTTCTAACTCTTTTGAGCTTGGCAAAGAAGTGTTTGTGGTTGTGGTAGATATTTGAGGCTCCTTTATTATCAAGAAAAAGGTATGAGTACATTATTCCATAGTTGAGTTGATTGGTTGGTTTTCTGAAAAATAAGTTTGGAGTGAAAAGGACTAAATTAGGGTTTCCTTATTGAGTGTGTTGAGTTAATAGTTCAAGATTTTCTAGAATAAATATTTGTTGTTAAAACCTTGTTTTATAAGCATTGTTGTTGAAGTCATTGGTTGTGTGAAGAACTTGAACTAGGGTTTTTAAAATAAGACTATCATTGTTATGTGAGATTGGTTGATGAAGCATTGTTGGGAACATTTTGAGTGAGTTTTTATATACTTGGACTAGGGTTTGTAAGAAAGGATTATTTCATTGAGTGATTGGTTTAGTAGAGTTGATTAAGCCTAGTCAAGTGTATGTGTGAAGTGATTGTTCAAGTTCCATAAAATAAACTATTCTATATTCTAAATTGATTTGAGAAAGTTATTGAGCATTGTGATGAGTATAGAGCATATTGATTCTCTAACAATTCTCTTTATGTTTCTATGAGATTGGACAAGTTCAAGTGTGGACTTGTTGAGCAAATTTGAGGTAAGTCTTTGAGAAGACTTGTGGACATATTTGAGGATAAATATTGAGCATAGATTCAAGGATAGAGTTTGGTGCATATTTGAGGATAGGTTTGTGCCAGATCAGAAGCAAATATTGATGATAGATTTGTGCTAGACCGAAGGACTGTGTTTAGTACATATTTTAGAGAGAGCTTTGGAGGTGACAGATTTGAGACAAATATATCCAACCAGAGCAGGGAGGACAAATGTCCTCTATGGATAGAGTTCCATTTTCCAAGGGTAGTGGAGGCAGAGGTCTTTTAAAGGATCACTAGCTAGAGCAGAGATAGGATATTGGTGTCTCCTATGGATAGAGATCCACTAACTTGATCAAGAGCATCAGTGTCTCCTTTGGACAAAGGTTCATAAACATTATAGGGAAAGGATTCCCAAGATAATTTATTTGAGAAAAATTTATAAGAATTTTTTTCTCCGTGGAGTAGCCCACATAGCGTAAACCACGTAAAATCATGTCTCTCATTTGTGTGATTCTTTGTGTGATATTTACTACTTTAATATTGCTTATGTTGTTATTTGTATTAAAAAGCAAAAATATTTATCTTATAATGTTCACCCCCTTCTCAGTATAAGCACATGTTCTTAAATTGGTATCAGAGCGATTCTCTCCGTGAAAATACTAATAGCTTGGAGGAGGATCTATTAGTAACACACATGACTTCAGAAAATGAAGAAGATACTATGTTTGACATAAAAGAGGAATTCTTTGCTGCTCTTAGAAAGTTGGAAAGAATTAGAGAGAATAATTCAGGCTTGAAGTAACAAATTCAAGAGGATGAAGAAGTAAGGATGGAACTTCTACAAAATCTTAGAGAACTCAAGATAAGGGTGGAAGAAGGAAAGAAAATTGAGCAGGATATGATATATTTGTTAAGAACAAGGGAAAAATAATTTGAAAGACTGGAATTAGAAATTTTTTATCTAATGAATGATGTTGAAAGGACCAAGGTACTACAAGATGTAGAGGATAAGAAATCACAAAGGGTATCAACTCTTCAAAAAGCAAAAACTTCAAACAAGGATAAGAAAGCAAAGGATATCACAAAGGAAGAAACCAAAGAAGCTTGGATAAGAGTTAATCACAAGAGAAATAATACTCCACCACAAACTCCAAGGCATCCAAATAGGTTACATAATTTCTTCCATAATCATTGTTTTTCTTGTAATAAATATGGTCATAGATATGTAAACTATATGAATCATGCAAGAAACAATGTCAATAGAAATTTCAATTTTTTTTGCACCTCTTATGAATGATGATATTATATGTTACAAATGCAATAATTTTGGGCACAAGGCTAGATGGTGTAAAATTATACTTCCTGAGTCTATAAAAACAATTTCAACAACTAGGAAATATGAAATAGAAAATGTTAAGGCTAGATAAATGTTGGTTCAAACAACCCTTCATGCTCAAGATAAATAAGAAAAATGGTATCTTGATAGTGGTTTCTCTAGTCACATGACAGGAGACAGATAAATTCATTGTAATAAAAGAAACCAATAGAGGATCAATAATTTATGGTGATAATGGATCAATAAGGATTGGTGGAAGAGGAACTCTAAGTTTAGATAATCAAAAAACAAAAACATAAAATGTGTAGTATGTTAAAGGGTTAAAACACAATCTGCTAAGTATAAGTCAACTTTGTGATCAAGGATATATGGTTGCTTTGCATCCAAATAGATGTGATATAAAAAAATCAGAAACTAGAAAAGTTGTTGCCAATGCAAGAAGAACCCCAAACAATTTATACATTATCAATGAGATCAAAGCAGAAAAGTGCTTTCTATCACAAGAAGATGAGAGTTGGTTGTGGCATAGAATATTGGGTCACTTGAATTTTGACAACATAGTCAACATAAGAAATAAACAAGCAGTCAAATATTTACCCAAAATAAGAAGACCTAAAAGCAAAATCTATGCACTTTGTCAACATGGAAAGCAAACTAGGAAAACATTTAAATCAAAAGGATATATGCTATTTGAGCCATTGATTCTAATACATACCGATCTGTGTGGTCCTACCAGAACATAAAGTATTCAGGGCGAGAGGTACTTTATATTTTTTATAGATGATTATTCCAGAATGGTTTGGGTAGCTTTCCTTAAAGAGAAGTCAGAGGCTTTTGAAAAATTCAAAGAATTTAAGGAATTGGTTGAAAATTAAACTAGCAAAAGGATTAAGTGTCTAATATCTGACAAAGGAGGAGAATTTACTTCAAATGAATTTTTAGAGTTTTTTGAACAACATGAAATCAAAAGAGAATATTTAGTAGCAAGAACTCCTCAACAAAATGGAGTAGTTGAAAGAAAAAATAGGACTATTGAGAATATGGCTAGAGCTATGCAAAATGAGTCTAATCTCTCAAATGGATTTTGGAGAGAAGCATTCAACACAACAGTATACATAATAACTAGGGCTCAAATGAGGGTAAACCATCACAAGACTCCATATGAGCTTTGGAAAGGAAGACCGGCCACTATAAAACACTTCAGGATTTTTGGAAGCAAGTGTTACATAAGACGAGAAGATCAAAACTTAGGCAAGTTTGATCCAATACGTGATGAGGGAATTTTTCTTGGTTATTATGTAAGGATTAAAGCCTACAGATGATTCAACAAGAGAACACGTACCATTATAGAAAGTATAAATGTAACAATTGATGATAAGATAGATTCAATAGAACCAGTTCAACAAATTGTGTATCAGGAAGATGGGAGTTGTCAAGAGGAGTTTTGTGAGGAATCATATAAAGAAGATGAATAAATAAAAAGACTTCTTCCTAAAAATCCATCCAGATATGTACAGAAGCATCATCCAAAAGAATAAATCATTGGGAATCCAAATGAAAGATAGACAAGGAGAAGGATAATAACACAATCTCAACAAGAAATTTTTTCTTTGCTATCTAATATTGAGCCAAAAGACTTCACTCAGGTTAGAGAGGATAAGTTTTGGATTAAGGCAATGGATGAAGAATTGGATCAGATAGAAAAAATCAAGACTTGGGAACTTGTTCCACAGCCAAAGGATAAAAATATGATCAACACAAAATGGGTATTCAGAAACAAGTTAAATGAATATGGACAGGTGATCAAGAATAAAGCAAGGTTAGTATGCAAATATTATGCACAGGTAGAGGGAATTGAATTTGATAAGACATTTGCTCAAGTTGCAGAACTTGAAGCCATAAGAATTTTTTTAGCCTTCTCAAGTTTCAAAAACTTTAATGTATATCATATGGATGTTAAGTCAGCATTTCTAAATGGTGTTCTAGAAGAAGAAGTTTATATTTAACAACAAGAGGGATTCATATTAACAGATAAACCAGATCATGTATGCATATTGAAAAAGGTATTGTATGGTCTAAAGTAGGCTTCGAGAGCATGGTACTCAATATTGGATAAGTATCTTCAGGAACAAGGATTTAGAAAAGGAATAGAAGATAGAAATTTATACATAAAAAATGAAGGGAATGGTCTACTAATTGTGGTTTTTTTTGTTGATGACATCATTTTTCGAGGAAACAATGATAATATGTGTAAATAATTTTCTAATAACATGCAAAATGAATTTGAGATGTCTATTCTTGGTGAATTGTCCTTCTTTCTTGGACTTCATATTTCATAATCATATAAAGGAGTATTTCTCTCACAAACCAAGTACATAAAATAAATGTTAAAGAAATTTAGGTTAGAATATTGTAAACCAGTAAGTACCCCCATGGTCACAGAATGTAAGTAAAGTAAGGATGATGAATCTCCATAGGCAAATCAGATATTATACAAATCTATGATTGGCAGCTTATTGTATGTTACAACTATAATACCAGACATAGTACAATCAGTGGGATTAGTGGTAAGTTTTCAAGCAACACCTAAGGAAACACATGTGGCAGCGGTAAAAATAATTTTTAGGTATCTAAAAAGGACTATGGATTTTGGGCTTTGGTATCCCAAAAGTGACAGTTTCACATTGATAGCATATACAGATGCATATTGGACTGGTAGTATTGATGACAAAAAAGGTACAAGTGGAGGATCATTCTTTCTTGGAGACCATTTAGTCTCTTGGCTAAGTAAGAAGCAGGTTTTAGTATCCTTATCTACAACCAAAGTAGAATATATTGCAGTAGCAGCCAGTTGTACATAGGTGTTATGGATGAAGTGAACTCTAGAAGAATTCAATATAAAACATGATCATCTTATTCCCATACTATGTGATAATACAAGTGATATAAGTATATCAAAAAATCTAGTGATGCACTCTAGGACAAAGCACATTCTGATTAAGTATCATTTTTTGAGAGAACAGGTGACAGATAAACAAGTCAAGTTGAAATATGTTACTATAAAGGAACTTATAGCAGATATTTTCACTAAGCCACTTTCAAAGGAAACCTTTGAATATATTTTAGGAAAACTAGGAGTAAGACTCCCACCCCAAAATTAACCACCTTAAGAGGAGGTGGAGGAGGGGCTAAGCTAAGAGGCTCGTTATTAGCCCCGATACCCAAAGGTGACCCTTTGCAATTGATATAAAAGGGGGAGAGATTTGATTAAGGGGGAGAGATTTGGTATTTGAAAAGAGCATTGAGCCAGGGGGAGAAATGTCCTAGGGGGAGCAGAACAAAGAAAAGTATAAGTTTCTGGTAAAAAAAATTTTGGTTGCCATCAATGACAAAAGGGGATATTGTTGGACATTTTGAGTCAAAGTTGTCATTGATGTCAAGGAATAATCTACCGTCAATGTAAAAAGGTCAAAAGGAACAAAGCAAAGGTTAATGGCAAAACAACTTCATAATATTTTTTAATATTATGTGGAAGCATAAGTAAGAGGGGTTTTATTAAAACCATGGGTGAGCAAAAATAAAAGGTTTTCCATAAAATACCAAGGAAGTTTTAATATTTATTTTATTAAATATTTAAATTCAAATTGAATTTAAATTTTATAAATAAATATTATTTATACAAAGTGGTAAAATCAAAGAAGGCTTTAATAAATCCAAAAGGAATTAAAAGTTAATTTATAATATTTAAATGCTAAAGAATTTAAATAATTTATAAATTAATTATTCAAATTTCTAAGGTGTCGACATTCAAGTTTAAAGGAGGTAATTGGTATATAAACTATATGCCTTAGTGCCATTTAAATCATCCTTCGTTTGAACAAATAAAAGAGGCAAGTGTTGTGGTGAGAATTCATGCAAGGAAGAAGACAATGTTGGCAATTTTGGGTACATTGGGTACATTGCCTTTGCTCAAGTGTTGATGTTGTCATTGATGTCAAGAAGCGGAAAGGTTTTTTGTGAAAACCAAGGCAGACAAAATAAAAGGTTTTATTTAAAACCATGGACAACAGATTTGAAATGGGTTTTTCTTAAAACCCAAGTCGGCTCTTCGTTTCGTTGAAAAAGGTGCCCCGGTGATGAAGATATTTAATTTTAAATATCTAGTTTAAATTTTATTTATTTAAAATTTAAATTAATATTTTAAAATTAAATTAAAGTATTTTTCGACGTGTTTGGAAATGCCGACGTGTTTGGTAATGCATCGAAATACATATAAAAGGTGGCAATGGAATTCATTTTAGGGTGTATGTTTTCGACATGAATCCTCGTGCAATTTCGATTTAGTCGGAGCCCCTGCGCTAACGAAGAATGATGCTCGGGAGCAGCACCAAAGAGGAGGGCTCGCGGTGGAGATTCAAATGATGCTCGGGAGCAGCGCCAAAGAGGAGGGCTCACGGTGGAGATTCAAATGATGCTCGGTCGATATTAAAACGAAGCCCCAATGTGATGAAAATAAAGAAAATTCGTCAGTGATCGAATATCAAATTACTATAGTGCAAAACATTTTAAACAACAATCAAACATGAAGATCGATGTGCCGAAGAATACGCCAGGGATGCAGGAATATCCAGAGGTCTGTCACAGAACATAAACAATAGTGTGAAAATGATGAAACCAAGGTATCTCCGTTTTGAGGAAGAAATTAAGGTCAGTTGGTTGCCTTTCACTCGTCATCAAACGAGTAGCGCAGATGGTGATTTGACCTGTGTAGGAAGTGGGCGTCGATAGTTCGAATCACAGCGTTGATAGCACGGTGAACAATATTTTGGAAGGCTCCAAGATTATAAGGTATGTTATTTTAATATTTTAGGAGATATAAGGGTTTGAGTATGTGATATCTTAAAAGATTATTTTAAGAATGCTATAAGTATTTTAGTGGAGTTATAAGGTTATGCAATGTGGTGATTTATTTTACTTTTATGGTATAAGTGGTTTTGGGAGTTATAAGGTTATGCAATGTTGTGATTTATTTTATTTTATGGTACAAGTGGTTTTAGGAGAGATAAGGAAGTTGTGCAATTAAAGACTTTGGTGATGATGATTGAAAAGTGGAGTAATGTTGATTATTTTGTGATCTACTAACCTTTGTGAAGATTGGCAAAAGAACTTTGTGATTGTGGCAGATTTCCAAAGGGGTTCCTTCACTTCAATAAGGTATGGGCACATTCTTCTTATGAGTATGATTGGTGTATGTTTTCCTGAAATAAGATTGGAGTGAAAAGGTATTCAACTAGGTTTCCTTTGGTTGGGTGTAAGTCCTAGTTTCTGGTTTGTTGAAGACTACTTATGCATTGTTATCCTTGATGAGAGTTTTGGTGAATGCATATTTCTGGTTTGGGGTAGTGGAAGCATTGTGCACTAGGGTTTATGGTTGTGAGTCTTGATACTTGCTTTGAGTTGGTGAAACCCTTGGATGGTTGTGTTGAGGTTGATGATTGAGTTGCTTCCATAGAGGTTGGTTGATCAAGTTATTGCTTTTACTTGATACATGATATTGGGCTTACTCCATTGAGTTGATTTGAACAAGTTATTCTTTGCATTTGGTGATATTGTGTGGGTGGCTGTTTTGTTCAAATATCTTTGGAGGGAAAAGGATTTCTACTTGTTTCCTTTTCTAGTGATGATTGGTTGAATACTTCAAGGTTAATGTTGAGTTGAATGATGTTGGTTAAACCTTGTCTATGAGCATTGTTGTTGAAGCCCAAATTGGTTGAGAAAAGATATTGGTTGTTGGAAAGAACATGAGTATCATTGTTATATGAGATATTGCATGGTTGGCAATTGTTGGGTTGTGTTTCATGTTCTTGAGAAAAGCATACTACATCTATCTTATTCTGTTGAGATTGAGATTGAGTTGAGATTGAGATTGGGAGTTAAGTATAGAACATATTGAGTCTCTAACAATTCTCTTTATGCTTCTATGAGGTTGATGAATCACATTGGGTCTCTAACAATTCTCTTTGTGGGTTCACGCCAAGCAAGTTTTTCTTGATGAACTTGTGAGCAGGTTTTGGACAGGTTCCATTGGGGACTTGTGAGCAGATTTGGACAGGTACTAGCAGAGGACTTGTGAAGCTGAGTTTGATAGTTCTATCAGAGAACTTGAGGACAGAGGTGCATTGGTTCTATGAGAAGAACCTGAGGACAGATTTATGCCAGACCGAAGGACTGTGTTTGGTGCAGATCAAAGACAGAGGACGAGGACATTTGTGCTAGACCGAAGGACTGTGTTTAGTGCAAATTCGAGGACCAGCTTTGAGGTGATAGAGTTGAGGACAGAGGTCTCCAGCCGGAGCAGGGAAGACAGGTGTCTTCTGTGGATAGAGTTCCATTTGCTAAGGGCAACGGAGGCAGAGGTCTTCTAGAGGATCACCGACCAGAGCGAGAGGTAGGGGAAGGTATCTCCTTTGAGCAGAGGCTCATAAATTCAGATTGGGGGAAGGTTTCTCCTTTGAGCCGAGGCTCATAAACATTGTAATTGGGAAGGTTTCCCAAAGAACTTTGAGATAACTTTTAGAGAAAAGTTTTGTGGATGAATCACATCAAAATTATTGTGTCACTTTGTGGATGATCTTGTGCATTGTTTTGATATTGCTTTGGATATATTGCTTTGTTGTTTTGAAGTATAAAGGAAAAGTTAAAAGAGGTCTTATACTGTTCACCCCCCCCTCTCAGTATAAGCTTGTGTTCTTCAATTGGTATCAGAGCCGGTTCCTTCGAAAAAGTTTAAACAACTTGAAGGAAGATCTTACAAGAACACAAATGACAAGGAAAGGCAAAAGCAAAACCATAAGACACAAGAAGAAGAAATCTCACATGGTCATGAAAGAAAATGAAGATGAACTCAATGTTGTTGCTTTGGGAATGGAAATAGATTCAAGAGATGAATCAAACAGTGGAGAACAAGCCAGATTAATAAAGTTGTGCACCAGTTGTGGTCAACTCGATCACAATGATCATCATTGCTATAGGTTTAGTAGCAGTGAAGATGAAGATGATCCATTCAAAAGTGATAAAGATAAACAGGACTGTAAGAGCAAGGATTCTAAAAAGCACAAGCATCATAGGAAAAACAAAGATGAGCACAACAATCAAGGAAAGAGGTATTCTCACAAACACAAGAAGAGCTTCTACCTAGACAAAGCAAGTAAGTGTTCTAGTAGTGATAGTGAAAGTTCTTCAAGTGAAAATGAAAATGAGATGTTGTTCATATCAGAAAAAGAGGAAGAACCAAAACATAGATTCATTATCATGAAATGTCTTAGATGTGGAAATTTTGGTCACCTTGAGGATGATTGCACAAATAATGAATTGGTTGTTAGTATGTATGAGGATGCTTCAGAAAATGATAAGGAAGATGCATGTATGGTTTTTGAAAAGGGTAGCACCTCTAGTGATAAGAAATCTGAAAAAGGCCTTGATAATTCAAAGTGCAATCAAATAGAGGATCTTGAATGTGAACTTACTAATGCTCTTAGTGTTTTGAAAAAGGAAAGAAAGAAGAATGCTAGACTCAAGGATAAGTTAGATGAATGTTGTATGGAGAGAGATGAACTTATAGAAAGTCTTGATGTCTCTATGGCTAAGGCACAAGAACTCAAGAATGAGTTAGATTCTAAGGTGCTTGAGTATAGTGAATTAGAACAGAAAATGGCTTCGTTGAAAGAGGAAAATAAAGAGTACAAGGATAAGCTGTACAAGTTTCAAGAAAGCTCCAAAAAGGTTAAATCTCTTATCAAAGGTCAAAGAAAGACAACAGATAAAACAGGTCTTGGTTTTGTTAAGCCTCACAAGAAACAAGTTGGAGAGTCTAGTAAGAGACTCCAAAAGGAAGAGAGAGTTGATGAGGAAAGTATTTCAAATCATGAGTCCTTGAATGATAGATGCACAGAAACAGAAAACAGAATTCAGAATGAGAAGAAAAAGTTTTCGAACCTAAGAGGTCAAACAATGGAAAGTTTCAAGGCAGATGTTTTGCGTGTCACAAATTTGGCCACATGGTTGTACATTGCATGGCTCAAGTGAAGAAGGTAAATAACAGTTTCAGAAGTGGTAATTTCTTTCATGGGTATTGCTACTCTTGCAATCAGTTTGGGCATAAAGCAATTTTTTGCAAGGCAAATATCAGGAACTGGGTTAGTCAGAACAGGCTTGGTCAAAACAGGTTTGGTCAGAAAAGGTTTGGTCAAAACAGTTTGGTCGAAGGTTTGGTCGAAGTGTGGATTCAAAGAACAGGTATGCCTAAAAGAAATAACATTGTTACTTGTTATAAGTGCAATAATGAAGGTCACACAGTCAGACAGTGTAGAGCTGAAATTCCAGAATACAAGAACAGGAACAGTGGCATGATCAGGTCCAAGGATCAGAAAAATGACAGAAACAGGAATATGGAAAAAGAGTTCAAGAGAAGGCCCGGCAAGGAAGTTATAGACGCTGATGATGATCAGTGCCTAATGGGAGTTTTACTCCCACTCCAGAATTAATCACCTCATCAGGAGGTGGGGGAGGGACTAAGCTAAGAGGCTCATTCTTAGTTCCAAGCCCCAAAGGTGGCCCTTTGCCATTGATGACAAAGGGGGAGAGATATGAGAAAGGGGGAGAGCTTCAAGTGAAGAGGAAAGCTTCAAGTCAGGGGGAGCAAAACTTCAAAGAGAGTGATTTCAGTTTTGGCTCTTGAAGATGTGTTTTTAGTAAAGTTTTGCCATCAATGACAAAGGGGGAGATTGTTGGCAATTTTGGGTACATTGGGTACATTGCCTTTGCTCAAGTGTTGATGTTGTCATTGATGTCAAGAAGCGAAAAGGTTTTTTGTGAAAACCAAGGCAGACAAAATAAAAGGTTTTATTTAAAACCATGGACAACAGATTTGAAATGGGTTTTTCTTAAAACCCAAGTTGGCTCTTCGTTTCGTTGAAAAAGGTGCCCCGGTGATGAAGATATTTAATTTTAAATATCTAGTTTAAATTTTATTTATTTAAAATTTAAATTAATATTTTAAAATTAAATTAAAGTATTTTTCGACGTGTTTGGAAATGCCGACGTGTTTGGTAATGCATCGAAATACATATAAAAGGTGGCAATGGAATTCATTTTAGGGTGTATGTTTTCGACATGAATCCTCGTGCAATTTCGATTTAGTCGGAGCCCTTGCGCTAACGAAGAATGATGCTCGGGAGCAGCACCAAAGAGGAGGGCTCACGGTGGAGATTCAAATGATGCTCGGGAGCAGTGCCAAAGAGGAGGGCTCACGGTGGAGATTCAAATGATGCTCGGTCGATATTAAAACGAAGCCCCAATGTGATGAAAATAAAGAAAATTCATCAGTGATCGAATATCAAATTACTATAGTGCAAAACATTTTAAACAACAATCAAACATGAAGATCGATGTGCCGAAGAATACGCCAGGGATGCAGGAATATCCAGAGGTCTGTCACAGAACATAAACAATAGTGTGAAAATGATGAAACCAAGGTATCTCGGTTTTGAGGAAGAAATTAAGGTCAGTTGGTTGCCTTTCACTCGTCATCAAACGAGTAGCGCAGATGGTGATTTGACCTGTGTAGGAAGTGGGCGTCGATAGTTCGAATCACAGCGTTGATAGCACGGTGAACAATATTTTGGAAGGCTCCAAGATTATAAGGTATGTTATTTTAATATTTTAGGAGATATAAGGGTTTGAGTATGTGATATCTTAAAAGATTATTTTAAGAATGCTATAAGTATTTTAGTGGAGTTATAAGGTTATGCAATGTGGTGATTTATTTTACTTTTATGGTATAAGTGGTTTTGGGAGTTATAAGGTTATGCAATGTTGTGATTTATTTTATTTTATGGTACAAGTGGTTTTAGGAGAGATAAGGAAGTTGTGCAATTAAAGACTTTGGTGATGATGATTGAAAAGTGGAGTAATGTTGATTATTTTGTGATCTACTAACCTTTGTGAAGATTGGCAAAAGAACTTTGTGATTGTGGCAGATTTCCAAAGGGGTTCCTTCACTTCAATAAGGTATGGGCACATTCTTCTTATGAGTATGATTGGTGTATGTTTTCCTGAAATAAGATTGGAGTGAAAAGGTATTCAACTAGGTTTCCTTTGGTTGGGTGTAAGTCCTAGTTTCTGGTTTGTTGAAGACTACTTATGCATTGTTATCCTTGATGAGAGTTTTGGTGAATGCATATTTCTGGTTTGGGGTAGTGGAAGCATTGTGCACTAGGGTTTATGGTTGTGAGTCTTGATACTTGCTTTGAGTTGGTGAAACCCTTGGATGGTTGTGTTGAGGTTGATGATTGAGTTGCTTCCATAGAGGTTGGTTGATCAAGTTATTGCTTTTACTTGATACATGATATTGGGCTTACTCCATTGAGTTGATTTGAACAAGTTATTCTTTGCATTTGGTGATATTGTGTGGGTGGCTGTTTTGTTCAAATATCTTTGGAGGGAAAAGGATTTCTACTTGTTTCCTTTTCTAGTGATGATTGGTTGAATACTTCAAGGTTAATGTTGAGTTGAATGATGTTGGTTAAACCTTGTCTATGAGCATTGTTGTTGAAGCCCAAATTGGTTGAGAAAAGATATTGGTTGTTGGAAAGAACATGAGTATCATTGTTATATGAGATATTGCATGGTTGGCAATTGTTGGGTTGTGTTTCATGTTCTTGAGAAAAGCATACTACATCTATCTTATTCTTTTGAGATTGAGATTGAGTTGAGATTGAGATTGGGAGTTAAGTATAGAACATATTGAGTCTCTAACAATTCTCTTTATGCTTCTATGAGGTTGATGAATCACATTGGGTCTCTAACAATTCTCTTTGTGGGTTCATGCCAAGCAAGTTTTTCTTGATGAACTTGTGAGCAGGTTTTGGACGAGGTTCCATTGGGGACTTGTGAGCAGATTTGGACAGGTACTAGCAGGAGGACTTGTGAAGTCGAGTTTGATAGTTCTATCGAGAGAACTTGAGGACAGAGGTGCATTGGTTCTATGAGAAGAACCCGAGGACAGATTTATGCCGGACCGAAGGACTCGTGTTTGGTGCGGATCAAAGACAGAGGACGAGGACATTTGTGCTAGACCGAAGGACTGTGTTTAGTGCAAATTCGAGGACCAGCTTTGAGGTGATAGAGTTGAGGACGAGAGGTCTCCAGCCGGAGCAGGGAAGACAGGTGTCTTCTATGGATAGAGTTCCATTTGCTAAGGGCAACGGAGGCGAGAGGTCTTCTAGAGGATCACCGACCGGAGCGAGAGGTAGGGGAAGGTATCTCCTTTGAGCGAGAGGCTCATAAATTCAGATTGGGGGAAGGTTTCTCCTTTGAGCCGAGGCTCATAAACATTGTAATTGGGAAGGTTTCCCAAAGAACTTTGAGATAACTTTTAGAGAAAAGTTTTGTGGATGAATCACATCAAAATTGTTGTGTCACTTTGTGGATGATCTTGTGCATTGTTTTGATATTGCTTTGGATATATTGCTTTGTTGTTTTGAAGTATAAAGGAAAAGTTAAAAGAGGTCTTATACTGTTCACCCCCCCTCTTAGTATAAGCTTGTGTTCTTCAGACAAGCTTCTTGTCTTAAGCTCCAGAAAAAGGGATAAGAGTGTTGAGGGTCAAAACTCCATATCCATCGAGGCAGAATGGCCTAGTGGCAAGTGGTCATGAGTTAAGGTGCTTGGGTGTAGAGTGGTCTGCGTTCGATTTGCGATAAGAGTGTTTTGGTAGTGTTAAGGTTGAAGCATCAAGGAAGGATGTGTGTTTTATTTTTGATTGGGCACCATCAAATAGGATATAGAGCATGTGGTGATCTTTGGTTTTCAAATGAGTGCCTAGCACTCACGGCATCTGAGGCCATGGCTAAGACACACAAGGAGGTAGCATCGAGGGTTCGAATCTCACCTAGGCGAAGGTAATAAATTTTGCATTAATTTAAAATGCCTAAGATGTAAACATAAGGTTAAGGGAGCTATAAGGTGTTATGAAAAGGTGTGTATTTTGATTACTAATGTTTGACTAAATTAAGGTATAAGGTGTTAAACTTTATTTTAAATAAAGTTATTGTGACATTTTTTATTTATCAAAAGGTGAATTTTAAGAGTGATAAAAATTGAGGTGTATTTTGATATTTGCATTATATCTTTGAGAGAGTTTAGTATCTTCTAACTACTTTGAGCTTGGAAAATAAGTGTTTGTGGTTGTGGCAGATATTTGAGGTTCCCTCATTATCAAGAAAAAGGTATGAGCACATTCTTCCATAGTTGAGTTGATTGGTTGGTTTTCTAAAAAATAAGTTTGAAGTGAAAAGGATTGAATTAGGGTTTCCTTATTGAGTGTGTTGAGTTAATACTTCAAGGTTTTTTAGAATAAATATTTGTTATTAAAACCTTGTTTTATAAGCATTGTTTTTGAAGCCATCGGTTGTGTGAAGAACATGAACTAGGGTTTAAAAAGAACATGAGTATCATTGTTATGTGATATTGGTTGATGAAGCATTTTTGGAAATATTTTGAGTGAGTGTTTATATACTTAGACTAGGGTTTGTAAGAAAGGATTGTTTCATTGAGTGATTGGTTGAGTAGAGTTGATTGAACCTAGTCAAGTGGATGTGTGAAATGATTGTTCAAGTTCCATAAAACAAACTATTTTATATTTTGAATTTATTTGAGAATGTGATTGAGCATTGTGATGAGTATAGAGAATATTGAGTCTCTAACAATTCTCTTTATGTTTCTATGATATTGGACAAGTTCAAGTGTGGACTTTTTTAGCAGATTTAAGGTAAGTCTTTGATAAGACTTGTGGATAGATTTGAGGATAGAGATTGAGTATAGATTCAAGGACAGAGTTTGGTGCATATTTGAGGACATGTTTATGTCATATCACAGACAGATATTGAGGACAAATTTGTGCTAGAGTAAAGGACTATGTTTTGTACAGATTTGAGATAGATCTTTGGAGGTGATAGAGTTGAGGATAGATGTCTCCATACAGTGCAGGGAGGACAGGTGTCTTCTATAGATAGAGTTCCATTTGCCAAGGGTAGTGGAGGTAGATATATTTTATAGAATCACTAGCTAGAGCATAGATAGGAGATTGGTGTCTCCTGTGGATAGAGATCCACTAACTTGATCAAAGGTATCGGTGTTTCCTTTGGACAGAGGTCCATAAAAATTATAGGGAAAGGATTCCCAAGAGAATTTATTTAAAAAAAATTATAAGAAATGTTTTCTCCGTGGAGTAGCCCACATTGGGTGAACCACGTAAAATCATGTCTCTCATGTGTGTGATGCTTTGTGTGATATTTACTGCTTTAATATTGCTAATGCTATTATTTGGATTAAAAAGCAAAAAAAATTATCTTATAATGTTCACCCCCCTCTCAGTATAAGCACATGTTCTTCAAGACATACCTCAAACCTACCTTCAAGTCGTCTCTAGAACTTAGTCAATCTGCTCTCAAGTATTCACCAAGACTTGTCTTAAATTTACCTTCAAGTCCTCTCAAGAACTTTCTCAATATGCTCTCAAGTCATCACCAAGACCTGTCTCAAATATGCCTTCAATTCCTCTCAATAACTTGCTCAAATATGCTCTAACACTTTTTTAAAATAGCTCACAAGATATGCTCAATCAATATCAAATATTGCACACAATGCTATCAAATGCTATGTCTAATATTCAGAATAATTCCTTTAACTTGAAGTAGTTTAGACATATTCTATCCAAAATTCGTTTAGCCTCTGGAACATATAGAGAATAATGTACTGTATCAAAACCTTAATATGTTCTACTCAATCATTAAGTATGTTGCTTTCACAAATATGATTTCTAGTGTTTGCACATTCACTTTCAATATAACTCAAAACCAATGCTCAAGAATTTCACTCGGTCATTCAACCATTGAAGCACAACTTGCTTACAAACCCTAACCAAGTATTTCACACTACTTCCAACAAAAACATAATATGGGTCTCAAACCCTAACTCATATAATTCTCAATATCTATCTCAAATGTTCTCTAAATATTCAACCATGAAGCATAAATAACTCACTCAAATTTTTCCAATAATACTTATCACATAATCCTTTTTACTCCACCTTATGTTTCACAATATTCAATCCAACAATCACTTCAAACAAATGATGATGTGCCCATACATTTTTCTTTGAAGGAGATATGTCTTCAAAACCTGTCTTATAATCAACCACTTTTTATGTGCCACTTCACAATTTAGATAGCAAATTTCTATTTCAAAATATCCTCATTGGTTTCTTGAATGATATCTGAAAATAATAATCTAGGGCTCTTCCTTATTTTTCAAAGACATTAAAGCTCTCAAAATTATCTCAATAATTTCCCTCTAATAAAGTACACTTTACAATCAAATAAAATCTCTTTTACACCTTTTATATCAACATTTTCAAAATAATTTTTTACTTCATTTCCATATCATAAACAAAACATTACAATCATAAAACCTTTCACAAACTTATCACTCCAAACTTAACACATTTAAATAAATGATATTTAAACCCTAAAAATTATAACAAAAATATTTCACTTTATATCTCCTAAGTTTTTAAACCATAATACAAATTAATCATCTGTCAATATATACCATAGTCAACAATTAAAAATGAAGCGCATATGTCATAATTCAACCACGTGCATACCTTAGACAAAAAATATATATTTACCTTCATTGTGGATGGGAATCAACCCTACGACCTCTGCTCACAAAGTGCAACGATTCCACTACTTACACTAGCAAAGCAGTTGAAGCTAAGAGTTAGCCTCCCATCCTAAATACCTACCACCTTCACAAAAACCAAACACAAAAAAATCAAACTGACACTAGGGAGAATCAAACCTCATACCTCTCTTGCGCCATCGACTTAGCGTAGGACCCACCTATCGCTAGGGCTACTAGCCCTTGGTGCTTAGAATCCTCTACCACCTATGCTTTATTTCGTGCGCTCGACAACTAATGAGAAACATCCATGTTTCTTCTCTCTCCTTCGTTTGAATTTTTTTTTTATTTGTGGAAAACATCCCAAAAGGGATGCCACTTTCGGGTAAGACCCAAGGAGGCAGGGGTATCTCCTCCATTTCACTTAGATCACATGCACTTATTTTGAAATTCATTCGCATCAACTTTATCACCAAGCATTCAAATATTTTGCCTTTGTTTTTTTTCCTCCTTTTATATGCTCCAACGTGGTATTTAAAACATCAACAAAAATATTTACCTCCAATGTAATTGTTAATTTTTGATGCCTTACCCAAATTCAAATTTTAATTAATTAATTAATATAATATTTTAACCTTAGGTTAAATATTATATTACTTAATCTAGTATTAAATAATACTTTTGCATCATATTTTCACCAAATCATTTTCATCCTTTTATTAAACTCTCCTGGCTTAATTATTATAATATTAAAATATTAGAATATCTCCTTTTCTCTCTAGTACCATGGGTGTACTCCTTTGTCTTCAACCCTGTTAGCCAACCCTTTTGGCTTATAATATAAGATATTATAACAAATCATTTTACCACTTTTCTTGTATCAAAATTAGCTTACCTTGAACCAAACACTTGACATTAATGACAACATTATTACTCAAAATTTCCAACACTTATTGACATAATAACAAATGTAGTAATTAAAAGTGATATATAGAGAGATTTTATTTTACTAAATCAATAAGATTATATATCAATATATGAAAATAAGATGTAATATCATGATACTATTTATTACATCACTTTTATTGAAGGTTATCATCAAAAACTACCTTTCGAATAAAAATAGACTTTTCAATTTTGATCCTTAGTAGTTGAAAATTTTAATAAATATACATAATAGTTCACATTAAAAATGTATGCAAGTGTGGCACATTGGTGATTGCGAACAACTCCCTCTACTTGAGAGGTCTCGAATTTGAATCCCATATAGATGTGAGACCAAGAAGACACTCAAAAAAATATCTTGTGGCTTCCCTCTAGATAGTGGTATACCTAGATAGGACAATATTGTCAGCCACCTGAGAGTGGTTATGAAGGTTTTTCTACCGAAGAGTTTTTTCTTGGTGCATTGGTGATTATGAATAGCTTCCTCCATTTGAGAGGTCTCAAGTTCAAATACCTATACAAACATGAGATTGAGTGTACACATACAAAATTTCTTGTGGCCTCCCTCTGAATGGTGGTATACCCAAATGGGACAACATTATCAGCCACCTAAGAGTGGCTTTAGAGGTTTCTATACCCAAGAGATGTTTTGAGTCTCAAGAGGAACAATGCAATGGTTTGGCCTTTGGTTCTTCTTTAGGAGGTGCAAGGTTCAAACCACGACATATGTATGTGATTGTGTGTTTAATTTCCTATTGATAAGCTCAACTCTCCCCCTTATGAGATGTCATCATGGGATGAGGATATCCAGCCTAAACTTCGGTCATAGAAGTTTAAGAGTTTCTCACACTAATCAAATCCTCGAAAAATAATGAACATATATATTATGAGTTTATTTGGCTAAAAACATAAATTTACTAAAAAGACAAAAGGTCAAATCTTTTGAAATCTTCCATATATATATATAATAAGACGAATTATAATAACTAGTGGCTAAAGATGATGGTTGTTTCTTAAGTGGTCTTGTGTTCAAACCCCTTGAGGATGGTTGTTGATGTAATTTGTAAACATTCTCCTATTAAAAAACTTTAATTCTAATTAAACATAAACGTGTATAACTTATATTTATAATAAGTAATTTTAAAAATTTAATTAAAATTATCAATTATGAAAAAATCTAATCATAAATTTAATGGATATTAAACTCAAACATTAAAAATTTAATCTTATACAATTTGAATTTTTTAAATAGTCGAATTTAAAAATCTCATATATTAATCCAACATGGTCTTCATACAATTATAATAGGAAACGATTACACACTGCTACTTGAATTTTAGTACGACAATTCACCAAAAGGAGCGCAGAAAACATCACGCTACACCCGTTAACCATAGTTTATAGCATAGAAGTTCAGCAGAAAAGAAAAGCAGCATGACCGTTGTTCAGTTGCATTACAACACTTTCAAAGCTATAATAGGTATTTGATTAACTAGATTTTATGGGCGACTCGCAATCCTTGTAAAAGAACCAAGCAATAATTCTATCCACTGACCATATTAGCCGAATACACGTATGGCAAATTTTTCCTCGTGGACAAATAAAATAAAATACCCGACAAACATTCATCACAATTTTCTACCTGCAACGACCTTCGATAGATCATGATTAAACAATTTTTTTGATTCATCACCCTAATTTCTTAAGTTCCTTCGCTTTCTTGAGTTAAGACCAGGTCAGACTCTAATTTTCTATCTCATTCTAATAGCTTTTGGGTTTGATGGTAGGAATTTCCAAGGTTTAAGGATAGAATTCTATGAAGTAAGGTTGTAGGTAAAATATGCCATCGCCTAATGACCAGCACCAGGGCTGGGAACAGACACGAGAATCCATTTCTTCATAACACGGCGTTGTTGCAGCATGTGACCCGCTCCTCCGTCACCGGCCCCGGGTATGTGCCTCGATGTTAAATCCCGCTCCCTCTTAACCATCGTGTTTCCTCTCTTACTCGTTACTCTACCCTTGGGAAGAGCATTGTACAGAACCTCATTATCTCTAGGCAATTCTTTTTTTGTCTCGCCAGCGCTTCCGGTTTGCTTGTATTTATGCGTCACCTGGATGCCCTTGTTTGTGGTATTTTTCGCAGAGTAGTTCCAGGGTTTCGTCTTTTCTTCCTTGCTCGGCAGTCCCATATTCTCTGCCAGATCCATCGGAAAGGCCGAGCCCTCACCTGCAACAATGGAATTGAGATTGAGCACGGAATCCAATGCAAATTGATTTCTCTGGGCGAGGAAACTGTCATCTTCTAGCAGTCTTGCTCCATTGCTGCTCTTGAATCCAAAAAGAGTCGAACATATCAGAGTTATCAACATTGTCATCTGACCCTGAGAAAATACGCTTCTCAACATTACAAAAAACAACTATGTTTGACAGTACGGGACGAACAATTATGGTACGATCAAGTACAAGACCTAAAGTGCAAAGATTTGATGGAAAAAAGTATGGAGGATGGGGGGAATGTACGGGACGAAAAATTATGGTACGATCAAGTACCAGACCAAAAGAACAAAGATTTGATGGGAAAATGTATGGAGGATCGGGGGGAATATATAGGTAGTAAATGAAGTACGTAGGCCAAGGTTGACTCAATGCGAAATTTGCCGGCTTCTTCTTTCTTATTTCTCAATACTGGCAGTATCGTGAAATTTGCTTTGAATCTTTGACAATTCATTGGGGGCGGAGGAGCAGCCCAATAAATTCTTGGGTGTCATTCACCAGGCGTTGACATGATATCAAAGCAATGAGTGTAGAAACAGAGATTAGGGATAGATGATAATTGACGAATCGAACGATCCAACTCATACGCGGACAGCACAGGACGGCCATGGCCTACGATGGGTTGGCTGAAAGTAGGTTAGGATTAGGGTGTCTATTAGCACGAAATGAAATGAAGCCCCGTTGTCGTTGGGTGTTGTTTTGTTTCGAAATTATTTATTGTAGGCGTCTGGACCCTATAACGTCTCTCCGTAGAAAACATCGTCGGCCGAATGGTGACTTTGTCATTATGCATATCATCCAAACTTAATTCCAATCAAATGTCGCCGGCGGGAACGTGTGGAAAAATTAAATAGATTACAATAGACTTCACCAGATGCTTATTGAAATGGACTCGTCTGGTTTGGAATGTACAAGTCTTTATTGGGAATCCGGCTGTAGCTGGTCGTGACAAAGAAATCGCTGGTTTTGTTTGGGAATATAGCTGTAGCTGGTCGTGACCAAGAAAGCACTGGTTTTGCTTGGTGGGCCGGTAATGCCCGACTTATCAATTTGTAATTTGGAATAAATATTGTGAATAGAATCTGGTGAAGAACTAGGAGGAAGAAAAAAGACGGAATTTGCGAGTTTGAGCCCCGTCAGTCCCGGTCCGATGAGTTGATCAATTCTTCACTACCGACTTTGTTTTCCACGAAGAAATTTCACAATTAACATTTATCTAAGGCAGAGTCAAGTAAACCGTAAATGCGATGCATAAATTATCAGTGTTACTTAAATCATTTATCATTGTTAACCTTAATTACCTTAAAGAAAAAATAAACACATCGAATAAAATGACACATCTAAACACCATTTAGTCTTTAAAAATATACGTTTATATAAAATAACATAATATATTATAGAATAAGTATTAAAAATATGGAGTTTTATATTATAAAGTTTAATTTTATAAATGAATCTTAATATTGAGTCTATTAAGTTCAAGATAAGTAATAACCATTCAAAAGTTCTGCATTTTAATAAAATATGGTTTCAATTTTATAGGTAAATATTAATATTTTGAGTTTAATAAATTTGGAACAAGTGATGAAGAAAAAAAAATAACATTATAGATAAATTTTCCAATATGGTAAGTGACCTTAACATTTTAAAGCCTAACGGTTTTGGGACAAGCTATGAGAAATCAGATGTTTCATTAAATTCACCAATTTTCCAATCCCATATGTAAACCTTAGCATTTTGCCAATGGGTTTAGGATAAGCGATGGAGAACAATGAGTTTTACATTATAGACCAAGGTTCTCATTCCATGGGTGAAACATAACATTTTTTTCAATGATGTTGGGATATACTATGGGGAGCAATGAATTTAACACTATAAACTAAGATTCCAATATCATGGGGATGAACCTTGATATTTAGCTTGTGCAAATTAGGGTAAGTAGTGCTATTGATGAGTTTCAAATTGTAAACCAAGGTTTTAATGATGTAAACTTAATATTTGGCCCATGGTTAATCTCATTTTAGCTCACTAGATTTGGGAGAAATGAGGTTTGACAATATAAACCTAGGTTCTAACTTATGGGTAAACTTCAATATTTTATTTGAACACCATGAACTCAAGTGATAAAAAAAATTAATTTTCAATGGAGAGATCTATGTTCAAGTCTTTGCAAACAAATATTACAATGCCACTATGTGGTTGATTGAAATATCATGATAACAACATGATTAATTAATATGAATGGAATTCAATATCATAAAAGAAATCATTTAAAAACTAATACATTTTTTTGCATTGAAGATGCTAATTAATATTTTTAAAATGATAAAAAATGATTGTATCAAAGATCTACATCAAAATTACAACTACATATAGATTCTTGATAGAATGCATAATCAAGATTACAAAAGGAGGAACACTTCAATAGTGATGAAAACTAACTTCTACCCTAGAGCTATCCTTTTGTTTCAAACATCAACAAAAAATTTAGAACTTATACCTTAATGATCGTAAATTACTAAAGGAAATCATTATTCATCTTCTTAAAATTACTTGTTTCTACTTAAAAAGCAATTGTCTATTTCCATATTATTATTATTGCATATTTGTTAGCTATATGTACTTGAAAATAAGAATTGATAGCTAAATATTACCTCTTTGTTTCCCTTAATTTCCTCCTCAAATTAGCTAGAGCATCCATATATAACATGTAGTTAGAGCAAAGTTGAAATGCTCCCTAATGAGAAATGATATTAGCATAGAATTTAATACATTCTATTAATAATTAGTTTCCTATGATTTATCATATTTGTTTATCCTACATAAAACATGTCAATTAGCTAAAGTAAAAAGCTAAAACCAGTGATTAGGTTGTTAGCTTAAGCTAGATAGTTGTTAGTTTTAGTTGATCCTATTCTAATATGCACTTCATGTTGATATTGGATCTTCCAATTTGCATCTTAAGTGAAATTTGAAAGATAAATGAATATCTTGTACTTTTGACATCTAGGATGCCTATCTAAACTTGTAATTTTTTTATTATATGAATAAAGGTTTATAAAAAATTATTCATGTACCATTGTATTAGAGCTTCATTCCAATTTAGGATTTATATTTATATTTTCATCCTCTAGTTTGGGTTTTAAAGATATCCTTAGAAAATATTTTGGTAGAAGCTTTTGGTAGATCACTAGTTCATATTGATAGGATATTTCCATTGCAATTTAGCTCTACTTCTCAATTGCAAGAAACAATCCTTCTCATGTTTGAATTGAGAGCTCCCAAGTGGAGGGATATTTCTAGTTATGTCCATGGCTTCCAGATTGATGATTTTGTTCTTGCCATCCCAAAAATATTTGAGAGAACTTCATATTTATCTTAGTTCACATGTGAGGGTGTCCAGCAATATGGAAATCCATTTCTCTTTCAACAAATATTAAAATACCTTGCTCTACTTGATGTAAAGATCCACATTGACATCAACTATATAGATTCCATACCATCCTCTTGAGGATCTTGTATGATATTGCATGTGCACTTGCGGATAAAGCACCATTGTTTTGAGATCAAAATATCATCTTACATGTGCTATGTTGTGTAGAAAAAATAGTCACACCATTTGTATGACTCTATATTAAATTTTTAAAAGTTATAACTTCACAAAAATAATAAGGTTGCATGAAAAAAATTCTTGGCTATGCTATCAACATGACCTAAAAGTTTATTTGATGCCATACATACATGGTTATGTGATGGTATTTATAGGACTCATTCGTAGAGCTCTCTAGAGGGACAACTTCTCAATGTACTTTCTTAGGCACTAATATCCTATTTTCTATCCTCTTTTAGGAAACTCATTAATGAAGAATGATCTTATTCATCCAAATGAGTTGCATATCTTGCAAAGTTGGAAAAATTATTAACATAGTTTCACATTTTGTAGTAAACACTAAGCAAAATATATCATCAAGAGACATGGTGGATGCACCATGCCACCATATCAAAACCATGTAGAAATTATAATATTTTTTAGCTTGGATATAATATACCATCTAGTTGATGGTATCAACATTGTTGCAATCCTCATTAGATGTAAATATCCTAACAACCCAAACATGTTTGGTTTGATTTACTTCCTATATTTAGCACTAAAAATATGTGTAAATTTTCTCTCACTCTTTTGCACTTCACACCTTACCTATCATCGATAAACATTGTCATGACATCACATTCCATTAAATTTCGATGAAAACTAGTTTTCCATTCCTTTTATTTTCTGAGAGAATAAATTTAGATTGCTATCCGACCTACACTAATTTTTATTGATGTATCAAAGAAGTCCTATTATTATACAAGTTGTTTATGCATTTATAAAAACCATTCAAGAAACCATCAAAAAACATAAAGGTAGTTCATATATATTTTAACCATTCATTAGATTCAAGCAAGTTAGGTTGGTGTAGATGGCACCCTAAAATATTCAAGTGGATATTCTCTTAATTTTTTTTTTTTTTGAATTTACAAGTGCAATTTGCTCATTTTACTCACCCTATGCACCCTTTACTCATTTTTATTTGGAGATAATTGAGAACTCCAAAATTAAAACTCTTCAAAATCCTAAGGTATAACAATAACATTTATCACTACCTCCAACTTGTAGCACTATGGCCATGAATTAATATAACAAAATGGTTTAACTTGTTGAGGTGGCAAGCATAGGTAAGCTCAATGGGATTAGTATCTAGGACATCAAGCCCTATGATACTTATTCAAAATTTAAATGTGAGGCTAAGATATTTGATGGGCCTAGAGATCCTAAAGTGCTTCACAGTTGGATTTTGGACATTGAGACTTGATTTCATTATAATTAGATCACTAATGATCAAAAGATACCCTTAACCAGATTGAAGCTTTTTGGTGTTGCCATAGTCTTGCTCACTTAGTACCAAGAAACTCAGAATCCTATCAACACTTGAGATCAACTTGTCATAGCTATAATGGAGATATTCTATCCTTCAAACTATGACAAGGATCTACATATAAAATGGTTTTTTTACAATAAGGTAATCAAATATCTATGTAGGATTACATATTTCAATTCAATTGACTATAGATATTACTCCATGTGTCAAATTCAACTCTCACTCTCATTCTTAATTTTAAGAGAGGATTGTAGGAATAGTTATTTAGGGAGTAAAAATATACTACAAGTTATTATCTTCGATTGTATCTGGTGGGGCATTCATGCCTTGCAGGTAGCAACACAATGAGGATATGGCTGAGAGTATGGGGTTTAGCTCAATCGAATGCCTTCAGAAATTTTTGATAAGGTCAAATCCTTTTTAGGATGTGATATTCAAGGTGTAATTGTGCTCAACAAAGAGAAAAGTGATGTGATATATAAAAACAAAACAAGTCAATAAATTAACAGGGGGCTGAAGTACTAAGAGTATTTAATGAGATCTTCCTACAAAAATAGGCTTGAACACTATGTGGCAATGGTGAACACTTCCTCTCATCGACATAGTAAAGCATAGACAAGATCTACCAGTTGTATGTAAACATGAGCAAGCAAGTCCTACAAGAGAGCCAAACAAGTAACTGGTCTAAATTTAGATGTAGGCCCTGTATATACTTAATAAAAAAAAAAGGTAAAATATTACAAAAAAAATACATACACATAGAAATGGGTTTGTAGGAGGCCATAAAAATCTATACCAAAAATTTTACATAGTCTTCCATATATATATATATGCAAGGAATACCGTACAATAAATGTGCCAAAAGTGAAGGTTTGATATTACCCACAAGTTGCTTAGGAGGTGATTATTTTTACAAAAAAATGAAGGGAAAAGTTACAAATAGATACAATTACAAAGTTTTGTATCCTTTATAAAGCTATTGCTACTCCTATTTATAGGTTACAAAGGGAGGATTTTCCCTCCAAAACTCATGTAGAGATTCCTAGGTAGCTTCCATTTTTTATATTGATTCATGTCTCATATGATTATTTGTCCCTTTGATATCCTCTAGATTTGAAGTCATGAATTTCAAAAGGTCTTGATCCCTTGGATGAGTAGCTATTATCTTTATTATCATCTACCCATTTCTAGAAATTCCAATCATTTGGGCATAGAAGATAGGTTCATTTAAGGCTTTGGATCTTCAAGTTGTTTCTACCATGGGTCCCATGCTAATTTTTTCCTTTGTCAAAGACACAAGATATTATTTTTCATTAAATGACAATCTTCCTCAAATAACATGCACCTCATTGGTTTGAATTTTGGGGTATGGATGTTTTCTTGTTAAACAAATTCTTCATCACTTGGGGCTACTTGACTTCTAATATTAAAGAATTTTTTTCATGGATATCTTTGTCAAAAATTTTGCTCATCATATTATATTCACGACTTAGAAAATTTTGACCTTTATATGTTCTTAGATCTTACGATCTAACCTTCGATCGTCGAACCTTTTTTATCAAGTTTTTTCTAGTTTTTTTTCGTTACTCAAAATTTTACTTTCAAAATATGTAGTGATTCATCACTATAGTTTTAGTGGTTCTTAGGGGATATTTAGCTTACCAAAAATAAGGAACCCAAAAAATTGTTGCCTTAGTCCATTAGACACAAAGTTAAGAAAAATATCCATTGAAAGAGGAATTTTTCAGTGGTCAACCACATCTTTGAAATTCTATAGGTGGTCAAGAATTTCATGATCATGAAACTAAGATCAACTATGGTACATGTGTATAACATTTTATGTGAGTGACATTTATCCATTAGGCATGGAATCAAAGGCCCCCACTTATTAGCCAAGCTTTAATTAATTATTTTCTTTTCTTCTAGTTTCATGGGGAAATTACTTCCACCACCCTAGAGATCATATTTCTAAGCAACTTTCATGGCTCATATTGATTAGTATTAGAGCCTGAGTGTCTTATTTCTAAGATAATGTTGGTATCAATGTCAACTCCCTCCTTAGGTTTAACCTTGTTTGCATGTATTTTTTTCCTCCAGATTGGATTCTTGGCCTCCTTTATATTAGAGGAACAAAAAAAATATTGATTCTATAGTTGTAAAATTTGAATGTTTTAAGTTGAAAAAAAAGATTGATTCTATAGTCTCCTAGTGAGGAACCAAACAATGTTACCATTAAGAATTTAGTGATAAAAAATTATATGATGAGTTAAAAGGTAGACTTAATAATGTTATCTTAATAAACTATCATTCTTCTACAAAGAAATGTGATAATTTGTTTATCACTCATGCTCATCTAATATATGATGTTTATATGGATTGTATCATCAATAATGGATCATAGGAAAATTTTATTACTAGGACCATTGTTGACAAATTGTATTTATTGATGGACCCATATCCTCATATATGTTCACTTGAATGTAATAATAGTGGATCATCCTCATAGATCATGCACACATGCACTATAAATTTTGCATTTGGCCCTAAATTTGTTGATAAGGTAAACTATGATATGACTACTATGGATTGATGTGGTTTATTGCTAGATAAACCCTATATGTATGATAGGAAAGCTCATTATGATACCTATAATAAAAATATTTTTTATAACAAGATAATAAAGTATTCTTAATCAAATGTACTAAGAACACCATAAATCTAGTACTGAGTTGTAAGTACGAACATAAAACTATCAATCATGTATAAGAGCTTGTATTAATTTTCTTTAGGCCATAACATGATGAGTCCCAAGCAAAAGTTACTATACATATTAATATTGACAAATTACTATAGTCCTATTCACATGTGTTTTAGGAGCCAAACACACTTCTCCATGATCAAGCAATAAATCATAGTATTGATATTCTTCTTACCACACCTCTTCCTAATGCTCCACTTTATCAAATAAAAATCAAAATATAAAATGAAGACTTGTTATCCAAATATTTCATCAAACTAAGTAACTAAGTACATCCCCTTGTGCTTCACCAATTTTGTTTGTACTCAAGAATAATGGAAATTGGCATCTTTGCATTGATTTTATGGTATTGAACAAGTTCACCATCAAAAACTAATCTTCATTCCCTCACATTAATAATCTTGTGGATCAACTTCAAGGTGCCAATTTTTTCTCCAAGATTCATCTAAAATTTAGATATCATCAAGTGAGGGTATAAGCCAAAGACACAATAAAGACACTTTTCAAAACAAAAATGGATCTTTTTAATTGGCTCGTGATGGCTTTTGGTCTCACCAATGCTCCCTCCACTTTCATAAGATTGGTGAATGAAGTCTTCCAAGATTTTCTACACACATTTATCATTTATCATCATCTACTTAGATGATATTGCATTATGGTGACTTTGTCATTATGACCGAATGGTGACTTTGTCATTACCATCCAAACTTAATTCCAATCAAATGACGCCGGCGGCAACGTGTGGAAAAATTAAATACATTACAATAGACTTCACCAGATGCTTATTGAAATGGACTCATCTGGTTTGGAATGTCCAACTCTTTAATGGGAATCCGGCTGTAGCTGGTCGTACCATGAAATCACTGGTTTTGTTTGGGAATCCGGCTGTAGCTGGGCGTGACCAAGAAATCACTGGTTTTGAATAAATAGTGTGAATAGAGTCTGGTGAAGAACTAGGAAGAAAGAAAAAGAGGGTCCCGTCAGTCCCGGTCCGGTGAATTGATCAATTCTTCACTACCGACTTTGATTTCCACGAAGAAATTTCACCATTAACATTTATCCAAGGCATCGTCAAGTAAACAGTAAATGCGATGCATAAATGATCAGTGTTACGTAAATCATTTATCTTGGTTGACCTTAATTACCTTAAAAAAATTAAACACATCAAATAAAATAACACATCTAAACACCATTTAGTCTTTAAAAAACATATGTTTATATAAAATAAAATAATATATTATAGAATAAGTATTAAAAAGATGGAGTTTTATATCATAAAGTTAAATTTTATAAATGAATCTTAATATTGATTTTATTAAGTTTAAGATAAGTATTAACTATTCAAAAGTTATCTTAATAAAATATGTTTTCAATTTTATAGGTGAACATTAATATTTTAAGTTTAATAGATTTGAGATAAGTGATGAAGAACAAAAAAAATTGACATTATAGATAAATTTTCCAATATGGTAAGCGACCTTAACATTTTTAAGCGTAATGGTTTTCGGATAAGCTATGAGAAATTAGGTGTTTCATTTAATTCACCAATTTTCCAATTCCATAGGTAAACCTTATCATTTTTCCAATCGGTTTAAGATAAGAGATGGAGAAAAAGGAGTTTTACATTATAGACCAAGTTTCTCATTCCATGGGTGAAACATAACATTTTGTTCAATGAGGTTGGGATATAACATTATAAACCAGGATTCTAATATCATGGGATGAACCTTGATATTTAGCTCATGCAACTTAGGGTAAGTAGTGGTAGTAATGAGTTTCACATTGTGAACAAATCTTTTAGTAATATAAACTTATTATTTAGCAAATGGTTCCAAATTATGGGTGAACATCAATATTTTGTACAAATACCATGAAATAAAGTGATAAAAAATACGAATTTTCAATGGAGAGATCTATGTTCAAGTCTTTCCAAAAAAATATTACAATGCCACTATGTGGTTTATTGAAATATCATGATAACACCATGATGAGTTAATATGAATGGAATTCAATCTCATAACACAAATCAATTAAAAACTAATGCATTTTTTTTTTTTGTATTGGAGATGCTAATTAATGTTTTCAAAATGAGAAAAACAATTGTATCAAAGATCTACATCAAAATTACAACTACATATATATCCTTGACAAAATATGTATTCAAGATTACAAAAGGAGGACCACTTCAATAGTGATGAAAACCAACTTCAACCTTGAAGCTATCATTTTGCTTCAAAATTCAATAAAATTTCAATAAATTATACATTAATGATCATCAATTACTAAACAAAGTCATTATCCATATTCTTAAAATTACTTGTTTTAGCTTAACAAGGAATTATCTATAGTTTTCCATCTTATTATTATTGCATATTCATTAGCTTTGTGGGCATGAAAGCAACAATTGATAGCTAAATCTTACCTATTTGTTTTCCTTAATCTCCTCCTCAAAGTAGCTAGAGCATCCATATATAACATGTAGGTAGACCAAAGTTGAATAACTCCCTAATGAGGATTGATATTAGCATAGGATTTATTACATTCTATTACTAATTAGCTTCCTATGATTTATCATATTTATTTATCCTATGTAAAAAGCTAAAGTTAGTGATTAGGTTGTTAGCTTAAGTTAGCTACTTGTTAGTTTTAGTTGACCTTATTCTAATATGCACTTCATGTTGAGATTGGATCTTCCAATTTGTATCTTATATAAAATTTGAAAGATATGTGAATATCTTGTACTTTTAGCATCTAGGATGTCTATATAAACTTGTATTTTTTCCATTAAGTCAATAAAGTTTACTAGAAATTTTATTCCTTAATCATTGTATTAGAGCTTCATTCCAATTTAAAGATTTGGATTTATCCTTTGGTTTAGATTTTAAAGATATCCTTAGAAAATATTTTTGCAGAATATTTTGGTAGATCACTAGTTAATATTGATAGGATATTGCCACTGTAATCGAGCTCTACTTGTTAGTTGCAAGAACCAATCCTACTCACATATGAATTGAGAAATCTCATGTGGAGATATATTTTTAGTTATATCCATGGCTTCTAGATTGATGATTTTGTTCTTTCCATCCCAAAAATGACTTGAGAGAAAACTTCATATCTCTCTAAGGTCCCATGTGAGGGTATCCAAAAATATGGAAATCCATTTCTATTTTTAATAAACCTTAAAATGTTTGGATTTACTCGATGCATAGATCCACATGGACATCAATTGTATAGATTCTATACCATCCTCTTGAGGAGATTGTAGGACATTGCATGTGTACTTGGTAATAAAGCACCATTGCTTGGAGATCAAACTATCATCTTGCATGTGCTATGTTGTGTAGAAAAAATAGTCACACCATTTACATGACTCTATATTAAGTTTTTAGTATTTATACCTTCACCAAAATTATTAAGTTGCATGAAGATAATTTTTGGCAAGAGAATCACAAAGGCATATCATCAATCCATAAGGAAATAAGCTATGCCACCACCACCCAAAAGTTCATTTGGCACCGTACATACATGGCTATGTGATGGTATTGATATGACTCATCCGTAGAGCTCTCTAGAGGCATAAATTCTCAATGGATTTTCTTAAGCACTATTATTCTATTTTATAGCCTCTTTTAGGAATTTCATTAATTAAGAATGATCTTAATTATCCAACTAAGTTGCATATCTAGGAAAGTTGGCAAAATTTATTAACATAGTTTCACATTTTACATTAAACACTAAGCATAAGACATCATCATGAGATATGGTGGATGCACCATGCCACCATATCAAAATAATATAGAAATTATAATATTTTCTAGCTTTGATACAATGCACCGTCTAGTGGATGGTGTCAACCTTGTTGCAATCCTCCTTGCATCTAAATATCCTAATAACCCAATTTTATTTTATTTTATTTCCTTCTTGTTGTTAGTGCTAAAAATGTGTGTAAATTTTCTCACTTTTTTGCACCTTACACCTTGCCTATCATCGGTAAGCATTGTTACAATATCACATTCCATTGAATTTGGATAAAAACTAATTTGTCACTCCTTTTGTTTGCCAAGAGAATAAATTCAGGTTGCTACCCATTAGAATATATTACATTATTTTGTACATGCCAATGTACAACTTGGGTACATCTTTATATTAGGAGTTTATCTTAGATTAAGGTTTGAGTATTTACTTTAAGCAATGTAATAAATGCACAAATATTAGAATGTGTGTAGTACTTGATGATGTAAATGTGCATGTATTCCATGTGTACATGAGTTAAATAATAGGAATATGAAGTGTTATAGGTAGTTTAAAGGCCAATAGACATATATCATTATATATAGGCCTTTGATAGAGAGAAACATAGAGAAGAAGTATAGTAACTAGTAGAGAATAGAAAGGAGTAGAGAAATTAGATACAATGTAGAGAATATATGAATTATGGAGTGTTTGAGACCTCCATTATACAAAATTATACTATTTTAATGATATTTCATTAATTATAGTTTTATGAGTTATTGCAAAATTTTATGATAAGTTTTTCCTACTTATTATATTACCATTATCATATAGTTAATACTGCATTCTCATTTTAGTTCCTATGGTTGCATTTCTTTAAATATATAGCATCAAAAGCTAATAGTGGTATCAGAGCACAAGGTAGATTGATAGAAAATACAGAGATCCACAAGAGATATGGAGAGGATATATGGAGATTTCATTTTTAGAAATTTTGGAATTGCTATTTGGCTAGAGTCTTTCCACAAGGTTGCATGAAAACTTATGAAGACTAACACTCAACATATATCTCTTTCCACTAGACTGAAGTATAATTAGTGATGTTTATTGATTTATAGAGATCTAGAGATTTGCATGGATTTACTTAATACTGCATAATTTTTTGTTGCATAAAATTAGTTCTCAAAATTTGAGAAGCTTCCTACAATAGAGAGAAGAATTTCATATTTTATTGCATAAAATTCTATGTTATTTCCTCGTGCAGGGATTAGTTCTTTGTTGTAGAAAAATAAAAATTAAAGATTGAAGAGACCCAAGAAGGAGTTACCCATATAATATTGGACATTGGATATTAAGGATACCTAACAAGGAGGTTCCCATATAAGATTAAATATTGTAGATTGAAGAAATTAGAAAGTAGCTCTAGAAGGAGGAGACCCAAGAAAGAGGTCCCATTGAAGAACTTCCATATTTGGAAGATATAAGATTGAAGATTTTTTTTTTTTTTTGTGTTTAAAACATCCCAAAAGGGACACCACTTTCGGGTAAGACCCAAGGAGGTAGGGGTATCCATAATATTTAATATTTAAGATAGAAGAGGACTAAGAAAATTCCTATTGAATATTTGAGAAGTTATAGAATTTGAAGACCCAAGAGAAGATGTCTCATGCAAACTTCAAATGAGAAAGAATAAGTAGAATAGAAAAATCCCTATTAAAAATTTTAATAAGTGGCATTTGTAGGAGATTTGAAGAAATATCAAAAAAGAAGAAGAAATCAAGGAGAAGCTCCAAATAAAGTAGAATTTGGGATAATTGTCACCATCTGAAAACAAGCCCAAAAGAAAAAAGGTTTGATAAGAATTTTACCAAATTTTGGAAAGGATTCTTGAAGACCTCAAGACATATAGATTCTTGAAGAGGCCACTAGATAGGCCAATTTTGAAATCAAAATTTGACAAGATCTAATGAGGAGAAAGAAGGTAGAAGAGGCCACAAATTTGAGAAATTTGAAGGCTAATTTGTGAAGGAGAAGAGTGTTGTTTTTTGTAGTAGAGTTTGAAGAGTCATAGGATAACAAATTGAAGGTGACATAGAGCTGTGAATTATAGGAGTTTCCTAGTATATTCGAGAGAGTTAAAGACAACAAAATGAAGGAGGAATTGTCTGCATTAAAAGCTGAAAATTATAGAGTTTAGGACAACAATAGGGCAACATTCTGGGTAGAAATTAGAGTTGCAAAATTGACAATTTTGAGGTAACATTTAAGTAGAAAGGAGAGATACAAAATATACAAATCTAGGGCAAAAAATAGGTTAACAAAATCACCAAGGAATATTTATACAAAGGAGGCCAAATTAAGGTTTGAAAATGGTGTCATTAAATTTTTTTATCCAAGTATTATCTAATTTTCTTGAAAACACCATATTAGAATTATTAAAGGTATAAAAAGGAGTTTAAGGTAAAGTTATTCAAGTCAATAAAGGAGGTAGCATTATTATATTGAAACCTTTAGAATACATCAACATAATATTGAGTTAAAAGTTGCTTGAAAGGAGTAATAAGAAGAATTACATAGTGCTTAATGCATGTTATTTATGAGAACTATCAAAGTGTAATATTATTAAGAAAGGAGAGAATGTATAATGCACAAGAACAAGGCTAAGTGAGTGACGGAGACCGGAAGAACGACACATTACCAATTCCAAATTTTCATTTCAAAGCTTCATAAAATATTTACAGGCATCAAATAACACAGCCCGCAGGCTTTACAATAGCCGACTTCGGCTCTGTTCTTCCACTGTACTACCTCCTCTGTTCTCCGGTCCACCTCCCCTACCCTTACCCAAATTTTGGATTTTTTTTTTTTTTTATCAAGGCCCCCGGTCCTCTCGGCCATTAATGCCTCCACCTAACAAAAAATTTGAATTCAAATTTTCCCCCTTGCCGAAGCTTCAAATTTCCCGGTCATAAAATGGGTCACTGCCCGATCTACCAAGAAGCCTCCAAGAATGGCCGCCCTCACCCCGCATCGGTCGCTTCGATCTGACTGTACTCTGTACCGTTGTTTGCTTCATAAAGTCACCACCTAAAACTACCGCGTTGCCAGAAAGTATAATAAAAGAATGCGTGGTCGACACCACCCTCGTCTTGTCTCCGTACACGTAGCCAACCACCTTCAACTCTGGCCACGCCTTCTCCATGATGCCATAAATTTTATGCACGTGCCCTTTACAACTTCGAGGATACACGTGGCAGTCCACGTGTCAGTTTTCGGCCTTGTCTGGCCATCCGCCTCTAAGCTTGGTCCTGTTTTCTCATTGGTCGTGATATCGTGACCCAAACACTGCCTTGTCGCTGTCCATTTAATACCGTCACAATATCACGACGTCGCGATATCACGACGTCACGATATCGCAACCCAACCACCATCGCGCCTTGCTCTTTCAACATCATCGTGATATCGCGACGTCGCGATATCGCGACGGAGATCACCCCTTGCCTTTGCTTCTCAACAACCATCGCGACATCGCGACGTCGCGATATCGTGACGTCGCGATATCATGACGGAATCCTCCCTACGTTCCAACTGCAAACAAATGTCGTGATATCGCGACGTCGCGATATCGTGACAGAACTGGTCCCTGCCTTTGCCACCGCTTCGGAGGTCGCGATTTCGTGACATGTCACGAAATCGTGACATGTCACGATTTTGTGACCTCCCCAACTTTTGCCTTAGCTCTTCTACCAACTTCCCCTTCTGCTTTGCAACATCTTCCCTCCTCCGGAAAGGAACCAAAATACATCAAAATACAAAAACTTAAAGAAAATTTAGAAGGATGCAAGATTGCCGACACTGTTACTGGATGCTCCTGCATCAGACACCCAAGGTAACAAGAGAAGTGACCTTCACTTCTAGGTTGTTCGGTCCGCGTCCTTTGTAATATTTCCGAACACCCATCAACCTTTACAACCTGTTCAAGTTCTGTTTCCTGGCAAAAATTTTTGCCTTCTACCAGACAAATTCTGGCATTACTGCACATTTTCTCATCTTCGGTCTGCAATGGCTTCAACTTGTGCCGCACTCCATCTTTCACCAAGGAGTAAATGTTGGCATGGCCATCATGCACTGCACTCCGATCAAACTTCCATGGCCTACCCAACAACAAATGGCAAGCATCCATCGGGAATACATCACATAGGACTTCATCCCGGTATCTCCCGATCTGGAACGTGACTAAACACTGTTCCCAGACCCAAGCTCTATGGTCCTTCCACAACCATGCAATCCGGTATGGATGCGGGTGCCTCCTCCTTTCCAGCTGCAACTTAGTGACCATCTCCTCGAAAACCAAGTTGTCGGTACTCCCATTGTCTATAATCACATTATAGACTTTGCCCACACTTTTGCATCGGGTGCAAAACAGGCTTCTCCTTTGCTCAGACTTGTCTTCCTCCACTAGCATGGTCCTTCTCACAATCATGGCTTCTCCCTTTTCAGCTTCTTCAGAATGCTCTGAGTCAGCATCTTCAACTGCCACAACTGCTCTGGCAGGACCCACTTGCTTCTTATTTGTTCTTTCCCGGTGTTGTGGGCACTCAAATGCCCAGTGTCCTTCTTCTCTGCAGTGGAAACATGTTCCTCGGAACACTCCCCTTTCATTTCTACGTCCAGACCTACCTCTTCCTCTCAGGTAGTTATCATTCTGAACTTGCAGTGTTGGGTCTTCCTCTCCCTTCTGATCCCTGTTGCTGCTCTCTTCTTCCTTCTTCTCTTCCTTTCCTTCTTTCTTTCCATCGTTATTTCCTCCCGGTCCTTTTACTCTTTGCTTGTTCTCAAACTTTCAGTTCAATTTTTCTTCCACCTTTAAAGCAAATTGGTATGCATCTTCAATGGTGCTTACCCGAACCAAGATCAATTCCTCCTGAACACTGGGTCTCAACCCATTAATGTAACGGGCCACATTTTCTTTGCTGGCTTCTAAGTGTCCGGTTCTGATGGAAATTTTATAAAAATCCTTCGTATATTCTTGAACAGTTTTGTTCACCTGCCTCAAACTCTGCATTTTACGTAGCAGGTCCAGTTCATAATCTACGGGGATAAACTACCTTTTCAATTTCTCCACCATTCTATCCCATCTGGTTATCCGCTCTTTTCCTCTTTGGTTTCGTTCCAGTTGTACTCCCTTCCACCAAATGCTGTCATGACCCTTCAGTCGGGTCTTAGCAAATCTGAACCGATTAGGGTCTTCAACTTCTTCGTATTCGAAATACTCTTCTAAATCATTCACCCAGTCTATCAACTCCTCTAGGTTCAAGTTCTCAGAATACGTAGGAACTTCTAACTTCTTCCTCTTCCCGATCTGGGATATGGCCTTGTACAATCTGGCCTGGGCCGGATCTACATCTTCTTCCTCTTCTTCAAACTCATTCTCCTCTTCCACTTCATCCTCACTGTCTGCATCCCTTCTCGGCTCACGTCCTCTATGTAGCTCTTCTTGCAGGGCCTGGACTTGCCGCTGCAATGCCCAAAAATCTTCCGCTGCCATGCCTCTTCCACCCATCGGGTTTCTTCTCGGAGGCATCTTCACCCAAACTCAAACCCTCCCACACGTCCTGGTACAACTGCATCTCTCCTTCGATGGTCTGTTGTACGCTCAGGAACTCCTGCTCTGATACCACTGACGGGGACGGGAAGAACGACACATTACCAATTCCAAATTTTCATTTCAAAGCTTCATAAAATATTTATAGGCATCAAATAACACAGCCCGCAGGATTTACAATAGCCGACTTCGGCTCTGTTCTTCCACTGTACTACCTCCTCTGTTCTCCGGTCCACCTCCCCTACCCTTACCCAAATTTCAGGTTTTTTTTTTTTTTATCGAGGCCCCCGGTCCTCTCGGCCATTAATGCCTCCACCTAACAAAAAAATTGAATTCAAATTTTCCCCCCTTGCCGAAGCTTCAAATTTCTTGGTCATAAAATGGGTCACTGCCCGATCTACCAAGAAGCCTCCAAGAATGGCCGCCCTCACCCCGCATCGGTGAGTTCGATATGACTGTACTCTGTACCGTTGTTTGCTTCATAAAGTCACCACCTAAAACTGTCGTGTTGCCAGAAAGTATAATAAAAGAACGCGTGGTCGACACCACCCTCGTCTTGTCTCCGTACACGTAGCCAACCACCTTCAACTCTGGCCACGCCTTCTCCATGACGCCATAAATTTGATGCACGTGCCCTTTACAACTTCGAGGATACACGTGGCAGTCCACGTGTCAGTTTTCGGCCTTGTCTGGCCATTCGCCTCTAAGCTTGGTCCTGTCTTCTCATTGGTCACGATATCGCGACATGTCGCGATATCGCGACCCAAACACTGCCTTGACGCTGTCCATTTAATATCGTCATGATATTGCGACGTCGTGATATCGCGACATCATGATATAACGACCCAACCACCGCCACGCCTTGCTCTTTCAACATCATCATGATATCGTGATGTCACGATATCGTGACGTTGCGATATTGCGATGGAGATCACCCCTTGCCTTTGCTTCTCAACAACCGTCGCGACATCGCGACGTCGCGATATCATGACGAAATCCTCCCTACGTTCCAACTGCAAACAAATGTCATGATATCGCGACGTCACGATATCGCGACGTCGCGATATCGCGACAGAACTGGTCCCTGCCTTTGCCACCGCTTCGGAGGTCGCGATTTCGTGACCTCCCCAACTTTTGCCTTAGCTCTTCTACCAACTTCCCCTTCTGCTTTGCAACATCTTCCCTCCTCCGGAAAGGAACCAAAATACATCAAAATACAAAAACTTAAAGAAAATTTAGAAGGATGCAAGATTGCCGACACTGTTACCGGATGCTCCTACATCAGTGAGAGTTTCCAAAAACTTCATAAATCATAGGTAAAAGAACAAGTCTTGGTGAATCAGAGCCACCATAGGAGTAGTAAAACCACCAAGATAAAGAGGAGGCTCCACCATATTAAAACAAAACAAGGGATATTTGATAAATATAAGTAGCAAAAGCAAGACAATAATTGAAGTGTCTAAAGACACCAAAGGGACATAAAAGTTGCAACCATTAGTGGTAGAATCACCAAGTGGAAAAGGAGAAGCCATGAAGTGAAGAAGAAAGAGTTGAATAAGTGCTCAAAGTTGGCATATTCAAGGTTTCTAAAGACACCAAATAGGGAAATAAAACTCTATGAATGTAATGCCCACATTGGATAAAAACCTATAGCAAAATAAATAAGACAAAAATAATATAAGGATAGAGCTAAAGCAAGGATAAAGGTGCAAGTCTTAAGGAAGAAAAATAAAGCAAGTAACAAAGTTTTTACCTAGGTAAAGAGGCTTGTATATCTAGTAGAAAAATGGTGAAACAACCACCAAAGAAGAAGTGTTGAAGCATCCATCGAAGGAGAAGAGACACCACCAAACATTGGAAATCAAGAAGCACTCACCAGTTGCAAAAGAAAGACCAATCAACATAAATTGAAAGAGAGAAGATTTGGCAAAGAACGTTCAGGAAAAGAAAGAAATATTGAGTGCCAAAAGAAAGGTTACAAGCAAGATATGAGTGGAGCTATAACTTGTCATGTTAGTTAAACACTTCATAGACCACTTGGCATATAATAAAAGGGAGCACCAATGTTTGTACATGCTCATAATTCTCTAAACCAATGTTTATTGTGAAAGGAGGTCACATGTTATAAAGTAACGCCTACACCATCCAAATATTTGAGTAATGTATAAAATAACACCTATACCACCTAATAGAGAAGAGCAACAAGGAGTAAGGTTTGAGGTTTGAGGACTAGCAACTTAGATAGCCGAGGTTGATTATTCTATCTCCTTGAATTCATTAATAAATAGGTTAGAAAGTTTATCCTATTTTATAATTTAGTGTGGGGAGAGGTAATAGAACCCCTTAAAATTATTTCCTTGGAATGAAACTACAAGCAACCTTAGAGCCATGTTTTGCTTTATGATATTGTATAGTTGGTAAAAGAAAACCATATCCAATAGATGTTATTACAGGTTAGATAGTCCTTTGCCATTAAAATATGGTAAATTTTGTAATATGGACTTAGGATAGTCATCCCAAATATCTAGTGGCAAAGGATATCATAAGGGGCTTCTCTTGCTCCATGTTGAAAAGTTTACAAGAATAGAAACATTCATATTTCGACATGTGACTCCTATGGTGGAGCTTTCATAGTATTTTTGGGCCCTTTGAATTGTGATGGAGTTGCCAAGTGAATAATGCTTCTTGGTTCTAGAAAATCAAGTATACCAAAGTCTTAACCGAAACCTTAGTCTAGTATCTTTAGTAGTAGCTTATTTCGGTGTTTGTTTTGGTCCTGTTTAGTTTTTTTAAAGAAAAATAAAATAAAAAGGGTGGTGTTTCACGTCGAGTTCACCAAAGAATGTAGATCCAAAATTTTGCACCCCTTTCCCTTATGCCAATGGATCCATTTTTAGAAGAGGGATGTGAAATTAGAGGTCTAGACCTCGATGTGAGGTGCACCTGGTGATGTGCCTCCTTTGGTGATTATCGCTAAATTATGGTGGGTTTACCAAGAAAAATTTTAAGGATGGTTCATACATCTAGACAAGGTATAAATTTTGATGAGTTTTTTTAATAGCATGCACCTAAGTTTAGGATAAAATGCAACTAAATCTAGACTACATGTAATTTAGTTTCCTTTGCAAACAATGCTCAAATCATATGATTAATCTAAAATTAAATACAGTGCAATTGGATTCTTATTTTTGGTATTTCTTTATTATTATTATTTTTGTATTTGAACAGTAATCTATAAATGAAGCAAATTTGAAATTGATATAAAGTAGAATTATGAAATAAAATAGACCAAATGGGAGGCTTACCTAGATCAGATGACCAAACAAAGCAAATTTATCGCTTGTTTGACAAATTTGCTACCTATGAGAAAATTCATTTTTTATATAAATCTTGATGATTTGCAAGTGAATTCACTATTCTAAGCATGAATTTGTGAGAGACTTACGATTTATCACATAAAACACTAAAAATTGTAATCAGTAATAAGGGATCTACTTAGATCAGTTTAGGCTTTGATCTTGATAACTTAACAACTAGATCCCTTTGGTATTCTTAACCAATCATAAATAAAAAGAATAATGATCATAAAATCAATGAATAGATAGAAATTTGCAATAGGATGATAAGACAATGCAGTATATAATATGATGTACGATACAAGGTAATCTAGATCTGATGCACAAAATGAAATGATAGATCTGATGTTATATATTTTCCCCCAAACTTACGCTTACACAAATTCGTTGAGCATGTGAAAGTTCTCTCTATGTGAGCAAATTTTTTAATTATCACATCTTGCTCATGAATCCACTAAATTTATCAAAAATCAAAGGTATATGCATAAAATACAACTAAAGTAGTGCGAAAAATCCAAAACAATTATACTCATAGAAAAATTTGATCATTTGATGTTGCGACGTGATGGTGGTAGGATAAAAAGGATTAGTAGCATAAAGAGTTCTAGAGGTATCTCACAAGCATTGAGGAATATGCTTTATTATTCAACCTACAATAGACTTTCAATCTAAAAACTCACAATATGAAAACCAAAAATGTCAGTCTCTAGCTCAATTTTCACCATCAGATCTATTAGGGAACCAGAGCATTATTTTTAACAATTATTTTCTCCTGTGTAGAAGAAGTAGTGATCATGTGACTAGGGGTTGCATTTTGGGTTATTGAACTAGATTGGGAAAATTGCCAATATAGGAAAATTTGTTTGCCCAGATTAGGACAAGCGAATATATAAAATAGAAGAAAATAGATTCTGCTAGAATAGAATCTGATGGTTGCTTGTGTATTTAGTGGGTTGCCATATTTTTTAGATTCTCTTCTTATGAATGTAGGGAGAAAAATTACAAAATCCTAGGAAAAAATGCAACTGGTATAAGCAAGTGCAAAAAAGGTAGGGGTGGTGAAGTGTGGACTTACATGCATTATAAAAGACTAAGGAATTTTGACATAGGTCAAAATTCTATGTCTACACTAGTATTATGCTGCTTGAGACTAAGGTAGGGATCTTCTGCATGTCAATGCAATATTAGTCTCTGTTCTCCACTATTATAACTATTTCCTCCCCAAGCTTGGCCAATGTGCCTCATCATGACAAAGATATATTGTGTTGTTGTACCACTTTTCCTAGAATGATATTAAAGAAGTCAGCATGGTGTTTAGCTATCAAGACGATATGGAAGAATCTAGAAGATCCATATTTTATGTTCATGAGTTCATAAACTGAAGACAAATGATTGAAAAATCAAACAAATTGGTTTAAAACCCTAAGCAAGCATAGTAAACCTGTAGTTAGCAGTATGATCAGTATATGTGATCATACATAGTTTCCAATATGTCTAGTAGCCATAGTGGCCATAAAATAGGTTGTAGTGAGGGTCTGCCTTATGTGTTGGTGGCTAAAAAGGAATATGAATGGCTTGGAAAAAGTTACCTTCAATAGCGACCAAGACCTTTAATTAAACCATTGACAATTGCAAAGTGGACAATAGTTGTTACACCTAATGACTAGTCGGGCTTAGCCTTACGTGAATTTTTATGGAGAAACTGATTAGGGGTTAGATTTATTTTTATCAAAAATTTGCTTGAGATCTATGCAAAATAATGATTTAGGGGCCATGTAGATGTAGAATGACTACATGGACTACCTAGAATATTGCATATAGAATACAAAGGATGAGTCGCATGGATATTGAGGTAAGTCTTTAGGATGATCCTATGGTAATAGTCCTAAAGTATATTTTGGAAACTAATATGATTTATTTGCCTCTCATAAGGTAACTGGACACCACAAATAATTGGTATAAGGTTGGTCAACACTATGAGTATCGTAGAGTGGAGGGGCATTATATAAACTCTTGTAAGAGGTTGAAACATGTGGTTCAGGATGTTATTGATGTAGGATGACTTGTTATAGAAGGTTCTCAACCCAATCCTCCAACAAAAAAACAAGACAAGGGGATTTTTCAATATCCTCTCCCTAAGCATGGTCAACATGCATCAAATCAAGTGTCCTATAAGAATGTGCCACCTCCCTCTAATAATTTAGTTGGTATGATAGCAACAACTACAATTCAACAAGCATAGAATCAACCGATCTCACATTCTCAATAGGAGATGAGTTCTACATCCAACCCACCTTCAAAACCTCCTTTAGTTTTGAAAAATACCCAAAAAAGGAGCACAAGAGTAGAAAATCCACCTTTATTGTTAAAAACTCAACCTAAAGTTTACTTTGAAAATTAATAGTAGTTATATAGTACCCTAGCCAAGATCTCTATCTTATAACTCTTGTAAACTTCTCCTATTCATAGGGAAGCTTTGTTGGAACTTCTAAGACAATAATTTGTCCCTGGAAACATTTTCGCTGCTATTATAACTAATGTTATAGGTTCTCTTGGGATACATCACATCACATTTTTGGATGACAATATGCCTTCCTCAAAATTACAAGGGGATTCTTCCGTCTACATCATAGCATTTATTGGGATAAATTTTGTCAAATTAATCTTGATTGACAATGGTTCTTCCCTTAATTTATGCACTTATCAATTTTTCCAAAATTTTGGATTAAAAGAGGAAGAATTAACTAAATCTAATATTATCATAAAGGCTTTCAATAATGAGTTCCAAGAGGCATGTGGCATTGTATCTATTCCCATTAGGGCTAGGCCTCATATCTTATATACCTTGTTCTATGTGGTGTCTTTCCTTGCATATTTTAATCTTTGTCTCGTACGTCTTTGGATCCATGTGATGAAGGTTGTCCCTTCTAAATTTCATCAATGCTTGAAGTTCAAATATAAGGATAAAATTGTCACTGTTTTGGGTGACCCTCATCCATTCAAATATTTTTTTATGGTTGAGCAAGCTTAGTTGGTCTCAACATGTTTCCTTTAGTTTAATCATATTTTTATCTAAGTTCCTCATATCAAATATCTGAACAACTTGAGAGTCTAAAAGTGAGTGAAGAACCTCAAATAAAAATCTCATCATGAGATCAATTTAATCAGTTTCTTAAAGAATTTCTTCTAGATATTTCCAAGATACCACCTTCATTGAGGACTATGGGTTTACCTTGTAAGAAGGGTGAAGTTGTACACATTGGCACGTGTACTTTACCTTCATAGGAACAACATTCAAAGGAAATATTTATGGTAGCAAACCTTTTCCTATAGAGAATTATTTTACCCACTATTACTTGTTTAATGATTACCCACTTCCCAAATAGAGCCTATCTAGCATGGAATATGTTGGTAAATGTTTGGGGCCACAACAAAATGACATTCAAGAGACTTTAGTTATTGGTATTTGGATTGGGAAGTGTGGCATAGGCAACATTCACAACAAAACCCAACCTCTACCATTCAATAATTATGATCATATTCAAACCTATGTTTATTATGTATATATTCAAGGCTTGGAGTGGAGTGATGAGGATGTGGGACCCCCTTATACCTCTAACATTTTTTTTTGTAATATAATAAGTTTTATGTATTTTGATGGTAAATTTTTTGCTTCTTAAGGAGATCTTGCTTCACTATCTTATAGAGATCTTACAAAATTAGAGATCACACCTCCTTTTGTTAAGAAATTTGGTTCAGTAAGAGTTTATGAAAAATTGTGTGTAAAGGTTGCTAGAGAAAAAACTATGAAGGAGCTTCCTTGTAATTTTGATCTTCAAGATGATCCCTTTCTAGATTTTTCTTTGATGGATCAGTCCCTTGTATGCATGTTCTTTTTGTTAAGATAGGAATCACAATAAGACTATGTGTTGACTATCATTTTTCTCACTTGCATTAACAAACTAAAAATAAAATAATAAACCACTAATTAGGTATGATTTTGCATTTTAATTCATTAAATTCATTTATCTGTTCATACTACATGCTTTTCTATCATATTTTGTATGATTTACCTAATATTTTGTTTTACTTACATCCTTGTTTGTCATCATTGCATTGTTGATTTCTCATGATTGCTTGATCATATAGCATTTTTAGAGATCTCACAATAATGCCATGTGATGACACCTAGTTAGGTCATAGCTCACATGCATTGCACTCTCACTAGGACTCTCATGCCTAATGAAAGTCCCCAACCTAGGGATTTTTATTTTTTGTTGATGCTCCTGTTTTTTATCTCTTTTTATTTTTTCTTTGATTTTTGTGTTAGTTGACCTTGAAATTTTTACTGATGAGCATCAATTTCTCTTCAAGTCAAGGGATGCAATTTTTTTCCTTGTCCTTTGCTTTTTTTTCTCTTGCCTTGTGTTCTTTTTTTCTTTCTTTTCTACTTTTTCCTTATTGAATTTTCAATTGTTAAGATATCCTCTTGGGATAGGATAGATACCACATTGATATAATTTATGGTGTTTATATGGTCACTAACTATCTTACATACACTACTTAAATATTAAAACCTCAATATGGATGCACACACACTTCTTCACTCTTTGCTTTCTTCCTTCCTTTTCTTCTATCACATACACACATTCAAATCTTGTTTTTATTGCTTTGTACATACACATTTTTACACATGATACCCCTATGGGTTAGTGCTCGCTTTGACACATAACACCCCATTACAAGATAGCTTCATGGCCACATGTGAGGGGTAACCTCTATCTCGACCATTTACAAGCATACATCCTAGATGGTATATCTTCATTCATCATAGTGAGCATTATACCCATAACAAATTTTGCTCCACCGTTGTCCATCCTGAAGCGAATTTCCTATATGGGATAGCTTCATGGTCACAAATGAGGCGTAGCCTCCATCTCAACCATTTACGAGTATATGTATTTGAAGGGGTTTTAATCCTTTTATTTTTCTTTGTGCTTGATTTATGTTTTTTGGTCACACCAATCTAATATGGTCTACGTTGACCCAAGCATCATACCTCAAGCACCCCCTATTTTCTTCTTTGTTGGCCTTTTTCTTATTCTTCTTCTTCTTCTTCTTCTTATTCTTCTTCTTTTTATTTTATTCATTTTTTTTCTTCTTCTCCTTCTTTTCTAAAATCACAACTCATATTTTTGGGTCTTGATTTCACTTTGCGACATTATTGTACTCCATTTTTATAAGGCATGATTTCATCCAGAGTTGTGTTTTCCTTTCCTTTTTCTTCTTTCTTGAATTTTCTTTCTTATTCCTCTTATTTTCTTATGTTTTATTTATTTTGTGTTTTCATGCATTGCATTCACTCCATTTCATCCATACATTTGTATTTTAGTTTAGTGCATTCCATAGTTAAGTCATCTCATGCATAAACATTAAAATCAACATTGAAAATCAAAACAGAAACATCATAAAAGAAAACACATAAGAACGCACATTGCACTAAAAAATAGCATGATATTACTTGAGAGATAGAAAAAGGTACATAGGTCTACATGTTCAGTGTACCATAGTCCAAACCCTGTACACTCGACCATCTCTAGGGATGCATGCCACACTCAAAAATTGGCATGTCATCTCAATCCTCTCCCTAGATCTAGGATTGTGTCTCCTCTACTTCACCCATCAAAGGTATTATTGGTGAGGACATGTTCACAAACCATGAAATTATCTATGGTATAGACCAAGTCTAGCTTGGTGTCTGCAAGGATGACCGTGGTAATAGTCATTGCTCTACCAAAATTCCCTAATAGTACATCATTTGGTAGAAGGTCACCCTTTGCATGACTACATCTAGTCTATCTCCCATCCTCTACAACTTCACCTATAGTATGTGGTGAAATGGGTAGAAAATGACATTTGATAATTTAACACAAAACACAATGATGCATTAAACAAAGAAATTGTAATTCCATTGATATTAAGAGATACGTGTTACAAGAGGGACATGATGCCCTTTATCCATTTCTTTTCCTAACAATGTTACAATCAATTTGATGTCTTCTTCAATCGTCCCTCAATGTAGGTGGGCTTATTTGTATGTGGGCCACCATCGGGTTGTTATTTGTTTGATGTTGTTCTTCCTCTTCAATTTGCTAAATAACCTGTGAAGAACCTACAAAAAGGGGGTTAGTGTGATGGGGGGCTTGCCTTAGTCAGGCCCCATATTTATGAAGATGAAATGACCATGAAAACATAACAAAAACTGAAATAAATTGTGCAGGAGGTGATAAAATAGTAAAACAGAGCTTACCTACCAAATATGGGGTGATTTGGGGCCTGTAGACCCAATTCGCCACCCGAGGGGTGAACTGATGCTCGGATTCATGGGGCAAGGGGTGATCTGAGCTGTAAGGTCTCTTTTGCAAAATCCCTCCGGTGGATCGATTCCTAGGCAACTAGGGTGCCTCTGTATACTGTTGAAATCTGATTGTGTGCACCGAAAATTGACTGTTCAATGTTCACTTTCCATTTCTATAGAGTTTATGTGCTTTGTTGAATTTGGGAGAGAGAGGTAATTAGGGGTTTAGGACCCACTATTTATAGGAAAAGGCAAGGTGCATGGGGGGGTTAGATAGACTAAACCTAGGTTTGATTTTGACTAGGGTTAGGTTAGGAAATGCAATGTGGCAACATCACATTCCTTATGGGAAATATCCCATCCTCACACGTGTGTGAGGATGGATTAGGGCTAATCCTGATTAGGAGGTCTTAAGTCAATTTAGGACATGATTAAAGAAATATCCTAAAAAACCCTAATTTCACACATGTGGGAGGATGTAATTAGTGTTAATCAAGATTAAGGGTTCTTTTAATCAATTTTGCCCTAAAAAGGTGACTTAAGTGAAGTCAACATTAAATTAGATTTTTGGAATTGACTTGTTAATTATTTTGGTCAACTAATACCCCGTGGGGGCCTCAATTGAGTGCAAATAGGCTGTCGGATGATATCCCAATGCACTGGATGTGATTTGGAAGGCTTATTAGGGTTTTGGACCTGAAATTCGATGAAGTAGTATATGGAAGTCTACATATTGCTATGGCAAACTATGGCAATCTACGTATTACTACGCATGACTACGCATGACTACACCTGACTACGCATGACTATGATAGCCTACAATAGCCTAGGGATGTCTGGAATCACCTATGGATACGTAGAAGTAGCAATGTGCGACTTTTGGGTGTCTACATTTGCCCCTTTTTGTACTATACTGTGTAGAACATAGTTTAATACAAAAATATGAAGGGTTTGTGCAGAAGGAAAAGGGATAGAAGGGGAATGGAATCTAATAAAAGAGTATGTAGCCACTCGAAGCGTGACCATACAAATTAATGAGATGTCCAAGGGAAAGAAGAGAAGGAAGGAAAGAAGGAGAAGAGGAAAGAAATAAAGAACAATGTTAAAAAATGAAAATGGATGATTGTGGATGCAATGATGTGATTTTGTTGAGTCCATATGACATTCACGATGCCATACCAGTTGCTTGAGAATGACAACTTTTGACTGCTTTGCTTTTGCGACCAGATCAGCGTGGTCCAAAAGTATGAATAGGACAAAAGCCTATCTAAATTTTTGTTGTTGATTGATTGATGAGAACATGGCGACAAGTGTCAAACCACTTGAGTTAGTTGACATTTGGATTATTAAATCATGACATTCATGATGCTCCATGAATGGTAGATATAAATCCTTTTCCAAATGTTGTGCTAGGATTATTTCAAACGTATCATCCATTATGTACTCGACGTACATGAATGCTAGATTGACTTCTCCATGGTGATGCATAACTCTCATGATGTAACCCATGTCTGTTTGGGATTGAGATTATAATCGTATGATAATCTTCAGCAAAAATTTTCGTAGACAAATGTGCTAATCGCACTTTTGGATTTTTGATGTTGTGGTTGCATGCAAAGCTGACTTTGGATATGAATACCCCCTCAAATGAGGAATCAACAATGAGGTGAATGAAATGTGGTGAATTGGTGATGCAACGATTGATAAGATACCAATGCATGATGAATATGATTGCAAATGAAGTTAAAATATAATTTTGGAAGGTTCCTAGGGTTTTAGGGGACATGTGCCTACTTTCCTAGGGTTTTGGGTGCATTTTGGGGTGTTTTGGTTGAGTTCACCACCCGGGGGGTGATTTTGACCTAAATCACCACCCGAGGGGTGAATTGGGTTTTAGTTCACCCCTCGAGGGGTGAATCGGTGATTAAGGTATATTTAAGCCCTGATTTGCATGGAATGGGCTCATTTTGATGGTGCACGACATTGGAAAGTGACTTGTGGAGGCATTCGATGGCACGAGAAGAGCGTGGGTGATGACTTTGAGAGCGACGATGATGAGGGGATGCAGGGCGGCTGGTAGTAGGTGCGGGGACCCACCGGTAAGTGTTCTTTTGCTTTGTTTTGATTTTGTTTTATTTTTCGAAGAAATGTGAATGAGGGGGGGAGGTTTTCATCTTGATTTAAAAATTTCCATAATTTTTAATTAAAATTTGAACACATAGTGTTAAACGAGCCAAATGGGTACCCAAAAATATGATCAGTTTTTGAATTGGACTTGTTTTGTCGCCAATTTGATCGGGTAATGGGTAGAGTAGATGTGAAGTTTGACTATCAATTTTTGAAGTAACAATGTACTGACATTGACATGTTATTGTATTTTGTCCGCTAAAGTAGGAAATGGGTATCCCGTTATGCGACTGTTATATTTTTTTGTTTTCGTTTGGTATGATTTCTGAATATGTCGCTTTTAGGTGTAATTTATCAAACCTAGACTATTAGATTTGCCATGTTAGAGGTAAAATTTTTGGAAACCGATGAAACTTTCATCGTAGAAGGGAAAAATGGGTGTCCAAAAATGTTGTTTGTTTTGGTGAATGACTTCATTTGGCCTACCTTTGATTTGCGTGCCAAGGTGTAGATGATGTTAAACTAAAAATGAGTTGTAGGGAGCCTGATTTAGACTGTATTCAACATATGTTTGAACTTTCACCGCTAAGTGGGAAAATGGGTATCCAAAAATATGACTGTTATTTTTGAATTATGTCTTCTGATGTGTGTTCGATTTTGGTGTATTTATGATAGAGTTGACTTTTAGATCTGTGTAGATTGGTATGTTGTTTTTGAATTTTGTCGACACATTTACCGCTAAGTGGGCAAATGGGTATCCAAAAATAATATTTGTTTTTGTAGATGTTGTTGTTTGGCTTATGTTTGATTTACGTGCCAATTAATAGGTAGTGTTAAATTTGAACTGAGCTATTGGGAGTCCAAATTATGTTGTTTGTCACGTCAGTTTGCACTTTTGCCATGAAATGACAAAATGGGTATCCAAATGTGTGACTGTTATGTTGATGTGTTTTGTCATGTGTTTTGTGCATTGTTTTGCTTTGAAGTGTGTGTCAAATTAAATAGGTTTAATTTGAAAATTGTGATTGATGCAGTTTTATTTGATTGCATTGTTATGTGGGTTATTGATGTGTGTTTTATTGTGTTTTGGGCAGGTGAAGATGCTTGAGCCCCATCATCGGGTGAGGAAATTTAAGGAGGGTTTTGAGGAGCTGATGAAGATGGAAGAGGAGTTATCTTGGTTGGATGACATACATTTTTGAGGTGTGTGGGAATGTAAGAGCATCCATACTAACAGAGCATACATGTCTGCATTGTGTGAGCGGTGGGATGCAGACAGGAACACCTTTCATTTTCCTACTAGGGAAATGACCATGACATTAGAAGATGTGTATCGGATTTATCGACTATCGATTGAGGGTGTTCCTGTGAGGGCAGCCGTAGATGATATTAAGGCACACTATGTTGGAGAGATTCTTTGGGGTATATTGGAGGGATGTGGATGTCTCTAAGATTGATTATGAGTGGCTATGGGTATAGGATAAGATATCAGATCGACAGTGCGTGGCTATGATGATGATCTCTATGTATGCTCTACCTGACAGTTCTGGGGTATTGTTTACCTAGAATATGTTGGATGTAGTGAGTGACCTAGTGGAGCGAAAGGTTGTATTTGCATGGGCACCTGCACTATTGGCCCAAGTCTATCAAGAGTTGCACGATGTTGTTCAGGGTAGGAGGACAAGACTGAGTGTGATTCCCTTATTGTAGGTATGGGCATGGGAGCACATAGCGATCAAGAGGCCATATTTATTGCCTCACCCTATACATGTGGAGGGCAAAGAGTATTTACCCTATGCTTTGAGATGGAGTACAACGATTGAGTAGGGTATCAAGAGGCCACATGAGGGTGACCCATTGTTGTGGAGGGATAAGTTTGGAGGCCTGACTCTTGGTGATATCAGATGGAGGCCTTGGTTGGGTGGGGTGAGTTGGGGTGAGGATGATGAGTAGCTATGGGCCATCCGACGTGGTAGATGGTTGGTGGGGTGGTACACTCGATAGACTGAGTATTTTTAGTTTGATAGAGTGAGGTGACAGTTTGGGTTACAATAAGATGTTCTAGGGGCTCCTATGATTTATTATAGGTGATGGGGAGACAAAGGGGATCAGCCTATGGTGTTGCCTTGGGTTGGGGAGAGGGATCCTCCTATGGATATCCCAGTTGTAGGGGATGTTGGGATGACTCTAGAGTTTGATGCATGGTGGGCACTATAGAGTTGGGAGCCTGGGAGAGGTGTAGTTGATCGATGGGTGGCACCTACTACTGGGGCACCTCCACTAGAGGGGAGATCTGGTAGGAGAACTCGAGCTAGGGCAGAGGATGTGGCTGGTGATGAGGAGGAGGTTCCTCTATGATGATCGTGGTATCACTTGGGTAGTGGAGCGAGCACCCAAGGTGTGAGGGTGGAGGAGGTGCATGTGGATGTAGACATGGGTATGGGATAGGCTGTTGGAGTTGAGGCTGAGGGAGGCGGGGTGGTCGGTATAGGTGGTATCAATGATACCTTGGATATTGGTGCATTTGTTGGGATGGCACAATAGATTCCTATTGATATCATGGAGAGGCAGGTTGTAGAGGAGGCATGGGGACTACATGATAGAGTTTAGCAGTTGGAGGCTGAGATGGTGGAGATGAGGGCTGCTATGGCTAGGCAGGAGTAGATGATTGACAATTTGACTAGTCAGTTGGTGGTTGAGTCTACCAAGAATATGATGTGTGATATTTCTCTCCTTGACTATGATCGAGTGGTGTCATAGTCTGGATCATGGTCATGAGTGCGGGCACCATCACATCAGAGCCAGCGTAGTGTTGCTATGGTGGGATAGGTTGGTGCCAGGGCTGAGGTGCAGGATCAGCCTAATGTGGATCCAATTCTAGAGTTCGGGGTGGAGTCGAGTTGAGCTGTGGAGATGCGAGTGAGCCGTGAGGGCCATGGGGAGACTCCTGGTGGGAGTTAGGATATTCTTATGTTGATTGTAGCCTATGGGTATTTTTGATGCTAGATGATGATGGGCATGGTCCTAGATTGTAGCCTTCGGGTATTTTGTATGGACGTATATATATATATATATATATATACATTCTGATTTTGGCTATTATATATACATGTGTCATTTTTATGGTTTGAAATGTGTTCTTGTTTATGTTTGCATAGATTAGCGTAACATAGTTTGTAGGTATGTATGATAAATAGATATACATGTGTGAATGGTTTAGATCTATTATCATTTTGTGGTATGAATTAATTGTAGAATAGTATGATGATTGTGTTTCGAATGTAGTATGGTGTCATATCAGATGTGATTTTGTAGTGAATGCATGTAGAGTAAATGTAATGTTGTGATTCGATTTTGAAATGTATGTAGAATGAATGCAATAACTATAATGTGTACTAAATGTATATGGCATAGATGCATGGATGCATGTATGGACGTACTGAAATGCACCAAGGAAGCACTTGTATCATGGCATTTACCTGTATGGATGCGATCCATTCCATGATTTCAGGGATGGTGGATAATGTAAGGCATGTGTAATTGTTTTGACCAACATAGTTGTGACAATCAAATCTCAAACCCTTAGCTATACAAGTGTTTGTGGCAACTTATAGCATAATCGGGCTGGTTCAAAATATGTCTTGGACCTATGTGTGTGAATGTGTAAGGTTCATTTATCCATTTTGAGGGAGGTAGGATTAACCCATTGTAGATGCTACCAGACTAGCTAGCTCATCTATCCACAACAATGATCTATACAAAAGCGAGATGCTAATGTTACAGATGTGTTGCCACTTGTAAGACTATTCCATTGGTAGGTAGGCTCTTGGAGCCTATTGCTAGTGATGGAAATCATCCCATGGTGTTATGTTGAACCTAAGGACCAAAGGCGATAAGCATAACATGGGTGATATCAAGAGGCATTTCCTTTTGTTTTTTGCCCCTCTTCTAGTGTTGACCTAATGATTGTGGTGCTCTTTTCTTTTTTTCTTTTTTTTTTTTTTTGTATTCTCGTGGTGCTCTTTTTGTATGGGCGATGAAGTTTATTTTCTACCCAATCATTTATTTTTGCTTATGCTTGATCCCTTTGTTTATCCCCAGGTCGTATGTTGACCATGTAGGCGATAGGATGAGCAGGGGATACCGTTCGCTAGATGGCGATATCTACTCAAGATGTCCTCTTTCCTAGGCTCAAAATTGTTTAATGTGTAACCTATTGTGAGTGATCCATGAGAGAAGTTGAACCAACCTAAAGGACCATAAGAAGAATGTACAAGACTCAGTAGCTATGGGTGACACTGGATTGCCTGAACTACAGAGTGGTCAAAATTAAACCCGACACCTATGTATACCCTTATCCTAAAAAGGGGGAATGGACATCTAGGTGGTGATGCTAACAAGTGCATGTATTACTCCTGCTAAGGCGCATTTTGGGGGAGAATGTACAAACATGAATTAAAATTCTAAATATAAAGCATATGAATATGTGCAATGGATGTAAATGTAAACGATGCAAGTGGGGGAATGCAATATCTACAAGAGGAAAGTTATACTGTGTAGAAGGAGAATTTTAGAAAAACCTATTTACAGATGAGTAATGTGTGTACTGATGACAAAAAGTGTGATGCTATGATCATGGTTGCCCTAGCATGTGGGGTGTGTGTGTAGTAGGCATATAAGTTGTGAGCTTGTACAAATGTATGTAATAGTTGTCTAGAGAAGAAAGATGTAAGGGTGGAATATACAGATGGAAGAAGTGAGAAGAAATAGACTTTGGTAACCAATCAAGGAAATGGGATTACCAAAAGTCAATGAAGATAGGAAAGAAGAAATGAGTCAATGTAGGTAAGAAGTAGAAGAAATAAGATAGAAGAAGGGAAGTAATTTGAGACTATTGTCGGGTGAAATGGCATGGGTCCGATCGAGAGTGGGATGGTGAAGTGATGATGCGGCTAGGATTGTGGCTGGAGCTATAGTTGGAAATGTTATGAATGTAGCGGGTGGGCACTGTCAGGGTGCTACGAGGTGGTAAGGTCTTGGGAGTAATGCGACGTGGAGGACTTAGAAGTCGGCTAAATGGGAGGGAGTGCTCCGGTGATGGGGTACACTCACCGTGCAACATGTTGTGCACCAGGGTTTTGAATGATCTACACTCTTCAATATCGTGACCTAGTTGGCGATGGTAAATGTAAAATTGATTCTCATTGTAGTTACATGGTTTGGGGTATGAGGGATCAATGGGCTGAATCTCGGGTAGGTCAATGAGGCCCTGATGCGTGAGATGGTAAAACATTTTGGATAGTGGCATGTGTGGAATAGGCATAGGATAAATGTATGGGTCCACTAGAGGTGAGCGGGGCCTGGGTGAAGGGTGATCCGGTAATGGAGGTATGGGTCTAGGATCTAGCATGGGTCAAGTCTAGGGTCGAAGGAGGGATCTATGTGGTGGTGAGGATGGATGGGTCATGGGAGACTACCGTGGGTGAACATGGCAATGGCAGTGGCTCATCTGCAGCTCTAGAGCCTCTACATGGGAGAAGAGATGTTGTATCTCATGATGCTATGGTGATAGTGTTGGTGAAGGTGGTGATCGAGACCTTGATGTGAGTGGTGTGGCCTGATAGGCATGGGACAGTGGATGAGGTCTCGATGATGATGGAGAAGAATGAAAAGGTCTCGAGGATTGGAGAGCTTTTCAAAAAGACAAGCCTCACAGGGGGAAGGTGGCATCTTGAGGACCGATGGCATAGGTGATGGCTCTAAGCGGTGACGTGAATGGGAAGGGGGCATGTTTGCATGACCATCTTGAGCAGCTTGGGCCATGTGGGCTTGCAAATCTTGGGAGTAGGTGGACTCACCATTGGGCAGCAGGGCGGGTAGGCATGATGGATGAGTTGGATGATGGGTGTATCCTCTATTAGGAGGACGATAATCTCCTAGGGGGTGATGGGGATGATTTTTTGGTGAATAGCGACATCTGAGATCATCGGATGGATGGGAGGGTGACCCTTGTTCTTGGGGTTGGGTGGATTCCTATTTTTCATCAAAAGAGGACAAGGTGACCTGGATGTCTCCAGAGTGTGGTGAATAGGATGGACCTCACTGGTGAGGGGAATGGCATCAAGGTGAGGTATGATGGCCTGAATGGGATGAATGCAAAGAGCACCTGGTATGAAGGGTAACTGGTGGTCGGGCTAGATCAGTCGGTGTGATGGGTATATGTTGTGGCTGTGGATGGTCCTGCATGGTGGTGAGTGAGGACATTGTAGTACTCTCCTGCTGATGATGTGGATCTTGCAAAAGGAAAAACAAATACCTATAGCATAAAAATGACATAAAGATGAAAGTACATGTATAGTGAAATAATAAAGCAAAGTAACATATCTACACGGTGATGTGCTTAGTGATTTATTACTAGTACTGTGTGGCACTCGTGATGGTGAATGTGCTTGTGCATCATGCATTGAATGCACGAAGGTGTAATATGTTGATGGGTTCAGGGTCGTTAAGGCCTTCAATATTGGCTAGATGATATGCTCCTGAACCATATTTGTGTGTGATAATGAATGGCCCTAACCAGTTTGGGGTGAATTTATCGTGTTGCTGGTGAGGTTGACTTGTGATTTGTTGGTTCTCTTTGAGAACCAGGTCACCAATTTTGAACTCGCACTGATGCACCTTACTATTGTAGGCATGGCGAAGGTGATCTTGATAGACTCGTGTGTGCTCGATGGCATGGATGCGACATTCATCGAGGAGTGTTAATTGATCCAGATGAGCTTGGCGAGTGATGTCATCATCAATGAAATATTTCATAGATATCCTTAAGGAGGGTATCTCAAGCTCAAGGGGCATGATAGCTTCTACCCCATATACAAGTGAAAAATGTGTTGCCCTAGTAGGGGTACAAATGCTGGTACGATATGCCCATAATGCTAGGGGCATTTTATTATGCCAATCCCGATGAGATTCTACTACATTTTTACGAAGAATGGAGCATATGGTTTTTTTCATGGCTTCTACCTGGCCATTTCCTTGAGGGTAATATGGGGTAGAAAAGCTATGGTGTATGTGAAATATTTCACACAAGGCTCGGACAGTCTTGTTTTTAAAGGATTTCCCATTATCCAAAATGATTTGGGAGGGAATTCCAAAGCGGCATATGATATGCTCTATGATGAATGCTGCAATTTTGGCTCCTATAGTTTGAACTAGTGGGATGGCTTCGACCCACTTGGTAAAATATTCTGTTGTTGTGATGATAAATTTGTGATTGCTAGAGGAGGTAGGTGTAATTTTTCCAATTAGATCCAGGCCCCATTGGGAAAAAGGCCACATGGACTGGATAGGTTGAAGTGCTTGGGATGGTAAATGTGTTAGGTTGGCATGTTGTTGGTATTTGATGCAATTTTTGACATACTCATAGCAGTATTGCTCCATTTTGGGCCAATAGTAGCCCATACGGAGGATGCGTTTGGTGATCACCATGCCACTAAAATGGCCACCACAAGTACCATCATGGGTTTCTTGTACAACCCATTGTGATTCTTGTGGTTCTAGGCAATGCAAGAGTATGTCATCATAGCTATGGTGGTAAAGGATGTCCCCTAGCAAGGTGTAGTGGATCACTCTTTGTTTAAAGGTTCAACATTGGGCATGGGGCAAATCACATGGTAGGAAACCTAGTTTGATGTACTCTTTGATCTGTGAGAACCATGGGTCGTGAGGTTCGGTGTTTACCACATACACACCACCATCATCTATGGGAGGTGTGGGTGATATAGCAGATTACATAAGTGTATGAATGGATACATATGTTGTGTTAGATGTTGGGTTTTGTGGAATGAGGGACCCTAAGGAGGCCATAGTGTCTGCAAAATGGTTTGATGATTGTAGAGTGGCTTCGAGGTTGTACCACTCAAATTGGGATAGGAGTTATTGGGAAATTTTCTTGTACTATTAGAGGACTGGGTAGTTACATATCCAGATTTCCTGCACTTGATCTATACTATCAAGAGTGAATCCCCTATGATGTGGAGGCGTTTTATGTGCATAGAGTGTGCTTGTCTTAGTCCTAGGATTAGGGCTTCATATTTTATGTTGTTGTTGGTATAAGGGAAATCAAGTTTGAATGAGAAGGGGAGCGGTTCTCCTTCTGGTGTAAAGAAGACAATGCCTGCACCCCCAACATGGAGACACCTAGAACCATCAAAAAACATGGTGAGATCAGCCACGAATTTGGGTTTGACATATTCTTCCTCTTTAGTTATGTGGAAGATGGAATCATCAGAGAGTTGAATGAGTAGGGGTTGATTGTCAGTTAAGGGGGCTTCAATCAGTTGGTCGATGATGACTTGCCCTTTGATGGATTTTTGAGATACGAATTCTAGGTTGAATTCAGTTAGGAGCATGATCCATTTGGTTGTGCATGAATTGTGATAACTTTTGTTCATCATGTATCGAAGGGGATTATCTTGAGTGATGACAAAAGTTGTGTGGTTTAACATGTAGTGTCTTAACTTTTGAGTAGCAAATAGTACTGTTAGGCATATCTTTTCTATATATTCGTATCTTATTTTGTAACTAACTAGTGTACGACTGATGTAGTAGATAGCCTGCTCTTTTTCGAGAGCATTCTTTTGAGCTAGGAGTGTACCTAGCATAATTTCTATGGATGATATGTATAGAGTCAGTGGTAATTATAGATGTGGCGATGACACGATAGGCGATGACGTAAGGTAGGTTTTGATAGTGTCAAATGCAGCTTGATAATTATCATCCCATTTGAAGTGTACTTATTTTTGTAGGAGATGATTGAATGGTTGGCATTTTTCTTGATGAGTGTCATCAATCACACCATTTAATCATTATAATTGTCAGTCCAGGGCGGTGTCCAATGGTTGTATACGATAGTAGAGGTAAGCAGCTTGAAGGTCATTCTACTCAAGAAATGGCTTTATTGATGAGATCAGTCAGTTTTTGGGGTTTTTGGTGTCACCTCTAATCCTATGAACTGAATTAGAATCCTAATTACATTTACTGAAACAAAATTGCAGAAATGGAAAGATTGCAGAAGATTGAAACTAATTACTCTTGCAGAATCAGAAATAACAGAAATGAAACTTATTCATGCTTGCAAAATGGAAATGATAGAAAGTAACTCCTAATTACATGAACATAATTAAAAGGCTGAAATGAAATGTTGCAGCAATGAAACAAATAGAAAGCAATGAACATAAATGGAAATACCAAGAACTGGAAATAATTGCTGAAAATAGGGAAATATCAAAAAGTGTTGTAAGATATAAAATCCTATGCTAGGTGATCAATTGCCTTGCATCTACACACATATTTCATACATCTACAAACAACATAGTTAACAAATGAAATGGAAATTGTCAGGTTACTGCTAACCTACTGCAACAAGAAATGAACAGTAAACCTGTCAAAAGTTGATCCTTCTCCTGAGCCTGGAAGTGGGCCCTTGCTCCCTGATTCAGAAGAAGGCAAGAAGACTACTCTAAGCTACCTAATGTTCACTCATTCACTCAAGAAGCTAATTGCATGGAGAAACTACACTTTTTATTGAATTTGAAATAACATTGCAACAATGCAGGAAAAATCCTACAGAATCACTGCTCTGTTACAACTGAAACAACTATTCTATTCCTATCCTTCTATGCAAACATATATATGCTCAACCAATATGGGAGCTTGTTATTTATACTATTCTATTACATATGTGGATTCGTTTTGTTGCTTCTTTTTAGGGATTCAACAACTGTGCTGAAGTTGTCTTCCTGAAATGCAGGAAACTATTCTGCTGCAGCTTATCCATTTCACTTGTTGGGCGCAATCCATTGGAAGAAATGCATTGGAAGAGGTGAGAAAACCTCTCATACAACTGTATCCCTCTTCATTTCACCATTTTCCACCTTTTTGACCATTATGTTGATGGTTTTGACCAAAACTGGTTCTGCTCCACTCATTTCGGAGCTTCTCCGAAATATCAGGTAGTGTAACAGTTCTGACGCTTATCCATGCATCAATTGCTTAGGATAATGGGTTTGACCAGCCAGATAGTCTTCTTAAGTCCTCATAAGACTAATTCCATAAGTTTCACATGTTGGCATTGACAAATTCCAAGCCATGTTGTTTATGTACAGCTGGCTGGAATTTGTATGGTCAAATTATGTTTTCTACACAGTCAACCTAGTTTGAACAGGTTTTGGCACCTTTTTGCAATTTGAATAGGTTAGAAGGCAAGGAAAATAGATAACATGATCCCATAATGGAATACACATCAACATACATTATTGCCTATTCAAATAAATATTTACTTGCTAAGTAAATCAGCTAAAATAGTGCAGAAAATGTAGAAAAATGTAGAAAATGGTCAAAATAGAGTGTTATGCTCTTGAACATCTAAACATGTAAATAGTAATACATAATGCATTCCATCATCAAAATTAGCATAAAAACATAGCATAAGGTTTATCAAATAGTTTATGAAATATCCAAAAATGGTCTATGAATGAGGCAATTTCTGGCCTCATCATTTTCCCCCAACCTATTGTAATGCATGTCCTCATGCATTCTGTGAAGCCACAACAACACATAGATCTATGTCCAGATTTCATTCTTCATAACTCATTTTTCACCCTAGAACTTGATAGTATCCTCGGATTGTCTACATCTGCTTGAGCCACTCCTGGAACTACTCATCTGGTTGGGGATCATTATCAAAGAAATATGGAACATGAGTTATAACAATTGGCAACCTATATCTCAAACCTACCCAATGATATTTTAGTTTTTGGATGATCTGCACTATGCCCTCAGCTCTTCTCCTGGACCACAACAAGTTGTTGGGTGAGATAGGTTCCCTTTTCTGAAGTGATATTGACAACTCTCCCCACCTGCTCTTACAAGTTGATAGAGCATTACCAAAATGTTGGTTACAAAAGACCTAAAAACTCATTATACAATCAGTAAGATTGCTTATATAAAATTTTCTGATTCTCTACTCCCTCATCATAGTGAAATGTTCATTTATGGAGACCCTATAATTGGCATGGGAAGGCCTTATTAGTAGTTCAACTTTCAACTCCATTTCTTTACTTGCCTTTTTCTCCTCCTCCCAATGCATCTGATTTTGTAATGTAGATATGAAGGCTCTCAACTGGATATCTCCTGTGAAGATATTTGGCAAGAATGTTACATTTTTAGGTATGAAGAAGTTATGCAGAAACAACTCACAAAGTAAATTCTTCTGTTCCTCTGGACTATGCAGATATGTCTCTACAAATTCTTCAGCAGTGTCCAATTTGTAAGGAAGATTGGAAATAATCCTCATTAACTACCAACGGAGGTATTTTTCTTTTAATATCAAAGTATAAAACCTTGTAGGCCTTCTACACTGAACTAAGTACTCTGCAATTTGGCTCATATCCTGTATCTGCTCCTGTAACTTAGTTATGTCTGCATTTTGGGTTTCCAGCTTCTGCTTCAAAGGTTTCAAAGATGAAATTTGTGCCTCCATCTGTTGACACTACAGCATCCAATGTGCTATATCCTCATTATACTTTGTTAGTGTAACTGTTTGTGGGGGCTTAGTTATCTGCTGCATTTTTGGAAGTAGATCCACCTGTATTCCAATTTCTATTGTGTCCACAAGGGGTAAATCCACTTGCACCCCAATTTCTATTGTTTCAATTTGAGGTGAATTAGCTGTAGTTAATTCAATAGAAACTTGAGGGGAATGCACATTTACCTATTCTTGTACTTCCTCTTGTTCATTGGCCTCCTCAACTACTTGTGATATTTGTGCTTCCTATTGTTGCAAATTATCAGAATGTTCTATAGAAGCCCCTGAATCTGTCATACTTACATCCTGCTGGAAGATTTGTGTTGTTGTCTCTTCTATTTCTACTCCTCTGATAGGTGATTCTTCTTCAGGTATAGCTCCCTCCCTATGCTCTTCTACTAATTCCAATAGAATTCTGGCCAACTCATCTTCAGAATCAGATTTTGTAGGTTGTTGCTCTAGAGTTGACAACCTAGCCCTTAATTCATCTACCTCCTACTACAAATCAACAATAAGCTTATCCTTTTCTTTGATAGAGGCTTCATGTTGTTCAATCCAACCCATATGTGTCCTAATGACACTTCTAGAAGCACATAATTATTCTTGTATATCTTCCTTTCCTTCCTCTGCTATGAACTCTTCTTCAGAATCAGAATCAAAATAATCAACAAGTGAGATATTCTTTGTAGGTATTGTTGTATCTATGTCTGTAATTGTTGTGCCTACCTCTACATCCTCTGTACCTATATATGCTTCCTCTGTATCAATTTTTGCACTCACTTGCTGGGATAGTGATACTGCCTCTATATCTACTACCTCCTCCATTACTTTCTACTTCTGAAGTCTAGAGGACCTTCACAACCCAATAGTAGATTGTTTGTGTTTGACCTTTTTAGGGGACTTTGGAATAGATTTTGACAATTCTAGAGTAGAGTCTAGCTCAGGTGTTTCCTCCTCCATCTGCTCTTCCCTGCTTGAACTCCCAAGCGGCTCAGTGGGTTGTGTTGGAAAAATAGTTACATTTTTAGAAAATGTAACCTTCCTTCTTTTTCCTTTAGGACCATATTTAGATTATTTCTCCATTTGCTTCCTGGTCCTAGAGGATGGAGGTCCCTGTGGTGAGGAGGGAATTTCTTTTTCAGAGGATTCAGTTTCAATTTCATGTTCAAAACTTCCAATTTCTACTTCTTCTTCAGATTCAGGTCCTTCAACCTCTACCTCTTCTTCAATTCAGGGCTTTCAACTTCTAATTCATTCCATGCAGAGAAAAACCTATCAAAACTTCTAGGGTTTCCCCTAAAATGATGTTTACAAATTAGTTTAATGAGCCCATGGTGTTTAGGAGTCCCTCTTCCTGCTTGGTATCATTTGGCCATATTTTGTAACTCCTGGTATAAATATAGAGGGAGATTTACTCTAACTTCTGGGTTTGAACCACCATGCCTCAAATGGTTTAAAATCCTAATATGGTGTCTAGACAAAATGACAAATTGCCCATCACAAGTCAGAAACCTGATTACCCATACTGCTACTTCCCCCCAAGGGTGTTGTAAACTGGTTCATTTTACCCCTTTGCAAACATTATTATTCATTTGAAACTCAATAGGTCTATCTTGTTCCTCTCTAAACTGATTAACTATTTTTGTTAGGGTATTTTTACCAGCTTTTAAAATTTGTAACCCTTGCAATGGTAATTCAGTGATTTGACTCAATATTTGTGGTGTTACCTAGATTGCCATGCCACTGACGCTTGCCTGGTTGTTTCTGAAGGTTCGTGCAAACTCTGTCGCCAACCCCTCGGAGTACCCATCAAATTTGTTTAAAAATGGCATCAATCCTCCTTCTGTGAAGATGCATAGGGATTCAGGATCTCTCTATAGACATTCTACATTTTTAGGCTCAATTTTATTTTTCTTGCCTCCCATCTTTAATTTCTTGTGCTTTGTTTTCTCTCAACTATCTGGAATAGGTTGTTTTTTAGGTTTGGTCTGAACAATTTGTGTCTGTAGGGGCTATAATATTTTGGCTATGGAATTTAATTTTTACAGTGCAGGAACCAGCTTTGGAATGTGTCGAAGTGTTTGAAAAATTAAATCCCCTTTAACTTATCACGTGGTAGACTCCTATTCCCTATAGGAACATGATTTATCTTTTTTTTTGCTTGTGATTAAATGGTTACGACTTGCTGAGGTGGCAGTTCATTGTTGGCTCCATCATGTACAACATGCAAAGTTTCCTTCTATCAAAGTGCCTTGTTGCATGTGCCCATGATTTTGCATAGCATGAAGCATGCAGTGGTTCCCATGATCTCTTTCTCATTGCAGCCTTGAAATCCACAACTTGAAATGTGTGCCCTCATTTGTTATTTCCAACTCCAAATAGTAAAATTAAAACACTTTTATGCCACGTGACACTTCGTTCTGTGCTCCTGCTCATTCTGAAGTTTATTTTTATTCGTGACATTATTTTATTTCGAAGGTCAAAAATCCTTCCTCATTCTGGAGCACAAACCCTTTTTATTCTGACGTTGTTTTTGTTTACAAACAATAGTTTTATTCCAGAGCTTTCATCATTCCGAAGCTAAACAATATTCTCATTTCAGAGAATCATATCATTCTGAAGCTCCTTCAAGCTGCAATTCTCCAACTCTATCTGCTTCCTTCATCCCCTCAAAACAACCTAAAATGTTTTATCTCTCATTGACCAGATGGATATCTTTTGGATCAAACCTTATGAATGCTTTATGTACTAATTAGTGACTTTACACACTACATACTAACTATCTACAATGCTTAAAATATAAAGGGCACATACCTGATTTAACCACTTATCTACATTTGTACAGATGGTTGTTTCTACTGACTACCAGCTGGCTCTTCTACTGAATAAGATAGGTGCAGTTCTGAGAATAGAGAAAACAATGGTTTGTGAGAACAGATGGGACAATGATGGTGAATCTGATAAGGCAAACATGTCGGACAACCGGTTTTCATGCAAGCCAATTCAGAAGTGCCTCCTAGGAGGTTTTCACTTTCTAAATTATTCATTTTTTTCATTTTTTTCATTTTTTTTTCATTTTTTTTCATTTTTTTTAATCATTTTTTTATTCTGCTGAATTGATTGTGGAAGAAGTGGTTCCTTCCAACATGCGTACATCCAATTGCTCCACTTGCTTTAGAAATTCATCCTTAGTTAGTGGTGTATGGTAGATCCGAAGATGATGCCCATTAACCACTAACTTTCTTCATGAATCATCAATGGGTGAAAGATGAACAACTCCATTCTCAAACACCTCTTCAATCTGATATGGTCCAAGCCATCTAGTTTGTAACTTCCCAGGAAAATCTTCATAATGAGAATCAAATAACAAAGCCCAATCACCTTGCTAAAATTCTTATTTTTGAATGTGACTATCATGCCACAACTTTCGTTGTGCTTGAATCATCTCAATCTGGTGCAATGCATCCATTCGTAGTTCATCCAATGCATTGAGTTGCAAAATCTGGTCTGCTTGTGCCTGTGACAAATCAATACCAACTTCCAAAGTAGTTCGAAGTGTTAGTAATTCAAATTCAATAGGCAAAAGAGGCTTTTTACCATAAACCAATTCATAAGGTGTAAACCTAGTGGTAGATTTCCAGGTAGTATTGTAAGCCCAAACTGCTTCAGGTAGTTTATCCATCCAATTCCTCCTATGGGAAGCTACTATTTTGGTTAAGATTCTTTCTAATTCCTGATTTGTTACTTCAACTTGACCATTTTCTTGAGGGTGATAAGGTGAGGATTTCCTGTGCTTGATTTCATACAGTTTGGTGAAGGCTTCAACAACCTTTGATGTGAATTGAGGTCCCTGATCTGTAGTGATAGAATGTGGGGCTCCAAAATGTAAAAGAATTTGGGAATACAGAAAATCAACAACTTTTTCTTCTCGTGCATGTTTAAAAGCTCGCACTTCTACCCATTTAGTCACATAGTCAGTACATACCAAAATATGCACCTTACCTTGAGAAGGTGGATCAATAGGTCCTACAAAATCTAACCCCCACCTCTCAAATGGCTCTACACCTACTTGAGGTTGCAATGGCATTTCACTGGTATAGGTAGGTTTTCCCATTCTTTGGCATGCATCACAATGTCTGACATATTTCTTTACATCCTTATGCAGGGATGGCTAGTAGTAGCCAACACCCAAGATTTTTTGAATTGTACTTTGTACTGAATAGTGCCCTCTAGATGGTTCATCATGACATGCATGAAGAATGTCATACACTTCATCCTTGCGGATGCACCTGCGTAGAACATGGTCAGGACTGCATTTAAAGAGTAGACCTCCTATCCATTTAAAGGAAGCACTTTGCTTGATTAACTATTTCTTTTGTTTAGGAGTGAAGTGAAGAGGAATTTTTCCTGTAGCTAAGTAATTAGCTATATCTGCAAACCATGGAGATTGTACAGAAATAGCAAACAATTTTTCATCAGGAAAAGCATCTTCAACCAATTCCCCTATGTCTGTGTTTGGCAATCTTGATAGAAAATCTGCTACTACATTAGCCTTCCCTGGTTTATTCACTATGGTGATATCAAATTCCTACAATAGTATTAACCAACGAATAATTCTTGCACTAACCAGAGGTTTATTCATCAAGTATTTAATAGCAGCATGATCTGTATGGATGAACACTTGATATCCTGTGATATAGTGTCAAAATTTATTAATAGCATATACCACAACCAAGAATTCCTTCTCAGTAGTGGTGTAGTTCTTTTCAGCTCCTGTCAAGTTTTTACTAATGTAGTAAATGGCATAATGTTCTCCATTTTCAATCTGACCTAGTGCTGCTCCAATAGTAGTATTGGAAGCATCAGTCTGAATATGGAATGGCAATTCCCAATTAGGTCCTCTCAACATAGGGGGAGTTGTTAATTTCTCTTTCAATGCTTCAAAAGACTTTTGACATTCAGTAGACCAAGTAAATTCAGAATCCTTAGTCAATAATGCAAACATTGGATTGGCTATGGTACTAAAATTTGCAATAAATCTACGGTAGAAACCAATATGTCCCAAGAAACTCCTTACATCAGTTTGAGTTTTTGGAGGAGGAAGGTCTTTGATGACTTCCACTTTCTTGGGATCAACCTTAATCCCATGAGAGGAAATATGATGACCAAGGACAATCCCTTCCTCCATCATGAGAAAACATTTTTCAGGATTTAAAGACAAATGGTATGTTTCACAACGTGTTAAAACTTTTTCAAGTTGTTCTAAAGTATAATCAAAAGTTTCCCCACATACTGTGAAATCATCCATGTAAATTTCCACACTTTCATTTGTTAAATCAGAGAATATGGCCAAAACAGCTCTTTGAAAGGTTGTTGGAGCATTACATAAACCAAAAGGCAAGACCCTATAAGCAAATGTTCCCCAAGGGCATGTGAAAGTAGTTTTCTCTTGGTCTTCAGGTGCAACTTGTATCTGATTATATCCACTGAATCCATCAAGAAAATAGAAGAATTTCTTGCCAACAAGGGTATCTAACACTTGGTCTATGAAAGGTAATGGGAAATGGTCCTTATGTGTGACCTTGTTCAACTCTCTGTAGTCTACACACACTCTCATTTTCCCATTTTTCTTTGGAACAATAACCAATGGAGAAACCCACTGACTATCTGAAATTGGATAAATGAACCCTACATCTAAAAGTTTTTCAATTTCTTCTTTGACAATATCTTTCAGAGCAGGATTCAAACGTCTTTGAGGTTGTCTCACAGGTTTAACATCTTCAGTGTATATCCTATGTGTACACACATCAGGGTGGATTCCAGTCATATCCTTGTAACTCCAAGCAAAATCCTGAACATGTTTTTGTAGGACAACAAATAACTTTACTTCCTGTTCATCAGTCAACCAACTATTAATATTCAAAATTTTACTTGGTTGTACTTCTATTTGTTTAATCCCTGGATGAATAGAGTTGACTACTCCATACTTGTTGATTAAAGAATTTAATGGACAATGATGTGGTTGCAAAGTATGAAATACTCTGGATTCTATTTCAAAAGTGATACCTGATGGAATCATTCCTTGCATAGGACATGTGAAAGAAGTAAGAAGATGTTGATGCCATCCATGTGGTAGTGTGAAAGAGCTTTCTTGTATTGGAATGGATGACAGATGTTCTGAGGTATGCTCTTCATCCTTCCACAGCAAGCGATGAACAATGATTTGATCATCTTTAAGTCCTTCTTCCTGTAATGTCTCAACTAGGATAGTTTCATCCTCAAAGATTTCTCTTTCTTGTGAGTTGATTTCCTCAATATGCTCCTTTACTATTATTGTGGCCAGAGTGGAAACAGTTTCTTCCTGTTCTTCATCAGATTCAGGAAACCATATCTGTCCAGAAAATTTGGTTGAAGGTTGGGCAGGTGGATAAAGGGAAATATTTTTAAGATCAATGCCATTTGAAATAGTCATTTCCCCAGATCTGCAGTCTATAAAAGCAGCTGCAGTGGCAAGCCAAGGCCTTCCTAGAATGATGGGATAGCCATTAACTAAATTTCTAGGCTGCAATACTAGGAAATCTATAGGATATTCCCAAGAAGAAACTTCAATGGAAATGTCTTCCAGTATTCCTTCTGGTTTGGCAACTGACCTATCTGCCATCTCCAAAACTGTAGTTGTAGGACTGAGATTATTGAGCTACAGTTTTTGCATTGTGTCTTTAGTCATTACATTAATTGCAGCACCAAGATCAATCAACACATTTGGAATTTGAACTAGACCAATAGTGACTATAACAACTGGACTTCCTGGGTCACTATATTTTGGGGGAACAAGTTTTCCAGATAATAGGTCAGCCAATTTTCCTTCTACTTGCATAGTTTTAGGAAAGGCCTTCTTCTTTCTGCCAGGTTTCTTGAATACACAACTCCTGAATGGTTTTCTTAATTAATGGCACATCCTTTATTGCTTGCAACAAAGGAAGGGATATAGTCATTTTCTTCAGTTCTGTGACTAACTCTGATTCAGGGATAGTTGTAGTATGATCAAACCTTTCAGGGTATGGTATTATACCTGCAGGGGGTACTTGTTTTTCTTGCTCATTTTTTGGTTTTTCTTTTTCTGTTTGCACTTGTTTTGGACTTGGAGACTCTTGCTTTCCATAAATTTCTTCAATGGTGGGTGGAGCAGGGTCAGGTAAGACCTTCCCTGAATGCAATTGGATATTACTACAGTCAAGGGTATGAACTGTAGTAGTTTCTTCAGACTCAGCTCCATAAATAGGGGTTGCTTGTCTGGTATTATTTGGGTTAGCCATAGGTTGAGTTGGAAGTGGAGGTTGTTTTACTGGTTGTGCTTGTTGTGGTTGCACTCTTCCCTAAAAATTCTGATTAGGAGTAGGCAGTAGGTTTTGAGTTTGTCCTTGATACCTTTGTTGCCCTTGATATGATGGGTATTGTTGCCCCCATATTTGCCCATATTGTTGATTTTATGTCCAAGGTGGATTAACTGGTGGATTTGTCCATCCAGAGTGTGACCAATCTTGAGGAGTTGTCCAAGATTGATTCCAAGGTTGTGAGGGTGGTTCTGCATACCCCCATGGCATATTCCAAGGATTTTGTCCCCATCCTATAGGAAAATGAGGGGTATTTTGATAATGTGAAAAATTGCCTCCTTGCCTTTGTCCAATAACATTAAGTTCTTCAGTCTAGGTTTCCAAAATATTTTTGAGTTGAGGCAGCAGATGGCATTTATCAGTTATATGTCCCTTTGAACAAATACCACAAATAGTTGAGATAGAAGTTCTATTTAAGGGACAATCTTGTAAAGCATGCTTGTTTCTGCATCTTGGGCAATAGATAGCCAATGGTGGTGTAGAGTCAAATTTTACATTTCTCTCCCCTAATGCGGAATTCAACTGGACAAGAATATCAGTTTTCATGTTAGCCATTTCTTCCATTAAGTATTTGATATCATTATTATTAGAATTCCGCTTCTTTCTTCTTTGCCTAGTGCGAGAATAATTTCTGCATAACTCTACAATATCATTAATGTCAAGTTGGTTCACATCTCCTTTTCCCATTAAATCTAATACTTCCCTGGAATCATCCTGCAAACCTCTTAAGAATATGGTCTTTAACAAATCAGATTCTATAGGACCACATCTCTTTTGGATAAAGGTAAATCTATCAAGATAGTCCTCTAAATTCTCATCCTCCTCTTGTTTAATCTAAAATAATTCATCCTTTCTATTCCGCACTCTACAATATTCTTGATATTTATCCAAGAATACAGTTTCCATTTGATCCCAAGTGTGGATTGAATCAGGTTCAAGACTCATAAACCAGTGTAAAGTTGCATCTTTAAGTGTAGATGGAAACAATTTCAGTTTTTTATTATCATTTACATAGTCATAAGTCTGACACAGAACCTTAAATTCAAACAAGAATTGGTCAGGATCCTCAGAGACAATTCCCCTAAAGGTTGGCAATATAGAAGGTGAAATTGTTTTCATAGGAGCATTCTGAGTAGGATTCAGCTGAATAGGATATTCAAAAGTCCTAGTAGGGTTTTCACCTTGAACTATAACATCCCTATCACGTTCTTCTGCCATAGTGTCCCCCTCACTTTTGACTTCTACAATTTGTTCAGATGGACCAGGTCTAGAGGGATGTCTGGAAGCAAGTGCTTCTAAGAGTTCTTCCTCCAAGGGTCCCAAGATTTTGGATGATGAAGAAGATGATTCTCGTTTAAGTCATTCAGGGATTTCATACACAGGCAAGTCTGATCATGAAGAACGTCTTTCTAGGAAAGAGCTGGTTCTTCTGATAAACCTCCCTCTTTCATCTCTTGGCCTATGCATTCATGCTCATTTGCTGAATGAACTAAAGTACAAGTTTCCAAGAACTGTTACTTGTATCCAAATAACAATTCTTGGCCTACTTTACTTCTCCTAACAACACCTTGGTTTCCCTAGCAATGATACCAAAAATGATGAGTGTCATCAATCACACCATTTAATCATTATAATTGTCAGTCCAGGGCGGTGTCCAATGGTTGTATACGATAGCAGAGGTAAGCAACTTGAAGGTCAGTCTACTCAAGAAATGGCTTTATTGATGAGATCAATCAATTTTTGGGGTTTTTGGTGTCACCTCTAATCCTATGAACTGAATTAGAACTCCTAATTACATTTACTGAAACAAAATTGCAGAAATGGAAAGATTGTAGAAGATTGAAACTAATTACTCTTGCAGAATCAAAAATAATAGAAATGAAACCTATTCATGCTTGCAAAATGGAAATGATAGAAATTAACTCCTAATTACATGAACATAATTAAAATGCTGAAATGAAATGTTGCAGCAATGAAACAAATAGAAATCAATGAACATAAATGGAAATACCAAGAACTGGAAATAATTGTTGAAAACAAGGAAATATCAAAAAGTGTTGTAAGATATAAAATCCTATGCTAGGTGATCAATTTCCTTGCATCTACAACACATATTTCATACATCTACAAACAACATAGTTAACAAATGAAATGGAAATTGTCAGGTTACTGCTAACCTGCTACAACAAGAAATGAACAGTAAACCTATCAAAAGTTGATCCTTCTCCTGAGCCTGGAAGTGGGCCCTTGCTCCCTGATTCAGAAGAAGGCAAGAAGACTACTCTAAGCTACCTAATGTTCACTCATTCACTCAAGAAACTAATTGCATGGAGAAACTACACTTTTTATTGAATTTGAAATAACATTGCAACAATGCAAGAAAAATCCTGCAGAATCACTACTTTGTTACAACTGAAACAACTATTCTATTCCTATCCTTCTATGCAAATATCTATATATATGCTCAACCAATATGGGAGCTTTTTATTTATACTATTCTATTACATATGTGGATTCATTCTGTTGCTGCTTTTCAGGGATTCAACAACTGTGTTGAAGTTGTCTTCTTGAAATGCAGGAAACTATTCTATTGCAGCTTATCCATTTCACTTGTTGGGCACAATCCATTGGAAGAAATGCATTGGAAGAGGTGAGAAAACCTCTCATACAACTTTATCCATCTTCATTTCACCATTTTCCACCTTTTTGACCATTCTGTTGGTGGTTTTGACCAAAACTGGTCCTGCTCCGCTCATTCCGGAGCTGCTCCAGAATATCAGGCAGTGTAACAGTTCTGACGCTTATCCGTGCATCAATTGCTCAGGATGATGGGTTTGACCAGCTAGATAGTCTTCTTAAGTCCTCATAAGACTAATTCCATAGGTTTCACGTGCTGGCATTGACAAATTCCAAGCCATGTTGTTTATGTACAACTGGCTGGAATTTGTATGGTCAAATTCTATTTTTTGCATAGTCAACCTAGTTTGAACAGGTTTTGGCACCTTTTTGCAATTTGAACAGGTTAGAAGGCAAGGAAAACAAACAACATGATCCCATAATGGAATACACATCAACATACATTATTGCCTATTCAAATAAATATTTACTTGCTAAGTAAATCAGCTAAAATAGTGCAAAAAATGCAAAAAATGGTCAAAACAGAGTGTTATGCTCCTGAACATCTAAACATGTAAATAGTAATACATAATGCATTCCATCATCAAAATTAGCACAAAAACATAGCATAAGGTCTATCAAATAGTTTATGAAATATCCAAAAATGGTCTATGAATGAGGCAATTTCTGGCCTCATCATGTCTGATAATTGCGCTATAAATCTACGGATAGAAGTAATCTTTCCCTAGAATCTGTGCAATTGCTTTAGTGTAGTAGGAGGAGGCATCTCAATTATGGCTTTAATCTTACTAGTATATACCTCAATGCCTCATTTGGAGATAATGAACCCTAGTATTTTGCTTGAAGTAACACCAAACACACATTTCTTTGGGTTCAAGAGCACATTGTGTTCTAACAATCGATCAAAAATATGACGAAGATTTTTGAGATGGTTGGCATGTTTCTTGGACTTGGCGATAAGATCATCCACATAGTCCTCAACATTTTTTGCATTAAATCATGAAATATGTAGGTCATGGCTCGATGATAGGTTTCCCTAGCATTTTTTAGGCTAGAGGGCATGCCCTTGTAGCAAAAGGTCCCCCAAGGTGTTGTGAAGGAAGTTTTGTGTTGATCAGATAGGTTGATTCTGATTTTATTGTATCCTAAAAATATGTCCATAAGAGAAATCATTTCGTGATCCATGATGGAGTCAATGAGGGAGTCAATTTTGGGTATAGTGAAGTTGTATTTGGGACAATCTTTATTTAGGTCGCAAAAATTTGTACAAATCCGAATGTCATTGAATGGCTTGGGTACAGAGACCATGCTAGATACCCACTCAGGATAGTCAATGGGTACTATGAAATCAACGTCTAGGATATTTTGGAGCTTAGATTTGACTATCAATGTGACAGTTGGATGCATGCGTTACAACTTTTGTCTTACCGGTTTGGCATTGGGATCTAGTATAATATTATGAACCACCACAGCAGGATCGAGTCTCGGCATATTTTTGTATGACCATGCAAAAACTTTTATTTACTTGCACAAGAAGTTCGTGAAGGCGATGCACTCCTCATGTGAGAGGCTAGTGGCTAATTTGAGGATGTGTGGATTTTCTAGATCATCATCGATGTCAATGTTGATTGTGTCCTCGATGAGCATGTGATATCCGTCACGCAATTATTCAGGGATAGGAATGAGGTTGAAGTCATCAATGGCCTCATAGAACTCGTACTCATCATCTATGGAAATACCTATGTGATGGACTTGAGGGGCTTGGGATGACATGGATGAGGAAAGGGTATTTGCCACCTGCAATATGTGAGGAGAAAGAAGGAAGTCTCCAAGTACTTGTATGTGCGAGATATGTGCCAGATCGATAAAGTTTGGGTTTGGAGTATCATTTTGAATTTACTGGTAGTTATAGTAGAGGGTATAGTGTAAGTCTACTTCGACCATGTTGATTGATGATGTAGGTGAAGTAGGTGGGGAAGAATCTGGTGAGGGAGGTTCAATGACTTGTGTGCATCTTAAGAGGCTTAAGGGAGGTCGTAGGAAAACTGACGGTGAACGCGAATGAGAGGATGCTCTCTGGAGTTGCCTATGTATAGGTAAGAACATGACTATCTACATCGATGGTGGATCAGGTAGGATTGGATTAGGCTCTATTGGTGGGGCAGCTAGGGATAAGGTAGCAAAGTGTTCTACCAATCTCTCAACATCATAGAATAAAGAGGTATCGGTTGTAGGAGATTCTTGGAAGAAGTCACAAGGGACTGTGATGGTTTAAGTGGGCAAAGGCATGCCTTCTAATATATACATATTGATATATTCTTCCAAGGTGTGTGTTGGGCATCGATTATGTAGGGATAAATATTAGATCTCATCTTCTAATGTATAGATGATGATTTGGCGATAACCTAGGCCATTTTTGTCGGTGGGTGATCGGACACATGGATTTATGGGTGTGTGTAACCCTTTCTCATAATGACCTAGCTCAAACCCGTACCAACGAAAATATTGTAAGTAGCACAAGGCAAATTGAGGGTTTGCTAGATGTGTAATTGCATCACCAGAGCTATATTGTGGTATTGGAGTAGTTGGTGGAGGTATTGAAGAGTCGACTCCTGCATACATAAAGTTGGTGTGGTTTTTGGGACTTCCTAACTATGACGGTTCCAATGGTAAATACCAAAGTTGAAGGGTGACCAAAATCATGGGTGGATTGGATCAAAGGGTCACATACGTGAGCATCACATACATTATAATCTTTTGGGCATAAATTTGTCATGAATATGGATATGCTTAGTGTTGAGCAAGGTGTAGCAATAGTATTTTCATTGTTGTCAACACAATCAGATAGATCTGTTGATGCAGTGGACAAGAAGTTCAAAAGCTATTTAGATGCAAAATATAGGAGTTCAAAGGTTATTCAGAGTATGTACAGTGATTTTCCAAGAAGACCAAAGTGGCCCATATGCAAAAGATCAAAGAAAAAGACAAGTAATAAATGTGTCATGATATCGTGACATATACAGCAAGGAAGAAAAATTGTCGTGATTTCGTGACATGTTGGAAGAGAGATAAAAAGCAAGAAAATTTGTCATGATTTCGTGACATGTTGGAAGAGAGAGAAGAAGTAGGAAAAACTGTCACAATTTCGTGACATGTTGGAAGAAGAAAAGAAAAGTAGAAAAACTGTCGTGATTTCGTGATATGTTGGAAGAGCAAGAAAAAGTGTCGCGATTTTGCGACAAATTCAAAGAAAGAGAACAAGTAAGAAAAGTGTCGCGATTTCACGACATGTCACATTTTCGCGACTAAAATAGAAGAGAGAAAGTAAGTTGGAAAAGTGTCACGATTTCACGACATGTCATATTTTCGCAACTAAAATAGGAGAGAGAAAATAAGTTGGAAAAGTGTCACGATTTTGCGACATGTCGCATTTTCGTAACTAAAATAGGAGAGAGAAATTAAGTTGGAAAAGTGTCACGATTTCGTGACATGTCACTTTTTTGTGACTAAAATAGGAGAGAGAAAGCAAGAAGGAAAAAGTGTCGCAATATCACGACATGTAGTATTTTTGGGGGCCGAAGCAAAGAGAAAGCATAAGGAGAAAAAGTGTCGCGATAACGCGACATGTATTTTCGAGAGCCGAAGCAAAGAAAAAGCGTAAGGAGAAAAAGTGTCGTGATATCGCGACATGTATTTTCAGGGACCGAAGCAAAGAAAAAGCGTAAGGAGAAAAAGTGTCACGATCTCATGACATGTATTTTCAGGGCCCGAAGCAAAGAGAAAGCGTAAGGAGAAAAAAGTGTCGTGATATCACATGTAGCATTTTTGCGGTCCGATGCAAAGAGAAAGAGAGAGAAATAAAAAGTGTCACGATATCGCGATATGTTGTATTTTCAAGGGCCAAAGCAAGGAGAAAGAGAGAAAAAGAAAAAGTGTCATGATTTCACGACATGTATTTTTGCGGTTAAGTTGAAGCCAACGAAGGCCGATGATAGCCAACCAAATTTAGGGTTTACAGGTGTTCTGAAAGTCGACTAAGATTAGGGTTTACAGTCGACTAAGATTAGGATTTACAATCGACTGAGATTATGGTTTTCATCATGAAAACATTGTTATAAAAGGAGGGTTGTTTGGAGAATTGAAAAAATATTGAAGAGTGTGAAGTTCGGTCATAGTGCGCAGAGAGCAAGTCGTGTCGAATCATTCTAAGTGCAAAATTCATAGAGAAAATAGAGTGCGAAGAAGGGAAAATACGGTCGTGAAGTTCAACTGTAATGAAGCAGAGTGCGCGTAGTGATTACATAGAGAAAGCAGAGTGCACAGAGAATGCAAAGGTGAAAAATATCAGTCGAGGTCTTACAAAAGCAAAGGTATCTTACTGTCAAACTTATAGATACATAATTGACGTCCAAGTTGATGCTTGGCATCAGGGGTTGGTGCTCCTTCCAGTAGGGTGCTGGTAAATTGATTGTAAAGTTGGTGCTTTGAAAAGGATGGATTTGGATGGTAGTACAAGCAGTCAATTTTTGAGGAGTAACCACATTGGTGAACCTCGTTAAATCTTGTGTTGTGTGATGCTCTTTTTTTATACTACCTGTATCTAGTAATAAGTTTTAATTATTGCAATTTTAAGAGCTAGAAATTCAAGTTGAAAGAGCTACACTGATTCACCCCCCCTCTTAGTGTCATTGTAAGACTAAGAATTGGTATCAGAGCTAAGTTCCTGTACAAGCTTAACCAGCTAGGTGATCTTGGAAGTAACACAATGGCAGGTGGAATGAGGTTGAAGTCATCAATGGCCTCATAGAACTCGTACTCATCATCTATGGAAATACCTATGTGATGGACCTAAGGGGCTTGGGATGACATGGATGAGGAAAGGGTATTTGCCACCTGCAAGATGTGAGGAGAAATAAGGAAGTATCCAAGTACTTGTATGTGCGAGATATGTGCCAGATCGATAAAGTTTGGGTTTGGAGTATCATTTTGAATTTACTGGTAGTTATAGTAGAGGGTATAGTGTAAGTCTACTTTGACCATGTTGATTGATGATGTAGGTGAAGTAGGTGGGGAAGAATCTGGTGAGGGAGGTTCAATGACTTGTGTGCATCTTAAGAGGCTTAAGGGAGGTCGTAGGACAACTGACGGTGAACGCGAATGAGAGGATGCTCTCTGGAGTTGCCTATGTATAGGCAAGAACATGACTATCTACATCGATGGTGGATCAGGTAGGATTGGATTAGGCTCTATTGGTGGGGCAGCTAGGGATAAGGTAGCAATGTGTTCTACCAATCTCTCAACATCATAGAATAAAGAGGTATCGGTTGTAGGAGATTCTTGGAAGAAGTCACAAGGGACTGTGATGGTTTAAGTGGGCAAAGGCATGCCTTCTAATATATACATATTGATATATTCTTCCAAGGTGTGTGTTGGGCATCGAGTATGTAGGGATAAATATTAGATCTCATCTTCTAATGTATAGATGATGATTTGGCGATAACCTAGGCAAGTTTTGTTGGTGGGTGATTGGACACATGGATTTATGGGTGTGTGTAACCCTTTCTCATAATGACCTAGCTCAAACCCATACCAATGAAAATATTGTAAGTAGCACAAGGCAAATTGAGGGTTTGCTAGATGTGTAATTGCATCACCAGAGCTATATTGTGGTATTGGAGTAGTTGGTGGAGGTATTGAAGAGTCGACTCCTGCATACATAAAGTTGGTGTGGTTTTTGGGACTTCCTAACTATGACGGTTCCAATGGTAAATACCAAAGTTGAAGGGTGACCAAAATCATGGGTGGATTGGATCAAAGGGTCACATACGTGAGCATCACATACATTATAATCTTTTGGGCATAAATTTGTCATGAATATGGATATGCTTAGTGTTGAGCAAGGTGTAGCAATAGTATTTTCATTGTTGTCAACACAATCAGATAGATCTGTTGATGCAGTGGACAAGAAATTCAAAAGCTATTTAGATGAAAAATATAGGAGTTCAAAGGTTATTCAGAGTATGTACAGTGATTTTCCAAGAAGACCAAAGTGGCCCATATGCAAAAGATCAAAGAAAAAGACAAGTAATAAATGTGTCATGATATCGTGACATATACAGCAAGGAAGAAAAATTGTCGTGATTTCGTGACATGTTGGAAGAGAGATAAAAAGCAGGAAAAATTGTCATGATTTCGTGACATGTTGGAAGAGAGAGAAGAAGTAGGAAAAACTGTCACGATTTCGTGACATGTTGGAAGAAAAAAAGACAAGTAGAAAAACTGTCGTGATTTTGTGATATGTTGGAAGAGCAAGAAAAAGTGTCGCGATTTTGTGACAAATTCAAAGAAAGAGAACAAGTAAGAAAAGTGTCGCGATTTCACGACATGTCACATTTTCGCGACTAAAATAGGAGAGAGAAAATAAGTTGGAAAAGTGTCACGATTTTGCGACATGTCGCATTTTCGTGACTAAAATAGGAGAGAGAAATTAAGTTGGAAAAGTGTCGCGATTTCGTGACATGTCACTTTTTTGTGACTAAAATAGGAGAGAGAAAGCAAGAAGGAAAAAGTGTCACGATATCACATGTAGTATTTTTGGGGGCCGAAGCAAAGAGAAAGCATAAGGAGAAAAAGTGTCGCGATAACGCGACATGTATTTTCGGGAGCCGAAGCAAAGAAAAAGTGTAAGGAGAAAAAGTGTCATGATATCGCGACATGTATTTTCAGGGACCGAAGCAAAGAAAAAGCGTAAGGAGAAAAAGTGTCACGATCTCATGACATGTATTTTCAGGGCCCGAAGCAAAGAGAAAGCGTAAGGAGAAAAAAGTGTCGCGATATCACATGTAGCATTTTTGCGGTCTAATGCAAAGAGAAAGAGAGAGAAAGAAAAAGTGTCACGATATCGCGATATGTTGTATTTTCAAGGGCCAAAGCAAGGAGAAAGAGAGAAAAAGAAAAAGTGTCATGATTTCACGACATGTTGTATTTTTGCGGTTAAGTTGAATCCAACGAATACCAATGATAGCCAACCAAATTTAGGGTTTATAGGTGTTCTGAAAGTCGACTAAGATTAGGGTTTACAGTCGACTAAGATTAGGATTTACAATCGACTGAGATTATGGTTTTCATCATGAAAACATTGTTATAAAAGGAGGGTTGTTTGGAGAATTGAAAAAATATTGAAGAGTGTGAAGTTCGGTCATAGTGCGCAGAGAGCAAGTCTTGTCGAATCATTCTAAGTGCAAAATTCATAGAGAAAATAGAGTGCGAAGAAGGGAAAATATAGTCGTGAAGTTCAACTGTAATGAAGCAGAGTGCGCGTAGTGATTGCATAGAGAAAGCAGAGTGCACAGAGAATGCAAAGGTGAAAAATATCAGTCGAGGTCTTACAAAAGCAAAGGTATCTTACTGTCAAACTTATAGATACAGAATTGAAGTCCAAGTTGATGCTTGGCATCAGGGGTTGGTGCTCCTTCCAGTAGGATGCTGGTAAATTGATTGTAAATTTGGTTCTTTGAAAAGGATGGATTTGGATGGTAGTACAAGTAGTCAATTTTTGAGGAGTAACCACATTGGTGAACCTCGTTAAATCTTGTGTTGTGTGATGCTCTTTTTTTATACTACCTGTATCTAGTAATAAGTTTTAATTATTGCAATTTTAAGAGCTAGAAATTCAAGTTGAAAGATCTACACTGATTCACCCCCCCCTCTTAGTGTCACTGTAAGACTAAGAATTGGTATCAGAGCTAAGTTCCTGTACAAGCTTAACCGGCTAGGTGATCTTGGAAGTAACACAATGGCAGGTGGAGAAGGCTTCTCATCAAACAAAACACCATTGTTTGATGGATCTAATTATGCGTTCTAGAGAATCATGATGCAGACATATCTTTGTGCTTTGGGATACGACATTTGGGATTCAGTAGTTAGTGGATACACAATACCCATCGATCCTCCAAAAGAGGCTGACGAAAAGAAACTTTTTGAAAATAACTCAAAAGCAAAGAATGCTCTCATGTGCGGATTAGTAGACAGTGAACTGGTAAAGATCATGAGCTATAAAACAGCAAAATAAATATGGGATAAACTAAGGATTATTCATGAAGGAGACGATAAGATCAAAGAGGCCAAGCTACAGACACATCGATCTCAGTTCGAAGGATTAAATATGAATGACGATGAAAACATTAAGGCATTTATGCTGAGATTTAATGGAATCATTAATGTGATCAGAGGACTCGACGAGGATATTGAAGACTGTCGTCATGAAAAATGTATTAAGATCTCTTCCTCAAAGGTTTGATTCTAAAGTCTCAACGATAGAAGAAGCTAAAAATCTAAATTATTTTAGTATATACGAGATGTATGGTTCCTTGACTGCATATGAGATGAGGATAGGAAGATCTAAACCCATAGGCAAAGAAGCAACTTTTAAAGCCCTTAAAAATAAAAATGCAAAACAAGAGTCCGAGGAAGAAGAGACATCAAATGAAATAGAAGTAAACTTTGTTAAAAAACTAAAAATGGGAAACGAAAAATATAGAGGAAAGCTACCGTTTAAATATTTCAACTATGGAGACATTGGGAATTTTGCGTCTAAATGTCCACTTAATAAGAAGAACAAAAATGATGAAGGATCGCACCAAGAAAGAAGTGACTGGAAGAAGAAAACAAGTTTCATAAAAAGCAACTTCAAGAAGAGAAGTTTCATCTCCAGGAATGCCAGTTCATCAGAAAACAGCTTCGGTGAGGATTTTGAAGAGTAAATAGGTGAAGCTCTTTTCATGGATTTTGAAGAAGTAAAATTAGAAAAGGAAGAAGGAGTGAACTCTGAAGTATGTGGTGAAAACCCTAAGGCTGAAATAGATCTAGAAGGTGAGTTGATATCTGCACTTGAAGAGTTGAAAACAGAGAGGAAAAAGAATAAGAAAATTTCAAAAAGGCTTGAGGATGCAAATGAAATCATAACCAATCTGAAAGTACAGACAAAAGAATACAAGAAAATATCTGAAGATCTCAAAGTATAAATTACCATGAAAATAGATTATTGCTGCAAACTAGAAGAAAATAATATTGGTTTACGGACGTAGATAGAAGGGATGAATCATAAAATTAGTTGCTATCACAAATGCAAAAAAAGTTCTATGAAGCTGGATAAGATTATAAATGACCAAAGGCCTACAGGCATCAAATTTTGTTTGGGTTTCATCAAAATAGAATCATCAAATGGATCAAAGACCAGAAATGTAGAATCCATAAAGAATGAAGATAAGAAATAGGTTGATCAAGGAAAAACATCTCATGCAAAAGAAACCAACAATGCCAGGCACAAAAGGAGAATTGACAATGATGGATTCACCAATGTCACATATCAAAGGAGAAAAAGAACTATGGCTCCTACAGCAACATGGCAAAGACCATCACCCAATTCAATTATCCATTTTCTGGTTTCTATTTTAAATGCAATGGCTATGGACATAAAATCTCATACTGCAAATATAATGTAAAACCAAGAAATTTCACCAGTAGAAATGCTTTCTCTCCTCTGATGAATTATACAGTAGAATGCTATATCTGTCATAATTTTGGGCACATTGCAAGAAACTATAGAAGTACATTTGCATCAAATCAGTTTCAGGGAAGAAAACTTCAACCAAATAGAATGAGACAAAATATAAAACTTCCTGGAAAACATGCACAAGCTATTGATAAGGGAAAGGCAAAACAAGAGCCCAAAACTACTATCAAAATGGATTTGAAATAAAAAGATTGACTTAAGGAAGAAAAGGAATCCTTAATCGTACAAACAACATTTAAAGCATAGAATAAATGTTACCATGGATACTTGTGTTGGTCACGAATCTGCCACAGGAAAGGATTTTCTATGTCTATGCACCCTAGACCCGGTCAAAATTGAAAGGCTGGGAGAAAGAAATGTCTCCTAGACCAATATCTAGAGAGGGCTGGTTCCCTTACTATTTCTAAGCTTGATTAAGACTAAAGTTACTGGAAAGTAATTATAAATGTGCAGAAAGAAATAGGAAATACACGAAAGAGACAGGAAATATGGCCACAGGTCGAACTTATATGACCAGGGAAAGAAACTCAGCAAGAATCTAACCTCAAGTGCATAAACAATATATAATAATAGAATACAACATAATTCACTTACGACCTTGCACAGACAACTTTTAGGATTGCATTTCGGAACTCACTTTCTTATTTGCGATATTCAAACTCAGATGCAGAATTGAAATCTAACAGCAGATTAGAAAGACAAGCATAACTGAGAAATACATGAAATAGAAGGAAATCATTAGAAATACACTTGCAAAATTAGAGGCCAAATCTCTTTCATTCATGCAAATAACTTGAAAGCTTTCATGCAACCTATCTCTCAAACTCCCGATCCCTTTTTCGGAGATCTACATTGATTTATATAGAAGTCTTGCTTCTTTACAGCATTAAAAATATGCAACAAACTTCCTCGAGATTTATAAAATATTCAACAAAAATAAGGAAATAATCCCCTTAAACCAGCCTCGGAGGAACCAGAAATTCAATGAAACAAGGAGTCGGTCGTCTTCATTAAATGGTCATTCTTGAAACATGCTTGAACCGTTAGAAAAATCATGAATAGAAGCTTTGGATAATGGAAATATTTAATTCTGGTGACTTGGACGCATTCTTCTACCTTGCTCGCATTGGAAAGCAGCAAAACATTTAATTCTGGAGCGCTTTTAATCGTTGGAAATCGCAAAACTTCATCAGGTCGTTTGAACTACTTTCTGGCGCTAAACTGTAACAGGTCACGAAAACGTGACATGTCATGAAATCATGACATATTTTTGCTCCGTACACTTTGTCACTTTGGAACCGCAAAAATCAACCATGTCGTGAAATCACGACGTATTCGGCTCCTTTGGCTCCTTTGCTACCTTAGCTCACGAAAATGTGACACGTCGCAAAATCGCAACGTTCCATACCATTATGCTCTTTCTCCGCTATGTTCTCATGAAAATGTGACAAGGCACGATTTCGCTACACCTTTCTCTCTTTTGGCTTTGTCTCACTTATATGTCACGAAAACAAGACAAGTTGTGCTTTCGCTACGTTCTCCTATCGACATCTTTTTTTATCTCTGGGTCATGAAAACTAGACAAGTCACGAAATCGCTACACTATCTACCCGCTACTCAATCTTCTCTTCTATGTCATGAAAATCTGACATGTCATGATTTCATGAAAATTTTCATCCATCCTGTACGGTCCTACTTCTAACCCATGAAAACGTGACACTCTTGCCTCAAGTGGTTCTTTATCTCCATCATGTCATGAAATTACGACAAGTTCTATCTCATTAGACTTCACTACTTTTGAACCGCAAAAATTTTTCATGTCACGAAATCGCTACAATTTTCTGCACTTGGTCCTTCCGCCTCAATATGTCGCGAAATCGTGACGTTTCTTTTTTGCTGGACTTCATCTCCGAAAGTGTAGCAAAATCACGACGACTTTCATGCCTTAAGCTTTTCTTTCCAAATCTGCCGTGACCACGCAACACGTCATGATTTCACGATGTCTTTCACCTTTTGCATCTTGCTCACTATTCTGTCGTGAAATCACTACAAAATTGATTGTCATCATCCTTTGCTTAGTTATGTCGTGATTTCATGACCATTTCTCTTACTATACTCTATGGCCATTGTAAGTCGCAAAAACGCAACCTGTCGTGATTTCGCGACAGTTTACTACGCTGCCCCCCGTTGACCAATTTGACCGCAAAAATCCAACATGTCGCGAAATCATGACAATTTTGCTCCTTAGCCCTTTTTTGCCTTTTGCATCGTGAAACTGTGACAGGTCGTGATTTCGTGACACATTTGCATTTGATTTCTCTCTCCTCAATAGACCCGCAATAACGCGACATGTCGCGATATCACGACGGTTTTCAAACTATGCTCTCCATGCTGCTTTTTGTCACGATTTCATGACAGTCTTCGGACTTAGCCTTTTTTTGCATCAAAACCTGTAAAGGAGTGAGAACTTCAACATCTCATGCATGAATAATCAACAATAAAAATAACATGGCAAAAATGCCAACATTCTTGGCGGCTCATGGGGTATACAGTTCTGCTATATGCACGAATCCCAGGTCTAAATCCATTGGGCAACAGAGTCAAGAAAAACTGAGAACAACAAGTTGGCTAATGGGGTACATCTCGACGGACTGCTGCAACAACTCTTGTTGAATTACTAAAAACTCAAGTGAACCTGTATTTGGCTTAGCTGACCAGGTGCTATAAAATAATCTCCATGAAAGCACCAGGGTTGCAAAACAAAAATGAATGAAATAAGTGAAGTGAGGACTATGGAATGGAAATGATAAATGATGGAATAATGGAATGGAGGGAGTGATGCGGTAGATACAGTAACAGAGTGCTTTTGTGCTACCAGCTACTATGAAAGGGAAATGGAGGTGAATGGAATGGAAGGTGGGAATGAAAGGAGTGAAGTGGTGGAATGGAACCGATAAATGCTAAAACAACAATGAAATTAGAAGAAAAGGAAAAGAAGAAACGGGAATAGTAGGAAGGGAAAAAGAAACAACAGTAGTGGCTTGATTACTTGTAGAAGAAAAAAGGAGTAGGAGAAGAAGGGAATAAAGAGGGGAAGGGAAGAAATAAAGAGGAAGCCACTAACTGTTGGGAAGGAAGAAGAAAAAAGAAAGAAATATGTACCTGCAGGCTCGCATGCAAAAAGAGCCAAAGTTGATAGAGGAAAACAATACTTTTTTTTCTCTCTTTTTCTGTTTTTTCTTATTTTTTTTCTTATTTTTTTTTTTTTGTTGTTATGTACAAGGTAACACTGGACTCACAGTTCATGGAGTGTAGGCTTTCAGATGAAATTCATTCACCGAAATAGGAAGTGGGCTGCCATCCAAATCTTTCAGATGAAATGAATTTGCTGCACCAGCACTGACAATGCAGAATGGGCCCTCCCATAGAGCATCAAACTTCTTGTGCTTCCCAGGCTTGGCTTTCTTTTCATTCCATTTCGGGACCAAATCACCCACCTTAAGCGGACGATTAGTGGAATTTTTATGGAACCACTTTGAAATAACTTGTGTATGCTTAGAAAACTCCTCATAGGCCAAAGAACGTTGCTCTTCCAACTATAACAACTGAGCCAACCGCATATCCATGGAATCTACATCTGCTTCATCATCCTGAAATCCGTGCAACTACTGCAATACTGGCAACTCTAGATGAACATGCAACCTTACCTCCTTTCCATATACCAGGGCATATGGTGAAGTCTTGATAGACTTCTTGATTGAAATCCTATCTGCCCATAAAGCTTGATTCAACAGAAGGTGCCATAAACTCTTGTTATCCCCCAAAGATCTCTTTAAAATCTGTAGCAAGTTCTTGTTTGTGGACTCTGCCAAGCCATTTCCCTGAGGGTAATAGTTAGAGGATTACCCCACACTAGCTTGGCTGGATGAATCTCAATATCAAATTCTTGAATTTTGGTGACCCAACCTGTGCATTTATCACCCATATCACCCTGAATGATGAAATTCCTTACATCGGGATGAATAACATAGATGACTATCCTACTCTGAGATATGAAGTGCTTGAATTTTTTAAGAGACTTCATGACATCATACACCTATTTTTTAATGAAATTATACTTTGCCTCATGGGGTAAGATAACCTGACTAAGGAAAGCAATTGGCCTTTCATTCCCATCATCTCCTTTCTGTGTGAGTACTGTGGCATAGCTTTCGTCTTCCCCCACTGCATACAGAATGAAATCTTTTGAATAATCTGGATTAATTAATACAGGAGCCTACACTATTCTATCCTTAATTTCTTGGAATGCCTCCTTCCTCTGAGTTGTCCATTTAAATTCTGCATCCTTCTTCAACAACTCAGTCATGGGCTTGACAACCTGGGCAAAATCAGAAATGAATTTCTTGATGAAATTAATCTGCCCAAAGAAAGACTACAACTCTTTCTTATTGGCAGGGAGTGATAGTTTCTTCAATGCTTCAACTCGATATGGATCAATTGCCAAACCATCTTCTGAAATGACATGCCCCAAGAGTTTACCTTCTTTCACTACAGAAATTGACTTCTTTGGATTAATAGAAATACCAAACTCTCTACATTTTCTGAATATTTGCCTCAGATGAGAATAGTGATCTTCCCATTTATGTGAAAATACAGTCATATCATCAAGATAAATAACAATAATCTTGTTCAAAAGCTCCTCAAATGCAATGTCCATGGCTCTCTAGAATGTGGCCCCAACATTTGATAATCCGAAAGGCATTCGCTAATAAGCAAAAGTGCCCCACTTAGTTGTAAATGTTGTCTTGTACTGGTCCTCATCCCTAACCCAAATCTGGTTATATCCAGAGAAACCGTCCAACAGTGAAAAATGTTGAGCCCCAACAACAACATGTAGTATATGATCAATGCAAGGCAATGGATAGTGATCTTTTAGAGATGCACGGTTCAGATTTCAAAAATATACACATAGTCGTATGTCTCCATTTTTCTTTCGAACCAGAACCAAATTAGCAACCCAAGTCAAGTGCTTAACCGGGTATATAATATTGGCCTGTAGCATTTTCACAAGTCAAACCCTCATGAGAGTATTAATATTTGGATTCACTGGTCGCTGCTTTTGCTTGAAGGTTCTAACTCCTTCTTCCAACTCAATGGTATGCTGAACAATCTATTTATCATATCTCCTTAGATCCTCATAACTCCAGGCCACAATATCAAAAAAAATTTGACACAGTTGCCTGATTTCTTATATTTCATCAGGAGTAGAATTAGTCCCAATCTTAATGGCCTTATTGGGTTCTAATTGCAGCTCCATATACTCTTTCTTGTCGATCTCAATTTGATGTTTCTTAGATCGATCATGCTGATCAAACAAACTTTCTAGAGTGATAAGACCTTTCAGAATATGATTATTCTGCAACTGAATTAGACCTTTAGTTTCTTCGTGCTCCAAGGTTCTTCCTTTGATGGTGGCAGCTTCTTGAATCAAAAAGTTAACAATTTGCTCATCACTTTTTAATACTTCCCAAAAAGTATCTTTGTCTGGGACACTAGGCCTGTACACCATCCTTACTATCTTTGGCTTCTTGACTACCTGCTCAATGGGAGAAAAATTTGCTCCAAAAGATGCTAGAAGATCTACATGCTTATTCAGCTTTCAAGAAATAGCTTGAATATTCAGAGCTGTGAAAGACTCAAACAGGTCCCAAAATTGGTTGCGGTATGCTTTAACGTAATGCTGCTTGTAAATACACCTGTTTGTTACTTGGTTTACAATCAGCTCAAAATCACCAAAAATTTGCAACTGTTCGATTCCCAACTTTTTTGCCTTTTTCAAGCCTAGGCATAATGCTTCGTACTCGGAAGAATTGTTAGTACAATTCCAAGTAAGACGGTATGAATATGTTTTTTGCAAACTAGAGGGAGAAATCAAAACAATACCTACTCTTGCATCGTTTTTGCATCTTGCCCCATCAAAGTATAACTTCCATAGTTGATCCATGATAGAGCTCTGATCATCTTTGTTAGGGAATACCTGCATTACGCCATCCTCGGGCTTTGTGATAGAATAACAACCAATTTCAGTTTCTAGTATAGCATTGAAATCAAGCATGGAAAACCCGTCTTCCAACTGAAGCTCATCTAAAACCTCATTCATCAAATCAGAATCCTCTAACTCTTCGGTTAGCATGTTAACAGACTGCATGGTCTTTCCTGCTTCATCCAACCTCTCAATATGAAAAGAGGAAGGTTTTTCATTCTGAATCTGAAGTCTTTTACCTTTGAAAGGGATTTCCAAGTGGTAATAATCCAATGCAAGGTAACCTCCTAAATTTGTAGTAAACTCTCTAGATAAGCACATACTGAAATACGGTTCTAGATCCACCACAACTATCTCCTGAATGACTGTAATCTGAGGCATAGTGTGTAAAACAATCGAGACATCCTTGATTACACCCACCATTTTCATAGGAGTACCATATAATTGCAAGACTCTATGGCTACTTCATGTATATTCCATACCCATAACTTCGTAAACTACCTTTGGCATGACAGTTGTAGCGGCTCTAGAGTCGATCATGCAGTTATGTACGATCCAACCCTCTATTTGCAATGACAGATAAAATGGGGGTGGTCTATTTTTACCAGTGATAGAAGTGGTTAAAGCTTGAGCATAAATTATCTAGGTAGAAAACTTTTCACTATCCTTCATAGATTTCAAATATTCTTGCAATAAATCTACCTACCCAGGCAATTGCAATGCATTGTAAAGACTAACCTTAGCAGGGGTCTTCTTCAGTTCTTCGACAATGTTGTATGCAACCGCAGCAGATTCCTTCTTTTCAATGGGGTGATCATATCTGCTCTGATACTGTTGGGTGGCTTCTACTCTCAGCCTCTTTGTCAATGAAGGGTGCTTCAGCTTTTCTCTAGCTTGATCATCTACTTCTGATCTTGCCTATGCAGTTGCAGCCTTTTCTTGTGTTCTGTGTGGAACAGGATCTTTCGACAAAATAGGCGCATCTAGCTTTGATGCTTCCACAGGAGTTTTCACTAATTTTTTCAAATCAGCTGGCACTTTTAATGGCTCTAACTCAGTAGGATCTACTGTAACAGGCTTCTTTCTAGTCCTTGTGAGAACCAAAACTTGCTCTTCTGATGGAACCATTAAGCTATGGCTTGCCTTAGAGATCATATTAACTTGCCCTCCCAAAGAACTAACAGCCAATGTCTACACATAATTCAAATGAACCATGCAAGTGTCTTCTCTGTGTGGATCATTGCATGTCGAACACCAATATGTTCTTTTCGTAGAGACTACATCTTCATTTGCCAAAAGAGTCAGGTTTTTCTCGGGTGCTTTGCTTGTTGAAGCAGCTTGTTCTCTAGTAATCAGTGGGGGTTGAAATCTCCTAGGCTATAAATCTCGCTTAGCTTACTTCATTTCAATAAGCGTGATCTTATTACCCATTGCTCTTATTGCCGAATTGGCAGATTTTACCTCTTGCAGGAGTGCCATATAAGGATCAGGATTTACAGGTGCAGGAGGTGCTGGTAAGGGCAAAGGTGCTGGTGGTGCCGGTAATGCTAGGAATGAAATGGAAGCAGGTAATGGTAGAATGCTAGGTGTAGGCAACTGGGGATTTGCTGAAGTAGAGAGCTAAGGAATTGGGATAGGTGCAATTTGAGGTGCACTGGAATTCCATGATGGAGAAGGGTACATAGAAGACATAGATTGTGAAAAAGAACTAGGATATAAATGTTATGGAATATCAGGTAAAATGGGCATTGCTACCTTTGGGGGAAGCCTACCGATTGCAATCAAGTCTGCCTTTGCCTTTTATGCTTGCTCGAATAGTTTCGGGAAGGTCATCACATTGGACTGCCTGATCGCCAAGCCAATGTATGTATTGAACGCTCGAAGGTAATAGAACATAGCTTGCTCAGGGGTAGGGCGAAGTCCTTTAGGCACTCGTTGCCAGCTTCTAGTGAAACAAAAATTGAAATATGCTATTGCCTCCTGCGGGTACCTCTGTATTGCATTAAATTGATGCAAAAATGAAAATGGGTCAGCCTGTTCATAAAAATTCTTCACTAACAATTCTCCTAGCTGATCCTAGGATGCAATAGTTCCTGGTTGTAGAGATCGATACCAGTATAGCAATTTTCCTCTCAAGGATAACACTAATAACTTCACCATCACATCTTCGTCTGTTATATCATGAATGGCTTCCAGAGAAGCTACATCATGAATATGTTCGTATGCAGTATTTCCCATGAGATCATAGGTTGGTAAGGCTTTCAAAGCAGCCTGGGGAACTGGATTTTGAGCCTACAAATTCAAAGCCCCTGAGTTGTTCCATGCTGAAAACTGCCTGGGTGGAGGATACTGGGCCATTGGGACTAGTGTATGTAACTGAGAATATGGAAAACTAGTAACAATACCAGGGATTTATGTAGATATGGTAGATGATGCAAGCTATGGGGAAACCAACCTAGAGTGTTCACCTCTCTTTGTGCTGTCAAGTTCAAAAAACTCAACAAGATATTCAACTTTTTTGGACTTTGATCTCGTGATCATGAAGTACAGCTTTCACTGCATCCATGTTCAGAGATTTTTGGGTACTGCAGAGTCATCAAATGCTCTAACTATACAGCATGAAGGCGAACATTAAACCCTTAATACTATGGGATATTTTTGAGACAAAAACAGTCTATCCCATCAGGCGTGCCAAAAAATTTTGGTCATGAATCTGCCACAGGAAAGGATTTTCTATGCCTATGCACCCTAGACCCGACCAACATTGAAAGGCTGGGAGAAATAAATGTCTCCTAGACCAATCTCTAGAGAGGGCTAGTTCCCTTACTATTTCTAAGCTTGATTAAGACTAAAGTTACTGGAAAGGAATTATAAATATGTAGAAAGAAATGGGAAATACACGAAAGAGATGAGAAATATGGCCACAGGCCGAACTTATATGATTAGGGAAAGAAACTCAACAAGAATATAACCTCAAGCGCATAAAAAACATATAATAATATAATACATCATAATTCACTTACGACCTTGCACAAACAACTTTCAGGATTGCATTCCAGAACTCACTTTCTTATTTGCGATATTCAAACTCAGATGCAGAATTGAAATCTAACAGCAGATTAGAAAGACGAGCATAACTAAGAAATACATGAAATAGAATGAAATAATTAGAAAGACACTTGTAAAATCAGAGGCCAAATCTCTTTCATTCATGCAAAGAACTTGAAAGCTTTCATGCAACCTATCTCTTAAACTCCCGATCCATTTTTCGGAGATCTACATTGATTTATATAGAAGTCTTGCTTCTTTACAGCATTAAAAATATGCAACAAAATTCCTTGAGATTTACAAAATATGTAATGGAAATAATGAAATGATCCCCTTAAACTAGCCTTGGAGGAACCAGAAATTCAATGAAACAAGGATTCGGTCGTCTTCATTAAATGGTCGTTCTTGAAACATGCTTGAACCGTTAGAAAAATCATGAACAACAACTTTGGATAATGGAAATCTTTAATTCTGGTGACTTGGACGCGTTCTTCTACCTTTCTCACATTGGAAATCAACAAAAAATTTAATTTTGGAGTGCTTTTAATCGTTGGAAATCGCAAAACTTCATCAGGCCGTTTGAACTGCTTTCTGGCGCGAAACTGTAACAGGTCGCGAAAACGTGACATGTCACGAAATTATGACATATTTTTGCTCAGTACACTTTGTCACTTTGGAACCACGAAAATCAACCATGTCGTGAACTCGCAACGTATTTGGCTCCTTTGGCTCCTTTGCTACCTTAGCTCGCGAAAACGCGACGCGTCGCGAAATCGTGATGTTTCGTACTATTATGCTTTTTCTTCGCTTTGTTCCTGCAAAAATGTGATAAGGCACAATTTCGCTACACCTTTCTCTCTTTTGGCTTTGTCTCACTTATATGTCACAAAAACAAGACAAGTCGCTCTTTCGCTATGTTCTCCTATCGACATCTTTGTTTTATCTCTGGGTCACGAAAACCAAACAAGTCGCAAAATCGCTACACTATCTACCCGCTACTCAATCTTCTCTTCTATGTCGTGAAAATCTGACATGTCATGATTCCATGAAAATTTTCATCCATCCTGTACGGTCCTACTTCTAACCCATGAAAACGTGACACTCTTGCCTCAAGTGGTTCTTTATCTCCATCATGTCACGAAATCGCGACAAGTTCTATCTCCTTAGACTTCACTACTTTTGAACCGCAAAAATTTGTCATGTCGCAAAATCGCTACAATTTTCTGCACTTGGTCCTTCCGCCTCAATATGTCGCGAAATCGTGACATTTCTTTTTTGTTGGACTTCATCTCCGAAAGTGTCGCAAAATCACGACGAATTTCATGCCTTAAGATTTTCTTTCCAAATCTGCCGTGACCACGCAACACGTCATGATTTCACGATGTCTTTCGCATTTTGCATCTTGCTCACTATTCTGTCGTAAAATCACTACAAAATTGATTGTCATCATCCTTTGCTTAGTTATGTCACAATTTTGTGACCATTTCTCTTACTATACTCTATGGCCATTGTAAGTCACGATAGTTTACTGTGCTGCCCCCCGTTGACCAATTTGACCACGAAAATCCAACACGTCGTGAAATCGTGACAATTTTGTTGCTTAGCCCTTTTATACCTTTTGCACCATGAAATTGTGACAGGTCACGATTTCACGACACCTTTGCCTTTGATTTCTCTCTCCTCAACAGACCCGCGATAACACAACATGTCACGATATCGTGACGGTTTTCAAACTATGCTCTCCATGCTGCTTTTTGTTGCGATTTCATGACAGTCTTCGGACTTAGCCTTTTTTTGCATCAAAACCTATAAAGGAGTGAGAACTTCAACATCTCATGCATGAATAATCAACAATCAAAATAATGTGGCAAAAATGCCAACAACTTGATAGTGGATGCTCCAGTCATATGACAGGTGACAAACATAAATTTGAGAAGTTACAGAAATATGAAAGTGGTTCAGTAAAATTTGGAAATAATGATGGAGCTAAGATAGTTGGCAAATGTTCAGTTAAACTTAGTAACGGAAAAATTAATTCAGAAGAAGTCTTTTTTGTGGATGGTTTGAAACATAACTTGTTGAGCGTAAGTCAGATTTGTGATAAAGGTCATGAAGTAGTTTTTAAGAAGCAGGGTTGTGAAGTCAAAAAAACAAATAGTGGAAAATTGATAGCAACTAGATCAAGGACATCTAGCAACCTGTACATGCTCTTAAAGACTTCAGAAGGAGCTTGTTTTATTGGATAGGAAGAATAAAATTGGTTGTGGCACAAGAGACTCGATCATATCAGTTTTGATAATCTAGTAAAAATCATCTCAAAAAGGATAGTGTGAGATATTCCCACCATCAGCAAACCTGCAAATAGCATTTGTGCTTCATGCCAAAAGGGGAAGCAAACTAGAGTCACATTCAAAACAAAAGAGTACTACACAACCAAACCTTTGGAACTAATACACACTGATTTATGTGGACCCATGAGAACACAAAGCATAAATGGTGACAAATATTTTATGTTGTGCATTGACGACTATTCCAGAATGACATGGATATTTTTCTTGAAGAATAAATCAAAAGCTCTTAGCATGTTCAATATTTTCAAAAACCAGGTTGAGAATGAAACAAGAAAGAGGATCAAATGTTTAAGATCAGACATATGAGGAGAATTCATTTCAGAGGAGTTTACAGAGTACTGTGAAAAATATGGTATTAGGAGACAGTTTTCAGCAACCAGGACACCTCAGTAGAATGGAGTGGTAGAAATAAAGAAACGAGACGAGTGCAGGAAATGGCACAAACTATGTTGATTGAAAGCAGAGTAGCAGATAGATTTTTGAAAGAAGCAGTCCATACTACGATGTATATCCAAAATAGGTACATGCTGAGAACACATGAAAGCAAAACTCCTTATGATTTGTGGTTCGGTAAAAGGGTAACAGCAAAATACCTCAAAATTTTTGGTAGTAAGTGCTACATCAAAAGAACTGAAGATAATCTTGGTAAGTTTGAAGATAGAGTGGATGAAGGTATTTTTTTTGGTTATTCGTCAAAAAACAAAGATTACAAATGCTACAATAAGAGGCTAAATAAAATTGTGGACAGTGCTGATGTTAAATTTGATGAAGGTAGAGAATGAGTAATTAGCTATGAAATGAACTACCCAATTTATGAAGAGGTTATTGAGGGAGATGAGGAAAATAAAACGAAAAAGATACATAAAATTGACTCAGATGATTTAATTTGTGATTCAGAAGTGGAAGAAAATAAGAAATTCAAAATAGGCAGCTAGCAAAAAAATCATCCTAGAGAGCAAATAATTGGAGACCCTAATGTTGGTTTTTAGACAAGAAGAAGAGTAGTAAGTAACTACTCTCTATTATCCAGCATTGAGCCTAAAAACATTGCTGACGCAAGTAAAGATGAAAGTTGGATGAATGCAATAAATGAAGAATTAGATCAGATCGAGAAAAATGAAACTTGGGAGTTAGTATCTAGACCTGCAAATAAAAATATAATCGGGACTAAATGGATTTTTCAAAACAAATTGAATGAAGACGGACAGGTAGTCAGAAATAAAGCAAGATTGGTATGTAATAGTTATGCACAAGTTGAAGGCATTGACTTTGAGGAAAATTTTGCACCAGTAGCTAGACTAGAGGCAATTAGAATGTTTTTGGCTTTAGCAGTCTACAAGAACTTCAAAGTTTATGAAATGGATGTGAAATCAGCATTTTTGAATGAGAAACTTGAAGAAGAGGTTTATATTGAGCAACCAGATGGTTTCTAACTTGGTAATGATCCCAACTTGGTTTGCAAGTTGAAGAAGGCATTATATGGCTTAAAACAGGCACCCCGAGCATGGTATGCAAGGCTAAACAACTATCTCACTCAACAAGGGTTTAAGAAAGGCATGGTGGATAGTAATTTGTATGTCAAAACAGAAAATGGGCAGCTTATTGTTCTTTTTGTATACATAGATGATATCATATTTGGCAGCAGCAAAGATGAGTCATGTAAAGATTTACCAAATAAGATGCAAAAAGAATTTGAAATGTCAATGATTGGTGAACTTTCGTATTTCCTCAAGTTGCAAGTTAATCAAAATAAGAAGGGCATATTTATTTCTCAAGTTAAATATGTGAAAGAGATGTTAAAAAAGTTCACAATGGAGGATTGTAAGCCAGTTATCACTCTCATGATGACAGGCTGCAAGTTGAGCAAGGATGACAAATCTCCACCTGTTGATCAAACCATGTACAAATCTATGATTGAGAGCTTACTGTACCTGACAGCTACCAGACCAGATGTTTTGCAGGCAGTATGCATGGTAGCACAATTTTAAGCTAATCCCAAGGAGACTCATGTGACAGCAATGAAGAGGATTCTTCGATACCTCAAGGGTACTATGGAGTATGGGTTATGGTATCCGAAAGGTAAATACTTCACCCTTATTTCGTATTCAGATGTAGATTGGGCAGGATGTGTAGATGACATAAATAGTACCAGTGGAGGTGCATTCTATCTTGGAGACATATTGGTTGCATGGCATAGTAAGAAATAAGAGTCAGTTTCTTTATCGACAGTAGAGGCAGAATATATTGCAGCGACAACATGTTGTACTTAGGTATTGTGGATGAAACAAACCCTGAAAGATCTTGGTATTAGCTTCAGTGAGCCAATATCAGTTAAGTGTGATAACACCAGTGCCATTAACATCTCCAAGAATCCGGTTATGCATTCATGCACAAAACACATTGCTATCGGGTATCACTTTTTGAAGAAGAAAGTTGCGGAAGGTGAGGTTAAGTTGGATTTTGTTCCAACTATAGAGCAAGTAGCAGATATCTTCACAAAATTGTTTCCCAAGAAAGTTTTTGAGTACCTTCACAATAAATTGGGAGTGGTCACACTTCCCAAGAATTGACTAGCTACAGGGATCACATTCTCAGGGGGAGCATTTAAGTATTTGATTATCTTTTTGCTCATGTTCATGATTGTTGCTATGTGTAATAAATTTTTCCTGAGAATGTTGTGTATGGACTCAGGGGGAGTCTGCAGTAGCCCTTTGGTATTATTGTCAAAATGGGATAAGAGTTACAGGAAATTACACATGTGTTGCCAACAATTCCAAAGGGGGAGATTTTTGAGCAAGGTGCAACAACAGTGTTGTCATTGTTGTCAACACAGTTAGATAGATCTATTGATGCAGTGGACAGGAAGTTCAAAAGCTATTCAGATGCAAAATATAGGAGTTCAAATGTTTTTCAGAGTATGTGTAGTGATTTTCCAAGAAGACCGAAGTGGCCCATATGCAAAATATCAAAGAAAATACAAGTAAGAAAAGTTTCGTGATATCACGACATATACAACAGGCAAGAAAAACTGTCGTGATTTTGTGACATGTTAGAAGAGAGAAAAAAAAGGAAAAATTGTCATTATTTCACGACATGTTGGAAGAGAGAGAAGAAGCAGGAAAAACTATCATGATTTCGTGACATGTTGGAAGAAAAAAAGACAAGTGGAAAAACTGTCGCGATTTTGCGACATGTTGGAAGAGAGAGAAAGAGCAGGAAAAACTGTCGCGATTTCGTGACATGTTGGAAGAGAAAAATGTAAGTGGAAAAATTGTCGCGATTTCGTGACATGTTTGAAGAGAAAGAAAAAGTGTCACAATTTCACGACAAATTCGAAGAAAGAGAACAAGTAAGAAAAGTTTCGCTATTTCACGACATGTCGCATTTTCGCGACTAAAATAGGAGAGAGAAAGTAAGTTGGAAAAGTGTCGTGATTTTGCGACATGTCACATTTTCATGACTAAAATAGGAGAGAGAAAGTAAGTTGGAAAAGTGTCACGATTTCATGACATGTCACATTTTCACGACTAAAATAGGAGAGAGAAAGTAAGTTGGAAAAGTGTCACGATTTCGTGACATGTCGCTTTTTCGCGACTAAAATAGGAGAGAGAAAGCAAGAAGGAAAAAGTGTCGTGATATCGCGACATGTAACATTTTTGGGGGCCGAAGCAAAGAGAAAGCGTAAGGAGAAAAAGTGTCGCGATATCACAACATGTATTTTCGGGGGCCGAAGCAAAGAAAAAATGTAAGGAGAAAAAGTGTCATGATATCATGACATGTATTTTCGGGGGTCGAAGCAAAGAAAAAGCGTGAGGAGAAAAAGTGTCATGATATCGTGACATGTGGTATTTTCGGGACCCAAAGCAAAGAGAAAGTGTAAGAAGAAAAAAGTGTCACGATATCACGACATGTAGCATTTTCACGGTCCGATGCAAAGAGAAAGAGAGAGAAAGAAAAAGTGTCGCAATATCACGACATGTATTTTCGAGGGCCAAAGCAAGGAGAAAGATAGAAAAATAAAAAGTGTTACAATTTTGTGACATGTATTTTCGTGGTTAAGTTGAAGCTGACGAAGACCGATGACAGCCAACCAAATTTAGGGTTTATAGTTGTTCTGAAATCCGACTAATATTAGGGTTTACATCCAACTAAGATTAGGGTTTATAGTCGACTGATATTATGGTTTTCATCATTAAAATGTTGTTATAAAAGGAGGGTTGTTTGGAGAATTGAAAAAATATCAAAGAGTGTGAAGTTCGGTCATAGTGCGCAGAGAGCAAGTCATGTCGAATCGTGCTAAGTGTGAAATTCACAGAGAAAGCAGAGTGGAAGAAGGGAGAAGACGGTCATGAAGTTTTACTGTAACGAAGCAGAGTGTGTGAAGTGATTGCACAGAGAAAGTAGAGTGCGCAGAGAATGCAAAGGTGAAAAATATCAGTCGGGGTCTTACAAAAGCAAAGGTATCTTACTGCCAAACTTATAGATACAGAATTGAAGTCCAAATTGATGCTTGGCATCAGGGGTTGGTGCTCCTTCCAGTAGGGTGCTGGTAAATTGATTGTAAAGTTGGTGCTTTGAAAAGGCTAGATTTGGATGGTAGTCCAAGAAGTTAATTTTTGAGGAGTAGCCACATTGGTGAACCTCGTTAAATCTTGTGTTGTGTGATGCTCTTTTGTTATACTACCTGTATCTATTAATAAGTTTTAATTACTGTGGTTTTAAGAGCTATAAATTCAAGTTAAAAGAGCTACAATGATTCACCCCCCCTCTCAGTGTCATTGTAAGACTAACAATTAGTGTTGTACGCTCTAGTGACTGAGGTGAGGTATCAGAATTTGTTGAGGAAGGAGAAAGTTGAGATCCCCTAATGGTCGTGACTAAAGGGTGTGGGAGTTTTTTCTCTAAATTTGATTTTGGTTGTTCTAGTTCATGATGTTTAGTTGTTGTGGCTTGAACATGATGTTTGTTCTACGTAGGGGATGGTATCAATGCAGGTAATGGGATACGTGGAGATATGAATGTTTTAGGTTTTAGTTGGAAGGGAAGAGGAGGTATTTGTGATGTAGGTAGGTTAGGGGCTCCTATATGTAAATGTGGGGAAGGTACGGTAATAGGTTGTGTAATGGGTGATGATGATGGTTGGGGTATCGCAGGTGGAAATTGGAATGGTAGAGGTTGGGATGATTGTGGAGGCCATAAGGATGGTGGTGAAAAATGTATGGTAGAGATTTTGGGTCCCTCAAAATATGGCCCTAATGGTGCAAAAATTGAGGTTTGTGCTCTTGATGAACACTGGGACATTGAGGTGGAGGTTGAGGAGGATATCAATGCTCCTACTAACTAGTGAGAAGATATAGGGAACATTTGGGATGATGAGAATTATGGTGCAAGCAGAAGATCTACCACATTACAAAACTTAAATGGGTCCCCATCGGCTGGGACATAGTGAACTAGTCTATTGTGGATGTCCTTAATGCAATGATGTAGTGTGAATGGGACACACTACATATCTCTAATCCAAGGATGACCAATGAGAATATTGTATTGCATTTCTCCTTGAATGATGTGAATGAGGATGGGAATGGTACAAATTCCTACACATATTGGTAAGACTATGGATCCTATGGTAGGTCTCATGGAGCCATAAAAAGCATGCAAGTCAAGGGAAGGTGTGGCAAAATGGGCTTGCAAGATGTGCAGGTGATGTAGAGATACTATGGATATGATACTAATGGATGAGCCCATATCAAAAAGTACTCACTTGTAGGTGAAATAGTTGATATTGGATTGTATGTGGATATGGGGGTCTGCTCCTTCTCCTACGAGTTCCATTATCTCATGGTCATGGAAACTGATTAAGTGCTGGAGGCAATGCAAGATATTTCCAACAAAATTGACAAAGGCATTGGTGTCATGTGTCTCTAATTCAATGGAATGTAGGATGTCATTCAACACCTCGCAATGGGGTTGAGATTGTTGTAGGATATCAAAGATGGATAGCCACATGGGGGCATTGCATAACTGATAGGTTAGGCTACCATGAATGGTAATCATATTTTGAGGTGGTGGTGGTATAGTATTAGGTATTTGTGGTACTTGTGGTAATATGAACTAAGTTGGTGGGGAAACGATAAGTGTTGTCTGGCGAGACGGGTATCATTGGTTCCTCGTAATAAGGTTGATCACACCTAGTATGCCACATGATGGAGGATCATGTTGTACGTTGTTCACTTGGTGAGGATGAGTCAGGGGATTATTTAGGAGTCTAAGAGGATTGGGTCCTTTGTGATCTGATAGGGGATTTTGGAAAATCCTTATGTTTTAATTTTGCGGGGCTAAAGGTTTTGCTACCTGAATAGTACCCCTATCAATTAGGTCTTGAACTTACCCATGGAAGGAGTGACACGAATCAATATTATGGCCATACTGCCTATGGAAAGGATAGAAAAGCTGCTCGTTATAGTCATGAGGCTTGGATGAATTTGGATCCAATGGGCGGATCTCAGGTATAATGAGATGGTTTTCCTCGTACAATCTATGGAATAGGATTGGTAATGGTTTGGGTAAGGGTGTAAAGTTGTGTAGTGGACCCTATGGACATATGCCTTGATATTTTTGTGGTTGAGATAGAGCAAGAGCATTAGCTTAGAATTCTTATGGCTGCAGCGTATAGGGTGGAGGGGTCGATGCTAGTGCTAGGGTAGCAGTTGCGACTTGGTTGGCTTGCGGTGGTCGTGGGTAAGTTTTATTTGGTGTGGGTCTGTTGAAGCGAAAGTTGGAGTTATAGTTGGATTTGGCTCTCAAATTAATCTTCCCAGACTGAACCTTAATGTATTCGATTAATTTTTCTTGAGAGATGGCATCTTCAAAAGTATGACATTGGTGAATTTGAAGGGATGTGGAAATGTGTTTGTGGCAACTCTTGGAAAAGAGTTTCACAAGCTCTGAAGTGGGGAGGTTATGGGTGAGGTCATGGATAATCACTCTCCATATGGAAATGAACTTAGTAATGGGTTCATCATCCACCTATCATAAGGCGTAAACATTAGAAAATGTGGTCTTCTTCTTGATGTTGATGGAAAAGTGTTCGAGGAAGGAATTGGCCAGTTTTTCAAAGGTATATAGGATATGGCATGGGAGAATGTTGTACAAATCCAATGTTGGCCCAGTAATGGGTTACTACTATGAAGCTGGTAGTAGGAGCAGTGGTAATTGCTCACGTGCTCTCTAGGATCTTCCTTACCAATATACTTGTCAAATTTTGGTATTTTGAAGCAATAGGGATAGGGAGGAATGGGGACTGATGGGTGAACTGGCTCATTATGTAGTTCATCATAACAAGGCTTTTGTGGCCCGTAGATAGAGTTACGTAGGTTCAACATCTTGAATTCATCATGTAAGAATTGAAGTTTGGGTACCATAGGAGTAGAGGTTTTAGCTAGGGTAGGCTAACCCTGTGGATGTGGCAGATATTGGTATTGTTGTTCTTCACAATCCTATGGGGAATATTATTGTGCCTGATTGTGATAATGCAGGTATTGGGTGACATGTGATGTCATGTCTAATGGTGCACTAGGTTGTGGGGTAGGTGTTTGTTGAGGATAATAGTGTTGTGACTTGGAAACATGTAGTTGTGGCATGGGTACTTGTTGGGTTGGAGCATGTTGTAATGGTGGGTTCATAGGCGATGATGACCAAGCTGGGGGATCTGTAAAGAATCTAGGTGCAACTGGTAATGGTGTGGGTTTTAGATCTACTGGTACTAGGGGTATATGAGTCAAACTATCAAAGGATGGGATCTGTCTTTGTCCTGGAGAGTAGTTCACAGGAAAGATAAACTATGTAGAATAGCCTGGCTGAGTGGGTGGGTAATCTATAGGTATCGGTCCATAGGTAGGATGGATATTGGTAGTATAATCCTAAAAATGAGGAGGTGGTGGTATCCTAAAGGTCTCCATAGATAAATGTGGCTTTGAAGGTTGGGTATCGTACAGTCTGGATACCTGGGAGATTGGTGGGAAAGCTATCAAAAATTTGGGATAAGCTATCAAGGTAGGAGCTTGGGTTGAGCGAAAAGTGTATGTGTACACTCCCTCTTGGGTTTGTGCATCTTTCTCTTTAAGGGTCGATTGGTAGATGCCTTTAGATATGGTGAAGAATGGCTCTTGGGAAGATGATGGTTGGTACTCTTGTGAAGAGTATGGGTGTGAGGTTTGAGAGAATGCTTGCGGTTCCTACTAGAAAAGGATCTGTTGTGTAGTTTTGAAGGATAGCTTATGGATTTCTATAGCGAAGGAGGATGAGTCAGACACCATTCCTATAGTAGAGGAAAATTATGTGACCTTAGGATGGGTACAGTTTAGGAGAGAAGAGTCATTCTCAAAAATATATTGAGATAGATTCTGGAAGAAGGGATGTGCAAATATGGGTGAAGTAGGTATGACCTCCTCGTCTATGGTAAATAATGGAGGAGGTTTTACCAATGCTATGTAGATTAAATGGTCATAGATTATGGTTGGTGTATTAGGTTAGTATGGGGCTGATAGGAGTGGGTAATCCTTTGCGAGTGAATTAGCAAGGGATTCACTCAAGGTTAAAACCTCATCACGAGGCATCATGTGTGTGATTTGTACATCAGATTCTATGTGTGAATCAAATGTATCTTTGGTCTTCCTCTTCATGATTGAAGGAGTAAGAGTGGAGTGACTAGAGGAAGGGGGACTCCATTCCTCCATAAAGTGTGTTTTCTCATGCACTCTACTATGGGTGACCATAGGCATAATAGCATGGGTAAAAGAGGTTTTAGGAATAAACCCTATGTGATATAGACTCAACGGTATCTAATGTAAATGTAAAATAAGTGACATGCTATGTGTAGCAATACAATATATAGTGTACTATGTTTATACTGATTCATGATCATGCAAACAACAGTATACCGGAATCAATTCTAAATGCTAAAAAATTAGAAGTGTTTTTTCATTTTATGTGTTGTAATGTTGATACTCCCTGTGTAGAATCAAGGGTAATGGAGTGGATACTCTAGCAAATCGAGAATGTTGTCAATATAAAACCTCCTACAACACCCAAATATGCACAACATGGAATGGTATCGCAACATGCAAACGATGACATGTATGGAAGGTATGGTAAAATGATATCCTAAAGGGGAAGAACCCACTATGCTAAAGTGAGTTCACTATATCCTCTCATAAGAAGAGGTGGCACTATCTATGATGTGCTAGGCATGGTTGGCATACCCCATGATTTTGCTTTACCCTTGGATGGGCTTGGTCAAGAATGATAGTTATCAATTCCATAAATTATACTAGCCTTGTGGATGAATGCTGTAATCCTATCCCACTCCGTACGAAACCACTAGTGATGAAATATAGTGCCCAGTCACAAAAGTGGGGGATTTTTCAGTGATGAAATCTATAAAACTGCTCCTATGTGGCTGCTAGGTGTCTAGGGGTGAGCTTATGGAGAGTGAAACTCAATCCACACCAGTATCGAGCAATGTATTGAGGATGAAGTCCAATATCACCACTTGTTTAAATACCACATGAGTGTGTGTGGGTTTATGTTTTGCTAACAGTGTATGCAAGGTAAGAATCTAACCAATTGCCTTTTCGAAAGAAAACTTATCCTAATGCCCTTTTGAAAGCAAATGATTAGATAAATTATATTCTTTGCAAATAAATGGTCTAGCCTAAATGCATTTGTGAAGCAAAATAATCTACTTTGTAAAACATGAAAATATGTAATCCACGTGTATGAAGTAAAAGGGGATTAAGAAACCCTGATTTAAGGTATAGATTACAATATGATTTAGAAATTAGATGACATAGAAGAAGGGGATTATGAAACCCTAAGTTTAACCATTAGAATGTACACTTATTTTAGCAATAGATGTTATAAACAAAGGGGGAAATAAGGTAGGCTTGTACTACATGCAATCAACTAAAGGAAATGTAAATTTATTTAAAAATAAATTTTAAGAACTTGCTGGAAAGTTGTAGGTCTTTAAACTTTAGAGAAATTTAATAATCCTATGAACTTGAAATGAAAGCAAATTTACACCTAAAAATTGTTATTTAACTAGTGCATGCTTTTTGCTTTCAAAATATTATAGAACAGAGGTGTAAAATAAGGCATACCTACATTATGATTCTATGGGGGATTTTCTTGGCCCCTGAAAGAGTCACCCCTATGGATTTGGAGATTTTTGAGGCTTCTATGATCAAATCGCCACCCAGGGGGTGCATTCGGTTTTGAATGCTTAGATCTAATATCTGACAATTCAAAAGGCCTCTAGAGGTTACAGGGAGGTCTGAGATAGCAAGATCTTCATATTTTGGGGCTCTAAAACACACTTCACCACCCAAGGGGTAAATTGGTAGCAATTTCATGGGGTGGGGGGTGAATCAGTTGCAGAGGCTTCAAATCAGGGCTCTGATGGCCTAGGGTGGTTCCTAGGGTTTTGGAGGTCTCTTTGGTAGACAAATTTGGTACCTGTAAGACACAAAAATAGAGGATAATGTCATATTTATAAAACAATTAATCTAGCACTATCCATTATGGGACTCCCACTAGGTGTTCTAGAATGAAACAGGTAGAAAATAACATTTGATAATTTAACACAAAACACAATGATGCATTAAACAAAGAAATTGTAATTTCATTGATATTAAGAGATATGTGTTACAAGAGGGACATGATGCCCTTTATCCATTTATTTTCCTAACAATATTACAATCAATTTGATGTCTTCTTCAATAATCCCTCAGTGTAGGTGGGTTTCTTTGTATGTGGGCCACCGTTGGGTTACTATCTATTTGATTTTGTTATTCCTCTTCAGATTTGATAAATAACCTTTGAAGAACCTACAAAAAGGGTTTTAGTGTGATGGAGGGATTTCCTTAGTCAGGCCCCATATTTATGAAGATGAAATGACCATAAAAATAGAACAAAAACTGAAATAAATTGTATAGGAGGTGATAAAATAGTAAAATAGAGCTTACTTGCCAATTCTGGGGTGATTTGGGGTCTCTAGACCCAATTTGCCACCCAAGGGATGAACTTATGCCAGATTCACGAGGCAAGGGGTGATATGAGTTGTAAGGTCTCTTTTGCAAAATCCCTCTAGTAGATTGATTCCTAGGCAGCTGGGGTGCCTTTGTATACTATTGAAATCTGACTGTGTGCATCAAAAATTGATTGTTCAATGTTCACTTTCCATTTCTATATATTTTCTGTGTTTGTTGAATTTGGGAGAGAGCGGTAATTAGGGGTTTAGGACCCACTATTTATAAGCAAAGGTAAGGTGTAGGGGGGGTTTATATAGATTAAACATAGGTTTGATTTTGACTAGGGTTAGGTTAGGAAATGTAATGTGGCAACATCACATTCCTTATGGGAAATATTCCATCCTCACACATGTGTGAGGATGGATTAGGGCTAATCCTGATTAGGTGGTCTTAAGTCAATTTAGGACATGATTAAAGAAATATCCTAAAAAACCCTAATTTCACACATGTGGGAGGATGTAATTAGTGTTAATAAATATTAAGGGTTATTTTAATCAAATTTTCCCTAAAAAGGTGACTTAAGTGAAGTCAACATTAAATTAGATTTTTGGAATTGACTTATTAATTGTTTTGGTCAACTAATACCCTATGGAGGCCATTGAATGCAAATAGGCTATCGTATGATATCCCAATACACTGGATGTGATTTAGAAGTCTTATTAGGGTTTTGGACCTAAAAGCCAATGAAGTAGTATATGGAAGTCTACATATTGCTATGGAAAACTATGGTAATCTATGCATTACTACGCATGACTACACATAACTACACCTAACTATGCATGACTATGATAGCCTACAATGGCCTAGGGATGTCTGGAATCACCTATAGATATGGAGAAGTAGCAATGTGTGACTTTTGGGTGTCTACAGGTGGATCTTGTTATGTTGTTGGCTACTATTGACCACAACCATCACCTCTTCCCAAGCTCACTATCGCTCCTAGTCTATTCAACTCACCTCTCCCTAGAGGTGGTCTACATCTTCTCATACCACATCCCTCTCCATATATATAGGGCTCAATGCACTCCTCAATACCTCAATATTCTTTACCCTATCCTCTTAGAGCAGGTCCATCTCCCTCTATAGGGTCACTATATGCACCTTTAGTACATCTATATCCCTCCTTATGTCTTCCTAAACTATGGTCTTACTCAAGCTAGCTAATTTTGATGTAGAGACCTCTTTGATCCCTTTTCTTTATCTTGTAATGGCCATCATAAAGGAAACTTGTGTCACTCCTTCCTCCTCGGTCCCAGTAGTAGTAGTGGAAGTATCGACTATCTCTACTCAAACCTATGCATGTCTCTACAATGGGACCTCTTTTCCCTACCATTGTCACTTTATGGAGTGTCAATCGGTCTCTTATATGTTGGCAATTTTGGGTATTTTGGGTACATTGCCTTTGCTCAAGTATATAAGTTGTCATTGATGTCAAGAAGCTTTTGAAGGAATTTGATTTGATGTCAAATAATTTGTTTTGATGAAGGTTACGGCATGACAGTTTCAAAGGTCTTTTGCAAACCCCAAGCTGACAGGTTCGAAAGAAAGTAAGTTGGAAAAGTGTCACGATATCGCGACATGTCGCATTTTCGTGACTTAAGCAGGAGAGAGAAAGCTTTTTAGAAAAGTGTCGCGATATCGCGACATGTCGCATTTTCACGACTTAAGCAGGAGAGAGAAAGCAAGTTAGAAAAGTGTCACGATATCGCGACATGTCGCAGTTTCACGACTCAAAGAGGAGAGAGAATGTACGGAGTCAGAAATGTCATGATTTCATGACATATTGCAAGGAAGGTTGTACGGACGAAAAAGTGTCATGATTTCATGACATGTTGCAGGAGAGAGAGTCCGAAAGAAAAAGTGTCACGATTTCATGACATAATGCAGAAGAGAGAGTCCGTAGTGTGAATTGTCATGATTTCGTGACAAGTTCGAAGAGAGAGAAAGTAACATGAAAAGTGTCACGATTTCGTGACATGCTGCAGAGTTTGAAGTGAGAACTGTCATGATTTTGTGACATGCTGCAGAGTTCAAAGTGAGAACCGTCATGATTTCGTGACATGCTACAGATGAAAATGTTCCAAGTAAGAACTGTCACGATTTCGTGACATGCAGCAAAGGAAAGGTTTCGAAGTAAGAAATGTCATGATTTCACGACATGTTGAAGAGAAAGCTTACGGATGTAGAAAGTGTCATGATTTCATGATAGATTGAGATGGCAACATACGGTTGGAGAAAGTGTCACGATTTTATGATAAAAATAGAAAGTAGGTCTTCAATAGGAGAAGAGTCACGATTTCATGATAGAAGCAAAATGAAAGAGCATGGAAGAAGAAGCGTCATGATTTCATGACATGTTTCATTTTTGCGAGCGTAAGGCAGAGAAAAGCACAAGGCAGCGAAAGTGTCATGATTTCATGACATGTTCCATTTTCGCTAGTGCAAGCAAAGAAGAGTGCAAGGAAGCGAAAGTGTCACGATTTCGTGACATGTTCTACTTTCATGGGTGCAAGCCGAGAAGAGGTTAAGAAAGCAAAAAGTGTCACGATATCGCGACATGTTGTATTTTCACGGCAGAAGCTACAGAAGAGTTACAGAGGCAATGAAGCCGACAAAGTCAAATTTTAGCCGACGAAGATTAGGGCTTGCAACCGACGAAGATTAGGGTTTGCATTTGTTATAACAGCCGACTAAGATTAAAGTTTTCATCATGAAAATTTTGTTATAAAAGGAGGGTTGTTTGGAGAGTTGAAGAGAGATGGATGTGTTGTTGAAGTGCGACGTTCGCAGATAGTGCGCAGAGCAAGAAGTTCGATCGTCGAGAGCAGAGTGCAAAATTCGATCGTAGTGTGCAGAGTGCATTTCGTCGAATCATTCTAAGTGTGAAAGATCACAAAGGAAGCAGAGTGTGCGAAGACGGTGCCGCTGTGATTGCACAGAGGTGCAAAGGTTGAAGTTCGATCAAGTGCGGCTGTGATTGCGCAAAGAGAGCAGAGGGCGTAGAGAGCACAAAGGGCAAAGACGAATGCGGAGTGCTACTGCTTGAGGATAGAGGTGCATTGGTTCTTTGAGAAGAACCTGAGGACAGATTTGGCAAGTCTTTGAGAAGGCTTGTGTGCAGAGGATTGATTTGTTCAAAGTTGGATAGATCTGATAGATAGAGGAAGACTTGTACTAGATCGATTGACTGTGTTTGGTACAGGTTGTTGAGCTGCTATGGACGTGATCATAGAAGGCAGAGGTCTCTTAGGCTAAGCATTGAGGATAGGAGGTCTTCGGTGGAAAGGAGTTCCATGTGCTAGCAAGAGGTAGAGGCAGTTGATCTTCTGAGGGATCATTTCCAGAGTAGAGGGGAAGGTATCTCCTATTGATTGGGGAAGGTATCTCCTTTGAGCCGAGGCTCATAAACATTGTAATTGGGAAGGATTCCCAAAGAACTTTGAGATAACTTTTAGAGAAAAGTTTTGTGGACGTAGCCCGACCATTCGGGTGAACCACGTTAAAATTGATGTCACTTTGTGGATGATTTTGTGCATTGCTTTGATATTGCTTTGGGTATATTGCTTTACTATTTTGAAATATAAAGGAAAAAGTAAAAAGAGGTCTTATATTGTTCACCCCCCTCTCAGTATAAGCTTGTGTTCTTCAATTGGTATCAGAGCAGGTGCCTTCAAAAAGTTTAACAGCTTGAAGGAAAAGCTAGTAAAGAACACAATGGATTATTCAAGTGGCAATGCAGCACCTATTCTTGATGGGTCAGATTTTGGTCTTTGGAGTGCAAGGATGAAGGTTCATCTAATGGCACTTGGTAATGAGGTATGGGAAGTAATTGAAGATGAGTACACTATTCTTGTACATGGTCCAAATACTAAAGAAGAAAGGCTCCTACATCACAGACAATTCAAAAGCAATGAATGCAATCTTGAAAGGCTTACAGAAAGCAGATCTCACCAAAGTGATTCACTGCAAGACAACTAGTGAAATGTGGAAACAGTTGCAGGTGGTTCATACGAGTGATACAAATTTCAGAAAGGCCAAGTTGAGACACTTCAAAGGTATGTTTGAACAACTCAAGATGAATGATGATGAAAATATTAGTGACTACATGCTTCGTATGGATGAGGTTGTTAACTCCATGAAAGACTTAGGTCTTGAGCTTGCTGAAAATGATGTTTGTGATAAGATTTTAAGATCTCTTCCTAATAGATTTAGTGAAAATATTTCTGCTATTGAGGAAGCTAAAGATTTGGATAAGTTGAAAAAGGATGAGCTCCATAGTATACTTGCAGCATTTGAGTTGAGAACTCAAGTGAAGGTTGATGTCAAGAAAGAGGCGACTTTCAAGGCTACCAAGAAATCCAAGGGTAAACAACTTCAAGAGAGTGATGAGTCTTCTAGTGATGAAGAGGCATATTACGACCAAGAAAGGCAAGTTCTCTAGAAAGCACAAAAGCATGAAAAATATAAGATGTTTCAATTGTGGAAAGTTTGGTCATTATGCTACTGACTGTATTGTTCCCAAGAATGAAAGTGATGAAGATAAACAGGATTCTAAGAGCAAGGATTCTGAAAAGCACAAGCATCATAGAAAGAACAAAGATGAGCACAACAATCAAGGAAAGAGGTATTCTCACAAGCACAAGAAGAGTTTCTACCTAGACAAAGCAAGTAAGTGTTCTAGTAGTGATAGTGAAAGTTCTTCAAGTGATGATGAAAATGAGATGTTGTTCATATCAGAAAAAGAGGAAGAACCGAAACATAGATTCATTATCATGAAATGTCTTAGATGTGGAAATTTTGGTCACCTTGAGGATGATTGTACAAATAATGATTTGGTTTCCAGTATGTATGAGGATGCTTCAGAAAACTATAAGGAAGATGCATGTATGGTTTTTGAAAAAGGTAGCACCTCTAGTGATAAGAAATCTGAAAAAGGCTTTGATGATTCAGAAAGCAAACAAATAAAGGATCTTGAAAGTGAACTTATTAGTGCTCTTAGTGCTTTGAAAAAGGAAAGAAAGAAGAATGCTAGACTCAAGGATAAGTTAGATGAATGTTGTATGGAGAGAGATGATCTTATAGAAAATCTTGATTTCTCTATAGCTAAGACACAAGAACTCAAGGATGAGTTAGAGTCTAAGGTTCTTGAGTATAGTGAGTTGGAACAGAAAATGGCTTCTTTGAAAGAGGAAACTAAAGAGTACAAGGATAAGCTTTACAGGTTTCAAGATAGCTCCAAAAGGGTTAAGTCACTCATCAAAGGTCAAAGAAAAACAACAGATAAAACAGGCCTTGGTTTTGTTAAGCCACACAAGGAACAAGTTGGAGAGTCTAGTAAGAGACTCCAAAAGGAAGAGAGTTCTGATGAGGAAAGTATTTCAGATCATGAGTCCTTGAATGATAGATGCGTAGAAATAGAAAACAGAAATTAGAATGAGAAGAAGAAGTTTTCAGGACCCAAGAGGTCAAATAAAGGAAAATTTCAAGGCAGATGTTTTGCGTGTCACAGGTTTGGTCACATGGCTTCACATTGCATGGCTCAAGTGAAGAAGGTAAATGACAATTTCAGAAGTGCTAGTTTCTTTCAAGGGTATTGCTACTCTTGTCAATAGTTTGGGCACAAGGCAGTCTATTGCGAGGTAAATAACAGGAACAGGTTTGATCAAAATAGGTTCGGCCAGAACAGGTTTGGTCAGAATAGGTTTGGGCAGAACTGGTGGATTCAAAGATCAGGTTTACCTCAGAGAAACAACATCGTCAAGTGTTTCAAGTGCAACAATGAAGGTCATATAATCAGACAGTGTAGAGCTGAAATTCTAGAATACAGGTACAGGAACAGTGGCATGATCAGGTCCAAGGATCAAGGCATGAACAAGAACAGGGGATGAGAACAAGAACAAGAACAGGAATATGGACAAAGAGTTCAAGAGAAGGCCCGACAAGGAAGTTATAGACACTGATGATGATCGATTGCCTAATGGGAGTTTTACTCCCACCCCAAAATTAATCACCTCATCAGGAGGTGGGGGAGGGACTGAGCTAAGAGGCTCATTCTTAGTCCCGAGCCCCAAAGGTGACCCTTTGCCATTGATGACAAAGGGGGAGAGATATGAGTAAGGGGGAGAGCTTCAAAGTGAAGAGGAAAGCTTCAAGTCAGGGGGAGCAAAACTTCAAAGGAAGATTCTCAGTTGTGGGCACAGTTTGTCAGTTGTTAGCACAGTTGGTTTCAGTTTTGGCTCTTGAGAAGTGTTTTCAGTAAAGGTTTGCCATCAATGACAAAGGGGGAGATTGTTGGCAATTTTGGGTATTTTGGGTACATTGCCTTTGCTCAAGTATATAAGTTGTCATTGATGTCAAGAAGCTTTTGAAGGAATTTGATTTGATGTCAAATAATTTGTTTTGATGAAGGTTACGGCATGACAGTTTCAAAGGTCTTTTGCAAACCCCAAGCTGACAGGTTCGAAAGAAAGTAAGTTGGAAAAGTGTCGCGATATCGCGACATGTCGCATTTTCGCGACTTAAGCAGGAGAGAGAAAGCATTTTAGAAAAGTGTCACGATATCGCGACATGTCACATTTTCACGACTTAAGCAGGAGAGAGAAAGCAAGTTAGAAAAGTGTCGCGATATCGCGACATGTCGCAGTTTCGCGACTCAAAGAGGAGAGAGAATGTACGGAGTCAAAAATGTCATGATTTCATGACATATTGCAAGGAAGGTTGTACGGACGAAAAAGTGTCATGATTTCGTGACATGTTGCAGGAGAGAGAGTCCGAAAGAAAAAGTGTCACGATTTCATGACATAATGCAGAAGAGAGAGTCCGTAGTGTGAATTGTCATGATTTCGTGACAAGTTTGAAGAGAGAGAAAGTAACACGAAAAGTGTCACGATTTTGCGACATGCTGTAGAGTTCGAAGTGAGAACTGTCATGATTTCGTGACATGCTGTAGAGTTCAAAGTGAGAACCGTCACGATTTCATGACATGCTGCAGATGAAAATGTTCCAAGTAAGAACTGTCACGATTTTGCGACATGCAGCAAAGGAAAGGTTTCGAAGTAAGAAATGTCATGATTTTGTGACATGTTGAAGAGAAAGCGTACGGATGCAGAAAGTGTCATGATTTCATGACAGGTTGAAGAGAAAGCTTACGGATGCAGAAAGTGTCACGATTTCATGATAGATTGAGATGGCAGCATACGGTTGGAGAAAGTGTCACGATTTCATGACAAAAACAGAAAGCAGGTCTTCAACAGGAGAAGAGTCACGATTTCATGATAGAAGCAAAATGAAAGAGCATGGAAGAAGAAGCATCACGATTTCACGACAAATTCAAGGAGGAAGAGCTCAAAGGCGAAAGCGTCACGATTTCGTGACATGTTCCATTTTCATGGGCGTAAGGCAGAGAAAAGCACAAGGCAGTGAAAGTGTCACGATTTCGTGACATGTTCCATTTTCGCTAGTGCAAGCAGAGAAGAGTGCAAGGAAGCGAAAGTGTCACGATTTCGTGACATGTTCTGCTTTCACGGGTGCAAGCCGAGAAGAGGTTAAGAAAGCGAAAAGTGTCACGATATCGTGACATGTTGTATTTTCATGGCAGAAGCTACAGAAGAGTTACAGAGGCAGTGAAGCCGACAAAGTCAAATTTTAGCCGACGAAGATTAGGGCTTGCAGACCGATGAAGATTAGGGTTTGCATTTGTTATAACAGCCGACTAAGATTAAAGTTTTCATCATGAAAATTTTGTTATAAAAGGAGGGCTGTTTGGAGAGTTGAAGAGTAGATGGATGTGTTGTTGAAGTGCGACGTTTGCAGATAGTGCGCAGAGCAAGAAGTTCGATCGTCGAGAGCAGAGTGCAAAATTCGATCGTAGTGTGCAGAGTGCATTTCGTCGAATCATTCTAAGTGTGAAAGATCACAAAGGAAGCAGAGTGTGCGAAGACGGTGCCGTTGTGATTGCACAGAGGTGCAAAGGTTGAAGTTCGATCAAGTGCGGCTGTGATTGCACAAAGAGAGCAGAGGGCGTAGAGAGCACAAAGGGCAAAGACGAATGCGGAGTGCTACTGCTTGAGGACAGAGGTGCATTGGTTCTTTGAGAAGAACCTGAGGACAGATTTGGCAAGTCTTTGAGAAGGCTTGTGTGCAGAGGATTGATTTGTTCAAAGTTGGACAGATCTGACAGACAGAGGAAGACTTGTACTAGACCGACTGACTGTGTTTGGTACAGGTTGCTAAGCTGCTGTGGACGTGATCATAGAAGGCAGAGGTCTCTTAGGCTAAGCATTGAGGACAGGAGGTCTTCGGTGGAAAGGAGTTCCACGTGCTTGCAAGAGGTAGATGCAGTTGATCTTCTGAGGGATCATTTCCAGAGCAGAGGGGAAGGTATCTCCTTTGAGCAGAGGCCAAAATCTGATTGGGAAGGTATCTCCTTTGGGAGGCTCATAAACATTGTAATTGGGAAGGATTCCCAAAGAACTTTGAGATAACTTTTAGAGAAAAGTTTTGTGGACGTAGCCCAACCATTCTGGGTGAACCACGTTAAAATTGATGTCACTTTGTGGATGATTTTGTGCATTGCTTTGATATTGCTTTGGGTATATTGCTTTACTATTTTGAAATATAAAGGAAAAAGTAAAAAGAGGTCTTATACTGTTCACCCCCCCTCTCAGTATAAGCTTGTGTTCTTCATTATAGTGCTAGATACATCTATTGGATCATGACCTAACACCTCTACATCGATACTAGTGGGGATATCCATAGGTGCATGATAATCCCATACCATATCTAGTACCCGAGAGCCACTCTAATGTCATCCACATCTATATCCATATAAAGTGGGTCATCTAGGTCCCCCTTCACCCATCTTCCCACATCAAGGTCCCCTATAACTCTTGATGGATCCTGATAAACTCATCTATACCATTAGTCACCAAATTTTGGGATCTCTTAAAATATGTTGAGCTATCATTAGACTTGAATAAATCTAAAGAGCTCCATATCTCCCTTATTTGTAGAGACCCACCTCATCCCCCTTGACCTTGGCTAGTTCCTCCCCATACTCATTTCATCCAAGGTGTGGACACCATAGTTGTCATATAGTCTTAGGCTCCTATAACTCATCTATTATTCACCTCCCTAGTGGTAGGTTCCTGATATATACCATCTAGACTCACTCATAGGACCTATACCATTGGTATATTGCTAGCCACTCTAGGTTAGGCAATGGCCCCAGAAGTGCATATGGTCTTTGCACTACTATGTTCTCCTAGCACCACACCTTGAGCAACGTCATATAGACTATACTTGTATGTTGTTTATACATGACATTGTACAATATCTTATACAATCAGGCCAACACATATGGACCCAATAAAATTCTAACCTACTGATCTTGCATATCTACTACTACTCCCACTAGTGCCCATTGTAGATGTTGCCTTCTAGTATGACACATCAAAAACCCTGCTACCACCCCATAGATCACAACCATCAAAGCATCAGTCCCATAGCACCTTGCCATATCATATATTCATATTACACTCTCTCAAACCTGGTGGGCCTAGCCTCCTAATAATATTTACAACATGGCCTACTAACCTTGCACTCTATAAATCACTCTCCTAATGGGAATGCACAAGATGCACCACACATCCTCTAGTGTGAATATCATCTCTCTTATGGGTAATCATAAGGTTGATGATTACAGGTACCACCTCTCTACCAGTGCCATTAGTAGCACTCTAGCTGTCTCTATCTAAGGTATCACCACTAAGTGGTGAAGCCTCAATACCTCCAAGGTACCTCTCTCTGCCTATGAGTGGCCATATAGCTCGACCTCCAAGAAGCTCGGTCGTCACTCGTGAATCTCTAATATAGCTTGTTGCATCCACAAACATAATAAATTTTTCCATAAATTCACTATGCACATTAATAATTCATAATTAATAACTTTTAGCTTTTCAGCTTCTTTTCTTGCTAGTTTGCTTTTTCTTTTCTTTTTTCTACAAAATTGTGCTTGCTCAACTTTAGGCATGATTTTTTTTTCTCCCTTTTGTCAAAATTGTACCCCTTTCTTCTAAGGCATGATTTCATGAACTCATACCTCATTTTTATGGGGTATGATTTCATTCTTTACCATGAACTAGGAAAAATCATGATTGTACCACGAAATTGTGCTTGGGTCACCTATGATGATTTTTGGATAAAATTGAAAAAATTATTAAATAAGACCTAAAATCTAACCTAACATAATCTATAGGGATTATTTTAGTCTTTACCCATACTTCCTCTACTATTACATTGGCCTCACCCATTGAAATGACTAAATGATGTGTGGGAAACACCATTTTCTCCTTTTTTCAAGAGCCATTTTCTTCTTCTTCGCACGATGAAAATGAATTAGGGTTTTCACCTTTTTGCATTTTTATTATTTTTTTCTACTTTTCTCCATTTTTTTATTTCACTCTTATTTCTTTTGCATCTACCATTTTGATTTTCATCAAGAATTTTGCATTCCTTCTGAATCTTGAGGGGGCACCCTGGCCATAGAGGTATTAATGTCCCTAGTGCCTCAATTTGCCTATAAAAATAAGAAAGTGTACAAAATGACCCTATTTTTGCACCACTCCTTATTTCTAAACCAGCCACTCCATTTTTTGTTTGTTGTCCTCTACCCATAGGTGTCTACATATTTCTTTGATGCATTTAGTAGGCCATAAATGCATCAAAGAGGAGGAAAAATGTAGATGCAAAAAATTGACCCACTCGAGTGAGTTATTTTTCCTATATCCTTAGAGAGACCTTAAAACTTTCCTAAAGAATTTTTGGGTCTCTATCCACCTTCCTTTCCTTTATTTTCTCCTAGTTTTGGTGAAATTGTGATCAACCCTTATGGGCGTGATTTTACCTAGCTAGGGTTTTTGTTAGAAAACCCTATTTTTTAAATTAACTTCTTTGATGTCAATTCCCATTAGGTTTTATCACACATATTTGTTTCAAATCCCTTATAAATAGAGGGTTTGAAGCCTTATTTTCCCCTAGAACAAGTTTTAAGAGAAGTTCTAAAAGAGTCATAATATAAGCAAGAAGTGCCTAATTGCTAAAAGTGCCAAGTGATCTATTGAAGCTTTTTAATCTTTGTGGAGTTCTCTTCTACTACATTGACTATGTGTTGCTACCCTTGGTGGATAAGTGTTGAAGCCCTAAGGAGGAGTCTACTATATTGGAGGTATTCATCCTTTACCTACTTTTTTTTCTACCACTAGGTTTTTTCGATCATTTGCATTTATATACTATTAATTTCACATCTTCCATTATTTCATCTAATTTGTTCTATTTATTTTAATTTATATTGTAAAATTGTGCCCCATAATTATAGGGTGTGATTACATCAGTAGCAAAATCATGGCTAGCATAACCTTATTAAGATATTTTGTGCATATGCATAACCCTATTTTGGATGTAATTGGTATAGTTTTGTAGGATTTTGTACCTACAGATAACTGAGTTGGCCTATGATGGTCTATGATGGCCTATGATTGAGAATGTGCAACTTTTAGGTGTCCATATTTTACCTCTTTTTGTACTATATTGTGTGGAACACATTTTAATATAAAAATGTGATGGGAGAAAGTAGAATATGAAGAAGGAAAAAGAATGGGATCTAATCAAAGGTATGTAGCCACTTGAAGTTTGACCATACAACATTAATCAATAGCAAGGATAAGAAGGAAAAATAATGGAATCCAATCTAAGGTATGTAGTCGCTTGAAGCATGACCATACAACATTGATTAATAGCCAGTAGAAGAAGGGGAAATAATGGGATTCAATCAAAGGTATGTAGCCGCTTGAAGCATGACCATACAACATTGATCGATAGCCAAGAAGAAGAAGGGAAAATAATGGGATCCAATCAAAGGTATGTAGCCACTCAAAGTGTGACCATACAACATTAACTGGATGTCAAAGGGAAAGAAGAGAGAAATAAAAGAAGAATAAGAGGAAAGAAATAAAAATAATGTTGGTGAACATAAATGGATGATTGTGAATGCAATACTATGATTTTGCTGAGTCCATATTACATTTTCAATGCCATACCAGTTGCTTGAGAATGGTAACTTTTTATTTCTTTGATTTTGTGACCATATCAGTGTGGTCCAAAAGTATGAATAGGACAAAAGCCTATCTAAATATTTGTTGTTGATTGATTTCTAAGAACATGGTGACAAGTTTCAAACCATTTGAGCTAAAGAGATATTTGGATTATTCAAACGTGACTAGTTTAGAGTGGTCGAGAAATCATTTTTCAAATGTTGTGCTAGGATTACATCAAACATATCATTCATTATGTACTCAATGTACTTGAATGCTTATATTGATTTCTCCATGTAAACACATAGCTCTCATGATATAACTCATGTCTAGTTGAGATTGAGATTATTTCGTAAGATAATCTTCAGCAAAAAATTCATAGACACATGTGCTACTTGCACTTTTGTATTTTTAGTTGTGTGGTTGCATGCAAAGCTAAATTTGGATATGAATACCACCTCAAATGAGGAACCAACAATGAGGTGAATGAAATGTGGTGATTTGATGATGTAGTGATTGATAAGATACAAATGCATGATAAAAAAAATAGTGAAAAAACATTTGAGAGGATAGTTTAGGAGGGTTCCTAGGGTTTTGGAAGATATTTGCATGTGTAGACACCAAAACAACACCAATCTGATCAAGTGGCTACAAGAACTGACCGAATTGGCATACATAGCCCCTAGGGCAGCCCCTAGAGGTTAAACAGTGGTCCTAACCACTCCCAAAGTAGTTTTGGAAGGTCAAATGTCAATTTGGAACCTTTCAAGAACCTTGCTCCTTACTCGTTCCACCCTAGGGTGATTAGAATGCTATTTTCCCCACCCTGGGATGATTAGAAGCCATCACTCCAGGGTGGGATGAATAATAGGTTTGATAGGAAAAAATTCAAACCTTGACAAATGGCAGCACAGATCCGCCACTCAACTCCACCTTCAATTCATGGGAGTGTGAGTGAGCATTTGAAAGCTCAAAGAGGCAGTTATAGAGGCAGTCATGGAGCCCTTAATCAGGGAGGAATCTTCTCTTCCCTAACAAGGCATGATGGCCAAGTGGCACCTCTGGATGCACATTCAAAGTAGACCTTCAGGTATATAAAATGGTGAGTTTTATCAATGGAGTGTTGTCGAATTATACCCTCACCCCCATTGTGCTTCCTACATCATTGATCTCTATTTTGGAAGGGAGGTTATCAGGTGAATATTAGGAGCGCAATCCAAACCCAAAACCCAAACAATTGGCCACAATCCCACACCCAATTTGACTACACAACCCCCTAGGATTTTTTGGACCCATCCCAAGTGGATTGGTGTCAAAACCAAGCCCCAAACGGTGGGCATCCTACCCCCGGGCGCCCCCCGCACTATTGCAGTCCTAATCGCCCCACCTTGGAGTGATTAGAAATATACAAATAATTTATCTATTGTTTCTTTTGCATCTTGTTTTATGTCATTCCTATATGCTTCTATTCAAATTTCATTCCATTCTAATAAGTTTTGACTGTGTTTTCATTGTTTTATGCTTTCACTAACATACAAGGAGCGCCTTCAGATATAGGGTGATCGGGGAAGAATATGTAGAATCCTTCCTTCTGGGTCATCTCAAAATGCCCCATTTTACCTAACCCCAAGTTTCCAGGTGTTTTGGAGGCCTCTAGATGGGACATTTTGGAGGTCACTTTCGGGCATTTTATGACAGTCCTAATCGTCCCACCCTGGAGCGATTAGAAATCTATAGTAGATTTCTCGACTGTTCCTTTTGTAGTGTGTTCATGATGATTTTTACATGCTTCTATTCAAGTTTCATATTATTCTAATATGTTTTGACCACTATTTTAATTATTTCATGTATGCATTAACCGAAGGCCTTGGGGATTACATGTATCCCTCCATCCACATGTGCTATTAATCGTTTGTTATTTCTTTCAACATGGGATATTGAAACTAGAGGGGAATAAAGGAACTAAAAATTCATTCACATAAGTGGTAGTGATGTTTGGCCCACCCACTTCAAACTTGGGCACACAGAAGATCCCAAAGTGAAGCGTACCATCCGTTGGTGTAACAATTGTATCGAATGCTCCTAGCTCCTAAAAATGGGGGAGACGTATTGTAACCTGATCTCAAGAAAAATTAATAAAATAGGCTACACTTTACTTTTTCTTTACATCTCGTTTCATTCATGCTTCGCTTTCCCTTTTCATGCACTTGTTCTTTGTTCATTCGTAGGACTTAGTGTTACATCTGCTTTTGTTTGCATCACACCTGGTGTGCCTGTGATTCTGTATCCAAGTGCTTTTAGTGGTGATCATAGTGGGAATCTGTCCCCTAATTTTGGGATCAAATTTTTGATCAAAACTTTATGTTTTTTCTTGCAGGTGTTAATCCTTCAGGTGTTGGACTGCTGCTTGTGCCACCCTGTGATGAATATAGACTAGAATTCGTGCCACCCAGGGACGAATAGGCATTCGTCCTACCCTATGATGAATACAGATCTTCTATTCATCCCACCTTGGGATGATTAGTTCTATGTGTAGTTTTTGAGCAAAAACTCAAGGGCATCTGGTGTGGGTAGAGAAGTGGTAGGTTTTTCTAAGCATTCTTTGTAATTATCTGTCTCTGTTTCTGTGATTTTTCTATTTTCTTTGCTTGCATAGAAAATTTTACTGCATGTTTTCTTTCTTCGCACAAGTAAAAATAACCACACACACCACGTTATAATATAAACATCAAGGATTTGGTCGTAAAAACCCAACACTTGATCAAGACCAACGGTGGATTTCATCACCACCTTGGCTTGAATTTTGCATACATAACCTCGATTGCGACTATTGCTAGACATAAATCCTGATGAAAGCTGACCAAGTGTAGTTGGGGTGATTCCAAGCACATGAGGAGAAGTCTTCTATGGTAGGTATCAAAAACAGAGTGATTCCCCTTTCGTACCACCTATGTTCCATATACTGTTCTGCTCTCACATACCAATAGTTTCCCTCACATAAGGGCGGGTATATTGAGAGGTTCGGTATAATGGCCTGGCAGTGGTATATTGAAGGGGTGACCATTTTGGGAGACATAAGAGCCCTCAAAATTTTCATTACAAGGTTTTACACAACAAAAATCAAAACACACTAAACCAGATTTAGGGCACACCTTTAATCTATAAACGAGATAATCATTTCTTTGATTGTGTGGTCCTTTTTGTTTAGTGTAGCAAAAAAAAAATTCATAAAAGAGGATAAAAATCTACATATATTTTAGAGGACCACCACCATGGTGTACACCCGTATCCAAGCCCAATCATGGGCAGAAGCTAGGGAATGTGTACAAGGGGGCACAAGTCACCTCCGTTATAGCTCCAAGGACTTGGTCATACCACCTTGGCAGCCTGACCCCCAAAATAGTCCACATCATACCATGACGGAATAGGACTATAGAGGCACCCCTTCGAGGGGCACTCCCATTCAACACAGACCCTTTCAGGAGGATTACATACATAGGAAGACCCCCTTAGACACTCATTATGAGTGGCCACCATGTGAGGAAGCGCTATAACAACATAGGATGCATAAAGAGGGGGCACATGATTATATCATTCCTCCTCTACCCCTAATTACCGTCATAAATAATATGCCAAATCTAGAGTGCAAGGCTCTTCAGACAGGGCGAGCCAACTCTGCCTGCCCCTTTCACATAGATGAAAGAGAGCACGAGGAAAACCACTATATTCCTCAATACATAGTGCGGGAGCAATGCGCCTCCACACCTGCTATTTATCAAGATCACCTACTAAGGCCAAAGCCTCGGGTGAATGTTGCTAACCTCGACAGAGGGAAGTGACCTATAGAGATCTTAGATCACTATGACCGAGATAGATATGTAGGGGAGGCATCTAGGCCTCCTAGACCTATGACGGTGGAACAAATTGACTTGGCATTTGCCAAACATACCGCCTGCCAAGCACAAATCACACAGCTTGAGCAAGATCAACAATAGTTAGAGTGCCTGTACCGTCTTAGAAAAGAGCACATTCAATATCAAATAGATGAGTTGCTCGACAACACCATGCATGAGAGTATTCCAACCCATCACACACATAATATAGAGCTTTATGAGAGGCCCAACCCCTTGGTGCGAGACAGGTCTCCATGACCTTATCAAGTGTTGCCTCTGAGACCTCCTAGACTTGAGCAGGAGGCCACCCCTAGAGCCAATGATGGACACCCTCCTCGAGCACCCACCCAAGTTTATAGGTCACACCCAGGAACTCCTCAAGAAGCCTATGAGGAATTCGAGCAAGAAGAAGAGTGGGCTCAAATGCCCTACCAATGTAGGGGGGCGCTATCTGGCTACCCCTCCGTAGGCCTCAAGTTCCCTGCAACTCGCAATGAGAACAAACCAAGGAGGAAGAGATAAAATATTCCGATGCATACAAAGAGTTGCTAGAGCACTTAGAGTCTGTGGATACCAAGAATTTTGGGTCCCAAAAGCACACTTTATGCCAGCTCCGCAATCACCGTGTGCATCCTTCAATGTCGGCACCCCCATACCCTAAACACTTCAAAATGCCTCAATTGGCAATCTTTAGAGGGGATGAAGATGCCCAAGAGCACGTGACAATATTCCTAAGTCAATGCTTTGGCATTCATGACAATGATGATTTGCTTCTAAGAACATTTATAACCATGTTCGCAGGCCCTACCTCGGATTGGTTTACCCAATTGTCGAAGCATAGCATCAGCAACCTAAACTAGCTAGTGGACGCGTTCCTCGAATGTTTCATCTTCAACACCAAGAAGAAGGCATAATTAAGTGACCTAGATAGCCTTAGGAAGTATGAGGAAGAGACAATGGTGGCTTATGGAAATGAGTGGAGGACGTTGCTTTCAAAGCTTCCTTACCTCCCTCCTATGGCCGACCTAACCCAAATGTTCTCAAAGAGCTACCTAAGGTTGATCTTTGTGCTATTGTAGCTGTAGCAATATGCCACTCTCGAGGAAGCTCTGGTGCAAGCCAGAATAATTGAGGAGATCAAGATACAGGATGGCGAGATTACCAAGCCATGCAAGAAAGAGTGGGCCAAAAATACCAAAACTGGGTCTGCGCAACCGAAACCCACTACAGTCAATCAGGTTGCCATAAACATACCAAATCCTACATAGATGACACAACCCCAAAAGGCTAATTATTAGGCAGTCCCTCTTGACAGCTATGAGAAGTAAAATCATAGGCAAGAGCAAAATCAGCAGTGTCACCCTAGGTGACAATTCACACCCTTCACAGAGTCTAAAGACTCCTTGTTTGACCGTTTTTCCATGGCAAACTTGATAACCTTCCAAAAAGTTGACCCGTAGACCCCAACGTGCCAAAAACCAAGGGCTATAGGGAAGACATATATTGTAGATTTCACCAAAAGAAAGGACATGACCTTTACGCATGTTGAAAGTTCAAAATCTTAGTGCAGGACCTAATAGACAACAAAACGCTAGCGGTGGATAATCCCGTAGCACTAAGCAACCAATAGATGGAGGTCTTCAAAGACCCCCTGCCTGTCCATGATGCACAAGAAAAGACTCTACAGGTCAATGAGGTGACACAAAACTACCCCATTCAGGGGTATGTAGGGATGATAAGAATTGTGACATGGAACAAGAGGTACCCAAGTACAATTGCCCATGTTGTAGCTACATGAGAGGTTCCATCAACGTCACAACCTCAACAACACCCAACGCAACCTCCCCTGCATAGACCAGTGGCCATGATTCGGACTAAACTTACCCAAAGTTTAAGGACCATGTTGGCTAGGCTCTCCATATATGAGCTCATCCAACAATCACCACCCCATCGAGAGGCTCTAATGGAGATACTCAAAGCCATCAAGCTACAGCCCCATGAAGCAAACTCTTTCAACAACTTTGTGGGACATGTAAAATGATGTACAAAACTAGTCATCACCTTTAGAGAAGACAAACTAAAATCGGTGACTGGTGATATGGCGGATCCACCCCTACACGTCATTTCGTAGGTCAACGAGATTCCATTTAAGAGGGTGTTGGTGGACACTGGCTCATCCATCAATATAATCACAATAGCGACATTGAAACACCTCAAGTTTCCAGCATCTCACATTGTGGCCTCCACCTATACTCTTCGAGCATTCAATGACGCGATATGCTTGACGGTTGGCACAATTGTCCTACCCATCCAAGTGGGACAAAATACTATTCCTACATTGTGCCACATCTTGGAAGGTGAGATGGCCTACAACATCTTGTTGGGTCAGCCTTGGATCAGGGACATGAAGTGTGTCCCTTCGATAGTCCATCAATGCATAAAGTACACATATAAAGGGCAAGTGCATGTAGTCTCGATAGACTTAGAGCCCTTCAAGTATCGCAATATGGTGCAACTGATGACACAATCGACCCTCCCATAGACACATTTGGAATTTCAATTGAACCCATCCAAATAGGGTCTAATTCTGCATACATCGCCGTTGTTAAGTCCATCAAATCACCAAAGGGACCCATCTTCATCGTCTGGTCCTTCACCAACGACACCACCTATGGTGGCCACACTGAAGGACAATGAGAAGAAGCCCCTAGAAGAGATACCACCATTGGTATCAACCATCTCTACCATTGAGATGGCCAATACGGGTCTGGGGGAGTACCTAGTGCGGAACATTATAGCAACACCTACGTTGGAATCCATGCAGGACATGGGGAGACCTCGCCTCCCCATCGACACTATTGTCCCTTTCGACTACCCACCAAATCAGAAAAATTTTGTATATGGGGGCCTCAACAATAGTGTTTAACCTTACTTGCAAGAAGAAGAGGACGAATAGCCCTTTGCTAAGAACGTTAATTATCTATCCAACCCAGACTTCGCTTTGAAATATCTTGGCCAATGTAATTGGCATGGATATGGGTTGGGCAGATATGAACAAGGGGTGCATGTTCTTTGTCAACCAAGATATCAGATGCCATACGATAAATCAAGAGTAGGGTTCAACCACCCTCTACCCCTTGACCTCTTGGTAGAAAACATGCAAGGCCTAGGGCTAGGCAACAAGGATGGGTTGGCATAAGATCCATATGCCAATCCTAACACAACATACACATTGGGGTATTATCTCCCATTGTTAACAACCAACCTTGTGGGCCTCAACAACCCCTTCCCTTTGATTGAGAAAGGGGAAATTTCAAGAACTTGCCTCCAAGAGGGATATAGAAAAGATCAAGAAGGATGTTCAGAAGATGAGACAGAGTATGAGGTAGTACCTTGGGACCCTTTTGAGTCCGATAGCAATCACTCACAAGTGATGCCCATAGATGACTATCAGGAAAAATTCATGGTGATGTTCCCCTTGAATTATCCAATCGAGCAAATGCCACCTCAAGAGAATCAGGTCCTCCTGGAGAGAGCGAAACAACCCCGATGGGACCAAATTAACTTGCTCGAGCAGAACGAGCCTCACATACTGCAAATAGTTGTCGAAGCCAATGAATGCCTATGGATATCTGATAGTGATTATGAATATTAGACTAATATGGCATATCTCAACATATGTAGCAGTAGCAATACCCCATGGACATTGATGACATGTTTGAATAGCTAAACATGGGGCCAAGGCATAGGTGGCATTTTAACCAAGTACAGTTGGACCATGTACTACACCTGCCACTTAAGGCATACAGAGAGCACCCTCTACCCAGAGACCCTATAGAGCCATCAGTGCCAAGGGTAGACCTTGTCCTTCTATCCACACATAGGGCCGATCCATTTGTGCCAATACCCACAGATCCAGATTTGGAGCACAAAGATCACCAAGGATGTTCGATTCACCACCCATGTGGTAATGGAGACCAAATTCACTTCATCAACATGATCTCCATTGAATTAACCACCCCCATCTACAATACAACTGATCCAACATGACCATTGTATCTAAACCTAGATGCCATAGACTAGGATCATGCTAACTCACCATCATTCCCATCAGAGTACTGGCCTTGAGGTGAGATTCTTCATTTCACCCTAGGACCAACTCAGGATATCTTCCACGCTGAAGAGGAACCTAACATTCCAAATGTAGATCTAAATTTAGCAAATGATATCCACCTAATCCCAAATCCACACTAGTTGGAGGATGGGTCCCACATGTCAGTTGAAGATACGTCTGACGTAGACATCGGCTCTGATCCAATGAATTCACAAATCATCAAGCTGGGGGTAATTCTATCCCCCAAATAGCAAGGCAACTACATTACCCTTCTAAAAGATAAGAAGGAGGTTTTTGCATGGTCCTACAAAGACATGTCGGGGCTAGACCCACAACTAGTCATGCATAATCTAATGCTTGATCCGACAATCAAGCCAGTCAAGCAAAAACTACGTAAGATGCACCCAACAATGGCCTTAATGGTAAAATACGAATTACAAAAGTTGTTGGATGCACAGTTTGTCATCTGCGTGGACTACCCACAATGGTTGTCCAACATGGTACCCATCAAGAAGTCGAATGGGAGGATTTGCATATGCACTAATTTTTGAGATTTAAACAAAGTGAGTCCCAAGGATGATTTCCCCTTTCCTAGCATTGACGCATTGGTAGACGCTATAGTAGTCCACAAAATGCTTTCCCTCATGGATGATTTCTTCGAGATACAAATAGATTCATATCAATCTTTATGATCAACTAAAAACAACGTTCACAACACCTTGGGGGACATTTTGTTATAAGGTCATGCCCTTTGGCCTTAAAAATGCTGGTGCCACCTACCAACGCGCTATGACATACATCTTCCATGATCACATGCATAAAACTTTGGAAGATTATATGGATTATTTTTTGGCCAAATCTCTTTTGCACCTAGATCATCTCGATGACTTGAGCAAGATCCTTGATCACCTCATCGAACACAAAGTCAGACTAAACCCCAAGAAGTGTGTATTTGGCATCACATCTGGAAAACTCTTGGGTTTCGTATTCTCAAAATGATGCATCGAGGTATATCCACATAAAGTCAAGGCAATCCTTGAAATGCTTCCCCCAACCACCATCAAGCAGCTTAGAATATTGTAGGGTAAGGTCGCATCGATCAAGCGCTTCATAGTGCAACTATCTAACAAGTGTCGATCCATGAATAAATTATTACACAAGGGGGTAGCATTTCACTGGGATGATGATTGCTAGTCAGCATTCGATGACATTAAACAATACTTGGCTTCATCACCAGTATTGGCACCACCTAGACCAGGAGTACCATTCTATTTATACATATCAGCTACAGAGGTGGCACTGGGCGCCATGCTACCCCAAAAAAATGAACTACATAAAGAATAGGCTAATTATTATCTTAGCCACACCCTGGTAAGTTATGAAATTAACTATGCAAGCTATGCTTAGCAATGGTATTTGCCACCAAAAATCTATGCCATTACATGCTGAGTAATACGATGTATGTTGTGTCTAAGGAGAATCCATTGCGGTACATGATGAGTCATACTTATCATAGTAGCCGCACGGTGAAATGGATCATGTTGTTGACAAAGTTTGACATCGAATTCATTGGACATAAGTCCATAAAAGGTCAAGTCATCATCGATCAACTAGAAGAGGCTCCTCTCAAAGACGATCAGCCTCTGACCATAGAGCTACCCGATGATGGGGTCTTCCATGTCTCAAAATCACTAGATTTTGATGAGCTTGAGTCACAGGATGACATAACCCTATTTTTTGATGGTTCTAAATGTGAGCAAGGGGGTGGCATGGGAATCGTATTTTTCACACCTCAAGGGGCTCCAATGCCTCTATCATTTAAAATTTATTTCCTGTGCACCAATAACAATGTTGAATATGAAGCCTTGCTCTTAGATCTTCAGACAACCATCACCATGAACATCAAATGCTTGAATATATTTGGTGATTCGCTATTAATTGTCAACCAAGTGAAATGGGTATTCCAATGCAAATGCCTAGTTCTACAAGCCTACAAAGCCCTTGTGGATAAATTCTTGGCAAATCTTGAATGGTACGACATCAAGGCACTCCCTCGATCATTGAATCATTTTGCGGACACTATGGCCTCCTTGGGGCCACTAATACTGCAATACCCTTATGGTGAAATGACAACCATTCAAGTCAAAACATTATCGCAATCCATGATGGAGCGTACAAGCTCTGACCTTACGCCAGGAATCCACCTGATCCAGATTGAACCATATTAGGATAGGTTCTCTCAAATCCACGATAGTCTGAATCATGCCAACTAGGGGTCCTTATTCTCCCCAACCCCTCTTAAAAGCAACACAACACTATTCTTACAAGTTTTTTCCTGCTCAGCTTTTGCTAGGGACAAAATTCAAGAGGGATTGGCTGTTCATACCATCGAGGTTTCTGATGAGCAGGATTGGTACACACCCATAAGAGACTATCTCAAGTTAGGTAGCCTCCCACTTGGATTGTCACATGCCGTGAAAAGATCATTCAAATAGAAAGCGATAAAACATGTCTTGCTAGGAGACATTTTGTACTGTCGAAGCTATGAAGGGATCCTCCTCCATTGCTTGGACCAATATGAGTCCGCTTGGGCAATCACCCAAGTGCACAATGGTATGTGTGGTGGCCACTTCAATGGTTTGGCCATCACCAAGCACATTCTTTGCATGGGCTATTATTGGCTATCTTTAGAGCAATATTATTGTGCATGTGAGGAAGTGTGAAAGTGTGAAAACCATGCTAACTTGACACACGTACCTTCTCAGGCCTTGCAGTCGATCCAATCAGCTTGGCCATTTTTATAGTGGGGCTTAGATCTAATTGAAAAGATCTCCCCTACATCGTTAGGCTATCACACGTTCATCATAACGGCCATAGAGTACTTCACCAAGTGGGTGGAAGAAATTCCGCTAACCTCTACGAATGGGCCTTGCATTGCGGAGTTTATTTTACATAACATCATATGTCATTTTGGTATTACATCCAAGATCATATCAGATAATGGGACGTCATTTAAGAACAAAGATGTGCATTCTTTGACCATAAAGTACAAAATTCAGCATAGTTTTTCAACACCTTATTATCTGTAGTCAAATGGACAAGCAGAGGCATCAAGCATTCAAACGCCCACTGGGGCAAATCCATTTTTGTTGGTGTATGGCTCTGAGGTAGTCATTCCTCTCAAGTTGGAAATACCTTCCCTACACATATCAATGCAAGAGTTCATCAATGATGACACTACATGGCAGGCCCGGTTAGACCAGCTTACATTACTCGATGAACGACGCATCAATGCTCTCAAGCATTTATGTATCTATCAAGAGCGACTTAAGAAAGCATACAACATGAAAGTTCACCTAAGGGACTTTTAGGTTGGTGACTTGGTCTTAAAAGAGAACCAACAAAATTCTAACTTGCCACCCCATTTAAGGGATACATTTATGGCAAATTGGTTAGGTCCTTATGTCATTGACAGTAAAATAGGACCTAGAACATACCGACTTGCCTCTCTTGAAGGAATAAAGGAACTAGAACCCTTGAACATCAGTAATTTGAGGCCATTCCACATTTAGGGAGCCATAGCCCACCCCAAAATCTCCAAGAATTCCAGCAATCTCTTGGTCACCCAAAAATCTCCAAGGATGCCAGCTATCACTTGGTCAACCCCAAAAATTCCCCAAAGGTATCTATAATCCCTTTGGTCAAACCAAAAGCTCCAAGGGTTCTCACCACTGCTTGGTCACCCAAAAAGCTCCAAGGATCCCAAAATCGCTTGGTCAACCTAAAACACCCCAAAGGTATCCATAAACCCTTTGGTCAAACCAAAATCTCCAAGGGTTCCCACAATCGCTTGGTCAAAAACAAATATTCAAAAACAAACAAAAACAAAAGATAATCAAAAATAACAAAAAAATTGCATCTCACTTCCATGCATACTCTTAAAAATCAAAACACAAAAAAATAATAAGTTGCATTAGGCATCGCATACATACATTGCATATTTGTTGGTCATACAGGTCAAATGCACCATAGACTGTAATTATCGGCAATTCCATCGTTTTCCACATTTGTCCACTCTGTAAATAATCCAACAAGAATAACGCCATCCACATTTTCACCATATCATAGTTAGTTGTCTCCTAATGTATTTAGGGTTTTTGTCATTCAATTGTATTTAGATTTCTAGCCAAAAACTGTACAAAGTCGGACAGATTTTACAAAGGTAGAGTTTTACTTGGATCACATCTTGTTACGTAGCATTCCCACACAAGTTAAAACACATAAAAATTCCCAAGTTGTGTGAACAAAAAATGAAACCTACAAAGCAATCGAGGATACCATATAGTGAAAAGGTTATCTCGCTCATCCCCCTATGCGAATGACCCCAAGAATGCTGAGAGTTGGCAAAAGGACAAGCATCTTACCTACCCAATTCCCCAAGCATCCCAAATTCTCAAAAAGTTGCAAATATAAAAAATTTTGCCAAAAGTTAAAAGTACAAACTCCAAAGTTTGATATCAAAACCCACACAGTGCATACATAAAAAATCACAAGAAATAGTGATTCTCATCACTCAAAATTCCCATCCCTTTCTCAATAGAAAAAAATAAAAATAAACAGTGATTTTTATCAATTATATATGAGAGCAAGTATCCCAATAAAAGTAAAGAAAAGAAGGGAGTCAAACTTGAATCCCTGGAACTCTCAGCATTCAGAAGGTCATGAGGTGATCCTCAGTACCGGTTTGATGGATAGCCTACTGGTCACTGGTGATAAACCTCTCGCATGATGATATATCTATCGCATTAAATTGTGTACAAATCAATGTTTGCATGTGGATGAGCTAGCTTATGGTATCCTAGATTGCACCACAGATTAATCTTACTAAATACAACAAAGGATTTAGTGGAGCTAATTAGGTGATCCTCAGTACAGGTTTGGTTGACAGCCTATCTGGCACTGGTGGTATCCTGACAACTACCACATAAACAAATTCAATCGCACACAGGGATGTGAAATAACTCGGTCAAACTCAAGTCTGATTCGTACCTTGTTCAAAATTCTTGTGAGATAAATGTATAGTCTTGGCTAGTTAGTTAAAACATTTGAATCTCAAAAAAACCTTAACTACATTCTAAAACAATTGTTGTACATTTCATTACTTGCATCACCATCAAAACATACAAAACACAAAATTCACACATGCAAAGTCATTCCACAAAGCAATCACATAGTACAGAAAGCCAACAAATCTTGTACAGTCTATGGTGCCACCACCAAGTTATCAACACACCATTTCATCCATTCTGTATGCATACATCATATAATTAGAAACAATCACATTCATAATAACACATACATACATCAACGTAAATAAATGTGCATAAAATAAACAATAAATCATGACAAGTGTATAATAAAAAAGAAATTCATCTATATATATTGCCAAAAATGCCCGCAGGATACAATAAGTCGGTCCTATGACCTCACAAAAAAAAAATCAAAAACTCAAAAACCCCAAGCCTAGGGAGTTGGCCACCATGATCACATAGGATCGATGCGACTAGAACTACCCCCAGGGATGTGGGTCCTATGGGACCTCTCAGGGCGGCTACTACCAGCCCCCACATCATGCACCATAGCGCTACCCTCACCCACCCACCTGTGATGAGAGGAAGCAGACTACTCAGTCTCACTATCTCTCATTTGGCATGAAGATCCACCTCCAGTGAGCTCAGGTAATTGTCCACCAAGGCGGATAATCTCGGCCTCCAACTCCACCTAGAACCGACCCCACTCCACATCTTACTGATGGTATGTAGCCAATGCTTCATTCCATTGCACCAACTGAGCCCATAGGTGATCCCTCTCGACACTATGCTCCTCATCCTGTATTTGTAGTAGGTCCTCCAATCACGCTATCTTAGCACAAAACCTAGCCTCCCTATCTCCTGGGACTGCCTGAGGCATGGGCATCTCTGGGATGGCATGCTACTTTGGCACCCACTATTTAGGGATGTCCTATATGTTTAGCTACTCTAGAAACCCTAAACCATCCTAAGTCAAGTCATATACCTCCACCATATCCACATCATCGCATGGAGCCCCCCAACCCTCCCCCGATGCCTCCACAACCCCACCATCTATTGCTGCATCTGGACCTCCTAAAGGCCCTTCACCCCGCCATCGCAGCATTGTCCACCACTGGTCATACTTTGCAGTAACCCCAACATTATCCACATTGGGGACATCAATCACTATATCATACTCCTTGCCCAGTGACTCAATAATTAGCCAAGCTAGATTTCTCTCGTTGCCTCGACACCGATAGATCAAGGGCTCCCTAGGCAATCCCTAGTGCACCCCAAACTGTCGAGTCACCCGAATGTACGAGAAGTAATCCTACTCGATCTCATGTCGCCTGATCAACCACCTCCTCCTATGCACCTTTTGGAGCCACTCTCTATCCTCAGGCCAAGCTGGACAGTCCTAGTATGGCTGCCAGAACACCTCCCCTAGTGCAAGACACGAGAAGGCATTAGCATAGTGCCCTATGACACCTGCCCATCACTAACTCTTCCCATACTCCTTTGAAATCCACCATAGAGCAGCATATCCAATCTCCCTATCCACCATCTCATCTCAAGTGGTCCAAGGGAACCCCTGCAGCCACTCCATAGCTATGTGCTACCACCCCCAGCACTGCAACAGGTAGCTGCACCCAATCTCATTTCACCTTCGATAGCGGACCTCGTATAACTCATCATAAAACTATGCTAGTAGTGTCTGAAACCACCTCATAATCAATGGTGTTGCTGTCAGACACTCCAAAATTTTGAACACTACCTCTAGTAGGTTCCAAGGGAACCTCGCACCTAAGGAGTCAGGAAGCAGCATGTTGGAGATGAGGGTCATAAGCAACACATGCCTCACCCCCAAAATACCCTTCTCAAACCACCACCACACTAGAATCCCACAAATAAGGTAGTCCCCCTCTATTTAGCACTCATACCACCCTGGGTCAATTACAAAACTGGTATTCATCCCATATTGGGATGATTACAGAGCAAGAAAATAAAAAACAACCAAAACTGCATCCAAAATGCACCAAAAACAACAATAAAACTACCAAACAAAGGCACCTTTATGCCTATGATTCTTGGCATACAAAACCAACATTGGGGTCACAAATTGTCACTATCCTAATCCCTAAGAAGGCTACCATAGCTGGATCATTCCACAGGAGGATGGATTTTTGATAATTTCATCCCCAAAAGGCATCACAAAAAGGGTCAAAACCCACCAACAAACATAATAAAATTGCCGAACAAAAGTGCCTTTGCGCCTGACATACTTGGCATACAAAACTAATATTGGGGTCACAAATTGTCACTATCCTACTCCCTAATAAGTCTACCATAGCTAGACCGCTCCACGGGAGGATGGATTTTCGACAATTTCATCCCCAAAAGGCGTCACAAAAAGGGTCAAAACCCACCAAAAAACATAATAAAATTGCCACACAAAGGTGCATTTGCACCTGACATTCTTGGCATACAAAACTAACATTGGGGCCACAAATTATCAATATCCTACTCCCTAAGAAGGCTACCATAGTCGGACCACTCCACGGGAGAACGAATTTTTGACAATTTTAGCCCCAATCAGCATCACAAAAAGGGTTAAAACCCACCAAAAATAGGTCCGATTGTTGGGAAACTGCATAAGCATTCAACACAAAATAACTAAAGGCACCCTTAAAAAATTCATATTGGGTCAAGCAACCCATCGCTTTTCTCATGTCGGTCATTCCTTCATCGATTTGTCGCTTGAGGGGGTAGTCACACTTAGTCACCAATCAACAAATACACACCCAATCAAGGAAATGGCATGCAATCAAAGAATCATTGTCAAAGACAATCACGCTCCTGCTTGGGGCAGAAAAAAATCAATAATCACAAGCTGATCAAACACTTGGAATTCTAGAATTATGAACTCAAGGTTCCCATAGACAAAAGGTTGCGCCCTTTGCCTATTCATGACTGAAAAATGTCCAAGATCAAGTAACACCTCACCAAAAAAGGTTAACACTTGAATTAAGCTCCTTAGCTCGTAAGAAGCAAGGATTCAAGAATGTGTGCCCTTTCCATACTTGGGGCATCAAAATTTGGTTAGGTTACCAAGAAAACCTAATCATTAAGTGCTTTGGTTATCTATTTTTTCTCAGCATTGCGTCGTGCATAGCGCATCCCAAAAAGGGGTATCTATAGACACCAAAATAGCACCAATCTGATCAGATGGCTACAAGAACTGACCAAATTGGCATACATAGCCCCTAGGGCAGCCCCCAGAGGTTAAAAAGTGGTCCTAAACACTCCCAAATAAGTTTTGGAAGGTCAAAGGTCAATTTGTCACTTTTCAAGCACCTTGCTCCTTACTCGTTCCACCCTGGGGCAATTAGAATGCTATTCGCCCCACCCTGGGATGATTAGCAGCAATCGCTTCAGGATGGGGTGAATAGCAGGTTTAACGGGCAAAAATTCAAACCTTGAAAAATGGCAGCACAGATCCGCCACTCAACTCCACCTTCAATGCATGGGAGTGTGAGTGAGCATTTCAAAGCTCAAAGAGGCAGTCATAGAGGCAATCATGGAGCCCTTAATCATTGAGGAATATTCTCTCCCCTAACAAGGCATGATGGCCAAGTGGTGCCTCTGCATGCACATTCAAAGTAGACCTTTAGGTCTATAAAGTGGTGAGTCTTCTCACCCCAAAAAATAACAGAGTAGGAGCATTTGGAGCAATGGAGTGCTGCCAAATTATACCCTCACCTCCGTTGTGCTTCCTACATCTTTGATCTCTCTTTTGGAAGGGAGGTTATCGAGTGAACATTAGGAGTGCAATTTGGACCCAAAACCTGAACAATTGGTCACAATCACACACCCAATTTTTTTAAACAATCCCCTATGAGGTTTTGGACCCATCCCAAGTGGATTGGTGTAAAAAACAAGCCCCAAACGACAAGCGTCCTGTCCCCGGGCACCCCCACACTGTTGAAGTCCTAATTGTCCCACCCCGAAGTGATTAGAAATCTATAGCTTATTTCTCTACTATTTATTTTGCATCTTGTTTTATGTCATTCCTATATGCTGCTATTCAAATTTCATTCCATTCTGATAAGTTTTGACCGTGTTTTCATTATTTTATGCTTTCACTAACATACAGGGAGCACCTTCAAATACAGGGTGATCAAGGCAGAATCTGTAGAATCCAACCTTCTGGGTCATCTCAAAATTCCCCATTTTGCCTAACCCCAAGTTTTTAGGTGTTTTAGAGGCCTCTATATGGGACATTTGGGAGGTCACTTTTGGGCATTTTATGATAGTCCTAATCGTCCCACCCTAGAGCGATTAGAAATATACAATATATTTCTTGACTGTTCCTTTTGTAGTGTGTTCATGATGATGTCTACATGCTTCTGTTCAATTTTCATCTTATTATGATATGTTTTTACCACTATTTTAATTATTTCATGTATGCACTAACCGGAGGCCTTGGGGATTGCATGTTTCCCTCATCCGCATGTGCTATTAATCATTTGCTATTTCTTTGAACATAGGATCTCAACACCAAAGGGGAAGTAAGGAACTATAGATGCATTCATACAAATGGAAGTGATGTTTGGCACGCCCATTTCAAACATGGGCATGCGGAAGATCTCGAAGGGAAGCGTACCATCCGTTGGTGTAACAATTGTATCGAATGCTCCTAGCCCCTGAAAAGGGGGGAGACGTATTGTAACTTGATCTCAAGAAAAATTAATAAAATATGCTGCACTTTAATTTTTCTTTACATCTCGTTTCATTCATGCTTCGCTTTCCCTTTTCATGCACTTGTTCTTTGTTCATTCGTAGGACTTAGCATTACATCTGCTTTTGTTTGCATCGCACCCGGTGCGCCTGTGCTTCCGTATCCAAGTGCTTTCATCATGATTTCCTAGGGTTTTAGGAGCAATTTTGGAAATTGTAGATGATTTTAGAGGTGAAAATTTAGGCCAAATATGACCCTAATTTTAGCAATGATGAGTGCACAATTGCAAGCCTTGTGAAGGGTGCACATGATGATTTTGTGTTGTGCCTACATACAATGTATGTGATTTTATGTGTATGTAATGTGTAGATGTTGTGAAATGTGTTTGAATTATGTTTGTGTAGATAACATAGTGTAATGTGTGATTATGTATAATGAATAGGTATACATGTTGGGTAGGGTGTATATGTATGATCATACTGTAGTATGGATATACTGTAGGATGATATGAGGGATTGTATTTTGAATGCAATGCACTGTAATGTGATGTAACTGATATTTGTAGTAAATGCATGTGACAAAGATGTGATGATGCAATATGAGAGAATGCATGTAAGATAAATGCATTGATGTGATGTTTGATAACTGCATGTGATATATATGCATGGATGCATGTATGAGGGGACTAAAATACGCAAAGGAAGCACTTGTATCATTGCATGTACCTATGTGGATGTGATCCATTCCATGATATTAGGAATGTAGGATGGTATAAGACGTATGTAATGACTTTGACCAATGTAGTTTTGAAAATCAAATTTTAGACCCAAAACTATGTAAGTTTATGTGGCAACTCATAACTAATCAGACTGGTTCAAAATATGTCATGGACCTGTGTGTGTAAATGAGTGAGGTTCATTTATCCATTTTGAGGTAGGTAGGATTAACCTGTTGTAGACATGACCAGCCTAGCTAGTTCATCCATAAATAAATAGTGATCTTTACAAAAGCAGGTAGCTAATGTAATGGATATATTGCCACTTGTAAGACTATTCCACTAGTAGGCAGGCTCTTGGAGCCTATTACTAGCCATGGAAATCATCCCATGGTGTTATGTTGAACCTAAGGACCAAAGGCGATGAAGCATAACATGGGTGATATTAGGAGGCTTTTTGTTTTTTTTTCTGCCCCTCATCTATTGTTTACCTATTTATTGAAGTTCTCTTTTTCTTTCTATTTTTTTTCTATTCTCTTTTTATTTTATTCTCTTTTTTGTGTCGCCATTGGCTTTTTTTTTCTACCCCATTGTTCTAATTTTGCTTATGCTTATCCATTTTTTTATCCCTAGGTCGTATGTTGACCATGCAAGTGATAGGATGAGCAAGGGAAATCGTTCGCTATATGGTGATATCTAGTCAAGGTGTCATATTCCCTAGACTCAAAATGTATTTAATGTGTAACATGTTGTGAGTGGTCCATGAGAGAAGTTGAACCAGTCTAAATATCCATAGGAAGAATGTAAAACCTATCAGTAAGGAGTCATATTTGATTGATTGAACTAGTGAGTAGTCAAATCCTAACAAGGTTAAACAGTGGTCCTAACCACTCCCAAAGCAGTTTTGGAAGGTCAAAGGTCAATTTGGCACCTTTCAAGCACCCTGCTCCTTACTCGTTCCACCCTGGGGCGATTAGAATGCTATTCGTTCCACCCCGGGATGATTAGCAGCAATCGCTCTAGGATGGGGTGAATAGCAGGTTTGACAGGCAAAAAATAAAACCTTGACAAATGGCAGCACAGATCCGCCACTCAACTCCACCTTCAATGCATGGGAGTGCGAGTGAGCATTTCAAAGCTCAAAGAGGCAGTCATGGAGCCCTTAATTAGGGAGGAATATTCTCTCCCCTGACAAAGCATGATGGCCAAGTTGTGCCTCTGTATGCACATTCAAAGTAGACCTTCAGGTCTATAAAATGGTGAGTCTTCTCACCCCAAAAAAGAACATAGCAGGAGCATTTGGAGCAATGGAGTGCTGCCGAATTATCCCCTCACCCCCATTGTGCTTCCTACATCCTTGATATCTCTTTTAGAAGGGATGTTATTGGGTGAACATTAGGAGTGCAATCCCACATCCAATTTTTTGACACAATCCCCTAGGAGGTTTTGGACCCATCCCAAGTTGATTGGTATCAAAACCAAGCCCCAAATGATGGGCGTCCTGCCCCCAGGCGCCCCCTGCACTGTTGAAGTCCTAATTGCCCCACCCCGGAGTGATTAGAAATCTATAGTTTATTTCTCTACTGTTTATTTTGCATCTTGTTTTATGTCATTCCTATATGCTGCTATTCAAATTTCATTCCATTCTAATAAGTTTTGACAGTGTTTTCATTGTTTTATGCTTTCACTAACATACAGGGAGCGCCTTCGGATATAGGGCGATTGAGGTAGAATCTACAGAATCCGATCTTCTAGATAATCTCAAAATGCCCCATTTTGCCTAACCCTAAGTTTGCAAGTGTTTTGGAGGCCTCTAGATGGGACATTTGGGAGGTCGCTTTCGGGCATTTTATGACAGTCCTAATCGTCCCACCCTGGAGCGATTAGAAATCTATAGTAGATTTATTGACTGTTCCTTTTGAAGTGTGTTCATGATGATGTTTACATGCTTCTATTCAAGTTTCATCTTATTCTGATATGTTTTGACCATTGTTTTAATTATTTCATGTATGCATTAACCGAAGGCCTTGGGGATTGCATGTTTCCCTCCATCCGCATGTGCTATTAATCATTTTTTTGTTTCTTTGAACATAGGATATCAACACTGGAGGGGCAGAAAGGAACTACAGACAAATTCATGCAAGAGGTGGTGATGTTTGGCCCACCCATTTTAAACGTGGGCATGTGGAAGATCCTGAAGGGAAGTGTACCATCCATTGGTGTAACAATTGTATCGAATGCTCCAAGCCCCTGAAAATGGGGGAGACGTATTGTAACTTGATCACAAGAAAAATTAATAAAAGAGGCTGCACTTTACTTTTGCTTTACATCTCGTTTCATTCATGCTTCACTTTCCCTTTTCATGCACTTGTTCTTTGTTCATTCATAGGACTTAGCATTACATCTGCTTTTGTTTGCATCGCACCCGGTGCGCCTGTGCTTCCATATCCAAGTACTTTCAGCATGATTTCATAGGTTTTTAGGAGCAATTTTTGAAATTTGAAGATGATTTTAGAGGTGAAAAGTTAGGCCAAAGATGACCCTAATTTTAGCAATGATGAGTGCACAATTGCAAGCCTTGTGAAGGGTGCACATGATGATTTTGTGTTGTGCCTACATACAATGTATGTGATTTTATGTGTATGTAATGTGTAGATGTTGTGAAATGTGTTTGAATTGTGTTTGTATAGATAACATAGTGTAATGTGTGATTATGTATAATGAATAGGTATACATGTTGGGTAGGGTGTATATGTATGATCATACTGTAGTATGGATATACTGTAGGATGATATGAGGGATTGTATTTTAAATGCAATGCACTGTAATGTGATGTAACTAATATTTGTAGTAAATGCATGTGATAGATATGTGATGATGCAATATGAGAGAATGCATGTAAGATAAATGCACTGATGTGATGTTTGATAACTGCATGTGACATAGATGCATGGATGCATGTATGAGGGGACTAAAATACGCAAAGGAAGCACTTGTATCATTGCATGTACCTATGTGGATGTGATCCATTCCATGATATTAGGAATGTAGGATGGTATAAGACGTATGTAATTACTTTGACCAATGTAGTTTTGATAATCAAATTTCAAACCCAAAACTATGTAAGTTTATGTGGCAAATCAAAACTAATCAGACTGGTTCAAAATATGTCATGGACCTGTGTGTGTAAATGAGTGAGATTCATTTATCCATTTTGAGGGAGGTAGGATTAACCTGTTGTAGACATGGCCAACCTAGCTAGTTCATCCATAAATAAATAGTGATCTGTACAAAAGTGGGTAGCTAATGTAATGGATATATTGCCACTTGTAAGACTATTCCACTAGTAGGCAGGCTCTTAGAGCCTATTACTAGCCATGGAAATCATCCCATGGTGTTATGTTGAACCTAAGGACCAAAGGCGATGAAGCATAACATGGGTGATATTAGGAGGATTTTTGTTTTATTTTCCGCCCCTCATCTATTGTTTACCTATTTAGTGAAGTTCTTTTTTCTTTCTATTTTTTTTCTATTCTCTTTTTTTTTGTTCTTTTTTTTTTGTTCTCTTTTTTGTATGGGCATTGGCTTTTGTTTTCTACCCCATTGTTTTAATTTTGCTTATGCTTATCCCTTTGTTTATCCCTAGGTCATATTTTGACCATGCAAGTGATAGGACGAGCAGGGGAAATTGTTTGCTATATGGCGATATCTAGTCAAGGTGTCATATTCCATAGACTCAAAATGCATTTAATGTGTAACATGTTGTGAGTGGTCCGTGAGAGAAGTTGAACCAGTCTAAATATCCATAGGAAGAATGTAAAACCTGTCAGTAAGGAGTGATATTTTATTGACTGAACTAGCGAGTAGTCAAATCCTAACAAAACACCAATGTATACCCTAATCCTAAAAAGGGGGAGTGGACATCCAGGTGATGATGCTAACAAATGCATGTATTACTCCTACTGAAGGCACATTTTTTGAGGAAGAATGTACACACTTGAGATGAAATTATGATGAAAAATATATGGATATATGCAATGGGTGAAATATAAATGATGCAATTAGGGGAATGCAATATCTACAAGAGGAATCTCATGAAATGTAGAAGTGTGGAAAACTTATCTATAGATGAGTACGGTGTATCATCATGACAAAAGCGAGATGTTGTGATAATGGTTGCCCCAGCATGTGGGGTATGTGTATAATAGAAAAATAAACTAACCTATGAGAATGCATATAGTAATCAAAAGAGATGAAAGGGTGAGCAGGTGGGATTCACTGATGGAAGAGTTGAGAAGAAATATGAATTGGTAATCAGCAATATGAGGGGATTACCAAAGTCAAAGGAAGATAGAAGAACAATATATCAATGTAGGTATGTAGTCGCTCGAAGTGTAACCATACAACTATGCAATGAAGTAAGAAGAAGAAGTATAAAAGGAGGAAAATTAAATGCAAGATACGTCGCCAATGGATGGTTTTGATTTGTTTGTATTTTTGTTTTTATTTTGTGGATTTTTTTTGTGTTCGATGTCGCATGTACAAGAATTTACAACCAAGGAAGGTTGCTCATAGAAGAAATTTTTTTGTGAGGACAAATAAGTGAAAAATTATTATGCTACGATAGGCTATGTAAGCTATGCCTAGGCTATGCTAGGCTACACCTATGACTAGTCTGTGCTATGCTATGCTAGGCTAATTCTACGCCTATGTTATGCTATGCTAGGCTATGCTAGGCTATGCTAGGCAAGGCTATGCTATGCTAGGCTATGTGTATGCTATGCTATGCTAGGTTATGCTAGGCTAATTCTATGCCTATGTTATGTTATTCTAGGCTATGCTATGCTAGGCTATATGTATGTTATGTTATATTATTCTAGGCTATTAGGCTATGCTATGCTAGGCTATGTGTATGCTATGCTAGGCTAATGCTATGCCTATGACTCGGCTATGCTATGCTAGGATATGATATGCTAGGATATGCTATGCTAGGCTATGCTAGGCTATGCTATGCTAGGCTATGATATGCTAGGCTATGCTAACGCTAGGCTATGTTATGCTAGGCTATGCTAACGCTAGGCTATGCTAGGCTATGTCTATGGAGAAACCTAGTTCCAAGTTTTTGCTAAGGTTTTTGGAAAAACCCATCCAATTTTTTACTTAGGTTTCTTGAGAAACTTATCCAAATTTTTATTGAGGTTTTTGGAGAAACATATCCAAATTTTTATTGAGGTTTTTGGAGAAACCTGTCCAATTTTTTACTAAGGTTTTGGGAGAAACCTATCCAATTTTTTACTGAGGTTTTTGGAGAAACCTATCCAGAATTTTATTGAGGTTTTTGGAGAAACCTATCCAAATTTTTACTAAGGTTTTGGAGAAACCTATCCAAATTTTTACTGAGGTTTTTGGAGAAAACCTGTCCAAATTTTTACTAAGGTTTTTGGAGAAAACCTGTGTTGATTTTTTTTGCTGAGATTTTTGGAAAAACCTTTGTGGTGATTTTTTTTTCTGAGGTTTTTGGAAAAACCTTTGTGTTGATTATTTTTGCTGATGTTTTAGAGAAACCTTTGTTTTTTCTAAAAGATTCTAAAAAAAAATGTTCCAAAAGTTTTGCTGAGGATTTTGGAGAAACCTAATTTTGCTAAGAGATTCTAAAAAGAATATTCCAAAATTTTTGTTGAGGATTTTGGAGAAACCTGATTTTGCTAAGAGATTCTAAAAAGAATATTCCAAATTTTTTGCTGAGGATTTTGGAGAAACCTAATTTTTGAAAAAACCATTATGATGAAGGCAAAGCAAAGGACACCACCTTTGACCTTGGTGATTGATTTTATTTGGTGCGGTTAAGGCAAAGGATGCAACCTTTTAAACCTGGTGATTTATTTTATTTGATGAGAGCAAGGTAGAGGATGCAACCTTTTGAACATGGTGATTGATTTTATTTGGTGAGGGTAAGGCAAAGGATGAAATATTTTGAGCCTGGTGATTTATTATGATGGCCAAATACCATAAGGTTCATTGCAAAACATATTGTTTTTGAATGAAATGCTAATGTATAAAAGGGTGTAACCTTTTAAGAAAGGGATACTCCTTTTGTTGGATCTAGCAATGTGATGTTATTGATAGTGATTTATTTATGAGTGCCTTGTTGGGTGGAACTATCATAAGCATATGAGAGGTGATGAAGTTCAAGTGTGCAAGGAGGATTAACTCTGTGAAAGGGAACTATGCTTAAAAAGAGGGAAAATACTCTCATAAGCATAGAAGTGGTTTGAAAAAGGGAATGTGATCTCCGAATTACAAAATAATTTAGAGGGAGGGGGAGAAAAATCCCCCAATCATAAAGATATTATGGAAATGAGATGAATTTTATCAGTTGTAAATGATGAAGTGGAAGGAGGTAAAACCCGAATTATGAATGATGACCTGGAAGGAGATGAAATTTACCCCTAGGGTTTGAATGATGTATATTGGGAGAAGATGAATTTGTCTCCATGTTGAATGGTGTATAGGGAGAAGATGAAATTTCCCTAATTTTGAAATGTTTTGTGGAAATGAGATGAAGTTGCTCCAGTTTTGAATAATGGATTGGGGAGAGGGTGAAGTTACCTCTAGTTTCGAATTATGTATTGGGGGAAGATGAAATTACCCCCAATATTTGAATGATGTAGATTGGGAGAAGATGAAGTTGTCCCCATGTTGAATGGTGTATGGGGAGAAGATGAAATTTCCCCAATTTTGAAATATTTTGTGGAAATGAGATGAAGTTGCCCCAGTTTTGAATGATGGATTGGGGAGAGAGTGAAGTTATCTCTATTTTGAAGGATGGATGGGGAATATGAAATTTACTCCCTGTGTTTGAATGATGTATATTGGAATAGTATGAATTTGTCCCCATGTTGAATGGTGTATGGGGAGAAGATGAAATTTACCCTCATTTTGAATGATGTATTGGGAGAAGATGAAATTACCTCCAATTTTGAGTGATGGATTGGAAGCATATGAGGTTGCCCCAGTTTTGAATGATTGATTTATTGGGAGCAGATTAAGTTGTCCTAATTTTGAATGATTTATTGACTTGGAGAAGATGATGTTGTCTCAATTTTGAATGATGGTTTGGTAGCATATGAGGTTGCCCCCATTTTGAATGATGGATTGGGAGCATATGAGGTTGCCCCTATTTTGAATGATGAGGTTGTCCCCATTTGATGTATGGGGAGAAGATGAAATTTACCCCCAGTTTTTGAATGATGTAGATTGGGAGAATATGAAGTTATCCCCATGTTGAATGGTGTATGGGGAGAAGACAAAATTTCCCCTAGTTTTGAATGATGTATTGGAGGAAGATGAAATTACCCCCAATTTTGAATGATGGATTGGGAGCATATGAGGTTGCCCTAGTTTTGAATGATTGATTTATTGGGAGCATATGAAGTCGTCCCAATTTTGAATGATTGATTGATTAGGAGCAGATGATGTTATCCCAGTTTTGAATGATGAATTAGGAGCATATGAGGTTTCCCCCATTTTGAATTATGGATTGGTAGCATATGAGGTTGCCCCCATTTTGAATGATGTATTGGGAGCATATGAGGTTACCCCCATTTTGAATGATGTATTTGGAGCAGATGATGTTGTCCCCATGTTGAATGATGTATGGGGAGAAGATGAAATTTCCCTAATGTTGAAATATTTTATGGAAATGAGATGAAGTTACCCTAGTTTTGAATGGGAGGATTCGGTGAAAATGATGTTACCCCAGTTTTGAATGATGGTTGGGGAGAGTATGAAATTGCCCCAATTTTTGAATGATGGATTTGGGAGCAGATGATGTTGTCCCAATTTTGAATGATGTATTGGAGAAGATGAAATTACCCTTAATTTTGGATGATGTATGGGGAGAAGATGAAATTTACATGATTTTAAATAGGATGGGATGGAATTGCCCCCCAATATTTAATGATAGATTGGGAGGAAGTGAAACTTTGTTAGAAGTGGAGAGTGTTATGGAAAGAGAGAAACTCCTCCAAATCATGAATGATGGATTGGAAGGAGCTTAGAAACATTCATAGTTGTAGAAAGTGTAGACTAAATGGACAAAACCATTGTAGAATGGTAATAAAATGAATGGTGGAATGATGGATATGTGATTGAAAAATGATGAACAATAAAATGTGAAGAAAGGAAGGATGGTGAACGCAACATAGCAAAAAGGAATGCTATGTAGGAGGAAGGTGAAAAGTGGAAGTGGATGATGGTGGAAGTGGAGGAATGAGCACATCCCAATGTGGTAGATAGTGTTGATTGTGATTAGTGACGCTAATCATACCAACCACTTCATAGGAAAAATGATTGTGATGGATATGATTGACCTACCTTGATTGGGCTTGTTGAGTGGGTTGAGTCTTGTGAGGATTAGTCCCCCCATATTCAGGTAATGGGTTATGATAATTACCCAAATTTTTATTTTGTGGTGTGATGGGGTTTAAAACTTTAACAATACCATGATCAATAATATTCTTGAATAATTCACTAAAGGTGTGATAATAATGGACATCATGGCCAGGCTGGTGATGGTAAACACAAAAATCATGTTCATTGTGCCCATGAGGGTTGGGTTGTGCTGGATATACGGGTCAAATGTATGGTAATGTAACATGACTAGCATCATAAAATATCTAGAATAAAGTAGGTAGAGGCTCATAAAGTGGAGTCTAATTACGATGTCGATGTGGAGGATGGGGAGCACAAGCTCATTGCAGTTTGGATGGAGGAGGTGCATTAGTCTGGAATAATTTTTTTGGTGGATAAGGAGGTTGTGATATTGATGAATAATATAGAGAAGCTACTATTACTTTTTTGGTTTGTGGTGGTTTAGATAAGGGTTGATTCAGTTAATTGTAATTAAAGTGATAATTTGAAGCATAGGATGGTTTCTCTTGAAGTTTGATTTTTCTAGATTGCACCTTGATGTCCTCAATAAACTTGGCTTGGGTGATGGCTTCCTCAAACGTGCAACTTTGATGAATTTGTAAAGAGGTAGATATATGTTTGTTACAACTCTTGGAGAAGAGTGTAACAAGTTTTGTAGATGTAAGGCTATGAGATAGGTCATGGATGACCGATATCCATCAAGAAATGAAATATGTGATGGGTTTGTTATTAGCCTATCATAAGGTGTAGACATTAGAAAAGTTTATATTCTTCTTGATATTTATGGAGAAATGTTCAAGAAATGAATTGGCCAACTATTCGAATATGAACAGGCTATGGCATGGGAGCATGTTGTACCAAGCAAGAGATTGTACCCCAAGTGAGAGAGCAAAGGTACACAACATGAGGGGATCACTGTTGTGAAGTTGGTAGCATGCAGAGTGATAGTTGCTTATGTCTTCTTGAGGATCCTCTTTACCATTGTATTTGTCAAACTTCAAAATCTTGAAGCGATATAAATAAGGAGGGATAGGAACTAAACGGTGAACTGGCTCGGTACATAGCTTGTTGTATGTAGGTTTTTGGGTTCCATAACTAGCTGTGCAAAGATTTAGCATCTTAACTTCCTCTTACAAGATTTGAAGTTTAGGTGATGGAGGTGTAAGGGATTGTGTTGAGGTGGTTGTGCCCTAAGAATGGGGAGGGTATTGTAGTTGTTATTCTTTCGAATATGGAGGAGTGTACTTAAATTTCTCTTAGGGGTATGGTTGTTAAATTATGTGAGATGTCAAGGCCTATGGTATGCTCTATTGTGAAGCAAACATATTTTGTGTGTGATAATATTGTGATAGTGGGATCTATGACTACTACACAAGGATCTATTGTAATGGTTGCATTATGGGGGATGATGACCAAGTAGGAGGGGTCATAAATAATGTATGTACGATATATTATGGTGGAGTAAGTGGAAATGTGGAAGCAAATGAAGGCGAAAGTGGAGTGGGATATGGCATACCATACATCCTAGAAGAGGGGAATGTAGGTGGAGGAAGGGATGAAGAAGGGATGTAGGTGTCAAAGGTGAAATACTGAAGTGAAGGATCGGTGAATGTATCCACAAAGGATTGTGAGGAGGGGATTTTTTTATGTTGTGAGTAAATTAATTGTGGTTTTTGGGATGGGGATTGTGATTTTTGTGAAGGATTTGGTGCAATTGAGGTGTATTGTTGTTGGGCGGTTGACTATTTTAGGGTTGAATGTGATGAAGGTGTAAGAGTGCTAGTAGTGGATGATTTAGGATTTGAAATTATCCTAAATGTGGGGGTAGATTTTGTAATCCCAAGATGTGGATAAAACAATAAAAGAGGGATTATCCCTAAGAAGGTAATTTGATGCACCCCAAAGAAATGTGTGAGAAGATGTGGGTGCGGTAGGTAGAATCTCCTCATCAATAGTGAAGAATGGATATGGATCACTCATAGTGGTGTAGATAGCATGATCACAAAATGTGGATGGTGGATTAGGTGGGGGTGAATGAGGAAGCATAGTATGAGCTTTGCTAGAAGACATGGCAAATATATTACTGGTAATATAGGTCTTGCCATAGGACATGGTGTGTATGTGAGATGGCTAAAAAATGGTGAGGAAATCAGGTGTGATAGTGGATGTTTCCCTTGTGAATGAAGAGGGAGTGGTAGATTGACTAGAGGTGGTGTGAGGGACCTCCTCCTTGAGAGGCACTTGCTCACGCACCCAACTACAAGTAACAAAAGGTATGGTGATGTAGAGTGTGATGAAGTGCTCAAAATTGTTTAGATATGTAAATATGAGCCTATGGGTGTGTTCTATGCAATATTTGATGGAAATATATGAGTTTTGGTGTGTGTATATTGTAGAGAAGTGTGTTTGCACACTACTATGTAAACTTGGACTATGAGAATCAAGATCACTTAAATTGTGTGAGGGTCCCACCGAGCGTGCCAGAATGAAGTGTACGAAAATAGTGCTCGATTGTCTCCTTGCATTCCTTAGTGAAGGTGGGCTTCTTGCGTATGTGTGGCACCGGTTGGATGCTTTGTAATGTTGAATATACCTATATAAACCTACACAAATGTGTTAGTGCATTTGGGTTCCTATCATGGATCAAACCCCATATTTATATAGACAAAATGACATGTAAAATGAAGTGAAATGTATTAAAAACTGAAGGAAATACTATAAAAACCATAAACAAAGTATACTTACCTAATCTAGAGTTGTAGACTAGTTGTAGGTTGTTGAAGCAAGATTTTTATGGTGAAGCTGATCCAAGTAGTATTTGTTAATGTGTGATGGATGCAAAATTGGTAGAAGGTATTCTAGAACAATTTTAGTAGAGTCTGGGTATGTGGGTATGTTAGTCAAAATAGTGAGAGATGTTTAATGAAGGATTTTGTCTTCTATTAATAGAAGAAACCAAGGTGTAGGGGGTGTGGTTAGGTGTACTAAACCCTAAGGTCAAGTCCTAAGGTGGTTAGGTTAGGGTTTGTGAGGTTTCATGCATAGTCACCCTATCACATGCCCTAAGGTAATTATCCTATCCTCACACATGTATGAGGAGGGATTAGGATTAACTAGGATTGATTGATTCCTAGGTTATGTTAGGGTTGAGTTAGGAAATATCTTAACTGATTTTGTGCACACATGTGTGAGGATGTAATTAGGTCTAATTTGGCTTATAACCCTAATTAAACCTATTTAGATAATAAAGTGCACTTAAGTGAAAAGTGACTTTCAAATTAGATTTGTAATTAGCATAGTTAGGATTTTTGGAGGGAATGGTATCATGGGAGACCTAGTTAGGTGTAGAAAAGGGCTTAAGGGGCCTTAGGGAGCTGGTAGGTGTCCATTTTATGAATAGAAGGTGTTTTGGATGTAATTGGTGTAGTTTTGTAGGATTTTGTGCCTATAGACAACTGAGCTGGCCTATGATGGTCTATGATGGCCTATGATTGAGAATGTGCAACTTTTAGGTGTCTACACTATATACTAAAGGAAATGCAACCACAAGGTATAAAATAAGCATGCAATATTAACTATATGAAAATGGCAATATCTTAAGCATGTAAATAGCATGAGAAACTTCTAAAAATACTCATAAAATAGCCATTAATGAAAGCTCATGAAAATGAGATCTTCATACAAAATATGGAGACCTCAAATGCTCCATTCTTCATTCATGCTCTACATTGTATCTAACTTGAGCACTACTCTACTCTATTGTGCTCTTGCACTCTATCTTACTTTTCTATTCCATCTAGTTCTCCTTTCTTTACTACAAAGGCCAATATATAATGAAGTATGACTCGTAGCCTTCCACCTTCCTATGAATCACTATATTCCTATTCTAGACTCATGTACACATGGACAACATGCACATTTACATCATTGCACATTCTAATAATACTTGTACATTTATTACACTACATTAAGTAAATACTCAAACATTAATCTAAGATAAACTCTTAATGTAAAATTTGTACCCATGATGATACATTAGCATGTACAAAATAATGTAATATATTCCAACACCCCCTAGATTACATTATTTGGTTATTGAAGACTTTAGTCTTCAATGTGGTCTTCACCCTGGTTCTGGAACTTGAGATTTTTTTCTTGCTATCTTATTTATACTCTTTTTCTGTATCCCGATCAAGTAAATAATTAGTATCTTCATGAAATACTATTTTAGTAAAAATAGCTTTAACTTCATGTTCATATGCAGGTTCTTCTAGTTCATAAATTTCTTGAATCTCTTGAACTAAATGTCCTTTTTGTTTTCCTTATTTATATTGTAGTTGAGAATGATTGTATTGATTATTAGAAGTATAAGGACACTGAAATTATTGTTGATATGGATTATATTGAATCTAATATTTTCTTGGTTGGAATGGCCTACTCGATTGGATTCCAAAATTTGTATGATTTTATTATATTTATTTATTGGATTGAATCTAAAATAATTGGTACTATGTCCTTTATTTATGCATACTTGACAATATCTATTATTTCATTTTGATCTTTATGCATAATTGGTACTATGTCCTTTCCTTTTGATAATGAGGTAATGTTTACTTGTGTATTATATTTTGAGACTAAGGTATTTTTAGTCATTTAATCTTTTAAATATTCAAGATAGTGGCTTTATTCCTTCTTTCAAATATCTTGGCTAAAGTTTTCTAAGATTCTATAGAAGTTGTTGTTGAATTAATGTATGGTTGTATTTCATTTGTAATTGTGAATTTTATTATTATGAGTGCTTTTACTTCATTTTATTTAAACTTCTAAATCTCACTATCCCCTATAGTAGGTTTAGTTTTTGCTCCTTTAAAAATATCCCAAATATTTTCAACTATCAATGTTGACCTTACTTTATTTTTCCATGAAGTGTAATTAGGTCCCTTAAGAATTTGGGATTCTAAAAGTATAAATTAATTTTTTTCCATAATAACACTTGTAGACTACCTTATATTTCCCTAGTTTTGAATGTACTATAGTCTTGATAAAGTGCTTAGCTTTCTTTAGATTTTCTTTGAGTTGAATCTCTTTTATCTCCCTAATGTTCAACTACTATTTTTCACCTTATTTATCCCTATTTGTGAAAGCTAGAAATAATTTTAATGCACTTTCAATTGATGAAATATTCTATCTTCAAGACTTTTGAGTTGGATTCTTTTTGTCTCATAAATTTGAGTAAGAGACTAATTCTAATTTAGTTTTTCAACTTTTCAATAGCTCTATGTTTTATTTTTTATATCTTTTAATTCTCAATAGTATATTTTCTAAATCTCAATATACTTAATTTGGTGTTGAACTCCTTATAACTCCCTAGTTGGAAATTTAGAAACAAATATATTTGCAAATATAATATTTCTAGTTTTGTGTAGTAATCCTTATACCTCCAAGTTAATCTATTTGCAAATTTATTTCTATGCAATTTGAATGAGGTAATTTCATAACCTTTCTAAATACTTCTTTCTTCAAAAAATTTTAAGGCATTTAATAATACTACTAAGGTTGTAAAACTATTCCTTATTTCTCCTTTTATTATAAAACCTTGAGTATAATGAAATAATTAACTTGACTCCAATATTATGCCTTGTATCCTTTGCAAAGGTTATAGGTTAGATTGAATATTTATTACCTCCTTTAATGTAGCACTCCAAAGGCTTTCTTTTGCTTACTTTATACTACACCCTATGTTCTCATGATGCTCTCCTTCCAATGTGGTGTATTCAATGCTTTCTATGCTCAAAATCCAAAGCTTTGACTATGGCCTTCAACATAGTGCATAAGCCCTAATCTTTGGCGCTTCACTTTCTCCTCTTGACTATGTTCTATCTCTATTATCTGAGCTCACTATTGACCCTTCAAATTACGTCTTTATCTTCCCTTGACTCTTTGAATATGCACCAATTTCTAGCACATAACTCTCTCCTCTTCATTGTGTTCTATCTATGTTCACTACATATGTTGTGTTCTATGTGTTTTCTCTAACATATTTCTTTAATGAAAAATAGAAGGCTTTACGTAAAGACTAGCACTTTCCTCCTATCAAGACACTTGGCATACAAGTTGTTTCTTCTCTTATGGTACCTAGATGCTCCTTAGTTGTTGATGCTTTGTATCCTTGGTGACACTTATCCTCTTACACCTACAGTGCTTGTAGATGGATGTTATAACTTGATCCTCCTTGATAATGTTTGAGTTATCATTGCACTTCCTTCAACAACAATTATTTTGCTTTCTAGGTGCTTAGACTCTCCTTTTGATGGTTGGTGCTCTATGTTTAATGTGCCAAATGGTAGATTGCAACCTTATATTTTGTTATATTCTTCAATGCTTCTCCTTCCAATGTAATTCTCATCAATGAGTAATATCCAACCTCTTATGTTGCTCTTTCTCCTATATGCGTTATGTTGGTTGTAACTCAAGTGTTTCTACCTTATTTTTGTGGTATGTGCCAAGAATTATATCAAATTATGCTAATCCTTACACTATCCTCCTTTGAACAATATTTAAATACATTTTTTTAAACCTAATGGTGTTCACTTAACCATACCAATGCTTCTTGGATGATGAAACTCCTCCTCAACTATGTTCTTAGTTGTATGATGGTGGTACTCTAGGTAATATTCTTTGATAAGGTGGTGGTTCCTCTACATTAACCTGGTGGTTCTTCCACTTCTATGTTCTTGGAAAAATGGTGATGGTGCTCTAGATATACTTCTTTTATGGTGGTGGTGGCTCTTATCTCTTTGATTTTAAAATAGACTTTCTTGGTGCCTTTCTATGTAAATAACACTACTTTTGAGTGCTTAACTTGAATATAAATATAATCTCATTTGATTTAATATATTGCCAACTATTGTATGAAACCTTAGATAGCTAATACCTATTTCTTGCTCCCCTGTAGTTTTAGTTACACTAGGTTTCTTGAAATGGTAGCTTTCTCATCCAATGTGGTGGCTCCTCTTCTCTTCACCAAGACTCGGTAATGCCAATTTTCCTTCCACTATAGAATCTTCTTATATCTATGCTTTGATGTTTCTTCTTGGATAACTCTAAGCTTCTAGATAGTGCCAAAATTTATGCCTTTCAAATAGAATGATACTTCTATTTTCTACTACAACTTATTTACTTTCCAAGGGATAGTAAGGATTTGATTCCTTTCCTTATTTTAATTTCTAACTTCTCTTTTCTCTATTTTAGGTTTTAATCCCTTGGGAATGCTATCTTATCCAACCTTGAAGATAAACTTGAGATATTTCCTTTTGCAACTTTAAAAAACTTAAATGTGGTGCTTTTAAAGACTTAATAAAATGCTAATATGAATGTTCAAATAATAAACTTTTATTGCACCAATATTGTATACATTTAGATATCCTTTTGTAGCTTGATTTATTGGTGATTTGATTTACTTGTTTGCTTCCATTATTTTATGAAATTTGTTGCTTCAATTCTCGTTACTTTGCTGCACAAAATTTATTAATATTGCAGCTCTTCTTGTTGTCCAAATAAGCTCATAGATTCCTCCATTTTGTAGCTTCTAATGCAACCTATTCATTCTCTATTTCACTATCCAAAAGCATGTATTTTTATAGCCACACTACTGTCTAATGTGATACCTTTAACCTCTAAAATTTACAACACCTTTCTTTGACCAATGTTGTCCAATACTCCTTGCAAATCTGCTCTACGTTTATCCAAATTGTAGCTATTGTTTCTCCTTCTAGTGCTACCAAATATAACAGTCCAAATATCTTGATTTTCTGATCTTAAAAACTTTGATTTCTTAGCCTTCAAGCCTTCAATGGTAATCTTAAAATTTCTTAAATTCATGGCTTCTACTATCTTTTTTCTCCTCCTTAGCTCTTATCAAATTTTAACTTCAAAATTGGCCTATTTGCTGGCATTTTTATCAAGAATCTAAATGTCTTGAGGTCTTCTAAAATCCTTTCCAAAATTTGGTAAACTTAATTCCAAATCCTTTTTCCTTTTGACCTTATTATCGAATGGCGATAATTGTACCAAATATTTCTTATCAGGATCTTCTTCTTGCTTGTAATATTCTTCAATGGTCACTTCTTCAATAGGGATTTTCTAGCCTTCTTCTTTCTCCTTTCAATTTTTCTCAAGACCTATTCTTTTGGGTCTTCAAATTATATAGCTTCTCAAATATTTAATAGGAATTTTTGTAGTCCTTTATCTTCAATATTCCAAATCTAGAAGCTCTTCAATGGTACCCCTTTCCTAGGTCTTCTCCTTCTAGAGTTGCTTTCTACTTTCTTCAATATTCTAAGGGAATCTTCTTCTTATGTCTCCTCAATATTAAATATTCAATAGGGCTCCTTTGAACTCTTTCATATCTTCTCAAAATTTAATATGAAATATTCTATGGAGACTTTCTTCTTGGTTCTCCTCAATCTTCAATTTCTATTTTTCTACAATAAATAACTAACCATTTCACAAGGAAAGCACATAGAATTTTAGTAAATCAAACATAAAATTATTCTCTATATGTTGTAGGAATCTTCTCAAATTCTGAGAACTATTTTTCTACAAAATAAAACTTAAATAGTAGCACATAATTTCATGCAAATCTCTATATCTCTATAAATAAATAAACATCACTAGTTATCATTCAATCTAGTGGAAAAGATATCTATGATGAGTCCTACTCTTCACAAGTTTTTTTGCAACTTTGTGGAAAGACTATAGCCAAAAAATAATTTTAGAAATTCTAGAATAAAATGTTGAGCAAGGTGTAGCAACAGTATTGTCATTTTTGTCAACACAGTTAGATAGATCTATTGATGCAGTGGACAAGAAGTTCAAAAGCTATTTAGATGCAGAAGACAAGAGTTCAAAGGTTATTCAGAGTATGTACAGTGATTTTCCAAGAAGACCGAAGTGCCCCATATACAAAATATCAAAGAAAAAAGACAAGTAAGAAAAGTGTGGCGATATCGCGACATATATAGAAAAAGTAGGAAAAAATGTTGCGATTTCGCGACATGTTGGAAGAGAGAAAAAGTAGGAAAAAATGTTGCGATTTCACGACATGTTGGAAGAGAGAGAAAAAGTAGGAAAAACTATCACGATTTTGCGACATGTTGGAAGAGAAAAAGGCAAGTGGAAAAACTATCACGATTTCGCGACATGTTGGAAGAGAGAGAAAAATAGGAAAAACTATCGCGATTTTGCGACATGTTGGAAGAGAAAAAGGCAAGTGGAAAAACTGTCGCTATTTCACGACATGTTGGAAGAGAAAGAGAAATCAAGAAAAAGTGTCGTGATTTCACGACAAGTTCAAAGAAAGAGAACAAGTAAGAAAAGTGTCACAATTTTGTGACATGTCGCATTTTCACGACTAAAATAAGAGAGAGAAAGTAAGTTTGAAAAGTGTCACGATATCGTGACATGTCGCATTTTCATGACAAAAGAAAGAGAGGAAGTGTACGAAAGCAAAACTGTCATGATTTTGCAACAAAAGTAGAAAGCAAGACTTCGAAAGCAGAAGTGTCACGATTTCGTAACATGTCACATTTTCGTGACTAAAATAGGAGAGAGAAAGTAAGTTTGAAAAGTGTCGTGATATCGCGACATGTCACATTTTTGCAAAAAAAGAAAGAGATGAAGCGTACGGAAGCAAAACTATCACAATTTTATGACAAAAGCAGAAAGCAAGACTTCGAAAGCAAAAGTGTCATGATTTCATGACAAAAGCAAAGAAGTACGGAAGTAGAAGTGTCATGATTTTGTGACAAAAGTAGAGAAGAAGACTTCGAAGGCAGAAGTGTCACAATTTCACGACAAAAGCAAAGAAGCTAAGTATGGAGGCAAAAATGTCATGATATCGTGATAAAAGAAAAGACGAAGTCTGTGGAGGCATAAATGTCGCAATATCATGACAAAAGAATAGAGAAAGCATATGGAGGCGAAAGTGTCACAATATCACGACATGTATTTTCATGGCAACAACAATAGAGGAAGCTACAGAGGTAGAAATGTCATGATTTCGCGATAGGTCGTAAATGCGCAAGTCAAGAAGGAGAAACCGACTAAAATAAGAAGTATGACAGTGGACCAACATCTTTATGGCATTTACAGGGGTAGTTACAAAGTGATTTCATACTGCTAAAATACGAAGAGTGATCAAAATTTAGTATGGCGGTTACAAGGTCTATCCAAAATGAAATCATCAAGCGATGGATAAACCGAACATCTTCTTGAGTTGAAGTTGACGAAGACCGATGACAGTCGACTAAAATTAGGGTTTACAGTTGTTATGAAATCCAACTAAGATTAGGATTTATAGTCGACTAAGATTAGGGTTTTCATCATAAAAAATATTGTTATAAAAGGAGGGTTGTTTGGAGAATTGACAGAATGGTTGAAGGGGTGTGAAATATAGTCATTGTGCATAGAGAGCAAGTCGTGTTAGATCATCCTAACTGCAAAATTTGCAAAGAGAGCAGAGTGTGCAAAAGGGAGAAGACGATCATGAAGTTTGACTGTAACGAAGCAGAGTGGGTGAAGTGATTGCATAGAGAGCAAAAATGTTGGAGTTTGACCAGGTGTTGTTGTGATTACACAGATAAAGAAGAGTGTGTAGAGAACACAAAGGTGAAGAAGACCAGTCAGGGTCTTGCAAAGGCAAAGGTATCTTACTAACAAACTTATAGATTAAAATTGAAGTCCAGGTTGGTGCTTGGCATCAGGGGTTGGTGCTCCTTCCAGTTGGTGCTGGTAAATCAAGGGTTGGTGCTCCTTTCTGTTGGTGCAGATAAATCAGGGGTTGGTGCTCCTTTCAGTTGGTGCTAGTAAATTAGGGGTTGGTGCTCCTTTCTATTGGTGTAGATAAATCAAGGGTTGGTGCTCCTTCTAGTGGGTGCTGGTAAATTGATTATAAAGTTGTTGCTTTGCAAAGGCTAGATTTGGATGGTAGTCTAAGTAGTCAATTTTTGAGGAGTAGCCACATTGGTGAGCCTCGTTAAATCTTGTATTGTGTGATGCTATTTTGTTATACTTGTTGTATCTAGTAATAAGTTTTAATTGCTATGATATTAAGAGCTGTAAATTTAAGTTTATAGAGCTACACTGATTCACCCCCCTCTCAGTGTCATTATAAGACTAATAATTGGTATCAGAGCTAAGTTCCTGTACAAGCTTAATCGGCTAGGGTGATCTTGGAAGTAACACAATGGTAGGTGGTGAAGGCTTCTCATCAAACAAAGCACCATTATTTGACGGATCTAATTATGCATTCTAGAGAATCAGGATGCAGACATATCTCTGTGCTTTGGGATACGACATCTAGGATTCAGTAGTTAATGGATACACAATACCCATCTCTCCTCCAAAAGAGACGAACAAAAATGAAGGATCACACCAAGAAAGAAGTGACTAGAAGAAGAAAATGAATTTCAGAAAAGGCAACTTCAAGAAGAAAAGTTTCATCTCCAGGAATGCAGCTGGTCGAGATGAGGATTACGAAGAGGAACAGATGAAGCTCTTTTCATGGCACTCAAAGAAGAAAAAACAAAAAAAGAACAGGAATGTGATGAAGAAGAAATTGATGCAGAAGTAAATTTGGAAGAGGAACTAATTGCAGCTCTGAATGAATTGAAGATAGAAAGAAAAAATAATAAGAAAATTTTAAGAAATCTTGAGGATGCAAATGAAATCATAACCAGTTTGAAAGTACAAATAGAAGAATCCAAGAAAATATCTAAAGATATCGAAGTACAAATAACCATGAAAATAGATTATTGCAACAAGCTAGAAGAAGAGACTGTTGGTTTAAGGATACAGATAGAAGAGATGAATCATAAAATTAGTTGTTATCACAAACATGAATAAAGTTCTATGAAGTTGGATAAGATCATAAATAACCAAAAGACTACAGGCATCAAATTTGGTTTGGGCTTTGATGAAGGAGAATCATCAAATGGATCAAAGGCCAAAAATGTAGAATCCATAAAGAATGAAGATAAGAAATAGGTTGATCAAGGAAAAAAATCTCATGCAAAAGAAAGCAATAATGCCAGGCACGAAAGGAGAATTGACAATGATGGATTCACCAATGTCACTCATCAAATAAGAAGAAGACCTATGGCTCCTATGACAACATGGCAAAGACCATCACCCAGGTTCAATTATCCATTTTTTGGTTTCTATTTTAAATGCAATGGCTATGGACATAAAATCTCAGACTGCAAATATAATGTAAGACCAAGGAATTTCAGTAGTAGAAATTCTTTTTCTCCTTTGATGAATTATACAGTAGAATATTATAACTATCATAATTTTGGGCACATTGCAAGAAACTGCAGAAGTACATTTGCATCAAATCATTTTCAGGGAAGAAAATTTCAACCAAATAGGATGAGACAAAATAGAAAAATTCTCAAAAAACATGCACAAGCTATTGATACGGGAAAGGCAAAACAAGAGCCCAAAACTACTATCAAAATGGAGTGGAAAGAAAAAGAACGACTTAAGGAAGAAAATGAATCTTTAATCGTACAAACAACATTTAAAGCATAGAATAAATATGTACCATGGATACTTGATAGTGGATGCTCCAGTAATATGATAGGTGACAAACATAAATTTGAGAAGTTACAAAAATATGAAGGTGGTTTAGTAAATTTTGGAAATAATGATGGAGCTAAGATAGTTGGCAAAGGTTCAGTTAAAATTAGTGACGGAAAAATTAAGTCAGAAGAAGTCTTGTTTGTGGATGGTTTGAAACATAACTTGTTGAGCATAAGTTAGATTTGTGATAAAGGTCATGAAGTAGTTTTTAAGAAGCAGGGTTGTGAAGTCAGAAAAACAAATAGTGAAAAATTGATAGCAACTAGATCAAGGACATCTGGCAACCTATACACGCTCTCAGAGACTTCAAAAGGAGCTTATTTTATTGGACAGGAAGAAGAAAATTGGTTGTGGCACAAGAGACTCGGCCATATCAGTTTTGATAATCTAGTAAAAATCAGCTCAAAAAGGGTAGTGAGAGATATTCCCATCATCAACAAACCTGCAAACAACATTTGTGCTTCATGCCAAAAGGGGAAGCAAACTAGAGTCACATTCAAAACAAAAGAGTACTACACAAGCAAAACTTTGGAACTAATACACACTGATTTATGTGGACCCATGAGAACACAAAGCATAAATGATGATAAATATTTTATGTTGTGTATTGATGACTATTCCAGAATGACATGAATATTTTTATTGAAGCATAAATCAAAAGATTTTGAAATGTTCAAGACTTTAAAAAACCATGTTGAGAATGAAACAGGAAAGAGGATCAAATTTTTAAGATCAGATAGAGGAGGAGAATTCATTTCAGATGATTTTACAGAGTACTATGAAAAATATGATATTAAGAGATAGTTTTTAGCAGCCAGGACACCTCAACAGAATGGAGTGGTAGAAAGAAAGAACAAGATAGTGTAGGAAATGGCATGGACTATGTTGGCTGAAAGCAGAGTAGCAGATATATTTTAGAAAGAAGCAGTACATACTGTGGTGTATATCCAAAATAGGTACATGCTGAGAACACATGAAAGCAAAACTCCTTATGAGTTGTGGTTTGATAAAAGGGCAACAACAAAATACCTCAAAGTTTTTGGCAGCAAGTGCTACATCAAAAGAACTGAAGATAATCTTGGTAAGTTTGAAGATAGAGCGGATGAAGGTATTTTTGTTTGTTATTCATCAAAAAGAAAATCTTACAAATGCTACAACAAGAGGCTAAAGAAAATTGTGGATAGTGCTGATGTTAAATTTGATGAAGGTAGAGAACGAGTAATTAGCTATGAAAAGAACTACCCAATTTATGAAGAGGTTATTGAAGGAGATGAGGAAAACAAAACGGAAAAGATACAGAAAATTGACGTAGATGATTTAAGTTGTGATTCAAAAGTGGAAGAAAATAAGAAATTCAAAATAGACAGCTGGCAGAAAAATCATCCTAGAGAGCAAATAATTGGAGACCCCAAAGTTGGTGTTCAGACAAGAAGAAGAGTAGTAAGTAACTACTCTCTATTATCCAACATTGAGCCCAAAAATGTTGCTGATGCAAGCAAAGATGAAAGTTGGATGAAGGCAATAAATGAAGAATTAGATCAGATCAAGAAAAATGAAACTTGGGAGTTAGTACCTAAACCTGCAAATAAAAATATAATCGGGACTAAATGGATTTTTTGAAACAAATTGAATGAAGACGGATAGGTAGTCAGAAATAAAGCAAGATTGGTATGTAAGGGTTATGCACAAGTTGAAGGTATTGACTTTGAGGAAACTTTTGCACCAGTAGCTAGACTAGAGGCAATTAGAATGTTTCTAGCTTTAGCAGTCTACAAGAATTTCAAAGTTTATCAAATGGATGTGAAATCAACATTTTTGAATGGGAAACTTGAAGAAGAGGTTTATATTGAGCAACCAGATGGTTTCCAACTTGGTGATGATCCCAATTTGGTTTGCAAGTTGAAGAAAGCATTATATGGCTTAAAATAGGCACCCCGAGCATGGTATGCAAGGCTAGACAACTATCTCACTCAACAAGGATTTAAGAAAGATATGGTGGATAGTAATTTGTATATCAAAACAAAAAATGGGCATCTTATTGTTCTTGTTGTATACGTAGATGATATCATATTTGGCAGCAGCAAAGATGAGTCGTGTAAATATTTAGAAAATAAGATGCAAAAAGAATTTGAAATGTCAATGATTGGTGAACTTTCGTATTTTCTCGGGTTGCAAGTTAATCAAAATAAGAAGGGCATATTTATTTCTCAAGTTAAATATGTGAAAGAGATGTTAAAAAATTTCACAATGGAGGATTGTAATCCAGTTAGCACTCCCATGAAAACAGGTTGCAAGTTGAGCAAGGATGACAAATCTCCACCTGTTGATCAAACCATGTACAGATCTATGATTGGGAGCTTACTGTACCTGACAGATACCAGACCAGATATTTTGTAGGAAGTATGCATGATAGCATGATTTTAGGCTAATCCCAAGGAGACTCATGTGATAGCAGTGAAGAGGATTCTTCGGTACCTCAAGGGTACTATGGAGTATGGGTTATGGTATCTGAAAGGTAAAGACTTCACCCTTATTTCGTATTGAGATGCAGATTGGTCAAGAGGTGTCGATGATAGAAAGTGTACCAGTGGAGGTGCATTCTATCTTGGAGATAGATTGGTCATGTGGCACAGTAAGAAACAAGAGTTAGTTTCTTTATCGATAGTAGAGGTAGAATATATTGCAGCGACAACATGTTGTATGCAGGTATTGTGGATGAAACAAACCCTAAAAGATCTTGGTATTAGCTTCAGTGATCCAATATTAGTTAAGTGTGATAACACCAGTGCCATTAACATATCCAAGAATCTGGTTATGCATTCATGCATAAAACACATTGCTATCAGGTATCACTTTTTTAAGGAGAAAGTTGCGAAAGGTGAAGTTAAGCTAGATTTTGTTCCAACTACAGAACAAGTAGCAGATATCTTCACAAAACCATTTCCCAAGGAAGTTTTTGAGTACCTTTGCAATAAATTAGGAGTGGTCACACTTACCAAAAATGAACTAGCTATAGGGATCACATTCTCAAGGGGAGCATTTAAGTATTTGATTATCTTTTTGCTCATGTTCATGATTTTTGCTAAGTGTAATAAATTTTGCCTGAGAATGTTGTGCATGGACTCAGGGGGAGTCTGTAGTAGCCCTTTGGTATTTTTGTCAAAGGGGGAGAAGATTTACTGGAAATTACACGTGTTGCCAAAAATTCCAAAGGGGGAGATTGTTGAGCAAGGTGCAGCAACAATATTGTCATTTTTGTCAACACAGTCAGATAGATCTGTTGATGCAGTGGACAAGAAGTTCAAAAGCTATTCAGATGCAGAAAACAAGAGTTCAAAGGTTATTCAGAGTATGTACAGTGATTTTCCAAGAAGACCGAAGTGGCCCATATGCAAAAGATCAAAGAAAAAAGACAAGTAAGAAAAGTGTCGCGATATCGTGACATATACAACAGGCAAGAAAAATTGTTGCGATTTTGCGACATGTTGGAAGAGAGAAAAAGCAGGAAAAATTGTCATGATTTTGCGACATGATGGAAGAGAGAGAAAAATAAGGAAAAATTTCACGATTTCACGACATGTTGGAAGAGAAAAAGGCAAGTGGAAAAACTGTCGTGATTTCACAACATGTTGGAAGAGAGAGAAAAAGTAGGAAAAACTGTCATGATTTCATGACATGTTGGAAGAGAAAAAGGCAAGTGGAAAAACTGTCACGATTTTGTGACATGTTGGAAGAGAAAGAGAAAGCAAGAAAAAGTGTCACGATTTTGTGACAAGTTCAAAGAAAGAGAACAAGTAAGAAAAGTGTCATGATTTCATGACATGTCGCATTTTCGCGACTAAAACAAGAGAGAGAAAGTAAGTTTGAAAAGTGTCGCGATATCACGACATGTCACATTTTCACGACAAAAGAAAGAGAGGAAGCATATGAAAGCAGAACTGTCACGATTTCACAAAAAAAGTAGAAAGCAAGACTTCAGAAGCAAAAGTGTCATGATTTCGTGACATGTCGCATTTTCGTGACTAAAATAAGAGAGAGAAAGTAAGTTTGAAAAGTGTCACGATATCGCGACATGTCGCATTTTCATGACAAAATAAAGAGAGGAAGTGTACAGAAGCAGAACTATCATGATTTCATGACAAAAGAAGAAAGAAAGACTTCGAAGCAGAAGTGTCATGATTTCACGACAAAAGCAAAGAAGTAAAGTATGGAAGCAGAAGTGTCACGATTTCGCAACAAAAGCAGAGAAGAAGACTTCGAAGGCAAAAGTGTCACGATTTCACGACAAAAGCAAAGAAGCTAAGTACGAATGCAGAAATGCCACGATATCACGACAAAATAAAAGACGAAGTCTGTGGAGGCAGAAATGTCATGATATCATGACAAAAGAATAGAGAAAGCGTACGGAGGTGAAAGTGTCACGATATCGCAACATGTATTTTCACAGCAACAACAACAGAAGAAGCTATAGAGGCAAAAATGTCATGATTTCGCAATAAGTCATAAATTCACAAGTCAAGAAGGAGAACCCAACTGAAATAAGAAGTATGACAGTGGACCAACATATTTACGACATTTACAGGGGTAGTTACAAAGTGATTTCATACTGCTAAAATACAAAGAGTGATCAAAAGTCAATATGGCAGTTATAGGGTCTATCTAGAATGAAATCATCAAGCGATGGATAAACCAAACATATTATTGAGTTGAAGCCGATGAAGACCGATGACAACCAACTAAAATTAGGGTTTACAATTGTTATGAAAGCCGACTAAGATTAGGATTTACATATGACTAAGATTAGGGTTTTCATCATAAAAAATATTGTTATAAAAGGAGGGTTGTTTGGAGAATTGACAAAATGGTTGAAGGGGTGTGAAATACGGTCGTTGTGCGTAGAGAGCAAGTCATGTTGGATCGTGCTAAGTGCAAAATTCATAAAGAGAGTAGAGTGCGCAAAAGGGAGAAGATGATCATGAAGTTCGATTGTAACGAAGCAGAGTGGGTGAAGTGATTGCATAGAGAGAGCAGAGTGCACAGAGAGTGAAAAGGTTGAAGTTTGACCAGGTGATGTTGTGATTATGTAGAGAAAGCAGAGTGCACAGAGAACACAAATATGAAGAAGACCAGTTAGAGTCTTGCAAAATCAAATGTATCTTACTAACAAACTTATAGATTAAAATTGAAGTCTAGGTTGGTGCTTGGCATCAGGAGTTGGTGCTCCTTCTAGTTGGTGCTGGTAAATCAAGGGTTGGTGCTCCTTTCTTTTGGTGTAGATAAATTAGGGGTTGGTGCTCCTTCTAGTTGGTGCAGATAAATTAGGGGTTGGTGCTCATTCCAGTTGGTGCTGGTAAATTAGGGGTTGGTGCTCCTTTCTGTTGGTGCAGATAAATCAGGGGTTGGTGCTCTTTCCAGTGGGTGCTGGTAAATTGATTGTAAAGTTGTTTCTTTGCAAATACTAGATTTGGATGGTAGTCCAAGCATTCAATTTTTGAGGAGTAGCCACATTGGTGAACCTCATTAAAACTTGTGTTGTGTGATGCTCTTTTGTTATACTTGCTGTATCTAGTAATAAGTTTTAATTGTTGCGGTATTAAGAGCTATAAATTTAAGTTTATAGAGCTACACCGATTCACCCCCCCTCTCAGTGTCATTGTAAGACTAACATAAAATATTCCTATCTCCTCTCAATATTCTTGTGTCTCTCTATTTCCTATCAATATTCCTTGTGCTATGATACCACTGTTAGATTTTTATGCTATATACTTAATGAAATGCACCAACAAGGTATAAAATAAGCATGCAATATTAACTATATGAAAATATCAATATCTTAAGCATGTCAAGAGTATGATAAAATTATAAAAATACTCATAAATTAGTCATTAATAAAAGATAACGAAAATGAGATATTCATACAAAATATGGAGATATTAAATGTTTTATTATTTATTCAGACTCTACATTGCATCTAACTTGAGAATTACTCAACTCTATTGTGCTCTTGCACTCTCTCTTACTTTTCTATTCCATCTAGCTCTCCTTTCTCTACTACAAAGGCCAATATATAATGGAGTATGAATCTTGGCCTTCCACCTTCCTATGACTCACTATATTCCTATTCTAGACTCATGTACACATGGAAAACATAAACATTTACATCATTGCACATTCTAATAATATTTGTGTATTTATTAAATTACATTAAGTAAATACTCAAATATTAATCTTGTTGGAAATATGAGCAAGGTTTGTTGTCATTGATGTCAAGAGGATGATGACCAAGTTTCATTGTCATCCATGCATTTATATCAAGAGGTTGATGTCCAAGTTTCAATGTCATTACTATCCTCTAATGGTTTTTTCCAAAAGGAAAAGAAGTAGGTTTAAATGGAAATAATAATATTATAATATATAATATTATAATATTTTGGGTTACAAGTTGGTTGAATAAAAATGAAGACCAAGGAGTTATAAAATTATAATTCCTCCACAAGACCCATGTGTAAGATTTTAAAGTCTGAGATTTAAATTATTTAAATTTAAATATTTTAATCATAAGGTTAAAATTTAAATTTAAATAAATTAAGGTGCCAAATCTTAATTTATATTTGAATTAAATTTGAATTTCAAGGATCGTCGACATTTTGGATATATGGCACATGGTATATAAAGGGGGCAAGTTTTAATTTAAAAAATCATCCATGCAAATATCATTTACCCAAAGGAAATCATGCGTTGTGTAGGAGAGGAAATGATTCACATGTGATTAAAGGTTAAAGAGGGAAGACAAAGGAATAAATGCTAGTGGGAGCACCAATGTATGTATAAAGTGTTGGGTATCATAGTTGGCAGCCAAGGACTCATTTGCAGGCATAAGGTCATGGGTTCAATCCACATGATTGTCATTTTGCAAAGGGAGGAAAGTTTTTCTATGCTGAATTCAAGGAGCCATAAGGGTTAAGAGGAAGTACATGTGCCTTGTTATCTTATGAGGGATCATATCCCAAGCAGTGGATGTGTTGTGTGCTAAGGCACTTGGTGAGGTAAGGTTGGGTGTTTGAATCTCACTGAAGGTTTTTTTTGGGAAGAATAAAAGGTATGCGTTCACATTATTATTTGCTAAGGTTTTGATAATCCAAAATTTGCATGGTGTAGAAATTAAAAATATTTTAAATTGCCAAGGTCTTGATAATATAAAAATTGCATGATGTGGAAATTAAAAATATTTTAATTTGCCCAATGTTTTGCTATTTTGGAAATTGCATAGTGAAAAATTAAAAGATTTTTATGAGTGATTGAGGGAGATAAAAGGGAAAACAAAGTTAAAATATTTTATTTTAATTTTTGTGGTTAGAATTTATAAAGGAGGAGAAATAAGGTGTAATTGAGATTTAATACTTTTGTATGGTGAAGTAATTTTGAGTGAAATAATTGAGTGTAGATTTTTGATATCTAACCTTTGAAATTGGTAAAGAGGTTGATTGTGTTTGAGACAGGTTTTGAGGTCAAAAATCCATCAAACAAAAGGTATGGGCACATATTCCTTGTGAGTGAAATATTGTTAGGTTGGATGTTGTAAAATGTAAAGTTGAAGTTAAAATCATTGTTTGATAAGCATTGTTGGAAATATTTGAGTGACCCTTCATGTGCATGATTAGGGTTTGTGAAATATCATGAGTATCATTGTTATGTGATATTGTTTGATAAGAATTGTTGGAAACATTATAGTAAGCTTTCATATGCATTATTAGGGTCTATGAAATATCATAAGTATCATTGTTATGAATTTGAGAACTGTATTGAACTAGGATTTTGTGAAAGATCATGAGTATCATTGTTATGTGAATTTGAAATCATCTTGAGTCAAGGTATAGTTCCATAGTGTGAGTTTTTGGAAGTATAGTGAAAAACTTGGTTAGGGTTTGTAAGAAAGTTGTGTTTCATTAAGTGAATGGTTGAGTGAAGTTGTAGAGCATTATTGATTGAATGCATTGGAGTGATATTTCAAGTTCTATGAAACAAATTATTCTTTATTCTAAACTAATTTGAAGGAGAGTTTGAAAGTGATTTAGTATTTTGTGAGTGTGAAACATATTGAGTATCTAACTATTATTTATATTTTTCTATAAGATTAAATAATATTTTGTGTGAAACTTGTTTGTGTGATTGAAGAGGTTTTCTATTATAGATTGAGTTGAGTTGAGTAAGCTTTTGTGGAAGCTTACAATGCAGATTTAAGGTAAGTCTTGGTGAAGACTTATTGAGTAGATTGGACAAGTTCTAGTAAGAAATTTTTGAGCAGATTTGAGGTAAGTTTTGGTGAAGACTTGTTGAGTAGATTGGACAAGTTCTAGTGAGGACTTGTTGAGTAGATTTGAGGTAAGTCTTGGTGAAGACTTGTTGAGTAAATTGAGCAAGTTCTAGTGAGAACTTGTTGAGCATATTTGAGGCAAGTCTTGGTGAAGACTTATGGATAGATTAGTGTGAGATTTTGTGGAAGCTTATAATGCATATTTGAGGTAAGTCTTGGTGATAGACTTGAAAGTAGTTTGAGCAAGTTCTAGAGAGAACTTGTGGACAGATTTGAGGTAAGTATTTGAGAATACTTAAGAGAAAAATTGATTGATTTATTTTTTCAAACCTTGAGTTAAGGTTTGGGGTAAACATAGAAGAGTTTATTTGTGATTGGATCAAGCTTTGTGTTAAGGCTTGAGTATAGATTTGAGTCAAATATTGAGAATATTTGTGCTAGACCGAAGGACTATGTTTAGTGCAAATTTGAGGCAGATATTAAGAAGATTTGTGCTAGATAAAAGGATTGTGTTTAGTGAAAATTTGAGACAAATATTGAGAATATTTGTGCTAGATCGAAGGACTATGTTTAGTGTAAATTTTAGATAGATATTGAGAATATTTGTGCTAGACTAAAGGACTGTGTTTAGTTCAGATTTGAGATAAATATTGAGAAGATTTGTGCTAGACTGAAGGACTGTGTTTAGTGCATATTTGAAACAAATATTGAGAAGATTTGTGTTAGATTGAAGGATTGTGTTTAGTGTAAATTTGATACAGAGTTGAGAGCAAGCTTTTGAGGTGACATAGAAAAGGACAATAGTCTCCAGTGGATATAGATCTATTATCAAAGGTAGTGAGGATATATGTCTTCTAAGTCAGGACATGAGTCTTCAATGGAGAGAGATCCACAAGCTAGTGCAGTGGAGGCAATAGTCTTCTAGAGGATCACTATCCAGAGTAAAGGAGAAGGAATTATCCTATGGATAGAGTTCCACAAATCAACTTAGGGGGTTGGTGTCTCCTATGGATAGGCATCCATAAACTTGATTAGGGAATTAGTGTCTCTTTTAGACAAATATCCATAAATATTATAATCAGGAAGGATTCCCAAAATATTTGTTGAGAAACACTTAGTGAAATATTTTCTACATGGATGTAGCCCACATTGGTTGAACCACATTAAATTGGTGTCTTTATTGTGTGTGATGATTTATTCATTGATTTGATTACTATTGTTGATATTGACACTTATATATTGGATAATATTGTTTGAGAAGAAAAGTAAAAAGTGGTCTTATACTGTTTACCCCCTCTTAGTATAAGCTTGTGTTATTCAATTGGTATCAGAGTTGAGGATGGATACATACCGCCAGCTACTCTACCTACATATAAATATGGTAAGCTCATACAACTAAATAATTCAAAGGCAATGAATGGAATTTTAAAGGGTTTATGTGAAACAAAGTTTATAAAGATTATGCACTGCACATCAACAAAGGAAATTTGGGACAATTTGAAAGGTATATATGAGGGAGACAAAAAAATCAAAAGGGCAATGTTTCAAAATTACAATAGAACATTTGAAGACCTAAATATGAAGGATGAGGAAAAATTTGTTACGTAACTATTTCATATGGATGAGGTTGTTAACTCCATATAAGGACTTGGTCTTAAAGTTGAGGAAACAAATGTTTGTGATAAGATTTTAAGGTCACTTCCAAAAAGGTATAGTGAAAAGATTTCAGCTATAAAAGAGTCAAAAGATATTGAACTTTTGAAAAGGGATGAATTACATGGAATTATCATAGCTTTTGATATGAGAATAAAAGAGGAACCAATTCCCCAAAAATAAGTAACCTTAAAAGTTACAAAGAAGACAAAAGGTAAGAAGTCATATTCAAGAAATGAGTTATCCAGTGATGAAGAAGTAAATTATGGCAGAAGGAACAAGGACTCAAGAAAGTATAAAGGTACAAAATCAATTAGATGTTTTAATTATGGTAAATATGGTCACTATGAAATTGATTGTCCAGAAGCTATAAATAGTAGTGAATATGAGAAAAAATATTATAAGAATAGGGAAATAGGAAAACACAAGTATAAAAAGAAAACAGGGATGGAAAAAACAAGCAAGGAAAGAATTTTTTCTAAAGGCATAAGAAGAGTTTTTATATAGATAAGGCAAGTAATATTTCAAGTGATAGTGATGAAAGATCCTCAAATAATGATGAAGATGAAATTCTATTTATGGCATAAGAAAAAAAAGTGGGTAGAAAAAGGTCACCAATAATTCTCAAGTATTTTAGATGTGGTAACTTTGGTCATATTGAAGATAATTGTACAAGAAATGGATTCAATTTTAGTGAATATGAATATGATGTGCTCTTGAAGGACCATAAGAAAGTATACTTTTGGAAATAGAAGAAGGATATTATCCTATTGAAGACAAATCATAAAGGAACGAAGATGATACCAAAGACAAACAAATAGAGGAAGAATCAGAGGAAGGAGAAGTTGATCTTGAGGGTGAGCTTATTTCTACCCTTGATGCATTAAGAAAGGTAATAAAGTAGAACTCAAAACTAAAGCTTCAATTTCAAGAATATGAAGAATAGAAAGGAAATATTATAGAATATCTAACCAACTCAATAGCTAAGATAATGAGATTTAAAGATAAGTTAGAAGAAAATATTTTAGAATGTGAAAGGTTAGAGCATGAAGTAACTTCACTAAGGAAGGAAGTAAAGGAGTCTAGAGATAAACTACATAAGTTTGAGACAATATCAAAAACCATGGATAAAATTATCAAGGTATAAATACCTTCATCAAACAAAACAAGACTTGGTTTTGAACAGGAACAAAGAGTACAAGGAGAGGAGTAAATATCAAGCTCCAAAGAATATGAAGCTTCAGAATAAGAGAGTGAAAGAGAAAGTGACACCTCTAAGGATAAGTTGGACAATTGAAAGTTTAACAAAGAAAGAAACAATGCACAAATGAGGAACAAATGGAATAGGAAACATCATAGGGTAGAAGATACTAAGAGACCAATGGGGTCAAGGAAAGGTTTATTCAATGGAGGTTGCTTCTCATGTCATAGGTTTGGGCATAAGGCTACACAATTCAGGAAACATGAAAGACAGGATTATGGAAATTTCAAAAATAGGCATCTCTTTCAAGGGTATTGCCACTCTTGTAATCAGTTTGGTCATAAGAAAGTAAATTTTAGGGCTCATGATAGGAATGTATATGGCTTCACTAGGAGAAAATTCAAGACAGTTGCACCTTCAAGGAACCACGATATTAAGTGTTATAAGTGCAATAATATTGGGCATATAGCTAATTGGTGTAGAGTAGAATTTTTAGAAACAAGCAGGAACATGAAAATTCAAAGGAATAAGAAGGACCAGTTAAGACAAAAGGTGAACAAATATAGAGATTAGTGTATGCTGGGAGTAGAGATACTCCCACCCCAAAATTAACCACCTCAAGAGAGGAGGTGGTGTGGGGCTATGTTAAGAGTATCATTATTAGCCCCAAGCCCCAAAGGTGACCCTTTGCAATTGATTTCAAAGGCAGAGAGATTTGAGTTAGGGGGAGAGAATTCAGTCAAGGGGAGCAATTTATTAGGGGGAGCAGAACTAAAAAAGGTAAAATAAATAGAAAAAGAAAAATGGGTTGCTATCAATGATAAAATGGGAGATTGTTGGAAATATGAGCAAGCTTTATTGTCATTGATATCAAGAGTATGATGAACAAGCTTCATTTTCATCTATGCATTCATTTCAAGAAGTTGATGTCCAAGTTTCAATGTCATTAATATCCTCCAGTGGTTTTTTCAAAAGGAAAAGAAGTAGGTTTAAATGGAAATAATAATATTATAATATATAATATTATAATATTCCAAGTTACAAGTTGGTTTGAATAAAAACAAAGGCCAAGGAGTTATAAAATTATAATTCCTCCACAAGACCCATGTGGCATATTTTAAAGTCTAAGGTTTAAATTATTTAAATTTAAATATTTTAACCATAAGGTTAAAATTTAAATTTAAATCAATTAAGGTGCAAAATCTTAATTTAAATTTGAATTTCAAGGATCGCCAAAATTTTGGATATATGGCACATGGTATATAAAATGGGGCAATTTTTAATTTAAAAAATCATCCACACGAATATCATTTGCCCAAAGAAAATCATGCGTTGTGTAGAAGAGGAAAGGATTCACATGTGCTTAAAGGTTAAAGAGGGCAGAAAAAGGAATAAAGGCTAGTGGGAGTGCCAACATATGTCCAAAGCACTGGGTAGCACAGTTGGCAGCCAAGGGTTGTGCTAAGTCATTTGCAAGCACAAGGTCATGGGTTCAATCCATGCAATCACCATTTTGCAAAGGGAGGAAAGTTTTTTCTATACCGAAGTCAAGAAGCCATAAGGGTTAAGGGGAAGTAAGCGCACCTTGTTATCTTGTGAGGGAACATAGCCCAAGCGGTGGACGTGCTATGTGCAAAGGTGCTTAGTGAGGTAATTTTGGGTGTTTGAATCTCATCGAAGATTTTTGTTGGGAAGAATAGAAGGTATGCACTCACATTATTATTTGCCAAGGTTTTTATAATCCAAAATTTGCATGGTGTGGAAATTAAAAATATTTTAATTTTCCAAGGTCTTGATAATATGAAAATTGCATGGTGTGGAAATTAAAAATATTTTAATTTTCCCAAGGTTTTGATATTTTGGAAATTGCATAGTGAAAAATTAAAATGTGTTTATTGAAGAACACAAGCTTATACTGAGAGGGGGGGTGAACAGTAGAAGACCTATTTTTACTTTTTACTTTATACTTCAAAATAGTAAAGCAATATACCCAAAGCAATATCAAAACAATGCACAAAATCATCCACAAAGTGACACCAATTTTAACGTGGTTCACCCAAAAGGCCTGGGCTACGTCCACAAAACTTTTCTCTAAAATTTATCTCAAAGTTCTTTGGGAAACCTTCCCAATTACAATGTTTATGAGCCTCGACCCAAAGGAGACACCTTCCCCTGATCTAAATTTATGAGCCTCTGCTCAAAGGAGATACCTTCCCCTCTGCTGAATTTATGAGCCTCTGCTCAAAGGAGATACCTTCCCCTTTGCTCTGGAAATGATCCATCAGAAGATCAAATACCTCTACCTCTTGCCAGCACGTGGAACTCATTTCCACCAAAGACCTCCTATCCTCAATGCTTAGCCTAAGAGACCTTTGCCTTCTATGATCACGTCCACAACAGCTCAGCTACCTGTACCAAACACAGTGAATCGGTCTAGTACAAGTCTTCCTATGTCTGTCAGATCTATCCAACTCTATGAACAAATCAATCCTCTACACACAAGCCTTCTCAAAGACTTGCCAAATCTATCCTCAGGTTCTCTGATAGAACCAATGTACCTCTGTCCTCAAGTTCTCTAATAGAAATATCAATCTCAGCTCACAAGTCCTCTGCTAGGACCTGTCCAAATCTGCTCACAAGTCCCCACCTGAACCTATCCAAATCTTCTCACAAGTCCCCACTGGAACCTTTCCAAAACATCAGCAAGCTCACCAAGAAAAAACTTTCTTAGCATGAACTCACAAAGAGAATTGTTAGAGACCCAATGTGATTCATAAACCTCATAGAAGCATAAAGAGAATTGTTAGAGACTCAATATGTTCTATACTTAACTCCAAATCTCAAGTCTCATAGAAACATAAAGAGAATTTTTAGAGACCCAATATGTTCTATACTTAACTCCCAATCTAAAATCTCATAGAAACATAAAGAGAATTGTTAGAGACCCAATATGTTCTATACTTAACTTCCAATCTCAAATATCAAATATCATAGAACCATAAAGAGAATTGTTAGAGACTCAATATGATCTATACTTAACTCCCAATATCAATCTCAACTCAATCTCAACTCAAACTCAATCTCAAAAGAATAAGATAGATGTAGTAGCTTTTCTCAAGAATATAAAACACAACCCAACAATTGCCAACCATGCAATATATCATATAACAATGATGCTTATATTCTTTTTACCAACAACTAGGGTTTCATCATCTCAATGCAAGTAGCAAGACTTATTAACATAAACCCTATTGCAAAAATGCTTCTTCTTCCTCAACCAGAATTATGCATTCACCCAAAGATTCAACAATAACTTTAATGCATAAACAATCTTCAATATCCAAAAAAATAAGATTTATACCAATAATACCTAGTAGACAACCTTTTCACTCCAAACTCAAGTTCAGAAAATATACCATAAACAACATACATGGAAGAAGTTGCCCATACCTTTACTTTGATGAAGAAGGAGAACTCAAAATCTGTCACAATACTAACTCTCAATTTGCCATCAATTAGAGTTAGCAACTATACAATATTACACAATATTAAAGATCCAAATATAACACCTTATTTCTCCAACTTAGTAAAAACCACCAAAGTACAATAACATACAAAAAAAAACCTCTTTACACCTTATTACTCCACATAAAAAATAAACATTAAACATCAATGTCAAAACAAAAAGATACCTTAACCTTATACCTCCCGTGCATTCACGGCCACCATTCTATGCACACCGTGACCAAAAAGAAATCCCCAACGAAGAGAATCGAACTCAGCACCTCTGCCATCTAGCGCTTTTGCTTAAATGCCACCGTCGTTGGGTCACAAAAGCCCAACGAAATAACAAACCGTTGCCCTCTCTTTTATCTTTCTTTGACACCAAGATCCTGGAAAACGTAAACATCTTCCACAAAATGCATGCAAACAAACCACTGTCGTCAAGCCAAAAGGTAAGGATACAACCCAAGCTTAAAATCGAGATTGCTAAGCACAGTCTCCATGACATAGAACATGCACAATATCAAAGACGTCGACGGAGATCAAAAACATAGAGCGAGCTCAAACGAAGACACCAAGCACTTTTCGAAGGATGTAGAGCAATGCAAGTCACAGACACCAAGTGCAGATCGAATGAAACGGTGCAAAATCAAATCATAGATGCCAAGCGTAATTTGAATGAAACGGCATAAAGCAAATCGAGAAGCCAAGCGCAAATCAAAAAAAAAAGAGAGAACCACAAATCGCAGATGTCCAAATAAAAATCGGTGGTGCTTACTTTTGAAAACCATGCCCACTTATATAGCAATTTATCCATTACTGATTGACGTCGGCGCTCCTCCAATGATGGCAATAAATCGACGACGCTTAAGGGTTGAAAGACCCTTTAATAATAATTAAAATAATAATAATAATTATTTTATTAATAATAAATTAAACTTGGACCTTTGACAAAGGTATGAGTTAATTTAATTATTAATAATACACATGGACCTTTGCATTAAGTTAAGCTTGGTTTTAATAAAAACCCTTTAACATAATGAAGCTTCTCAAGATATTCTTGACATCACACTCTTTTGAAATCAATACAAAAATGCCTTTTGACATCAATGACAACTTATACATTTTAGCAAAGGCAATGTACCCAAAGTACCCAAAATTACCAACATTTATGAGTATTTGAGGGAGATAAAATGGAAAACCTAGTTAAAATATTTCATTTTATTTTTTGTGGTTAGAATTTATAAATGAGGAGAAATAAGGTGTAATTGAGATTTAATACTTTTGTATGGTGAAGTAATTTTGAGTGAAATAATTGAGTGTAGATTTTTTATATCTAACCTTTGAGATTGGCAAAGAGGTTGATTGTGTTTGGGACAAGTTTTGAGGTGAAAACTCCATTGAAAAAAAGGTATGGGCACATATTCCTTATGAGTGAAATATTGTTAGGTTGGATGTTGTAAAATGAAAAGTTGGAGTTAAAATATTTGTTTGATAAGCATTGTTGGAAATTTTTGAGTGAGCCTTCACATGCATGATTAGAGTTTGTAAAAGATCATGAGTATCATTGTTATGTGATATTGTTTGATAAGCATTGTTGAAAATATTGGAGTAAGCTTTCATATGCATGATTAGGGTCTGTGAAATATTATGAGTATCAATGCTATGTGAAGTTGAGAAATATCTTGAACTAGGGTTTTGTGAAAGATCATGAGTATCATTGCTATGTGAATTTGGAATCATATTGAGTCAAGGTAGAGTTCCATAGTGTGATTTATTGGAAGTATAGTGAAACACTTGGTTATGGTTTATAAGCAAGTTGTGTTTCATTTAGTGAATGGTTGAGTGAAGTTGTATGAGCATTATTGGTTGAATACATTGGAGTGATAGTTCAAGTTCTATGAAATAAATTATTGTTTTTTCTATATTGATTTGAAGGAGATTTTGAGAGTGATTCAATATTTTGTGAGTGTGAAACATATAGATTATCTAACCATACTTTATAAGTTTCTATAAGATTAAACAAGATTCTATGTGAAACATGTTTGTGTGATTGAAGAGGTTTTATGTGATATATTGAGTTGACTTGAGTAAGCTTTTATGGAAGCTTACAATGCATATTTGAGGTAAGTCTTGGTGAAAACTTATTGAGCAGATTGGACAAGTTCTAGTAAGGAATTTTTGAGCATATTTGAGGTAAGTTTTGGTGAAGACTTATTGAGCAGACTGGAAAAGTTCTAGTGAGGACCTGTTGAGTAGATTTGAGGTATATCTTGGTGAAGACTTGTTGAGCATATTGATCAAGTTCTAGTGAGAACTTATTGAGAAAATTTGAGGTAATTCTTGGTGAAGACTTGTGGATAGATTAGTGTGAGCTTTTTTGGAAGCTTACAATGCATATTTGAGATAAGTCTTAGTGAAAGACTTGAGAGTAGTTTGAGCAATTTCTAGAGAGGACTTGTGGATAAATTTAAGGCAAGTCTTTGAGAAGACTTGAGATCATAGTTGATTGATTGATTTGTTCAAACATTGAGTTAAGTTTTGGGGTAGATCTAGAATAATTGATTTATGACTAGATCAAGCTTTGTGTTAAGACTTGAGGATAAATTTGAGATAGATATTGAGAAGATTTTTGCTAGACTAAAGGATTGTGTTTAGTGCATATTTGAGATAGATATTGAGAAGATTTATGTTAGATCAAAGGACTATTTTTAGTACAAATTTGAGATAGATATTGAGAAGATTTTTGCTAGATCGATGGATTGTGTTTAGTGCAAATTTGAGATAGATAATGAGAATATTTGTGCTAGACTGAATGAATATATTTAGTGCAAATTTGAAATAGAGATTGATAAGATTTGTGCTAGACTAAAGGACTGTGTTTAGTGAAGATTTGAGACAGCACTAAGAGTAAGCTTTAGAGGTGACAAAGCAGAGGATAGTAGTCTCTAGTGGATATAGATCCATTATCTAGGGTAGTGAATACATAGGTCTTCTGAGTGAGGATAGGAGTCTTCAATGGAGAGAGATCCACAAGCTAGTGCAATGGAGGTAGTAGTCTTCTAGAGGATCACCAACCAGAGTAGAGGAGGAGGAGTTATCACGTGGATAGAGTTCCATGAATCAACTTAGGGGATTGGTGTCTCCTATGGATAGGCATCCATGAAATTTATTACGATATTGGCATCTCTTTTGGAAAGAGGTCCATAAATATTGTAATAGGGAAGGATTCACAAGATATTTGTTGAGAAAATTTTAGTGAAAGATTTTCTTCGTGGATGTAGCCCACATTGGGTGAACCACGTTAAATTGATGTCTCTATTATGTGTGATTATTTGTGCATTGCTTTGATTACTGCTATTGATATTGCCATTGATATATTAAATATTATTGTTTGAGAAAATAAAAGTAAAAAGTGGTCTTATACTATTCACCCCCCTCTCAGTATAAGCTTGTGTTCCTCAAATCTAAGACAAACTCCTAATATGAAACATGTACCCATGATGGTACATTAGCATGTACCAAATAACGTAATATATTACAACAACAACTTTTAGATTACAAAATCTTGTTAATGTTCATGGTGAAAGGACTAGTTAGTAATAATGTTCAATACCAAAGACCTAAAAATCTAAAATGAAATAACCTTAAATATATTTTCTATAAAAGGAATGTACCACTTATAAAATGGACCAATTCAAAAGTACATCTAGATTTTACTAGACCGATTTGTTTTCATTTCATTATTAAATATAGATTTATGGTCAATTAATATGGTTATACATGTAAAAAAAATAGAGAAAAATATAAGAAAAACAATAGTGAGAAACAATTGTGAAACTAAAAAAAAGAATGAAGGTTTTACTAATATTATCAAAATTTGATTACAATGGATCATAGGTTACAACAAGGGGACAACCTCCATCATAAAAATGCTTAATACTAAATAAGTAATCAATATGCTACTCCTCTTCATTACAATGCAATAAATAATAATTTAATTTTAATTTTCTTGCTCTAAGATTAACTGAAATTCTTAAATAGATATCCAAGCTAACAAAACCTAACACTAGTGTACAAGGGTTGATGACCCCACATGAGAAATAGAAACTCTATTTAATTACCTAACTATTGTTGGAAGTAGTACATTATTTTCTACCTTATAATAATATTGCAAATACCATGTAAATAGTTTAGTTTATAATGATGCAAATATTTGAGTATATAATAGGTGTCATGTATGTGTGGAGTTATGTAAGTGAGGTATCATGTAAGTATGGAGTTATGTAAGATTTTATCATTTAGTATGTGCAATCATTATATTATTTGTCCTTATGTGGATATGTAGAGTCAATAATAGATTTATTATTATGTGGTATTTATCCCATGAGAAATATGAAGTGTTATATCTCCTGTGTGTGTGAGGAGATGAAAATTTTGTGTAAGTAGAAAGGTCAAGGGTTGTGAATGTGAAGAGTATTATATCCATTTGTGTTATATTGAATACAAATAATTGTAATAAGTGATTGAATAAGCTTTTCAATACATTACATTTGCATTGCTTGAGTTTACATATTTACATTTATCAATAATATATCTTTTGTGAGTTTGTAATTGAATTGTGTGAACATTTTATATTTTATGAGGATTTCAATGAAGAACATATGCTTATACTGAGAGGGGGGTGAATAGTATAAGATCAAATTTTACTTTTCTTTCACAAACAATATTATCCAATATTATAAATGACAATATCAATAGTAGTAATAAAAACAATGCACAAATCATCACAAACATGAGAGACACAAATTTAACATTGTTCACCCAATGTGGGTTACATCCACGAATAAAATATTTTTGATAAATTTTCTCAATAAGTATCTTGGGAATCAATTCTCTATTAAAATGTTTATGGACCTCTATCCAAAGGAGACACCAATCCCCTATACTCTAATTTTTGAATCTCTCTCCACATGAGAACTCTATCCCCTTGATCTGGTTCATGGATATCTCTATAGAATAAATATTTTCTCTTTGCTCTGGATCATGGATCTCTCTCCATAGGATAACTCTTTCCCCTTTGATTTGGTTTGTGGATCTCTCTCCATAGGAGAACTCTTTTACCTTTGCTTTGGTTCGTGGATATCTCTCCATAGGATAACTATTTCCCCTTTGATCTAGTTCATGGATATCTCTCCAAAGGAGAACTCTATCCCCTCTACTCTGGTTTGTGGATCTCTCTCCACTTGAGAAATCTTTCCCCTTTGCTCTAGTTTTTGGATCTCTCTCCATAGGAGAACTCTTTCCCATATAATCTAGTTGGTGAACTTCTATCTACAAAATACCTCTATCACCACAACTCTATCTAGTGGACCTCTATCCACATGACACCTCTATCCCTACTACATTGGCTTATGGACCTATATCCACTAGATACATCTATCCTCTCTACTCTAATTACCTCCAAAGTATGATCTCAACTCTGTCTCAAATCTACATAAAGCCTCATCACAAGTATAGCACAAATCTACTCTAACTATGCTTAGCCTTAACACAAAGCTTGATCAAAACAACAACCAAACCTAGGCAATTCAGACATATTCTACCTAGAATTTGTTTAATATTTGGAATATATAGAGAATGATATGCACTATCAAAATCCCAATATGTTCTTCACATTCACAAATATTACATTCCACTAATCCAATCTCCATATATTGCAAAATTCTTTTCAAATCAACTCAAAACAATGTATAACTTGCTTCACAAAATTGATCTATCTTTCTTGCAAATTTGCTCTCAAAAATTAACCTCAATAATACATAATTTTCCCTCACAAAATTGATCTTAAAAAATTTAACAATTGCTTTCAATATCTTCCAAACCAATTTTCAAAAGGTTTCACAATGCTGCACTAACTAGTCTTCAAAACTAGTACAAGTAGTTCACAATTTCTAGCACAAATATATCAATCTCTTTCAACAATGGAAGCACATGTAGGTCTCAAAATATTTACAACACTACATACCAATCAACTCTTTTAACTCCAGCTGAAAACTACTTTCTCAAAACACAACCACTTAGATAAAAGGTTGAACCACCATACCTCAAAATGTTTGATGAAGATGTGCCCTCAAATACCTATCTCAAAAATAATATCTTTTGCAACTACAAAAGGATTAGCACAACACCTTTTCATATATTGGAAAAACCTTCTCAAAATGTGTGCACAATTTTATTCAAAATCACTGCTCTATAACTCTCTTGGTTTTTCAAAATAAAACATTAAATCATGAACCAAGTCCTTCAATATTAATGTCAATATTACAAACAATAAAAATCCATTTTACACCTTTTATCTCCCACTTTCATAAAATAATTTCCAAATCACTTAATGACCCATAAAATAGAATTACAATATTAAATAAATCATTTACACCTTATCACTCGTACTTTTGGATATATAAAAATAAAACTTAATGACAACAATACCTTCAAAAATATTTGGCATAAATAAATTACCCTTATACCTCCTATATGCCAAAAAATTTACACCATTGCACACCCCTCAAAATTCATGCAAATAAAATTTAATCAACCTTAGAACATACCTTTTTAATGAAAATAATATTACTGGCACATATGGGAATGACCCTTCGATCTCAAAATCCTAACACAGTGCATGACCACTTGCGCTAGCCAAGCCGTTGAGACCTAACATATGGCCTCCACTCTTATTCCATTGGTGCATTCGTTGAAAAAATTAATCCTTCAAAATTGGTTCTAGGGAGAATCGAACCGTGAACCTCTACCTCACAAATGACTTAGCATGAATCTAGCCACCGTTGGGCTACCTTGGTGGATGATGTCAAGAAGCAAACAAAAATTATTTATTTCATTCTCCTTCTACACTTTGAAATCAACGTTTTCCCCTCTACTTTGCACAAGACACAAAAATCAAACATGCCACTTTTATTTCCAAATTATTAGGGGTATATATATGTTTCCCTGCACATTTTAGACATTGGGCCTCTTTCAAATCTATTTTAAAATAATTTGAATTATCTTTGATACCATGTAACTTTATACTTAGGTATTATAAAATTTTAAATATTATTGTAATAAAACCTTTTGCCTTGGGTCTTTTTCCACCAATGAGAAGTCTTGTATTTTATTTTCATTTAAAATCACCCTTTCCAAATGAATCCCTTGTTACTTTCAAACTCTATTAATAACATTTAAATTTAAAATTGAAAAATTATACTCCTGTTCTTCAAAATTCTCTTTGCTTGCTTTCACAACCATGGAAAATTCCTTTGCATTTATTATTTTAACCTTGAAGACAAAACTCAACCTTTTCACCTTTGACATCAATGACAACCAATGACATCAAATATTTGACATCAATGACAACACTATACTCAAAATTTATAACAATATCCCCCTTTGTCATTGATGGCAACCCTTTCTAAAAATTCCTTTCCTACCACTATATTTCAAATCAGCTCCCCCTTATGAACTACTCCCCCTGACTGAATGCTCTCCCCCTCAGGAACTACTCCCCCTGACTGAATGCTCTCCCCCTTACTCAAATCTCTCCCCATTTGACATCAATGGCAAAGGGACTCCTTTGGGGCTAAATATAAGACTCTTAGATCAACCCCTCCCCACCTCCTCTCCTTGAGGTGATTAATTTTGGGGTAGGAGTATATCTACTCCCAGTATATAATGCTCTTTTTCTTTGTCAACCTTATTTTTCAAAATTTTTGTAGCCATACCCTTTTGATCCTTTTGAGTGTCCTTATTCTTGCTTGTCTTTGGAAGTTTTGGAAAATATATTCTATGCCACTTGGCCTTATGCCCAATATTATTGCACTTGTAACACTTAATGTTGTAGTTATTGGAAGGTACAAATATCTTGAAGCTCTTCTTGGTGAAGCCATACTCATTTCTATCATGAAACCTATAATGGATTGCCTTATGACCAAAGTGATTACAAGAGTGGCAATAACCTTGGAAGAAATATCCATATTGGAAAGAGTTGACATTCCTTTTAGTGAGGCCATACTCTTTATTTCCATGAGTCCTGTAATGCATAGCCTTGTGACCTAACTGATTACATGAGAAATAACATCCTTTGAATAAATGTTATCTTGAAACCTCTAGTCTCTTAGTCCTTTATTTTACTTCTATATGATGATCCATGTTTCTTGTTTATGCATTATTTCCTTTCTTAGTGAAGCTTCTATTCTTCAAAATATCTACATAGGTCTCAATTTCTTCTTCACTCTCTTCCTCTAAAAATTTCTCTTCTTTTGAGCTTGAGCTTGACCCTTCTTCTTGTTTCCCTTGTCCTTCTTCAAAACCAAGTATTGTTTTGATAGATGAAGATCTTTGTGCATTAATAATTTTATCCAAAGTCTTTGAACTTTTCCCAAACCTATGTAGCTTGTCCTTAGAATATTTTAATTCCATCCTTAGTGAAACTACCTCATGTTCTAATCTCTTATATTCTAACTCTTTTCCCTTTAAATTCTCAACCATGACCTCTTTAAATCTCCTTGCCTTAGCTTTTGAGTTTGTTAGGTCTTGTAGAAGCTTTTATTTTTCTTCCTCATGTTCTTGAACTTGAGCCTTTAGTCTTAAATTCTGCTTTCTAACCTTTTTCAATTCTCCGAGAGCAACACTAAGTTCTACTTCTAGATCAATTGTACCTTCCTCTTTATTTTTTGAATATTTTTCTACTTCTTGGTCTCCAAGAACATCTTCATACTTTTCAACTTTATCTTCAACAAGAACGTCTTCTTCCTATTCTATTTCCAAAAATAGAATCATTTCTTCTTCATTATCTAAGAGTATTTCATCACTGTCACTTGAAGCTTTGCTTGATTTGTTAACATATAAATTATTTTTGTGCCTTTGAAAGAACTTATTTTCATGCTTGCTTTGACCATAACTATTTTTATTTTCATGCATGGATTTTCCTCCTTCCTTTTTCTTATGATCTTGTTTCTCTTCACTTCTAATGCTTCCAGCTTTTGGAAAATTAGATGCATAGTGACCAAAATTACCACAATTAAAACATTTCATAGTCTTCATGCCTTTGTGCTTTCTTGAGTCATTCTTGTTTATTTTCACATAGTTAGCTTTTTCATAACTGCTTGACTCACCACTTGATTTTGGTTTCTTATATTTTGTCTTATTTGAAGTTTTGAAAGCCTCCTCTCTCTTGGATTTGGTATCCTTTACTATTCTCATCTCATAAGCTATGAGAATTCCATGTAACGCATCTATAGTCAACTGATTAATATCTCTTATATCTTCTATAGCTGAAACCTTTTCATCATACCTCATAGGGAGTGATATTAATACTTTTTGAGCAACATTGGAGTCAATTTCAAATCCAAGTACACACATGGTATTAACAACCTCATCCATATAAAGTAAGTATGTAAAAATATCTTTCTCATCTTCCATATTCAAATCTTCAAACCTTTTCTTGTGTTTTTGCTATTTTTCCATTTTGACCTTTTTATCTCCTTCATATGTTTGCTTCAATTTTTTCTATATCTCTTTTTTTGATTTGCAGTGCATAAATTTAACAAATTTTGCTTCACGTAATCCACTTAAGATTCCATTCATAGCCTTGGTATTATTCACATGTAATATCTTACCATATTTATCTATGGGAGGAGTAGCTATAGGTATGAATACATCCTCTATCAATTGCCATATGTGATATCCTTGTGCCATCAAGTAAGTCTTCATTATTATACTCCAGAAAGCTTAATTGTTTCCATATAACAATGGTGACTTATTTGATGAGGATACATTATGAAATGCCATTTGTGTTCCTGTAATATCTTTCTTCAATTTGATAGACTTTTTCGAATAAATCTAATCTGATACCAATTAAAGAACAAAGGCTTATATTGAGAGGAAGGATGAACAATATAAGATCAAATTTTACTTTTTTTTACAAAATAATATTATCCAATATTATCAATGGCAATATCAATAGCAATAATCAAAGCAATGCACAAATCATCACACACATAAGAGACACAAATTTAATGTGGTTCACCCAATGTGGGTTACATCCATGGAGAAAATATTTCTTCTAAATTTTCTCAATAAATCTCTTGGGAATCAATTCCCTATTATAATGTTTATGGAACTCTGTGACATGAATTCCTTATAATATAATTTGCGGATCTCTTTATATGATAACTTTATTCCCTTGTTCTAGTTCATGGATCTCTCTTCATAGGAGAACTCTTTCCCCTTTTCTCTGGTTCGTGGATCTCTCTCCATAGGAGAAATCTTTCCCCGTTGCTCTGGTTTGTGGATATTTCTCCACAAGAGAACTCTTTCCCCTTTACTCTAGTTCATGGATCTCTCTCCATAGGATAACTCTTTCCCATTTGATCTAGTTCATAGATCTCTCTCCACAGAAGAACTCTATCCTCTTTGGTCTAGTTTGTGGATCTATCTCCACTAGAGAACTCTTTCCCATTTGTTCTAGTTAGTGGATCTCTCTCCATAGGATAAATCTTTACCCTCTACTCTTGTTGGTGGAATTCTATCCATAGAAAACCTCTATCCCCAATGATCTGGCTAGTGGATCCATAAGAGACCTATATCCCCTTTGTACTAGTTGATAGATCTTTATCCATTGGAGACCTCTATCCTCTCTTCTCTGGTCACCTCTAAATTTTTATCTCAAATATATCTCAAATATGCACTAAAAATCATCACAATTATAGCACAAATCTGCTCTAACTCTGCTTAAATTTACCTCAAATTTGCTTCAAGTCTTCTCACAAGACTTGCTCAAATCTACCTTCAAATATGCTTCAAGTATTCTCACAAGACTTTCTCAAATCTACCTTCAAAGTTGCTTCAAGTCTTCTCACAAGACTTGCTCAAATATTCCTTCAAAGCTACTTCTAGAACCTACTCAACTATTTCCAAATCTTGCATACAAACAAATACTTTAATCTCTTTCAGAAATACTATCTTCAACTAGGTAATTCAGACATATTCTACAAAGAATTCCTTTAACCTCTAGAACATATAGATAATGATATGCATTGTCAAAATCCCAATATATTCTTCACATTCATAAATATTGCATTCCACTAATCCAATATTTATGTCTTGCAAAATCCCTTTCAAATCAACTCAAAACAATGTATAACTTGATTCAAAAACTAATCTACATTTCTTTCAAATTTGATCTCAAACATCAACCTCAATAACACATAATTTTCCCTCACAAAATGTATCTTAAAAACTTTTGCAGTTGCTTTCAATGTCTCTCAAACCAATGTTCAAAAGGTTTCACAATGATGCACTAACTTGTATTCAAACCTAGTACAAGTAGTTCACAATTTCTAGCACAAATGTCTCAATCTCTTTCAACAATGGAAGCACATGTAGGTCTAAAAATATAATACAAATATTTCCAACAATGCACACCAATTAACCCTTTTAACTCCACCTCAAAAATACTTTCTCAAAACACAACCACTTAGATAAAAGGTTGAACCACTATACCTCAAAATGCTTAATGAAGATGTGCCTTCAAATACCTGTCTCAAAAATAATATAGTTTGCAACTACAAAAGGATTAACACAATATATTTTTATATATTGGAAAAACCTTCTCAAAATATGTGCATAATGTTATTCCAAATCACTCCTCTATGACTCTCTTGTATTTTCAAAATAAAACATCAAATCATGAACCAAGTCCTTCAATATTAATGTCAATATTATAAAAAATAAAAACACATTGTACACCTTTTATATCCCACTTTCATAAAATAATTTCCAAACCACTTAATCACCCATAACACAGATTTACAATATTAAATAAATCATTTACACCTTATCACTCCTACTTTTGCATATATAAATATAAAACTTAATGACAACAATACCTTCAAAAAAAAATGGTAGAAATAAATTACCATTATACCTCCTATATGCCAAAAAATTTACACCATTGCCACCCCTCAAACTTCATGTCAAGAAAATTTAATCAACCTTAGCACATACCTTTTTATCAAAAATAGTATTGTTGCCATGGTCGGGAATCAACCCTCCGACCTCAAACTCCTAACATAGTGCATGATTGCTTGCACTAGCCAAGCGGTTGAGACCTAACGTATGGGCCTCCACTCTTATTCCCTTGGTGCATTCACCAAAAAAGTTAAATCCTTCAAAACTGGAGCTAGGGATAATCAAACCATGAACATCTACCTCAAAAAAAACTTAGAACGAATCTAGCCATTGCTAGGCTACCCTGGAGGATGACGTCAAGAAGCAAATAAATATTTTTATTTTGTTCTTTTTCTGCGCTTTGAAATCAATGTTGTCCCATCTACGTCATTCAATGTCACCACTTTACATGAGACATGAAAATCAAACATACCACTTTTATTTCCAAAGTATTAGGGGTATTTATATATTTCCATGCACGTTTTAGACATCAACCCTATTTCAAATTTATTTTAATAGAATTTTAATTATCTTTGATGCCATGTAACTTTATACTTAGGTATTATAATATTTTAAAAAATATTATAATAAAACTTTTTTCCTTGGGTCTTTTTCCACCAATGAGAAATCTTGTCTTTTCTTTGCAATTTTAAAATCTCCCTTTCCAAATGAATCCCTTGTTACTTTGAAACTATCTTAATAATATTTAAATCTAAAATTTAAATATTATACTCCTTCTCTTCAAAATTCTCTTTGCTTGCTTTCACAACCATAGAAAATTCCTTTGCATTTATTATTTCAACCTTGAAGACAAAACTCAACCTTTTCACCTTTGACATCAATGACAACCAATGACATCAAACCTTTGACATCAATGACAACACTATACTCAAAATTTCCAATAATCAAATGATATATTAGGGTTTATATTCCTAGATTGAATAAATCCTTAGTCAAGATAAGTCTTAGTTAGGGGTTTAGTATTCATTTTAATAAATTGTAAAAGTGAGACTTTGTTGCTCACATAGGATTTGGTAGCCAACTTCTACATTACTAGTTGGTATAGTTCTAGAATAGGCTAGTTGGATTGATCATAGTCAATCCTTGGAATAAGTCCTATGGAAAATATTTTATCTTCCCAATTTGGGAATTGGTTTCTCCTTCCAAGGGATCGATTGCAAATATTAAGCTTATTTGGTTCCACATCAATGGTATTAGAGCATAGGATTTTCATAGGTTTTGGTTTATTTCTGACCTCTTGTTGCTTGATTGGTTTTGGATGATTGTCAGTCAATAAGAGGATCCTGTTTAAGAAGCTCAACTGCAATAGATTTTAGTTTTAGAACTTGTTGGAGTAGAAGATAGAGATCAAAATCAGATCTCTTTGATGGATATCTTGTTGCCCCAATTTGCCCTGGTGGTTTTTCTATCCCTTGCTGCCAACCTGTTGATTGAAGAAATTATTGCTTCGAGTTTTTTTTTAATAAGAGATGAAGGATAAAATTTTCCCTTTATAGTTTGCTTGATTATATACAACATTTAGTCATTTTTTTCTAATTAATTGGCCTCTACTGGATGATTTTATGCCTTTGCTATTGCTACCGATAAAAAATATTGTCAAGTATTGTTTTGCAATTTTTATAAAAGTTTTATTAAAAAAAATTGATTGTATTTACTGATTAAATATATATATATTAAAAGATTTTATTTATTCAAAAAAATTAAAGCTTTAATTTATTCAAAAAATTACACAAGCCCAAATGTTTAGGCCCACACCCTTTTTTGCAACTATAGTAGCAACATAGAGGTGATTCCAACATCAGATATTGTGCAACAAAGCCTATGTCACTGACGCACGCAGGCATCTTAGTAGATGATCGCCTAAAAATTACTAGTGATAAAAGGTTTTCCTGTCGATCATCAATGAAACCAAGCCCAAAGGACTTGTCCCTTATTGGGCCCATAGCATCTTTGAGCTGAAAATCAATCAATGACAAGTGGTCACTTTCTCGAACTCTAAACAATAATCTATGCAGATTGACAAGTGATCGATCTACTAATTGTAGAGCTTGAACCTCCAAACCTTGTAGCACATATCCTGACGCCTAAACTTCAAAATCCTTGTATGTAGACTAGCATAAAAATTGAAGAGGATGCACTCTAATTTAATCCCATTGGTCACTGTATATTTTACATCTAGAACCTTGATTGATGGATCTCGGTCAATCACACATTTTATTGGATGAGCGAATCAGGATTACACATGGCGTAAAACATGGATGAATTTAGTGTGATGTATGGTAGAATTTGATGTAGAATTATCATGTGTTTGGATGGGCGAAGGAGCAAATTTTTTGGGAATTATCTCACATTGCTCATGTAGGAGAAATGAGAAACATTTATAAGGGTGAGGGTGCCCTAGTAAATTAGCCAAATCGCACTAGCTATAGAAAGCATGAACTACACGCCAAACACTTGAGCACCACTGATTAATGAATGTATTGGCTCCTTGGTTGTTGACTTTGCTGCATTGACCACGACCTTTGCTATTGAATTTTATAGGTGACCACGCTGCTTTTTTATTGTGTGCTTCCATTAAGCGCAACATAATTGTTTTAAAAGGGGATTTAATTTTTTGCAAAAGGGAGAAAATATATATTTTTAAATTGTTTAAATTTCATTTTTTTAAAAGGAGATTTAATTTTTCTAAAAATGGGGGAAAATAATTTTTTTAATTGTTAAAATTTTTGAAAATAAATATTATTAATTTTTGCAAACCAAGGCAAAATTTTGTAAAAGGGAAAAATATTTTAGGGCTAAGTTAAAATTTGCCCACTCAAGCATTATAAAATTGCATTAAACCATTTTTATTTTTACAATTAATTGGGCAATAAGCACTTCTTTTGTAACCTCCTTTTTGTAATTGTAATCTTGGATTATACATGACAACAAATGGCTATCGATTTATCAGAGTAAATGACCACAATAATTTTAGTAATTAGCATTTTTGTCAATAAGGTCCAAAATATTGCTACCCCTACTAGTCCTATTCAAGCCCATGACCTTCACTCACAAGAAAAATGTGAGGTCAAAATTTATAATGGGTATCGTGACCTTGAGGTCCTAAACATTTGGATCCTTGACATGGACACTTGGTTTACCTATAGAAAAAATACCAAAGGATGAACAAGTCCCATTTGCTAAAGTAAATTTTTTTGGTATAGCCAAAGTCTTGATCACGAACCGCCAAGGAAATAAAGATTCCATTGAAATATGGGATGATTTGGTGAAAGCATTGAAAGACCTCTTTTATCCTTCAAACTATACAAAATATCTTAAAATTAGATGGCTTCACTTGAGGTAAGGATACAACGTGAGTATCCAAGACTACATGGACCAATTCAACAAATTAAGGATTTTAAATGGTATTCAGGTTTCTACTTCAAAATTAATCACTAAATTCAAGAGTGGATTGCAAAAAATAATTTTTAGGGAGTTGAAATACACTCCTATCACAAATTTGAACTCCATGTTCAATCAAGCACAACTTAAGGAGGAGAATCTTATAGCTTAATCAGGTGGATTTTGCTCTTCAAGTACCACCAAAGTGGCCAAACAATAGTAACCTCAACAAAAAATGAAGAATCCTTCTTCCTCTCCTTATCACAATTCTTCTTCTACCTCCTCCTCTTCTTATTTCAATAGAAAGAAAGTTTGTGACTATTAAAAAAAAAGAGGTCATGTGTAATATGACTATTTTGAAAAGAAGAATCTTATTTTAGAAGCTCAACCAGAGGAACCACAAGATGTTTCTATTGATGCTACAAGAGAAGATCGAATCTATATTGAGGTTAAGGGTAAGCACATAAATCATACCTTTTTGACACAAAATATGTATGAAATTTGTCATGAAGACTTGTTTGTCACATAAAACCACCTAAAGCATAATTACTTTGTGTATTGTATCATCAATAATGGCTCCCAATTAAATGAGATTTCAAGGGATATAATCGATAAGTTGTAGCTTCTTGTTAACCCCTTCCCAAACTATATCTACTTAAATGGAAGGATGCAGGTTCCTCATATTTCATTACAAAAACCTACACTATGTTCTTTGTATTTGATCCACACTATGTGGATAAAATCACCTATGATGTGACTCCAATTGATTGTTGTGATATAATTCTTGGAAATCCCTATCAACATGACAAACGATATTTATATTACGCTTATAGAAATACCTACACAATGCATCATGAGAACAAAAAAAATCTTATTCTTTCCAATAAGCTCACACACCATTATAAAAGGCCACAAAATATTTCATTGGTCTTCAGCAAGCTAAAGGATATACCGACATCAATTCCATAAAGTAAGGTCATTCCTCCTTCTACAATACCTCATCCTACTACTCGAGTTACTCCTTCACCTACTTCTTTTATGCAAAAGGTTCTTGATTTTAAGTAGATTTTACAGGTAAAGCAACATGTTATTGCTCCTCAACCACTTCCATAGGCTTTGTCTCGGGTTGGAAATCAAGTTGTTACCAAGCATTATCCTCTATCAAAGGCACCTCTTGGTATTATTGACATCATCAACACTCTTACCCACCTGGTACCTAATTTATAGCTTTTGCTCCATCCAACTTGCGTTCATCCAATTAAACCCACTACTATTGGAAAAGCATTGGAGCCCAATGCTTTCTTTGTGGGGAGGTATGATGAGGATATAAAATTATATATTAATATTTATATTACTAGTTTGAATAAAACCTTAGTTAGGCTAAGTCTTAGTTAAGGGCTTAGTATTATTTTAATAAATCGTAAAAGTGAGACTTTGTTGCTCACATAGAATTTGGTAGCCAACTTCTAGATAACTAGTTAGCATCATTCTAGAATAAGATAGCTGGATTGATCATAGTCAATCCTTGGAATAAGTCATATGGATTAAAATCTTATCTTCTAAATTTGGGAATTAGTTGTTGCTTCCAAGGAATTGGTTGCTCATTATTAGGGTAATTAGTTGTAATTTTGGGCCTATATAATCCCTTGTTCTTAATGTAAATGTTAAGCTTATTTGGTTCTATATCAATATTGATCTTGTGGAAAATAGTGTTGGATTGCTAATAGTGGTATCAGAGCCACATTGTGTATGCTTGGTCAAATCCACATTTGAGATTATTCTAGAATTAAAGAGATGTGTTTGTGATAGAAACTAAGTTGAAAAGAGTACCCAAGGATTGTGAGAAACTAGGTTAAAAAGATAAGCCAATGATTGAGAGCAATAGGTTGAAAATATAACCCAATGATTGAGAGCAATTACGTTGAAAGGTGCACTTGAGTTCATTTTTAGGGCTGAATAAGAGCACCTAAAATTTAAATAAAGAGTAATAAATTCAAGTTGAGAGCTGAGTAATTGTGCTCAAGTTCAACAAAAATATATCAAACAAGATAGTATTATGTAGTAGACAAAGGATAAAACTGTGTGTTATATACATTGTGAAGCACTAGTGAAACATTGAATAAAATAACTTGAAGGAGAATTCTTGAAGAAAGCAACTTGAAATATATATATTATTTCTAGATCCAAGAAACTAGTCAAACCCTAACCCTAGCTTATCATATGGCAATGCTAGCTCAACACCTCCAAACCCTAATTCTAACCTTCCAAAAGGTTATAAAACCTAATTCACTTTTGTGAATGAAGGATTCAAAAGTATGTAATGATACTTTGTTGAAATCATGAGAGTAACCCTAACCAAAGTTTGGAGATTAAGATATCAAGTCCTTGAATTGATTTTCATCAATTTTATAATTCATATCCAGACATGGCAAGGTATCTATATAGTCCCATATGTGGCTCTAAATTCGTAGATATGCAAGACTATGTTTAGCCAGTCCCCATATGTGGCCTCATGTCCACCCAATGACATACACAAAATTCTAACCATTTTCCATATATATATTATTTCCAGATCCAAGCCACTAGCCAAACCCTCATCCTAGCTTACCATTTGGTAATTCTAGCTCACTATATCCAAACCTCAATCCTAACCTTTCAAAAGGTTATAAATTTGATTCACTTTTGTGAATAAAGGACCTAAAAAACTGTAACAACACTTTATCAAAATCATGAGAGTAACCCTAACCAATGTTTGGAGAACGAGATATCGAGGCTTTGAATTGATTTCCATAAACTCTTTAAACTTAGATCCATACATGGTAGGTTGTCTACATAACCATAGACATTGCTCTATGTCTGCAGAGATGCAATACTACAATTAGCCAATCCCTAAACATGCCTTTGCATCTACCTAGTGGACATTTTTAATCCTCATAAATACAAATCAATATTAGGTATCAACTAGATAATTTGGTTTATTTTTTTCTATTCTCTACATCTTTCTTAATAGTGTGCAAGCATTTTATTTAGGGTTTGGTGGTTTTCTTTAATATATATCACTAGGTGCTACTGATCTCATTTATTTATAAACTCATGCGTGTAGGTTACAAGTCATTGGATGTTGCAAAGGATGGTCTACAAGGATAGCCAAAGCCCATCCACAAATTGATTGAAGCAAGAGGAGATCAAAGACACATATTTATATTATTTTTTTGAAGGGGCTTTCTCCCCTTTGTGTCTACTTGTAAATATGAGAACAAGCAATCATTTATTGTAATCAAATCCCCACAATTTTGGGGTAAATCATTGTGTAAAAGAAAAAGAGATCAAATATCTAAAATATCAATACAAAATCATTTGTTTTACTTTACATTGCTTGTCTCTTTATTCACATTATTTGGTGTTATCTCCTTTTAGCTTACAAATGCATTGATAACAAAATTTGTGTAGATATTCAAAGGTGTTTAAATAAGGAAAGGTGTAGGAAGACGTTAGGAAGCATTGAAAAGAGTCTTTGGAAAATAAACATGCAAATGGGATCATTGAAAAGAATAAGCTAGGTATTTAATTTATTTTAAGAAGTTTAAAGGTTAAAAGTACATAAGGAAGGTAGAATTAAATGGAGATAAAAATATATGGTGATTTTGAAAAATTAAAGGAAAGAAAAGGAAGGCAATTTAATACTGAAAGCAAAATTAAATAATGCAAAATCAAAGATTTTTGTTTATTTGAAAGAAAGTAAATTACAATGAATATTATTATTAAAGGAGGAGAAGTATTATTATAAGCAAAAAAAAATAAAATTAGTGGAAGTTATAAGGATAAAATAAAATAAAAGTGAAATATTTAAGAAGGAAAGTTGATTTATTAATATGTTTGAAGAAAACTTATATTCTTGAAAGTATTGAAGGAGAGTATATTATTTGAAAATATTATTGAAGATAATTGTTAAAGATTAAATTATTGAAAAAAAATATTAATTTTGAAGATAAAATTTTTTCAACAATAAAGGAAATTGAAATTGAAGAAAAAAATTGAGTAAAAGGATTGCATAATTACTTGATTTTTTTTAAGAGAAGACAAATTATTGAAGGAACAAATAAGATATTGAAAACCTTGAAGATTAATTTAAGAAAGGAAAAATTACTTGAATTCTATTTATCAAAAGACACAAAATATGGAAATTAAGAAAAGAAAGCAAATAAAAAGAAAATCCAATTAAAAATATCTTACAATTTATCTCTCAAGGAGCTACTGAAGATGAAAAAATATGTTAGAAGAATTTATGTGTTAGAAGAATTATTTAGTATAAAGAAAAGAGACATATAGATCAATAAAAGATATAGTATCAAACATTATTGTGATTTTTGGAGCTTGAATCTCTCTATCTCTGATCTCTCACTTTTTTCTCTACTTTCATTCTACTCATCTATTGATTCTTTATCTTCATTTACATAATCGCTTGAATAAATACAAATGCAAAAAATTATGTATTGCCAAAAAAGAGTGAGAGATCAAATATAGAGAGATTCGAGCTCCAAAAATCATGATAATGGTTGACTACAAATTGGTATGTTGCAGGTTCTGTGTTCTAGTTAGACTTTGAGTTTGAGGTCTTGTAGTAGTAAGATTTGATATTTTCTCTATATTTCAATCACTAAGTGTTTTTCTAAGCAATATAAGATTCTCTACTTTTATTTTGTTCATCATCTGAATCTGTATCCTCATTTTGTCTATCAGCTGAAGAAACACAAAAGCAAAAAAGTTTCTATCGTCTAAAAATAGGGGAGTGAGCAGAGACAAAGATTTGATCTAAAAAATCATGATAATGACTAACTACAAATTGGTATGTTTTGCAAATTCTTCCATGGCACATGGTGCTTATCAATCCTCTATTTGTTCCACTAAGACTATGAGTTTCAGTCCATTTAGTAGTAAAATTTGGTATTGTTCCACATTTGAACTCTAATTATATTTCGTATCCATATACGTTCATTTTTTAAAATTGTAGAAATTCCTTTACTTTGCTCCAGATTTGATTTTGTATATATATTTTGTCTATCCGCTAAATAAATATAGGTGCAAAAAATTGTCTATCTCCATAAAAGAGAGGAGTAGCATACAAAAAAAATTGTGATATTATTTGACTAGAAATTGGTATGTATTTTCTACCAACCAATCCTCTGTTTATTCTATTTACAATATAATATGTCAACATTATATTAATATATGTTCAATATTTTATTAATTTTTTAAAATGAAAAGTATTTTTCTTCATAAGTAGAATGGCACCTACTGGTGATAGAAATAAGGGAGACCAATCTTCTGGTAAAAAGAGCATCCTTAAATATTTTAGCCATATATAAATTTAGTGAGCCAACAAAATATACACAAATTCAAGGTATCATAAATAGACCGAGTGTTTCTATGAATGTTTTTTTGTTTGTATAAATATGTTCTCTTACATCATAAAATGATAAAGAATATCATTGTATGTAGATTACACTATTGACCCTGATATGCCTCCACTTGAAGATATTCCTCACCAAGAGATGCCTCAACATAAAAATTCTCTTAGCACTGACATCCAACAAAAACACAAATATATTCCTCAAAATGATATGCCACTAGAGAAAGAAAATGGTAATTCAAATACAATATAGACTTTTGGAGAATCTTCAAGTCAAAAAAAATTAACATAGAAAAATAACAAGGTGGACTATTGGAAGGACATTTAAGCTTGAATGACCATCAACATATCCCTTTATAGAGTCATTCTAGCCAGAGAACAACAATGACATTCCAACATAATGTAGATGCATAATTTATAGTTGGAAACTAGGTAAGGATCATAAGATGCAACTGAAGTTAGATACAATAGAAAAATATTGTGGTAAATTTTATTCAACAGTTAAATAAAGGCATGGAACAATTAAGAAACAAATTAGGTGTAAGGATACATCGAAATGTATGCATGTTAGATATATACAATAATAAAAAAATAAATAAAGATACACAACTCTCTTGTTGAGAAAGGTGGAACAATTCAAGCCCAATTTCAAAAAATTCATAAGATCACTTTGGCTTCAAAAAATTTGTAGTTTGTTGTCGCGTATAGTATTGTTAAAAGTGGTAGACCCATGTGAGATTTTATTGATTATAAGAACCTATTTCAACTAGTTGATGTGTAAATCCCTCCAAGTCCTTAATGGCTAGATCGAACTGGTTGGAAAATGGTAAAATATCTATCATTTGTTGAGAAGGATGACCTAAGAGAGAAATTACAAAATACCAAATTCATTTCACTTTCAATTTATGAGGTGATGGTTGTTAACAACACATCATGGATTTGTATGCATGTATACATATTCCAAAATCATGTAAGACATCCTAGTTTTCTAGCATTACACAAGATGGTAAAAATTTGTAATGCGAAAAACCTCTATAATATTGTTGTAACTAGTTTAAAATATATTACAAGAATGAATGATATAGAAATAGCCAAAAAATTAATATATGTTGGGGCTAATGGTGCTGCTACAATGGAAAGACACAGGAGTAGTATTTGTGTTCGACTTTAGACATCATTTACCTCATATTTGATTCATATTAATTTCATAGCTCATAGAATGAATCTTGCATACAAAATTTTGAGCACTTTCAATAATGTTGTGAGAGTGGAGGAACTCATTCATGAAATACATGCATATTTTTTGTGTAATCCAAAAATATTTGTAGAGTTTCAATAGTTTACACTAGGAGTTACAGAAGGAAGAAAATTGTTAAAAGATGTAGATACAAGATGGATTTCATTGTATCAACCTACATACAAATTTTTTATAGAATATCAATCCTTAATGGGATTTATGTATGAAAATCATAGGGCAGTTGATAAGGCAAAATATTTGCTATACTATTTGACTAACTTGGAGGTACACTTCTAACCTTATGTGGTATTCTACCAATGTTGCAAGAAATGAATAGATTGATTAAACTTTCACAAGAAATATCCATCTATATTGTTGATTTCATGAGGATAAGAAAACAAATATGTATGCATATTGATAGGTTATATGTATTTGAGGGAAATTTTGGAGATCCTTTGTTTGATAGTTGGAAAACATTAACTAACATGAATAATCCAAAAATATTTTTGAAGTTCGACATCAATGATCATCTTTGTATTAATGTTCATGGAAATATGATACCACTATATTTTTTTGAAAGGTGATCAAATATATCTATGAACAATGTTGAACAAATCTACATAACACACAATGGTTTACACAATACTAAGATTGAATTGTTAAAATTAACAAAATCATTGATAATCAAAATAAGTTATCAATGTCAAAGAGATGAGTTTCTTGAGGCCATGGATGTGGTTAACCCCATGTTTTGGAGTCCTTTCATTGACTACAAATCTACAAATAATTTTTTAATTAAATATATGGGAAGACTTGTTAAATATTTCAGTAAAAGTGTTGAAGTCAATGGTATTGAAATCAAATGTATTATCAACAAAGAAATTTTCATACAATAGTCATTAAATTTTGGAATAACAATGGTTGATAAAATTTCATGTTTGAGTAACTTCCATGAGTCTGGTTCCATTACACATTTGTGGAAAAAATTGTATCCAAGTAGTGTCTTACAAGATACAATCAATGAATATTTTTGTTTATATGAATTATGTCAAACAATAATTTTGGGATCTATGGAAGATGAGAGGGATTTTAGTGCACTATCTTTTTGTGAAATCTAAAATTCATAATAGGATGGATAAAAATTTGAAAAATTGTTTGAGAATTTATGTGTTAACGTATGAGCTGGACAAATTTCCCTATGATAGAGCATTGGCATACTGGAAATCCCTAGTAGACAGAAGGGGTATCACTAATATGCATAATAATGAGGATAATGATGCTTGCAGTGATCAGATAGTGGAGACACATATATCCAATATGCTTACAAGTGATTGTGGACAAGCTGAGAAGTGTTTGTTTCAACTACCTCAATTGTAAATTTTTCAAGATTTAACAACATTGAAAATTTTGACTTTATTTGTTATCATTTTCATCCTACTCAGATATCAAAATTGAAATAATTTATTGTTCATAAAATTATATGTTTTATATCACAACGTTGTTTGTCAAATTGTATGTTTTATATTGTATTGTCTTAACTGTGTTCATTGATAAAACCTTATGTTTTATATTATAGTATTGTTAATGTATTGATTTTAATGTATTGGCACAACTGAGTTATATCATAGTAATATTTTGTTTGTTATTTGAAATTACAATAGTAAATATAAAAGCAACACAAGAATATAAATGTAAACAACCATTGAATGATAGAAGACAAAAATTAATAAATGTCTTTTTCATTATTTGTATTGAAAATATACATTGTACAATTTTTTTGACTATAATACAATAAGATTGTTATCAACTAGTAAACATTTTAACATTTGTTAATTTTGATTTGAAGTCTCTAAGATAGATTCAGTCAGTGTTGCTCCTTGTGTATTTGGATCACCTTGAGTTGGATATCATCCTGAAGTTTCATGTTCTCTTCCCTTATCTCCTATGTCAATAAAATCCACTAGAAGTGCTCAATTCTAATGAGGTATTTATGTGCCTTTTGAATGCTCCCCAACAACACTCTTTCTTCTGGGGCTAGATCTTCTTGCGTTGAATCAAGGTTTTCTTGATGCTTCTTCTTAAGCAAGATATGTGGATCCATATTGTGCTCCTTTATAATATTTCTTAAATAATTATTATCTCTAACCTTGGCTTGCAAGGTTTCCTTCATTCTCATTGCACCTTCGAGTGTTTTCTTTGCCATGCGGATATTAACATCCATGCTTATAACTTGTTTCTATAAATTATCAAAATTTGACTACAAAAATAAAAGAAAACATAAGTCAGTTGAGAGTTATATGACAAAATATAACCATAAAATTTATTGCAACTAAAGTCTCACCTCAACCACATCCCTTGAAGCCTCAACAACTACAACTTTCTTCTTATCATATGCCCATTGGTTATAATATGCTTGGGCTTCAAAATTAATGTTCTCCAATCTTTTCAACATAATATTTAAAATTTCATCATTATATGAAAGCATAGTGGTCATTGAGCCTGATTTAGCTTGATGTAACAAACCACCAAGATTTTTTGGTTCATTTTGGACCAAAGAAAAAATATCTTCCCTTTTATCAAAATTTTTATATCGAATATTTATCTCCTTAATAAGGACCTTGGCCCAAAATTCCCAATCCCTAATTTCCTTTACATCATGAAGCAAACTATCTTTTATTAGTGCTTCAGAGTTATCAACCATTAAAACTTAAAAAAAAAAAAAAATTTTTCATCCTTAGTTCGAGGACTAGGGTTGTTTTGTGTCATAAGGTGATGATGATGTTATTAAGCTATAGGATGTTCTTGTGATCGTTGTGCTTGAAGCATATTTGTTTATTTTAATCCTAGAATAATTTTCTACAATAGATAATCCTCCTCTAATGGAGGATTATCTAATCCTGAGCTCGAAATTTCTTGCAATGAATAAGCTATTGAAAATGACATATATGGAAAGGTAGACATTGTCTAGCTTGGTGCCCCCCACGATCTCGCTCCAACAAGTTGTTTTCCACCCCTACATTGACCTCTCATTAATTGTTTTCATGGTGGACGTGGTGGTGGTGGTGATAGCATCATATGCTACCTTCTTTGAGTAAATTATGAGGAGGCACCTAAAAACATAATAATAATATTTTGTTAAAGAAAATAAAATTAATATATACTTATTTTAAAAAATACACTTAACTGATGACAGTGATATGTGTTTTTGCCCTCTAGCCTGTGAAGGCATCTCAGACTAGGTACAAGAGGGCATAAAACTAAAAATATATGAAAAATAAATAAAAATTATTGTAATTTTAACTAAACAAATATATACAAAGAAGCTCAAAATAGTAAACTTACCTATCATAGGGGTGGCCTCACTAGATTCACATTCCACATTATATGCAAGCACATGTGGATGAGAAACTAAAGGAGAAGAAGTATACTTCAAATGTTTTAGTGACCTCTACAATGGTGTTGCTTCTGACTGGTTGTTATAAAAATCACCAGTGGATTTTGGCATAATGTCCCTTATGGCAGGATCTCGTTTGGTCAGTATTGAGGCTACCTTTCTTTGCATTTAGATGTAAATTTAAAATTAAAAAAGGAAAACCTGTACTATAAAATTTTATTTCTTGATAAAATATGGAATTTTTACCTTCACATCATGGGTTGACATGGCAATGCTCACTAGCGTTGGATGCACCATAGTAGGTACATATGCATTTTATAAATTGTGAAAATATTCATAATAAAATCTAAGAAGAAAATTACACATCGTCATAGTCATCATTGTGTTCATTTGAATGCTATGTAGTTCATATCGGATGCACTATGAAATATATGTACACCAATCAAATTTTTGGTGGTGAAGACACCAAACTAGATAGGTCAATCCCTAGAACAAAATATCTATTGGTATTCCTTGCAAAATGAGTCTTTCTTGGAAGAATTCAATGATAGCTTTCAGGAGTTTATTTTCAATAGATGAATTTGTTAAGCCCCTTTTGGACTTAGTGGTAGAAACTAAAAATCATTAGTTTAGAAATCATATATTTTAAATTTTAAATTTTAAATAATATCAACAAATATATCTAACAACAATTTTGTAGAGAGATTGAATTGGATCTCCAGGTATGCTTTGTCATTCGTAGATAGCTAGAACTTCGAAGTGATGAGATCAACATCCCTGTGAGGGAGATTTGTCAATCTCTACATGTCCAAGGGTTTGATTGTAAAACAAATATTCTTATTCTAGATTGTCATATTTAGTATGTTCGCATTGTTTTTATAGCCATATATAATGCTTAGTAAGACATAGATATCTATTTTAAATTATAAAATTGAAACTAAACCCTGCAAACCCGTGTTACTGACCCAAGAAAGATCAATTCCGAGTGTGGTTAACATATCAAAAATGACTAGACAAACAAGGAAGGTAATTTTGGAAGTAAAGGAGGAAGAGATTAGGGTGTAGGGTGTTCGTTGCCTAGGGTTCACTTTTATAGACATTTGCATGATTCAATTGCACATGTGGTAATATGTTATTTGACATGTATAGTTGGATTCCCAATTGCTCTCAATATAGAGATGGACTCCCTATTGCAACCAATCAATACTCAAAACCGTAGTTGCAACGGATCTAATGTTGAACCTTTAATTACAATTGAAGTTGAGTCAATCCCATAATTGCAACCAATCTAGAGTTGGACCCCTAATTGCATTTGATTAGAAGTTGGATACCTAATTGCAATCGATCTGTACTTAGACCTTAATCATAACTAATCTAAAATCAGACCCTAATTGCAACCAATCAAGAGTCAGACCTCTAATTGCATTCAAACCAGAGTTAGACCCATAAATTATAATCGATTCGTAGTCAAACCCCTAATTGCTATCGATCTAGAGTTAGACCCCTATTTGCATCACATCCGAAGTTGGACTCCCAGTTACAACCGATCCAGAGTTAGATCACTTATTACAACTGATCTAAAGTTGAATCTCTAATTGCAACGGATCCGACGTTGGATACCTGGTTGCGACCGATCCACGATCCACAATCATTTATATTTTGTCACCAGGCCGATGTCGACAATTGTTTTGCAATAGAACCGTAGTCATATGTTGATTTGCCATCGAACCAAAGTTGGCTAACATTTTGCAACTAGACCATAGACCATTGTTGAGCTATCGATTGTAGTCGATTGATAGTTGAGCTATTATTTTCCATCGAGTCGATGTCGGCAATATGTTTGCAACTGAACTGTAGTTGGGTGTTGATTTTCCACCGAGTCGAAGTCGGCTAATAATTTTTCAACTGGACTCTTCAATACATTTCGGCAATATTTTTGCAAATATACCCTTAGATACATTTGATTTTTGTGTTGTTATGTATCCTTCAATGTTCCGAAGTGCCCATTGGGTTGAATCGCGTGGAGAAGTCTCTCGAGTTGAATTTTGTTGGTTATATTTTTTGTATCCTTCACTGTATAAGATGCTGTAATCTGTTATTCGAATTTTGTAAAACCAAAGGGAAAAAACCAAATTGCCTAGAAAAAGAGCTAGACAACGGTTTGCAGTTTTAAAATAATAAATCATACTTCATTGAAAAATGAATAACATAAAATACTGACTGAATTTCATCTTATTAAATTTGCTAAAAAGCCAAAATGAAATTATCTGCAACGATGTATTCACTTCTAGAACACTGTTTCGTTCGGAGAAAATGGTTCAAGTAGATCAGAAAATAGTTAAAAAGTAACAAGTTTTTCTGTCAGTCGATCGATCAGTTGACCGTCACGTATTTTTCTACTTCTGTTGGCTTAAATGCCACCGTTTTGAATGTAGACGGTATTCGTCCCCAAACTTTTCTCGCGAACGAACCTTAAATTCATACACAGTTATACTTGACATAAAAAAGTTGTGGATTCATGATCTACTTCACAAACACCCTCGGCCTAACGGTTAGCTTTTCTGAATTTTTAGAAAGAAGTTAAACAATTGGAGAATCGCATCCTCCCTCTGGCTTACGTTAAAAACTATTTTCCTTTGCTCTGCTTCATGCTGTGCAAGGTACAACTCCGCGGCTTGGAATGGATTTCAAAATATTTTTCTATGGTTGCTGCATTTGACCGACTCCACTTCTCTGGCTAGGTTTAGCAGAATCATAAATCTGCATGTGACCTACCCCGGGGCTGTGCTTTGATCTGGAAAGCCGCTGCCTGTATTCCAAATGATTGCTTCTGTGAGTCGTTCTAATAACCGTTTTTCTATGCTTTAGGAAAACGTTGTAGGAGACGTCACCAGTTTCGGGCGATTCTCCATTCGTATCACTACCGCTTCCGTTCTCCTCAAACCTAAATTTCAACTCGTTGTTGTCATTTCTGGCGTTGTTCACAGAGCTAGTCCAGGGCTTCGCCTCAGCGTCTCTGCACGGCACTCGAGCTTTCTCCGCCGGATCCTTAAAAGGGGCAGGCTCTTCACCCACGACGACGGAACTGATCTTGGGATCAAAGGCGGTTGGATTTCCAGAGCCCGTAAACAAGTGATTCTCTAGCAATCTTGCTCCATTGCTTGGCTGGAGTCCAAGAAGACCCAAACATAATAGATTTAACAACATTAGCATACGGTTGTTCATCTCTATTTTTCAGACTGTGATTTCTGAATACGTGCCTAAGCCCAATAAAGCAAAGGGCGTAGGAAGAACACTTTTGGTGTGAAGAAGAACCAGATCGAGAGTAATTCGGCCGCTTCCTCGTTCGCTGTTGTTGACTACAGGCACCGCACTTTGGAGACTTGAAATTTTACCAGTTACCACCGGCCTAGATCTGGAATTATTCTTAGTCGGCGACGATGACCAGCTCTGGAATTTCTGTGAAAGTTCATCTCTTAAATTGGATGACGATTTTAACCTATCACCTTTGTGTAACAAGCAATTAAAAAATATTTAATTGGATTTTTATGACGATGGGAAAAACAATACGACGGTTATGCCAATTTATCTCTCGCCTGATAGCAATTTAGAATTGCGGCTCTAACCTAGATGCCGGCGTCTATTGTTTTCGAGATTATCTGGGCCGAAACTCCTCGAGTGGCAGCAGGCATCTTGAATATCTCAACAAAATATTAAAAGGCGGCGAGTGGACGTACTTTAAGTACATGCCAGTTGACTATTCCGTTTAGATTATAGAGTCAAAGTTGCTTTATAGGTAGCAGTCTAACGCCGGAAAAGTGGAAAACGCTGTAGGCACTCAACTGGACTATATTTACGTAGTTAATTTTGAAATGGGGGAAAAGTGGAAAACGCTGTAGGCACTCAACTGGACTATATTTACGTAGTTAATTTTGAAATGGGGTCAGGTATGCCCAAGTTAATGTTTAACAGTTGGTCAACCCATTGAATAAACTAAGCGTAACACGCAAGGCGCACTACAGAGTGGGGTACCTCATCGCATATTAGCCTTTGCCGACAAAAACTTTTCCAACATAGGCAGCACTGACGACCATACCATCCTATTTTCATTGGTTGCGTAAAACGTTTATAAACTTTATTCAACTAAATAATAATTAAATTAACCAATCTTAACCTTCAAACCGAAGTAATCTACTGGACCCCTATAGAAATCCTCTTTGACTCGTCTCTTCTTCAACATGACCTGTATTGAACTATGATTATAATTTCTACCACATGGTGCGACTTTGGAAAACCGCGGAAGAAATATTATAATACCGTTATAATGGACTTTTTCGTTAATATAACATTTGTAATGTCCTTAACCGTTGTTCTCACCGAGAAATGGGTATCTTTCAGGACCCATTGCCCATCAGTATCAAAAAGCATCCATCCATGTGCAATATAAGACTGTCCCACCTCCAAATCAATACATGGTGGGAATGATTCATTCCTATAGTCATGCTGTCACAAAGAAGCAATATAAAACTAAGACATTTGATCAGTCTTATGAAAGGGGTTTAAACATACTCTTCTTTTTTAAAATGTCACTTCTAATCATACGGTCACAAAACCAAGACAAAAGCACTCCAAAAAAAGTCTTTCTTCTTAATTTTTTACAATCATTTTTAACTTGTGATGAGATCCTTTTTAAACTTTTGAGTGAACCAATTTTCCCTTAGGATTTAAACACTAGTGACAAGGGTGCCTTACAATAAATAATACCACAATCTCCTGTTACAAGAATGATCTCCCCTCTACACCCATAGACAAAGATCCCCTTCTCTACATCATAGCTTACATTGGTAAAATTTTCATCGAACCTATTTTTGTTGATCGTTGAACCTTTAACGTCTATAACCTAAAATTTATAAGTAATTATGGCCTAGCTAAACATGACTTGGATGAGTTAGACCTCATCATCAAACTGTTTGACAATGAAATATGTGATGTGAATGGTATTATGATCTTACCTCTAAAATTTGGCCCTTGAATCTTAAACAACTTATTTCATGTCATACGATGTGATCTATCTTGTAATATTCTCCTTGGAAGGCCCTAAATCCATGCTATGTACATTGTTCCATCCACCTATCACCAATGCCTTAAGTATAAATATGAAGGCAATACCTATAGTATTCCTATCGATCCTAAATAATTTGCCTACTGTCAAATACTAGAAATCAAAAATCTAAAAGTCCATATTTTCCCTTCCCTTGATTCTACTTCATATTCTCAACCCTCCATCCATGGTGCATTAAGGTTGCTCTCATTTAACACACAACCTAAGTAGCCTAAAGATCAATTTAATAACCCAAACCCTAATGTAGATAGTAATAATCAAGATCAACCTAAATTCCAAGTTAATAATAAACTTGAAACTCATAACATTAATGAATTTAATCAAGAAAACTATCTAATATCCTTGGAGCTAGCCATACTTCCTTCTTCTCCTCAAACATTAAGACTACCATCTAGAAAGGCAAAATGGCGTAGATAGGTAATTGTTCATTTATCTACACCAATAATACTAATGAGAAACACATCCAAGGTAGTAATCCCCATCCAAATGGAGTGAAAATACACTTCATATTACCTCTCAAACATATACCCCATACCTAAATAGATCATATGTAATATGAAATACAAGGAAAAGGTATTAGATCACCATCAACAAGGCATAAAGGAATCTTTAGAAGTTGAACCGTAGCCAAGACTTTGGGGATTAGAATTTATAACTCCTCAAAATGAACCTCTACCAACTTCCCCCTCATCTAATAGTGAGGATGAATTTAATTCCTCCCCTTCAAAATCTAGGAATGACACCATATCTATAAATAGATTAGACTAGAATGAAGAAGACAATAAGGACACTTGGATTTTTTAATGTCCCAACTCTTCTTAATATGCAAGTCTAAATGATATCACTATAAAACATCCCAATATCATCATCAATAGCAGTATTTGTTTGACAAAGACCCATTTCCATATTCCCCCAAAGGATGGTCCCCTTGATCATCCAATTTAGAACCTTCTAAATGGAGTGGTCTCTCTTTAACTACTAGATATTGTCACCATCTCAGGTCAATTAGACAATATAGAACTATTTCCTAACGAAAATGATGGTGATATAAACAACCCTTCACAAGATGGTTCCTTGACCATTTACTTCAAGATAACTCCAACAAAAAATCTTTTTTACCGATCATTAATACTAATGCTTTATTACCCATAACCAAGACCAATAAATTTTAGACCAAACTGATCTTGAAAGTATGGGGGTACTACCTATAAGGTCAATGCCATTATTTAAATGCCACCTCCTACAACCCTCAAAGAGTTGCATAGCTTGCAAGAAAATATCCAAGTGATCCATCACTTCATTGCTCAATTACTAGATAAATGCAAGTCATTCAACTATATTTTATAAAAAAGGAGTTGCTTTTGCATGGACCCGTGAATGCTAAGAGGCTTTTTATACCATTAAGAATTACCTTACTTCCCCATAAATTTTATTACCACCTCGACTAGGCATTCAATTTCACCTATATATATATATATATATCTTCCATTGAATTTCCTTTAGGAACTTGATGCAAAAAAATACTGACAATCGAGAATAGGTCATATATTATATTAGTCGCACCTTGGTGAGTTATGAAACCAAATATGCATATGTGTTGAAGTTATGCCTCACTATAGTCTTCACAACTAAAATGCTTCACCATTACATGGTCAATCATACCACCTATGTCATTGCCAAGGAGAATCCACTACATTATATGATGAGTCACACTTACACGAATGCTCGCACCACCAAATGGATAATGCTTTTAACAAAATTTGATCTTGAATTCATAAGTATAAAATACATAAAGTGGTAGGTCATTTCTAACCAGCTTGTTGAAGCTCCTTGAGCTTCCATATGACTCTATATTCAGTGTTACTAAACTCGAAGAACTTGTTGAACCTAACAACAAGGATGAAATTGCCTTTTTATTTGATGGTTCTAAGTGTGCACACAAGGGAGGTGCTAGAATTATTTTCTTCATACCTCAAGGGAACCATATTCATTTTTCATTCAAACTCGACTTCCCTTGTAAAAATAATAGCATAGAGTATGAGACCCTAATTCTTGGACTTTAGATCACTATGACTATGCACATTAACCAAATTTACATACTTGATAAATCCGAGCTCATTGTTAATCAGGTTAAGAGGGTTTACCAAAATAAATGCCCAATCTTATAGTTCTACAAGCAGATCATGGATAAATTGCTCATCCACTTTGACTGGTATGACTTTGGTAACTTACCTCGATCATCTAGTTATTTTGTAGATACTATGGCCTTTATTGGGTCTCTTATTCCACAAAGTCTTAATAGCATTACTATTATTCATATTACCATGATTTCCTAATCAGTTATTTATCATGAGTCTTCTCACAATGAATGCAATGTCCATCTCATTTAAGCTAAGCCATATCAAGACTTGTTCACTCAAATAAAGGATTTTATAAAACTTGATGTCCTTCCTACAAAATTGTCATCCATAACTAAACACAATTTCAAAAAAAATGTGGCTTGGTACATTATTTTGGGGGACTTTTTATAACATCATGGATATGATGGTATTCTTCTGCATTATCTCGAACCATCGAAAGTAAATTGGATAATATCTCAAGCCCACCCACGATGGTACATGTGGTGGTCATTTTAAAAGGATGGCCATCCCTAAGCGTATTTTGTGCATGGGTAATTATTGGCCTACAATGGAACATGATTGTTGCATATATGTTAATAAATATCCTAAATGCCAACATCATGCAAATTTAACCCATTTTCCATCACAGGAATTGCAACCATTCAAGCCCTTGGTATTTTTCATAATGGTACCTCGATCTTATTGGAAAAATATCCCCTCCATCCTTGAGATATCATACATTCATCATCATAGCCATAGAGTACTTTACCAAGTGGGTTGAGGCTATTCCTCTTGAAGAAAACAAGCTTATACTGAGATGAGGATGAATAGTATAAAATCACCTTTTACTTTTCTTTCCTAAATAGTATTATCCAATATAATCAATGGAAATATCAATAGCAGTAACCAAATAAGTGAATAAATCATCACACAAAATAGAGACACCAATTTAACATGATTCACCCAATGTGGGCTACTCCACAAAGAAAATATTTCACTAAAATTTCCTCAATCATTCTCTTGGGAATCCTTTCCCTATTACAATGTTTATGGACCTCTATCCAAAGGAAACACCAATCCCCTAATCAAATTCATGGATATCTATCCTCAAGAGATCTCTTTCTCCTTAGCTTTGACTGGTGATCTTCTAGAAGAACTGTTATCCCCACTGCACTGGCTAATGGATATCTATCCACTGAAGACACCTCTTCTCACTGCCTTGGTTAATGGATCTCTTTCCACTTGAGACTATCATCCTCTATACTCTGTCATCTTCAAATACCTTTCTCAAATTTGCACTAAACATAGTCCTTTTGTCTAGCACAAATCTACTCAATATTTGTCTCTTTTTTGGTACAAATCTATCCTCAAATATACACCAAAATCTATCCTCAAATCTGCACTAAACATAGTCCTTTGATCTAGCATAAATATTTCTTCAATCTCTATCCTCTAATATGCACAAAACACAGTCTTTCGGTCTAACACAAATCTATCCTCAATCTCTATTCTATGATTTGTACTAAACACAGTCCTTTGATATAGCACAAATCTATCCTCAAGCCTTAACACAAAGCTTGACTTAATCTCAAATCAAATTTGCTAGATCTGCCCCAAACCTTAACTCAAGGTTTGAACAAATCAATCAACCAAATCTAGTATCAAGTCTTCTCAAAGACTTATCTCAAATTTGCCTTGTAAGCTTCAACAAAAATTCACACTAATCTGTCCATAAGTCCTCTCTAGAACTTGTTCAAATCTGATCAACAAGTCCTCATTAGAACTTGTCCAAATCTGCTCAACAAGTCCAATATCATAGAAACATAAAGAGAATTGTTAGAGACTCAATATGCTTCACATTCACCACAATGCTCAATCACTTTCAATCACTCTTTTTACCATAGAAACATATAGATAATTTTTAGAGACTCAATATGCTTCACACTCATCACAATGCTCAATCACTTTCAATCAATATTTTACCACATAAACATATAGAGAATTGTTAGAGACTCAATATGATTCATGCTCACAAAATTCTCAATCACTTTCAATCTCTCTTTTATTACAGAAACATATAGATAATTTTTAGAGACTCAATATGCTTCACACTCATCACAATTATCAATCACTTTCAATCAATATTTTACCACTGAAACATATAGATAATTGTTAGAGACTCAATATGTTTCACATTCATCAACACTCAACCTCTTTCTCAAATAAATTTAGAATATAGAATAATTTATTTTATAAAACTTGAATCATCACATCAACACATCAAGTTGACTAGGCTTGACCAACTCTTCTCAACCAATTAATAATTTCTTACAAACCCTAGTCCAAGTATATGAACACTCACTCAAATGTTTCTAATAATGCTTATCAAACAATCTTCACATAACAATGATACTCATGATCTTTGCAAACCCTAGTTCAAGTTATTCACTCAACCAATCACTTCAACAACAATGCTTATAAAATAATATTCACATAACAATGATACTCATGATCTTTACAAACCCTAGTTCAAGTTCTTCACTCAACCAATCACTTCAAAAACAATGCTTATAAAACAAGGTTTTATCAACAACTCTCAATTCCAGAAAACCTTGAAGTATTTATTCAAAACACACTCAACAATTCTTACCAAACAATCCTTTTCACTCCAACTTTGCATTCATAACATTCAACAATCACTCACTAGGAAGAATATGCCCATACCTTCTATTTGATGTAGAAGTGGCCTTATAAAACATGTCTTAATCACAATTTTCTCTTTTGCCAATCTAAAAAATTAGATGATAAAATATCACACTAACTTCTTCATAAAATAATTCTCAATTACAAAAATAATCAAACTTAATTACACTTTATTACTCCTTCTTAAAATGATATCCAACACCACAAATATTTAATCGAAACACTTCTTCCAAAATTCTAACTCATCAAAGGAACATTTTAACAATTCAGTTTCATCACTACCCTTTTCAGAAATATCTCAAAAATAATCCAAACTCTACTTATGACTCACTATTTTATATTGCATTGATTAAATAAATCACTTTATAAAATAATGCAATAAATTAATTTCCTACTTTACTAAGGTAAAACAATATCCCTATATTTTACTTTAACAAAAATCAATCCTTCATACACAAAATTCTTTCCTCAACACTTAGGTTAATATCAGAACCTAACTTCCACCTTATTCCTCCTAAACCTTAGCAAATGCAAAATAAAAATACTTTCAAAAATTTATTACCCTTTTCACAATCCGTAGGGCTCAAACTTGCACCAAACTCTCCGCAACGCCTTGGTCGTGGCTTCCATGCTGTGTGAGCCATGTGATCCACTTGGAGCCTTAAAGCACAATACACACTTTGACTTCCTCTCAAACCTTAAGAGCCCTTGGCTCTTCCTTCGACACGACGGTAACCAAACTTCACTGGAGGCACTTACTTCAAATTTTGCACAAGCTCTTTGTATAATGCGAATACTATTATTTCAGATGCCAATTTTTGGAATGGCTAAGGTATTAATACCTAATGCCTTCTTTTTCATGCATTTCGGTGGAGGAAAATACGTTGGGGAGTCAGTGCTAACATTTGCCTTCAAATTATTTTAAATTATAATTATTTAAATTCCAAAGAATTTAAATATTATAAATTTAATATTTTAAATCTTCTTTGGGCTTTATTAAAAATTAAAGCCTCCTTAGGTTTTAGAAAACCTTTTTAATTTTCCCACCTAAGGTTTTAATAAAAACCTTTTATTTTACCCAATCATGGTTTTAATAAAAACCTTTTACAAAATATTTAAAAATAAATAATATGAAGCTCTTTTGCCATTAAACTTTTGCATTGCTCCTTTTGACCTTTTGACATCAACGAAAATTCATTCCTTGACATCAATGACAACTTCATTAACTCAAAATGTCCAACAATATCCCCTTTGTCATTGATGGCAATTTAAATTCTTTTAACCAAAACTTGAACTTGTTCTTGTTATGCTCCCCCTGACTCAATGCTCTCTCCCTAAACCAAATCTCTCACCCTTACACAAATATCTCTCCCTTTGACATCAATGGCAAAGGGTCACCTTTGGGTCTCGGGGCTAAGAATGAGTCTCTTAGCTTAGCCCCTCCCCCACCTCTTGAGGTGGTTATTTCTGGGATGAGAGTATTTCTACTCCCATCAAGCACTATTCTTTACCTTTGTCCTCTTTCCTTCTCATCTGATCCTTTTGATTCCTTTGATTGTTCTTATCCATGTCCATGTTCATGTTCTTTTCCATATTCTTGTTCCTATTTTTATCCATATTCTTGTTCCTTTTTATGTCCATGTTCCTATTCCTATCCATATTCTTGTTCTTGTTTTTGTCCATATTCTTGTTCCTTTTCATGTTCATGTCCTTATTCCAGTTCCTTTTCCTATTATTTTTCTTTTTCATGCTTTATTTTGGAATGTCTACTCTACACCACTTTTTTGTATGTCCATAATTATTGCACTTATAGCACTTAATGTTATTATTCCTTGGAGGTGTAAATATCTTGGGATTTCTCCTAGTGAAGTCATATATGTTTCTATCATGAACCTTGAAATTGATAACCTTGTGACCAAACTGATTACATGAGTAGCAATACCCATGGAAAATTTACCTGCTTGTGAAGTTACCATATTCCTATATTTCATGTGTCCTGCACTGTGAAGCCATGTACCCAAATTTGTGATATGAGAAACATCGTCCACTAAAATTTCTTTGCCTTGACCTCATTGGTCTCTTAGTCTCTCTATTTGTACTAGTTCATATTCCATCTATTTCTTATTTGTGCATTGTTCCTTTCCTTGTTAAAATTTTTGTTGTCCAACTCATCCTTAGAAGTCTCACTTTCTCTTCCACTGTCTTCTTCTGAAGTTTCTTCTTCTTCAAAACTTGAGGTTGACTCTTCTTCTTGTTTCTTTTGAGTCTGTTCAAAACCAAGACCTATTTTATTTTTTGATCTTCTTTGTACCTTGATCATCTTATCTACAATCTTTGAGCTCTTCCCAAACTTGTGTAACTTATCCTTTGAGCTACTTCTTGTTCTAACCTTTCACATTCTATGACCTTTGCTTCTATCTTATCTTTAAACTTCTTTGTCTTAGCCATTGAATTTTTTATATCATCTATAAGCTTTCCTCTCTCTTCATCACACTATTGAAACTGGATCTCAAGTTGGTAGTTTTGCTTTCTTACCTTCTTTAAAGTTTTAAGAGCATAAATAAGCTCTCCCTCAAGATCAAATCCTCCTTTTTATGATTCCTCCTCTATTTTTTTGCCTTTGTCAACATCTTCATTTTCTTTTAACTTGTATTCTATAGGATCACATTATTCTTCTAGTGCCATTAGAATATTCACTTCTATTCCTTCAAGTGCATCCTCATATTCATCATCACTGAAACTAAAACCATTTCTTGTCCAACTATCTTCAAGATATCCAAAATTACCACATCTAAAATACTTGATAATTATCAGTGCCCTTTTCTTAACTTCTTCTTTTTCTTCAATCAAAAATAGGACTTCATCTTTATCATTATCTGAGAAACTATTATCACTATCACTTGAGTACTTACTTGCCTTGTCTACATAGTAGCTCCTCTTTTGTATTTGAAAGAAATTTTTTTCTTGTCTGCTTTGTCCATCCTTGCATTTATTTTGATACCTATATATTTCTAATTCCATGTTCTTGTGATCCTATTTTTCTTCATCATTGTTATTTTTAGCTTCTTGAAAATCAGTTGCATAGTGACCATACTTTCCACAATTGAAACATCTAATTGAATTTTCATCATTAAATATTCTTGAATATTTATTTCTTCTACCATAATTTGCTTCTTCATCACTGGATGACTCATTGCTCGATTTTACCTTCTTACCCTTTGTCTTCTTAATCGCTTTGAAGGTTGCTTCCTTCCAGAGATTAGGTTTCTCTTTTGTTCTTAACTTAAAAGCTGTAAGAATACCAAGTAACACATCTCTTGTCAAAGAATCACCATCCTTGGATTTTTCTATAGTTGAAATATTTTCACTAAACCTTGTTGGGAGAGATATTAATATCTTATCACAAACATCAGCTTCTTCAACCTTAATTTCAAGTCCTTGCATGGCATTAACAACCTCATCTACCCAAAGTAGACAAGTACTAATGTTTTCCTTATTATTCATTCTTAATTATTAAAATTGTCCTTTGAGATTTCGTATCTTTACATTTTTCACACTTTTATCTCCTTCATATATGCTTTGCTACTTATCCCAAATTACTTTTGCATCTTGATAATGCATAACTTTTATGAATTATATTCTATGCAAACCTATAAAAATAGAATTCATTACTTTTGAATTGTAATGTTGTAGAAGCTTACCTTCCTTATCTGTAGGTGGATCAACCTATGGTATGTATCCATTTTCAACTACTTCCCAAATTTCATTGCCAAGTACCTTCAAGTAAATATTCATTTGCATACTCCAAAATATATAATCACTTCCATAAAATATTGATGTTGAATTATATGACGACACATTCTTGAAATCCATTATATTCTTGAAATTTTTCCCTTCAAACTATTAAAATATTCTAAAGAAACTTGCTCTGATACCAATTGAAGAACACAAGATTATACTAAGATTGGGGGTGAATAGTATAAGACCACTTTTTAATTTTCTTTCCCAAATAGTAGTATCTAATATAATCAATGGCAATATCAATAGTAGTAACCAAAGCAATACACAAATCATCACACATAATAGAGACACCAATTTAACATGGTTCATCTAATGTGGGTTACTCCACGGAGAAAATATTTCACTAAAATTTTCTTAATCAATCTCTTGAGAATATTTTCCCTATTACAATGTTTGTGGACCTCTGTCCAAAGGAGACTCCCCTAATCAAGTTTGTGGATCTCTATCCATAGGAGAACTCTTTCTCCTTATCTTTGATTGGTGATCTTCTAGAAGAACTACTGCCCTCACTACACTAGCTAATGGATCTCTATCCATTGAAGACACCTCTCCTCACTACCCTGGCTAAGAGATATCTATCCATTGGATACTATCGTCCTTTATACTCTGTCACCTTCAAATTTTTGTCTCAAATTTACACTAAACACAGTCCTTCGATCTAGGACAAATCTACTCAATCTCTATCTCTGGTCTGGAACAAACATGTTTTCAAATATGCACTAAACTCTATCCTCAAATCTGCACTAAACATAGGCCTTTGGTCTAGAACAAATCTATCCTGAATCTTTGTCCTTTGATATGAACTAAACATAGTCCTTCGGTCTAATACAAATCTATCCTCAATATTTGTCCTTTGATCTACACTAAACATAGTCCTTCTATCTAGAACAAATCTATCCTCAATATCTATCCTCAAGCATTAACACAAAGCTTGACTTAATCTCAAATCAACTCTTCTAGATATGCCCCAAACCTTAACTCAAGGTTTGAATAATTTGATCAATCAAATATGGTCTCAAATGTTCTCAAATAATTGTCTTAAATATGCCTTGTAAGCTTCCACAAAAGATCACACTAATCTATCCACAAGTCCTCTCTATAACTTGTCCAAATCTACTCAATAAGTCCTCATTAGAACATGTCTAAATCTGCTTAACAAGTCCTTACTAGAACTTGTTCAATCTCATAGAAACATAAAGAGAAAATCTAGAGACTCAATATGCTTCACATTCACCACAATGCTCAATAAATTTTAATCACTCTTTTTTTTTATTGATTAAATACTTCTTATACATATACATATCCACAGTGGGGGTTGAACCCAGGTCACATCACCGATAATGCAAGTGGCGTCCTTGCAGGTAGACCATAACACGTGGATTCAATAACTATTTTTACCACATAAACATTTTAATCAATATGCTCACTATGTTAGAGACTCAATATGCTTCACACTCATCACAATTCTCAATCACTTTCAATCAATATTTTACCACAAAAACATATAGAGAATTGTTAGAGACTCAATATGCTTCACGCTCACAAAATTCTCAATCACTTTCAATCTCTCTTTTATTATAGAAACATATAGAGAATTTTTAGAGACTCAATATGATTCACACTCATCATAATGCTCAATCATTTTCAATAAATATTTTACCACTGAAACATATAGAGATTTTTTAGAGACTCAATATGTTTCACATTCATCAACACTCAACCTCTTTTTCAAATCAATTCAAAATATAGAATAATTTGTTTTACAAAACTTGAATCATCACATAAACACATCAACTTGACGAGGATCAACCAACTCTTCTCAATCAATTAATATTTACTTACAAACCCTAGTCTAAGTATATGAACACTCACTCAAATATTTCCAACAATGCTTATCAAACAATCTTCACATAACAATGATACTCATGATATTTGCAAACCTTAGTTCAAGTTCTTCACTCAACAAATCACTTCAACAAAAATTCTTATAAAATAATATTCACATAACAATGATAATCATGATATTTGCAAACCCTAGTTCAAGTTATTAACTCAACCAATCACTTCAACAACAATGCTTATAAAACAAGTTTTTATCAACAACTCTCAATTCCAAAAAACCTTGAAGTATTTATTCAAAACACACTTAAAAATTCTTACAAAACAATCCTTTTCATTCCAACTTTGCATTCATAATATTCAACAATCACTCACTAGGAATAATATACTCATACCTTTTATTTGATGTAGAAGTGACCTTAGAAAGCATGTCTTAATCACAATTTTCTCTTTTACCAATCTCAATAGTTAGATGATAAAATATCACACTAACTTCTTCACAAAATAATTCTCAATTACAAAAATAATCAAACTTAATTACACCTTATTACTCCTTAAAATGATATCCAACACCACAAATATTTAATCAAAACATTTCTCCCAAAATTTTAACTCATAAAAAGAATATTTTAACAATTCAGTTTCATCACAACCCTTTTCAAAAATATCTCAAAAATAATCCAAACTCTACTTATGACTCCCTACTTAATATTGCATTAATTAAATAAATAACTTTATAAAATAATGCAATAAATTAATTTCCCACTTAACTAAGGTAAAATAATATTCCCCTAGCTTTTACTTTAACAAAAATCAATCCTTCATACACAAAATTGTTTCCTCAACACTTAAGTTAATTTCATAACCTAAATTCCACCTTATTCCTTCTAAACCTTATCAAATGCAAAATAAAAATACTTTAAAAAATTTATTACCCTTTTTGCAATCTGCGGGGCTCGAACTTACACCAAACTCTCCACAATGCCTTGGTCGTAGCTTCCACACTGTGTGAGCCACATGCTCCACTTGGAGCCTCAAAGTGCAATATGTGCTTTGACTTCCTCTCAAACCTTAAGAGCCCTTGGCTCTTCCTTCGATGCGGTGGTAACCAAACTTCGTTGGAGGCACTTAATTCAAATTTTGCATGAGCTCTTTGTATAATGTGGATGCTATTATTTTGGATGCCAATATTTGGAATGGCTAAGGTATTAATACCTAATGCCTTGTTTGTCATGCATGTTGGTGCTAATATTTGCCTTTGAATTATTTTAAATTATAATTATTTAAATTCCAAAGAATTTAAATTTTATAAATTTAATATTTTAAATCTTCTTTGGGATTTATTAAAAATTAAAGCCTCCTTAGGTTTTAAAAAACCTTTTTAATTTACCCACCTAAGGTTGTAATAAAAACCTTTTATTTTTACCAACCATGGTTTTAATAAAAACCTTTTACATAATCTTTAAAAATAAATATAATGAAGCTCTTTTACCATCAACATTTTGCATTGCTTCTTTTGACCTTTTGACATCAACGACAGTTCATTCCTTGACATTAATGACAACTTCATTAAATCAAATTTCCAACACCTCTTACTACTATGATAGGACCACAAATTATAGAATTTGTACTTCATTATGTCATTAAACATCATCTCTGATAATGGTCTCCCATTTGATAACAAGGATGTATAAGCATTGTGCAATAAGTATCATATTAAACATAGCTTCTTGACACCTTACTACCCCCAGAGTAATGGACAAGCTAAAGCCACCACCAAAACTACCATAGCCATTATCAAGAAGATAGTCAAAAAACTGTAAATACTGGCATATTCAACTCCCTTTGGCCCTTTGGGCTTATCACACGAGCATATACAGACTCATAGAGGCCATTTGTTTTCACTAGTCTATGGTTTTGAAGCCATCATGTCTCTTTAACTTAAGATCCCATAACTACGTATATCCATGCATGAATTCAAGTATGATGATAGAACGTGCCAAGCACAACCTGATCAACTTACTCTCCTTGATGAACATCGAATCAATGCTCTAGAGAACCTTCATTTTTATAAAAATCATATCAAAAGAGCTTATGATCACGGAATGCATCCTCGTGAATTCCAATTTGGTGACCTCATACTCAAATAAAATCAACAAAACTCAAATCTTCCACCTCATCTATGGGATAAATTTTATATCAATTGGCTTGGTCCATTAATTGTCACAAAAACATTTGGCTTTGGGGCCTATAATATTTCCACTCTCAAATGAATTAAGGAACCTAATTCCATCAATATCATTCATTTGCATGCATTTTAAACTTAGATTCTATTTTGCTCTATATTTTTGTACATAATCAACCGCACAAAACATACACACACAAAAATAAACAAATATCTGTTAGAATTTCCCAAGAGTAGAACTACAAAGCATTACAATATTTGAAGAAATAAAATAGAACTGATTGATTTTTCCATGGATCAACTTTGTATAAATAACAAAGTTGATCATTGAGAGTCGTTGGATTACAACTCATCAAATCTTATGTAGACTATAACTAAGATTTCACCTGACTCATGAAGGAGTGGAAACTCAAGTAAGTCTATCCTAGTAGAACTTAATAGAATAATTACTTATTCTAACACCCCCATTAAGTGATACTAGGGGTGTATTGTGCAAATGAGTCCCGACAACAGATCCTGATGAGGTACTCATGTACAATGGTTTTTCTGAAGAGATGGTAAAAACCCCATGGGAAAAACCATCTATCAAAAAAGAAAAAATGAAGAGGCATGTCTTCATTTTACGAATATTGTCCTCTTAATACAAAAAAAGGTGAGTCCCGACAACATGGCTTGATGAGGTACTCATTTACAATATATATGAGAGATGGTGAAAAAACCACATGGGAAAAATCATCTACTATGAAATAAAGAGGTATGTCTTTAGATGGTGAATATTATCCTTAATATAAAAAAAAATAAGTCCCGACAACATGGCCTGATGAGGTACTCATGTATAATATGTAAGGGAGAGATGATAAAAAAACACATGGGAAAAACCATCCTCCAAAGAATACAATAATAAAAGGAGAGGTGAAATACCTTTGTTTCAATGTAGCTGTAATACTCCAAGTTTCTCTCACAACTGTATGTAACATGGAGAAGAAAATGACTTACTGAATATTTCAGCAACTTGATTTTAGTTGGAATATAGTCCATGTATATTTTCCCATTCTGAATATGTTGTCGAATGAAGTGCATGTGTATCTCAATGTGCTTGGTGCGGTAATGCTCAACTAGATTACATACAATATGAATTGTGCTCTGATTGTCACACCAAAGAGTAATAGGTTTTTCATGGGAAAAACTAAATTCTCTTAGAATCTGACAAAGTCAAAGAGCTTCCTAACTTGCTAAAAATGCTGCTCTATATTCTATCTTTGTAGATGATAAGCCCACTGCTTTTTTTTTTGCATAACCAAGCAATTGGTGAAGAACCAATAAAAATACATAGCCAGAAGTTGAACATCTATCTTATACTGAACCTGCCCAATCTGAATCCTTGTAGCCAATGATATCCATGGATTTTCCCTCATATAAGAGCCCAAAATGAGTAGTTCCTTGCAAGTAGTGGAAAATTATTTTTGCTTCTTGCCAGTGACTGAAATGAGGTTGATGTGAGAATCTAGATATTAATCCAACAACATATGAGATATCTGGACGAGTATGAGTAAGGTACAAGAAACTCCCTACAAGCTGACGAGTATAGAGTTGCATCACATAGAGGGGATGTGCAGGAAGTAATTAGATTGAATCTAGACTGAAAAGGTGTAGGAGAAGGTTTACAATCTGTAATTTTAAACCTTTGAAGAAGATCTAGAGTGTATTTTTATTAACATAATGAAATTCTTACATTTGTTTGATTTATTTGGATCCCAAGAAAGTAATGAGCTAGAACCAAATCAACCATATCAAATTTGTAGAGAGGAAGTCTTTTATAGTCTGAATGTGAGTGAAGTCACTACCAATGAGTAGTAGATCATCAACATATAGAACAAGTATGGTGATTTTTCCTTCATCTCTCCAAATGTAGACTATGTTATCAAACTCACAATGAGAAAAACCTAAGGAAATAAGGAAGGAGTCAATTTTTTCATACCAAGCTCTAGGAGCTTGTTTGAGGCCATAGAGAGACTTATTTAGCCTACAAACAAGAGAGGAGTCTTGAGTGAAACCAGCAGGTTGTTCCATGAATATCTCTTCCTTTAAGTCCCCATGTAAGAAAGCACTTTTTACATCCATTTGAAAGATAGGCCACTTTTGGGAAGCAACCAGAGCAAGAACTAGTCTAACAAAATCCATTTTGGCAACTTATGCAAAGGTTTTAGCATAATCAATTCCTTAAATTTGAGAGAAACCTTTGGCTACTAGGTGAGCTTTGTGTTTTTCAATTTCTCCATTAGGCCCATATTTTGTTCTGTAAATCCATTTACAACAAACTAATTTCCTTCCTTTAGGTAGGGGAACTAAATCCCAAGTTTCATTTTTTATTAAGGAAGATAATTCGTTTTCCATGGCATCATCCCATTCTTTAATACCAATTGTTTCTTTGAAGGATTGAGTATCATAGGAAATAGACTGACAGAAAAGACTAGTGCCTATGGCGTTCGTTAATATGGATGATAGAAGATTTTGGATGTAAGGAGTAGCTTCTTTAACAATGGTGTGGGCCCATTTTGGCATAGTGGAAGGAGTAGAAAGAGTGGAAAGACTTTGAGTTGGAGTTATAGGTTCCTCATCTTGATCATCAATCTCTAAATTAATCTCTAAAGTTGGTTCTTCATTATATTGAGGTTCTACTATAGGAGAAGGCTCAATAGAGGAAGAGGATGGTTGAGGATCTTTCTGAGGGAATGTTTCATCAAATTGGACATTCCTATGAAAAATACCTCATGAGTTGTGGGATCAAGGAGCTTGTATGCTTTTATTTCCTCACAATAACCAACAAAGATGAGATTTTTGCTTTTCTTATCTAGAGCCTTCCTTTTCTTCTTTGGGATGTGTGCCCAAGCAGTACACCCAAAAATCTTGAAGAAGGAGACATCCAATTTTGAGCCAGTCCATGCTTCTTCAGGAGTTAAATGGTCAAGATATTTATGAGGTGTGCGTTTTTGAATATAGTTTGCATAGTTAATAGCTTCTGCCCAAAAACTTTTGGAAGATCTCTTGAATGGAGCATACAGTTTGCCATTTCCTTCAATGTTTGATTTTTCCTCTCTGCAATACCATTTTGCTATGGATTATGGGAGACAAAATGTTGATGAATGATACCATGACTTGATAGAAATATTGAGAACTCATTACTATAGTATTCCCCCCCATTATCTGTGCAAATTTTCTTGATGTTGCAAGAGGCCTGATTTTCAACTAAGGCTTTGAAGATTTTGAAGTGGGATAGAACATCACTTTTGTATTTTAGGAAGTAGACCCAAGTTCTTCTGGAAAAGTCATCAATGAAGGTTAGAGCATATTTTTCTCCTTTGAAAGAAGGCTCTGGGAAAAACATCAAGTCACTATGGATTAACTCTAGAGGGGATGAGGCTTTTAGAGAACCACTTGGGTGGAAAGGATCTTGATGTTGCTTTCCAAGAGCACATCCAGGACATACTCCATCAATAGAAGAGACTTGAGGTAAACCTGTTACCATTTCATGGGTGTTCAATTCCTTTAGGTAGTTATAACCGAGATGACCAAACCTTTCATGCCAAATTTTGCTTTCAAGATCTCCATGAGCCACAAAATAAGAGGCCCTTTCTATATTTTTGAATCCTTTGAAGTGAAATAGGCGAGTGTTGTGATCAATATCTCCTTTGGCTATAAGAGAGTGGGGGTCTTGAAAGTCTCTTATCTCAACTCCTGTTGGAGAGAAGAGAATAGTTTTCCCCTTTCTAGAAGTACAAATATGATAGATGGAGAGGATATTTGTTGCAATGTTTGGAACATAGAGAACATTATTTATAGAGCCACCATCAATGGATATGTCACCCTTTCCTTTGACTGGATTAAAGGAAGAGTCACCAACTTCTATGCTACATGTTGAACTTGAGGAGATAGAAGAGAATGACTCATCTAAAGTAGTCATGTGATGAGTTGCTCCAGAATCTAGGACCCAATAATTAGATGAAGTATTGGTGGTCTTCCCTTGAAAATTTAGGGCTTTTCCTATCTTCTTTTTATTGTCTATATTTTGATCCTTCATAGCTGCCTCTAGTTGTTGTAATATTTTCTAGCATTTGTTTGCAGAATGACCATTCTTTTTGCAGTGAGTACAAGTTATGGGATTCCTTTCTTTCTTTTTTAATTTTTCTTTAGTAGAGGTGGAGGCTACTAAGGCTTTTGAGGAAGAGGAAGAGATCTCATATTTTGCAAGTTTTGTTTCTTCCCTAGTTAGTCTATCACAAAATTCTTCTAAGGAGGGCATTTTAAAAGTTGCACCAAGAGCATCTTTTGTAGATAGAAATGTGGTTGCAAAGATTTGAAATACACCATTTAGTTTAGAAAGAATTAGATAAATGTATTCTTCTTCAGTTTTATTCTTCCCACTACCTTTGTATTGAGTGAGGACTTCTTTGAATTTGGTGAGAAAGTCAACAATATTGTTGAAGTCTTCAGGAGATAATGTTGTTAATTCTGCTTCTAGCTGCATTGATCTTATTTGATCTACTTTCCCAAACAAGTTCTTTAGTTTCTCCCAACTTTCATAAGGATTTTTACAATCTGTAATGTGAAACCATAAGCTTTCATTTACATTAGAGCTTATAATACCCATTGTTTCATACATCTTCCCTTTATGAACAAATTTTTCATATTCTTTTTCAAACTCAGGTTGCTTTTCTTCTAATAGGTGTGTGAGCCCTTTTTGAGAAATGAGATTTAATATTTTGGGTTTCCATGTATGGTAGTTATGAGGAGTGAGAGGATCAATTGTATTCATTGAATTCATTTTGCCAAAGAAAATTGAAGTGAACCCAAACTTCCCCCTTTAACTTTAATTTAGAGAATGCAATGGATATTAGTGAACATAAGCCTTTAAGAAACACCAAATATCTCAAAATACCTGCCCTAACGAGAGGGAAACTATAAGTAATTTTGAGGAGATTTGATATTAATCTTAGGCTAATGAGAACAAATATGCCAGGCCTATATATCTTTTCTCCTCAAATACCCACCCTTACGAGAGGGAAACTATAAGTATTGAGTAGATTTGATACTTGGAACATAGGCTTTTAATCAGCCAGACTCCTATATTGGTTATCTTAATAACCCGCCCTTACGTGAGGGAAACTATAAGTTATTTAGAATTTCCAATATAGGTGCATAGTTGATTTAATATATTTGCTCTTTAGAAATTTTTAAGAAAGGAATAATGAATTGAGAATAAAATAGATTAACAAGGGTTAATTAAAGAGATATCCTCACTTAAATTCCTTTATCAAAAAAATATATATAAATTAAGAAACTCTTTGTAAAAAATTAATCAAAATAAGTTCATTAATATAGAGACCTATTGCAAGAAAGGAAATAATGAAATAATATATATTAATGATATATCCTCACTTTCATCCACTAAAAAAATCTCTATATAATATTAAAGAACTTTGGAAAGAAAATTAATTAGAACAAAGTAAGTTGTTTAATATAGAGATTTGCTTTAAGAAGGAATTAAAGAAAGAATAAAATATTTTTATTTAAGATCTTTAATGTATTAAGGAATGTAATTTGAAATCAATTATCCTCACTTATATTTCATTACCAAGATTTATAAACAAATGACTTATAACAAAGGTAATGAGGCAAAAATAAAAGAGGCAAAAATTGACGCAATAACAACCCCCCTCGATGCTATGATAGGTGCAAAAAGGCACCTATAAAACCCCCTAAAAAAATTATATTATAGAGATTACAATTGTCCTTTATATCTTCGGGCCAAGGAGAGGCCGAAAAGAAAAGGATAGAAACTTTTGAAGGCTACAAATTTAAACAGAGATCAGATGTATATTTTTATCTTAAAAAACTTAGCAGATCTGAGCTAAAATTTAATTGATGTCAGATAGAGGACAAGAGGCAGTGAAGAAACATTGATGTTGCGTCTATCAACGAACAAGTGACACCAATGGGCAGCGAGGAAGGAGCTTTGAAAGGCTACGATTCGCTACACTGAGAGTTGAGTAGGGTAGAAACATAAAATATTATAACGATACCTGAAGGGTTAGTGTCCATGATAAGCTAGATTGGAGCTTCAAAAAATATGAACTTTTAAAGGTTTGCTTCTTATCACTGCACCTGAAAGGTTAATAAAGGAAGTGAACTTTATAAAAAATTAAATAATTGAATACCACCTCTTGTTGCGATTGTGATACGTAGGGAAGGCATCGTAGTACGCAGAGAAGGTGCTAAGAAGATAAGAGTCCTGGAAGATGCCAGAAAGGCACACACTAGAGAGGCTCTCGAGAATGAGGATGTTACAATCTTCGTTTTAGTAGAGAGTCTCTTGTGGTTGCGTATGCAAAATGTAGGGAAGGCACCCGAAGTAGCAGAGAAGGCGGTGAGAAGAGAGGCTTCCCAGAATATGAGAGGAAGGCAACGATGCCACACACACAGAGATATTCCTTAAAAATAGAAGATGTTAGGCATCAAAAAAACCTAACACAAAGCACAAAACGAGTTCTGCTGAATATCCATCTATGGCGCACTTGCAGAGATCCTCAAAGGATAGAAGACGATAGGCACCACTAAAAAATCATCAGTATAATGCTTAAACGAAGAAACACTATTCAAAACAAGAGAATAATATTATTCAAACATTGTTAAGATGATTATATAACAAAAAAATTGAAGTTCTTCCTGAGCACCAAAGGACAAAAAAAATGAAAGAAGTTCGAGTTGAATGAAGATTTGGAAATCACAAGATCTTTGAACGATTGATATTTAATTAGGAAAATACCCATTTTATGAGACGTAGTCTCTATGCACGCCAATATAAGCGGTGGCCAAAAGCCACGTTTCTAAAAAAATAAATGGACTTTGGTCTATTCAAAGTTAGACCAAAAGTCCATTCTATTTTGACGCGAGGAGCGCTGCTTCCTCTAATTAAAGATATCACAAAGATATAACGAAATCCAAACTTCAATTAAAAAAAATTATATTTCCCACCAAAATATTAATGCCTACGAATCTTTAGTCTCCACTTTTGAGTGATACACAGTGATGGCTAAATGGAGCCGAAGCGAGCTGCGTTCGAGATGGAGAATTTTTTTTTTAAAACATAGGCATACGAGGAGGACACATAAAATTGCAGAAAAAAATGAGGAGAGTATTTGCATAACAAGGTAAAACAATATTTATCTAGATATTACCATAAGCAAATTCCTCAAAAAAAATTGCAGATATAAAAAAACAATCTACAATAGATATAAAACCTCTTTCTTTAAAAAAAAAAAAACAAAAGATAAGAGAGTAAGAACCAGTTCGAGAGGCTGCCTTCAAGAGAGAATGCCTAGCAGAATCTATCCTGCTCTGGTACCATGTTAGAATTTCCCAAGAGTAGAACTACAAAGCATTACAAGATTTGAAGAAACAAAATAGAACTGATTGATTATTCCATGGATCAACTTTGTATAAATAACAAAGTTGATCATTGAGAGTCGTTGGATTACAACAACTCATCAAATCTGATGTAGACTATAACTGAGAGTTCACCTAACTCATGAAGGAGTGGAAACTCAAGTAAGTCTATCCTAGTAGAACTTAAGAGAATAATTACTTATTCTAACAATATCCCCAAAAAAAACATGCTATATCAAACAATAAACTATTCATATCACAAGCACTATCCTCTTTCCAATTAGTTCCCCTCCACTGCACATCACTCCTAGTTGTATGGTCATACTTTGAGAGGCTACGTACCATGTACTAGTGTGTTCTCCTTCTTCTTTCTCACCTAATTCTTTCCTTTTTTCTCTCTCTCACCTTATTTTGTGTTCTTTTTCATCCTTCATTCTTCTTCATTCCATTGTCTCATACTCATTGTCTCCATATCTTTACACATTCATTCTAAAATGTAATGTTACTTTAATTTTTCTTCGGTTTATTTTAGCCCATTTCATTCTACCTAGCTTAGTTATCTTAATCAAGGGAATCTTCATGATCATATTTATCCTCACCTTTTATGTACACACATTTCTCTTCCATTGTCTCCTCATCCCGTCATATCACTCATATGCTCCTTTGTCTCTTTTGAATTCTCTGGATCTTAGAATATCTAGGTTATTTTGGTCACTCATCCATACCTAGTAGCTTAATCAACCATCATTGAATGTCACTCCATCCTTGAATACTATTGATCGTTCCTAGAACTCATGTTTTCTTTTGGGACACACACATGTATCACACATTAATCAAATTTTGATACCTCAAGAAGACTAAATCATGATTTTCTATCACCATAAAGTGAACATTTTCCCCTACTCATCCTATCATTCACATGATCTAACCTTGAGAATTGGCAAAGGACAAGCGCATAACAACAAAAAAAAACTAAAGTCTAAAAAAAAGGCAATTACAAAGCTTGAATCCTTGGAATTCTTAGGTCCTTAGATCATGGGGTTAACCTCCATCGAAGCTATAAATGTCTAACTAGTAGTGGAGTACAACCTTTTCATGGTGACACATCTGTCACATTAGCAACCTTCTTTGTATGGTCACGCTTTAAGAGGCTTCGTACCATGGACCAGTGTGTTCTCCTTATTCTTTATTCACTGCTTCTTTCCTCTTTTCTCTAGCTCTCTCATATTCTTTTGTGTTATTATTTATCCTTCATTCTTCTTCATTCCACTATCTCATAGTCATTGTCTCCATATATTTACACCCTCATTCTTGAATGTAATGTTACTTTAATTTTGCTTCAGTTTGTTTTATCCCATTTCATTCTACTTAGCTTAGCTACCTTAATCAAGGATATCTTCATGATCATATTTATCCTCACCTTTTTAAGCACACATATTTCTATTATATTGTCTCCTCAACCCATCATATCACTCATATGCTCCTTTGTATCTTTTGAAGTCTCTGGATCTTATAATCTCTAGGTTCTTTCGATCACTCAGCCATACCTAGTAGCTCAATCAACAATCATTGAATGCCACTCCATCCTTGAATACTATCGATTATTCCTAGTTAACTTAGGTTTTGTTTTGGACCACACACATGTATCACACATTAATCAAATTTTGATACCTCGAGAATACTAACTCATGATTTTATATCACCATCAAGCAAATAGTTTCCCCTAACTAATCCTATCATGCACGTGATCTGAACTTGATAATTGGCAAAAGGACAAGCACACACACAAAACAAAACTAGTCTTAAAAAAAGGGCAAGTACAAAGCTTGAATCCCTAGAATTCCTAGGTCCTTAAATCATGGGGTTAACCTCCATCGAGGATATAAACATATGACTAGTAGTGGAGTACATCCTTTGCATGGTAACACATATATCATATTACCAACCTTCTTTTTTAGATGCCTATGTGTGCTCATGGATGAGCTAGTTTATTAGCATAAGTCACAAGTGATTAGTCCAACCTTGCTCAAAATCGATAATGAACACTCAATGCACACACTTTTGGTCCTTGAGCACTTTGACTACCTAGGGTAGTTTTTGTATCTTTGATGTCATGTTTGATTACTAACTGAGTTTTATTGAGGTCACTAGGGTGTTTGAGTCTCTTGAAAGCACATTTAGATTCTTCATTCTTAGGATATATGAATTGATAATTGGTCTCATACCTATTTTTTTCATCCATACTATGCATCTTATATTACCATTTATATCCACATTAGGTAAGTACCATTGTGTTGACACCTGTGATTAAGCAATTAATATCATGTCTTATGATCAATGTCTATGCACTTTTTGAATGATAAACAACCATGATTGCATACTTTTAGTCTCTTCTACACTATCGCATTCACTTCAGTCAGTTAATATATATTCTAATTCTATCCTCTAGAACATATTTCATGCATAATTTAGTACATCTTCATCATCAAGCCTCACATATACATCACCAATAAATAAATAAATCCACTCAAATAAAAATAAATACTCGACTCAAACCCAAACCAATCAAAAAACCAAAAAAAAGTCCTTACCCATAAATATCCATGCACTTCAAACTCTCGAGTCCAACTCATCTCACATGTCATATCTACCTAACCCTATTCCATCATTAAACACCTGAACCTAAAAAAGTGCATCATATTATCCATACATCATATCCCCTATATCAATAAATAAAAATAGCTCATCGTGTATTCATATACACACCTCATCCTCAATCTTCTATCAAACAAACACAAATTAATAATAAAAATGATGAAAAATAAATGTGAATGCCTACAACATGGCTATCTTTTTGGTCTCAACCAACAAGGTTATTTTTGCTCCTTTTTGCTAAGGCAATAACAATAGAGTCTCACATCAATCAATCAAACATTTTGCCCCACCATCAAGCCTTTAGAGTGATTTTTTTGATGCCAATACACATTCAATCAACATATCCATCGCTAGGTTCATAAGGTTGTGTCCTTTTGTCAAATTTTGTGCCCTTTGCCTTGCCATATCAACATTTTTCATTCAAACAATCCAAAGACACCAAACCCCTTTGGTCAATTTCAGTTCAAAGGTTCCAAAGGCACCAAATCCCTTTGGTCAACTTTCCTTCAACATAATTTACTTATCCATTTTATCTTTCACCCACTCATCGTTTGAGGGGGTAGACAATATAAAAAAAAAATTGATCTCAAACAAGCTCAATAATCAAACACCTAATTTTGGAGTTACATGTGTTCAAGACTCTTTGCCTAAGACTATCATAAACCTTACTCTATTGGGTCAAAATACAAAATTTCTCCTTTCAGTCAAACTCAATAAAATTTGATTCACTATGCATCGCACCTATGTATGGGTCTACATGACATATGCGCCATTGAGGTGGAAAATGGATCGACCACTTATATTTGATTGTCGCATTGTGAGGACATCTACCATATGGCTGACTCATTTATCATATCAAGTGATCTCATCAATCCATCAAAGGAAAAGATTCAAAGATATTTATCCATGCCATGATTGTGATATATTTCATGTTCTTGGTTTGGGGTAACGTTTCATCACCCTCCTCAAGCACTCATTCATTATCTTACATCATCAATCCAACCAACTAGGTGTCTATTATTTTTTGTACCACATTGTATTTTCACACAATACAGTATAAAAAGGGGCATCTATAGACACTAAATTCTAGTCATTTACATCCACTACAATCCCCAACTCATTAAAACCCTTGTTAATCCCCTCTTAGCCTCCCTAATTCTCCAATTTCCCTCTAATATTCTATTTAACACTCATATTTAACATGAAAAATCTCCCTTCACACTCCATGATGTTTAAATTCAATTTATTTAAATTTAAAATTCCCATGGGTGGCCCAAGTCAAAATTATTAAATGCCTGTTAAACCTATCCACACCCTTCATTTTGTCATTTCACACTACCACATGAATTTATTTGAATTTAAAATTCAAATTTGAGGCCTAAGTCAAGAAAATTAAATATTCACATTTAATGCCCCAGGCCTAGTTCACATTGCCAAATCAATATTTTTGAATTTTAAATTACTTCACACTTTCCAAGGCCACTAACGTGGGAAGGCATCGATAAACATGCATTTAATGCCTAAATCCTTTTCACACTGGGTAAATCTAGGCACTCTAGATCTTGGGTACCCTCTCCTCTCCCTCATAGTTTCCTATAAATCCCCCCTTCCTTTCCTCAAAAAACATGTAGGAACACATGAAGAGACATAGGGACATGCTACCAAAATTGCTCTAGCCTCTTGCATCTCTCTTACGAAGGTTTATGTGATTATGTATGTTACATTTCTTGCTTATGTTAGCTTTAGTTTGTTTACATATGTGTGACAGGTGCTACTAATCACTTTCTTGTTTGCATGTATGTAGGATTCAGGGTTCAAATCAATTCAAAGCTCAACTTCAAAGGCACAAATCAACTCCACGATGGTCACAACAACAAAACCCACCACCCATCTACTTGTGACATGAGAAACAAAGACACCATGTTCACTTTGTAAAGGAGAATTATCCACCTATTAGCACATTTAATGTTTTAAAACTACCCTACAAAGAATTTATTTGTACAAAAAGGACCTTCTTTAACTTAATTCAATCTTCCATCATTGAAAAATGAATAACAAATTATAATCACTGAATCTTCTCTTTTTAACTCTCCCAAAAAGCCAAAAAGAAATTATCTGCAACGATGCCAACACTTGTAGAACAATTTTTCGCTCCGACAAAATGGTTCGAATAGATCAGAAAATAGTTACAAGATAACAAGTTTTTCCGTCAGTCGATCGATCAGTTGACTGTCGCGTAATTTCCTACTTCTGGTGGCTTCAATGCCAACAGTTTTGAATGTAGACAATATTCGTCCCGAAACTCTGTCGCGAACGAACCGTCAAATCATACACGCATATACTTGACCTAACAAATTTGCGGATTCATGATCTACTTCACAAACACCGTCGGCCTAAGGGTTACGTTTTTTGAATTTTTAGAAAGAGGTTAAACAATTGGATAGCCACATCCTCCCTCTGGCCTACGTTAAAAACTATTCAAGGTACAACGTCATATGTCAGGGTCTAATGTCCGGCTCCGGCATGGAATGGATTTCAGAATATTTTTCTATGGTTGTTGCATTTTACCCACTCCAACGCTCTGGCTAGGTTTAGCAGAATTATAAATCTGCATGTGACCTACCCCGGGGCTGTGCTTTGATCTGGAAAGCCGCTGCCTGTATTCCAAATGATTGCTTCTGTGAGTCGTTCTAGTAGCCGTTACGCTATGCTTTTGGGAAACGTTGTAGGCGACGTCATCAGCTTCGGTCGATTCTCCATTTGTATCGCTATCGCTTCCGTTCTCCTCAAACCTAAATTTCAACTCGTTGTTGTCATTTCTGGCGTTGGTCGCAGAGCTAGTCCAGGGCTTCGCCTCAGCGTCTCTGCACGGCACTCGGGCTTTCTCCGCCGGATCCTTAAAAGGGGCAGACTCTTCACCCACGACGACAGAACCCGTAAACAAGTCATTCTCTAGCAATATTGCTCCATTGCTTGGCCGGAGTCCAAGAAGACCCAAACATAACAAATTTAACAACATTAGCATTTGCTTGGTCGTCTCTATTTTTCAGACTCTGATTTTTGAATACGTGCCTAAGCCCAATAAAGCAAAGGGTAGAGGAAGAACGCTTTTGGTATGAAGAAGAACCAGATTGAGAGTACAAGTTTTGAATTATGGAAAGACGATTGAGGGGAATACATAAGCCGTAATTTTAGGTAAGCAAAGAGAGTAGGTGTGGAAAATTCGGCGGTTTCCTCGTTCGTTGTTGTTGACTACAGACACCGCACTTTGGAGACTTGAAATTTTACCAATTCCCACCGGCAGAGCCTCCCACTAAAATCATAAATTTCATCAACTACTCTATATAGTTTATGTAGTTTAGAAGAACAGCGGTAGCGCCCTACAGATTACTCTTAGTCGGGGACGATGACCAGCCCTGGAATTTCTGTGAAAGTTCATCTCTTAAATTGGATGATGGGTTTAACCTATCACCTTTGTGTAACAAGCAATTAAAGGATATTTAATTAGATTTTTATGACAATGGGAAAAACAATACGACGGTTATGCCAATTTATCTCTCGCCTGATAGCAATTTACAATTGCGGCTCTAACCTGGCGTCTATTGTTTTCGAGATTATCTGGGGAGAAACTCGCGTGAAAGCAGGCATTTTGAGTATCTCAATAAAATATAAAAAGGCGGCAAGTGGATGTACTTCTAAGTATATGCCAGTTGACTATTCCGTTTAGATTATAGAGTCAAAGTTACTTTAAAGGTAGCAGACCAAAACAGTTGGTCAACCCATTGAATCACTAAGCATAACACGCAATGCATATTACAGAGTGCGGGTACCTCATCGCATCTTTGCTTTGCCGACAATCACTTTTCATTCAAGCCGAAGTAATCTGCTGGACCGCTATATTTAAGAAATCATCTTTGACTCGTCTCTTCCCCAAAATGATCTGCATTGCAGATATGATTATAATTTCTGCCACAAGGTGGGACTTTGGAAAACCGACGAAGAAATATTCTATTACCGTTAGCACGCTACTCAAACCAAATATTGGTAATCAACTTCGAGGGCAATGGACTTTTTCCTTAATTAACATTTGTTATATCCTTAACAGTTGTCTTCTAACCAAGAAATGGGTATCTTTCAGGACCCATCCATGTGCAATATAAGACCGTCCCACCTCCAAATCAATACATGGTGGGAATGATTCATTCCTATAGTCATGTTGTCACAATGAAGTAGTATAAAGTGTAAACATTTGATTAGTCCTATTAACTTTCTTTGGTTCTTCGGTTTAAAGTACTCCTCTTTCTAAAGGGCCACATTTGATCATATGGTCCCAAAACCAAGATAAAATTGAATTCAATCTTCAATAACAACACTAGCAAAAGTATTTCTTATTAATCTCCTAAAATCTTTTTTAACTCGTCATGACATCCTTTTTTAAATTTTTGAGTGAATAAATTGTTCATTGGGACTTAAACCCTAGTGACTTTACATATGTCATAGTATCCTTTACAATAAATCATACCACAATTTCATTTTATGAGAATGATATCCCCTCTACACCCATAGAAAAAGATCCCCCTCTCTACATCATGGGTTATATTGATAAACTTTTCATTAAACCCATACTCTACATTCTAGATCATATTGGTAAACTTTTCATCAAACCCATTCTTGTTGACAATGGTTTAGCCCTTAACATCCATAATGCAAAATTTATAAGTAATTCTAGCCTAACTAAACATGACTTGGATGAATTAAAGCTCATCATCAATACCTTTGACAATTAAAAATGTAATGTGAGTGGTATTATGGTCTTACCTCTTAAAGTTAGCCCTTGAATCTTAAACAACCTCTTTCATGTCATGCCATGTAACCTATCTTGTAATATTGCCCTTGGTAGACCTTAAATCCATGTGATGCAGGTTGTTCCATTCACCCATCACCAATGCCTTATGTATAAATATCAAGGCCATACCTATAGTATTACTATTGACCTTAAACAATCTGCCTACTATCAAATAGTAGAAATAAAAAATCCAAAAGTCCATATTTTCCCTTCCCTTAATTCGACATCTTCTCAACCATCCATCCTTGGTGCATTAAGGCCACTCTCCCTTAACACACAAATTGAGTAGCCTAAGGATCAAGTTAATAACTCAAACCGTAATGTAGATAGTAATAATCAAGATCAACCTATATTCCAAGTTAATAAACAAATTGAAACTTATAACATTAATGAATTTAATCAAGAAAATAATTTAATATCCTTACATCTAGCCATATTTCCTCCTCCTCAAACATTAATACTACCAATTAGAAAGGCAAAATGATGCATATAGGTTATTATTCATTTATCTATATCAATATTACTAATGAGAAACACGTCCAAGATAGTAATCCCCATCCAAGTAGAGAGATAATATACTTCATGTTATCTCTCATACCTATACCCCATACCCAAATAGATCCTATGTAATATAGGACACCCAAAAAAGGGATTTATTTTTCATTTATCTATATCAATATTACTAATGAGAAACACGTCCAAGATAGTACTCCCCATCCAAGTAGAAAGATAATATACTTCTTGTTATCTCTCATACCTATACCCCATACCCAAATAGATCCTATGTAATATGGGACACCCAAAAAAGCGATTAGGTTAGCATGAGCAAGGCATAAATAAAGCTTTAGAAGTTGAACCCTAACCAAGATATTGGGAATTGGGATTTATCCCTAATTAAAATGAATCTCTAACAAAATTTTCCTTATATACTAGTAAAGATGAACTTAAGTTCTCCCCTTCATAATACATCAATCAAGGTTATGCACAGTGGCGAATATTCACAAATTAGGTGAATATTAGGATTTCCAAAATTAGAAATTGACGAATATGATGACCCTCGACGTAAACCCATTCACCTAAAATTTTTAGGACCAATTTTTTCTTAGGGTTAATTTGCCATAATATATATCCAAACATAGGTATATTTTAACTCATTGAAAAGGTATTTTCAATCCTGATATAATGGTGGTGTGTTTAGGAAGTTATAATATGATTTAATATGTCAAAAATGGCCCTAAATATGACCTTACATTTTAGGGCTTCAAATACCTCAAATTTTGGTGTGAAGATGCTTGATTTGATTTTCTTAGGATTCTCCATGATTCACCTTGATTTTGATTAGGATTCACCATTTTTTTACAAGTACATTTTAAGTCCAACCCCTTATGCATAACCCTGCCAGCAATGACACCTTCTCTATAAATATATTAGAATAGAATAAAAAAGACAATAAGGACCCTTGGATTTTTTAGGGTCCCAACTTCTCAATTTGCAAGTGTAAACACTCTCACTATAAAACATCCCAATCTTATCAACGATGGTAGTAATTGTGAGACAAAGGACCATTTTCGTATTCCCCCAAATGATGGTCCCCTTGACCATCCTATTTAGAACCCTCTAAATGAGCGAGATATTTTTCCCTACTAGATATTATCACCATCTCAAATCAACTAGATAATCTAGAACCATTTCTTGATCAAAATGATAGTGAGATAAACAACCCTCCAAAAGATGGTTTCCTCACCATTTGCTTCAAGATAACTCCAACAAAAAAATCTAATTTACTGGTCATTAATGCTAATGCTTCATTACCCCACAACCAATACCAATAAAATTTATACCAAAATAATCTTGAAAGTATGGATTACTACCTTTTCCCCTTCAACTCAAGTATGAATCACATATTCTCATGGAAGAAACCATTTATATTAATATTGAAACCTATGACAACCCTAATATTATGAAATTAGAAAACATCTTGACACGAGCAATATACATAATTGATGGATGAATTTATTGGAGATATTATATTATTTGACCCCTTTTAATATTAGTTTTGTAGATGATTTATATTTGTATAATATATGTGTCAATATCAAAGAAAGTTCAAGGTGTTAAGAGAGAATGAAGAGTCACATGATATGTGGTAAGATGCGAACTTTATCTTTATGATAGGAATATGAAAGGTTACATTTCATAGATGCATTAGGAGAGCAATGGTTAGAGTAGTAAAAAGTCATGTAAAATGATATATTGGAGGTAAAGCTCCATGTAATATTTTTATATTATGTTCATCTGAGTTAAACTCACAAGATTTTATTATTCCAATTTTGAGATTCATTGTTAATTTTATTAGTGATATATATTTGGTTTGTATTTGATCCTAGTTAAATATTTCTATAAATTAATCTATTTATAAATCTAACAATGGTATCAGAGTGAGATCGTTTGCATAGTTATGGAAAAATCATCATCATCCAACAACATGCCAATTTGAAGTGTTGATGTGGCCTCGTTGTGCTACACATCTATTACAACAAAAATTTGGTAGTACCAGACGTCTCTTACACATATATAAATTCTAACATGACATAGGTGATGATCTATAGATTGGAGTGGATAAGGAGTAGCCAAAGTTTTAATTTGACCATATTTGGTGTGGCCTCGTTGCGCTCGAATATACTTGTGAACTCAAATTTGATATGACTACGGTCTGTTCATAGACTTTGGAATGATGGCCCTCAATGTTGTTACATAGACCACTAGACTACCTGGTAATGATTTCATGATCTTGTGCAGGAATATCCTCCGTGATCTTCTGTTAATTTGGAGAGGCAAAGAGAAGCACGGAAATGTAGAAGGCATATTTTTGAAGGGTATTCAATTTAATTTTTGAGGTACTCAGATATTATAAGGTGATGGTGGTGCATAAAAGGATGAAGTTACTTAACTATTGGTGGAGTTTCTACTATCTAATATGAATAGTTTCATATCAATCTATAATATTTGTAGTAGTGAACCTTGAAATATTTAAGCCTCACATCTACATAGAACCTAGTGGAGGAGGTCATGTAAAGTCATTGAAGTCAAAGGATATCTAAAAGGAGAGTTGGACCCCATAGGATCAATCAACGAGATTTTGATTGTGAAGAGGAGCCTTATGTCAAACACAGAATCCTCGAGCTCCACTATGAGTGCTGACAAAAATTTTAGAGAGACATTACATTTTTTATGGGAGGAGACGTTACCCCTAGAATAAATGATCACCTAGTGTATAGTAATGGTTAGAAATCAAATTGGTTTCCTTGGATAAGTGTGGACTTGGTCCATATAGAGGTGAGGCATGGTTGGCCTTTCATTGGGCACGTTGTTGGAAAGTGGTATGAGATATGATTGGTCTAGATACACACACTTGTATCCCCACATGTCCTATGTACACTTTCTAATTGAAATCCCACTTGGGAGGATCATCCAATTTTGATAGTGAAGCCCTTGAGATAAGTGGTAGCCTCCACACCTATGTGGCTAGGAAAGCCATAAAATCTCAACAATGCATGTTGTGATCCCCGGATGTCACACTACCAATGGAGATGAGGTTTTTGATAGAGATTATTCTTCTGCAATGATTAGATGAATTCTTGCACGATTCTAAGTTTTTATTTTTTATTTTGACTTCAAGTAATTTAATTTTTTTATATAAGCTTTAATTTACTTTGGAGTAATAAGGTGATTTATTAAAAATGTGATTTAAGTGGAGAGATAAGGTTAAAGTTAAATTTTCTAAGTGGAGTTAAAAGGTTTATTAAATATCCTTGAGTAAAGTGATTTATTTAAAGTTTTTTAATAAAAAATGGAAAACTTTAAACTTTATTTTTTTATAAATTTGATTAGGGAGTTAACTTCAATGACCCTTTCAGTTTCATATCTCTTGAGTTTAAATAAGTTGACAAGACTTATTATTAATGATAGTTTTCCAATGATATAAATAATGTTGTTTGGTTTAGAATCTATCAAATGATGGTGAGTAGTTTTCCAATGATATAAATAATATTTTTTGGTTTAGAATCTATCAAATTATAGTGTATACTCAAGTTAAGTTGGGATATGTGGATTAAGAGCAATAAAAATTACTTGCTTTTAAAGATTTTTCTTAGAAGAGTGTTTGGTCATTAGAGGCTCTCCTTAAAGCCTTAAAATTATATGGTGAGGAGTCCAAAGTAATATAACAATATTCTTATAAGAGAGTCTACAAAGAATATGATATCATGGACCTTTAATATGGGAGACGGATTTAGAAAAATCAAACCATTTACTTCTTTATTTCCCTTCTTTTTTCACACTATTTGGGGTTACTTTTTCAAAAATATAAGAATATATAAAATAGTTTCACCAACATTGAAAGACTTTATGAAATGTTAGATTACTTCAAAGCTAAATTATTCTATATTTCATGGAATATTGGACCTACTATTAGTTGTTAAAATTTATGGCTTGAGAGAAAATATATATTTTAAAAATAAATGTTGAAATCACGTGCAAGTTTAGAACCATATTATTGCCCTCTTGTAGAATATTTATATATATCGTGCTCATCATGGGATGTCTCAACATTAAAAAAAAGGGAGGTGTTAGCCACTTGCTTATAGGATTTGAACATAAATGAAGGGTCATTAATAATAAGAATATTAAAACAAAGGTTTGGCTTCAATCTAAAATAAAATTAAAATATATAGCAATTAGGTTTATCAAGATTAATTTTAATGCAATTCTAATGGAGATTTCAGAAAAGCTAGTGGAGGTGGTGTTTTTCAAAATAATGAAGGTAAAATTATTCTCACTCAGAATATATGGAACTTCAACTAATAACTATGAAGAGGCTAGGGAACTTGTTAAAAGGATTAAAATTAAAATTAATAAAGCTAAAGATATATTTCAATTTAGGAGAATTAACAAATTAACATTATGCTATCAATAAAATACGTGTGAAATAAAAGTAATATTATTGTTGATGTTCATTAATTGTTATTGAAAGTAATCTCTTAAAAATGTGATCATATCTATAGAAAATAAAATCAAGGAGTAGATAATTTAGCTAGCCATGGTGATTATCTTTGTCTTGGTGAAATTCAAATTTTAGAAGCCTATTAGTCAAGTGAGATTTTATCTCTTAATGAAAATGATGTCAAGGAGTCGGTCACAAAAATATAGCAATTTAAGGAAGATGAATAATATATTTGGTAGAAAAGGAAATGAAGAATATCTACTCTCCTTGGATCATTAATTTAGGTTACACTAAGTGTTGAGATATATGTCATTTAATCGTATCGATCAAGATCAACATTATATGATATAATCATGTATAAAGTATATGGGTTAGATATGTAATTAATATTTTTGGGGTTAGATATTTGGTATAAATACACCTAACTAATTAATTCATTATATTAGTGTTACATCATTTTATCATAGTTCTTGACACAAGGAAAACCATCTATTTGTGTTTATTGTTCTTTCTTTTCAAACTATTTACTTCTTGTTTCAGACTTGAATGTATTGCTTATGATCAATTTTGGAAACTATTATGAAATATGACACAAGCTATTTTTATACTATCTATAACTTATATGATGTTGAAACTAACAACTTACTATAATTAAAAAATAAATTAAAATAAATCTTAGCTATACCAATCTTCTTTTGAAGAAACCTTTAGTTACAACTATTTATTAGTTATAGTCATGGAAAATGAGAGGATGAAATAAATTAATGGAATTATTGACTACCATTATATTTTTCTAGTTGCGTGAATATCTTCAAATAATTTATTTTTAGAATCCAAACCCCAATAATTCCTATATTCTATTTTGTGGACAATTATAGAAGAAAATATTTTACAACAGGTTGCTTAGAATCTCCTTTTTAGGTTTGAAATGTTGACCACTATCAAGAAGTCCTTCTAAAATACTGAATGGTATTTTGTGTAATGGTAGTTTCCTAGTTATTATCATCCATGTGGTTGTGAGGTCGATTCCTCTTGTGTTTGCTCAAACGAGCACTAATATTTGTAAATATGTGTAAACGATGTTCAATATAAAAAAAATAAATCCTTCTAAAGTCACATAAAATGATAACTACATATTATATCATTATAACTAAGACCTTAGAATTACAAATTGACAAATACATTATAACATCTTATTTATTCTTTCAATACTTTCATAGGTTTTTGTAGCCAACTATTTCTTTTTATACATTGTTGTTGTGACTTTTTCTTCTATGCCATAAATAATTAATAAAATGACTAGTACATATAAATATTAGATAGTATCAAAATACATTATAAATCAACTAGATTTTTAAATAAGTTACCTAATATCTATAAAACCCACTTTACTACATGGTTTACTAATAAATCTAAAGATCAAACAAAAAGGTAGTTTTATACAATTTGAGTACAAAAATAATTATAGTTACATATACACAAATAAACATAGGTATAAAAGTATACATTTAATGGAATCGTCATTTCTCCTTCTAAAGGTGTTGTATACCCTTGTGTATCATGTTACTTTGTTCCTCCTCTTGCTCTTTATACTCAAATATTATTTCATTCTCGATTCTATTATATACAATACATTTAGATCTTACACATGTCTTGAATATCATAAAGAGATAGACTTATTAGTATTATTCTAGTTTTGAAGGATGTGGGGATTGAATAAATAATAATTTCATTCAAGATGTCCATCAATTATTGATAGAACTAGTATCGTGTAGTCGTAAATATATCTACAAAGAAGGAAAGGGATTGGTCAATCATGGGTTAATATTTGTTTCGGTATAGGCAATTAAACATGCAAAATATTATATTGTAGTGCAAATGATAACAATTAATTTAATAGAGGAAAATTAGTAATTTAAAAGAGATGAAAAATATTTTCAATAGGATTATCCCCATTAGAAGTTATATGTGCATGTTTATTAAATGAAACAATACTATATATAACATTAAATAATAAAAATACCTACTAATACAATTATTATGGTAGGTAATATAACAATAATTTATGTCTAGAACTAATTTTTATATGTTATATGTTGGTCAATTACAATGCATAAAATAAAATACTAAACAAAAATTTCTATGTTAAAAAATATATTATATTATTTTTAAAAATAAATATAAATAAAAGTTTGCATTAAATATATATTTTTTAAGTTATTGCAAAAGAAATTCCACAAAGAAGAAATAATAGACCTATTAGGTGTTTCTTGTGTTAGAAGGACTTAGAAACATTATACCATTTACTTCTTCATTATCCCTTTGCTTATTATTATTGGGACTACTTTTAAAAAATATGAGAATATGTTAAGTACATCCATCTACATTAAAAGAGTCAATGAAATGTTAGATTCATTATTTCGAATCTAAAGTATTGTGTATTTTATGGAGTATTAGTCCTACTATAGTAGTTGGAATTTATGGCTTAACACGAGTGATTGAAGTTTTAAAATAAATCTCAAAATCATACAAGTTTAAACTTATATTATTGTCTCTCTTACATAATTTTTACAAACATGGTATTCATAAAGAAAAAGTATACTACTCTCTTGGATATACTATTTGAATATACATAGAGAGAACACATGCAACAATGACATTAACACAAAGGATTTGCTTTCATCCATGGTAAAATAGAAATGTCTACAATTTGGATTTTGAAAAATTAATTTGATAGTGCTTAAAAGAAAATCAAGGAAAAGCTAGTGGAGAAGTTTTTTTTAAGATGAAGGAAAAATTCTCCTCACTCAAAATCATATGAAATTTTAAGTAACAACTATATAAAGGCTAGGGTACTTTTTGGAAGGATCAAAATTACAATTGGGAAAGGATGGAAATATGTTTAACTTGAATAGACTCATAAATTATGATTAATGCTATAAATAAATATTTCAAGTAACAAATATATAAAAGTTAGGACACTTCTTAGAAGGATCAAAATTACAATTGAAAAAGGATTGAAATATGTTTTAATTGAAAAAACTCACAAATTATCATTAATGCTATAGATAAAAATGGATGAAAGGATTTGATAAAAAATAACATTATTATTAATGTTCATCAAATATCATTGGAGGTAATATCTAGGAAATGTTAGCATATTTATAACTAAAACAATTGAATGGTAGATAATTTAACAACAATCATAGTGTTGATTTTCTTCTAGATAATATTTAAAGTTTATGAGACAAATAACTAAGTGATTTTATCTCTTAAAAAAAATGATTCCAAATAGGAGGTCTTAAGGGATATCATAATAGCATGCCTTTTAATTTTTTTGTAGAAAAATCAAGTTTAAAATGTCAAATACTTGTTGGTGGGTTGTCCCTATCCCTAGATTTAGATTGAAATGATAGGGTTCCAATATGATGTTAGTATTTTTTTTTTATTACATAGGAGAGTTGGTCACAACCACACTATTTTTAGTAACTAACAAGTGTAGGGGCTCCCACCATACCTATTCTGCTTTTGTTTTTATTTAAATATTGCTTATATTAATAAAGAAAAATCAAAATACAAGACATCACAGCAAATTACAAAAATTTGCTTAAGGACATCCAACCATCTGACTTATCTTGAGCAAAGCCTTCTTTGATATATTTGATTATAAGCCTCTTAAAGGCTTTACATTGGAACTAAATATCAATAACATCATTGGATACAATCCTAGAAACAAGAATAACTTCATCTTGAAAAACTAAACTGCATCTAGCCTTTCAAATAGCATACAAATTCACTGTTCTGATAACAATCCACACCTCCCTAAGATGCCGAGGGCAGCCAAAGGCATCTCCCAAGAGAACCAATTTCCAAATCAACCTATCTCCTAGAATAAGATAATAGGTCCACTTCAATATTTTCCAAACATTCTTTGCTACACTACAATCCCAAAAGATATGCTTAACAATTTATTTTCTGCCACAACTACTACTGAGATATTCATCCACCTTGCCAACCTTACCTTGCAATGGATACCTTAGAAAATAAGTAGCCAAAGAAAAACCTTGACCTGGGCAGATAATCTGAATTTTCAAATCTATTCCACTTTATTATTGTTGTTACTTGGGATATTTGACACGCACTCAGAAGATTCAAATTAAACTACTACCTTTACAAACAAATAGTCTCCGAGATTTAAACCTAACTATCTTCTCAAAAGGCGTACCGTCATCGTAGTCATGTTAGTAGCTTGACTAAGGAGCAAAAGGCTAGTCAAAAGGAAATGAAAACACAAATCTAGGGAATCTACTCAAACTGTGACACGAGCTATTCAACCTCTCCTGTGAGTAGCTTCTTACAACAGGGAAGATCCCTGCACCAAACTTTTTTCTTTTTTTTTCCCTCTTCTGAGAACGAATAAATAAATATTTAATTTTTGATCTGTTAACATTCACTGTGTTGCACTGCTGTTCTGGTTATGTGACCTCTGAAAACTTTTGGCCCGATCCCCACAAAATTCCATAACATTTTCGTTTTTAATCTGATGGGTTTGACTAGCCTATCCGTCCATCTTTAGACTACTTTATTTCGTGACTGTCGTTGGGTCGAATCACGTAGAGAAGTCTCTCGAGTTGAATTTTCTTGGTTATATTGTTGTATCCTTCACTGTATAATATGATGCAATCAGTTATTTGAATTTTGTGAAAAGAAAGGGGAACAAAACAAATTGCGTAGAAAAAGAGCCGGACAATGGTTTGCAGTTTTAAAATAACAAATCACACTTCCTTAAAAAGGAATAACATAAAATACTGACTGAAATTTATCTTGTTAACTTCGTTAAAAAGCCAAAATGAAATTACCAGCAATGATGTATACACTTCTAGAACATTTTTTCGTTCGACAAAATGGTTCAAATAAATCAGAAAATAGTTATAAGCTAACAAGTTTTTCTGACAGTCGATCGATCAGTTGACCGTCACAATTTTGAATACCAAACAGCTTTGAATGTAGAAAATATTCGTCCCGAACCTTTTGTGGCGAATGAACCGTAAAATCATACACAGTCATACTTAAAATAACAAATTTGTGGGTTCATGATCTACTTCACAAACACCCTCGGCCTAACGGTTAGGTTTTCTGAATTTTCAGAAAGAGGTTAAACAATTGGAGAACCACATCCTCCCTCTGGCCTGCATTAAAAACTATTTTCCTTTGCTCTACTTCATGCTGTGCAAGGTACAGCGTCATATGTCATGGTCTAATGTCCGGCTCCGCGGCTTGGACTGGGTTTCAGAATATTTTTCTATGGTTGTGGCATTTGACCCACGCTAGGTTTAGCAGAATTATAAATCTGCATGTGACCTACCCCGGGGCTGTGCTTTGATCTGGAGAGTCGCTGCCCGTTATCCAAATAATTGCTTCTGTATGTCCTAGTAGGTGTTATTCTATGCTTTTGGAAAACGTTGTAGGTCACGTCACCAGCTTCAGGCAATTCTATATTTGTATCGCTCCCGTTTCCGTTCTCCTCCAGCCTAGATTTCAACTCGTTGTTGTCATTTCTGGCGTTGTTCGCAGAGCTAGTCCAGGGCTTCGCCTCAGCGTCTCTGCACGGCACTCGGGCTTTCTCCTCCGGATCCTTAAAAAGGGCAGCCTTTTCACCCACGACGACGGAACTGATCTTGGGATCAAAGGCCGTTGGATTTCCAGAGCCCGTAAACAAGTCGTTCTCTAGAAATCTTGCTCCATTGCTTGGCTGGTGTCCAAGAAGACCCAAACATAATAGATTGAACAACATTAGCATATAGTTGGTCATCTATATTTTTCAGCCAATGATTTCTGAATACGTGCCTAAGCCCAATACACAAAAGGGCGTAGGAAGAACGCTTTTGGTATGAAGAAGAACCAGATTGAGAGTACAAGTTTTGGATTATGAAAAGACGACTGAGGGCAATACATAAGCCATAATTTAAATAGGTATGCAAAGAGGGTAGGTATTCAAAATTCGGCGGCTTCCTCGTTCGTTGTTGTTGACTACAGCCACTGCATTTTGGAGACTTGAAATTTTACCAATTCCCACCGGCAGAGCCTCCTATTAAAATCATAAATTTCATCAACTACTTACGTAGTTTCGAAGAACGGCGGTAGCGGCCTACAAATTACTCTTAGTCGGGGACGATGACCAGCTCTGGAATTTCTGTGAAAGTTCATCTCTTTGGATGACGGGTTTAACGTATCACCTTTGTGTAACAAGCAATTAAACGATATTTAATTAGATTTTTATGACGACGGGAAAAAATCATGACAGTTATGACCATTTATCTGTCGCCTGATAGAAATTTAGAATTGCGGCTCTAATTTAGATGCCGCCGTCTATTGTTTCGAGATTATCTGGGCAGAAAACTCGCGTGAATGCAGGCATTTTGAGTATTTTAATAAATTATTAAAAGGCGGCGAGTGGACGTACTTCTCAGTACATGCCAGATGACTATTCCGTTTAGATTATAGAGTCAAAATCTGCCGCTGTGAAATGTGGAAAACTCTCTAGGCACATTAAAGCCTAGATTGACGCAGTTAATTTCAAATGGGGTCAGCAATGCCGAAGTCTTCAAACCCACGGACTCATGCAGCGGGAGTAGACTATTCTGGTAGCAAACTGCGCCTTCACGTAGGCTTTCGGGCAGGCACTTTTTATATTTAGAAATTCATTTTTAATCAGTTAAACCTGGTTAAATTACTGAACATTAGAATCCAAGCACAATTAAAATCTAAACATTTAGATATTAAAACAGTTCAATTTTCAAGCTGCCCGCAACACTGCCCTACGGATGGCGTGGGTTTGCTCTATGTTTAACGAATGCAGGACTGGAGTAACACGCACGGCATATTAAATAGAGCGGTTACCTAATCGCATGTTTGCCTTTGTCGACAATCCACTTTTCCAAGACGGGCGTTAAAGAAGTTCATCAGCACTGACGACCATCCTCTTTGGACGGCAAATCATCTTTGACTTGTCTCTTCGTCGATATTATCTGCATTGCAAGTGTGACATAATTTCTACATATGGTGCGACTTTGGAAAACGCGGACGGTGCGACTTTGGTAAACAGCGGAAGAAATATTATAATACCGTTAGGACCCTACTCAAATCAAATATTACTAACTGACTTTGAGGGCAATGAGCTTTTTTTCTTGATATAACATTTGTAATATTCTTATGCCTAGGGAGTGTGTTTGTTAATGAATTACTCTGATTCAATTTTTTTCAGTTAATAGTCCTATGAATTTTTTTTTTTAGTGTAAATTTTTTTCTTTAAAAATTAACAATTTTAATATTCTTAACTGTTGTCTTACACTCGCATCATTTCTCTAGTTGGAATTAAAAGTTACGGCGTGTCCTTGGAAAACTCAACTTTTGACTTAGTCTTGAAAGAAGAAGAATGCATCGATATGACGTTGGTAATATACATTACATTACATGTGTTGGACTTTCTTATGAAATCATACTACGTGTTTTTTTCCCTTAGAACATGGCTTTAAGCATAGACAAGTTGAACTCATGTCGAGGGAAACAAATCATTAAATTAATTAAATTGTGAAAGAAGAGGAAGATTCATTAAGCAAGAACAATAAAATAAAAATTATAGGGGATGTTGATTTTAGAAATCGTAAGAAAAAATATTATAAAATATTAAATAGAAATGGTACTAAGTCTATCGATAAAAATAAAATGCGATAAAAAGTATTATGGAATATTAGAGATGGGAAAAAATTTAAAAAATATATTTAAAGAATTAATATATTGTTATAGTATTGGATTTATTTTTTTATTTTTTGTCACAAGGTTATTTACACAACCACACACTTCACCATGGTTTGAATTTGGGTATGTGGAAAGGAAGACCAAAGCCCTAATCACTGCATTTTCTCATAGGAACATATTGGGTTCATTTTAAATCCATAAACAAAATTGAGTAGTTAAGAATGCAAGAATTCATTAAATAAGATTTGGAATATATCACAATTTCTTATATAGGAGCTTGAGAGGCATTACAAGAATATGAGACAAACAAAAGTGGGAATAAAATACTAATGATCAATTTTGTAGGAAAGACAAAGATATCAAAGTTGGGTTTAGCAATATATAAGTTTCAACTATAATTATTCCTTGTGAAAGATGTGAGAGGAAGCTCAAAATATTTTTGTCAATTATAATGATGAATTAAAATTATGATCTATGAATTCTTGGGTGATTTCAACATAATTCTATCTCCTTTAGGAAAGAAGGATGGTACTCCTAGATGATCTAAATCAGTGGAGGATTTTGGTTTATAGCTATTTATGCACAAGATATGAAGACCCCATTTTTTCTTGAAGGAGATTAATTACCACTATTTTCCTAATCTTATCATGCTAAGTAATCAATTAATCAAGTTTATCTTTATTAATAATTATATTTTCAATTAGGCACTATGATTTATTCATATTTATGAATCAACATGAGTCTTTGGGAGGTTAATATTTATGTTAATGATGTCTCTATACGTAGTGGTAAGCCAAAGATAATGTCAATGACTAGATTACAAATGTTGTGTTATAGGGCCTCTACTTTTTATGAAATCTTATGCTTTGTCATCTATAATTGTTGACTTAATTATGATTGTTATCCTATAATTATTGAAAATTAAATGGAAGTGACTTCCACATTACACTTCTTCCTCGATGGTTCCCCTGGACACATCTATTATATTTTTTCATATTGTGTGTTATCGATGTCTATTCTTAATATTTCTTTGTAATTGTAATTATTTTTTATTTTATTTCATGTTGATGGTTACTGTTCACATAGCTATACCATTGCAAGTCTATTACCAAGTTGTTATATTAACACATGAAAATGTAAGTACTTTGTCATGATCTCAGGTTTATAATTTTTATTAAAAATCCTTGTCTACAAGCAAAGGTTATGAGTTTGATAGATATTGAATTTCACTTTTTTTTAATGATCCAAAGAAAACATATGTATAATTTTTATAAAGATAAAATATAATAATATTGTCAACAACCCAAATCAAACATGACTTTGACAAGAATTCATAGGCTATATTACCAATGTATAATCAATGGTTGATTAATTGTAGAATATTGCTAAGTAGTTGCACTCATAACTACAAATATCTATTTTAAAATGAAATACATCAATATAGTTATGGTAGATATGAATTTTTATAAAATAATTTACTGCCATAGATTTTTCTTATTTATATTTGCCTATAAAATATATGTAATGCAAATATTATTGCCCAATAACACAAGGACTTTACATTCACAACATTTTAATTTTTTAAAACTTATTATTTTAAATACCATCTACTAATAATGAAAAATAATATTAAAGATGAAATTAATTTATTTGAATTTTTATTTTTGATGATATTATTAGGTTATCAACTATTACATGCATTTTTTATGATTTTATGTTTGAGTCTCCTTTATTCTATAGATAAAAACCATAATCCTTCTCACACAAAAATACATAAAATTAATTTTAAATTAACAACAGAAACCATCAATTGTTTAATGGATGTTTTAAAGGCTATCATAACTTATCTATTTCAAAAGTATACGTGTTTCTTATTTTAAAATTTATATATAAATTAACATTATTTTGTATCTACTGCTTGAAAATGGAAATTTATGCTACATTGATTTATACATAGATGAAGTTATTCTTATTTCGGTACAATTAAATTTATCAACTAGGGTGCGTAAATTGAAATATCTTTCACAACACTAAACAAATCCTTTCATATTTGAGAATTCAAATAAAATTCTAACATACAAAAATATACCATGGAAATATGGAAATATGATCTTAATAAGTATATTTGTATGGTGTATACTCTATGAAATGTAGATATCCATTTTGATCAATGTAGGAGAGTTTTCTCCATAAATGAACCTTTAAATCATATATTTATCAATTGATAAACCATTTCTATTATGTTACCAATGAAATCATATATACTTGTAAATATTTTTTTGCATTATTTTAATTTCACTTCTAAAATTGTAAGAACATAATCATACAATGAAAAGAGGAATAACCATAGGAAAAGAGTTCTACATGAGGCATAGACCAAACATAATTTATATGGAGTAGAAAATATATTGTTAGTAAGAAATTTCATGTCATTAACTCAAAAAAGATATATCATGGACTTGTTTTCTTACATGAAAAGATCAAGAATCAATATGACTCACTTAAAAAATAAATAAACTATGAAAATAAGAAACTATATATGTATGGTCACCATAGAAGTAATGGTATCTCCATTTATTTTCAAAGCATTTTTATTTGCAAGCTTTGCAGTTGTTACTTATGGTGAAAACACTAAATGTTTCATTAAAAAATCATCTTTTTATGTGGTATGTTGTCTAGAAATGAAATTTGTTTGATATGGTTAATACCAATTAAAACGATGGTATTTTATATTTATTCATATGTACATAAAAACAAAATGATGTACTCTAACTTATTAGGTAATATTGATCTTAATCATTTTATAGGTATTGGTCAAAGAAACTATGATACCATTTTAACTAACTATAATGAATAATTAAAAGTTATTTCAAGAGTGAAATTATCTAGATTGTTATCATTTGTTTACCATTTCACTTTCATCAAGCTTAAATTTTTCATTACCTTTACATGTGAAAGATATAATGACTAAAATATGAGGAACCCCATGCCTTAACAATTTTAGAAAAAAACATTACAAGCATCAATATTCATCATGATATCAGGTGTAATGTAAGTATTACAAGTAAAGAGTTAAGAAATAGTCTTTCTATTTTTGCTGTAAACAAGATAATTTTAGGATGAATGTTAGAGAGCTACTTTCAAGGCAAAATAAGAAATAATAATTTAGGAAATAAGACTAGTATTTTTAATATTTTAATTTTTTTATGAAATTTGTTGTAATGTTATCGTGGTCCCCAACCAGAACCCTTGACTTGATTTCTAGTTTCTAATTACATGGATTTTTTTTTTTAATTTATCTAGAAACTTATAATCTAAATCCAACATGTATTTAAATTTCGTATTTCTAGTTTCTAATTACATGATTTTTATTTTTTAATTTATCTAGAAACTTATAATATAAATACAACATGTATTTGAGAGCAGGCAACGGGAAAATTTTTGAGCAAGCGAGAGGCGATGTTCTAGGGTTTCTGGAGTGAAGGAAAATCCAAGGCATCAGGTGGGTTGTCGTAGTGTTTTGCTGGTTACTGTGGATCTGAAGGAAAGTCTGCTGCCCCAGGAGGGTCCAATGGGGACTCCTCCGGATCCTCTCTCTAGGAGAAAAAGCTCTTACGTTGAATTGCTAAAAGAAAATTCTTCGTCTTCTAATGAAGAAGCTCAGAGAAATACTCTTCATACGCTCTTCAAGAACGCTAAAAAGAGCTCAACAACACATCAAGTTAATGGATGCCTTTCGTAATCCACCTCAAGACCCAAGATTGTCATCGAGCCAAAGATGGTCAAAGACACAATCATATACAGATCCAACCATGATTTGATCTGTAAATTCATGGGTATTCACCCTACCTTGAATTTCTTGCATACCTAGGTCAGAAAAAACTGGGAGCCTCATGGTGAGTACTCCTTATGGTTTATTAGCAATGGGTATTTTATTGTTATTTTTTATTCTGTAGCCGATAGAAACAGGGCTTTTGAATCAGAAAAGAGGAACCATGGTCTGGCAAGGTTATTTGTTCAACCCTGGAGAGTGGGTTTCGATCCTCGTATTGAACCCACAGTTGTTTCAGTTTGGATCCGGTTATATGCTCTTCCAATGGATTTTTGGGGTGAGCAGGTTCTGGAAATGATCAATAACTCCCTCGGTAGACATCTGGGCATCTCCAAAGACACCATAGAAGGAAACACAGTTGTTTTTGCAAGAATTTGTGTGGAAATGGATATTAGCCAGCCTCTACCAGCAGAGGTGGAACTAGAACTGGTAGGACTATCTTGGATCCAACAACTACATTATGAGGCTCTACCCTTCAGATGCAAAGTTTGCCACAAACATGGGCATTTGGCCCAGTTTTGTCCAAATATTTTGAACACAAAAATGGAGGCCTCGCTTGGAATGCCAAATTGCCCCATGGAGGGTAAGTATACTCTTACCAAAGAACCAACAAATACTCCTCAGGGTAATGATGTTCAGAAATATGGCTTTGAACAACACAAAAGAAGGAGAAAGAAAAAGAAAAATGGTAAGGAGCAATCACAACTCAAGCCAGCCAATAGGTATGAAATTTTTAAGACACTAGTGGACCAAGAGGATCAAGTCATGGAAGGAGTGGATGGAATATTGAGGACAATAACATCCACACTCATGCTTCTCCTTCATCTCCCACCGTCATAGAATAGGTGATTGAGTACACTGAGTTACCGCAACCAAAGAATGTAGGGGCATTGATAGTGCACTCCCAAGCGCAACCAATAATCAAGGATGTCAGCATGGGAATACCAGAAAAGAACAAAGAAAGGCCAGCCCTAGGGATAACTCAGGTGGAAAAGAGATCCAAAAATAGCAACTCTCAAGGAGCGGGCATAAAATCAAATAAGGACCTGCTAGCAGTTCAAGGAGATAAGCTGATCACTAGAGGATCGATGAGGACAATTGATTCTTACTGCTCTCAAGGTTTTCAATGATTATTAAATCATGGAATATTAAGGGTTTAAACAGTAGAACCCATTAATCTGTTGTTCAAAGACTCTTAAAAAAATACAAAATAGATTTTTTGCTTATCCAGGAGACCAAAATGTCATTAGATCTTATGAGTAAAATAGTTAACAAAATTTGGAGGGGTGCTGGTCATATGGATGTGGCGGCCCAAGGTGCCTCAGGGGGGATTGTCACTCTTTGGAACTCTCTAGAATGGACTACAATAGAACATATAGCCTAGAGGGGTGTTCTCACATCTCATTTTCGGAATAATGTCACAGCTGAACATGTTTTAATCACAAATTTTTATGGGGCTCAAACCCTTGATGGCCAAAGGCTTCAATGGAAAGTTGTGCATAACATGAGGGCCTCAAGGGATGATTTAGACTGGATTATTGCTGGGGATTTCAATGCTAAATTATCTTCTAGAGATCAGGAAGGAGGAACCCCAATTTTGGACCTAGGGGATCGACTTCTGATTGCCCAAGTCCAGGCTTTTCACCTAGTGGATATTAAAGGCCCTGGACCCAAATTTACTTGGACTAACAAGAGGAGGGAGCCACATAGCCGGAAGGTAAAGCTAGACCATTTTCTAGTTTCAGAGGAGGCATTCATAAAATGGAATACAAAATTCTAGATTTTGGAGGGCCCAATTTTAGATCACTTTCCCATTTTGTTGGAGGGAGGGATTACGATAGGGCAGCATCACAAACCCTTTAAATTTGAGAATTTTTGGTTACAAAAAGAGGATCTTCGAAAGAAAATTCCACAGTGGTGGGAGGAAGGTCGTCTACCTTTTGGGATAGCAATGTTTAGATTCCACAAATAGCTTCATTATGTCAAAGCTCAACTGAAACAATGGAGGCAAGCTAACAAGATAGACTTCCAGATCCAAAGAGCTCCTTTGGTGGCCAGATGGGATGAGGTTCAAAAACACTTTAGGGAAGGAAAAATTTTAGAGTAGGTCAAAGTCGAGGATGATGCCTTGTGTAAAGCGGTTGAGGACATTGATAACCAAGAGGAGACCTACTCGAAACAGAGAGAAAGAACCACTTGGTTATTGGAAGGTGATAGAAATACCAAATTTTTCCATCGGTCAGCCTGTGCTAGGAGACAAATGAATAACATAGAAGCTCTTCAAGATGAGAATGGACATTCCTTTGATATGCTTCTTGGTATGCATTCCCATTCAATGGATTATTTTTCTAAACTTTTTAAGGCAAGTATGGAGCAAGATGTAGAGGCTCAAAATGAAGTGATTGATGTCATACCCTCTGTTATCTCTGAAGAAGAAAATCAGGCCCTTCTTAAACCCATTGGTAGAGAAGAACTGAAGAATGTGGTCTTTGGAATGAGTACCGACAAAACTCCAGGACCAGATGGCTTTCCAATTGAGTTTTTTCAGGCCTTTTGGGATACTTTGGATGAGGATGTTTTGGCTATCATAGAGGAGTCCAGAGGTAATAAAAGAATGCTTAAGGCATTAAATCATACCTTCATCACTTTAATTCCAAAAGGGGAGGAGGGGGTTCATATTTCAGATTATAGACCTATTGCCTTATGCAATGTGATTTATAAAATAATCACAAAGGTAATGGCTGAACGGCTAAAACCCCTTTTACATAACATTATCTCCTCAAAGCAAGGGGGTTTTGTAGAGGGTAGGCAGATCTTGGATGGGGTGGTTCTTGCTCAGGAGGCAATCCATACAATGCAAAAATCTGGTAATAAAGGAATGTTCATTAAATTAGATATGTCAAAGGCCTATGATAGGGTGGAGTGGAGTTTCTTGTCAAAAATGATGGCAACCTTTGTTTTTTCTTGGGACTGGATAGATTGGGTCATGAGTTGTGTATCTACGCCGTCTTATTTAGTATTAATCAAGGGTCTTCCCTCACAACATTTTGGAGCCTCTCGAGGTCTTCGTCAAGGGGATCCTTGCTCTCCCTATATTTTCCTCATTTTGGCTAAAGGATTAGGTAGACTTTTCTTGAGGAGAAGACATCAAGGTTTGCTAACAAGTATCAAGGTGGGTGAGGAATTTTTGACTCACTTATAGTTTGTGGATGATACGGGATTGGTTGGAGTGGCGACTCAGGGAAGCAAGAGTGATCGAGAGATACTCTTAATGTCTACCTTAGGGCTTCAAACCAAGTCATCAATGATAAAAAATCCAAAGTGGTCTTTCTTAATCTTGATCAAAGGCTCCAGGAGACGAGTTCTAGAGATCTTGGGATTCACAAGGACTTCTCTTCCAGTGGTTTACTTGGGGGTTCCTTTGCATTTCAAAAAACTAAAAATGGATATCTGGAAGGATCTTTTGGATGGTATCAAAGATAGAATGAATCATTGGTCTCACAAATGGTTAAGCTATGGGGGTAGATTAACTTTTTTACAGTCAGTCATTCAGGCCATGCCAATTTACAAATTTTCTATCCTGGCTGCCCCTCATAAGATATGGAAAGAGCTGGACAATATGGCTAGAAGATTTTTATGGGAAGGAGAAAAAGGAGAGAGGAAATGGGCCTTAGTTGGTTGGGATAAAGTTACCCAACCCAAGGTAAAAGGAGGGCTGGGACTGAGAAGATCCAAGTTCAATAATAAATCTTTGGCTGGAAAGCTATACTGGAGGTGGATTTCCCAACCAACCTCCTTATTCAGCAGAATCCTAACTAGGAAATACTTGGGTCATGTTAACCCCAATGAGGTGGTCCATTTCCCTTTGGATGGCCCTGGATCCCTAGTGTGGTAGGCTCTCAAGATAGGATCTCAGGTGGTTAAAGATCGATTGTTTTGGAAAGTGGGGAGAGGGGAGAAGGCTCGTTTCTGGATAGACTCTTGGGATCAGTACCCACCCATCATTGTTGAATTTCCTGAATTACAACCAATAAAAACTACCATAGAAACCAAAGGATGGGTTAACATTGACAGTTACTTCATCACTAGTCAGCTGGGGGAGTATAAGTTTAAGAAGTTTAATAAGCTGGAGGAGTGGTCAATTTCAATCCCTCCATAGTTGGCACCCATCATGACTAAAATCTTGTCAAAAATATTTCTCACAGGTAGAGACGAGGAGGATGAACTAGCTTGGGGCTATGGGAGCCTTGGTGTCTTTACAGTGAAGGACGGATATGAGAAGATCCTCCCAGAGCCTCCCCCCCATTCATTCTCGGTTGAGGATTGGACAAATATTTGGCACTCCAAGGGCTGGCCAAAAGTAAAATTTTTTGCCTGGAAGTTTATGCACAATGAAATTCTCTCTTTTGACAATCTCAGATGTAGAGGAATCATCGGTCCATCTCAATGTGTTTTATGCTACAAGAATGAGGAAACAATTGATCACCTGATGTTTAAGTGTCCTTTCACGTGTCAGATTTGGAAGCGTTGGCTTTCTTGCTATAAAATTCAAGTTAATGGTGACTTGAATCGGAATAATATCTAGAAAACATGGAAGAGGGTTAGATTTAAATCTAAAGCTCTTTGAATTGGTTGGGAGCTTGGACTAAACTTCATTTGATGGCAAGTGTGGTTGGAGAGAAATGTGAGAATTTTTAGAGAATTTTTTTCCTCGTTAGATGGAGTTTGGCATATTATCTGGAGCAAGGTTACATAAACTGTTGCTGTCTATGCTATAGAGGAAACTCAGGTTGTTACTGGGCCAATGGAAGAGGGAGTTGAAGAACAACAGAGACAGGACAAAGCTAGTTGGAAACCACCACCAGAAGGCTAGATTAAAATTAATACTGATGGAGCTACAAAGGGCAATCCGGGTAGTGCCAAAATTGGAGTGGTTTGTCAGAATCATGATGGATCAGTGCTATATTGGGAACTACAAGGCTTGGAAAGAGCCATAAACAATGAAGCAGAAGCCATAGCTATTAAATTTGCTTCTATTTGGGCAATGAAACAGGGCCACAGGAGGATCATTATTGAATCAGACTCTCAAATAATGGTCATGAGAAACTTTGCTTTAAAAGCATGGAGGTTGAGGATCCTTGTCTCTCAAATTAAGGAATTATGGAAGGAATTAGATGATGTGATCCCAGTTTATGTGAGTCGTGATTTAAACAACGCGGCCGACTTCCTGGCTAAGATGGGTGCTGAGAAGGAGGCAGGGGTCCAGCTTCACAGTGATATGGCTATTGAGGATGAGGTGATCAGGCAGGTTCTGGAAAGGTCCTTGAACAAATGATCAAAGAAAAAACAAAGGGAGGGATGTTGTCGTGATATCATGACATGTCGGGATATCACGACATGTTGCGCCGTCACGGTCATTGTAGGGAAGTTGTCACGATATCGCGACATGTCATGATATCATGACATGTTGTGTCGTCATGATCACTGGAGGGAAGTTGTCATGATATCGTGACATGTTGCACCATCACGATCGTTGGAGGGAAGTTGTCACGATATCGTGACATGTCGTAATATCGTGACATGTTGCGCTATCGCGGTCGCTGGAGGAAAGTTGTCACGATATCACATGTCACGATATCACGACATGTTGCGCCGTCATAGCCGCTGAAGGAAAGTTGTCATGATATCATGACTTTTTGCGCCATCGTAGCCGCTGGAGGAAAGTTATCGCGATATCGCGACGTGTTGCACCATCGCGATCATTGGAGGAAATTTGTCGTGATATCGTGACATGTTGTGATATCGTGGTTGCTGGTGGAAAGTCATCATGATATCACGACATGTTGCGCTGTTGGAAAGTTGTCACAATTTCATGATATGTTGCACTGTCGTGGTCGCTAGTGGAAAGTTGTCACGATTTCGTGACATGTTGTGCCATCATGGTTTCTGGAGGAAAGTTGTCACGATATCATGATATGCAATGCCATCATGATCGCTGGAGGAAATTTGTCACAATTTTACGACATGTTGCACCATCGCGGTTCCTGGAGGAAAGTTGTCACGATATCGCGACATGTTGCATCGTTGTGGCCGCTGGAGGAAGTTGTCACGATATCATGACATGTTGCACCATCACGGCCACTGGAGAAAAGTTGTCACGATTTTGCGACATGTTGCGCCGTCACGATCGTTGGTGGAAACATGTCGCGATATCGCGACATGTTGCACCGTCACGATCGTTGGTGGAAACATGTCGCGATATCGCGACATGTTGTGCCATCGCGGTCGCTGGAGGAAAGTTGTCATGATATCGCGACATGTTGCTTTTTCATGGCCAAAGGTGAGAAGGTGTCGCGATATCGCGACATGTCACATTTTCGGGACCAGTTGCATCATCTATCCATGCCAATCCCTTGCTAGCTAGTTATTGATTTAGGAGATTTGGCTCCATTGCAAGTCTTCTTCTTCTTTTGTAAGTTTGTGTTCTCTGTGAACTCGGCTGGGAAGAGTCTCTTCCCATATTGTAATTGATCTTTGTTTTAATACAAGTTTTTTTCAAATTTTTCAAAAAAAAAAAAATACAACATGTATTTAAATTTTATAAAGGTCTATGTATATTATTTTGTTAATAATGTTGAAAATATAAAAGATAAAAAATAATTACACACATTATCTTGTATCCATTGAATATTAATTATTTTTCATATATTTGGAAACATTAAGGTGGTCATACTATGTTTTATTTCTTTTCCTCGATTTATAAAATTAATAATAATTAATCCATTTTTAAAAAAATATGCACATGGATTTATGATTTGTCCTTTTCTTATATTCAAAATAACATCTTACTATTATTCATTTTAAATAAATTAATTCTACTCTTACGTGAACATATACCTTATATTCTCAAAGCAATAATATTTCATTGTTTGTAATAACATCAATTTGAAATATTTATCCTTGAAATCTTATAAACAATAATATATCTAAAGACTAGATTCATATTTGTGCAATTTATTTTGTTATGCTAAATTTAGATTTAAATTTTGAATGATTTAGATTATCCTTATAAGTTTAGATTATCATTTTAGGGTTTTATAATCCAATTAAGGGACCCTTTTAGATGCTCATCATAGCTATCCTACACATCTCCTCTTTTTTATTATACAGATGATCTTTAATGATTGGATTATTATTCTATACCTAGACTTATATTTTCTAATGTATAAATTATAATGATGCATTGTTAAAATTGAGTGTGAAATGATTTAGTTATTTATTATGGCTCAAACTAATTAGTAACCCCTCCATCATTGTAAAAAAAGGTATGCAGTAATAACGTACCATCTAGTCTTAATGGATCACATCTAAATAGATTAAGCACTAAATGACCTACAAATTCCTCTTAAAGATTATCATCAACCAAGTTATAGATAATAGATCTATGTGTACTAGCATTTTTGTTGCTCATACCATAATCATCAACTTTGTTACTGCAAACTATATTAATAAATTATAAACACTATGATTACCATAACATATCTTAAAATTATTATTTATATTAGGGTATCCCTTAGAAGGAATAGCCAAAACAATTCTCTACATGTTAAAACCTATCTAAACCATCTCCACCATATCAAGCAAAGACACTTTTATTTAAGCTAGATTATAGTTGACCTTTGGCATCTATATATATATCATTGTTTCATGGCACATTAAAGACTTATCCTTTTTTTATGGTTTTATCTATGAATAGGACTCTAATAAGAACTCCTTTGATTATCTAATGTCTAATGTCTTCTCCTAAGTTAGGTATGGTTTCTCCTCTGCTTGGTCTCAAGATTCCTTTAGTTTCTCCCAAACCAATTCTTGATAAAGGTTTTCCCAACCCTAAGACTAGAATTCAGGGAGGAGTCATATTGATTTGGGAGTGGAAAAGAAAGTGGGAAGACCTCCAAGCAAGTCAAGTAGGAAAAGGGATATTGATAATGCTATAGCCAATGGTGGTCAGGATTTCCTAATAATGGATAATGGAAGTGGTGATGAGAGTAGCCAGCTAAAATTATAAGGTTTTAAGTCTCCTCAGCTTGGGAGGATATTAGTGAAGGTGTGCTCCTATAATATTAGAGGGCTAAATAGCTCCTCTAAAAAGTGCATTTTAGCCTCTTTAAGAAGAGATAAGTCTCCTAATATTTTGTTTATCCAAGAATCAAAGTTGGAGGAATTTTGTTGAAAGGTAGTTCACAAGGCAGATTGGAAGGAAGAAGGCTTTACTGGTAGTGAAGTTGTTGGTTTAGCGGGAGGCTTGTTATGTTTTTGGGACATGTCAAAGTTTGATGGTAATGTAATTTCCTCTTCCAATAGGTTTTATTTTGTAAATCATCGGGTTGAATATGGGTGATCTTCAATATATACGCTCCCAAATCAAGCCTTGGAAGATGCATTTTTTGGATGGAATTGCTTAAAATGAGGAAAGCATTTTTTGATGAAGCTTGGGTCCTTGCTAAAGATTTTAACTCCCATTTATATCCATCTAAAAAAGTGGTGGTAATTGTGTGATGGAAGGAGCATGGAATACTTCGTACAGTTTAACAATGTTGTAGAATTGTGGGATATTGATCTTAAAGGTGTGAAGTTCACGTGGAGTAATCAAAGAACTAGAAGTAATCTCACCTTGTGTAGGTTGGATAGATTTCTAGTTTCCAATTCCAGTCTTCATATTTTTGGTGATTCATCCCTATCCTCTCTTCCTAGGGTCAATTCTAATCACAATCCCTTATGACTAGAGTTTCCAATCAATATTCCCTTCCTTTAAAGTTTGTTTAGATTTAAGGCCATGTGGTGTTTACATCTAGACTTTGAAGGGCTTGTGGAATATTGGTGGAATGAAGAAGTGTAGGGTGATGGAATAGAGTTGTTAATCAATAAGCTAAGGAAATTTAAATTTAATCTTAAAATATGAAATATATTAAGCTTTGGAAATATTTTTAGAGCAAAAGAAAGTTTAAGATCTCAACTTAAGAATCTAAAGGATTCAGTGGAAGCTCAGGGCCTTTCTATGGATGTTGCTAAGAAAGAAAAAAGTCTTCTTTCAAATCTTCACAATAAATTAGCGGTGGAGGAGATATTCTAGGAAAAAAATCAAGGGAATTGTGGTTGAAGTAAGGAGATCATAATTAAAAAAAAAATCATCCTTCAACTCTCCGTAGGAGAAGTCATAATAGGATTAGGGAGATATCTAGATATGATGGTTTGTCTTTGAAAGATATATTAGAAATCAGAGAGGAGGTTGTTGGATTTTTTAGCTCTCTTTTGGGTTCATCTCCAGTTAGAGACATTCAGGCTGAAGATGCTCTACTAGCTTCTATCCCCAATTGGGTCTCTAATAACATGAATGCTAGTCTCAAAGAACCTTTCTATGATGAAGAAATTAAGGAGGCCATGGATTCTATGGGCCCTCTTAAGTCCCTTAGGCTAGACGAATTATTGTTGGAGCAAAATCTGCCTTTGGTTACGTTTGCGCCCAAGACTTTGCCAACATTGAAAGACCAGGTCAGAACAGAGTCTACCTGGTTCAATCTCCAGAGGAGGTTGGTTCCTTTGCTTCTTTTAGGAAAAGGGAGAGAGAGGGAAATGCATAAAGAGAGGGAAATATAGCTATGGCTAGAGGGTTAAAATGGTACAGATTAAGCAACAACAAAGCAACTACCACAACCTTTTGCAGAGAAGCATAACAGAACCAAAACATAGAAACTAAAACTCCTGGTGAATGTCTTATTTAAACACAACTTATCCATGAAGTAAATTGTAGATCTAACTGAACGTTAATGCAGAAATCCAGATTAAGAATTAATGCAGGTTACATTCAACTTAGATTTATATAGCAATAGACAACACATACATACTTGATTTGAAACACCAATGAGCCAAGAACCAGAATGGATGATCTTTATTAAGCTTTCAGAAGTCTGTATACATAGCCTTGTAAATGCCTAAGAGCCGACCATTTGTTTTGGTCGCTCATTCTATATATAAGAGTTTTACATAACAGAAAAACTAAAATTTGTTACAACATCATGCCCGTAGGCTCATTCTGGTTCAGAAGTTGTTGAGGGAGCATGGGATCCTCAATTGGAAGTGGTTGGAGATCTTCTTGTTACGGTGATCTTCCTTAACCTCTTTAGACATCGTGGTCCACTTGGTCTTCAAAATGTCATGGAATCATGACTTTCCACCTTAGCTTCATCTTCGACCTTCAAAATGTCATGAAATCATGACTTTTTACCTTAGCTTCGTCTTCGGCCTTCAAAATGTCATGGAATCATGACTTTTCACCTTAGCTTCATCTTTGGCCTTCAAAATGTCATGGAATCATGACTTTCTGCCTTAGCTTTATCTTTGGCCTTCAAAATATCATGGAATCATGAATTTCCACCTTAGCTTTGTCTTTGGCCTTCAAAATGTTGTGGAATCATGACTTTTTACCTTAGCTTTGTCTTTGGCCTTAAAATATCATGGAATTATGACTTTCCCCTTAGCTTCATCTTTGGCCTTCAAAATGTCATGGAATCATGACTTTCACTTAGCTTTATCTTCGGCCTTCAAAATGTCATGGAATCATGACTTTTCACCTTAGCTTTATCTTAGGCCTTCAAAATATCATGGAATCATGACTTTCCACCTTAGCTCTACCTTAGGCCTTCAAAATGTCATAGAATCATGACTATTCTCCATACTTAGCAAAATCTTGAGAAGATTACTCCTTATTTCCCTAGGTGTGGTCATTTTGACCAACATTCTTGGTGCCTCCTAGGGTAATTCTGTTAGTAGAATGTCAGAACCTAGAGCCTTTATCCATTGGGGAATGGAGTAAACAAAAACAACCTAAGAAAAAAAGGGGAAAGAAGGGGAATGATACCAAGTACAAAAAGCTTCCTGCTTTGGGGGTGTTCATTCTTTTGGAGTATCTTCTTTAGTAGATTTTTTGGCTTCGCCCTAGTCAAGAGCTGCTACACTGCTTGACGAAGTTTTCTTGGCTTTTTCCTATTTGTCCTTTTCTTTTACTACTTCGTTATAGGTGATGCAGGATTTCCTCCAGGTTTGCTCATCGGTATCTATTTTCTCTTTGAAAGTGTTGTATAGATATTCCAATTCTTCAACCTTGTCATATGATAAAGCTTTTGATTTCATATTCAGCTCATGTAGGCAAGCATTCATCTGGGTAATATCTTGAGCCATGCTAAAAATTTGGTCTTCTTGAATAGGCTCTTCCCAGCTATCAATTTTTGATTCATCTTCTATAAATTTCTTCCAGGTGGCTTTCAATTCATCTTCCATTAGGAGATTTGAATATTTATCCTAGAAGCTTGGCATGCCATAATTTTTAGCTATGCTTACATGTTTTAGAATTGCTTTAACCTCTGCTTTGAGCTCTTGTATGAGCTTGGCACTTTTGGTCACTATCTTGTGCCTCTTGAAGAAATTCCTGGCAAGTAATTTGGCCTGGGACCAATTTTTATCCTATGCTCTGTATCCGATTATGGCTTGCGTGCTATCTTCTAGGACTTGAATCTTATTGGTTGCTGACAACCTTGTTGCTAGGAGCTTAACAGATGCTTCTAATTCATCTTCTACTTGGCCCAATGTTTCTTTGATTTTGAGAAGATATGAGATTGTGGGCCTAGCCTTTAGAGTCATCTTATTGATGCTTTCAAGCATGTTCCTTCTAACTATCCTTGCCTTTTCCTTGGATAGCCCACTGGCTTTATCAACACTATCGGATAGCTATTGTTTAAGGTCCTCGACCTATTGCTGTAATACTTGAATCTACTCTTCAACCTTTGCTACTTTCTCTTTGTAGGGGGTTGCTTCATCAAACATTTGCTTCCATTTTTTGGCTTCATTTTTCAAAGCCTTTTCTGTTGCCTTTTGCTGATGCAGAGCTTCCTCTAAATACTTTCTTGCTTGCTCAACTTGAAAGTACTTTTCTTTGTAATACTCAACATTTAAATAAATGGTCCCCATGTGAGTCTGGGCCTTGCCCCACTCATCATCCATTGGTAGTTGAGTGATGTCTTCCATAGTTACCTCCGCTTGATAGTCCTCCAGGGTCATGTCTTTCTCTGGATTCTGTACGAGTGGGGTCATATTCATGGTGGAACGTTGCATGTTGATAGGATCCAACATTGACCCTTCTCTGACATGGGCTATATCATTAGAACTTTTGGAGCTCTATGACTTCAGCCATGTAGCAGCGTTTAGGGTGGCCTTTTTCAAATTTTTGAACTTAGCAACCATAGGGTTGCTAGTGGGAGAAGCAGTCTACATGGCTTGAAAGCTTAGTAGGTTGGTGGAGTAAGGGAAAGGAGTGGTGGCTAGAGGGGCCTCCATACTTAATTTCTTAGTGGGGGAACCTATGAGGGTGGAGGAGGATGTTGGTGGAGTTTGTTGAGTTGATGGTGGTGATGGTGGAGGTTGATGAGTTGATGGGGGAGAGGGGTTGTTGTGACCTTCAGAATGGGAAGGGGAATTATTATGGGAATGAGGAGAGGAAGAAGGAGTATTGAGATTGATAGGAGATATACCTGAGTCCTTTGGTGGATTGGTGTCACTAGTCCCCTATGATTTTTTGGTGTAGGCTTCTGCGATCTGCTTCAGGACCGAGTCATCAACTCTCATTGTTACTTTTGTCAGGGTTTGCTCCCCTCTGGGGTTTTCTTTTGGAGAGGCTCTTCTTCTATCTTGACCATTTGTTCACCTATCTCCTGATGCTCGGGAGTTTTCTCAGAGATTTCCCCTATTCCTTCCTGGTCCCCTGTTTCTTCCTTGTCTCTCGATTCTTCGTGTTCCTCTGATTCTTCAAGTTCTTTGATTCTTCATTTTCTTCTGATTCTTTAGAGGGTGTTTCTTCTCTTTTCCTTTTATTTTTGTCTCCTCCCTTCTCCAATTCTACTTTTCACTTTTTTTATTCTGTTCTACTCTTGTGCTCGATTTGAGCACCATCATCAGACTCTGTGTCTGATCTAGAAGGGGGAATGAAGTTATGATGCTTCCTTTTAGGGACTTATGTTTGTTCGATAGCGATTTGCTTCCCTTTGTCCTTTTTAGTACCACCTTCAATTTGTTTGAGGGGAATGTCATTGATTCCCAAAGGAACCTTATCCACTAATGTCTCAGACCAGTTGTCATGATGCTCATCATACTTCTTAGAGAATTCTTTATCTATTTTTGTCCCATACCTGGAGAAGGTCTGTATGTGGCATCACATTTGCCACCAAGCTAATATTTTGGCATGATCCCAGTCTTCCCCTCTTTTCTTGGTATTTTTGATCATCTTGTTACTTAGCTTGTGGGTTGGGTTCACCTCAGGGCACCAATATGATAAGTGCAAATAGAAATCATGCCATGGGGGTAGTGGCTGCATTTTCTCAACATGCCACTCTAATGGTTGATCTTCATCATTATTTCTACCCTGCTTATCAATTTGTCTATCGGATAAGTGGAATTTCTTAAAAGGGCTTTATTGAGGGTGGCTTACCTCTGGGTGAATTTGTCCTCAGGGTCATACTTCCATTTTTGGGGCAGCTCTATCAATTTTAAATTCCTTAGAACTTGAGCAATTTTTTCATTATCCCCCTTTTTTGACACTGTTACTCCCTCGTATTGAAAGGGCATGAGGCAAGTACCTATCAAATGTGCACCTGTGCCAAATTTATTATTAATGAACTCTATCTACCTTACGTACTCTAGGGTAAATAATCACTTGGTAATGAAATAGGGCAACAAGAAAGGCTTCCCTATGAAGCCATAGAGCCTGATGACTACTCCCTATGTTAGAATAAACCAGTCCCCCTCTTCTGCATGGGGGTGCCTTAAGGTATCTCACATTTTTTGAGGAATTCTCGGCATGGCACCATACATAATTTTTAAAGTAGGGCCTAAGAACTCCATGTTAAAATGATAATATGAACCCACATTCGAAAGGAGCGACATCCATTCACATACAGGCAAGAGATTTCCCTTTGGATCTACTTGTGTGGTAGGGATAAAATTCAAGATTTTTTCCTGAAAATAGAAGAAAATCCATACTAGGTAGGAGGAGAACCTGAAGGTATCTAGGACACCTTTTTGTAGCTTGAAAATCCCTACATGTAGTTGTTGGACTAGGTATTCCACCAGTCGAAGAATATTGGCACTCTGCTTGGGTCTACACGGGATGCATCATAGAACTTTGGGTTGGAAATGCATTGTGCTACTGCTATCTACCACCCGTAGACCTATGCATCTATTTCCAATCCTACCACCATTTCCAGCATGGAAAATAGCTCCTTGTTTTTGAATTTATCCAAGGGAATTGGGGATTTTGGCATAGCTCCCTCAAGAATAGAGTCTGATAGATGTTCTTGCAAGAATAGTTGAATGTTTGGGGTATTGATGTAATATTTTGTGGAATTAGTAGGGTCTAGTTGAATGGGAGGAACTATAGGCTTCCTACCATGGGTAAATATGGCCCTAATCGAGTTGGCATCTAATGTGAAGATGACCTCATTCTTGGAATTTCTCACTATCCTATTTTTGGCATCATAGAATTCTGCCATGGCCCTGATCAACTCGAGGTAGGGGTGAACCTGAGGGTAGATGTACTAGTAGAGTAGAGAATGGTAAGGAAAAGTGCTTTGGCTTGATGGGGAGACTTTTATGGCCATTCTGGCTGCTATATCCTTTCGAATTTTCCTTGGGTCCTTCCATGTCAGCTTTGTATCAGTGATGTGGTTGTCAGGGTCCATGAAGTTGATTTCCTTTTTAGATGATGTTCATTTCCCCTTGGAGGAAGAGGCTAGAGGTGTGGCCATCATGGTTGATTTCTATTTTTATGGTAGAACTAGTTCTAACTTTCTTAAGAGCATGTTATAGAGATTTTTGAATGAGTAGGAAGCGTAGTGATGAGAGAATGGAAAGAATACAAAATATGACAAGGGTGATGAAAATATTTTTGTGATGTAATTGGTTGTGCATGCACATGCCAAGGTTACATGCAATAACTACCAAGGTGATGTGGAATAATTATGGTTGGTGGCACACATCCCTATGCTAAATTTGAACGTTGTTGGGTGCTTCGGTTCATGTGCCTCATTAAGAAACCAACTACCATGTATTACTGTTGGGCCAATGATATTGCTCCTGTTGCTATCTTAGGCTAATAAAATGATGTCACCTCTACTATTGGCCAATCAGAGGGTACGGTGGTACCTTAAAAAGTGGGATCCTTTTTAAAATATTGAGAAAACTACTTTTCCTACCAAAAGTTCTGGTGTTCTTAGGTGTTGAGTGTTATGATGTGATTTTTGGGTGGATTGAAAAGTCATGAAATCACGACAATTTACCTAGAAGGGGCCTTTGAGTGTCGAAAAGTCATGCCATCATGACATTTTTCCTTGGAGGGGCCATCGGTTGCCAAAAAGTTATGAAATCATGATATTTTACCTGAAGGGGCCTTTGAGTGTTGAAAAGTTGTGCCATCATGACATTTTTCCTTGGAGCAGCCATCGACTACCAAAAAGTCATGAAATCATGACATTTTACCTGGAAGGGGCCTTTGAGTGCCAAAAAGTCATGCCATCATGACATTTTTCCTTGAAGGCTAGATTTGGTAAAAAGTCATGAAACATGATATTTTGGAAGGGGCCTTTGAGTGCTGAAAAGTTATGCCATCATGATATTTTTCCTTGGAGTGCCATCGATGAAAAATTCATGAAATCATGATATTTTACTTGGAAGGGGCCTTTGAGTGTTGAAAAGTCATGCCATCATGACAATTTCCTGGAGCTTGAAAGAAAGCAAATATTTACATAAAATACATACAAGGTAGAGGAAACCTGTTACTTGTAGTACAACTTTAGATGGAAGCCATTGACAGGGATAGGTTGAACCTGGCCTTGTTCATCTCTCAACTGGAAGGAGTTGTGTTGCTTCTCTTCTATTATTTTGAAAGGGCCTTCCTAGAATGCATCAAATTTATCATGATTTCTAGGTTTAGACTTCTTCTCATTCCATCTGAGGACTAAGTCTCCCACCTTAAATTTCCTCAGGGTGGTATTTTTATCGAACCATCCCTTTGTGGTAGTTGTATGCTTTTGGTAGTGGTTGTAGGCTTGTTCCTTCTGTTCCTCCAACTGTAGGAGTTGGATCAGCCTATTCTCCATTGGTTCTGCCTCTTCAGTGCCAGTTTGATTGAGCAACTTTAGAGCTGGTATCTCTATGTGTATCGGAAGGACTACTTCTTTTCCATAGACCAGAGAGTAGGGGGATGTTTTGATGGACTTTTTGATGGTAATTCTATCAGCCCAAAGTGCTTGATTTATCAGAGAGTGCCAACTTCTCTTATTATCTTTCAGAGTTCACTTCAAAATCTTGAGTAGGTTTTTGTTTGTGGACTCGGCTAGTCCATTCCCCTAGGGATAATAGTTTGAAGATGTCTTCAAGTAGATCCCATATTTGCATGTGAATTCAATCATCTTGGCACCTATGAAGGATGAGCCATTATCCATGACTAATGCATCTAGGATACCGAATCTTGTGATTAAGCTTTCCACGAATTCTATTACGACCTCTTGGTCCACTTTCTTGGTAGGTATTGCTTCTGCCCACTTTGTGAAGTAGTCGGTAGCCATCAGAATGTATTTATGTCCAACGGATGAGTTGGGCTCTATTATTCCCACAAAATCCAACCCCCATTGCTGAAAAGGTTCTTCGACTTGAATGGACTTTAGGGGCATCGAAGCATTCCTATTTCTTCCGATGTATCTCTGGCATTCTTCATATTTCCTTGTTATTCTGAAGGTGTCTATGAAAATAGTTAACTAGTAGCATCTAGTTCTAATGATATTTAAGGTAGTGGTCCTTCTTGAATAGTGTCCTCTAGATGAGCCATCATGGAATTCCTCCAGGATCTTCTATTTCTGATTTTCATTTACACATCGAAGCAACACTCCATCCAAATTCTTTCTGTATAGTCCCTCAGGGAGCAGGGTGTATTTTAGGGCCTGGATCTTGTACCATCTTCTTTGTGAAGCATTCAGGTTGGCTGGGCATTTCCTAGTTTGGAAATACCTGATCAACTCATCTACCTAGTCAAGTTATTCTGTAGGTTGATCCTCATCTACTACTGCTTCTTGAGTATGACAAGCTATATAATCTATTGCAGCTTGCTTGGTGAGCTCTTGGCATAGTGCTCTACCTCTTACCATCTTGGTTGGGTGTATCTCTACATCGTATTCTTGTATTTTTGTCACCCAACCAGCTCTTGTATCATCGAGCTCCCCTTGTATGATGAAGCTTCGTACATCAAGGTGAATTGTATAGATGATAATCCTACTCTGTGATAAGAAATGCCTAAATTTTTTTAAATATTTCATTATTGCATAGATCTGCTTCTCGATGAAGTTATATTTTTCTTCATGTTCTTGCATAGTCTGACTTAGGAAAGCTATGGGCCTTTCTTCATTGTCAGTTCCTTTCTGTGTGAGCACTATGGCGTAGCTCCCTTGTTCACCTATAGCATATAAGATGAAATCTCTAGAATAGTCTGGGTTCACTAGGATGGGAGCTTGAGCTATTTGTTCTTTGATCTATTGGAAGGCTTGCTTTCTTGCATCTATCCATTTGAACACAACATCCTTTTTTAATAATTCTATCATAGGCTTGATGATTTGCATAAAATCAGCTATGAATTTGTGCATAAAGTTGATCTAGCCAAAGAATGACTACAAGCCCTTCTTGTTAGGGGGGAGGGGGAGATCTAATAGTGCTTTCACCCTATTGGGGTCTATAGCTAGGCCAGATTTAGAGACAACATGGTCGAGTAGAAGTCCTTCTTTGATAGTGAAGATAGATTTTCTGGGATTTATGGAGATGCCAAACTCCCTACACTTCTCGAACACACTCTTGAGATGTGCTATGTGATCTCCTTTATGGTGAGAGAACATTGTCATGTCATATAGGTATATCACTATTATTTTATTGATGAGTTCTCTGAAAGCCACATCCATAGCTCTTTGAAAAGTTGCTCCGATGTTGGATAACCCAAAGGGCATTCTCTGGTAAGAAAACATTCCCCATTTGGTTGTGAACATGGTCTTAAATTGGTCTTCATATTTGACCCATACTTGGTTATACCTAGAGAAACCATCTAGGAGTGAGAACCTTTCTGCTCCTGCTACTATGTGTAGGATTTGATCTATCTATGGGAGAGGGTAATGGTCCTTCAGTGAAGCCTTATTCAAATTGTGGAAGTTGACACACAATCGGATATCTCCATTCTTCTTCCTGACTGGGACTAGGTTAGCAACCCATGTCGAATGCTTGATTGGGTAAATGATTTTAGCTTCGAGTAACTTTAGCAGCTCCTACTTCATCAAGGCTTCGATTTTAGGATTTACTGGCCATTGCTTTTGCCAAAATGGCTTTGCACCTTCCTCGAGCTCAATCATGTGTTGGATTGTCTCTTTGGAGTAGAATTTCAGGTCTCCATAGGTCTAGGCAATGATGTCTGAGAATTCCTTACATAATTCCCTGATTTCCTCCATTTCTACTTTCATAGTGTTCACTCCTAATTTGATGGCCTTGTCAGGCTCCATTTGAGCTTCCTTGTATCTATGTTTGTCGAATTTCATTTTATGACCAGTCAACCTATCATTATTATCAAATAGGCTCTCTAGGGTGACCAACCCTTTTGGGATATGGTTATTTTTCAACTGGATGATGTTCACATCTTCTTCATCCTCAACCATCCTATTATTAGAGCAATTCATCTCATGGATGAGGAAGTCCACTATTTGTCGATCATTCTCGAAAACTTGCCAGAAGGTATCCCTGTCTGGCATAGAAGGTCTGTAGATCAGTCTGACTATTTTTGACTTTTGGATGACATTGCTTATAGGGTAAAAGTTTACCCCTACTGAAGCCAACAAGTCTGCATGTGTATTTTTCTCTCTGGGAATTGCCTTTATGTTCAGAGATTCAAAGGATTCTAGTAAATCCTAGACTTTATTTTGGTAAGCCTTAAGATAATGTTGTTTGCTTACACATTTTTTAGTAACCTGATTCACTATCAACTTAGAGTCATCGAAGATCTGTAGTTGCTTGATGCCCATATTTTTAGCTTTTTTGAGGCCCAAATAGAGTGCTTCATACTCTGTTGCATTGTTAGTGCAACTCCAGGTTAATCGGTAAGAGAAAACCTTTTCTTCACCTGTTGGAGAGATTAGGACAATACCTGCTCTAGCTCCATTTTTACATCTAGCCCCATCGAAGAAAATCTTCCATAGTTGATCAGTGGGTTGGTTCACCGAGAGGGGAGAAATAGGATTACTTTTTTTAGGTTTTAGAATTGTGTAACTCCCAATGTCAGTCTCGATCATGGCATTGAAGTCTTGGAGAGAGAATTGGTCTTCCTCCTGTAATACATTTAGAGCTTCTTCCATCAATTTTAGGTCTTCTAGTTCCTCTGTCATCATGTTCATAGTGGTGGACTATTTGTTTTCATCTTCAAGTCTTCCGATATGGAAAGTTGATGGTTTCTCATTGAATATTTTCACTCTTTTGCCCTTGAATAAGATTTCCATATGTGAGAAATCTAGCGATAAATATCCTCCTATCTTAGTTGTGAACTCCCTGGAGAGACACATACCAAAATAGGGCTCCAAGTCCACTACTACCACTTCCTGTATGATTGTGAGCTGGGGCAGCCTATGGAGCACTATTGGGATATCTTTGATTACCCCTACAGTTTTCATGGGGGTTCCATCTAGCTGTAAGATATCGAGACTACTTCTTGTATATTCCATACCCATGATATCACATATTGCTTTGGGCATCATAGTGGTTGTAGCTCTAGAGTCTATCATACAGTTGTGAACAACCCACCCTTCCATTTGGAGAGATAAGTAAAAAGGAGGGGGTCTATTTTTTCCTAAAGTGGATGTCAGACTAGCTTGTGTAGAATCCATCTGAGTTGGGATCTTGTTCTTATTTTTCATAGACCTTAAGGATTCTTGCAACAATTCAATCTATCTTGGAAGTTGTAAAGCTTCATACATAGTTGCCTTAGAGGGAGTTTTCTTCATTTCCTCAACTATGTTAAAAGGAAGGGGTTCAACACTCTTTTCCTTCACTATTGCATCATACTTGTTTCTATACCCTTGAGTAGCATCAATCCTTTGATGTTTAGTAAGTGAGGGATATCTCAGTTTATCCCTAGCTTGTTCTTGTGTTTCTGCTTCTTTCTGTTGCGGTGCTTCCTTACGAGTTTTTGCATCTTTTTGGCTTGAACTCAAGGGAGATTTTTCATAAGAAGTCCTTTTCTCAATAGGGTTCCTTATAGGTGAAGGTACTTTCAGGGGGTTGAGATCTTGGGGATCAACCTGTAAGGGTTTCTTTCCTGACCTAGTAAGAACAACTACTTGTTCAATAGAAGGCATCATAAAATTCTGATTTTCTTCCCTGATCATATTTACCTGACCCTTGAGACTTCTTTCGACCTTCTCAATGGCTACCTTTTGTACCTGATGTTGGTGAATCATGCAAGAAGTTTCACCATGGGGGTCATTGCATGTGGAGCACCAAAAATTTGACTCTGTTGAAGCGTTACTAGGTTCGCTATCTTCATTGGCATAAATAGTGCTAGATTTATCATAACTTCTACCACTAGTGGATGCTTGATCCTTTGTTATTTGTGGGAACCTCCTTGGGGTGAAATTTATTTTAGCTTCCCTTCATTCCATTGATGTAAATTTATTCGCTAGATTTTTGAATGATGCTTGCAGATCTTGCAGGATGACAAGTTGGGGCTCTGGAGTTGATGGAACTATTGTCATAGGGAGTGTGAGAATTGGAGGGAGCATTGGGAGAGTAGGGGGTGCCTGTATTACTGGGATGTTAGGTTGTCCAGTCCATTTGGGAAGATTGGTGTTAGAAGTTGAAGCAGGAGTTGGAAAAGTAGCACTTGATGCTTGGGGTAGATCTAGGAAAATGGGCATCATCATTTTGGTCGGGAATCTTCCAATAGCGATCAGGTCTCTCTCTACCTTCTGTGCTTCTTGATAAATCTCAGGGAAGGTAAACATGTGAGATTGTCTAATCGCCATACTTATATCTGAGTTGAAAGCTCTCAAATAGTAATACATCACCTGTTCATGAGTTGGTCTCAAACCATCAGGTACTCTCTACCAAGTCCGACTGAATCTGATATTGAAATCTACAATCTCCTCTTGGGGGTGTTTCTGGATAATAGTAAACTAACTTAGTAGGGAGAAAGGGTCTACCTGCTCATTGAATTCTTCCACTAGTTTACCAGTGAGTTGGGCCCAAGTAGATATGGTCTGATTTTCAAGAGCTCTGTACCAATAGAGCATTTTTCCTTTCAAGGAAATTACTAGCAATCTTATCATAACATCTTCTTCATGGATGTTATGGATTGGGGCTAGCATGGCTACATCTTGACAATGTTCATAAGTCATATTTCTAGTACCGTCATACTAGGGTAGCACTTTCAAGGCCACCATAGGAATCGGGTGCTGAGCTGCCAGGTTTAAGGGACCTATGTGGTTCCATACGGGGTAAGGTAGGATTGGCTGATTTGTGGCCATTGCGATTATATGGGTAGCTGGAGTTAAAGTTCCACTAGCAGTAGTACTAGGGAGGGTTGTAGGGGAAGGATTTATGTATCCTGTATTATGGGTATATGCAGAGGCTGTTCTAGCCACTAAAATAGGATTAGCTCGAAGGCTACCAAGGTGTAGTTCGAAGAACTCTATGGGTTCTTCTAAATTTTTTGCTTTAGATCTGGTTATCATAAAATATGGTGCATAACCAGAAGCTGGGTAAAGGCTTTTATAGGGTTCCTTTCTAGTGCGGAGTCACCAGGTGATTTTAAAATATTGATAGGGCAAAGCTATTCACCAGGGCTTTGATCTATATACTACATGGGATTTGTGTCCCACTAGGCATGCCAAAAACTATTGGAGCAAAATCTACCTTTGGTTACGTTTGCACCCAAGACTTTGCCAACATTGAAAGACTAGGTCAGAATAGAGTCTACCTGGTTCAATCTCTAGAGGAGGCTGGTTCCTTTGCTTCTTTTAGGAAAATGGAGAGAGAGGGAAATGCATAAAGAGAGGGAAATATAGCTATGGCTAGAGGATTAAAATGGTACATATTAAGCAACAACAAAGCAACTACCACAACCTTTTGTAGAGAAGCATAACATAACCAAAACATAGAAACTAAAACTCCTGGTGAATATCTTATTTAAATATAACTTATCCATGAAGTAAATTGTAGATCTAACTGAACGTTAATGCAAAAATCCAGATTAAGAATTAATGCAGGTTACATTCAACTTAGATTTATATAGCAATAGACAACACATACATACTTGATTTGAAACACCAATGAGCCAAGAACCAGAATGGATGATCTTTATTAAGCTTTCAAAAGTCTGTATACATAGCCTTGTAAACACCTAAGAGCCGACCATTTTTTTTGGTCACTCATTCTATATATAAGAGTTTTACATAATAGAAAAACTAAAATTTGTTACAACATCATGCCCGTAGGCTCATTCTGGTTCAGAAGTTGTTGAGGGAGTATGGGATCCTCAATTGGAAGTGGTTGGAGATCTTCTTGTTACGATGATCTTCCTTAACCTCTTTAGACATCGTGGTCCACTTGGTCTTCAAAATATCATGAAATCATGACTTTTCATCTTAGCTTTATCTTCGGCCTTCAAAATATCATGAAATCATGACTTTTCACCTTAGCTTCATCTTCGGCCTTCAAAATGTCATGGAATCATGAAATCATGACTTTCCACCTTAGCTTTATCTTCGGCCTTCAAAATATCATGGAATCATGACTTTCCACCTTAGCTTCATCTTCGGCCTTCAAAATGTCATGGAATCATGACTTTCCACCTTAGCTTCGTCTTCGGCCTTCAAAATGTCACGGAATCATGACTTTCCACCTTAGCTTTGTCTTCGACCTTCAAAATGTCATGGAATCATGACTTTCCACCTTAGCTTCGTCTTTGGCCTTCAAAATGTTGCAGAATCATGACTTTCTACCTTAGTCCTACCTTAGGCCTTCAAAATGTCATGGAATCATGACTGTTCTCCATACTTAGCAAAATCTTGAGAAGATTACTCCTTATTTCCCTAGGTGTGGTCATTTTGACCAAAAATTACCTCCACTCTTCTTTTAGAAATTTTGGCACATTTGTGGGAGGGATGTTTGTAGTGCATTAGGATCAATTCAGAGGTCCTTGGTCATTCTGAAAGTGCTTAATGCAAACTTCTTGGCCTTTATTCCCAAGAGATCTAATGCTTCTTTTAATTATTACAAAACGATCAGCCTCTATAATATGATCTATAAAATTTTGAATACAAGAAACTTGGAGATATATATGATTTTCTTTGCAAGAGAGAACTTTAAGTTCTAATTTTTTGAGTGATTTTGTGACTTGATGAAATTACACATCAACAAGAAGATTATCTAATCCTGAGCTTGAAATTTATTACAATGAATAAACTATTGAAAATGACATATATCAAAAGGTAGACATTGTCTGGCTTGGTGCCCCCTGCGATCTTGCTCTAACAAGTTTTTTCTACCCCTGCATTGACATCTCATTTATTGTTGTCGTGGTGGATGTGGTTGTGGTAGAAGCATCATATGCTACCTTATTTGATTAAATTACGAGGAGGCACCTAAAAACATAATAATAATATTTTGTTAAAGAAAATAAAATTGGATAAAATTAATATATACTAATTTTAAAAAATACACTTACTTGATGACAATGGGATGTGTTGTTGTCCTCTAGCTTGTGAATGCATCTTAGACTAGGTGCACAAGGTGCGTAACACTAAAAACATATGGAAAAAAAAATCAATAATAATTCTAATTTTAACTAAACAAATTAATACAAAGAAGCTCAAAACAATAAACTTACCTATCATGGGAGTGGCCTCACTAGGTTCATATTTCACAATATGTGCAAGTACATGTGGATGAGAAACTAAAGGAGAAGTATGCTTCAAAATTTTTAGTGACCTCTGCAATGGTGTTGCTTCTGATTGATTGTTAGAAGAATCACCAATGGCTTTTGGAATAATGTCCCTTATGGAAGGATCTTGTTTGGTCACTATTAAGGCTACCTTTCTTTGCATTTAGGTGTAAATTTAAAATAAAAATAAAAAAATAAAACCTATTTTAATAAATAATTGTATTTCTTGATAAAATATGGAACTTTTACCTTCACCCGATGGGTTGATATGGAAATGCTCGCTAGAATTGGATGAACCATAGAGGTACGTATGCATTTCATAAATTGTAAAAATATTCATAATAAAATCCAAGAAGAAAATTACACATCATTATAGCCATCATTGTGTTCATTTGAATGCTATGTAGTTTAGATCAGATGCACTGTGAAATATATGTACACCAAACAATTTTTTAATGGTGAAGACACCGAACTCGATAGGTCAATCCCTTAAAAAAAATGTATATTGGTATTCCTTATAAAATAAGTCTTTCCTGGAAGAATTCAATGATAGCTTTCAGGAGTTTGTTTGCAATAGATAAATTTGTTAAGCCCCTGTTGGACTTAGTGGTAGAAATTACAAAAAATAAATCACTAGTTTAGAAATTAAATTATTTAAATTTTTTATTTTAAATAACATCAACAAATATATCTAACAACAATTTTGTAGAGAGATTGAATTGGTTCTCCAGGTATGCTTTGTCATTCGTAGATAGCTAGAACTTCGAAGTGATGATATCATCATCCCTATGAGGGAGATTTGTCAATCTTTACATGTACAAAGGTTTAATTGTAAAATAAATCTTATTGTGGATTTTCATATTTACTGTGGTCGTATTATTTTTATAGCCATCTATAATGCTTATTAAGACATGGTTATCTATTTTAAATTGCAGTATTGAAACTAAACCCTGCAAGCCCATGTTATTGACCCAAGAAAGATCAATTTTGGGTGTGGTTAACATATCAGAAATCACTAGAAATACAAGGTTTTTGAAAGTGAATTTGAAAGTAGGGGGGGAAGAGGTAGTCATTTCTTCAAAGTAAGTGGTTTTCTAAAGTAGGGTAATTTTTTTGAGAGATTAGGGTATAGGGCATTTTATTCTGGGGGTTCACTTTCATAGATATTTGCATGATTCAATTGGATATGTGGTACCATGTTATTCGACATGTATAGGTGAGTGAGCAATAATTTGACATGTGGCATTGTAAACCTTGGTGTAGCTGATCTAGAGTTGGATACCCTATTACAACTAATCAGTGGTCGGACCCCTTGTTACAAATAATCCTAAGTTGGATCTCTAGTTACTACCAATTCATAGTTGTATTTCCAATTGCTCTCAATCTAGAGTTGGACTCCCTATTGTAACCAATACAAATTCAAAACCCTAGTTGTAACTGATCTAGATTTGGACCTCTAATTATAATTGAACCTAAGTCAATCTCATAATTGCAACCAATCCAAAGTTGGAACCCTATTTGAATCTGATCATAAGTTGGATACGTGGTTGCAACCAATCTATAGTTAGACCCTAATTACAACTAATCTAAAATTATACCCTAAATACAACTCTGAAAGCACGAGGATACGGAAACAAAAAAGGAAAAACTCCAAGCACGATGCAAAAACGGAATTAAACTCAACGCTAAATCCTACGAATTAAAAATGCATGAAATGGAGAAAGCATGAATTGAAACCCAAATGAAATAACAACCCTTCTCTTTTATTGATGTATTTCACAATTCGGTTACAATTCGCATCCTCCCTTTTCAAGGGCGAGGAGCGTTAAATTCATCTCTTGGTTACATCCATGGATCGCCTTCCTTCTTCCGCGTGCCCACATGTAAGATGGGCGGACCAAAACATCGTCACCGCTTGTGTCTACGAATGTTGATTCTTGGATGCTCCTCCGATATCCCGGTCCTACGTTCAGAGAAACAAAAGATAGTCAATAGCACCTGCGGACAAAAACAAAGCATGCAATCCCCAAGCCTACGATAAATGAATGAGAAAAATGAATTAAAATGTGACTAAAATGAATCCAAATGCTCTAAAAATTTGACAGGGGCATCAGGACATCACCAGGAGGGCACTGCAAAAAGAATAGTCAGGAAATTCCTCACCGATTTGAATTCGCTCTGGGGCGGGACGAATTCACCTGCAACAAAATGCCGAAAAGGTACTGTCCCAAATGTCCTGCCTAGGAAGCTCCAAAAGATCTACAAATTTGGGGTTAGCTAATTGGGGGAATTTTGGGAAGACCCAGATGGTCGGATTTTCCCAATTTGACCTCCATCAATGGGAATCTGATGATGCTACCTGCAAGTTAGTAAAAGCGAACGAATATAGAAACATGATCAAAATTGTTCAAAATGAGACGAGATTTAAATGACAACCTATCTAAGCATCATAGAATTGAATGCAAAAAATGAAAATGATAGAAAGAAAAATCTTCTATAGATTCCCAATCACTCCTAAAAGGGACGATTAGGCCTGCAACAGTGCGGGGGCGCCGGGCGGGCCGCCCACCGTTTGGGGCCTGATTTCGGCACCAATCCACTTGGGATAGGTCCAAAATCTCTTACAAGGTGTTGTCGACAAATTGGGTGGTATACTATGGTCAAATGTCGGGTTTTGGGCTCAATATTCGTCCTTCCAATAGTCACCCTATGACCTCCTCTCTAAAAGAGATCAAGGATGTGAAAGGCACAAATCGCACAAGGGTGTATGGGGAAATAAAATGGCAGCACTTCGTTGCTCACAATTGCTCTTACTCTCCTCTCTTTTTGGGGTGAGAAAACCCACCAATTTATAGACCTGGAGGTCTCTTGGGATGAGCATGCAGGGGCGCCACTTGGCAGCCATGCCCTTCTAGGGGAGGGAAGATTCCTCCCTGATTAGGGGCTTCATGACTGCCCCTGTAACAGCCTCTAACGCTCGAAAACGCTCACCCATGCTCCCATGAAATGAAGGAGGCATTAAGTGGCGGATCCGAGCTGCCATTTGTCAAGATTTGACTTTTTTCCCATCAAACCTGCAATTCGCCCCACCCTGGAGCGAATTATGAATTCGTCCCTGAGGGGAGCGAATCCCAATTTGAATTCGTCCCTGGGTGGAACGGATATTGAGCAAAGTGCCTGAAGGTGCCAAAATGATTTTTGACCTTCCAAAACTACTGTGAGAGTGGTTAGGACCACTTGTTTAACCTCTGGGGGCTGCCCTTGGGGCTGTGTGTGCCAATGTGATCAGTGTTTGCAGTCACATAATCGGATTGGTGCTATTTTGGTGTCTATAGATGCCCCTTTTTGGGATGCGCTATGCAAGGCACAACGCCGAGCAAAAAAATAGATAACCAAAGCACTAATGATTAGGGTTTCTTGGTAACCTAACCAAATTTTGATGCCCCAAGTATGAAGAGGGCATGCATTCTTGAATCCTTGCTTCTGACGAGCGAAGGAACTCAATTCAAGTGTTAACCTTTTTCGGTGAGGTGTGACTTGAACTTGGACATTGATCAGTCATGAATAGGCAAAGGGCGCAACCTTTTGTCTGTGGGAACCTTGAGTTCATGATTCACGAATGCCAAGTGATTGATCAGCTTGTGATTATTGCTTGTTTATTGCCCCAAGCAGGAGCGTGATTGTCTTTGTCAATGATTCTTCGAATGCATGCCATTTCCATGATTGGGTGTGTATTTGTTGATTGGTGACTAAGTGTGACTACCCCCTCAAGCGACGAATCGATGAGGGAATGACCAACATGAGAAAAGTGACGAGTCACTTGACCCAAGATGACTTAGGTAAGGGTGCCTTCAGATGTTTGATCTTTGAATGTGTGTGCAGTTTTCCGACATTTAGACCTATTTTTGGTGGGTGTTAACCCTTTTGGTGATGCCTTTCTGGAGCTAAAATTGTCAAAAATTCGTCTTCCTGTGGAGCGGTCCGGCCATGGTGGCCTTCTTAGGGAGTAGGATGGTGACAATTTATAACCCCAACATCTATTTTGGATGCCAAGAATGTCAGGCATGAAGGCGCCTTCGTTCGGCAATGTTATTGCTATTTTTGGTTGGGTTTTGACCCTTTTGGCGACGCCATTTGGGGATGAAATTCTCGAAGATCCGTCTTCCCGTGGAGTGGTCCGGCTATGGTAGCCTTCTTAGGGAGTAGGATAGTGAGGATTTGTGACCCCGACATCTATTTTGCATGCCCATAATGTCAAGTGCAAAAGCACTCTCATCGGGCAAGTTTATTGCTGTTTTTGGTGCATTTTTGTGCATTTTTGCTGTTTTGTGAAATGTTATCTCTGGATTCGTTCTTGGGTGGGATGAATTCTTGTTGAGCATTCGTTCTAGGGTGGGATGAGCGCTAACTAGAGTGCTCATCCCAGGGAGGAACGATTACAGGCTCAAAAATCCTATTTAAAGGCCAAAACTAGGGTTTGGGCTCATTTGCACTTGTTTTTCTAGCGATTTGGAGCTCTGAGGAGGAGGAGGTCAATTCTGCGAAGCGAAGCGCTGCCAAATTTTTTGCCACCATGAGTGCATAAACCAGATCGAGCGGCGGAGCCGAAGCGAGACTAGTAAGTGAACTCCCTCTTTATTATTTTCTTGTATTAAATTTTGTTATGTTTGATTTTTTTTTTTGTTGTAATTTATCAAATTAAGAGTATAAACCCTAGGTTGACAAATTAACTGTTGTTTTTTGTTTATGCGGTGTGTAGTTGTACACTATTTTTCATGATTCTAATGTGCTTATTTTTTTGTCTATTGTAGGTTGTGAAGAGCCGGTATCGCGTGCCGACTATGTTTGCTGAAGCACGGGAGGCACTAGTTGTGGCTGACTGGGAGTGGCTTGACGCCCTCGGGCTCAAGCAGGTGGCTCGGTTGGAGCCAGTGATTGGGGATCGGGCCTACCTGACGGCCCTGATCAACTTGTGGGATCCCTGGACTAATACTTTCCATCTCCCAATAGGGGAGATGACAGTCACTTTGGAGGATGTCTATCGGATTCTTAGGATTCCAATAGATGGACTGCCGATCAAGACGACGTCGCAGGATCAGCGGACATGGGGAGGAGTTGGGGGTGGATGGTCTAGTGGAGATGGCAGAGGTTGAGTTCTAGATGGGCGGGATTCTGGTTTGATGGTGGTTTGAGAGGGGGGTGTTGGGAGTGAGGCATGCATTGCTTATGGGCCTCATTTCCAACATGCTGCTACCTGACTCGTCAGGTGCGAGGTTCCCATGGAACCTATTGGATGTGGTCTATCGGCTGGTGGAGTGTTCGACGTAGGAGCCTTTGATCATGAGATGGGGATAGACGCTGCTAGCATAGCTCTATGGGGAGCTATATGAGGTCCACTATCAGAGGCAGAAGGGGATCAACTGCAGCTATCTGTTGCAGAGCTGGGGTTGGTAGCACATAGCGGTGGAGAGACCTACGAGGTTACCGTGGATGACGCGGGTGGAGATGATGGATAAGGATATCAGTTATGCGGCTCTGTGGTGGCGGTCTGAGGAGCAAGGATAGAGTCGATGATGGGCAGGTGCCGTAGGGCACTATGTCGATGCCTTCGCTCGGCTTGCTCTGGGGGAGGTGTTCTAGCGACCCTATCAAGACTGTCCAGCCTGGCCTGAGGCTGGAGAGTGGCTCCGATGGGTATGTAGGGAGCGGTGGCTGATCGGGCGGCATGGGACCGAGCAGGAGTTCTTCCCATACAACCGGGTGACATGACAGTTTGGGGTGCACCAGGGGTTGCCTGGTGAGCCCATGGTCTATCGGCATCGAGGGGACGAGAGGACTCTGGATCGGCCGGTCATCGCGCCATTGGGCGAGGATTCGGACGTGGTGATCGACGTCCCGGATGTGGATGATGTCAAGACTATGCCAGAGTATGATCAGTGGTGGATACTATGGTGATGGCAGGGAGAGGGACCATTGGGAGGTGCGAAGGTGGCAGCAAGAGGGGATGATGGTGCAGAGGCACTAGGTGAGGGTTGGGGAGCTCCGCTCGAGGAGGCAGACATGGTGGAGGTGGATGACTTGGGCATGGATTTTGGGGCTCTGGATCAGCCGGAGATGCAGGACGTCCCAGAGTAGTGGGAGCCAGAGCAGGCTACTGTTCCAGAGGTGCCTATGCATCAGGACGTGGTGGAGGACACAGAGGCAGGGGTGCACGATTGGCGGAGCTACTGCGGAGGTGAGATGAGGAGTTGGGGGAAGCTTTGCAGGAGAGGGATCTCCTGTGGGCTCAGCTAGCGGAGCGGGAGAGCGTATTCGCTGCACACCATCGGGGGGATGGGGACACCAGTGCTGCATAGGAGAGGGATCTCCTATGGATGTAGCTGGCACAACGTGATGATGCAGTAGCTTACTACCATCGGTGGGAAGCAGAGTGGTTGCGGTGGGAGGTAGATTGGTCTCGACATCGGATGGATATGGAGGGAGAGATTATCCACCTCGGTGGGCGGTTACCTGAGCCCCCTGGAGGTGGCTCTTCGTGTCGAATGAGGGACAGTGGTACTGAGCAGTCAACATCATCTCATCGTAGGCGATTGGATGAGGGAGGTGGTAGTAGGCATGATGCGGGGGCTAGCAGCAGCTGCCTTGAGGGGTCCCATAGGACCCACACCATGGGGGGTAGTTCTCGTCGCACCGATCCTGCGTGATCATGGTGGCCGACGCCTTAGGCTTGGGGGTTTTGAGATTTTGGATTTTGTTGCAGGGTCAGAGGACCAGCTCTTTGTAGCCTACGGGCATTTTTGATGATATATACAGATGACTTTATTTTGTTTATGCGCATGTGATGATTTGATTTTATGCATGATGATTGATGAATATGGATGTATGCATGTTAAGTTATAGTGATGAATGCATATGTTGTGCTAAAAATGTGCATGTTTTTAAGTTATATGATATGCAAATGGAATGGATGAATTGATTTTGTGATTTTTGGTGGTCGGACCATAGACTGTTTAGAACTTTATGGCTTTTTGTCCTGGGCGATTGCTGCGGTGAATAGCTTTGTATGTATACATGTTTTTTTTTTTGGCAATGTGAGGATGAAAGATAGCAAGTTGGTTGAGAAGGTATGCAAGGTTTTTCAAAACTCAGATGTTTTAACTATCTAGCCATGACTGTACTTTCATCGTACGAGACTTTTGAACAAGGTATGAATCGGACTTGTCATGGACCAAGTTATTTCACATCCCTGTGTGTGCAATTGAGTTCATTTATGTGGTGTTGGTTAGGATACCGCCAGTGCCAGATAGGCTATCAACCAAACTTGTACTGAGGATCACCTGATTAGCTCCACTAACTCCTTTGTTGTGTTTAGTCAGATTAATCTGCGGTGCTATCGTAGGATACCATAAGCTAGCTCATCCACATGCAAACATTGATCTGCACACAAGTTAATGTGACAGATATATCATCATGCGGGAGGTTTACCACCAGTGACCGATAGGCTATCAACCAAACCGATACTGAGGTTTGCCTCATGACCTATCAGAATGCTGAGAGTTCCAGGGATTCAAGTTCGACTCCCTTCTTTTCTTCAATTGTATTGGGATACTTGCTCTTTTGTAGTGATAAAAATCATTGTTTATTTTTGTATATTTTTTTTTTTTTTTTTTTTTTGAGCAAGGGATTTTGAATAGTGAGTGGTGATAATCACTATTGTATGTGCTTTTTGATGTATGCACTGTGGTTGTGATGTCAAATTTTGGAGTTTTGATGGTTTGCAAATGTTTATGATGTTTGCAACTTTTTGAGAACTTGGGATTCTTGGGGAATTGGGTAGGGAGGATGCTTGTCCTTTTGCCAACTCTCAGCATTCTTGGGGTCATTCGCACAGGGGGATGAGCAAGATAACCATTTCGCTTATGGTGACCTGGATTGCTTTGCAGGTTTCATCTTCTGTTCACACAACTTGGGAATTTTGTTATATGTTTTAACTTGTGTTGGGATGCTACGTAACCAGGTGTGATCCAAGTAGAATTCTACCTTCGTAAAATCTGTCTGACTTTGTACAGTATGTGGCTAGAAAGCTAATGACGACTGAATGATGAAAAACTCTCGATACAAAATAATTGACTATGATGTGGGAGAATATCGTGAATGGCGGTTATAGGCGATGAGCTATTGATAAAGTGGAAAAATGTAAAAATGATGGTTTTGCCAAGTAATGACAGTCTATGGTGCTTCGACCTTTATGACCACAAATATGCAATGTATGGGTTTGATGCTGAATGCAGCTATATATTTTTGTATTTTTGAGGGATTGATTTTTGTGAATATGAAGGTGAGATGCAAAAAGAGCTCTATGTTGTTATGATGATTTTGCGTATGCATGGGAATGAGATGCAAATTTTTGTTATTTTTGATGATTTTGTTGTTTTTTGTTTTTTTTTTTTTTTGGATTTGCTTATTTTTGACCAAGCGATTATGGGAATCCTTGGAGCTTTTTGGGATGACCAAGTGATTATGGGAATCCTTGGAGATTTTTGGGATGACCAAGCGATTATGGGAATCCTTGGAGCTTTTTGGGTTGACCAAGTGATTATGAAAATCCTTGGAGCTTTTTGGGATTGACCAAGCGATTGTAGGAATCCTTGGAGCATTTTGGGATTGACCAAGCGATTGTAGGAATCCTTGGAGCATTTTGGGATTGACCAAGCGATTGTAGGAATCCTTGGAGCATTTTGGGATTGACCAAGTGATTGTAGGAATCCTTGGAGCATTTTGGGATTGACCAAGTGATTGTAGGAATCCTTGGAGCATTTTGGGATTGACCAAGCGATTGTAGGAATCCTTGGAGCATTTTGGGATTGACCAAGCGATTGTAGGAATCCTTGGAGCATTTTGGGATTGACCAAGCGATTGTAGGAATCCTTGGAGCATTTTTTTTGGGATATGACTCTTTTAGATATGGAATGGCCGCAAATGACTGATGTTCAAGGGTTCTAGTTCCTTGATTCCATCAAGAGAGGCTAGTCGGTATGTCTCGGGTCCTATTTTGCTATCAATTACATATGGACCTAACCAATTTGTCATGAACTTGTCCCTTAGATGGGACGACAAACTAGAGTTCTACTTGTTCTCTTTTAAGACCAAGTCACCAATCCGAAAGTCCCTCAGGTGAACTTTCATGTTGTAAGCTTTCTTAAGTCGCTCTTGATAGATACGTAAATGCTCGAGGGCATTAACGCGTCATTCATCAAGCAACGTAAGTTGGTCTAACCGGGCCTATCATGTAGTGTCATCATCGATGAACTCTTGCATTGATATGCACAGGGAGGGAATTTCCAACTCGAGAGGCATGACTGCCTCGAAGCCATACACGAGCAAAAATGGAGTCGCCCTAGTGGGTGTCCGAATGCTAGTGCGATAAGCCCACAGGGCAAGTGGGATTTGGATGTGCCAATCCTTATGATTATCTGTGACTATCTTTTTGAGGATAGCAACTAGCATTTTGTTTGACGCCTCTGCTTGCCCATTTGCCTACGGATAATAGGGTGTCAAAAAACTATGCTGAATTTTGTACTTTGTGGTCAAAGCACGCACATATTTGTTCTTGAATGATGTCCCATTATCCAAGATTATCTTGGATGGAATACCAAAATGACATATGATGTTATGTAAAATGAACTCCACAATGCGGGGTCTAGTCGTAGAGGTTAGCGGAACCGCTTCCACCCACTTGGTGAAGTACTCTATGGCCATTATGATAAACGTGTGATGGCCGGACGATGCAGGGGAGATATTTTCGATGAGATCTAAGCCCCACTACGAAAATGGCCAAGCCGACTGGATCGGCTGCAAGGCCTAGGAAGGTACATGTGTCAAATTAGCATGATGTTGACACTTCACGCACTTCCTGACATATGCGCAACAATCTCGCTCTAAAGATGGCCAGTAATAGCCCATGCGAAGAATGCGCTTGGCGATAGCCATACCACTGAAGTGGCCACCACATGTACCATCATGCGCTTGGGCGATCACCCAAGCGGACTCTTGCTGGTCCAAGCACCGAAGGAGGATCCCTTCATAGCTGCGATGGTACAAAATGTCTCCTAACAAGACATGCTTTGCCGCTTTCTGCTTGAATGCTCATTTTGCGGCATGCGTCAATCCAAGCGGGAGGTTACCTAACTTGAGGTAGTCCCTTAAGGGTGAATACCAATCCTGCTGATCGGAAGCCTCGATGGTATGAACAACCAATCCCTCTTGTAGTTCATCCCTAGCAAACGTTGAGCGGGAGAGAACTTGCAAGAATAGCGTTGTGTTGCTATTAATGGGAGTAGGGGAGAACAAGGACCCCCAGTTGGCATGTTTCAGATGATCGTGGATTCGAGAGAACTTATCCAAGGATGGTTCAATCTGGATCATGTGGATTCCTGGCATCAAGTTAGAACTTGCACGGTCCATCATGGATTGCGATAGTGTTCTGACTTGAATGGTTGTCATTTCACCAGAAATGTCTTGCGGGATTAAGGACCCCAAGGAGGCCATAGTGTCCGCAAAATGATTCGATGATCGAGGGAGTGCCTCGATGTCGTACCATTCAAGATTTGCCAAGAATTTGTCCACTAGGGCTTTGTAGGCCTGCAGAACTAGGCATTTGCATTGGAATACCCCTTTGACTTGGTTGACGATTAACAGCGAATCACCAAAGATGTTCAATCATTTAATGTTCATGGTGATTGTTGTCTGAAGACCTATGAGCAAGGCTTCATACTCTGCATTGTTGTTGGTGCATGGGAAATTTAATTTAAATGACAGGGGCATTGGAGCGCCCTACGGTGTGAAGAATACTATTCCCGCGCCACCACCTTGCTCACATTTAGAACCATCAAAAAATAGGGTTATGTCGGCCTATGACTCAGGCTCGTCGAAATCTGGTGATTCTGAGACATGGAAGACCCCATCATCGGGTAGTTCTATGACCAGAGGCTGATCGTCTTCGAGAGGAGCCTCTGCTAGTTGATCGGCTATGACCTGACCTTTTATGGATTTCTGTCCGATAAACTCTATGTCAAATTCCATCAACAACATGATCCATTTCGCCGTGCGGCTACTATGATAAGTATGACTCATCATGTACCGCAATGGATTCTCCTTAGACACAACATACGTCTTGTTGCTCAGCATGTAATGGCACAGCTTTTTGGTAGCAAACACCACTGCCAAGCAAAGTTTTTCAACGTATGCATAGTTAAGTTCATAGCTGACCAGGGTGCGGCTAAGATAGTAAGTAGCCTATTCTCTATGAAGTTCATTCTTCTGGGCTAACATGGCTCCCAGTGCCACCTCAGTAGCTGAGATGTATAAGTAGAATGACACTCCTGGTCTAGGTGGTGCCAATACTAGCGGCGAAGCCAAGTATTGTTTAATGTCGTCGAAGGTTGACTGGCACTCGTCATCCCAGTGAAATGCTACCCCCTTGTGCAACAACTTGTTCATTGGTCGGAACTTTTCAGATAGCTGTGCTATGAAGCGCTTGATCGACGCGACCTTTCCCTACAGGCTTTTGAGCTGCTTGATGGTAGTTGGGGGAAGCATTTCAAGGATTGCCTTGACTTTGTTTGGGTCCACCTCGATACCTCACTTTGAGACTATGAAACCCAAGAGTTTTCTAGATGTGATGCCAAATACGCACTTCTTGGGATTCAGTCTGACTCTATGCTCCATGAGGCGATCGAGGATCTTGCTTAAGTCACCGAGATGATCCGGGCGCAAAAGAGATTTGGCCAACAAATCATCCATGTAATCTTCCAAAGTCTTGTGCATGTAATCATGGAAGATGTATGTCATGGCACGTTGGTAGGTGGCGCCAGCATTTTTAAGGCCAAAAGGCATGACCTTATAACAAAATGTTCCCCAAGGCATTGTGAATGCCATTTTTAGCTGGTCCTCGGGATTGATACAAATCTGATTGTATCCCGAGAAACCATCCATGAGGGAAAGCATTTCATGACCCACTGTAGCATCTACCAATGCGTCGATGCTCGACAAGGGAAAATCATCCTTAGGACTCGCTTTGTTTAGATCTCAAAAATTAGTGCATATGCGAATCCTCCCATCAGGCTTCTTGACGGGCACCATGTTGGACAGCCATGGTGGATAATCCACGCAGATGACAAACTATGCATCCAACAACTTTTGCAATTCATCTTTGACCATTAAGGCCACTGTTGGGTGCATCTTGCATAGTTTTTGCTTAACTGGCTTGACTGTCGGATCAAGCGTTAGATTATGCGTGACTAGCTACGGGTCTAGTCCCGACATGTCTTTGTATGACCATGCAAAAACCTCCTTCTTCTCTTTGAGAAGGGCAATGTAGTCGGCTCGCTCTTCGAGGGATAGACTTACCCCCAGCTTGATAATCTATGGATTCATTGGGTCTGAGCCGATGTCTACGTCAGTCGTCTCCTCGACTGACATGTGGGATCCGTCCTCCAACTGATGTGGAGTTGGGATCAAGTGGATATCATTTGCTGAGTTTAGATCATCGTTAGGAACCTCGGGCTCCTCTTCAGCATGGAAGATATCCTGAGTTGGCCCAGGGGTAAAATGAAGCATTTCATCGAAAGGCCGGTACTCGGATGGGGATGGAGGGGAATTGACGTGATCCCAGTCTATGGCATCTATGTCTAGTGACAATGACTATGCTGGATCAGCCGGATTGTGGATGGGGGCGGTCAAGTCAATGGAGATCATGTTGATGCAATGATTTTGGTCTCCATTACCATGGGTGTGGGTGCTCGGACATCCTGGATGCTCTCTATGCTCTGGATCTGGCTCTAGAGGGATGGGCACGAATGGATCGGCCCTATGTGTGGATAAGAAGACAGGGTCTGCCCTCGGCACTGATGGCACTATAGGGTCTCTAGGTGGAAGGTATGCTTCGTATGCCCAGAGTAGCGGATCCAACACTTGGTCCCACCACGCTGGGTCTACGTACCACTCATGCCCAAGCCTTATGTTTAATTGTTCGAACATGTCGTTAATCTCCAAGGGGTATGGTCGCCACATTTGCCGCATGTGATTAAGATATGCCATCTCAGTTTCATCTTCATAATCACTATCGAAGATCCAAAGGCCTTCGTTGGCTCCAACTGCTTGTGGCATTGAAGGCTCGCCTTGCTCAAGCAAATTGATCTGGCCCCATTGGGGTTGTTTCGCTCTCTACGGTGGGGCCTGATTTCCTTGGAGTGGCGCCTGCTCGATTGGAGCATCTAAAGGGAACATTGTTAAGAGGTTTTCTTGATAATCATCCATGGGGATCACCTGTGAGTGATTGCTATCTGATTCGAAGGGGTCCCATGGTGCTACCTCATATTCCAATTCATCCTCTGAGGACCCTTCTTGCCATTGTCTAGACTCTCCCTGAAAATGAGCTCTCGAGCTCTCTCCTCTCTCGAGCGAAGGGAAGGGATTGCTATGGCCAACAAGGTTGATTGCTGTTAATGGGAGATAATCCCTCAATGTATATATGGTATTAGGGTTGGCATATGGATCTGATGCCAATCCCCCCTTGTTGCCTATCCCTAGGCCTTGCATGTTCTCTACCAAGATGTCCAAGGGCAGGGGGTGGTTGAACCCTACTCCTGACTTGTCATACGGCATTTGGTATCTTGGTTGGCAAAGAACACGTATCCCCTGCTCATATCTGCCTAACCCATATCCGTGCCAATTGCATTGGCCAAGGTATCTCAGAGCAAAGTCTGGGTTAGACAAATAATTGACATTTTCAGCAAAAGGCTCTTCATCCTCGTCCTCTTGCATGCATGGTGCAACGCCATGATCAAGGCCCCCATACACAAAATTTTTTTGGTTCGACGGGTAGCCTAGGGGAACAATAGTGCCAATGGGAAGGCGAGGTCTCCCCATGTCCTGCATGGACTCTAGTGCGGGTGTTGCTACAATATTCCACACCAGATACTCCCCCAGGCCCGTATTGGCCATTTCAACGTTGATCGTTGGCGGTTGAGGGGGAGGGAATGGAAGTTCTCCTTGAGTCCACTCCATGTCGGGTGGACTAGGAGCCTCGACTTCCATTCGGCTAGGCATTTCCTCCATAGAGATAGTTGATACTGATGGCAGTGTCTCTTCCAAAGGTTTTGCCTCTTCCAGGGGTTTCTTCCCTTTGTCCTTCTGTTTGGTCCCCATAGATGGTGTCGTTGGTGGAGGACCAGACGATGAAGATGAACCCGACTGGGGTTTTGAAGAACTTTCTAATGGGGATGCCTACGAAATCGGACCCTGTTTAGATGGATTTAACTGGAAATCCAAATGCGTCGATGGCAGGGTCAATTGCGGCATCAGCTGCACCGCATTACAATACTTGAAGGGTTCTAAGTCCGCCGGGACTACATGCACCTCCCCTTCAAATGTATACTTCAAACATTGGTGAGCTATCGAAGGGACACACTTCATGTCCCTGATCCATGGCCGACCCAACAAGATGTTGTAGGCCATCTCACCCTCCAATATGTGGCACAATGTAGGTATGGTCTTTTGTCCCACTTGGATTGGCAGGACTATTGTGCCAACTATCGAGCAGATTGCATCATTGAATGCTCGCAGAGTGTAGGTGGAAGTTGTGATGTGAGATGCGGGCAACTTCAGATGCTTTAGGGCCATAGTTGTGATGATATTATTGGACGAGCCAGTGTCTATCAACACCCTCTTGTATGGGATCCCGTTGACCCACGCGATAACGTGCAGGGGTGGATCCGCCATGTCATCAATCACTGATCTCAGTTCGTCTTCTCGAAATGTGATGACCGGCTCAGTGCATCACTTGACATGCCCCACGAAGTTGTTGAAAGAATTTGTCTCATGGGGCTGCAGCTCGATGGCTTTCAAAATCTCCATTAGAGCTTCTCGATGGGGTGTAGATTGTTGTATAAGCTCGTATATGGAGAGCCTAGCCGATGTGGTCCTCAAACTCTGAGTGAGTTTGGTCCGAAGTGTGGCCATTGGTCTAGGCGGAGGAGGTTGTGCAAGGTGTTGTTGTGGTTGGGACGTTGTTGGCACCTCTCCTGCAGCTGCCGCAGGAGTATTCATGCTCGGATACCTCCTGTTCTGAGTCACTATACTTATCATCCCTACATACCCCTGCATGGGGTAGTTCTATGTGACCTCATTAACTTGTAGGGTCTTTTCCTGTGGAGCATGAGCAGGCAAGGGGTCTTTGAAGACCTCCATTTGTTGATTGCTTGGTGCGACGGGATTATCCACCGCCAGTGTCTTGTTATCAATCAGGTCTTGCACCAAGCCTTTAAATTTCCAACAGGCATTTAGGTCATGTCCCTACCGCCTATGGAACCTGCAGTACAAGTCCTCTCTATATCCCTTAGGCTTGGGTGCATTGGGATCTATAGTCTGAATCTCTAGCAGGTTGATCAGGTTTGCCGCTAACAAGCGGTCAAACAAGGAGTCCCTGGACTCTGTGTAGGGTGTGTATTGTCGCCTAGGGCGACGCTGCTGATTCTGTTCTTGCCTCTGATTTTCTCTGTCATAGTTGTTGGGAGGCACTGCCTGATAATTAACCTTTTGAGGCTGATTTGCTTGCATAGGCTTAGGGACGTTGATTGCAACTTGGTTAACCGCAGCGGGTTTTTGTTGCGTGGTCCCGATTTTAGTGTTTTTAGTCCACTCTTTTTTCTTAGGTTTGGCTATCTTGCCATCCTGTATTTTGATCTCTTCAATAATCTTGGCTTGCGCCAGAGCTTCTTCTAAGGTGGCATATTGTTGTAGCTGCAATAGCACAGAGATCGATCTCAAACAACTTTTTGAGAACATCTGAGTGAGGTCGGACATAGGAGGGAGGTAGGGCAGCTTCAAAAGCAACGTCCTCCACCGATTCCCATAGGCCACCATGGTCTCTTCCTCATACTGCTTGAGTCTGGCTAAATCACTTAGTGATGCCTTCTTCTTGGTATTGAAGGTGAAGCGTTCGAGGAACGCATCCACTAACTGATCTAAGTTTTTGATGTTGTGCTTTGGTAATTGGGTAAACCATTCCGAGGTAGGGCCTGCGAATGTGGTTATGAATGTTCTTAATAACAAAGCATCATTGTCCTGAATGCCAAAGCATTGGCTCAGGAATCTCGTCACATGCTCTTGGGCATCTTCCTCACCTCTAAAGGTTGCCAACTGAGGTAGCTTAAAGTGTTCAGGGTAAGGAGGCACTGGCACTGACGGATGCACAGGATGACTGTGAGAGCTGGCGTAAAGTGGGCTTTTGGGGCCTGAAGTTTTGGTTTCCATAGACTCCAAACGCTCTAGTAGCGCTTTATATGCATCTGAGGATTTAATTTCTTCCTCTTTGGTTTGCTCCCATTGTGGGTTGTGGGAGACTTGAGGCCTCTGAAGGGGTGGCCGGATGGCAACTCCTCCGCCTAGGTAGGGCATTTCAGCCCGCTCATCTTCTTGCTCATACTCCTCGTAAGCTGCCTGAGGAGTCTCTGGGCGAGACCTATGACCCAGGGTGGGTCCCTGCGGAGGATACCCATCGTTGTTCCGGGGAGTGGCCTCCCGTTCAGGTCTAGGAGGTCTCGGAGGCAGCGCTTGGTAAGGTCGTGGGGACCTATCTCGCACCAAGGGATTGCGCCTCTCATATGGTTCCGCTCTTTGGGTGCGTGGGGTTGGAACCCTCTCAGGCACCGGGTTATGTAGCAGCTCGTCTGTTTGGTGCCTAATGCGCTCTTTGCTAAGGTGATATAAATGCTCTAGTTGTTGTTGGTCTTGCTCAAGCCGCGTGATCTACGCTTGGTGGGTGGCATGTCTGGCGACTTCCAGGTCGATTTGTTCCACCATCTTGAGCCTAGGAGGCCTAGATGCCTCTCCTATGCACTTACCTCGGTCGTGATGATCCGAGATCTCAATAGGTCGCTTCCCCCTGTCGAGGTTGGCGGCATTTACCTGAGGCTCTGGCCTCAGTGGGTGATCATGGTATCTAGATGGTGCGGAGGCGCATGGCCCCCGCTCTGTATATTGCTCTTGAGGAATGTAATCATCTTCCTCGTGCTCCCTTTCATATGTGTGAAAGGGGCGGGCAGAGTTAGCTCGCCCGATTTGAAGAGCCTTGCGCTCTGGATTTTGTCTATTGGTTCTAATAGTGATGGGGGGAAAAGGAGGGATGCCATAATCATGTGGCCTCTCCTCATGGACACTATGCCACTCTAGCACTTCATTGCATGGTGGCCACTCATATCGAGCTTCTAAGGGAGCCTTCTTATCTATGTTGAGTGCCACGTGTAAGGAATCCTCCTGAAAGGGGCTATGATGAATGGGCGTGTCCCTCAAAGGGGTGCCTCTATAGTCCCATTCTAAAATGGGATGATGCGGACTCTCTCGTGGGTCAGGCCGCCAAGGCGGTATGACCAAGTCCTTGGTGCTGTAGCGGAGGTGACTTGTGCCCCCTTGTACACTCTCCGCAGCATCCACCCGTGATTGGGCTTGGCTACGGGTGCACACCATGGTGGTAACTCTCTACAAGCTATGTAGGTTTTTATCTCTTTTATGATTTTTTTTATGCTACACTAAACATAAAAGATCATACACACACACAAGCAGTGATTATCTCGTTTAAAGATTGAACGTGTGTCCTAGACCTGGTTTAGTGTGTTTTTTTTTTTTTGTTTTTGAAGGTTTTAAAGAACGTTTAAATGCAAAATGATGGCTCTTATGACTCCCAAGAAATGGTCGCCCCTTCGATATACCATTGCCAGGCCGATATACCAACCTCTCTATATACCCGCCCTTACGTGAGGGAAACTATAGGTACGTGAGAGCAGATGGTACGTGGAACGTAGGCGGTACGGAAGGGGGATCACCCTGTTTATGACACCTACCATAGAAGACTTATCCTCGTGCACTGGGAATCACCCCAGCTACACTCGATCAGCTTTCATCAGGATTTACGTCTAGCAACAGTTGCGATCGGGGTAATGGATGCAAAAATCAAGCCAAGGTGGTGATGAAATCCACCGTTGGTCTTGATCAAGGGCTGGGGTTTTACGACCAGCACCTTGGTTTTTAATTTGCCACGTGGTGTGTGGGGTTCTTTTTATTTTGCAAAAGGAAACAAGCAAATGACAAAAGGAAAACTTTCCCTAAGCAAACAAATAATCCAAAAATAGAAACACTAAAAACAACAAATGACAAAGAAAGTGCAGAATCCTTACCTCTTCTCTACCCAGACCTTCTGATCCTGAGTCTCTATCCTAAAAATGCGTAGAGAGAAATTCATCCCTGGGTTAGATGAATAACAAAACTGGATTCGTCACAGGGTGGGGCGCATTCCCATTCGTCCCTGGATGAGACGAATTATAGTTCTGTGTTCGCCACAGACTGGAACGAACAGCAGTCCCGCGTTCCAAAAAAAAGAGATACCTACAAACAAGGCAAATTTTGATCAAATTTTTGATCCAAAAATGTAGAGGACAGAGGAGTCCCACCGTGATCGCCACTGAAAGCATGAGGATACGGAAACAAAAAAGGAAAAACTCCAAGCACGATGCAAAAACGAAATTAAACTCAATGCTAAATCCTACGAATTAAAAATGCATGAAATGGAGAAAGCATGAATTGAAACCCAAATGAAATAACAGCCCTTCTCTTTTATTGATGTATTTCACAATTCGGTTACAATTCGCATCCTCCCTTTTCAGGGGCGAGGAGCGTTAAATTCATCTCTTGGTTACATCCATGGATCACCTTCCTTCTTCCGCGTGCCCACATGTAATATGGGCAGACCAAAACATCACCGCCGCTTGTGTCTATGAATGTTGATTCTTGGATGCTCCTCTGATATCCCGGTCCTACGTTCAGAGAAACAAAATATAGTCAATAGCACCTGCGGACAAAAACAAAGCATGCAATCCCCAAGCCTACGATAAATGAATGAGAAAAATGAATTAAACTGTGACTAAAATGAATCCAAATGCTCTAAAAATTTGACAGGGGCATCAAGACATCACCAGGAGGGCACTGCAAAAAGAATAGTCAGGAAATTCCTCACCGATTTGAATTCGCTCCGGGGCGGGACGAATTCACCTGCAACAAAACATCGAAAAGGTACTATCCCAAATGTCTAGCCTAGGAAGCTCCAAAAGATCTACAAATTTGGGGTTAGCTAATTGGGGGCATTTTGGGAAGACCCAGATGGTCGGATTTTCCCAATTTGACCTCCATCAATGGGAATATGATGATGCTACCTGCAAGTTAGTAAAAGCGAACGAATACAGAAACATGATCAAAATTGTTCAAAATGAGATGAGATTTAAATGACAACCTATCTAAGCATCATAGAGTTGAATGCAAAAAATGAAAATTATAGAAAGCAAAATCTGCTACAGATTCCCAATCGCTCCTAAAAGGGACGATTAGGCCTACAGCAGTGCAGGGGCGCCCGGGTGGGCCGCCCACCGTTTGGGGCCTGATTTCGGCACCAATCCACTTGGGATAGGTCCAAAATATCTTACAAGGTGTTGTCAAAAAATTGGGTGGTATACTGTGGTCAAATGTCGGGTTTTGGGTTCAAGATTCGTCCTTCCAATAGTCACCCTATGACCTCCTCTCTAAAAGAGATCAAGGATGTGAAAGGCACAAATCGCACAAGGGTGTATGGGGGAAATAAAATGGCAGCACTTCGTTGCTCACAATTGCTCTTACTCTCCTCTCTTTTTGGGGTGAAAACCCACCAATTTATAGACCTGGAGGTCTCTTGGGATGAGCATGCAGGGGCGCCACTTGGCAGCCATGCCCTTCCAGGGGAGGGAAGATTCCTCCCTGATTAGGGGCTTCATGACTGCCCCTGTAACAGCCTCTAACGCTCGAAAACGCTCACCCATGCTCCCATGAAATGAAGGAGGCATTAAGTGGTGGATCCGAGCTGCCATTTGTCAAGATTTGACTTTTTGCCCGTCAAACCTGCAATTCGCCCCACCCTGGAGCGAATTATGAATTCGTCCCTGAGGGGAGCGAATCCCAATTTGAATTCGTCCCTGGGTGGAATGGATATTGAGCAAAGTTCCTGAAGGTGCCAAAATGATTTTTGACCTTCCAAAACTATTGTGAGAGTGGTTAGGACCACTGTTTAACCTCTAGGGGCTGCCCTTGGGGCTGTGTGTGCCAATGTGATCAGTGTTTGCAGTCACATAATCGGATTGGTGCTGTTTTGGTGTCTACACAACCAATCCAGAGTCAAACCTCTAATTACATTCAAAATAGAGTTAGACCCATAATTGTAATCGATTCATAGTCAGACCCCTAATTGCTACTAATCTAGATTTGGGCCCCTAGATGCATCTGATCCAAAGTTGGACTCTTAATTGCAATCAATCCTAAGTTGAACCACTAATTGCAACTGATCTATAGTTGAACCTCTGATTGCAATGGATCCGATATTGGATACATGGTTGCTACCGATCCACAATTATTTATATTTTTTCACCAGGCCAATGTCGATAATTGTTTTGCAATCGAACCATAGTCAAATGTTAATTTGCCATTGAGCCAAATTTGGCTAAAATTTTGCAACTAGACCATTGCTGAGCTATTGATTGTAGTCAATTGATATTTGAGCTATTATTTTCCATCAAGCTGATGTCAGCAATATTTTTTGCAACTGAATTATAGTCAAGTGTTGATTTTCCATTGAGTCGAGATCGACTAATTTTTGCAATTGGACTGCTATCAAGCTATCGATTGTTGTCAATTGATAATTGAGTTATTTTTTACCATAAATCAGTAATCGAGTTCTCAAATGTTTTTGGCTAATATTTGAGCTATTAGTTTCAATCGAATGTCACTTGAGCAATCATTTCCAAGTGGCAGATGGTCAATTTTATGTCATCCAACATGTCATCAAAAATTTAAAAATTTACATAGTTTTGTAAATTTTCATGAAAAATAAAGGCAATTCGTCATGTCTCTGTCATGAATTTGTCTAGGATTTGTCTCGATTTCAAAACGCATTCACCTTATTTTAATAAATAGATTTTGGGTCCAATCCCTTATGCATAACCCTAGTCTATGGGTTAGATATATAATTAATATTGTCAAGGTTAGACATTTGGTATAAATACACTTGTGATCAATGCATTATATTAGTTTTAACTCATTTGATCATAGTGCTTGACACTCAAGGAAAACCATCTATTTGTGTTTATTATTTTTTCTTTTCAATCTCTTTACTTCTTGTTTAAGACTTGACTTATTGTATCGCTTATGATCATTTTTTAAAAGCATTATGAAATATTAGTCTAGCTATTTTTTGTGTTAATATATAGCTTATAGGATGTTGAAACTACCAACTTCCCATGACTATGAAGCAAATAAAAATAAATATTAGCTATAGCAATCTTTTTTTGAAGAAACCTTTAGTTGCGACTATTTATTAGTTACAATCATTAAAAATGAGTGCATGAAATGACTTAATGGAATTATTGACCACCATTAGGTTCTTCTAGTTGCTTGAATATATTTAAATAATTTATTTTAACATTCTAAACTCCAATCATCCCTAGATCCTATTTTGTGGATACTCAATTACAAAGGAAAATAGTTCACAATAGATTCCTTAGAATCTACTTTTTAGGTTTGAAACTTTGATCACTATCAAGGAGTCCTTATAAATACACATAAAATGATAACTAAATATTATATCATTATAAAAAAGATATTATAATTACAAAGTGACAAATACTTTATAAGATCTTACTTATTGTTTGAATACTTTCTTAGGTTTTTAGGTTTTTGTAGCCAATTATTACTTTTTGTAGGTTGTTGTTGTGACTTGTTTTTCTATGCCATAAATAATTAATGAAATGGATAGTACATATAAAAATTACACAGTATCAAAACACATTATAAATCAACTATATTTTAAAATAAATTACCTAGTAGCTATAAAACCCACTTTACTACATGGTCTACTAAGAAGCCTAAAAAATAAAACAAAAAATATAGTTTTATACAATTTGAATATAAAAACAATTATAGTTACATATACACAAAGAAACATAGATATAAAAGTATACATTTAATGGAATCATAATTTTCCCTTCTAAAGGTGTTGCATAGCCTTATGTACCATATTAGTGTATTCCTCCTCTTACTCTTTATTCTCAAATCTTATTTTATTGATATCAATAAATTCAATAGAGGGAAATTAGTAATTTGAAAGAGACAAAAAATATTTTATAGAAAGAGAAGTAGATATAGTTTAGTTGACCTAATAGCAAATTTAACATGTTCATGGAATTATCCCCAATAGAAGTCATATGTGCATGTGTTTCGAATGTAACAATACTCTATACAACATGAACTAATAAAAATACCTATCAATACAATTATTATGGTAGGTAATATATTCATCACTTATACCTAAAACTACTTTTCATAAGTTATATGTTGGTCAATTGCAATGTATTAAGAAAATACTAACTTTTTTTATGTTAAAAATTATTTTATATTATTTTTTAAAATTAAATATAAATAAAAGTTTACATATTTTATATTATATATATATATATATATATATATATATATATATATATATATATATATATATATGATTGCAAAGAAGTGTTCACAAAGAAGAGGTATATATATATCTATATATGTTATTGCAAAGAAGTGTTCACAAAGAAGAGGAAATCATGGACCCTCATAAGGATCTAGAAACATCATACCATCATGGACCCTATCACTCTTGCTTATACCTTTTGCGTCTATTTTTTAAAATATGAGAATATATTAAGCCGGTACATATTCAATGGATGATATGTTAGAAGGATCTAGAAACATCATACCATCATGGATCCTATTAGTCTTGCTTATACCTTTTGGGTCTATTTTTAAAAATATGAGAATATATTAAGTCTATGCATCTACATTGAAAGAGTTGAAAAAAAATTAGATTAATTATTTCAAATATACAATATTATGTATTCTATGGATGATTGGTCCTCCTATTAGTAGTTGGAATTTATGGCTTGACAAGAATGATTGAATTTTCAAAATAAATCTGACCAAGTTTAAAGTCATAATATTTTATATTTTGTATAATGCTTACAAACATAATGCTCATTATAGATAGTTTCAAATGTGGAAAAATAGGTACTAACTTCTTGGTTATAATATTTGAATATACATAAAAAAAACATACTTAACAATGACATTAACAAAAAGAATTTGCTTTATCTATGGTAAAATAGAAATGCTTATAAATTGGATTTATCAAAAAATTAATTTTGATGATGTTTCAAAAGAAATCTAGGAAAGCTAGTGGATGAAGGGATTTTTTAAATTATGAAGAAAAAATTCTCGTCACTTACTCAAAATCATATGGAATTTCAAATAAAAACTATATAAAGACTAATATTACAATTGGAAAATAATGGATATATATTTTAGCTGAACAAATTCATAAGTTATCATTAATGTTATAACTAAAAATGGATGTCAAGATTGGCTAAAAAATAACATTGTTGTTAATTTTCATCAACTATAGTTGGAGGCAGTATCTATGAAATGTGAGCATAACTATAAATAAAAAAATTCATTTGTAGATAATATAACCTCAATCGCAGTGTTGATCTTCTTCTAAGTGAATTTCAAAGTTTAAAAGACAAATACCAGAAAGAAATCTATTTATATATAATTTAACCTCAATCACAAGAGTTGATCTTCTTCTAGGTGAAGTTCAAAGTTTAGAAGATAAATAACTTAGTGATATATTATCTCTTAATAAAAATCATTCCAAGCAAATCATGGAAACATAATAGTTTTAAGAAAACAAAGAATATATATATATATATACATCATGGGGTTGAACCTGTTTTCATCATTCATTATGCAAATGACATCTTTGTTGGCTAAAAAAGAATATATTTGACATAAAAGGAAATGAATAATATATCTATTAAGAGACAAACTAAGTATAATTTAATTATCCTAATAAATATAAGATTTTATTATTTTGACAGAAACAACCCTCAATAAAAGCCTTAAATAACTTATCAAAAAGCAATAATATTAAATTTTAAATAAAAGTATTATTAAATTTAAAATATTAAAAAATGTCATTATAACATTTACATTCATGTATATATCTAGTATATGTCTACCTTAGTGATTCATTAAATATTTATCAATACAATTATTATTTGTTATAAGTTTTAACCATAACATACTTGGGTAGAGCGTAATTGTTCAGACTTTGATTTTTTTTTTAGGAGGTTCAAGGTTCAAACCGCGGTGTGGGTGAGTGTGATGTGGGAGAGTGTGTGAGGACATGGATGTGTGGTGGCTTTGTATTAAATTCCCTATTGATAAGTATAGCTCTCAACTTTAAGAGAGGTCATGGTTGGGAGGAGACTCCTCAGCCCTGTATTCTGGTCATAAGAATTTCTTATGATAACTAAATCCAAAAAATAAAGTTGTAAATGTTTTAACCATAAAAATAAATCCATCTTGTGGATCTTGTCAGTCTTGACATCTCTATTCAGTCATGCCAATTTTGAACGAGACATAAAAACTATCAAACACATTTTTTGGGCTTGTAGATTTGTAGGATATGTTTGGAAGCGAGGTAGATGCCATGGCATGTTTGTGATGAAAACTACTTGGAATTTTGTTTTTCTTGGGTTCTTCAAATCCTTTCGTGTGATTTTGAAAACTTAGGTAGCTTACTCTTAAATACATTTGATTTTTGTGTTGTTATGTATGCTTCAATGTTGTCAAGTACCCATTGGAGGTTGGAAATGCAATATTTTATTCTATGCATATTATTTTAGATTCAGTCTCTCTCTAAACAATTGCAGGCAACAACAATAAGGAATACCAAAGTAAAGATTTAATTGTCTTAGAGAGGGCTTGAGCCTCATTATGGCAAGAGGGCCCGAGCTTCATTGTGGCAGAGGGTTTATGAGGATTTCCTCTGTGAGGGCTTTTTCTGCAAGGGTTTTACTCTCGCTTTGACTTCAACGCTTTGAAACCCTTTGAGCGGGAGGCCTCCTTTCTTCCATTTTGGATATGGCTATTAGGCATGCTTAATTTCTCTATTGTGGTCTGTGACTAGGGTGTTTTGCTTGCTAGAGGTCATGCTGGTATGTTCTGTTGTCTTATGGGTTAGGCATTATCACTCTTATCTAGGCAAAGGGTCAAATGCTTACCTAAACTTGTAGGGGTAATCCTGGGTCATTATAATACATTGGAAAATTTTGGTTGTTGATCCCTTGGCTGACTCTCGCTCTGGTTGGTGGGTGTGTTGGGTGGCTGCATTTTTTGGGTTGTTTGCTAGTTTCGGGGACTTGGTTGGATTGTGTAGCATTTCTTCTGGGTTCGATAGTTTCATGTTTTTTTGGATTTCTAAGGAGAGGAAAGGGTCATCTACCAACCCAAACCTGTTGGGGTGAGCTTGGTATGGTTTTTGGCTACAAAAATCTAAATGTGTTCCCTTGGCTAGCTTTGGATTTGATGGCTTTGATACTCTGGTTGGATGGTGTTTGGATGGCTTTGTTGTTAGGTTTCTCTATCAGTAGTGGGTTCATGGTTGATTTGTGTCGTTTTCTTCTAGATTCAGTAATTGCTTGTTGTGTCTAGCTGTTTTGGGGAGATGGGGCAAAATACCAACCCAAACTAGTTGGGGTGAGGGGGTTGTTATGTTGTGGTGGTTTTCGGCTTTTGGTCCCATATCTCTAGTGGGTTTGCTAGCTACGGTGGTCTACAGAGATATCTTTCTCTAGTTTTAGTAGTGGTAGTGTGTTTGATCCTAGGGTTCTAAGGATTATTTTTTCCAGGATCTTACCCTTCTCCCTCTCAGGTGCGATGTGGAATGTTGCTATATCATTTTTCTTGTACCTGAGAGCGGTTGTTCTTGAAACTATTTTGGTTGGCTGAGAGCGGTTGTTCTTGAAAATTTTTTGGTTGGCTCCAGCGGGATTTGTGGATTTCATAAAATTTCTTGTGCAGATCTCTTGGATGGTTTTTTACATTGCAAATTTTGTTGGCCGGTATTTCTAGTGTTGTTTTCTTAAACTGACTATTCTCATGAGGGGTTCTCCTATTATGTGCTTTTTTGGATAGATTTGTTGATTGTGATGATAGGATTCCTCTATTCTCCTTTCTTGTTAGGCGGCAAATGTTTCGTTTTTGGCAGTTTTTATTGGTAAATTTATTTTTAACCCTTGCATTTTCATTATTTTGTTGTTTTTTGAGCACACGGTGGTTTGACCATAGGACAATCTCTTGTATTTGCTTGATAAAAATCTGCAGCTTAATTGTTTCATTGAATTTTTGGATTTGATTATTGGATTTTAGCTCAGTCTTTCTTAATGTCTTATTGTTAGATCTAAAGTTTGAAAGTGCTTTTCAAAATCCTACTTGTAATAAGTTTGAAAACCCTTTTAAAACTCTTCTAATAAAAAAAAATAAAAATAAAAATAAAAATATGTCATGTCAGTAGCTTGACTAAGGAGCAAAAGAAATGAAAAGACCAATCTAGGAAATCCACTCAACTTGTGACACGAGATGCTATTCAACCTCTCCTGTGAGTAGCATCTTACAACAGGGAAGATCCCTGCACTAAACTTTTTTCTTTCCTTTATCTCTCTTCTAAGAACGAAGAACGAGTAAATGAATATTTTATTTTTGATCTGTGAACACTCTTTTTTGAGTTGCACTGTTGTTCTGGTTATGTGACATGTGAAAACTTTTCGCGCTTCCCACAAAATTCAATAACATTTTTTTTTTAATCTCGTGGGTTTGACTAGTCTTTGAGGAATCTATCTCTCCATCTGGACCTAAAAAAGTTTTAAAGACTTCTTTATTTCGTGACTGTCCTTGGGTTGAATTGCGTGGAGAGTTAATTTTTTTTTGTATCACTGTATAATATGATGTAAACAGTTATTCAAATTTTTTAAAAAGAAAGGGAAAAAAATCAAGTTGCCTAGAAAAAGAGCTTGACAACGGTTTGCAGTTTTAAAATAACAAACATACTTCCTTGAAAAATGAATTTTTAGAAAGAGGTTAAACAGCCTACGTTAAATACTATTTTCCTTTGCTCTACTTCATGCAGTGCAAGGTACAGCGTCAGATGTCATGGTCTAATGTCCGGCTCCGCGGCTTGGAATGGGTTTTCAGAATATTTTTCTATGGTTGTTGCATTTGACCCACTCCAACGCTCTGGCTAGGTTTAGCAGAATCATAAATCTGCATGTGACCTACCCCGGGGCTGTGCTTTGATCTGGAAAGCCGCTGCCTGTATTCCAAATGATTGCTTATGTGAGTCGTTCTAGTAGCCGTTGTTCTATGCTTTTGGAAAACGTTGTAGGATGACCAGCTCTGGAATTTCTGTGAAAGTTCATCTCTTAAATTGGATGAGGGGTTTAACCTATCACCTTTGCGTAACAAGCAATTAAAGGATATTTGATTAGATTTTTATGACGATGGGAAAAAATAGGACGGTTATGCCAATTTATCTGTCGCCTGATAGCAATTTAGAATTGCGGCTCTAACCTAGATGTCAGCGTCTATTGTTTTCGAGATTATCTAGGCAGGAACTCGCGTGAAAGCAGGCATTTTGTGAAACCCAATAAAATAATAAAAGGCAGCGACTGACGTAGTTCTAACGTAGTTCTAAGTACATGCCAGTTAATTATTCCGTTTAAATTATAGAGTCAAAGTTACTTTAAAGGTAGCAGACCAAAACAGTTTGTCAACCCTTTGAATTAGTAAGCGTAACACGCAATGTGGGTAACTCATCGCATCTTTGTCTTTGCCGACAATCACTTTTCCTTCAAGCCGAAGTAATCTACTCGACCGCTATATAAAAGAAATCATCTTTGACTTGTCTCTTCCTCGACATGATCTGCATCGCAACTATGATTTTAATTTTTACCACATGGTGCGACTTTGGAAAACCGCGGAAGAAATATTATAATACCTTTAGCACCTACTCAAACCAAATATTGGTAACCAACTTTGAGGGCAATGAACTTTTTCTTTAATATAATATCCTTAACCGTTGTCTTCTAACCAAGAAATGGGTATCTTTCAGGACCCATTGCCCATCACGATCAAAAAGCACCCATCCATGTGCAATATAAGACCGCCCCACCTCCAAATCAATACATGGTGGGAATGATTCATTCCTATAGTCATGTTCTCACAAGGAAGTAGTATAAAGTCTAAACATTTGATGAGTCCTATTAACTTTCTTTGGTTCTTCGGTCTACTCCTCTTTCTAAAGGGTTATATTTGATCATATGGTTTCAAAACCAAAACAAAATTGATTTCAATATTCAACAACAATTTAAAAAGTACTTTAGCAAAAGTTTTTCCTCTTAATCTTTTAAAATTCTTTTTAAAATTTTGAGTGAACAAATTGTCCGTTGGGACTTAAACCTTAGTGACCTTACATATGTCGTAGGGTTCTTTACAATAAATTATACCACAATCTTATTTTATGAGAATGATATTCCCTCTACACTCATAGACAGATATCTCCTTCTCTACCTCATTCATGGGTTATAATGGTAAACTTTTTATCAAACCTATACTCTACATCTAGGTTACATTGGTAAACTTTTTATCAAACCCATCCTTGTTGACAATGGTTGAGCCCTTAAAATCTATAATACAAAATTGATAAGTAATTATAGCATAATTAAACATGAATTGGATGAATTAGACCTCATCATCAATGTCTTTCACAATGAAGAATGTAATGTGAGTGGCATTATGGTCTTACCTCTAAAAAGTTGACCCTTGAATCATAAACAATCTCTTTCATGTCATGCCATGTGATCTGTCTTGTAATATTGTCCTTGGTAGACCTTATATCCATGTGATGCAGGTTGTTCCATCCATCTATCACCAATGCCTTATTTATTGGGGATTAGGATTTATCCCTAATTAAATGAATCTCTACCAAATTTTCCCTTATTTGATAGTGAGGATGAACTTAAATTCTCTCCTTCAGAATCCAACAATGGCACCTTCTCTATAAATAGATTAGATTAGAATAAAGAAGACAATAAGGACCCTTGGATTTTTTAAGGTCCCAACTTCTTCTTAATTTGCAAGTGTAAACACTCTTACTATAAAACATCCCAGTCTTATCATTTATAGTAGTAATTGTGAGATAAATGTCCATTTCCATATTCCCCCAAAGGAGGATCCTCTTGACCATCCTATTTAGAACCCTCTAAGTGGGATCCATTTCCCTACTATATATTGTCATCATCTGAGATCAACTAGATAATCTAAAATTATTTCTTGACCAAAAAGATAGTGAGATAAACAACCCTCCACAAGATGGTTTCCTGACCATTTAATTCAAGATAACTCCAGCAAAAAATCTAATTTACTAGTCATTAATACTAATGCTTCATTACCTCATAACCAAGACTAATCAATTTTAGACCAAACTAATCTTGAAAGTGTGGGGTACTACCTTTCCCCCCTCAACTCCAGTATGAATCACACGTTCTCATGGAAGAAACCATTGATATTAATATTGAAACCTATGACAACCCTACGATTATGAAATTAGAAAAAATCTTGACACTAGAAATATACACAATTGCTCGATGAATTTGATAGAGATATTACATTATTTGGTTCCCTTTTTAATATTAGTTTTGTAGATGATTTAAATCAGATAAAGTGCAAGGTGTTAAGAGAGAATGAAGAGTCATATGATATGTGGTAAGATGAGAGCTTTTTCTTTATGAGAGGAATATAAAAGGTTGCATTTCATGGATGCCCCAGGACAACAACAGTGTACTAAATAGTCAGGTAAATCTCCATGCAATGTAATTAATGTAATCTTTGTATATTGTGTTATGTAAATTGTTATTCTTGAGATTCATTATTAATTTCATTAGTGATATATATTTCATTTGTATTTGATCCTAGTTAAAGCTTTCTATAAATTAAACTATTCAAAAAGCTAACATAGTGAGGTCGTGTTTTGGAAAAATCATTGCTCATCCTACAACATGCAGTTTGTTTGTATAGTTTTGGAAAAACCATTGCCATCTGACAACATGTCCATTTGAAGTGTTGAACACAAAGGAGATTTCTGTGATATCAGAGTGGCACAGAAAAAAGTTGATAGGACTAGACGTCTCTTACATGGATATAAATTCTAACAGGACATAGGTGATGATCTGCAGATTGGAGTGGCTAAGGAGTAGCCAAAGTTTCAATCTAACTATATTTGATGCGGCCTCGTTGTGCTCGAATCTACTTGTGCTCTCAAATTTGGCATGACTACGGTCTGTTCATAGAATTTGGATCGATATCCCTCGAAATCGTTACACAGACCACTAGACTACCTGGCCACGCATTCATGATCTTGTGCAGGAATATCCTCCGTGATCTCCTCTTGATTTGGAGAGGCGAAGAGAAGCATGGAAACGTAGAAGGCACATTTTTGAAGGGTATTCGATTTCATTTTTGAGGCACACAAAAATTAGAAGGTGATGGTGGTGCATAAAAGGAAGAAGTTGGTGGTGCATAAAAGGATGAAGTTCCTTAACTATTGGTGGAGTTTCTACGATGTAATATGAATAGTTTCATCTCAATCTACAATATTTGTAGTAGTGAACCTTGAAATATTTAAGCCTCGCATCTACATAGAACCCAGTTGAGGAGGTTATGTAAAGATATTCAAGTCGAAGGGCATCTAAAAGGAGAGCTGGACCCCATAGGACCAATCAATAGATTTTTGACTGTAAAGAGGAGCCTTACATTAGGCACATAATCCTCGAGCTCCACTATGAGTGCTGACAAAAATTGCAGAGAAACATTACATTTCATGTGGGAGGAGACATTACCCCTAGAAGAAACGGTCACCTGTTGTATAGTAATGGTCAGAAATCAAATTGGTTTTTTTGGACAGGTATGGAATTGGTCCGCATGGAGGTGAGGCCTGGTTGAACTTTCACTGGGCACGTTGTTGGAAAGTTGGCTGAGATATGATGGGCCAGAATACACATACTTGTACGCCCACCTGTTCTATGTACGCTTTCTGATCAGAATCCCACCTGAGAGGGTCGCCTAATTTTGATAGTGAAGCCCTCGACATAAGTGTTAGCCTCCACACCTGTGTGGCTAGGAAAGCCATAACATCTCAGGAATGCATGTTGTGATCCCAGGATGTCACACTGCCAATGCAGATGAGATTTCTGATAGAGATTATTCTTCCGCAAAAGATTAGATGAATTCTTGCACGGTTCTAAATTTTTTTTTTTTTTTTTTTGACTTCAAGTAATATATTTTTAGATATAAGCTTTTATTTACTTTGGAGTAATAAGGTGTTTTATTAAAAATGTGATTTAAATGGATAAATAAGGTTAAGTTAATTTTTTTAACGTTCTAAGTTTTTTTTTTTTTTTTTAATTTTGATGTCAAGTAATTTATTTTTGGATATAAGATTTTATTTATTTTGGAGTAATAAAGTGTTTTATTAAAAATGTGATTTAAGTGGAGAGGCAAGGTTAAAGCTAATTTTTTAAAGTGGCGTTAAAAGGTATTTTAAAGATTTTTGAGTAAAGTAATTTATTTAATGTTTTTAAAGTTTTTTAAGAAAAATTGGAAAACTTTAAAATTTATTTATTTTTTAAATTTGACGAGGGAGTTAACTTCAATGACCCTTTAATTTTCATATCTCTCAAGCTTAAATAAGTTGACAAGACTCATTATTAATGATAGTTTTCCAATGATGTAAATAATGTTGTTTGGTTTAGATTAAATGATGGTGTATACTCAATCAAGTTAAGTTGGGATATGAGGATTAAAAGCAATCAAAATTTCTTGCTTTTAAATATTTTTTTTTTAGGGAAAATGTTTGGTCATTAAAGGCTCTGTGTAATGCTTTAACAATCATGTGGTGAGAAGTTCAAAGTAATATAATAATATTTTTATAAGAGAGTCTACAAAGAAGATGATATCATGGACCTTTAATATGGAAGAGGGATTTAGAAAAATCAAACCATTTACTTCTTCATTTCCCTTCTTTTTTCACACTATTTGGGGTTACTTTTTCAAAAGATATAAGAATATATTAAGTAGTTTCACTAGCATTGAAGGACTTGAAGAAATGTTCGATTACTTCAATGCTAAATTATTCATGGAATATTTGACCTACTATTAGTTGTTGAAATTTATGGCCTAAAGGAAAAAATATTTTTTAAAAATAAATATTGAAATTATGTTCAAGTTTAGAATCATATTAATGCCTTGAAGAATGTTCATAGATATGGTGCTCATCATGGATGTCTCAAAATTAAAAAATGGAGGTGTAAGTCACTTGCTTATAGGATTTGAACATAAATGAATTGTCATCAATAATAATAACATTAATACAAAGAATTTACTTCAATCTAAGGTAAATTTAAAATACCTAGCAATTAGGTTTATCAAGATTAGTTTTAATGCAATTCTAATGGAGATTTGAGAAAATCTAGTGGAGGTTGTGTTTTTCAAAATAACGAAGGTAAAATTATTCCCACTCAGAATTATATGGAACTTCAACTATAACTATGAAGAGGGTAGGGAACTTCTTAAAGGGATTAAAATTAAAATTAAGAAACCTGAAATAATTTTTTAATTTAGGGGAATTAAAAAATTAACATTATGTTATCATCAAAATACATGTGAAGATTTGGTAAAATTAATATTATTATTGATGTTCATTATTGAAAGTAATCTCTTAAAAATGTGATCATATCTACACAAAAGAAAATATAATGTCAATGGATACTTTAGCTAGACATGGTGATTATCTTTGTCTTGGAGAAATTTAAATTTTAGAAGGCTATATTAGAGGAGTCAGATTTTATCTCGTAATGAATATAATGTCAAAGGATTGGGTCGCAAAAATATAGTAATTTAAAGAAGATGAATAATATACTAGGTAAAAAAGGAAATAAGGAATATCTACTCTCCTTGGACCATTAATTTAGGTTCCACGATGAAAGCACGAGATTCCGGGCAAAGGAAACACCAAGTGCGATTGCATTCAAAATTAAGTACGCTTAAGTCCTAGAAATGTAAATTGCACGAAACGGAAAAGAAACACATTGGAAGAGACACAATCAAATAGAGAAAACACAGCCCTTTCATTAATATCCCTTGATCTCCGTTACAATGATGTCTCCTCCCTTTTCAGGGGCTAGGAGCGCAAATAGAGTTTGATTACAATCACTGAATGATTCCTCTTTCCACGTGCCCACGATTGCAATGGGCGGGCCAAGATGATGCCGTCGCTGATGTCGATGAGTTCTTCGCCTCTACTGCTTCTACTACGAACAAAGAAATGACCAAGACGTCAGTAGCACCTGCTGCAAATGAAAAGCATTTGCTCCCTAAAACTAACGAAATATGCATAAATATTTGCCTAAAACAGTGAATACAGTGAATCCAAATTGCTTCAAAACTTGATAGAAGGTAAGAAAAGTTACCAGAAGGCCACTGCCACTGAGGCAGCTGGCCAATCCACCTTCAACTAGAATTCGTCCCTGGGCAGGACGAATCTCGACTGTAATTCGTCCCTGGGTGGGACGAATTCTTCTGAGTTGAAGAAACCGACCTGCTGCTGCTCCAATGTCGGATCTCGAGACCTAAAAAATGCTTGAAAATAGTGGGGTTATGTAATTGGGGCCATTTTGGGACGACCCAGATGGTCGGATTTTCCCAATTTGGCCTCCACCCTCGAGAATTTGACCTTGACACCTGCAAGTTAGCGAAACGACAAAGCAATACAAAACATCCTAGAATCTGACCAAAAGTTACAAAATTGCAGCTATGGACTAATCAGACCTAGTAACATAGAATGCAATCTAAAAAATAATCTAAAATGCTCAAAAACTAAAAATAGGACTTGGGAGGTGCGGGGGTGCCCAAGTGGGCCTCCCACCGTTGGCCCTCGATTTTGGAGCCAATCCACCAAGGATGGGCCCAAAATATTTTAGGATTGGGGGGTCGGCGAATTGGTAGGTTTAGGTGTCCATGCATTGGATTTGGGTAAGGTTCGAGCTTCCAAAGGCCACCCAACAACCTCCCTTGCAAAAGAGATTGGTGGATGTGGGAAGGTGAACCAAGAGGGATGCAAGTGGGTCTTCAATTCGGCAGCACTTCGTTGCTTGAAAACTCCTTCAACCTGTCTTTTTTGGGTGAGAAAAGTCCCACCTTTTATAGACCCATGGGGTCTCTTTTGGGAGGGAAGCACAAATGCCATGTGTTGGTCATAGGCGCCATGTGGCAATCTTGTCTTCCCATGAGGGAGGGGAGTCCTCCATTGACTTGAGCTTTGATAAATGCCTTTTGTGATAGTCTTCTAACGGCCCCTCTGTCCACCTACACACGCGTGCAAGGCAGGAGTCCTTAACTGACTGTTCTAGGCTGCCACTTGGCACCCTTTGCATTTTTGCCTGTTAAGATTATAATTCGTCCCACCTAGGGACGAATTCAGAATTTGTCCTGGGGTGGGACGTATTCTATTTTGAATTCATCCCTGGGTGAGACGAATACTAGGCAAAGTTTCCAAGTGTGCCAAATTGCTTCTTGACCTTACAAAATTGCTATGAAAGTGGTTAAGACCACTGTTTAACCTCTGAGGGCTGCCTTGGGGGCTGTGTTTGTCAAAGCGGTCAGTGTTTGCAGTCACATAATCAGATTGGTGCTGTTTTGGTGTCTACACACAAAATTTTGAGATATTTGTCATTTAGCCATATTGGTCAAGATCAACATTATATGATATAATAATGTATAAATTCTATGAGTTAGATATGTAATTAATATTGTTGGGGTTAGATATTTGGTATAAATATACCTAACTAATTAATGCATTATATTAGTGTTACCTTATTTGATCATAGTGCTTGACACTCAAGGAAAATCATCTATTTGTGTTTATTGTTCTTTCTTTTCAATCTATTTACTTCTTGTTTAAGAATTGACTTAATGTATTGCTTATGATCATTTTTGGAAAGTATTATGAAATATGATGTTGAAACTAACAACTTACTATAATTATGAAACAAATAAAAATAAATCTTAGCTATAAAAATTTTCTTTTAAAGAAACCTTTTGTGACAACTATTTATTAGTTATAGTCATGGAAAATGAAGGGATGAAATGACTAAATGAAATTATTGACCACCATTATATTTTTCTAGTTTCTTGAATATCTTCAAATAATTTATTTACATAATCTAAACCCCAATCATCCCTATATTCTATTTTGTGGACACTTAATTATAGAAGAAAATATTTTACAATAGGTTTCTTAGAATCTCCGATTTGAAATTTTGACCACTATACACATAAAATAATAACTAAATATTATATCATTATAACTAATACCTTAGAATTACAAATTGACAAATACCTTATAGCATCTTATTTATTCTTTCAATACTTTCATAGGTTTTTGTAGTCAACTATTGCTTTTTGTAGGTTGTTGTTGTGAATTTTTCTTTTATGCCATAAATAATTAATAAAATGGCTAGTACATATAAACTTAGTTATCAATTTCGAGTTCGTGTTCGAATTTGATACTTTTCAAGTTCGAAAGAAATTCGACATATTTAAAAATTTGACATAAAATTTGATATATATATAATTTAAAAATCAAATATACAATAAATAAATAAATATATATATATATATATATATATATATATATATATATATATATATATATATATATATATATATATATATATATATATATATATATATATATATTTTTATATAACTTTATGTAAATATAATAATCTTTTAAGATTCTTAAAGGTTAAATCAATAATTTTTTTGAAATATAAGTTATAAGTTTTCTATCAATTATAATAAATAATCATAAATAATAAACATTTATTAGATCATGCACACTTAAAATATCTTATATTATTCAATTTTAAAAAGTAGAAAAGTTTAATTTTAGGTTTCATTAGAAGCTAGGGTTAAAGAGCAATGTTTTTTTCTTTTATTTTAGGGTTAAGAGCAATGTTTTTTTAAAGAGCAATATTTTTTTTCTTTTATTTTAGCCTTAAGGAGCAATGTTTTTTCTTGCAAATTATTTAAGACAAGGATAATAACTTGCAAATTATTTAAGACAAGGATAATTTTAAATAGCAAGATCAAAAATATAAAAAATATAAAAAAATAAAAGAAAACAACATCCAAATAGATTGAAAATGGTTGCTTCAGATATTGAAATTTTAAGCCTTCCAAATTACAGGTTGCAAGAGGGAGATTGCATTTTTTTAAGCTAAAATTTGATTTTAAGGTTTCTAATGCTTTTTTTTCATCCAATTTTTTTTTGGTCAAATTTATCAAATTTATTTGGCAGGTTTTTAAATTCGATGATTTTCTAATTTCATATAAAAATTTTGAAGAATTTGATAACTAAGGATACAACAACATAAATTTATTTAAAAATAAATAAAAATTAAAGTGTTTCCAAGGAATCCCGGTCTACACCTAATTTATTCTTGTCTAACAAATTCTTTGGTTTTCATACATTATTATCTCAAATGTCATATCCTCTGTATTGTTTTAAGATAAAATTTGATTTTAAGGTTTTTAATGCTTGTTGTTCACCCAATTTTTTTTTGGCCAAATTTAAGGTTTGTTCTTGGAGAAGTTTTTAAATTCGACGATTTTCGAATTTCATATAAAAAATTAGATGAAACTAAGCATATAAATATTATATAGTATCAATATACATTAAAAATCAACTAAATTTTTAAATAAGTTACTTAATACCTATAAAACCCACTTTACTGCATGGTTTACTAATAAGTCTAAATATAAAAAAGAAAAAAAATAGTTTACTAGTAAGTCTAAAGATAAAAAAAAAAACATTTATACAATATGAGTACAAAAATAATTCTAGTTACATATACACAAGGAAACATAGGTATAAAAGTATACATCTAATGGAATCATCATTTCCCCTTCTAAAGGTATTGTATACCATGTTAGTTTGTTCCTCCTCTTGATCTCTATTCTCAAATAACATTTTAGTCCTGATTCTATTATATAGAATACATTTAGATCTTACACGTCTTGAATATCAAGAAGAGATGGATCTATTAGTATTATTTTAGTCTTGAAGGATGCTGGAATTGAAAAAATAATGGTATCATCCTAGATGTCCATCAAGAGTGAGTATCGTGTAATGGTAAATATTTCTACAAAGAAGGAAATGAGTAGGCCAATCATGGGTTAATATTTGTTTTGGTATAGGCAATTAAGCATGCAAAATTTTGTATCTTAGTTAAAATGATATCAAATAATTTAATAGAGGTAAATTAGTAATTTGAAAGAGATGCAAAATATTTTCAATAGAAAGGCAAGTAAGTATAGTCTAGTTGACCTAATAGCAAGTGTAGCATGTTGATATAATTATCCCAGAGTAGAAGTCATATGCGCATGTGTATTAAATATAACAATATTATATACAACATTAAATAATAAAAATACGTACTAATACAATTACTATGGTAGGTAAAATAACCATTATCTATACTTAGAACTAATTTTTATATGTTAGATGATGGTCAACTACAGTGTGTAAAATAAAATATTAAACAAATATTTCTATATTAAAAAATATATTATTTTATTTTTTAAAAATAAATATAATAAAAATTTTGCATTAACTATATATATATATATATATTTATTTATTTATTTATTAAATTAGGTGTTTCTTGTGTTAGAAGAACTTAAAAACATTAGAACATTTACTTCTTCATTGTTCCTTTGCTTATCATTGTTGGCGTTACTATTTAAAAATATGATAATATATTAAGTACATCCATCTACATTAAAAGATCCAATGAAATGTTAGATTCATTATTTCAAATCTAAAGTATTATTTATTTTATGGATTATTAGTCCTACTATTAGTAGTTGGAATTCATTGTTCCTTTGCTTATGGTTGTTGGGGTTACTTTTAAAAATTATGAGAATATGTTAAGTACATCCATCTACATTAAAAGAGTCAATAAAATGTTAGATTCATTATTTCAAATCTAAAGTATTATGTATTTTATGGATGATTAGTCTTATTATTAGTAGTTGGAATTTATGGCTTAACACGAGTAATTGAATTTTTAAAATAAATCTCAAAATTATGCTCAAGTTTAAATTTATATTATTGATTCAATTGCATAATTTTTACAAACATGGTGTTCATAAAGAAAAATATCATGTGTAGAAAAAGAGGTATTAGTCTCTTGGATATATTATTTGAATATACATAGAGGAAACACATGCAACAATGATATGAACACAAAGGATTTGCTTTCATCCATGGTAAAATAGAAACATCTAGAATTTAGATTTGTCAAACTTAATTTGATAGTGCTTAAAAGGAAATCGAGATAAAGTGAGTGGAGGAAGTTTTTTTAAAGATGAAGGAAAATTTTTCCTCACTCAAAATCATATAAAATTTCAAGTAACAATTATATGAAAACATGTTTCAATTAAATAGACTCATAAATGATCATTAAAGCTATAAATAAATATTTCAAATAAAAACTATATAAAAGCTAGGATACTTCTTAGAAGGATCAAAATTACAATTGAAAAAATGATTGACATATGTTTTAGTTGAACAAATTCAATGCTATAAATAAGAATGGGTGTAAGGATTGGATAAAAAATAGCATTATTGTTAATGTTCATCAACTATCATTGAAAGTAATCTCTAGGAAATGTGAGTATATTTATAACTAAAAAAATTGAGCGGTACGGTTGATTTTCTTCTAAATAAAATTCAAAGTTTATAAGACAAATAACTAAATAATATTTATCTCTTAATAAAAATGATTCCAAATAAAAGGTCTTTAAGGATACCATAATAGTATGTCTTTGAATTTTACTATAGAAAAACCAAACTTAAACTACCAAATACTTGCTGGTGGGCCCATCCCTAGATTTAATTGATAGGTTAGATGTCGGCGTCTATTGTTTTCGAGATTATCTCAATAAAATATTAAAAGGCGGCGAGTGGATGTACTTCTAAATATATGCCAGTTTAGTATTCCGTTTAGATTATAGAGTCAAAGTTACTTTATAGGTGGCAGACCAAAACAGTTGGTCAACCCATTGAATCACTAAGCGTAACACACGAGGCATATTACAGAGTGCGGGTACCTCATCGCATCTTTGCTTTGACGACAATCACTTTTCCTTCAAGCCGAAGTAATCTGCTGGACCGCTATATTTAAGAAATCAATCTTTGACTCGTCTCTTCCTTAACATGATCTGCATTGCAATTATGATTATAATTTCTGCCACATCCTCAACATGATCTGCATTGCAATTATGATTATAATTTCTGCCACATGGTACGACTTTGGAAAACCGAGGAAGAAATATTCTATTACCGTTAGTATCCTACTCAAACCAAAAATTGGTAATCAACTTCGAGGGCAATGGATTTTTTCCTTAATTAACATTTGTAATATCCTTAACAGTTGTCTTCTAAACAAGAAATCGGTATCTTTCAGGACCCATCCATGTGCACTATAAGACCGTCCCACCTCCAAATCAATACATGGTGGGAATGATTCATTCATATAGTCGTGTTGTCACAATGAAGTAGTATAAATTGTAAACATTTGATTAGTCCTATTAACTTTCTTTGGTTCTTCGGTTTAAAGTACTCCTCTTTCTAAAGGGCCTCATTTGATCATATGATCCCAAAACCAAGATAAAATTGATTTCAATCTTCAATTAAAACACTCTAGCAAAAGTATTTTTTTTTAATCTCCTGATTTCAATTTTCAATAAAAATATTTTAGCAAACGTATTTCTTCTTAATTTCTTAAAATATTTTTTAACTCGTCGTGACATTCTTTTTAAATTTTTGAGTAAATAAATTATTCGTTGGGACTTAAACCTAGTGACCTTACACATGTCATAGGATCCTTTACAATAAATCATACCACAATTTCATTTTATGAAAATGATATCCCCTCTACGCCTATAGAAAAAGATCCCCCTCTCTACATCATGGGTCATATTGGTAAACTTTTCATTAAACCCATACTCTGTATTCTAGGTCACATTGGTAAAATTTTTATCAAACCCATCCTTGTTGACAATGATTGAGCCCTTAACATCTATAATGCAAAATTTATAAGTAATTCTAGCCTAACTAAACATGACTTGGATGATTTAAACCTCATCATCAACGCCTTTGACAATTAAGGATGTAATGTGAGTGGTATTATGGTCTTACATCTTAAAGTTGGCCCTTGAATCTTAAACAACCTTTTTCATGTTATGCCATGTGACCTATCTTGTAATATTGTCCTTGGTAAACCTTAGATCCATGTGATGCAGGTTGTTCCATCAATCCATCACCAATGCCTTATGTATAAATATCAAGGCAATACCTACAATATTCCTATTGACCCTAAACAATTTGCCTACTATCAAATAGTAGAAATAAAAAATCCAAAAGTCCATATTTTCCCTTCCCTTGATTCTACATCTTCTCAACCATCCATCCATGATGCATTAAGGCCACTCTCTCTTAACACACAAATTGAGTAGCCTAAGGATCAAGTTAATAACTCAAACCCTAATGTAGATAGTAATAATCAAGATCAACCTATATTCCAAGTTAATAATCAACTTGAAACTTATAACATTAATGAATTCAATCAAGAAAACAACTTTATATCCTTGCATCTAGCCATACTTCTTCTTCTCCTCAAACATTAAGACTACCAATTAGAAAGAAAAAATGTTGTAGATAAGTTATTATTCATTTATCTATATCAATATTACTAATTAGGAACACGTCCAAGATAGTAATCCCCATCCAAGTGGAGAGATAATACACTTCATGTTATCTCTCGTACCTATATCCCATACCCAAATAGATCCTATGTAATATGGGACACCAAAAAAATGGATTAGGTCACCATGAGCAAGGCATAAAGGAAGCTTTAGAAGTTGAACCCTGGTCAAGATATTGGGGATTAGGATTTATTCCTAATTAAAATGAATATGTACCAAATTTTCCCTTATTTGCTAGTGAGGATGAACTTAATTTCTCCCCTTCATAATCCAACAATCAAGGTTATGCAGAGTGGTGAATATTAGGATTTTTGAAATTGAAAATTGGCGAATATGAGGACCCTCGACATCGATCCATTCACCTAAAATTTTCAAGACCAATTTTTTCTTAGGGTCAATTCACCACAATATATATCCAAAAATAGGTATATTTGTACTTTTTGGAAAGGTCTTTTCAATCATGATCTAATGGTGGTGTGTTTAGGAAGTTATAATATGATTTAATAGGTAAAAACTAGCCCCAAATATGACCTTACATTTTTGGGTTTCAAATACCCCAAATTTTGGTGTGAAGATGCTCGATTTGATTTGCTTAGAATTCTCCATGATTCACTTTGATTTTGATTATGATTCACCAATTTTTTACAAGTACATTTTGAGTCCAACCCCTTATGCATAACCCTCCCAACAATGAGACCTTCTCTATAAATATATTAGACTAGAATAAAGAATACAATAAGGACCCTTGGATTTTCTAGGGTCCCAACTTCTCAATTTGCAAGTGTAAACACTCTCACTATAAAACATCCCAATCTTATCAACGATAGTAGTAATTGTGAGACAAAGGACCATTTCCATATTCCCCCAAATGATGGTCCCCTTGACCATCCTATTTATAATCCTCTAAATGAGTGGGATCTTTTTCCCTACTAGATATTGTCACAATATCAAATCAATTAGATAATATAGAACCATTTCTTAACCAAAATGAGAGTGAGATAAACAACCCTCCACAAGATGGTTTCCTCACCAATTACTTCAAGATAACTCCAACAAAAAATCTAATTTACTGGTCATTAATGCTAATGCTTCATTATCCCATAACCAAGACCAATCAATTTTAGAACAAAATGATATTGAAAGTATGAAATACCACCTTTTCCCTTCCAAATCAAGTATGAATCACACATTCTCATGGAAGAAACCATTTATATTAATATTGAAACCTATGACAACCCTAATATTATAAAATTAGAAAAAATCTTGACACGAGCAATATACACAATTGATGGATGAATTTATTGGAGATATTACATTATTTGACCCCATTTTAATATTAGTTTTGTATATGATTTATATTTGTATAATATATGTGTCAATATCAAAGAAATTTCAAGGTGTTAAGAGAGAATGAAGAGTCACATGATATGTGTTAAGATGAGAGCTTTGTCTTTATGAGAGGAATATGAAAGGTTACATTTCATGGATGCCTCAGGAGAGAAATAGTCAGAGTATTAAAAATTCATGTAAAATGATATATTGGAGGTAAATATCCATGTAATATAATTAATCAATATCATTCATGTAATCTTTTAATATTGTTTTCATCTGAGTTAAACTCATAAGATAGTGTTATTCCAATTTTGAGATTCATTATTAATTTCATTAGTGATATATATTTGGTTTGTATTTGATCCTAGTTAAAGCTTTCTATAAATTAATCTATTCAAAATGCTAACAATGGTATCCGAGTGAGGTCATTTGCATAGTTACGGAAAAATCATCATCATCCAACAACATGCCCATTTGAAGTGTTGACATGGCCTCGTTGTGCTAGACTTATCTTACAATGAAAATTTGGTAGGACTAGACATATCTTACACAGATATAAATTCTAACATGACATAAGTGATGATCTACAAATTGGAGTGGATAAGGAGTAGCCAAAATTTTAATTTGACCATATTTGGTGTGGCCTCGTTGTGCTCAAATCTACTTGTGCACTCAAATTTGGCATGACTACGGTCTATTCATAGACTTTGGATGAATAGCCCTCAATGTTGTTACATAGACCACTAGACTACCTAGCCATGATTTCATGATCTTGTGCAAGAATATCCTTCGTGATCTTCTCTTGATTTGGAGAGGCAAAGAGAAGCATGGAAACGTAGAAGGCACATTTTTGAAGGATATTCAATTTCATTTTTGAGGCACACAAAAATTAGAAGGTGTTGGTGGTGCATAAAAGGATGAAGTTTCTTAACTATTGGTGGAGTTTCTACTATCTAATATGAATAGTTTCATCTCAATATATAATATTTGTAGTAGTGAACCTTGAAATATTTAAGCCTCACATCTACATAGAACCTAGTGGAGGAGGTCGTGTAAAGACGTTGAATTCGAAGGGTATCTAAAAGGAGAGTTGGACCCCATAGGATCAATCAATAGGATTTTTGTTGTGAATAGGAGCCTTATGTCAAACACATAATCCTCGAGCTCCACTATGAATGCTGAAAAAAAAATAGAGAGAAATTACATTTTGTGTGGGAGGAGACATTACCCCTAGAAGAAATGATCACCTATTGTATAGTAATGGTTAGAAATCAAATTGGTTTTCTTGGATAAATGTGGACTTGGTCCACATAGAGGTGATGACTAGTTTACTTTTCATTGGGTACGTTGTTGGAAAGTTGGATGAGATATGATTGGTCATTATACACACACTTGTATGCCCACATGTTCTATGTACGCTTTCTAATTGGAATCCCACAAGGGAGGATCACCTAATTTTGATAGTGAAGCCCTCGATATAAGTGTTAGCCTCCACACCTATGTGGCTAGGAAAGCCATACAATATCAAGAATGCATGTTGTGATCTCCCAATGTCACACTACCAATGGATATGGGGTTTTTGATAGAGATTATTTTTTTGCAATGATTAGATGAATTCTTGCACGATTCTAATTTTTTTTTTTAATTTTGACTTCAAGTAAAAATAAATGTTGAAATCATGTGCATGTTTAGAACCATATTATTGCCCTCTTGTAGAATATTTATAGATATGGTGTTCATCATGGGATGTCTCAACATTAAAAAAAAGTAGGTGTTAGCCACTTTCTTATAAGATTTGAACATAAATGAAGAGTCATCAATAATAAGAACATTAAAACAAAGGATTGGCTTCAATCTAAAGTAAAATTAAAATATCTAGTAATTAGGTTTATCAAGATTAATTTTAATGCAATTCTAATGGAGATTTGAGAAAATCTAGTGGAGGTGGTGTTTTCAAAATAATGAAGGTAAAATTATTCTCACTCGAAATATGTGGAACTTCAACTTATAACTATGAAGAGACTAGGGAAATTTTCATCTTCATGGTGGAACGTTGCATGTTGATGGGATCCAACACTGACCCTTCTCTAACATGGGCTATATCATTAGAACTTTGGAAGCTCCACAACTTTAACCATGTAGCAGCATTTAGGGTGGCTTTTTTCAAATTTTTGAACTTAGCAACCATATAGTTGCTTGCAGGAGAAGCAATATGCATGGCTTGAAAGCTTAGCAGGTTGGTGAAGTAATGAAAATGAGTGGTGGCTAGAGGGGCATCCATATTTAATTTTTTAGTGGGGGAACCTACGAGGATGGAGGAGGATGTTGGTGGGGTTTGTTGAGTTGATGGTGGTGATGGTGGAGGCTGATGACTTGATCAAGGAGAGGGGTTGTTGCGACCTTCAGAATTGGAAGGGGAATTATTATGGGAATGAGAAGAGAAAGGAGTATCAAGATTAATAGGATATGTACCTGAGTCCTTTGATGGATTGGTGTCGCTAGTCCCCTGTGACTTCTCATTGCAGGCTTTCGCTATCTACTTCAAGATCGATTCATAAACTCTCATTGTTATTTTTACCAAGGTTTTTTCCCTGATGGGGTTTTCTTTTGGAAGAGGCTCTTCAACTATCTTGACCATTTGTTTACATGTCTCCTAAAGCTAAGATATTTGCTCAAATATTTCCCCTATTTCTTCCTGGTCCCCTGCTCCTTCCTGGTCCCCTGATTCTTCATGTTCCTCTGATTATTCAAGTTCTTTTGATTCTTCATTTTCTTCTAATTCTTCAGAGGATGTTTCTTCTATTTTCCTTTTCTTTTTGTGTTCTCCTTTTCCAATTCTCCTTTTCACTTTTTTTTTATTCTGTTCTATTCTTGTGCTTGAGCTAAGCACCATCATTAGAATCTATATCTGATCTAGAAGGGGAAATGAAATTCTAATGTTTCCTCTTTGGGACCTATGTTTGTTTAGTAATGATTTGCTTTCCTTTATCTTTTTTAGTACTGCCTTCGATTTTTTTAATGGGGACACCATCTATTTCCAATAGGACTTTATCCACAAAATTCTTAGACCAACCATCAAGGTTCTCATCATACTTCACGAAGAATTGTTTGTAAATATTCATACCATACCTGGAAAAGGTCTATATGTGGGATCACATTTTCCACCAAGATAATATTTTTGCATGATCACAGTCTTCCCCCATTTCCTAGTGCTTTTGATTGTCTTATTACTTATCTTGTGGGTTGGATTCAATTCAGGGCACCAATCTGATAGGTGCATATATAAATCATGCCATGGGGGTTGTGACTACATTTTTGTCATTATTCTTGTCCTACTTATCGATTTGCCTCTTATATAAGTGGAATTTATTAAAGGGAAATTTATTGAGGGTGGCCTACCTCTAGGGAAATTTTTGGGTCATATTTCTATAGTTGTGGAAGCTCTATCAACTTTAGATTTCTTAGAACTCGAGCAATTTTTTGGTTGTCCCCTTTTTTCAACACTGTGAGTCCCTCGTATTAAAAATCCATGCGACAAGTACCTGTAAAATGATCACCTATGCCAAATTTGTTGTTAATGAACTATGTTTACCTTACGTACTCCAGAGTGAATAATCACTTAGTAACATAATAAGGCAACAAGAAGGGCTTCTATGTGAAGCTATAGTGCCTAATGACTACTCCTTGTGTTAGAATAAACTAGTTCCCTTCCTCTGCATGGGGGTGCCTCAAGGTATCTTGCATCTACTAAGGAATTCTTAGCAGGGTCCCATACATGATAGTATGAACCCACATTCGAAAAGAGCGACGTCCATTCACATACGGGAAATATATATATATATATATATATATATATATATATATATATATATATATATATATATATATATATATATATATATATATATATATATATATATATTTGTTTGTCTATGTGGTAGGGATAAATTTCAAGATTTTTTCCTGAAGATAGAAGCAAATCCATGCCAGGTAGGAGGAGGACCTGAAGGTATTTGGGATACCTTTATATAGTTTGAAAAGCCCTACATGAATTTGTTGGACCAGGTATTTTGACCAATCGAAGAAGATTGGCACTCTGCTTGGGTCTACATGTGATGCGCCATAGAACTTGGGATTGGATATGCATTGTGCTATTGCTATTTGCCACCCGTAGACCTGTGCATATGTTTCCAATCCTGCCACCATTTCCAGCATGAAAAAGAGTTCATTATTTTTGAATTTGTCCAAGGGAATTGGGTATTTTGGCATGGCTCCCTCAAGAATAGATTCTGATAGATGTTCTTGCAAGAACATCCAGATATTTTGGGTATTAATGTAATATTTTGCATAATTAGTAGGGTCTAGCTGAATTTGAGGAACCGCAAGGCTCCTACCATGGGCAAAGATGGCCCTAATCAACCCGAAGTGGAGCGTGAATATTACTTCATTCTTGGAGTTCCTCACTATTTTATTTTTTACATCATAGAATTTGGCCATAGCCCTAATTAACTCAGGGTAGAGATGGACCTAAGGGTCGATGTACTAGTAGAGTAGAGAGTGGTAAGGGAACATGCTTGGGCTTGATAGGGAGATGCTTGTGGTCATCCTGGCTGCTATATCCTTTCAAATTTGCCTTGGGTATTTCCATGTCAGCTTCATATCCATGATGTGGTTGTCAAGATCTATGAAATTGTTCCATTTTGTGGATGGCATTCGTTTCCCCTTTGAAGAAAAATCTAGAGGTGTGGCCGTCATGGTTGTATTCTATGGTTTTATGGTAGAACCAGTTTGAACGTGCTTAATAGTGTGCTATAGAGCTTTATGAACGAGTAGAGAACGTAGTGAGTAGAGAAGGAAAAAGTATAGAAGATGAAAAGGGTTATGGACAAAAGAATAACGATATAAATGGTTGTGCATGCGCATGCCAAGATGCCATGCATTAACTATCCAAGTAATGTGGAATAACTATGGTTGGTGGCACATGTCCTTATGCTAAATTTAAATGTTATCAGGTGCTTCGGTTCCTGTCCCTCATTAAGAAACCAACTACCTTGTATTATTGTTGGGCCAATTATATTGCTTCACTGCTATCTTGGGCCAATAAAATGGCATCACATCTACTATTGGCTAATCAATGAGTACGACAATACCTTTAAAAGCAAGATCCTTTTTAAAATGTTGAGAAAACTACTCCTCCTGCTAAAAGTTCATGGTTGTTAGAGGTAGCCTTTGAACGCTGAAAAAGCACAAAACTATGACAATTTACATGGGAGGGTCCTTTGAGTACCAAAAAGTCATGCCATCGCAAAATTTTTCTTTGGAGCGGCCATCGACTACGACAAATTCATAACATTGCAAAAATTTACCTAGAAAGGGCCTTTGAGTGCCGAAAAGTCACATTATCATGAAATTTTTCCTGGGAGTAGCCATATTTTGCCAAAAACACATAAAATCATGACAATTTACCTGGAAGGGGCCTTTGAGTGCCAAAAAATCATGCCATCATGACATTTTTCCTTAGAGCAGCCTTCAGCTGCCAAAAAGTTGTGAAATCACAACAATTTACCTGGAAGGGGCCTTTGAGTGCTGAAAAGTTGCGCCATCGCGACATTTTTCTTGGAGCGACCATCGATTATCAAAAAGTCATGCCATCATGATAATTTACCTAGAAGGGGCCTTTGAGTGCCGAAAAGTTGTGCCGAAAAGTTGTGCCATCATGACATTTTTCCTTGGAGCGGCCATTAGTTGCCAAAAAGTCATGAAATCATGATAATTTATCTTGAAGCATCCATCAGCTACCAAAAAGTCATGAAATCATGACAATTTACATGGAAGGGACCTTTGAGTGCCTAAAAGTCATGCCATCACTATATTTTTCCTTTGAGCAGCCATCGACTGCCAAAAAGTTGTGACATCATGACAATTTACCTAGAAGGGGCCTTTGAGTGTCAAAAAATCATGCCATCACGAAATTTTTCCTTGGAGCAGACATCAACTACCAAAAAGTTGTGAAATCATAATAATTTACCTTGGAGAGGCCATCAGCTGCCAAAAAGTCATGAAATCATGATAATTTACTAGGAAGGGGCCTTTGAGTGCCGAAAAGTCACGAAAATGTGATAATTTACTGGTGGAGAATAGTTCTTATATAATATAGAAAAACCAGAGAAACAAGAGAGAAACCCAAAGAACAAGAGCCCAAGATTTTGTATTCAATACTTTGGAAGAATTTTACAAGAATATACAGCCAAACGGCCATTTCCCAACCCCCTCTCATTACAATCCATGGGTTTTTATTGAGGACACGATCCTCTATGCTTTCCCACTTCCCACGATCTATAATTGCCACTTGGAACAATTCTGGAAAGTTGCATTGATCAGACTCTTGGTGAGGTGCGTGACTGGTTTCCATATCCAACAAAATCTACTTCTCAATCTCCTGCTTGCTATTAGATGCTTTAAATGCATCTTCCAGATATCCTGCATGAGTGGCCAACATGCTCGTTGAAATTCTCCTTTGGAACTGCTGCTTCACTGCCTCTAACTTGCCACGCATGAAGGGACATCTTTATGAAAGCTGGAAGTGCGTGTCTTTCTATTTGGTCATGATATCGCGACATGTCGCGATATCACGACCATTTTATTTTTGCACCTTCTCTCTCTGTTTTGGCTGCGATATCGCGACATGTCACAATATCATGCCATTTTTCCTATCGGCCTCTGTTCTCCCGTTTCGATCGTGAAATCGCGACATGTCGCTATTTCGGGACCATTGCTACCCCACGCCTTTGTTCCACTGCTTAGGCCACGATTTCGCGACATGTCACAAAATCGTGACATGTCACGATTTCGCGACCTTTGTTGCCCCGCACCTTGGTTCTACTTCTTAGGCCACGATTTCGTGACATGTAGTGAAATCACGACATGTCACGATTTCACAACCTTTGTTGCCCCGTGCCTCAGTTTCGCTGCTTAGGCCATGATTTCATGACCATTGTTGCCTCGCGCCTTAGTTCTGCTGCTTAGGCCGCAATTTCGTGACATGTCACAAAATCGTGACATGTCGCGATTTCACAACCTTTGTTGTCCCGTGCCTTGGTTCTGCTGCTTAGGCCGTGATTTCGTGACATGTCACGAAATCGTGACATGTCATGATTTCACGACTTTTGTTGCCTCGTGCCTTGGTTCCGTTGCTTAGGCCGCGATTTCGCGACATGTCACGAAATCGCGACATGTCGCGATTTCACGACATTTGCAGCACTTAGAAAAAATATATATATTTGCAACACTTAGAAATAAATAACACAAAAGTTTGGTTGATGCTCAATTGCTTTGCTGCCCTCGGATGCTCCTGCATCAGACACCCAGGGTGGATCGAGAAGTGATCCTCACTTCTGATCTTTGGGAGGAAGACCCAGGCGGTCAACCTCTGTTTTTGATAACCAAGTTGCATCTTCAATAGGTCTGCCCTTCCACTTGATTAAATACTCAGAATATTTTTTGTTCCTTGTGTTTTTGCCTTCACGAGTATCTAATATTTTCTCTATCTCTTCTTTGGTTGGGCTAGACGCTGGAATGCTCCACAATTCTGTGCTTGGTGCCTCTGTACTATCTCCTTCATGGTATTCTACTAAATCAGATATGTTAAAAATAGGTGAAATGTCAAGCCCACTTGGCAATTCCACTTCATATGCATTGCTTGAATCCCATTTTTCTAGTATTTTGCATGGCCAAGATTTCTTCATCTTCAACTTGTTGTAAGTTTTGGCTGGAAATATTTCTTTTCTGAGATGGACCATGACTTCATCTCCCACTTTGAACTCTTTGAACCATCACTTTTGGTCTGCTCTTGCTTTATACTGAGTATTCATTTTTGTAATTTGTTTCTTTACTTCTTCATGCAGGTTTCTCATTTGTTTTACGAATTCTTCAACCTCTGCACTGCACTTTTATCCTTTATCTAATTTTCTCAACTCAAAAACGTTTCTCGAAATGTTTCCATATATGATTTGGAATGGAGATTTGTTTGTGCTCTTATTGACAGAATTGTTGTATGCAAATTCTTCCTATGACAAAACTAAATCCCATCCCTTGGGTTTATTTGTTATCAAGCACCTTAGCAAATTACCTAGACTTCTATTTACCACCTTTGTCTATCCATCAGTTTGTGGGTGATATGCAGAACTGAACTTTAGATCTGTCTTCAGCTTCTTCCACAATGTTCTCCAAAAATACCCAATAAACTTTGTATCTCTGTCAGAAACTATGCTTCTTGGTAGATCGTGAAGTCGTACCACTTCCTTGAAAAATAACCCTACAATGTGAACTGCATCACTTGTCTTTTGGCAGGGAATAAAATGTGCCATTTTGGAGAATCGGTCAACCACCACAAATACAGAGTCATTTCCCCTCTGTGTTCTTGGCAATCCAAGAATAAAATCCATGCTTATGTCCTCCCACGGCCTCTCAGGTACAGGTAACGGCTGGTATAATCCTGTGTTTTGCCTTACGCCTTTTGTCATCTGGCATATTCTGCAACTTTGCACAAACTTTCTCACATCTTGCTGAAGTTGCGGCCAGTAGTAATTTTCATTCACCAGGGCAATGGTCTTATCCCGACAATAATGCCCAGCCAGTCCTCCACTATGCATTTCCTTGATTAAGTTCTCCCGCATGGAACTCCTTGGAATGCATAATTTACTTCTCTTGAATAGCATTCCATCTTGGATTAGGAAATCTAACCATTTTGTCCTGTCCATAGTAACAGGTGCCAAGCAAGCCGTCCAGGCTACTGCAAAATCAGGATCTTTAGGATAAAGACCCTTCAGTTCTTCGAATCCAACCACCTCCACTATCATTTTAGTCAGCAGATTCTACCTTCTACTCAAAGCATCTGCAACTCTATTTGATTTCCTGCTCCTATGCTTTAACACAAAGGTATAGCTTTGGAGAAACTCAACCCATTTCATGTGTCGTTGATTCAGTTTTGTCTGGCTGTTGATGTACTGCAATGCCTAATGATCAGTAAATAGAACAAACTCTTTTGGAAACAAGTAATGCCTCCACTTTTTCAGAGCCTGAACTATAGCATAAAATTCTTGGTCATAAACTAAATACTTTTTCTGAGCATCATTGAACTTTTCACTGAAATAAGCTATAGGTCTGCCTTCTTGGCTCAGTATAGCCCCTATTGCACTGCCATTGGCATCATAGTTGACCTAAAATACCTTGTTAAAGTCTGGAAGTGCCAAAATAGGCTATTCTGTGACCTTTTTCTTCAATGCATCAAAGCTCCTTTCAGCCCCTAAGGTCCACTTGAACTCTTTCTTATCCCCTCTCATTGTTTCTGTGAGGGGTGCACCAATGCTACTGAAGTTTCTTATAAACTTCCTGTAAAAGCTAGCTAGACCATGAAATGATCTTACCTCTGTTTTGATTCTTGGGGTAGGCCATTCGATGATAGCTCTCACCTTCTCTAGGTCCATTTTCAGACCTTCTATTGAGATTACAAATCCCAGGTATACTAACTCTTTCTTGACAAAATTACACTTTTTCAGATTTATTAATAACTGCTCCTCTCGCAGCTTTTCAAAAACCCTCCTAATGTGCATCAGGTGTTCCTCCAGGGTTCTGCTGAATATTAATATATCATCTAAATAAAAAATGAAAAACTTTCTCAGAAACTCCTTCAGTACCTCATTCATCAGTTGCATGAAGGTACTTGGTGCATTGGACAGCCCAAATGGCATGACCAACCACTCATACAAGCCCTCTCTTGTCTTGAAGGCTGTCTTCCACTCATCTCCTTCCCTGACACAGATCTGGTGGTAACCACTCTTGAGGTCAATTTTGGTGAAGTATTTGGCTCCAATCAAATAGTCCATTATATCATCCACCCTTGGTAGTGGAAATCTGTATTTTATTGTTATCTCGTTGATGGCTTTAGAGTCTATGCACATTCTCCACTCTCCATATTTCTTGGGTGCTAGTACTGTAGGTACTGCACACGGGCTAAGACTCTCCCTAATAAATCCCTTCTCCAGCAACTCCTGGACCTGCTTGTTTAGTTCTTTAGTTTCTACAGGTGTCATTCTATGTGCAGCCTTATTTGGCAAGCTTGACCCTGGCACCAAATCAATATGGTGACTGATTTTTCTTACTGGGGGTAAACCCTCAGGCACATTGTCAGATATGATATCTAGAAATTCTTTTAATAGCTCTTGGACTTTTGTTGGTGCATCTTTGCATTTTGTATCCCTGACTCTAGGAACTAATGCATAACACATATGCTCATGCTTCAAATCATCTAAAAATTTTATTTCGTCAACCAAGCAAATTCTTGCACTGCCACATACCTTTTCTTCCACCTCATTCAGGGGCTTCAACTTATGACGCATTCCATTCTTGGTCACGGAATAGGTGTTGGCTCGGCCATCATGAACCGCACACCTGTCAAACTGCCATGGCCTTCCCAGCAGCAAATGGCATGCATCCATGGGCAGAATGTCGCATAGAACCTCATCACGGTAATTTCCAATGTTGAATTTTACCAGGCATTGTTCATTGACCAAAACCTTATGGTCTTTCTGCAACCACGTGATCCGATATGGATGTGGGTGTTTCTTTCTCTCCAGCTGTAGCTTTGTAACCATTCCCTTTGAAACCATGTTATTTGTGCTACCGTTGTCAATGATGATGTTGCAAACCTTACCCGTGCATTTACACCTTGTGCGGAATAAGCTTTTCCTCTGATCTGCAGCTTCCTCTTCATTCAGCAGGACTCTCCTTGCAATCATTACTTCTCCTCTCTCAGCTTCTTCTGAATGCTCAGACCCAGCATCTTCATCAATGACTACTACTCTGGCATTTCCTTTCGACTTGCAATTATTTCTTTCTCGCTGCTATGGGCACTCATATTGGTGATTTCCCTCTTCACCACACTGGAAGCAAGTCCCTCAGAATCTTCCTCGTCCTTGACCTCGTCCATCTCGGCCTCTTCCCCCTTGGTAACCATTATTTTGATTACGAGAGCGGTCTGTATTTTCTCTCCTTTGTTCTTGATTGCTGCTACTTTCTTCATTTTTCTAAGATTCTTCATTTCTTCTTCCACTGTTCCTTCCATCGATCCTTCCGCCACAACCTATTCCTCTTTGCTTGTTTTCAAATCTCCTATTGAGCTTCTCTTCAAACTCTAAAACAAATTGGTAGGCGTCCTCTATGGTGGTCATCCGGACTAGACTTAGTTCCTCTTGAATGCTTTCTCATAACCCATTAATGTAACGGGCTACCTTCTCCTTGTTGGCCTCTGAGTGGCCTGTTCTAATCATTATTTTATGAAACTCTTCTGTGTATTCTTTCACAGACTTACTTGATTGCCTCAATCCTTGCATTTTCTTTAGCAGGTCTAACTCATAATCACCAGGGATGAACTGCCTCTTTAGCTTTTCTGTCATCCGTTCCCACTTAGTTATTCTCTCTTTCCCTCTTTTATTTCGCTCTAGATGCACTCCCTTCCACCAAATTCTAGCATGACCTTTCAGTTTGGTCTTTGTGAATATGACCCTATCAAGGTCCTCAACCTCTTCGTACTCAAAGTACTCCTCCAGATCGTTGATCCAGTCGATCAATTCCTCTGGCTCAAGGTTCCCAGAATATGTGGAAACCTCCATCTTCGACCTCTTCCCAATCTAGGATATGGCCTTGTATAGTCTGGCCTAAGTAGGATCTATTACTTCTTCTTCCTCAAGTTGGTCTTCTTCTTCATCATCTTCCTCTTCACTACCTTCATCTCTTCTTGGCTCCAATCTTCTGTGCATTTCTTCTTGTAAAGCTTGCATTTGTCGCTGCAAATCTTGAACATCTTCTACTGCTGCCATGCCTCTCCCACCAACAGGATTTCTCCTTGGAGGCATTCTGTTCACCCGATTTCAAGCCCTTCCATAGGTCCTGGTGTAACTGCCTCTCCTTCGGCGATCTGCTACACGCTCAGGAACTATTGGCTCTGATACCACTTGGTGGAGAACAGTTCTTACATAATACAAAAAAACCAAAGAAACAAGAAAGAAACCCAAAGAACAAGAGCCCAAGATTTTGTATTCAATACTTTGGAAGAATTTTATAAGAATATATAGCCAAACTGCCATTTGCCAACCCCCTCTCATTACAATCCATGGGTTTTTATTGAGGTCTCGATCCTCTGTGCTTTCCCACTTCCCACAATCTACAATTGCCACTTGGAACAATTCTAGAAAGTTGCATTGATCAGACTCTTGGTGAGGTGCGCGACTGGCTACCATATCCAATGGAATCTACTTCTCGATCTGTTGCTTGTTGTTATATGCTTTAAATACATCTTCCAGATATCCTGCGCGAGTGGCCAACATGCCCATTGAAATTCTCCTTTGGAACTGCTGCTTCACTGCCTCTAACTTGCCACGCACGAAGGGACGTCTTTATGAAAGCTGGAAGTGCGTGTCTTTCTGTTTGGTTACGATATCGCGACATGTCGTGATATCATGACCATTTTCTTTCTGCACCTTCTCTCTCCATTTTTGTCGTGATATCGCGACATGTCACGATATCATGCCATTTTTCCTATTAGCCTCTGTTCTCCTATTCTGGTCGTGAAATTGCGACATGTCGTGATTTTGCGACCATTGCTCCCCCGCGCCTTTGTTCCACTGCTTAGGCCGTGATTTCGTGACATGTCACGAAATTGCGACATGTCATGATTTTGTGACCTTTGTTGCCCCACGCCTTGGTTCCGCTGCTTAGGCCGCGATTTTGCGACATGTCACAAAATCACGACATGTCGCAATTTCGTGACCTTTGTTGCCCCGCGCCTTGGTTCCGCTGCTTAGGCCACGATTTCGTGACATGTCACAAAATTGTGACATGTCACAATTTCACGACCTTTGTTGCCTCGCACCTCGGTTCCACTGCTTAGGCTGCAATTTTGTGACCTTTGGTGCCCCGCGCCTTGGTTCCATTGCTTAGGCCACGATTTCGCGACATGTCGCAAAATCATGACATGTGATTTTGTGACGTTTGTTGCCCCGTGCCTTGGTTCCTGTTGCTTAGGCTGTGATTTCGTGACATTTGCAGCACTTAGAAAAAAAAAATACATTTGCAACACTTAGAAAGAAATAACACAAAAGTTTGGTTGATGCTCGATTGCTTTGCTGCCCTCGGATGCTCCTACATCATTTACCTTGGAGCCTCAAAGAAACCAAATATTTACATAAAATACATACAAGGTAGAGGAAGTCCTATTAGTTGTAGTATAGCTTTAGGTGGAAGCCATTGATAGGGATAGGTTGAACTTGACCTTGTTCATTTCTCAGCTAGAAGGTGTTTTGCTATTTTTCTTCTATTACTTCGAAAGGACCTTCCTAGAATACATCAAATTTATCATGATCTCCAAGTTTTGACTTCTTTTCATTCCATCTTAGGACCAAGTCTCCTGCCTTGAAATTTATGAGGGTGGATCTTTTATCAAACCATTTTTTATGGAAACCACATGTTTTTGGTAATGGTTATAGGCTTTCTCCTTCTATTCTTCCAACTACAGTAGTTGGATCAACCTGTTCTCCATTGGTTCAGCTTCCTTTGTGTCGGTATGATTGAGTAAATTTAGAGCTGGGATCTCTATATGAATTAGAAGAACTACTTATTTGTCTTAGACCATAGAGTAGGGGGATGTATTTATTGAATTATTGATGGTTATTTTATCAGCCTACAATGCTTGATTTATCAGGGAGTGCCAACTTCTCTTATTCTTATGTAGAGTTTGCTTCAAAATTTTGAGTAGGTTTTTGTTCATAGATTCGGCTAATCCATTTCCCTGTAGATAATAGTTTGAGGATGTTTTTAAGAAAATCTCATATTTACATGTGAATTCGATCATCTTGTTTCCTATAAAGGATAGGCCATTATCCGTGACTAATGCATCTGGGATGTCGAATCTTATGATTAAGCTTTCCATGAAATCTATCACAACCTTCTTGGTAGGTATTGCTTTTGCCCACTTTGTGAAGTAGTTGGTAGCCGTCAAAATGTATTTATATCTAGTGGATGAGTTGGGCTCTATTATTCCCATAAATTCCAAATCCCATTGCTGAAAAGGTTCTTCAAATTGAATGGACTTCAGGGGCATCAAAGCATTCCTATTTCTTCTGATGTATCTCTGGTATTCTTCACATTTCCTTGTTATTATAAAGATGTATATGAAAATAATCAGCTAGTAGCATCCAATTCTGGTGATTTTTAAGGCAGTGGTCCTTCCTGAGTAGTGTCCTCTAGATGAGCCACTATGGAATTCCTCCAAGATCTTTTGTTTCTGATTTTCATTTATGCATCAAAGCAACACTCCATCCAAATTATTTTTGTACAGCCCCTCAGGTAGCAGGGTATATTTCAGGGCTGGATCCTATATTGTCTTCTTTGTGAAGCATTAAGTTTGGCTGGGTATTTCCTAGTTTGGAAATCAATTCATCTACCCAGCCAAGTTATTCTATAGGTTAATTATCATCTATAATTGCTTCTTGAGTATGGCAAGCTATGTAATCTATTGCAACTTGCTTTGTGAGCTCTTGGTACAATGCTCTACCTCTTACCATCTTGGTTGAGTGTATCTCTATGTCATATTCTTGTATTTTTGTCACACAACTAGCTCTTGTACCATCGAGATCCTCTTATATGATGAAGCTTCGTACATCAGGGTGAATTGTATAGACGATAATCCTACTTTATGATAAGAAATGCCTAAAATTTTTAAAGACTTTATTATTGCATAGTTTTATTTCTCGATGAAGTTATATTTTTCTTCATGTTCCTGCATAGTCTGAATTAGGAAAGCTATGAACTTCATTATCAGTTCCTTTCTGTGTGAGCACTGTGACGTAGCTCCCTTTTTTGTCTATAGCACATAGATGAAATCTCTAGAGTAGTCTGGGTTCACTAGGATGGGAGCTTGAGCTATTTATTCTTTGATCTACTAGAAGGCTTGCTTTATTGCATCTTTGTATTTAAACCCATCATCCTTTTTTAATAAATCTATCATAGGCTTGATGATTTGCATAAAATTAGCTATGAATTTACGCACAAAGTTGATCTGGCCAAAGAATTACTACAAGACCTTCTTGTTAGGGGGGAGGGGAGATATAACAATGCTTTTACCCCATTGGGGTCTATGGCTAAACCATATTTATAGACAAAATGGCTGAGGAAAAGTCCTTTGATAATGAAGATATATTTTTTGGGATTTATGGAGATGCCAAACACCCTATACTTCTTGAAAATACTATTGAGATGTGCTATGTGATCTCATTTATGGTGAGATGACACTGTCATGTTATCTAGGTATATCACTATTATTTTATTAACGAGTTCTCTGAAAGCCACATCCATATCTCTTTGAAAAGTTGCTTCGATGTTGGATAACTCAAAGGGCTTTCTGTGGTAAGCAAACATTCCCCATTTGGTCATGAACGTGATCTTAAATTGATCTTCATCTTTGACCTATACTTGGTTATACCTAGATAAACCATCTAGGAGTGAGAACCTTTTTTCTCCCGCTACTATGTGTAAGATTTGATTAATCTGTAGGAGATGGTAATGGTCCTTCAACGAAGCCTTATTCAAATTGTAGAAGTTGACACACAACTGGATATCTTCATTCTTCTTCCTGACTGGGACTAGGTTAGCAACCTATGTTGAATGCTTGATTCCATAAATAATTTTAGCTTTGAGTAGCTTTAGCAACTCCTTATTTATCAAGGCTTTAATTTTGGGATTTACTAGCCGTTGCTTTTGCCAAAATGGCTTTGCACCCTCCTCGAGCTCAATCGTGTGCTGGATTGTCTCTTTGGAGTAGATTTTTAGGCCTTCATAGGTCTAGGCAATGATATCCAATAATTCTTAGCATAATTCCCTAATTTTCTCCATTTCTACTTCCATAGTGTTCACTCCTAATTTGATGGCCTTGTCAGGCTCCATTTGAGCTTCCTTGTATCTATGTTTGTCGAATTTCATTTTTTGGCCATTCAACCTATCATTATTATCAAATAGGATCTCCAGGGTGACCAACCCTTTTGGAATATGGTTACTTTTCAACTGGATGATGTTCACATCTTCTTCATACTCAACCATCCTATTATTAGAGTAATTTATCTCATGGATGAGGAAGTCCACTATTTGTCGATCATTCTTGAAAACATGCTAGAAGGTATCGTTGTCTAGCACAAAAGGTTTGTAGATCAATTTGACTATTTTTTACTTTTGGATGACATTGCTTATAGGGCATAAGTTTACCCCTACTGAAGCCAAAAAGTTTGCATGTGTGTTTTTCTCTCTCGAAATTACCTTTATGTTCAGAGATTCAAAGGATTCTAGTAAATCCTAGACTTTATTTCGATAAGCCTTAAGATAATGTTGGTTGCTTACACATTTTTTAGTAACCTGATTCACTATCAAATTAGAGTTGCTGAATATATATAGTTGCTTGATGCCCATATTTTTAGCTTTTTTGAGGCCCAAATAGAGTTCTTCATACTCTACTGCATTATTAGTGCAACCCTAGGTTAATCAGTAAGAGAAAACCTTTTCTTCACCTATTGGATATATTAGGACAATACCTGCTCTAGCTCCATTTTTACATCTATACCCATCGAAGAAAAGCTTACACAGCTGATCAATGGATTGGTTCACCAGAGGGGGAGAAATAAGATTACTTTTCTCAGGTTTCAGAACTGTGTAACTCCCAATGTCAGTCTTGATCATGGCGTTGAAGTCTTGGAGAGAGATCTGGTCTTCCTCCCATAATACATTTATAGCCTCTTACATCAATTTTAGGTCCCCTAGTTCCTTTTTCATCATGTTTAAAGTGGTGGAATATTTATCTTCTTCTTCAAGTCTTTCGATATGGAAAGTTGACAGTTTCTCATTGAATATTTTTACTTTTTTGCCCTTGAACGAGATTTCCAGATATGAGAAATCTAGTGACAAATATACTCCTATATTAGTTGTGAACTCCCTAGAGAGACACATACCAAAATAGGGCTCCAGGTCAACTACTACCACTTCCTGTATGATTGTGAGTTGGGGCAACTTGTGGATCACTATTGGGATATATTTGATTACCACTACAATTTACATGGGGTTTCCATCTAGTTGTAAGACATCAGGACTACTTCTTGTATATTCCATGCCCATGATATCACATATTACTTTGGGCATCATAGTGGTTACAGCTCCAGAGTCTATCATATAGTTGTGAACTACCCACCCTTCCATTTGGAGAGACAAATAAAAAGGAGGGGGCCTATTTTTTCCTAAATTGGATGTCATACTAGTTTGTGTAGAATCCATCTGAGTTGGGATCCTATTCTTATTTTTCATAGACCTTAAGTATTCTTCCAACAAGTCGATTTATCCTGGAAGCTATAAACCTTCATACATAGTTGCCTTAGAGGGGGTTTTCTTCATTTCCTTGACTATATTAAATGGAACGGGTTCAAAAAATTTCTCCTTCATTGTTGCGTCATATTTTTTTTTGTACCCTTGAGTAGTTTCAATCCTTTGATGTTTAGTAAGTGAGAGATATCTCAGTTTATCCCTAGCTTGTTCCTGCGTTTCTACTTCTTTCTATTGCGGTGCTTCCTTATTAATTTATGCATCTTTATAGCTTGAAATCGAGGGAGATTTTCCATAGGAGGTTCATTTATCAATGATATTCCTTATAGGTTAAGGTGCCTTCAGGGGGTTGAGGTCTTTGGGATCAACCTGTAAGGGTATCTTTCCTAATCTAGTAAGAAAAACTACTTGTTCAAGACAAGGTATCATAAAATTTTGATTTTATTCCCTGATCATATTTACCTGACCCTTGAGGCTTCTTTCGACCTTCTCAATGGCTACCTTTTTTACCTGATGTTGATGAATCATGCAAGAAGTTTCACCATGGGGGTCATTATATGTGGAGCACCAAAACTTTGAATTTGTTCAAGTGTTACCAGGTTTGCTATTTTCATTGGCATAAACAGTGCTAGATTTGTCGTAACTTCTTCCACTCGTGGATGCTTGATCCTTTGTTATTTGTGGGAACCTTCTTGGAGTGAAATTTATTTTAAGTTCCCTTCATTCCATAAATGTAAATTTATTTGCTAGAGTTTTGAATGATGCTTGCAGATCTTGTAGGATGACAAGTTGGGGCTTTGGATTTTGACAGAACTATTGTCGTAGGGAGTTCGAGAATTGTAGGGAGCATTGGGGGAGTATGGGGTGCCTGTATTACTAGGATGTTAGGTTGTCCAGTTCATTTGGGAATATTGGTGTTAGAAGTTGAGGTATGAGTCAAAAAAGCAACACTTGATGCTTGGGGTAGATTTGGGAAAATGGGCATCATCATTTTGGTTGGGAATCTTCCAATAGCGATAAGGTCTCTCTCTGCCTTTTGTGCTTCTTTATATATCTAAGGGAAGGTAAACACATGATATTGTCTAATCGCCATACTTATATCTGAGTTGAAAGCTCTCAGATAGTAATACATCGCCTGTTTATGAGTTGGTCTCAAACCGTCAGGTACTCTCTACCAAGTCTGACTAAATCTGATATTAAAATCTACAATCTCCTCTTTGGGGTGTTTTTGGATAATAGTAAACTAAATTAGCATGGATAAAGGGTATGCCTGCTCATTTAATTATTCCATTAATTTACCAATGAGTTGGGCCCAAGTAGATGTAGTCTAATTTTCAAGATCTTTGTACCAATAGAGCATTTTTCCTTTCAAGGAAATTACTAGTAATCTTATCATAATATCTTCTTCATGGATGTTATGAATCGGGGCTAGCACGACTATGTCTTGACAATGTTTGTAAGTCATATTTCCAGTGCCATCATACTGGGGTAGCACTTTAAAGGCCACCCTAAGAATCGGGTGCTAAGTTGCCAGGTTTAAGGGACATGTGTGGTTCCATATGGGGTAAGGTAGGATTGGTTGATTTATGGCCATTGTGATTATACAGGTAGCTGGAGTTAAATTTCTAGTACCAATAGTACTAGGGAGGGCTGTAAGGGAAGGATTTGTGTATCCTATATTATGGATATAGGTAGATGTTGTTTTGGACACTAAAATAGGATTAGCTCAGAGGCTACCAATATGCAATTCGAAGAACTCTATCGGTTATTCTGAATTTTTTTCTTTAAATCTAGTTATCATAAAAGACAGTGTATAACCAAAAGTTGGGTAAAGGCTTTTATAGGGTTCCTTTATGGTGTAGAGTCACTAGGTGATTTTAAAATATTGATAGGGCAAATATTTTCACCAAGGCTTTGATCTATATGCTACGTGGGATTTGTGTCCCACTAGGCATGCTAAAAATTATTGGAGCAAAATCTACCTTTGGATACATTTGCGCCCAAGACTTTACCAACATTGAAATACAAGATCATAATAGAGTCTACCTGGTTCAATCTCTAGAGGAGGCTAGTTCCTTTGCTTCTTTTAGTAAAAGGGGGAGAGAGGAAAATGCATAAAGAGAGGAAAATATAGCTATGGCTAGAGGATTAAAACAATATAGATTAAGCAATAGAAAAGTAACTACCACATCCTTTTGAATAGAATCATAATATATCAAAAACATAGAAACTAAAACTCCTGGTGAATGTCTTATTTAAATGTAGCTTATTCATGAATTTAATTGTAGATCTAACAAAATGTTAATGCAAGAATTTAGAGTAAGAATTAATGTAGATTACATTTAACCTTAGATTCAATTAGCAATAGACAACACATAAATAATTGATTTAGAACACCAATGAGCTAAGAACCATAATGGATGATCTTTATTAATTTTTCAAAAGTCTGTATACATAGCCTTGTAAATTCCCAAGAGCCGACCATTTGTTTAGGTCATTCATTCTATATAAGAGTTTTACATAACATAAAAACTAAAATTTGTTACAACATCGTGCTCATAGGCTCATTTTGGTTTAAAAGTTGTTGAGGAAGCATGTAATCCTCAATTGGAAGTAGCTGGAGATCCTCTTATTATGGTAATCTTCCCTAACCTCTTTAGACATTGTGGTTCACTTAGTCTTTGAAATATCATAGAATTATGACTTTTTGGCTTAGCTTTGTCTTCGACCTTCAAAATATCATGAAATCATGAATTCTCACCTTAGCTTTATCTTCGGATTTCAAAATGTCATGAAATCATGACTTTCTGCCTTAGTCCTACCTTAGGCCTTCAAAATGTTGTGAAATCATGACTTTTCGCCTTAGCTTTGCCTTCGATATTCAAAATGTTGCAAAATCATGAATTTTCACCTTATCTTTGTCTTAAACCTTCAAAATGTCGTGGAATCATAAATTTCCACCTTATATTTGTTTTTGGCCTTCAAAATATTACAAAATTATGACTTTTCGCATTAGCTTTATCTTCGACTGTCAAAATATCAAAGAATTGTGAATTTTTTGCCTTAGCTTTATCTTAGGCCTTCAAAATGTTACAGAATCATGACTTCCTACCTTAGTCCTACCTTAGGCCTTCAAAATGTCATGGAATCATGACTGTTATCCATGATTACTCCTTATTTCCCTAGGTGTGGTCATTTTGACCAAAAATTACCTCCAGTCTTCTTTTAGAAATTTTGGCATATTTGTGGGAGGGATGTTTGTAGTGTATTAGGATCAATTCAGAGGTCCTTGGTCATTCTAAAAAGTCTTAATGCAACCTTCTTGGCCTTTATTCCCAAGAGCTCTAATGCTTATTTTAATGATTACAAAACGATCAACCTCTATACCATGATCTATAAAATTTTGACTAAAGTTCTTGCCAACAAAATTAAGCCCTTCTTGTCAGTTTTGATTGATGATGCTCAGGGCATATTTGTTCCCACAAGGTAGATTTTGGATGATGCAATAGTCATTCATGAGTTAATGCATTCAGTTCATAAAAGCGGAAGGGTTAGTTTTTTTATTAAACTTGATATGAATAAGATCTACGATAGGGTATCTTGGCCTTTTCTATTTAGATTTCTTAGAAAATTTGGTTTTGATTCTAATTGGATCAATTTGGTTGAAGCCTGTGTGTCCTCCACATGATTTTTAGTTTTGATTAATGGTTCTTCGACTAGTTTTTTCAAATCATTTTGCGGTATTTGCCAAGGAGATCCCCTTTCCACTTTCCTATTTATTCTCATCATAGAATATTTGGGGAGGTCTTTGGCTCTTAGAAAGTCTACTATGTGTCTTTCCCCATCATTTGCATGTAGACCTATCTCTCATCAACAGTTCACAAATGATACTCTTTTGTCTTGCATTGCTTTGGTAATTCAGGCTAGAAAAATTAAGTATCTCCTTACTTGCTATGAGAAAGAAATGGGTCAATAGATAAGTTATATTAAGATAAGTTTGTATTTTATTAAAACTTCAGGGGAGTGCTAGAGGAAGATCACTAACATTCTTAACTATAGAATTGCTACTTTCCCAACCATGTATCTTGGAATCCTACTCTTCTTAGATAGAATCAAGGATTCCCTTTGGACGTTGGTTCTTGAGAGGTTGCATCATAAGTTGACTACGTAGAAGAGTGCCCTTTTGAGTCAGGCTGGTAAATTGATTTTGGTTCAAAGCACTCTCCAAAGTATACTAATTTTTTTTATGTCTCTCTTCTACCTTCCTGGCAAGATTGGTGTAAAATGTGAAAGTATTTGTAAATATTTTCTCTAGGCTAGGCCAAAGATAAAAGGAAAGTTCCACCTGGCTTCGTGGACGCAGATTTTCCATCATAAGAAGAATGATGATTTGGATCTTAAGAGACATTTTTAGATGAACAAGGTCTTTGTGGCCAAATTAGGGTGGAAGGTGGCTTCAAATAAATTAGTGCAATGGATCCACATCCTCAAGTCCCAGTATGATTTTAACAATTTTCCATAACATGTAGAGAAATCCAACTACATGCCATTGATTATTCATCTAATAAATACTACATTATCGACTTAGAATAGCTCATAACAGATGGAGCCAACAAGTCGCTAAATAGGTAGTTGTTGTAACAATGTAAATATTTTTACAACAATACTAACGTATAGCTAATAATGTAATAAAAAATACATATACACTAACATTTTTGACTTTCTTCGAGGTGGTGGATCTATATTTTGGTAGATATTAGTTAAATCTAGGTCCTTTTTATGCAATAATAGTAGATGGGTTATTGGAAATGGAGCGATAGTGGATTTTTGGTATGATGTTTGGCTTAGGGATAGTCCGTTGTCAACTGATCAGTAGCTTAGTGTTATTTATCAGTTACCAGAGTGTTGGGAAGTATCAATGTGGTATATTTCATAGTGAATTCAAATGGCCGTAAATTTTGCTTCCAACTCCCCCTTAAGTGGGGGGTGCAGAAGTCCAACAAGTGTGGAGTGTAATTGTTAATGAGCTTCGGTTTTAAGTTTTGAGGTTGGATGAGGTTGAAGATAGATCAATTTGGGTCAGGGATAGTGAAGGTTCTTATTCGATTAATATGGCTTACACCCTATTGGACATGAATGTTGATAGCCCCTTGCCAGTTGGAAAATTTTGGATGAAAATTTAATTCGTAAAATCAATTTGTTTTTTTGGTTAGCAGTGCAAAATAAAATTCTATCCATTGAGAATCTTCTCAAGAGATTCTTTAACATTGTGAACATATGCTTTTTGTGTGAATCCAATTAGGAGTCTACTGATCACATGCTTCTTCGTTGTCCTATTTTTTAGGAATTTTTTTGATTAATTTTTTGTAAGCTTGGAGTCTAGTGGGTGATACCAAGTTCATTGGTTGACTACATTCAACAATGGACCTCTTCCTTTGCCTACACTTATCTTAAATATCTATGGAAATTCTTATTGCCTCACATCCTCTAGGGTGTTTGGAAGGAAATAAATGCGACAAATTATAAAAGTTTTAAAAAAGAGGCTTGTTGTGCTAGTTCGAGAATTCTATGGAGTGTTGTCAAAAATGTCTCTTTGATTTTTCAAATTATGGGGAACATTAGATTTATTATCTCCCCTGATGAAGCACGGTTATAGGATGAGTTGGCCTTTCCATTGATTTCTCCAACCCCTATTGCTCCTAATCCTAGGAGTATGGTTAAGTGGTCCTCCCCTCCAATTGGCCGATGTAAATTGAATTTTGATAGTGCCTGTAAAGGTAATCTTGGTATTGTCAGAGCTAGTGGTGTTATTAGATACAATAAGAGAGAGTTGGTGGTGGCTTATTATGAACATTTATTTTCTCAAACACCTCAATTTACAAAATCTAGAGCCACATTTGAAGGTTTTTTTTTGCTAATGGACATGGGGATATTTAATGTAGTTATTGAAGGTGATTCATTGAATGTGATTAACATGCTTCATGGTACTATTTGACCAAGTTGGAAGATGGAAAATATGATGGAGGAAGTTAGAAGCAGTTTTCAGTGTCTCTACCAAGCCTCGATTACTCATGTGATGAGATAAGATAATTCAGTCACTCACTTTATGGTATATCTTGGTACTATTTAGCTAGGATTTTCTATCTGGAAAAGTGATTTCCTAGAGGACCTTTTAAATCATATCAATGAAGATAATTCTTTATAACTGTCATGGATTCAGTCAATTTTCGAATGAGACTCCTACTCAACATTCTTTTTGAGTGTGTGGATCTCATCGGTTTTGAGAGATGAGATTTTTTACTCTCCAATGTACCTTGCTATTTTCTCTCCTAATGTGGTATTCATCTACCTTTAATGCCCCAATAAATTCTTTTATTTCCTAGGGAGCTTAGATGGTATAGTCATTGCATCTCAAAAATCTCAAGCGTTCTCCCTCATTATGCAGTTCCCTCATGGCTTTTTGAGCTGCCCTTTACCCATATTTTATGGTGATTCTGATTTCATTATTTGGTGGGATTTATTCCTCTTGGTCTTGGAGGGCTTAACCAGCGATAACTATTTTTTTTTTTTGCTTTGTTATCAGACTAAGGGAGGAGTGGTTCTCGAATGTTGGTGTTCCTTTTTCGAAGAGTGCAGCCCATTCGAATCAATCAATCTGGATTTATCTTATATTTTTTTGGTCTTCTATTTTCATGAGATGGACTAGTGGATGGACGAGAAGCATGGTCTAATTTTTTTATCCTTATCAAGTGTCGTGGTCAATGTGGGGAACCTAAGGATTTTTGGATTCCAAATTGGGGTGATTTTGGAGATGCTTTGGTTTCATTCGATGTTAGGTCCTGAGATTTGGTTCTACGGATTTTTTGAAATGGGTTTGTTTTCCCCTCCTTTTATTTGGTTTTGATCCATCAAAAAGCATTGCCCAGGATTTTGTGGTCAAGGTGAAGATGGTCTCCTTACTATTGAGTGTAGGCTTGGTGAGTTGTTTCTAATCGCTTCCTCTCATGGGTAAGTCCAAGACTTCAAGTTCTAAATCTCACCCTTCTAAGCTTCATTTGGAGCGTGCTTCAATGATGATTTATGAGGAGGTTAAATTGATTCTAATGAATGAGGGGGCTTTTGAATTGTATTCAAAAATTTCATGGCCACAATTTAATTCTTTCAAAATGGATGGCCCACTCTTGGAATGATGGGTGGGTGAGAGTGGGTAATTGGTATTTTGAATTCTCATCCAAGTTAATTAATAGGACCACTGGTCTTCCTTTGGATGGGGCTTGTCATAACACATAAAAATACTCTCTACTCAAGGAAATAAGCTTTCTCTGGATGTGGATGAATTTCTCCTGAGAATGCATAATAGGTTTAGTGCAAAGGCTCTTTCCCCTCCTTGAGATATTGATCACAGTGATTATGCATTATTTCACTCTCGATCCCTCGTATGATTTTATTAAAAGCTTCCATGCTATGTTTTTTAATCAATTTATGAGGCAACTATGGATGAATATTCCTCCTTTTCTTTTCTAGTCAATGAAGAAGTCCATGATGGACAGGGGGTAGAGGCCTGAATCCCATTCACCAAGGTTTGACACTACTAGTTCTTGAGAAGTTTATTGTTGAGCGAGGTCTAGTTGCGGAAGGTATTCTAAGATCGATTGAAGGTCAACCTGTTCCAGTACCTTGTTCTCTCAAGGAAGAGTTTGGAGCTTCAAGCGATCTCCAATGTAGCGAGGGCCTACACTCCTTTTTTTTGGGCTCTAGCGAAGATAAAATTTCCAAGAAAATTCAAGTTTCGGTAAGAGGGGTAAGGGGGAAGGCTTCTTCTTGTAAAGTCTCGAGAATTGATTTTCCAGGTCTTTCTCTCAAGGATACTCAAACTAGTGCGAGGCTGGGTGGTGAGCCGATATCCTTCAACATTGATGGAGGAGGGGTTATGAGGATATCTAAGCGTCTTCTGAACAAGAAATCCATTAAGGATAGTCCTGTCCCCATTATTCTTCATTTTGATTACGATCTTCCACCCAGAGATGTTGAAAAGGATAAATCGGTGAAGGAGGTTTATGTCCCTGATGCGGCTGTCAAAAGAAAGAATAACATCATGCATAATTTGAATATGGTGGAAATAAAGCAATGCGCTAGTTAGGGCTCGTTGATAATTTTTGTTGACTACACGAAGGAAGTGACTAGGATGGTGGGAGAAGTTATCCAGGAGGTGGATTTGATGTTCAAGAACTAGCTCGGTTCTGTCCTCTGCTTTCTATGGTTTTCTCTTCTTTTGCTTTAGTTTTCTTTGTTTGTTTGTTAGTCTTAGTTTCTTTTGTTCCTTCCCAATATGTTGGGTGGTTGTCTCCAGCTTTTGATGCTGTTCTTTTGGTCTAGTTCTCTCCCTTGTGATAGAAGTTGATGTAAGAAATCGAGGGACTCTTTTCAAAACCCCGTTTTTTAATAGTACAAAAGGAAAAAAAAGAAGTTTTAGACTTCTTTATTTGGTGACTGTCGTTGGTTGAATCAAAAAAAAAAAGTTTTAGACTTCTTTATTTCGTGACCGTCGTTGGTTGATTCGTGTAGAGAAGTCTCTCGAGTTGAATTTTCTTCGTTATATTTTTGTATCCTTCTTGTATCCTTCACTGTATTATTCGAATTTTGTTAAAAAAAAAACAAATTGCCCAGAAAAAGAGAGCCAGACAATGGTTTGCAGTTTTAAAATAACAAATCACCCTTCCTTGAAAAACGAATAACATAAAATACTGGCTCAACGTTTTCTTAATAACTTTGCTAAAAAGCCAAAATGAAATTACCTGCAATGATATGTACACTTCCATAACACTTTTTCGTTCCGACAAAATGGTTCAAATAGATCAGAAAATAGTTATAAGGTAACAAGTTTTTCTGACAGTCGATCGAACAGTTTTGAATGTAGAAAATATTCGTCCCGAAGCTTTTGTGGCGAACGAACCGTAAAATCATACACAGTTATACTTGACATGACAAATTTGTGGATTCATGATCTACTTCACAAACACCCTCGGCCTAACTGCTACGTTTTCTGAGTTTTTGAAAGAGGTTAAACAATTAGATAAGCACATCGTCCCTCTAGCCTACGTTAAAAGCTATTTCCCTTTGCTCTACTTCATGCTGTACAAGGTACAACGCCATATGTCATGGTCTAATGTCCGGCTCCGCGGCTGGGAATGGGTTTCAGAATACTTTTCTATGGTTGTTGCATTTGACCCACTCCAACGCTCTGGCTAGGTTTAGCAGAATTATAAATCTGCATGTGACCTACCCCGGGGCTGTGCTTTGATCTGGAGAGCCGCTGCCCGTTATCCAAATAATTGCCTCTGCGAGTCGTTGTAGTAGGTGTTATTCTATGCTTTTGGAAAACGTTGTAGGCCACGTCACCAGCTTCAGGCAATTCTATATTTGTATCGTTCCCGCTTCCGTTCTCCTTCAACCTAGATTTCAACTGGTTGTTGTCATTTGTGGCGTTGTTCGCAGAGTTATTCCAGGGCTTCGCCTCAGCGTCTCTGCACGGCACTCGGGCTTTCTCCGGCGGATCCTTAAAAGGGGCAGACGCTTCACCCACTACGACGGAACTGATCTTGGGATCAAAGGCCGTTGGATTTCCAGAGCCCGTAAACAAGTCATTATCTAGCAATCTTGCTCCATTGCTTGGCTGGAGTCCAAGGAGACCCAAACATAATAGATTTAACAACACTAGCATATGGCTGGTCATCTCTATTTTTCAGACTGTGATTTCTGAATACGTGCCTAAGCCCAGTAAAGAAAATGGCGTAAGAAGAATTCTTTCCGGATGAAGAAGAACCAGATTGAGAGTAAAAGTTTTGGATTATGAAAAGACAATTGAGGGGAATACATAAGCCCTAATTTAAATAGGTAAGCAAAGAGGGTAGGTATGCAAAACTCGGCGGCTTACTCGTTCGTTGTTGTTGACTACAGGCACCGCTCTTTGCAGACTTGAAATTTTACCAATTCCCACTGGCAGAGCTTCCCACTAAAATCTTAAATTTCATCAACTACTCGATATAGTTTATGTAGTTTCGAAGAACAGCGGTAGCGGCCTACAGATTACTCTTAGTCGGAGACGATGACCAGCTCAATTTATGTGAAAGTTCATCTCTTAAATTCGATGATGGGTTTAACATATCACCTCTGTGTAGCAAAGCAAATAAAGGATATTCAATTAGATTTTTTTGACGAGGCGAAAAAAATAGGACGGTTATGCCAATTTATCTCTCGCTTGATAGCAATTTAGAATTGCGGCTCTAACCTATATGCCGGCGTCTATTGTTTTCGAGATTATCTGGGCAGAAACTCGTGTGAAAGCAGGCGTTTTGAGTATCTCAATAAAATATTAAAAGGCACCAAGTGGACGTACTTCCAAGTTCATGCCAGTTGAATATTCAAACTGCCCGCAACACAGCCATAACAGTTGGTCAACTTGTTGAATCAGTAAGCGTAACACGCAAGGCATATTATATAGTGGGGTACCTAATCGCATCTTTGCCTTTGTCGACAATCACTTTTCCAAGACGGGCGTTAAAGAAGTTCATCAGCACTGACGACCATCGGCAAACCATCTTTGACTTGTCTCTTCGTCAATATTATCTGCCTTGCACTTTGGAAAACCGCGGAAGAAATATTATAATACCGTTAGTACCCTACTCAAATCAAATATTGCTAACCGACTTGAGGGCAACCAGCTTTTTTCCGTATAACATTTGTAATGTTGGCAACCAGCTTTTTTCCGTATAACATTTGTAATATAGTAATGAGTTGTTCTCATTCAATTTTTTTAAAGTTAATAATTTCATGATTTTATTTTTAGAGTATAAAAATTAATATTTTAACAGTTGTCTTACAATCGCATCATTTTTTTAATTGGAATATTTTTTTATATGCAATTGCAAAATTCTATGAAAAATATTTTCAATAGTAAAGTAAGCATGTATAGTTTATATGACCTAATTATAACGTGTTGATAGGATTTTATTGGATATGACCTAATTATAACGTGTTGATAGGATTTTATTGGATATGACCTAATTATAACGTGTTGATAGGATTATCCCCAATAAAAGTCATATATGCATGTATATTAAATGTAACAATACTGTATAAAACATTAAATAATAAAAATACCTACTAATACAATTATTATTGTAGGTAATATAATCATAATTTATACCTAGATCTAATTTTTATATGTTAGATGTTGGTCAATTACAATGTATAAAATAAAATATTAAACAAAAATTTATATGTTAAAAATATATAATATTATTTTTGAAAAAAAATAAAAATAAAAATAATATATTAATTATATAATTAATATATTATTTTTATTTTTATTTTTTTTCAAAAATAATATTATATATTTTTAACATATAAATTTTTAAGATGGGGAAAAATTCTCTCACTCAAAATCATATGAAATTTAAGTAACAACTATATAAAGGTTAGGGTTTTTTTTGGAAGGACCAATATTACAATTGAAAAAGGATTGAAATATGTTTTAATTGAAAAAATTCACAAATGATTATCATTAATGCTATAAATAAAAATGGGTGCTATAAATAAAAATGGGTGTAAGGATGGAATAAAAAATAATATTCTTGTTAATGTTAGTCAACTACCACTGGAAGTAATCTTTAGGAAATGTGAGCATATTTATAACTAAAACAATTAAGTGGTAGATAATTTAACCTCAATCATAATGTTGATTTTCTTCTAAATAAAATTCAGAGTTTATAAGACAAATAACTAAGTGATGTTTTATCTCTTAATAAAAATGATTCTAAATAAGAGGTCTTCAAGGATACCATAATAGTATGCCTTTGAGTTTTACTCTGAGAAATATCAAGTTTAAACTGCCAAATACTTCCTGGTGGGCTGTCCCTATCCCTAGATTTAATTGATAGGGTTAGTTTTTTTTTTTCTGTTTGTTTGTATTTGAGACATAAGAGAGTTGGTCCCAGCCACATTGTTTTCTAGTAACTAACAAGCACAGAGGTTCCATTATACTTATTCCGCTTTATTATTGTTAATCCGACCAAACAGGTTGTCCAGTGTTCTAAAAAACGTACGAACAAAAGGCTATCAAAACGAAATGAAAAGACAAATCTAGGGAATCTACTCAACCTGTGACACGAGATGCTATTCAACCTCTCCTGTGAGTGGCATCTTACAACAGGGAAGATCCCTGCACCAAACTTTTTTCTTTCTTTTTTCCTCTTCTGAGAACGAATAAATGAATATTTTATTTTTTGATCTGTCAGCATTCACTGCGTTGCACTGCTGTTCTGGTTATGTGACCTGTGAAAACTTTTGGCCCGATCCCCACAAAATTCCATAACATTTTCGTTTTCAATCTGATGGGTTTGACTAGCCTATCCGTCCATCTGGACCTAAAAAATATTTAGACTTCTTTAATTCGTGACTGTCGTTGGGTTGAATCGCGTAGAGAAGTCTCTCGAGTTGAATTTTCTTGGTTATATTTTTGTATGATGTAATCAGTTATTCAAATTTTGTGAAAAGAAAGGGGAAAAAACAAATTGCCTACAAAAAGAGCCAGATAATGGTTTGCAGTTTTAAAATAACAAATCACACTTCTTTGAAAAAGGAATAACATAAAATACTGACTGAATTTTATCTTAATAACTTTGCTAAAAAGCCAAAATGAAATTACCTGCAATGATGTATACACTTCTAGAACACTTTTTCGTTCGACAAAATGGTTCAAATAAATCAGAAAATAGTTATAAGCTAACAAGTTTTTCTGACAGTCACAGTTTTGAATGCCAAACAGTTTTGAATGTAGACAATATTCGTCCCGAATCTTTTGTGGCGAACGAACCGTAAAGTCATACACAGTTATACTTGACCTATCAAATTTGTGGATTCATGATCTATTTCAGAAACAACCCCCGCCTAACGGTTACGTTTTCTAAAATTTTGAAAGAGGTTAAACAATTAGATAACCGCATCATCCCTCTAGCCTACCTTAAAAGCTATTTTACTTTGCTCTACTCCATGCTGTGGAAGGTACAACGTCATATGTCATGGTCTATTGTCCGGCTCCGCGGCTGGGAATGGGTTTCAGAATATTTTTCTATGGTTGTTGCATTTGACCCACTCCAACGCTCTTGCTAGGTTTAGCAGAATTATAAATCTGCATGTGACCTACCCCGGGGCTGTGCTTTGACCTGGATAGACGCTGCCCGTTATCCAAATAATTGCTTCTGTATGTCCTTCTAGTAGGTGTTGTTCTATGCTTTTGGAAAACGTTGTAGGCCACGTCACCAGTTTCGGGCGATTCTCCATTTGTATCGCTACCGCTTCCATTCTCCTCAGACCTAAATTTCAACTCGCTGTTGTCATTTGTGGCGTTGTTCGCAGAGCTAGTCCATGGCTTCGCCTCAGCGTCTCTGCACGGCACTCGGGCTTTCTCCGCCGGATCCTTAAAAGGGGCAGACTCTTCACCCACGACGACGGAACTGATCTTGGGATCAAGGGCCGTTGGATTTGCAGAACCCGTAAACAAGTCATTCTCTAGCAATCTTGCTCCATTGCTTGGCTGGAGTCCAAGAAGACCCAAACATAATAGATTTAACAACATTAGCATATGGTTGGTCATCTCTATTTTTCAGACTCTGATTTTTTAATACGTGCCTAAGCCCAATAAAGCAAAGGGCAGAGGAAGAAGCTTTTGGTATGAAGAAGAACCAGATTGAGAGTCCAAGTTTTGGATTATGGAAACACGATTGAGGGGAATACATAAGCCGTAATTTAAGTAGGTAAGCAAAGAGGGTAGGTATGCAAAATTCGGCGGCTTCCTCGTTCGTTGTTGTTGACTACCACCACACTTTGGAGACTTGAAATCTTACCAATTCCCACCGGCAGAGCCTCCCACTAAAATCATAAATTTCATCAACTACTCTATATAGTTTATGTAGTTTCGAAGAACAGCGGTAGTGGCCTACAGATTACTCTTCGTCGAGGACGACGACCAGCTCTGGAATTTCTGTGAAAGTTCATCTCTTAAATTGGATGATGGGTTTAACCTATCACCTTTCTGTAACAAGCAGTTAAAAGGATATTTAATTAGATTTGTATAACGATGGGAAAAAAATAGGACGGTTATGACAATTTATCTCTCGCCTGATAGCAATTTAGAATTGCGGCTCTCACCTACATGTCGGCGTCTATTGTTTCCGAGATTATCTGGGCAGAAACTCCCGTGAAAGCAGGCATTTTGAGTATCTCAATAAAATATTAAAAGGCGGCGAGTGGACGTCGTTCTAAGTATATGCCAGTAGACTATTCCGTTTAAATTATAGAGTCAAAGTTACTTTATAGGTGGCAGACCAAAACAGTTGGTCAATCCATTGAATCACTAAGCCTAAGACATTGAATCACTAAGCCTAAGACGCAAGGCATATTCATGTTACAGAGTGCGGGTACCTCGTCGCATCTTGGCCTTTGCCGACAATTAATTTCCTCAGCACTGACGACCATACCATCATATTTTCATTGGTTGCGTAAAACCTTTATAAAGTTTATTCAACTAAATAAAAATAAAATTAACCAATCTTAACCTTCAAACGGAAGTAATCTGCTGCATCTCTATATTAAAAAAATCATCTTTGATTTGTCTGACTATGATCATAATGTTTACCACATGGTGCGACTTTGGAAAACCGCGGAAGAAATATTATAATACTGTTAGTACCCTACTCAAACCAAATATTGGTAACCAACATCGAGGGCAATGGACTTTTTCCTTAATATACCATTTGTAATATCCTTAACCGTTGTCTTCTTGGTACCGTTGTCTTCTAACCAAGAAATGGGTATCTTTCAGGACCCATTGTCCATCAAGCACCCATCCATGTGCAATATAAGACTGTCCCACCTCCAAATCAATACATAGTGGGAATGATTCATTCCTATAGTCATGTTAAGGAAGTGTTGTTATTACACAACTCATTTTAATTGGAAATTCACTTGAAAATCCATGGTCACAATCTATATCCGCCCTCCTTCATTAATCCTGACCATCTATTGCAAAAAGGTTTATTGCCTAGATACAACAAGGAAATACATTGCATAGTTTAATCGGAAGAAATTTGGGCCCAATCATCTTATTGTACAAAGGATTATGTGGTCTAGAACAAGGCAAAAGACTTTAATGCCAAATTTTGATTGACTGAAAAATGTGTGAAGCAAGTCATCTGGTTGAGTTTAATATCGTATTTTGATTGGTGTAGATAATCTATGATCACTATTCATCTCCATCCGCCCTAGATAATCAAGGCCATCCATTTCGTTGACTTTAATATTTCATAAAATATGTGCTTCCCATTTTAGGGAAATGCATCTTTTAGATCTCAAGACAGTAATTTATTTTCACCCAGCCAAATTAATCCCAACCATATATTGTTAAAGACGTTTATCTCCCAAGTCAAAAGTTGTGCATTAAATATCCTGCAATTCTACTAACGAGCACTATTAATCTTTGTCTCCTTTATTAATCCCTACCATTCAAATGTGATGAGTTTTAACAAGAAATTTAGTGGGTGATTTAATTAATATAAATAATTAAACCTTAGTGATGTGAATTAATTGAAATAATCTTTGATCAAGGTATTTTAATAAATTTTTGGGTTTGAAAATTAAGCCTTTAGGCACTTTAAAATAATATGGCAAGAAGCTTAGCTGTCTTTAATAATTTGGATTTAGATGTTTTGAACATCAAATAAAATCATTGTTGGGTGGGGGTGAAATATTTTGCCACGAAAACCTAACACTTACTTAAAGGTTTGAATGAATCATGAAGATCTTAGTATTAGTTTTAATACTTTGTCATTAAAATTAAAATGAAATTTTAATGTTATATTTAATACTTGGGTCCTAAAATTAAAAATGAAGACATTTAGCATGGAATTAAACGAAAGGAGTTTGAACCATAGGGAATGAACTTAGTATTTGATCTAATACTTTGGCATTGAAATTAGAACTTAATTTTAGTGTTAAACTTTATTTTTGAACCTAAAATTAAAAGAAATTAAGCCTTATAAAATCAATTAATAAAATTTAATAATCATCAACCTTATTAATAATACAAATAATAAACAAATGAATAAGTAAATGAAAAGACTAATAATATAGGTTCGAGGTGTAGACCAATTGGTTCGACCAAACCCTGTAAGGGGACGGAGGTCCAAGGTTCAAATCTTAGGCCTCTTCAGACTAAACGCTTATCCCTTTCTTGGTGCTTTTAGCAACATAAAAGGTTTTAAATGATTGTGACATGGTGGTTATAGGTGCGAAGTACGTGAACACATGTGTGGCTACTTACAGGGCAGACAACGCAAAATACTCTAGCAACCATAAAAGTTGGATAGCCTACCTGAATTCGTGGTAGCTATCGATTCCACCATTTAAATTAAAAAAAAAAAAGACTAATAATATAATAAGTAGAACACACATTTGTTTTGAATATTTTCATGCCAAATAAAATTTGAACTAATTTTTAATTCTACTTCTATGATTGTAGACAAATAAAATAAAAAATGAACAAGAAATAAAGGAGGATAAAGAAAGCCTTGATAAATTTGGAGGCTAGATAAGCATTTGGAAGAAAATTTTGAAGAAATGCATTGAACCTGGACTTCATCTTGACTGACTAGTACATGAAAACTTGGCTCATTTAGCTTCAAGGAGAAGCTACCAAAGAAATTAAAATAATCAATGGTTGAAATTGAATATTTGAAGACAACTCAAATAGCCAACTCATTTACCGCTATAAACCATTGAAATACATTTGTAAACCATTGAGAAATTAAAATTTGTAAGGCTATAAATAGCCATTGAGACCCCATTCCAAAGGGTCATTAGATTATATTTTTAGCAATAGGTCTTTTAGAAATTTCTTTCTCTTTGTAGATGGTGGATGTTTGCATCCTTGGAATTGTACTTGGAATTCTACAATTGCAATCATTTGTAGCAAGCAATCTTGATAATGTACCCCTTTGAATATCTTTATGCAATGCAAAATACTATAATTCTTGGTGTAATTTATGCATGACGATGGTGGTTACATTTTAATTAATTCCAGTAGTTTGTGCCCTTTCCCTTTGAATATGACGCTATATTAGTTTATATTGTGTGAAATTTTATCAAAATAAGATTGGTTTATTCAAATTTGACTACTACAATAGATTTCTTGTAAGTCTTCAAGATCATAATGCCTTACTTTATTTCTTTTCCTACCCCTTTCTTTTTATTTTATTTGATAATTGATTATATTAGAGTAGTTTAGACTAATACTCAGAGGATTTACTTTGAAGAATATGTATTTTATAGCTTTGAGTTTTAGACATCTCTTTGAAATTCTTTCAATATCATAATCATAAGGTAGCAAGCCTAAAATATTGTGTTTACTTACAATTTACTATGAAATTTTTCAAGAATAGGATAATTAACTTGATAATTTGTAGCATATTGAGCCTAAATTACACCCTAAAATTAGTGGACACTTAAAAATGTCTCATTTAACCTCTTACAAAATCAATTAGATTCAAAGGGATAAAATAATGCAAAATTAGTTCAAAATCCCTAAGAGCAATTCAAAATCAATTTAAAGGGTACAAAATCAATTCAAATATTTTTAAATAAATGCAAAATCAATTAAAAAGAACAAAAAGAATGAAATCAATTCCAAAAAGGTAAATTAAGGTAAAATATAACCTCTTTTGGCAAATAGGCTTTCTCCCACATATCATTCTTGCATTTGTTTTAGCATTTTATAGGGCAAAATAGGTGATTGTGATGATCTAGCCAACACAAAACAACTTCAGGAGGTTCCAAAAGGCTTTTTATGATGAATCCAAGTTGTAGAACTATTTTTACATCCATTTTCTATTTTTTTGTTGGTAGACTAATCTACAAGATAATACAAAACTATGTTTTTAGTTTTAGGTTATTTTGAATATTTGTTACACACTTTTAATTCATTTTTGCATCAATATGTCTTTCATTACAGGAGGTTATTTTGAATCTCTATTACACACTTTTAATTCATTTTTTGCATCAATATGTCTTTCATTACAGGAGGTTCCAGAAGGCATTTTATGATGAATGCAAGTTGCAGAACTCAAAATGGACCTCAAGGTCCATTTTGACATCCATTTTCCATTTTTTGGTTGGCAGACTAATCTACAAGGTAATACAAAACTTTGTTTTTAGTTTTAGGTTATTTTGAATCTCTGTTACACACTTTTAATTCATTTTTGCATCAATATGTCTTTCATTACAGGAGGTTTAATTGAGACAAACCTCCTAATGATCTAACTCATTTTTTTAGGGTTACGCAAGTGTTGTAGCAGGCATAGCTCAATGTGGCAAGCATCATAAGCCTACTTCAAATCTAAGGAATCAAAGAAGAACCATTTGGTTTGCTGCTAAGAAGACCAATGACAAGGATCACCCTTCAATAAATTCTTATTTTGTAGCCCATGGAGCATAATGTAAAAGATTTGAATAACAAACTATATAACACCTTTTTAAATTTATCAATGAACGCAACAAATTTTTATTTATTTTATTTTGGCGATCATGATTTATATTGCTTGATTTAGAAGTCTAACAAATTTTGTGGTCTTTTTATTATTACAGGTCTCTAAAATTGGACATGGACTATCCCAACACCCTGAGACACACTTTAGGATCCCTATCACCAATCCCGTGTTTTGCCTTATAGTAATTTTTCATGTTTTACTTCGTAAATAGGTTTTCCTTCACTTAAAATAATTCTAATATTTATTGGAAAATTATAGGTATAGAGTAGAAAATCACCTATATTCTATCTTCAATACCTGTTACAAGTAAAAAATTGGTCAAATCACTGCTCGTGTGGGAAAATGGACCTCGAGGTCTGTTAGGACATCAAAAAGCACCCCAAGGTGCTTTTTGAGTTTTGACACCTGTGACTGACTTTGTCAGACCACAAATGTCAACCAAAAGCTGGAGAACTTAGGCAGATTATTCCCAATCATAAAAATCACATGTTTTACCTCATTTTTGCTTACTTTTGTGTTCCACATCATCTTTTGCATTTTATTTTTCAAAATGCACCTAACATCTTAGGTCATTTTACACTTAGATTAGATTTCCCTTAAAAAAGGCAACATAATCATGTGGTCAATTTTCAATTTAGCTTAGATTTAGTTCATTTCATTTCCAAAAATAAAAAAATATCCAAATAAAAGTCCATCTCTTTTCCTTAGATTTAGTTCATTTCATTTTTAAAAGAATTAAAAAATTATAAAGAGAAAAGTGTATTTATTTTCCCTCGATTAGTTCATTTCAACATTTCTTGCTTTACTAAACATAGATTTCACACACATACATGCAAGAAGCACCTTCGTTTTGTGTTGGATTTCATCACCAACCACCAAGGTTAAACATTGGTTTTGTGTTGGATTTAATCACCAACCTCCAATAGAGTTCAATGACATTGGCTCTCATTAGCAAAAGCATTAACTAGCTCCACTAAACACCCTAGTAGCCCCCCACGAGTGTTTTTTTAGACTTCACTAAAAATCCTCTACTTTTGGTTTCACCCCAAAGTAGGTAGGTTTAGAAAGCCCATTTACCATAAGTTTTATCAAATAATTAGTGGGTGCAAATGTCGTTACTATACATGCCTTAAACGTGATGGTTAAGTGATCACCCAATTAGGCTAGTAGCAACACATTAATAGAGAAACCTATTTTTGTAATAGGATTTTGATTCATTAGAGAATTTTGAGTCTCCCCATTTTAGCTATATTTTTGCTATGCCTTCCACTTAATCACCATTCGCTTGTTGGACACATAGTTCTATTTTGCGCACCTTTTGGTGTTGTAGAAGTTTCTATGCTACGACACACCTTTCTATTTTTTTAGAAATCTCCCCAAACCCATTTAGTTTGTAGCAGTTTTATTAAATCAAAATACACACAAACTTACAAATCAAGGTCATGTCATCTCAATTTCACAATAAAAAATACACCTTGTTTCTATTTACACCTTTCAAATTTCATTGTAAAACATCACAAAACAGTTATAAAAGTTCTCGAAATTATCTCAAAATTACTCCCAACTATGTAAATGTAGTTTTAGAGACCTCTACAATCAATCTAACCCCTCTCTAGTTCTCAAAAATCTATTTTTCTTGAAAATACAAGTCGCGGTACATTAAGGCATCAAAAAGTACCTCGAGGTCCATTTTCCACAATAGTACTTCTGTGTTCCAAACCAGACCCTGTCACAATCTAGATTGTTTTTTTATATCAAATTTTCACTCTAGAACTCGAGATACACTCTATTTCTCCAATCACTATGGTTAACACACGAAGCAAAAAGATCGTAAAAGCACACACACCTTTGAAAAATACTTGACTCGATCCATTGTTTAAACATAAATGTGAGTCATATCAGTAAGAGGAACTGACCAACCCACCCACTTCATTATCCTAGATTAGTATCACTCAAAACATTCTCCAAACTAAACCATCAGTTGTCTCACAACTTAACATGTTGAGCTTTGGCCTCCACCTTCCATCCACTAGCCTCCCACCTTCCACCGTCATGGCATTCTTATTTCCACCCACACATTCTAGCACCCCCCCTCTTTCTCACCAAGCCACCAACCATTTCTTCACCACTCCAACATATTAGACATCAACCCTCCTTTTTTCACATCTCTTGGACAAACCCTCTAGTCATCAGTTGCACATAGGTTCTCTCACTTGTCATTGCAAAATCAAATGCCCATCTAGGGCCAAATTCCACAAGGGGGTACACAATTCCCTATTCAAAATAAAAAACCCAACCAGGGCCAAATAGGTTTACTTATAATTCCCATTGAGGACCTCAATTCACAAGTGGTACACAATTCCCTCTCCATAATCAAACACACATTCAAGGTATCAATTCACAATGGGATACACAATTCCCTCTCCACAATCAAATGTCCATTTAGGACCTCAATTCACAAGGGGGTACACAATTTTCTCTCCATAGTCAAACACACATTAAAGATCTCAATTCACAAGGGGGTACACAACTCCCTCTCCACAATCAAATGACCATTCATGGCCTCAATTCACAAGGGGGTACACAATTCCCTCTCCACAATCAAATGCCTATTTAAGGCCTCAATTTACAAGGAGGGACAAAATTCCCTCTCCATTATCAAACACCCATTCAAGGTCTCAATCCACAAGGAGGTACACAATTCCCTCTCCATAATCAAACACCCATTCAAGATCAAAATGCACAAAGGGGTACACACTTCCCTCTCCAAAATTAAATGCCCATCCAGGGCCTAAATCCATAAGGGGTACACAATTCCCTCTCCACAATCAAGTGGCCATTCATGGCCTCAATTCACAAGAGGGTACACAATTCCCTCTTTGTAATCAAATACCCATTCAAGGCCTCATTCCACAAGGGAATACCCGACGTGAAGGGGACAACCGGTCGCTTGGGATTAATAAACATGCACTCAGAAGATTCAGATTAGACTACTACCTTTGCAAATAGACTATCCCCAAAATTTAAACCTGGATGTCTTCTCAAAAAACATACAGTCAGCTTGACTAAGGAGCAAAAGGCTAGTCAAAAGGAAATTAAAAGACAAATCTAGGGAATCTACTTAACCTGTGACACGAGATGCTATTCAACCTCTCTTGTGAGTGGCATCTTACAACAGGGAAGATCCCCGCACCAAACTTTTTTTTTTTTATTCCTCTAAATGAATATTTTATTTTTGATCTGTCAACATTCAGTGCGTTGCACTGCTGTTCTGGTTATGTGACCTGTGAAAACTTTTGGCCCGACCCCCACAAAATCCCATAACATTTTCGCTTTTAATCTGATGGGTTTGAATATCCTATCCGTCCATCTGGACCTAAAAAAGTTTTAGATTTTTTTATTTAGTGACTGTCGTTGGGTTGAATCGCGTAGAGAAGTCTCTCGAATTGAATTTTCTTGGTTATATTTTTGTGTCCTTCACTCTATAATATGATGCAATTAGTTATTTGAATTTTGTGAAAAGAAAGGGAAAAAAAAGAAATTGCCTAGAAAAAGAGCCAGACAATGGTTTGCAGTTTTAAAATAACAAATCACACTTCCTTGAAAAACGAATAACATAAAATGCTGACTGAATTTTATCTTGTTGACTTTGCTAAAAAGCCAAAATGAAATTACCTGCAATGATGTATACACTTCTAGAACACTCTTTCGTTCCGACGAAATAGTTCAAATAGATCAGAAAATAATTATAAGGTAACAAGTTTTTCTGACAGTAGGTCGATCAGTTGACCGTCAAGTATTTTCCTACTTCTGGTGGCTTTAATGCCAAATAGTTTTGAATGTAGACAATATTCGTCGCGAACCTTTTGTGGCGAACGAACCGTAAATTCATACACAGTCATACTTGACATAACAAATTTGTGGATTCATGATCTATTCCAGAAACACCCTCGGCCTAACGGTTACGTTTTCTGAATTTTTGAAAGAGGTTAAACAATTAGATAACCACATCGTCCCTCTAGCCTAAGTTAAAAGCTATTTTCCTTTGCTCCACTTCCTGCTGTGCAAGGTACAACGTCATATGTCATCGTCTAATGTAGCAGTCTAATGCCGCTGTGAAATGTGGAAAACGCTGTAGGCACTCAACTGGACTAGAGCACATTAAAGTCTAGATTGACGCAATTAATTTGAAACGGGGTCAGAAAAACCCAAGTCTTCAAACCCACGGACTCATGCAGCGGGGGGTAGACTATTCTGGTAGCAAACTGCGCCTTCACGTAGGCTTTGGGGAAGCACTTTTTAAATTTAGAAATTCATTTTTAATCAGTTAAACCTGGTGAAATTACTGAATATTAGAATCAAAACACAATTAAAATCTAAACATTTAGATATTAAAACAGTCCAATTTTATTCTATTTTCACATTTCAATAATAAATTGAGAGGAGAGTAGACCAAAATGTTAGAAATAATAATTCAGATTTCACGCCTTTGCCAGACTGCGCTCCGAACTTGGACAAAGCCGGACTGCGCTCGCGCAGTTTGGGATCCCGGCAAAAAGGTTTGACATGACATCGCACCTACCCTCTGACAGATGTGACGTCTAACAGATCCGATCGTCGTAGAAGTTAATGCCAGTTCGGTGATTGGTCAAAAACCCTAGTTGAGGGCCTGTCAGAACCTGTCAGAGGACAAACCCTATCCTCCTCTCCTCGCGGCTATATAAGGCAGTTCGGGTTCTTCAGACAGAAGGGTGGAAGAGTGCAGGGGAAGAAGAGTAGAGAAAGTGCAGAGAATAGAGCAGAGAAAGCAAGGAGAGCGTTTTAGTGAGCAGTGTGGCTCATCTGATTAATGTTCGAGTAGCCGACTCGACATTTCTCCTTTTAGTTTATCTTGTAGCTTAGTCTGCAGATGTTATTTCCTCAGTTGAGGACTTTTGTAACCCTCGTTTTATATAAATAAAGTTTGTTGTTGTTTAAGGAATCTTTAGGGTTTGCAGTTATTTTTTTATGTGCTAAAGTTTGTTGTTCTCTGTACAAATCGCCTCAGAGCGATTTCGTTCGGGTTCTATAAGTTAGAGCTCAAATCCGAGACTTTGCTCTCAGTTTCGGTGTTTCTCTCCCCCAGCCAAGCAAGCAATTGCCACAGCCATGCAAGCCTTCGGACAGAAAATATTGCAAGGCCAAAGTTGGCTAAGTCCGAAAGAGTCTTCCGAACTTCGTTGCCGCAACCTGACTACGCCTGAGATCCGAGCGCAGCCCGAGTGCGTAAACGCAACCCGGTTGCGCAATACGTTTGAGCGCACTATGAGTGCGCTAGCAAAGCCTGAAGTCGGGTGTTGTCTGCACTTCACCGTGCGCCATCCGAAGTTAGCACTTCGCCCCCGAAGTCAAACTTCGACAAAATCTCTCCTGATGTTCGCACTTCGATCGCCTCCGCTGTGCATCGTCCGGACTTCAGCAAACCTCCCCTATTGCGCCCTGTGCCCTGCGTGTACTCCGTACTTTATTTCACCATCGCACTTTGGGCATCTTCCCTTCTTCGCCCTGCGCTGTCTGAAGTTCGGTCTTCGCCCCCACGATCGGACTTTGGCGGAATCAAAAAATTAAATTCTACAAATTGGTATCAAAGCTACTGATCCCTTGACGTGAAGACTGAAGCAGAATGGCTTCCAGCAGCAACAACTTGTAGTTGCAGATCCCGCACTTCAATGGTAAAAATTACGATTACTAGAGCATCCAGATGAAGATCTTGTTCGGATCTCAGGAGTTGTGGGAGTTAGTCGAGAACGGCTACCCAGAACCGACAGATGCAGCAGCACTAGCCACCCTCTCTCAAGAAAACAATGACCTATTGAAAGAGAACACGAAGAAGGACCAGAAGGCCCTCTTCTACATCATGCAAGCAGTCGAGGAGTCCATCTTCCCGCAGATCGCATTAGCCACCAAAGTGAAGCAGGCATGGGAGATTCTGGCTCGCTCGTATCAGGGCACCAATAAAGTAAAGTTGGTGAAACTACAGATGCTCAGGAGGGAGTTTGAAAATCTACATATGAGTGAGTCCGAGTCCATGAGTGATTTCTTCACCCGGAAGATGGACATTATCAGTCAGATGTGGTTGAATGGAGAAAATGTGCAGAGCCAAAGAATCATGGAGAAGATTCTTAGAAGCCTACCCACCAAGTTTGACTCGGTTGTGATAGCAATCAAAGAGTCAAGGGATCTGACAACCCTCTCGACAGATGAACTCATGGGTTTGTTGCAGACACATGAACAAAGGCTGAGCCATTCATCTCAAACCTCTCTAGAGAAAGCATTCAGGGATCAGGTCTCATTTCGAGACAGCGACAGACAAGATTTCCACCATGGCACCTCTATTTCTCATGGAGGAAGAGGCAAATGCAGGCGTGGGAAAGGTAACAAGCAAGGAGGAAGGTCAAACCCTAGCGAAGGGGAAACCAACTGTAATTTCCATCAGCAAGGTGGAAGAGGCAGTTCGAGAAATCAACAAGTTGGATTTGGTCAAAAGGACATGTCAAAGGTCTAATGCTATTTCTGCAAGAAGTTCGGCCATTACATCTCATAGTGCAAAAAATAGATGGCCACGGAGAACCAACAATAGGCCCATTACACGGATGAAACTAGAAATGCGGTAGGAGGAAATGTGTTGTTGACTTGCAACATTGAGGAGGAGTGCTAGAAGAATATCTAGTACTTAGATAGTGGGTGCAGCAACCACATGACGGGGAACAAAGAGATGTTCTCCCAACTGGATGAAACAGTCTAGTTTGAAGTGAAGATGATGGGGGACCGAAAAATCGCATGTACTCAAATCCAACTTTTCATTCAGTAATCTGGTAATGAGTCGAGGCTTTACAATAACCAGTGCTCGACTTGGTTTTCCCTCTATCACACTTCTGCGTGCGATCTTCCTAATCCACCACCCCGATCTATTACATAAACTGGGTTTTTATAGAGGCCTCGACCCTCTGAAACATCTTTTACAAAAATTGGAGCACCAACCCAATTTATGACTCCACTCTGCAAGGCCTCTGTCACCTCCGCCTGACCGTCGCTTCCTTCAGATCACTCTGCGCGACCTATCATTTTTGTTTCCCATGCTTCTTGGTACTCGCTCGCTTTAACTGCACCTTGGCGCCACATGTCATCCTTGCTCTACAACTACCACCTGACCTCTGTCGTCTTCTTCCTCCAGCTGCACTGTAGCAGGGGTCGTGATATCGCGACGTTTTGGCTTCCCTGAGCTCCTTTTCCCTTTTGGTCGCGATATCGCGATATCGTGATGTTTTCTCTTCATCTCGCCCTTCTTGCCTTTGGGTCACGATATCGCGACATGTCACGATATCGTGACATCTTCCTCCAAAGCTGCCTGTCCTGGCTCCAAGTCGTGATATCGCGACATGTCGTGATATCGTGACATTGCCTTTGGATGCCCCCTTGCTTTTTTGCTCTAGTCACGATTTCACGACAGTCACAATTTCATGATGTGTCACAAAATTGTGACACTTCCACTGCCTCCCCTCGATCGATGCTCCAATGTCGCGATTTCGTGATAATTGCGATTTCGCGACATGTCACAAAATCATGACATTTCCACTACCTTCCTTTTGCTGCTGCTCTTGTGTCGCGATTTCATGACACTTCCACTGCCTTCCCTCGGCTTCTGCTTTGATGTCGTGAAATCGTGAAATTGCCACTGCTTCCCCTTGACCATTGCTTCGATGTCACGATTTCACGACAGTCATGATTTCGTGATATGTCGTGAAATCACGACATCCCAACTTCTTCTCCTTGGCTGCTGCTCCATTCTCCGTTTGTGTCACGATATCATGACACATTTTCTGTCGTGATATCGTGACAGCTTTCTCTATCTGCTCCTCTCTCCTCTTTGTGTCACGATATCGTGACGGTTTTTTTGTCTCGATATCACGACAGGTTTTTCTCCTCACCCTCCTTGCCTTTTTCTGTCGTGATTTCGCGACATGTCATGAAATCATGACGTTTTTCCTCCTTAGGAAACTTTTCTGAAGTGGCCCTCCTGCCACTAGATGCTTCTGAATCAGGTGCTGCTGGATGCTCTCGGATCAGACACCCGGGGTTGGTGAAGTGATCTTCACTTCTACACTGTCTGGTTACTGCCTTCTGTAGCACCTCCAGACATTCATCTGCCTCTACAGCCTGTCCCAACCCCTTCTCCTGGCCCAAATAACTTCTGCCTTCCTCTAGACAGATTCTCTCACTGCTGCACACTTCCTCATCTACAGCCTTCAATGGCTTCATCTTCTGATGAACTCCATATTTTCTCCTTTTTTGTTTCTCCTCACGCCTTCTACGCAGCTCCTTTTGTAGGGCTTTCACTTGCCTCTACAGGTCTCTTCTGAGCAGCTCCTCTTGCATGGCTTGCACTTGCCTCTACAATGCCAAGAACTCTTCCTCTGGCACCATATCCTCTTGTAGGGCCTACACTTGCCTCTACAAAGCCATGAACTCTTCCTCCAGCACCATATCTCTCTCACCGCCATGGCTTCTTCGTGGAGGCATTTTTCTTCGCTTTACTCACAAAGCTCAACCGATCCTGGTGTAGATGCCTCACTTTCGATGCTCTGCTAACACACTCAGGGATCCTAAACTCTCTCTTCTCTCTCAGAACCCTACCAAAGATCCTGGTGCAAACTGCCTCACAGTCGACGATTTGTTTGCGTACTCAGGAACTTCTGGCTTTGATACCACTAATGGGGGTGAAAGCACGAGATTCCGGGCAAAGGAAACACCAAGTGCGATTGCATTCAAAATTAATTACGTTTAAGTCCTAGAAATGTAAATTGCATGAAATGGAAAAGAAACACATTGGAAGAGACACAATCAAATAGAGAAAACATAGCCCTTTCATTAATATCCCTTGATCTCTCGCTACAATGATGTCTCCTCCCTTTTCGTGGGCTAGGAGCGCAAATAGAGTTTGATTACAATCACCGAATGATTCCTCTTTCCGCGTGCCCACGATTGCAATGGGCGGGCCAAGATGATGTCGTCGCCGATGTCGATGAGTTCTTCGCCTCTACCTGCTTCTCCCCGCGAACAAAGAAATGACCAAGACGTCGCAGCACCCGCCGCAAATGAAAAGCGTTTGCTCTCTAAAACTAACGAAATATGCATGTAAATATTTGCCTCGAAATAGTGAATACAAGTGAATCCAAATTGCTTCAAAACTTGACAGAAGGTAAAAAAAATTACCGAAGGCCACTACCACCGAGACAGCCGGCCAATCCGCTTTCACTCGGAAATCGTCCCCGGGTGGGACGATTTTCGACTATAAATCGTCCCTGGGTGGGACGATTTCTTCCGTGTTGGGGAAGCCGAACCGACACGCTCCAATGTCGGATCCCGAGACTCGCAAAATGCCTGCAAATAGGGGGGTTATGTAATTGGGGCCATTTTGGGATGACCCAACTGGTCGGATTTTCCCAATTTGGCCTTCACCCTCGGGAATTTGACCTTGACACCTGCAAGTTAGCGAAACGACAAAGCAATACAAAACATCCTAGAATCTGACCAAAAGTTACAAAATTGCAGCTATGGACTAATCAGACCTAGTAACACAGAATGCAATCTAAAAAAATAATCTAAAGTGCTCAAAAACTAAAAATAGGACTTGAGAGGTGCGGGGGTGCCCAAGTGGGCCTCCCACCGTTGGCCCTCGATTTTGGAGCCAATCCACCAGGGATGGGCCCAAAACCTTTTAGGATTGGGGGTCGGCGAATTGGTAGGTTCAGGTGTCCATGCGTTGGATTTGGGTAAGGTTCGAGCTTCCAAAGGCCACCCAACAACCTCCCTTGCAAAAGAGATTGGTGGATGTGGGAAGGTGAACCAAGAGGGATGCAAGTGGGTCTTCAATTCGGCGAAGACTTCGTTGCTTGAAAACTCCTTCAACTTCGTCTATTTTGGGTGAGAAAAGTCCCACCTTTTATAGACCCATGGGGTCTCTTTTGGGAGGGAAGCACAAATGCCATGTGTTGGCCATAGGCGCCATGTGGCGCCTTGTCTTCCCATGAGGGAGGGGAGTCCTCCATTGACTTGAGCTTTGATAAATGCCTTTTGTGACAGTCTTCTAACGGCCCCTCTATCCACTTACACATGCGTGCAAGGCAGGAGTCCTTAACTGACTATTCTGGGCTGCCACTTGGCACCCTTTGCCTTTCTGCCCATTAAGTTTAGAATTCGTCCCACCCAGGGACGGATTCAGAATTCATCCAGGGGTGGGACGGATTCTATTTTGAATTCGTCCCGGGGTGAGCCGAATACTGGGCAAAGTGTCCAAGTGTGCCAAATTGCTTCTTGACCTTACAAAATTGCTATGAAAGTGGTTAAGACCATTGTTTAACCTCTAAGGGCTGCCCTGGGGGCTGTGTTTGTCAAAGCAATCAGTGTTTGCAGTCACATAATCGGATGGGTGCTGTTTTGGTGTCTATAGATGCCCCTTTTTGGGAAGCGCTACGGGTGACGCAGAGCTGAGCAAAAATAGATAACCAAAGCACTAATGATTAGGGTTTCTTGGTAACCTAACCAACTTTTGATGCCCCAAGTATGGAAAGGGCATGCATTCTTGAATCCTTGCTTCTGACGAGCTAAGGAATTTGATTTCAAGTGTTAACCTATTTTGGTGAGGTGTGACTTGAACTTAGACATTGATCGGTCATAAATAGACGAAGGGCGTTTTTACCTCAGGGGAACCTTGTATTCATGATTCACGAAATGCCAAGTGTTTGATTGATTTGATTGTTTCTTGTTTACTGCCCCAAGCAGGAGCGTGATTGTCTTTGTCAATGATTCTTTGAATGCATGTCGTTTTCCTTAATTGGGTGTGTGATTGTTGGTTGGTGACTAAGTGTGACTACCCCCTCAAGCGACGAATCGATGAGGGAATGACCTTCGTGAGAGAAGCGACGAGTCGCTTGACCCAAGATGACTTGTGCAAGGTTGCCTTTAGAGGGTTTACCGTTAAGCGTGTGCAATTTTTCCAACATTTGGACTTGTTTTTGGTGGGTGTTAACCCTTTTGGTGATGTCAAAATGAGGTGAAATCGTCGAAAACCTATTTCCCGTGGAGCGGTCCGACTATGATAGCCTTCTTGGGGAATTAGGAGAGCGATAATTTGGACCTCAACATCAATTATCTTTTCCTAGAGGCTAACTGCGAGAGCACTTGTGTCCGGAATTGTTTTTGCTGTGTTTTTGTTGAATTTTGTACTGTTTTTGTTGTTTTTGTGACACCATTTGGTGATTGAATTGTCGGCAATCCGTCCTCCCGTGGAGCGGTCCGGCTATGGTAGCCTTCTTCGGGAGTAGGATAGTGACAATGCAAACCCCGACATCAATTTTGCTATGCCAGGAGGTTAAGTGCAAGAGCACTTGTGTCTGGCAATGTTTATTGTTTGTTTTGTGTTGCATTTTTGTTGTTTTGTTGTTTTTTGTGACACCATTTTGGGATTAAATTGTCAAAAATCTGTCTTCCCGTGGAGCGGTCCGGCTATGGTAGCCTTCTTAGGGAGTAGGATAGTGATAATTTGTGACCTCGATGTCGATTTTGTATGCCCATGTTGTCAGGTGCATTTGCAATCCTGTCAGGCAATTTTATTGTCTGTTTTAGTGCATTTTTAGTCATTTTTGTTGATTTTTTTTGTGCTGGCCTGAATTCGTCCCTGGGTGGGACGAGCGCTGATCAGAGCGCTCATCCCAGTCAAGGACGAATTCCAGTGCAAATGGCCTATTTAAGGGCCAAAACTTGATTTTGGGCTCATTTGTGTCATTTTTTTCTTGCGATTTTGGAGCTTCGGGAGGAGGAGGTAATTCTCGCGAGCGAAGCGCCGCTCGGAATTCTCTCTCGCCATCATGAGTGCACAAACTGGTTCGAGCGGCGGAGCCGATGCGAGACCTGTAAGTGTCCCTAGAGTTTATTTTGCTTTTATTTTTGCATTGTTTTTGTGTTGACGCTTTTCAAAACTTTAAGATTTTTTGTGATGTTTTTGTTTAACAGTTAAGGTTAGAAACCCTAGAACTGAAAATTTGATCTGTTTTATTTATTTATTATTTTTTTTTTGGTTTGCTTGCAGGTTGTTAGGAGTCGGTACCATGTACCCGCTGCCTTTACTGAAGCGCGGTTGGCATTGATCGATGATGACTGGGAATGGCTTGATGCCCTTGGGCTCAGCGTGTGGCTCGACTGGAGCCTATGGTTTCAGATCAGGCCTATCTGACGGCCCTGATCAAGCTTTGGGATCCGTGGACCAATACTTTCCATCTCCCGACAGGGGAGATGACTGTGACTCTTGAGGACGTCTATCGATTGCTTTGGATTCCTATAGATGGTCTGCCTATTAGGACATCTCCGTTTGATCAGCGGACTGCTATACTTACGAGATGTTTTGGGCATGGGGAGGAGCTGGGTGTAGCAGACCCAGTGGAGACAACCGAGGCGGATTGCAAGGCTGGCGGGATTTTGGTTAGCTGGTGGAAGGAGAGGGGGGTGTTAGTAGTGAGGCACGCATTCTTGATGGGCCTCATTTCTAACATTCTTATCCCTGATTCGTCAGGCGCGAGGTTCTCGTGGAACCTGCTGGATTTGGTGTGGCAGCTGGCGTAGTGCCCGATAGAGGCATCATTGATTCTGATATGGGGACAGAATTTGTTGGCACAGCTTTACGGGGAGTCAGATGGGGTCCGCTGTCGACAGCGGAAGGGTGTCAGTTGTAGTTTTTTGTTACAATGCTGGGGTTGGCAGCACATAGCTGTTGAGAGGCCTACCGGGTTACCGTGGATGACTCGGGCGGCGATGGAGGATGATGAGATTGGTTATGCAGCTTTGTGGCGACGGTCTACGGAGTAGGGGCAGAGTCGACGATGGGCAGGTGTCGTTGAGCACTACATTGATGCCTTTTCGTGGCTTTCTCCAAGGGAGGTGTTTTGGCATCCCTATCGGGACTGTCCAGCCTGACCTGAGGCTGGAGAGTGGCTCCGACGGGTGCGGAGGGAGCGATGGTTGACTGGGCAGCACGGGACGGAGCATGAGTTCTTTCCATACCATCAGGTTACATGACAGTTTGGGGTGTGCCAGGGGTTGCCTGGTGAGCCCGTAGGATATCGACGTCGGGGAGATGAGAGGGATCTAGAGCCACCGATCCTCGTGCCATTGGGCGAGGAGTCGGATGCGATGATTGAGATGTTGGATGTGGATGACGTCGGTACTACCACTGAGTATGACTCATGGTGGGTATTGCGGCGCTGGAGAGGAGAGGGTCCACTGGGAGGCATGGAGGCGGCAGTGGAGGATGCTGAGGCGGTAGGGGGCGATTGGGGGGGCCGTTGGATGATGCAGACATGGTGGATGTGGGAGATGAGGATGTGGACTTGGGTGTTCCGGAGCAGCCGGACATGCAGGATGTGGAGGAGCAGTTGGAGCCTGAGCAGGCTACTATCCCCGCTAGTCCTATGCGTCTGGTAGGTACAGAGGATGTGGGGTCGGATGTAGGCGATGAGGTTGCGTAACTTACAGAGCTGTTGCGGATGCGGGATCTGGAGAGGGATCTTCTACGGGCTTAGTTGGCAGAGTGGGATAGAGTTTTGGCGCAGCGCGATGATGCATTGTCTATCTATCATCGACGAGAGGCTGAGTGGTGTCTGTACCGGATAGACTTGGAGAGTGAGGTCATCCGCCTTGGCGGGCAGCTCCCTGAGCCTTCGATCAGCAGATCTTCTCGACGGACGAGGGATAGTCTGACTGAGCAGTCAGCATCATCTCATCGCAGGCGGTTAGATGAGGGGGGTGGTAGTAGGCATGATGCGGGGGCTAGCAGTAGCCGCCCTGTAGGGTCCCGTCGGACCCACACCACGGGGGGTAGTTCCCGTCGCACCGATCCTGCGTGATCATGGTGGTCGACGCCTTAGGTTGGGTTTTTGGATATGCTTGCGGGGTCTGAGGACCGGTTTTGTAGCCTACGGGCATCTTTTTGACGATATATATATATATATATATACCTGTTTTATTTTTGGATTTGTACATGTGATGATGTGATTTTTGTTATGCATGTTTTTTCATTTTGATGAATGCAGATGTTATGATGAATGCAAATGTTTTAGATGTCTATGTGATATGCAAGGTGAAATGGATGAATGACATTTTGTGATGATTGCACCATCGTTTTTTTTTAAGAAGCTCTTTATTTACATGATTTTTTTTTTTTTTGTATTTTTTGATGGTATCATAAAGATGATAAGTAGCGCCGATGGTTTTGGGATGAATGTATGATTTTCTGAGATTCAGACAGTTTTATCTCACTATCCATGACTGTACTTTATCTTACAAGACTTTTGAACAAGGTATGAATCGGACCTGTTTTTGACCAAGTTATTTAACATCCTTGTGTGTGCAATTGAGTTCATTTAGTGGTATTTGTTAGGATACCGCCAGTGCCAGATGGGCTTTCAACCGAACCTGTACTGAGGATCACCTAATTAGCTCCATGAATTCCTTTGTTGTATGTACTAAGATTAATCTACGGTGTAATCCATGATGCCATAAGCTAGCTCATCCACATGCAAAAATTGATCTGTACGCAAGTTAATGTGACAGATATATCGTCATGCGGGAGGTTTACTTCTGTTACCGATAGGCTATCAACCAAATTGGTACAAAAGCTTGCCTTATGACCTACAGAATGCTAAGAGTTCCAGGGATTCAAGGTCAACTCCCTTCTTTTTTTCAATTGTATTGGGATACTTGCTCTTTTGTAGTGATAAGATCACTGTTTATTTTGATTTGTTTTTCTTTCGAGCAAGGGATTGGGGATATGGAGTGATGAAAATCACTGTTGTTTGTGCCTTTTGATGTGTGCACTATAGTTTGTCAAATTTGGAGTTTTGACATTTTGCAAATTTTTGTGTTTTGCAACTTTTGAGAACTTTTAGGGATTCTTAGGGAATTGGGTAGGGAGGATGCTTGTCCTTTTGCCAACTCTCAGCATTCTAGGGGTCATTCGCACAGGGGGATGAGCAAGATAACCGTTTCGCTTGTGGTGACCTAGATTATTTTGTAGTTTTCGTCTTTCATTCACACAATTTTGGGAATTTTTAGTGTTTTGATTTGTGTTGGGATGTTACGTAACAAGGTGTATTTCAAGTATGACTCTACCTTCGTAAAATCTATTCGACTTGGTACACTACATGGCTAAAGAGGAAAATTATGACTGAATCACTGAAACTCTTGGTACATTCCCAGACCACTGACTGTAGTGTGGTAAAAGTTATGCTTGGTGTTTTTGATGAATTCGAGTATGCCTAGAATTGAGATGCAAATCTTTGTTGTTTTTGATGATTTTTGTTGTTTTGTTTTTTGTTGAATTTATTGATTTTTTTTTTTTTGACCAAGCGATTGCGATAATCGTTGGAGCTTTTTTTTTTTTTTTTTTGGGTTGACCAAGAGATTGCGATAATCCTTGGGGCTTTTTGTATTGACCAAGAGATTGCGATAATCCTTGGGGCTTTTTGGGTTGACCAAGAATTTGTGATAATCCTTGGAGCTTTTTGGGTTGACCAAGAGATTGCGATAATCCTTGGAGCTTTTTGGATTGACCAAGAGATTGCGTTAATCCTTGGAGCTTTTTGGGTTGACCAAGAGATTTTGATAATCCTTGGAAATTTTTAGGTGACCAAGAGATTGCGATAATCCTTGGAGCTTTTTAGGTGACCAAGAGATTGCGTTAATCCTTGGAGCTTTTTGGGTTGACCAAGAGATTTCGATAATCCTTGGAACTTTTTAGGTGACCAAGAGATTGCGATAATCCTTGGAGCTTTTTAGGTGACCAAGAGATTGCGATAATCCTTGGAGCTTTTTGTTTGTTTGTTTTTTTTGGTACATGACTTTCTTAGATATGAAATGGTCGTAGATGACTGATATTCAAGGGTTTTGTTTCCTTGATACCGTCAAGAGAAGCTAGCCTGTACGTTCACGGTCCTATTTTGCTATCAATGACATAAGGACCTAGCCAATTTGCCACGAATTTGTCTCTCATATGGGATGGCAAATTAGAGTTTTGTTGGTTTTCCTTCAGAACTAGATCACCAACCCGAAAGTCTCTTAGGTGAACTTTCATGTTGTAAGCTCTCTTAAGCCGCTCTTGATAGATACGTAAGTGCTCGAGAGCATTAACGCGTCTTTCGTCAAGCAACGTAAGTTGGTCTAACCGGGCCTGTCGTGCAGTGTCATCATCGATGAATTTCTGCATTGATATGCAGAGGGAAGGAATCTCCAACTCGAGAGGCATTACTGCCTCTGAGCCATACACTAGTGAAAACGGAGTTTCCCCAGTGGGCGTCCGAATGCTAGTGCGATAAGCCCAAAGGGCAAGTGGGATTTGTATGTGTCAATCCTTATGACCGTCTGTGACGATATTTTTAAGGATGGCGACTAGCGTTTTGTTTGACGCCTCTGCTTGCCCATTTGCTTGCGGATAATAGGGTGTTGAAAAGCCGTGCTGAATTTTGTACTTTGTGGTTAAAGCACGCACGTCTTTGTTCTTGAATGATGGCCCATTATCCGAGATTATTTTGGATGGAATACCAAAACGACATATGATGTATTGCAAAATGAACTCCGCAATGCGGGGTCCTGTCGTAGAGGTTAACGGAATTGCTTCCACCCATTTGGTAAAATATTCTGTGGCCGTTATGATAAACGTGTGACGGCCTGACGATGCAGGGGAGATCTTTCCGATTAGATCGAGGCCCCACTGCGAAAATGGCCAAGAAGACTGGACTATCTGTAGGGCCTAGGAAGGTGCGTGCATTAAATTGGCATGATGTTGACATTTTACGCACCTCTTGACATACGCGCAGCAATCTCGCTCTAAATATGGCCAATAATATCCCATGCGAAGAATGCGCTTTGCAATGGCCATACCACTGAAGTGGCCGCCACATGTACCATCATGCACTTGGGTGACTGCCCAAGTGGACTCTTGCTGGTCCAAGCAACGAAGAAGAATTCCGTCGTAGCTGCGACGATACAAAATGTCTCCTATCAAGACATATTTTGCCGTTTTTTGTTTGAATGTTCGTTTTACGGCTTGCGTCAATCCAAAGGGTAGATTACCTAACTTTAGGTAGTCTCTTATGGGTAAATACCAGTCCTGTTGATCAGATACCTCGATAGTTTGAACAGACCAATCCCTTTTGGAGTTCTTCCCTAACAAATGCTGATTGGGATAGAACTTGTAAGAATAGCGTTGTGTTGCTATTAATGGGAGTGGGGGAGAACAAAGACCTCCAGTTGGCATGTTTCAAATAGTCTCGGATTCGAAAGAACTTATCCGAAGATGGTTCGATCTGGATCATGTGGATTCCTGGCGTCAAGTTTGAGCTTGCGCGCTCCATCGCAGGTTGCGATAAGGTTTTGACCTGAATGGTTGTCATATCACCGAAAAGGTCTTGCGGGATTAGTGACCCTGAGGAGGCCATTGTGTCTGCAAAACGGTTCGATGATCGAGGAAGTGCCTCGATGTCATACCACTCAAGTTTTTCCAGGAATTTATCCATGAGGGCTTTATATGCCTTCAGAACTGGGCATTTGCATTGATATACCCCTTTGACTTGATTGACGATTAACAGCGAATCGGCAAAGATGTTCAGTCTTTTGATGTTCATGGTGATTGCCGTCTCGAAGACCTAGGAGCAAGGCTTCATATTCTCGCATTGTTATTGGTGCACTCGGAAGTTTAATTTAAATGACAGGGGCATTGGAGCGCCCCCGCGGTGTGAAAAATACAATTCCCGCGCCACCACTTTGCTCGCATTTAGAACCATCGAAAAATAAGGTTATGTCGGCCTGAGACTCAGGCTCTTCAGAATCTGGCGATTCTGAGACATGGAAGACCTCATCATCGGGTAGTTCTATGACTAGAGGTTGATCGTCTTCAAGAGGAGCCTCTGCTAGTTGATCGGCTATGACTTGTCCTTTTATAGATTTTTGCCCAATAAACTCAATGTCAAATTCCGTCAACAACATGATCCATTTTGCCGTGCGGCTACTATGATAAGTACGACTCATCATGTATCGCAATGGATTATCCTTAGACACAACATACGTCGTGTTGCTCAGCATGTAATGGCGTAGCCTCTTGGTAGCAAACACCACTGCCGCGCAGTTTTTCAACGTATGCATAGTTAAGTTCGTAATCGACCAGGGGTGCGGCTAAGATAGTAGGTAGCCTGTTCTTTGTGAAGTTCATTCTTATGGGCTAGCATTGCGCCCAGTGCCACCTCAGTAGCTGAGATGTATAAGTAGAACGGCACACCTGGTCTAGGCGGTGCCAATACTGGCAACGAAGCCAAGTATTGTTTGATTTCGTCAAAGGCTGACTGGCACTCGTCATCCCAATGAAATGTGACCCCCTTGTGCAATAATTTGTTCATTGGTCGACATTTGTCAGATAATTGCGCTATAAAGCGTTTGATTGACGCGACCTTTCCTTGCAGACTTCTGAGCTGCTTGATAGTGGTTGGGGGAGCCATTTCAAGGATTGCCTTGACTTTGTTTGGGTCCACTTCGATGCCTCTCTTGGAGACTATAAAACCCAAGAGTTTTCCAGATGTGACATCGAACATGCACTTCTTGGGATTCAGTCTGACCTTATGCTCTATGAGGCGATCGAGAATCTTGCTTAAGTCACCGAGATGATCTGAACGCAAGATAGACTTGGCTAACAAATCATCCATGTAATCTTCCAAAGTTTTGTGCATGTAATCGTGGAAGATATATGTCATAGCACATTGGTATGTAGCGCCAGCGTTTTTAAGGCCAAAAGGCATGACCTTATAACAAAATGTCCCCCAAGGCGTTGTGAATGCTATTTTGAGTTGGTCTTCAGGATTGATACGAATTTGATTGTATCCTGAGAAACCATCCATTAGGGAGAGCATTTCGTGACCTGTTGTAGCGTCTACCAATGCGTCGATGCTTGGCAAGGGGAAATCATCCTTAGGACTCGCTTTGTTTAAGTCTTGAAAGTCGATGCATATGCGAATCCTCCCGTCGGGCTTCTTGATGGGAACCATGTTGGACAACCATGGCGGATAATCCACGCAGATGACAAATTGTGCATCCAACAGCTTTTGCAATTCGTCTTTGACCATCAAAGCTACTGTTGGGTGCATTTTTCTTAGTTTTTGCTTTACAGGCTTGATTTTCGGATCAAGCGTTAAGTTGTGCATGACTAGTCATGGGTCTAGTCCTGGCATATCTTTGTATGACCATGCAAAAACTTCCTTCTTTTCTTTAAGAAGGGCAATGTAATCGGCTTGCTCCTCGGGGGAAAGGCTTACCCCCAGCTTGAGAATCCGTGGATTCATTGGATCTGTGCCGATGTCTACGTCAGTCGTCTCTTCGACTGACATGTGAGATCCGTCCTCCAACTGATGTGGAGTTGGGATTAAATGGATATCATCAGCTGAGTTAAGATCTGTGTTTGGAACCTCGGGTCCCTCTTCAGCTTGAAAAATATCTTGAGTTGTCCTTGGGGTAAAATGAAGCATTTCACCGAAAGGCCGTACTCTGATGGTGACAATGGTGAATTGACGCGATCCCAGTCAATGGCATCCATGTTTAGATGTAATTACCATGATGGATCGGTTGGATTGCGGATGGGTGTGGTCAAATCAATGGAGATCATGTGGATGGAATGAATTTGGTCTCCAAAACCACGTGTGTGATGACTTGATTCTTTTAGTTGTTCCCTATACTTTGGATCTAGCTCTACGGGAACAGGCACGAATGGATCCTCTCTAGGTGCAAATTCATCTCTATGTGTGAAAAGGAAGGCGGGGTCTTCCCTCGGTACTGCTGTCATGATGGGATCTTGAGGTGGACGATGCTCATCTTGAATTTGGAGCCATAGATCTAACACTTGGTCCCACCTCGCTGGGTCTACGTGCCATTCATGTCCTAACAAGTATACCCATCTCGTCCCATTAGATCTTCATGAGTTAGAGCGTGGTGATGTCGTCGCGCATGTCCGAGATAGTCCATTTCAGCTTCGTCTTCCGAATCGCTTTCATAAATCCAAAATTGTTCATCCTCTTCAAAGATCTCGTTGCTTGCGACATTGAGGACTCTTCCTATTCCAGATGAATTAATTTGGTCCCATTGCGGTTGTTCCACTCTTAGTGGAGGGACCCGATTCTTTTGAGACTGTGTTATTTCGTCTGGAACCTCTAAGGGGAACAGTTTCAAAAAAATGTCCGAAAGCCGTTGTTGTTCTCTTTGATGATTGCTCTCTGAACTTCCACCTATTTCTAGCAAAGGAGAGGGATTATTGTTGTTTCCAGGGGTGTTTGTAGACCATGGGAGGTAGTCTCCCAATGTGTATTCTGTATTCGGATTGGCATAAGGACCCAATGCCAATCCCCCTTTGTTGCCTATTTCTAGGCCTTGCATATTTTCAACCAAGATGTCTAATGGCAGGGGATGGTTGAACCCTACCCCTGACTTGTCATATGGCATCTGATATCTTGGTTGGCAAAGGATTCGCATCCCTTTCTCATATCTGCCTTGCCCGTATCCATGCCAATTGCATTGGCCGAGATATTTTAGGGCAAATTCTGGGTTTGACAGATAGTTGTTGTTTTCAACAAAAGGCTCTTCGTCTGTTTCCTTTTGTTGGTATGGTTCAAGACCATGATCAAAGCCCCCATACACAAAATTTGTCTGGTCCGATGGGTAGCCTAGAGGGACGATTGTTCCAATGGGAAGGCGAGGTCTTCCCATGTCTTGTACTGACTCCAGTGTGGGGGTTGCTACAACATTTTGCACTAAGTATTCCCCCAAGCCTGTACTGGCCATTTCAACAGTGATTGTTGATGATTGGGTGGGAGGAAACAGTAGTCCTTCCTGAGTCCATTCCATGTTTGGTGGTTTAGGAATCTTGGTTTCCGTTGCGTTGGGTGCTTCCTCTGTTGTTATTGTTGAAATTATGGGCAACCTTTCTTCTAAGGACTTAACCTCTTCCATAATATGTTTTCCCTTGTCCTTCTGTTGGGCCATGATAGGTGGCGTTGATGATGAAGGAGCTGATGATGAAGTCTCACCTGGCTGGGATTTTGTCTTGTTGGCCACCGATGGTGCTCGCGGTATTGGACCCTGTTTAGATGGATTTAATTGGAAATCCAAATGCGTTGAAGGGAGGGTCGATTGAGGTATGAATTGTACCGCATTGCAATACTTGAAGGGCTCTAAGTCCATTTGGACTACATGTATTTGTCCTTCATAAGCATACTTCAAGCACTGGTGGGCGATCAAAGTGACACATTTCATATCCCTGATCCAAGGCCGCCCTAGCAGTATATTATAAGCCATTTCGCCTTCCAAAGACATGGCACAAGTGTGGGTATTGACTTTTGTCCTACCCGGATCGGCGTAACGACTGTGCCGACTGTTGAGCAAATTGCATCGTTAAAATATCGCAATGTGTACGTGGAAGCGGTGATGTGAGAGGCTGGCAGTTTTAAATGTTTCAACACTACAGTAGTTATAATGTTACTGGACAAGCCAGTATCTATCAGCACTCTCTTGTACGGGATCCCGTTGACCCACGCGATAACGTGCAGGGGTGGATCCGGCATGTCATTTGATATCGTTTTGACCTCGTCTTCTATGAATGTGATGACAGGCTCCGTACATTGTTTCACATGTCCCACGAAGGTGTTGAAAGAATTTGCTTCGTGGGGTTGTACTTCAATGGCTTTTAAAATGTCCATAAGAGCTTCTCTATGGGGAGCTGATTGTTGAATAAGCTCATAGATGGACAACCTAGCCGACGTGGTCCGCAAAATCTGCATGAGTTTGGTTCGTATCGTGACCTCAGGTCTAGGCAGAGGTAACTGCGTTGGGCGTTGTTGAGGCTGCGATGTCGACGGAACTTCCCTCGCAGGTACCTCGGGGGCAACTGCTGGGTATTTTTTGTTCCTTGTTACAATGCTAATCATTCCCACAAATCCTTGCGTGGTAAGATCTTTTCGCACCTCGTTAATCTGGAGCGGTTTTGTCTGTGCCTCGTGGGCAGGCAAGGGGTCCTTAAATACCCCCATTTGTTGGTTGTTTGGTGCAATGGGGTTGTCCACGACCAATGTTCTGTTGTCGATCAAATCTTGGATTAGTTCTTTGAATTTCCAAGCACCCATTTAGGTCATGTCCTCCGCGCCTATGGAATCTGCAATACAATTCCTCCCTATACCCCCTAGGCTTGGGAATGTTAGGGTCAAAAATTTGGATTTCTAGCAGAGTAACTAAATTTTTCGCCGACAAGCGGTCAAATAAGGAGTCCCTAGACTCCGCATACGGGGTGAATTGTTGCCTAGGGCGATGCTGCTGATACTGCTCCTGTATTCTGTTATCTCTTTCGTAAGCAGGAGGCACTGCCTGGTAGTTAGCCTTTTGAGGCTTCGTTTCTTGCACAGGCGCGAGGACATTTATCGCAACTTGGTTGACTGCAGCGTGTTGTGGTTGCGTTGTCCCACTTTTAGTGGTTTTATTCCACTCTTTCTTCTTAGGCTTGGCAATTGCGCCTTTGCCTATCTTAATCTCTTCTATGACTCTGGCTTGCGCCAAAGCTTCTTCTAAGCTTTCGTATTGTCGCAAGAATAATAGACCAGAGATTGATTTTAAGCAACTTTTTGCGAACATCTGCATGAGATCAGACATAGGAGGACGGTAGGGTAACCTAGAAAGCAAAGCTCTCCATCGATTCCCGTACGCTGCCATTGTTTCTTCTTCAAATTGCTTGAGGCTCGCTAAATCACTTAGTGATGCCTTCTTCCTTGTGTTGAAGGCAAAGCGTTCAAGAAACGCGTCTACTAATTGATCTAAGCCGCTTATGTCGTGTTTGGGCGCTAGGTGAACCAATTCGAGGCAGGGCCTACGAATGTGGTTATGAATGTTCTAAGCAATAATGCGTCATTATCTTGGATGTCGAAGCATTGGCTTAGAAATCGTGTAACGTGTTCCTGTGCGTCCTATTCACCTTTAAAAACTGCCAATTAAGGCAACTTGAAGTGTTCAGGGTAAAGAGGCGCAGGCACTAAAGGATGCATCGGATTACTGCGGAGTAGACGTAATGTGGGTTTTTGATGCCCAGCAGATTTTGTTTCCACAGACTCCAAACGCTCCAATAGCGCTTGGTATGCATCGGAAGATTTTATTTCTTCCTCTCTTGTTCGCTCTTGTTGGAAGTTACGGTAAACTGGAGGCCTAGGGAGGGGTGGCCGAATGGCAGCCCTCCTGCCTTGATGGAGAGTTTCAACATGTTCCTCTTCTGGTTCATACTCCTCGTAAAATTCTTGAGTCTCTGGACAAAACCTATGACCCTGATCAAGCTCTTGCTGAAGGTACCTATCGTTGTTTCGGGGAGTTGCCTCCCTCTCGAATCTATGAGGTCTTGGAGGCAGAGCTTGACGAGGTCGTCGAGACCTGTCCTGCGTTAAAGGGTTATGCCTCTCATTTTGTTCAGCTCTTTGGACGCGAGGGGTTGGCCCCCTCTCAGGTATTTCATAGTGTAACTCATCTGCTTCACGTTGCATGCGTTCTTTATCCAAGTGGTATTGATACTCTATCTCTTGCTGACTTTGTTTAAGCCGCATGATTTGGGCTTGACGGGTGGTATATCCGGCGACAGATCGGGTCAATTTGATCTACCCTATTTTGTTCGAAGGTTCAAATGTCCCTCCTATGGGTTTACCTCGGTTTTGATGCTCTAAAATCTCAAGGGGTCGCTTCCCTCTGTCGAGGTAAGCGGTATGTGCTCGAGGTTCTGGCCTCAAGGGGTGATCATGATATCCGACTGGTGTAGAAGCATAAGGTTCCCGATTTGTATGTTGTTGTCCTTGAGGAATGCTATGATCTTCCTCATATTCTCTCTCATAGGTGCGTAAGGGGCAGGCGGAGTTAGGTCGCCCTGTGTGAGGAACCCTACGCTCCGGATTTGGTCTCTCTCGTTCGATGAGAGGTAAAGAAGGGATGCCATATCCACGTTGCCCTTCTAAATGGACGGTGTGCTCGTTTAGCGCTTCATCGCGCGGTGGCCACTCATGCCTAACTTCAAGAGGTGATTCTCTATTTATGTCGAGGTCTACATGTAAGGCATCTTCCCGAAAGGGGCTGCTTTGAATAGGCATACCCCACCGAGGATTCTGAATTGGATTCTTTTGTAGGTTTGACCTATAAGGCGATATGACCAAATCCTCAGGACTAAAGTGAAGGCGACTTGCGCCTGCTTTTTGTGTACCTTCCGAGCTTCTGCCCTTGATTGGGCTTGACTGCGGGTGTACACCATTGCGGTGCTTCTATGCTATCTAAATAAGTTTTTATCTCGTTTTTATGATTTTCTTTTTTTTGTCTACACTAAGCAGAATTAAACACACACATTCACAAAACCGTGATTATCTCTTTTAAGGATTCTTGGTGTGTCCTAAACTGGTTTAGTGCATTTTGATGTTTTGTTTTGTTTTTGTAGGTTTTGTAGAACGTTTAAATGCATCATGTAGGCTCTTATAACTCCAAAAAGGTCGCCCCTTCAATATACCAAACCGGCCGATATACCAACCTCTCTATATACCCGCCCTTACGAGAGGGAGACTATAGGTACGTGAGAGCAGAAGGTACGTGGTACATAGGCGGTACAAAAGGGGGATTGTCCTATTAATAGCACCTACCATAGAAAACTTATCCTCGCGCGCATGGGAATCACCCCAGCTACGCTCGGTCTGTCTTCGTCAGGATTTACGCCTAACAACAATTGACAATCGGGAAATGGATGCAAATCAAGCCAAGGTGGTGATTAAATCCACCAATGGTCTTGATCAAGGGCTGGGGTCTTACGACCAGCTCTAAATTTGGCCTCCCACCGTTGCCCTCCCATCGTTGGCCCTCGATTTTGGAGCCAATCCACCAGGGATGGGCCCAAAACCTTTTAGGATTGGGGGGTCGGCGAATTGGTAGGTTCAGGTATCCATGCGTTGGATTTGGGTAAGGTTCGAGCTTCCAAAGGCCACCCAAAAACCTCCCTTGCAAAAGAGATTGGTGGATGTGGGAAGGTGAACCAAGAGGGATGCTAGTGGGTCTTCAATTCGGCAGCACTTCGTTGCTTGAAAAATCCTTCAACCTGTATATTTTGGGTGAGAAAAGTCCCACCTTTTATAGACCCATGGGGTCTCTTTTGGGAGGGAAGCACAAATGCCATGTGTTGGCCATAGGCGCCATGTGGCAGTCTTGTCTTCCCATGAGGGAGGGGAGTCCTCCATTGACTTGAGCTTTGATAAATGCCTTTTGTGACAGTCTTCTAATGGCCCCTCTGTCCACTTACACATGCGTGCAAGGCAGGAGTCCTTAACTGACTGTTCTGGGCTGCCACTTGGCACCCTTTGCCTTTTTGCCCGTTAAGCTTAGAATTCGTCCCACCCAGGGACGAATTCAGAATTCGTCCTGGGGTGGGATGGATTCTATTTTGAATTCGTCCCGGGGTGAGCCGAATACTGGGCAAAGTGTCCAAGTGTGCCAAATTGCTTCTTGACCTTACAAAATTGCTATGAAAGTGGTTAAGACCACTATTTAACCTCTAAGGGCTGCCCTGGGGGCTATGTTTGTCAAAGCGATCAGTGTTTGCAGTCACATAATCGGATGGGTGCCGTTTTGGTGTCTACAGGGGGACTGAAAAATTGCACATACTCAAATCCAACTTTTCATTCAGTAATCTGGAAACATTTACAGTAACAGCCCGCAGGCTTTACAATAACTAGTGCTCGGCTTGGTTTTCCCTCTATCACACTTCTGCATGTGATCTTTCTAATCCACCACCCCGATCTATTACATAAACTGGGTTTTTATAGAGGCCCCGACCCTCTGAAACATCTTTCACAAAAATTAGAGCACCAACCCGATTTATGACTCCACTCCGCATGGCCTCTGTCACTGTTGCCTGACCACTGCTTCCTTCAGATCACTCTACGTGACCCATCATTTTTGTTTCCCGCACTTCTTGGTACTCGCCCACTTTAACTGCACCTTGGAACCACGTGTCGTCTTTGCTCTACAACTGCCACCTGACCTCTGTCATCTTCTTCCTCCAGCTGCATTGTAGCAAGGGTTGCGATATCGTGACGTTTTGGCTTCCCTGCGCTTCTTTTCCCTTTTGGTCGCGATATCGCGACATGTCGCAATATCGCGATGTTTTCTCTTCATCTCACCCTTCTCGCCTTCGGGTCACGATATCACGACATCTTACTCCAACGCTGCATGTCCTGGCTCCAAATCGTGATATCACGACATGTCACGATATCGCGACATGTCACGATATCGCGACATTGCCTTCGGATGCCCCCTTGTTTTTTGCTCTGGTCGTGATTTCGTGACAGTCGTGATTTCACGACGTGTCGCGAAATCGTGACACTTCCACTGCCTCCCCTCGGTCGTTGCTCCAATGTTGTGATTTTGCGACAATCGCGATTTCACGACATGTCGCAAAATCACGACATTTCCACTGCCTTCCTTTTGCTGCTGCTCCTGTGTCACGATTTCGCGACATGTCTAGAAATCCCGACACTTCCACTGCCTTCCCTCGGCTTCTGCTTCGATGTTACGATTTTGCGACATTGCCACTGCTTCCCCTTGGCTGCTACTTCGATGTCGCAATCTCGTGACAGTCATGATTTCGCGATATGTCATGAAATCGTGACATCCCAACTTCTTCTCCTTGGTTGCTGTTCCGTTCTCTGTTTGTGTCTCGATATCGTGACACATTTTCTGTCGCAATATCGCGACAGCTTTCTCCGTCTGCTCCTCTCTTCTCTTCGTGTCGTGATATCGCGACACTTTTTTTGTCGCGATATCGTAACAGGTTTTTCTCCTTGCCCTCCTTGCCTTTTTCTGTCATGATTTCATGACACGTCGCGAAATCGCGACGTTTTTCCTCCTTAGGCAACTTTTCTGAAGTGGCCCTCCTGCCACTGGATGATTCTGCATCAGGTGTTGCTGGAAGCTCCTACATCAGAAGATGGGGAACAATAACAAGGTTCCCGTAATGGGGAAAGGAAAGATCCTCATTCACACCAGGCATGACGAATGGAAGCAGATATGTGGCATCTACTATGTTTCTGGCCTGAAGCACAACCTACTGAGCGTTGGACAGCTCATGCAGAAGGGACATACAGTCCAATTCAAATATGGAGCTAGCACCATCAGAGACAAGTTGCATGGGTAGATTGCTACAATGTCCATGACAAAGAACAAAATGTTTTCGCTAGAAATTCAAAATGAATCTTTGATGTCTCTGAGTGCAGTTGTGAAAGATGCTACCTAGTTGTGGCATCTCAGATTTGGTCACCTGAGCTTCAGTGGCCTAAATCAACTGCACAAGATGCAAATGGTGAAGGGTTTACCCCTGATAGAGTAGCAAAATCAAGTTTGTGAGGGCTACTTAGTCGGTAAACAACATAGGGATTCGTTCCCTGTCGGTTAGTCTTGGAGAGCATCACAGCCATTGGAGCTGGTGCACTTAGACATCTGCGGTCCGATGTAGACCAGCACGTTTGCCGATAATAAATACTTCTTAATGTTCATAGATGACTTCAGCCGAAAGACTTGGATGTATGCCATCAAGCTAAAGTCAGAAGCATTTGCTAGATTTAAGGAGTTCAAGGATCTGGTGGAGAAATAGAGCGGATATCAGATCAAGACTCTCGGGACAGATGGTGGAGGTGAATATATCTCCAACGAATTCCATAACTACTGCAAGCAGCATGGAATTCAAAGGCAGTTCACTGCCAGATACACGTCACAGTAGAATAGCGTAGCTAAGAGGAAGAACCGAACCATCATGGAGATGGCACGAAGTATGATAAAGGCGAAGGGATTGCCGCATGAATTTTGGGCAAAGGCTGTAACATGTGCAGTCTACCTACTGAACAGATGTCCAACCAAAAGCGTGAAGGACAAAATACCTCAGGAGGCCTGGAGCGGTGTGAAGCCAAGTGTGGCTCACTTGCATGTGTTTGGGTGCATTGCATATGCACATGTTCCCAAGAGAAGCGGCAGAAGTTGGATTATAGAGCTGAGAAGTGCATTTTCATAGGGTATAGTGAGTAGGCAAAGGCATATAGGTTGTACAACCCTGTGACGAAGAAGTTCATCATCAGCCGTGATGTGAAGTTTTTTGAAGAAGAAGCCTGGAACTGGAAGTCAAAGATTGGCCAGTCAGAGCCAGCAGTGGTAAAGTCTGTTGACTTGTAAGAAGGAAGTCTGTAGCCACCTGCAACTTCCAACAGCAACAACAGTGCCAGCAATAGCACAACCACTCCATCTCATTCGCCTTCATGTGCAAGTAGAATCCAGAACTTGGTGACGCTAGCGAAGACAAGGAGCTTGCAAGAAATCTACAAGGCAACCCAAACCCACGTAGATGAAGAGTACTCTAACTTTGCATTCTTTACTGAAGTTGATCCAATAGAGTTCGAAGATGCAAGTTAGAATCATAAGTGGGTGCATGCAATGGATGAGGAGATAATAGCCATTGAAAAGAATGATACATGGCAACTGACAGATCTTCCAGCAGGGAAGAAGACCATTAGGGTCAAGTGGGTGTATAAGACAAAGTTCAATGCCCAAGGAGACGTTGAAAGCATAAGGCCAGACTGGTGGCAAAGGGGTACAAGCAGAAGTCAGGCATCGATTACCATGAGGTATATGCTCCGTAGCTCTGACTTGACACAGTCAGGATGATCCTGGCATTGGCAGCCCAACAAGGTTGGAAGATGTACCAAATGGATGTCAAGTCAGCCTTCCTCAACGGAGTGTTGGAGGAAGAGGTCTACATAGACCAGACACCAGGTTATGAAATTGAAGGCTAGGAGGGCAAAGTCATGAAGCTGAAGAAGGCCCTGTACGATTTGAAGCAGGTGCCCCGAGCTTGGTACAATCGGATTGACAGTTATTTTCAAGAAAATGGGTTTGTAAAATGCCCATATGAGCATACCCTGTACATGAAGACAAATGAAGCAGGTGAGCTCATTATCGTCTGCCTATATGTGGACTATTTGATTTATACTAGCAACAACAATGTCCTGTTCGACCAGTTCAGAACAACCATGAAGAAGGAGTTCGAGATGACAGACTTAGGGCTGATGAAGTATTTTCTCGGTATTGAAGTTGACCAATCGGCGAGATGGCATCTTCATTTCTCAGGGCAAGTATGCGAAGGATGTCCTGAAGTGGTTCAAGATGGAGGACAACAAACCTACCATCACACCTATAGCCACAGGTTTGAAGCTGAGCAAGTTGGATTCAGGGAGGAATGTAGATCCACCCCTGTTCAAGAGGCTAGTTGGCAATCTGATGTATTTGACTGCAAGTTGGCCAGATCTGATGTTCGGAGTCAGTCTGATCAATCGTTTCATGGAGACTCCGAAGGACACGCACTGGCAAGTAGGCAAGAGGATCTTGCGCTATGTCAATGGGACGCGAAACAGTGGCCTATTTTATGCGAGATAGGACCAGTTGGACCTGGTCGGCTTCACAGATAGTGACTGGGCTGATAGTACCGACGATCGAAAGAGCACCTCCAGGTATGCTTTCCATCTCAGATCAAGGGCAGTCTCATGGGCGTCAAAGAAGCAACCCATCGTTGTGTTGTCCACAGCTGAAGCAGAATATGTCATCGCCACGTCAGCCGCATGCCAGGCAGTTTGGCTACGAAGAGTTCTAAGTGAACTAAACTATCCTTCGAAAGGTGCGACAACATTTTTTTGTGATAACAATTCGGCCATCGCACTATCAAAGGATCCCATGTTCCATGGTCGGACGAAGCACATCGATATTCGTTATCACTTCATCAGAGAGTTGGTGAAGTCTAGAGAAATTCAACTACAGTTTTGTAGATCCAAGGAGCAGTTGGCAGATATCTTCACGAAGCCTTTGAAGGAGGAAGACTTCAGCAGATTGCGAGAGCAGCTTGGAGTCAAAGTGTTCGTGAAATTAGGCTTAAAGGAGGGGGTTAGAAATAATAATCCAGATTTCATGCCTCTACCAGACTGCGCTCTGAACTTGGGCGAAGTCGGACTGCACTCACGCAGTTGGGGATCCCGGCAAAAAGGTTTGACATGATGTCGCACCTACCCTCTAACAGATGTGACGTTTGACAGATCTGATCACCACAGAAGTTAATGCCAATTCGGCGATTTAATGCTAGTTCGATGATTGGTCAGAAACCCTAGTTGAGGGCCTGTCAGAGGACAAACCCTATCCTCCTCTCCCCGCGGCTATATAAGGCAGTTCGAGTTCTTCAGACAGAAGGGTGGAAGAGTGCAGGGGAAGAAGAGTAGAGAAAGTGTGAAGAATAGAGCAGAGAAAGCAAGGAGAGCATTTCAGTGAGCAGTGTGGCTCATCTGATTATTGTCCGAGCAGCTGACTCGACATTTCTCCTTTTAGTTTATCTTGCAGCTTAGTCTGTAGATGTTGTTATTTCCTCAGTTGAGGAGTTCTATAACCCTCATTTTATATAAATAAAGTTTATTGTTGTTTAAGGCATCTTTAGGGTTTGCAGTTATTTTTTTATGTGCTAAAGTTTGTTGTTCTCTGTACAAATCGCCTCAGAGCGATTTCGTTCGGGTTATATAAGTTAGAGCTCAGATCCGAGACTTTGCTCTCAGTTTCGGTGTTTCTCTCCCCCAGCCAAGCAAGCAATTGCCGCAGCCGCGCAAGCCTTCGGAAAGAAAAGACTGCAAGGCCAAAGTTGGCTAAGTCCGGAAGAGTCTTCCCAACTTCACTGCCGCAACCCGACTGCGCCCGAGATCCGAGCGTAGCCCGAGTGCGCAAGCACAACCCGGTTGCGCAATACGTTTGAGTGCACTCCGAGTGCGCTAGCGAAGCCTGAAGTCGGGCGATGTCCGCACTTCGCCATGCGTCGTCCGAAGTTCGCACTTCGCCCCCGAAATCGGGCTTCGGAAAAATCTCTCCCGACGTTCGCACTTCGCTCGCCTCCGTTGTGCGTCGTCCGGACTTCGACAAACCTCCCCTGCTGCGCCCTGCGCCCTGCGTACTTCGCTCCGCCGCCGCACTTCGGGCATCTTCCCTTCTTTGCCCTGCGCTGTCCGAATTTCGGTCTTCGCCCCCACGATCGGACTTCGGCGGAATCGAAAAATTAAATTCTACACAAAACAGTTGGTCAACCCTTTGAATTAGTAAGCGTAACACGCAAGGAATATTAGAGTGTGGGTACCTCATCGCATTTTTGCCTTTGCCGACAATCACTTTTCCAACATAGGCATTCAAGAAGTTCCTCAGCACTGACGACCATGCTAATTAAAAAAAATTAACGAATCTTAACCTTCAAACCAAAGTAATCTACTGGACCGCTATACTAAATAAATCATCTTTGACTCGTCTCTTCCTCAACATGATCTGCATTGCATCTATGATTATAATTTCTACCACATGGTGCGACTTTGAAAAACCGTCTAAGAAATATTATAATGCCGTTAATACCCTACTCAAATCAAATATTGGTAACCAACTTCGAGGGCAATGGACTTTTTCCTTAATATAACATTTGTAATATCCTTAACCGTTGTCTTCTAACAAAGAAATGGGTATCTTTTAGGACCCATTGCCCATGAGGATCAAAAAGCACCCATCCATAAGACTGTCCCACATCCAAATCAATACATGGTGGGATTGATTCATTCTTATAGTCATGTTGTTCATGGCTTCGTTGTTGCTGACTACAGCCACCGCACTTTGGAGACTTGAAATGTTACCAATTCCCACAGGCAGAGCTTCCCACTAAAATCATAAATTTCATCATCTACTCTTATATAGTTTATGTAGTTTCGAAGAACAGCGGTAGCAGCCTACAGATTACTCGTAATCGGGGAGGATGACCAACTCTGGAAATTCTGTGAAATTTCATCTCTTAAATTGGATGATGGGTTTAACCTATCACCTTTGTGTAACAAGCAATTAAAAGATATTTAATTAGACTTTTCTAACGATGGGTAAAAAATAGGACGGTCATGACCTAGTAAGCGTATCACGCAAGGCATATTATATAGTGCGGGTATCTAATCGCATCTTTGCCTTTGTCGATAATCACTTTTCCAACACGAAGTTCATCAGCACTGACGACCATCTTCTTTGCACGGCAAATCATCTTTGACTTGTCTCTTCGTCAATATTATCTCTGCATTGCAATTGTGACATAATTTCTACACATGGTTCGACTTTGGAAACCGCGGACAGTGCGACTTTGGAAAAACGCGGAAGAAATATTATAATACCGTTAGTACCCTACTCAAATCAAATATTGCTAACCGGCTTCGACGGCAATGAGCTTTTTTCCTTAATATAATAATTGTAATATTCTTATGCCTTAAAAAAAATCAGTCCAAGAGGGTTTGGTAATGAGTTTGTCTATTCAATTTTTTTTCAAGTTTATTTTGAGGGTTAGTGGATTGGTAAGTGTTTGTTTGGTATACATCCATGAAGAAGACATCGAGGTTCAAATCTCCGAAGCAGTTTGTTTGTAAAGGTAATAGTCTGATTTGAATCCTTTAAGTGTATGTCTGTTTTCAAAGGTAATAGTCTGATCTGAATCCTCTAAATGCATGTCTCACCGATGAAAGTATGAATCCCAAGACAAAGACAATGATGGTACACGGATTAAAAATAACTAAGCCAAAAAAATTTGGTGAAAGCAACCTATATAATTTAAACCTACACTTGTCATACACTTGTCAGTTATTAAAATATAAAATTAATATGATTCTCACCAACTCTCGAAAAAAATCCTACAAAATATAATTTTTTTCTTAAAAAACAACATTTTAAATATGCTTAACCGTTGTCTTATACTCGCATCATTTCTCTAGTTGGAATTAAAGTTGCCACGTGTCCTTGAAAAAAAACACCATTTAAAAATATCCTTAATCGTTGTCTCACTCGCAACATTTCTCTAGTTGGAACTAAAATTTAATTTACCGCGTGTCCTTGGAAAATTCAACTTTTGACTTAGTCTTGAAAGAACAAGAATGCATGGATATGACGTCAGTAATATACACAACATCACATGTGTTGGACATTTTTTAATGAATAGGTGTTCTTTTCCCACACATCATATGATATGGTTTGAGTAATTGTATTTCCATATTTGAGGTCCTATAGACCATATTTGGGTCTCGCGGACTTAATTAAAATCATTCATTTATTCCCTTAAGAGTTTTCTTGGCTTAGCAACATGGCTTTAAGCATAGACATGTTGAACTCATGTCGAGTGAAAATCATTAAACTAATTAAATTGTGAAGGAAGAGGAAGATTCATAAAGCAAGAAAAAAAAAAAAAAAAAAAAAAAAAAAATTATAGATGTTAAAAAATATATATATTATAAAATATTAAATAGAAATGGTACCAAGTTTATTTATAAAAATAAATTGTAATATTTACATTATCGGTGATGCGACCCAGGTTCAATCCCCACGGCGGATATGTATATGTATAAGAAATATTTACTCAATAATAAAAGAAAAATTGCGATAAAAAAGTATTATAGAATATTAGAGATGAATAAAATCTTTAAAAAGGAGTTTTTAAGGAATTAATATATTATTATAATATTGAGTTTATTTTTTTCTTTTTTTTGTGGTAAGCTCATTCATACAATCACACACCTCATCATGGTTTGAACTTGGATCTTTCCAAAGCGAGACCAAAGCCCTAACCACTCCATAGTTTCACCTGGACATATTAGGTTCATTTTAAATCCAAAAACAAAATTGAGTAGTAAGGAATGTAAGAACATATTAAAAAAATATTTGGAAGATGCAAATTGTCACAATTTCTTCTATGGGAGCTTCAGAGGTATTACAACAATACAAGAGGTATTACAACAATACGAGACAAACAAAAATGGGAAGAAAAAATTAATGGTCTATTTTGTAGGAAAAAGGAAAATATCAAAGTTGAGGTTATCAATATATATGTTCCAACTACTTGTGAAAGATGTGAGACTAAGCTCAAAATATTTTTGTCAATTATAATGAAGAGTTAAAATTATGATATATGAATTCTTGGGTAATTTCAACATAGTTCTATCTCCTTTAGGAAAGAAGGATGGTACTTCTAGATGGTCTAAATCAATGCAGGATTTTTGTTTATAGTTATTCATGCACAAGACATCAAGACACCATTTTTTTCTTAAAGGAGATTAATTATCACTAATTTCCTAATCCTATCATGATAAGTAATCAATTAATCAAGTTTATCTTTCTTAATCATTATATTTTCAAGTACACACTATAATTTATTCATATTTATAAATTAACATGAGTCTTTGGGAGTTTTTGCTTGAAGAAGATTAATTACCACTATTTTCTTATTCCTATCATGGTAAGTAATTAATTAATCAAGTTTATATTTCTTAATAATTATATTTTCAATTAGACACTATGATTTATTCATATTTATAAATCAACACAAGTCTTTAAGAGGTTAATATTTATGTCAATGATGTCTCTATACATAGTGGTTAATATTTATATCAATGATGGCTCTATACATAGTTGTAAGCCAGAGATAATGGCAATGATTAGATTACAAATGTTGTGTTATAGGGTCTCTACTTTTTGTGAATTTTTATGCTTTGCCATCTATAATTGTTGAATTAATTATGATTATTATCTTATAATTATTAAGAATTAAATGGAAGTGACTTCCACATTACACTTGTCTACGTTTCCATGTACACATCTATTATGTTTATTATTTTTTTCATACGTGTGTTGTCCATGTCTATTCTTAAGATTACTTTGTAATTATTTTTTATTTTATTTCATGTTGATGGTTACTCTTCACATATCTATTACCAAGTTGCTATATTAACACACGAAAATTAAGTACTTTTCCATGATATGAGGTTCTTAATATTTATTAGGGATCCTTGTCTACAACTAAAGGTTATGAGTTGTTCATAAAAAAAAACATATGTATAACTTTTATAAATATCAAACATAACAATGTTATCAACAACCCACATCAAACATGAATTTTATAAGAATTCATAGGCTATATTACCAACATATAATTAATGGTTGATTAATTGTAGAATATTGCTAAGTAGTTGCACTTGTAACTACAAATATCTATTTTAAAATGAAATACATCAATATAGTTATGGTAGAAATGGATTTTTATAAAATAATATATTGCCATATATTTTTCGTATAGATTTTTATAAAATAGTATATTGTCATAGATTTTTCTTATTTATATTTACTTATGGAATAGAAAATATGTAATGCAAATATTATTGTCCAATAAATAACGATTTTACATTCACAACATTTTACTTTTTTAAAACTCATTATTTTAAATACCATTTACTAATTATGGTTTAAAATGATTGTGGTATAGTGGTTATAGCGGCGGACTGCACGAAGATCTATGTGGCAGCTTTCGAGGCGGATAGCGCAGAATACTGTGATAGTCATAAAAGCTGGACAACTTACCCAGATTCGTGGTGGCTACTGATTCTAGGGTAGGCATAGTGGTTATAGAGGCGAACTGTGCGAAGATCTGTGTGGCAGATTTTGGGGCGGACAAATAGCACAGAATACTGTGACATTCATAAAATATGGACAACTTACCTAGATTCGTGGTGGCTACTGATTCTAGGGCAGACATAGTGGTTATAAGGGCAGACTGCGCGAAGATCTATGTGGCGGCTTCCAGGGCGGAAAATGCAAAATACTGTGACAGTCATAAAAGCTTGACATCTTGCCCAGATTCATGGTGGCTACCGATTCCAGGGTAGACAATGCCAAATACTATGATGGTCATAAAAGCTAAATAGTCTACCCATATTCGTGGTGACTACGGATTCTACATATTATATATATATATATATATATATATATATATGAAAAATCAATATTAAAGATGAAATTAATTTATTTGAAATTTTACTTTTATGATAGTATTAGGTTGTCAACTATTACATGCATTTTTATTATTTTAAGTATGAGTCTCCTTTATTCTTGGGTAGACAATACCCATAATCCTTCTCACACAAAAATAAATAAAATTAATTTGAAATTAACAAAGAGAAACATCCATTGTTTAATGGATATTTTAAAGGCTATCATAACTTAAAAATTTCAAAAGCATAGTTGTTTCTTATTTTAAAATTTTTATATAAATTAACATTAATTTGCATCTAGTGATTGAAAATGGAAATGGAAATGCATGCTACATTTATTTATACATAGATGAAGTTATTCTTATTTTGGTATAGGTAAATTTATCGACTAGGATGTGTAAATTGAAATATATTTCACAATGTAGAACACATATCAACTAGGGTGCGTAAATTGAAATACATTTCATAATGCACAAAAAATCCTTTCATATTTGAGAATTCAAATAAAATTCTAACATATGAAAACGCACCATGAAAATATGATCATAATAAGTATATTTGTATTGTGTATACTCTATGAAATGTAGATATCCAATTTGATAAATGTAGGATATTTTTCCCCATAAGTAAACCTTCAAATCATATATTTATCAATTGATAAACCATTTCTATTATGTTATCAATGAAATCAAATATACTTGTAAATATTTTGTTGTATTATTTTAATTTCACTTCTAAAATTGTAAGAATATAATCATACAATGAAAAGGGGAATAACCATAGGAAAAGAGTTCTACATGAGGTACATACCAAATATAATTTATATGGAGTAGAAGAAATATTATTAGTAACAAATTTCATGTCTTTAACTCAAAAAGGACAAATTTTGGACTTGTTTTCTTACATGAAAAGATCAAGAATCAAAATGACTCACTTTTAAAAAAATATACTACGAAAATAAGAAACTATATATACATGATCACCATGGAAGTAATGGTATCTCCATTGATTTTCCAAGCATTTTTATTTGTAAGCTTTGCAATTGTTGCTTATGGTGAAAACACTAAACATTTCATTAAAAAACCATATTTTTTTATGGGGGATGGTTTCTAGCAATGACATTTGTTTGATGTGGTAAATACCATTTAAATAGTGATATTTTATCTTTATTCATATGCACATAATAACAAAATGATGTACTCTAACTTATTAGGTAACATTGATCTTAAGTCTTTTATAGGGATTGGTCAAATAAACTATGACACCATTTTAACTAACTACAATGAATAATTAAAAGTTATTCAAGACTGAAATTATCTAGATTGTTATCATTTGTTCACCATTTCACTTTCATAAAGGTTAAATTTTTCATTACCTTTACACGTGAAATATATAATGCCTAAACTATGATGAACTCCATGCCTTAAATTTTTTAGAAAAAACCATGACAAGCATCAATATTCATCATGATATTAGGTGTAATGTAAGTATTGCAAGTAAAGAGTTAAGAAATAGCCTTTATATTTTGGATGTAAACAAGATAATTTTAGGATGCATGTTAGAGAGCTACTTTCAAGGCACAACAAAAAATAATCATTTAGGAAATAAGATTAGTATTTTTAATATTTTTATGGATTTTGTTGTAATATTCCAGTACCCTTGACTTGGTTTCTAGTTTTTGATTTTTTAATTTAAATTTATCTAGAAGATTATAATCTAAATCCTACATGTATTTAAATTTCATAAAGATATATCTATATTATTTTTTTAATAATATTGAAAAACATAAAAGATACAAAATTATTACACACATTCTTTTGTATCCATTGAAATTTAATTATTTTCATATATTTGGCAACATTAAGGTCGTCATAGTATGTTCTATTTCTTTTTCCCATTATTTATAAAATTAATAATAATTAATTATTTATTCAAACAAATATGCACATGATTTATGAGATGTCCTTTTCTTATTTTCGAAATAACATCTTACTATTATTCATTTTAAATGAGTTAACCCTACTCTTACGTGAACATATACCTTATTTTTTCAAAGCAATAATATTTCATTATTTGTAATAACATCAATTTGAAATATTTATCCTTGAAATCCTATAAACAAAAATATTTCTAAAGACTAGATTCATATTGTGCAATTTATTTTGTTATGCTAGATTTATACTTAAAGTCTAAATTATTTAGATCATAAGTTTAGCTAACCATTTTAGGGTTTTATAATCCAATTAAGGGGCCATTTTAGATCCCCATCATAGCTATCCTACACATCTCCTCTAGTTATTGTAATGGATTTTTTTATATTTTTCTATTATACACATTATCTTTAATGATTGAATTATTATTCTATACCTAGAGTTATATTTTTTAATATATGAATTACAATGCTACATTGTTGAAATTAAGTGTGAATTGATTTAGTTATTTATTATGGCTCAAAGTAATTATTAACCCCTCCATCATTGCAAAAAAAAAGTATGAAGTAACAACCTACCACCTAGTCCTAATGGATCACATCTAAATAGATGAAGCACTAAATGACCTACAAATTCCTCTTAAATATTATCATCAACCAAGTGATAGACAATAGATCTATCTCTACTAGCATGTTTTTTGCTCATACCATAATTATCAACTTTGTTACTACAAACTATATTAAATAAGGAATAACTATGATTACCATCACATATCTTAAACTTATTATTTACATTAGGGTATCCCTTAGAAGGAATAGCCAAAAAATTCTCTACATGTCAAAACCTATCTAAAGCATTTCCACCATATCAAGCAAAGACACTCTTGTTTAATCTAGATTATAGTTGATCTTTGGAATCTACATATATCAATGTTTCATTGCATATTAAAGATTTATCCCTTTTTGTTTATTATTTTATCTATGAATAGGAAACTAATAAGAAATTTTTAGAATCCTAGGGCATTTTCACAGTGTCCTCTAGACCCTTTTGAAACATAAGAGTGATGAATGAAACTTTTGCCAGCTTAGAGTGATGAAATTTTACTATGTGAATAACTTTGATTGAATATGAGTTAGTTTTGAATGTGATAATAATGAGTACTGGATAGGCACAATCTCATAATTGTAAGAATAATCATTACTTTTTAAAGAAAATAATTAACAAATGTGAGTGGTTAATATCTTTGAATACTTTAGTTACAAATAATTTAGTAAATATAATTGTTAATAAATGATTAAATTTATAAAATATTTCAACCTTCATCACATGATTTATAATGATGTTGACATACTTCTTTTATTACCCCTTGTGGATTATATGGATATGTCTTCTAATTTTTGAATAAGGAATTATATTTTCATTGTTTACATAATTAAACAAATACTATGATGTGTTAACGTATCTTACCTTCCTAAGAGAGATCCAAGAAAGCAATGAATATGCATTCCCTATTGGACGACTTTCTTTTGGTGAAAAGGGTTAAAATTAAAGAGGAGAGATGAGTCCTTTGTATTTTTATGGTAAAATAGGGGATTTGGAGAGAGAAGCATGGGAGAAACCTACCATATTAGGGTGCAATAAGTTATAAGTAGGAAGCTAAGGAAGTTGTAAACAAGAACATCAAAAAATTTATTTTAACATGAATATATTATAGGAAGTGAGAGAAGCTATTATTTATTTATTTTTCATAGAAAAGTAAATCTTCTATTGGTTATAAGTTTACTATAAATAGATAGATGTACCATTGGTTATAATTTTTTCATAAAAGAAAAATAGATATACTATTACTTATAGTTTTGCCATAAAATGTAGATTTGTCATAGTTTATAACTTTATCATAAGACACAGTTCTAATGTTATTTTTAGTTTTACTAAAAATAGGTAGATACATTGTTATATTTTAGTCATGAAGGGGTATATATACTATTTTTACTATTAGAAAAATCTGATAGATCTCCTATTTTCATAGAAAACTATATTTTTTATTTTCACTTTTACTAAAAACACATAGATCTATTTTTATATTTAGTCATGAAATGTTAGAACTTATATTTTTGTTTTTACTATAAATAAATAGATTTGTTATTATATATAGATGTAGAAGGATAGGATTATTATTTCTACTTTTACTAAAAATGGGTAGATTTTCTATTATATATTTGCTCTGAAAGTACATTAATTTAACTAGATATTGGTATATTTTAATTGTAATAGACTAGATCTACTATATTGTACTTTTATTGAAAATAAGTAGATCTGCTATTATATTTTACTATAAAAGAATAGACCTATGGTTTATAATTTTATCGTTAAATGGTATATATGTTGCTTATAATTTTTCTAAGAAATGATGAATCTACTATTTATAATTTTGTTATAAAAATGTAGACCTATTGTTAATGGTTTTATTATAAAATGGTACATTTGTTATTTATAATTTTGTTGTAAAAGAGTAGCTCTATCGTTTATATTTTTTCATAAATAGATATATATTCTTTTTCTACTATTTAAGGATAGATCCAATGTCTAGCTTATTATTTTAAGGGTATAGTTCTATTGTTGGGTTTATTATGGTAAATAAATAATTTACTATCAAAATTAATATTAGATGGACATAGAGTTGTCATTTGGGTTATTATTATAAGGGGATAGTTTTATTGTTGTATTTTATTATTGTAAGGGCATAGTGATATTATTGTAGATTCTTCTGGTAAGGGTATAAAATTATTATTTACCTTGCACCTAGAAAGAGGTAGATCTACCATTTGACTTCTATTTTAAAGCTATAGAATTTTTGTTTAGCTTACTATATAAAGGACACATATTTGTTATCAAACCTATTATTGCAAGGCCATATATATAGTGGTTTTCTTACTATTTTAAGGACATATATCTATTCTCTGACTTTCTATTATAAAGGTGTAGATATGATGTTTGCCTTACTATTTTAAAGGTATATGTATGTTTTCAAATTTACTATTGTAAGGGCATAGATTTGTTGTTTCACTTACTATGTGAAGGAGATATTATTTTTATTTAGATTACTTTATGAAGGCTTACATTTGATTATTTGAATTAGTATTTTAAGGGATGGATATACTATTTGGTTTATTATGTAAAGACATTAATCTACTATTTGGATTACTGTGTAAAGTCATAGATACATTGTTTGATTTGCTATGTGAAGATGTGTTTTGCTATTTTTGTTACTAGGTGATGTTGGTTTACTATGTAGAATTATAAATTTGCTAATAAGGTTACTATTTAATGGCATATACCTATTTCTTGGTTTCCTTTCATGAAAAGGATCAATTATTTAGTTTATTATCATACGATATGGATCTACTACTTAGTTTTCTAATATAAAGATATAAATCATGTTTGTTTAAGGCTATGGTGGTCACTTACATATAATTTATGTTCATACTTTTATTGAGCTTTCCCTTTATATAGAGTGGTATAGGTTACCATATCAGTTAGAGAGGGTTAGTTATGTAGTATAATAGATAAATGTTGTATTTAGAACTTATTTATAGATGAAATCCTATAAAGGTCATAGGATTCATGATTGTTATGGATGCATGCCCATAGGTCATATTAAAAAAATTTACTACCATGTTGTTGGTGTCCATGGAGGATGATTTTAGGAAGGATAGGGTCTCCATGCTTGGAGGGATGATATGGTTGTGGATGAAATTCCCATAAGATATGTCAATGATTTTATCCACCATGTTGTTGTTAAGTGATTTAAGTTCTTATTAGAGGCTTCTATTTTAGTTAAGTGAATTTTCATATAAAATGGTAAACATTGAAAGGGAGAGGGGAGCCCCTTTTTATTTTTTGGGAAGTAAGAGAAGTGGGAGAGAGAAGCAAGGGATAAACATTTATTATAGATATATTCATAGTTATAGTCTTTCTACAATAAGGTAGAGCTATTGTTATTTATAATATTGTCATAAAATATAGATTTGCTATTATTTATAATTTTCTCATAAAAGGTAGATCTCCTTATATTAATAATTTAATTTTAAAAGACACATCTACTATTGTTTATAATTTTACCATAAAAAGGAGATTTGTTATTATTTTTTTTGAAAATGGGTAGATGCATTATTATATTTTACTAGTGGAAGGGTAGATCTATTGATATATTTTAGTTTGCGAAGTTTAGATCTAACATTTTTATGGAAATTGGCTTATTTTTTTTTATATATTTTAGTTATGGATCCGTAAATCTACCATTTTAATTTTTTCTAAAAGAGTAGTTATTTTGTTATATTTTAGCTATGGAAGGGTAGATCTATTGTTTTTTCTTTTACTAAAAATGGATAGATCTATTACCATATTTGTTGTAAAAATATAGATCTATCGTTTATAATTTTATTGTAAAAGGGTAAATATATTGTTTATGATTCTACTAAAAAGGGTGGATCTATTGTGTATAATGTTACTGTAAAAAGGTATATCTATTATTTATAATTTGGTTATAGACGAGTAGTTCTATTTATAGTTTTTCTATAATAATGTAGATCTATTGCTTATATTTTTTTCTTAAAATGGTAATTTTGTTGTCTTGTTTACTATTTTAAGAATATATCTATATCTATATATATATATATATATATATATATATATATATATATATATATAGTGTTTGGATTTTTATTATTTCAAGGTCATAGATCTATTTTTTGTTTTACTATTTCAATGACATAGATCTATTGTTTGACATTTTGAAAAGAGCTATAGGAAAATGAGACACATGTTAGGTCATTATTTGAGGATTATATTCTAGATAAGTGAGTTTTCATATAAAAGGGTAAAATTTGAAGGGATAGTAAATTTCCTTTTTTATCTTGGCATGTGACCTTTTTGTGCGATGGATTTATGCTCACAAATGCTAAAAAAAACTATATTTTTAATCCTAATTGTACTATTAAGGGCATAACTTTATGCTTATGACTCTATTTTGATCCATTCAAAATACATTGGAAAGCCTAGAGGAATATTTAGAATATTTAGTAGGAAATACATGCCTAGACAAATACATTTTAAAATGTTCTAGAGGCCCTAAAAAATATAAAATAAACTAGTTACTAAAGATAGTAATTGAGAGACAGAGAAAAAAGAAAACCTAGAGGAGATGGTAGAATTTTCTGGAGGAGTTCTGAATAATTGGTAGAATGTTGTGATGGTGTCGATCTCATCATAGAGCGTGCATGCTAGTGACATTTTTTCATCTAAAAAATATTGGAAGGAACAAAATTTCCCATTGCATGTTGGGAATTGCTTTTTAAAGAACAATGAATTTTTGGAATGATGTGAAGCTAGGCTAGTTCTAGTGGTTCAAACAGACTCGGTGGTGGAATATGTGGAGTATTTAACCAAGAATGCACTTATTGGAAAATTTATAGGAATCCAAATTTCTCTTCCTTTTGTAGAGGCTTGGGTTAGGAAGACTTGGAACCCTAAAGGTGACATGAAGGTGATGCTGAGTGTGAATAACTATTTTATAATGTTTTTCTCTTGTCTTGAAGATCATAACAAAGCATTTGAATGGGATGCCTATTTCTATAACTAAGAAGAACTCTTTCTTAAACCCTGGCATGTGGGTTTCAACCCGCAAGAGGAATGATCATCGCGGGTTCCAGTGTGGGTTCAAATCCTATGGTTCCCATTAGAATTTTGGAGAAACGACATCTTACACATGATTACCCTTATTCTTGGGAAGTCAGTTGGACCATCACAACAAACGATGAATAAAAAGGTAATATTTTTTGCTCGTGTTTGTGTCAAAATTGATTTAAACAATCCTATTCTAGATTTTGTTGAAATATAGTTTGGATCAACTACATGGGTTCAACAACTTGACTATGAATCTCTTCCATTTTATTTCTTGATCTGTCATGAATACGACCACCTACAAAGAAAATACCCTAATTTTATCCCACCCATGGCTTCAAATCCTATGCCCTATTGATCTACATAAAATTTGGACAAAGGAAAAGCATCTATAAAAGAAGGGTATCAGGATAAGGAAGGTATTATTCCTATAAAATCCCGAAGTAGAGGAAGAAGGGCAAACAGAGACCTTAATAATAGCCAACCAAATGCTTTTCTCAATCGTTTTGAGATACTAGATGATCTTGATCAGTGCATGGATATACCTAAAACATCGTTACCTAATGTAGATATAACAGGGTCAAATCAAATGTATCTTCTTAAGGTGGAACCTAACAAATAATATCTATGGGCTTTAAATGAAGAAGAGAGGGCTTTGGTTTTGAGTACAGGTGGTATGAATGGCTCTAGCCCTAGAGGGGAAACTTTTTTGGAAAGTGGTACAGATTTAGTTATTGCCTCTCCTACTTAGATACTGATGCAGTCATCGTTGGACTACAAAACTCCTATGGTGTTGGGATTGCAGTAAAAAACAATTAAAAAAGGTGCTTTGAATAAGAATATGAAGGTGGATCGAAATAAAGACTAGGAAAAAATTAAGTTAATGGGGGAGACTTTTGTGGAGTCAGGCTTGGTGAGAACATTGGACTCCCATTTTTCTAACACCCAAAAATTATTATCCTTTAATGGAATATAAGGGGGTTGAATAACATCCCCATATAAAAAGTTGTTCATGATTTGGTTCGTGTTCATTCTTCGGATGTGGTGTTTATTCAGGAGACTAAATTGGCTACTAATAGTATGTTCAATATTGCTTCCAAGTTGTGGAGAAGGGGTCAATGCTAGTGTATTGGTGCATGTGGATATGTTGGGGGTATTGCTTGTTTATGGGATTCAGTTAATATCTCTCATCTTACTTGGACTTCTAGAAGATGATATATTTTGATGATCAGACATGATAATAAATCTAGTGAAACCATCCTACTTATAAATATGTATGCTCTTGTTGATTACAATGGTAAAGTAAATTTGTGGGAGCATATTATCTTTGTGAGAAGTTTGGGTCCCCTGTACCCATGGATTTTGGCTAGAGATTTCAACTCTATCACTTTTCATGAGGATAAATGTGGTGGGGTTGATCGTATCAAGCCTTTTTATTTTGTCTTCAGTGCTCATATTCAGGCTTTGAACTTGGTTGAAATCAAGTTGGATAATGGGATATTTACCTAGCATAGTAGAAGATGTGGGGAATACTCCATATCAGAGAGACTAGATAGGTTTCTGATATCCAGTTCTTGGATTGGTAATAACATAAGTGCTAGTTCTATGATTTTATAGGGTAGGGGATCTGATCATTGACCTATCAAACTCTCTACTCTTGAGCCTGGGCTAAATAATACTACTTCCTTTAAATTTTAATTTGTGTGGCTTGGGGATCGTAAGGTTCATGATTTCATGCGAGGTTGGTAGACCCCTGGAAAACCTTCTCATGGCACTGCTATGTATTTATTTATGAAGTGGCTACAATTCATTAAGCATAAATTAAAGAGGTGGAATAGTCTAAATTTTGGGAACCTTTCCTTGTCTAAGTTGGTAGCTTTTAGGAAGGAGGAAGATGCTTCAAGAAAGATCAAATATCATGGAATCACGGAGGAGCTTCTCATTGAGGAATCTGACGCTTCAAAAGACCTTGCTAAATGGGAGTTGAGGGAAGAATTTTTTTGGAAATAGAAATCTCGATTGGATTGGCTTCAAGAATGGGATAGGAACACGACCTTATTTTTTAACTTAGTTAAGGCTTGTCATAATGGTAACCTAATTTCCTCTTTTGTGAATTCTCAAGGTGCCCTTCTCTCTTATTTCAAGGGGGTTTTAGAAGATATTAGGAGGTATTTTTCCTCTCTGTAAGGAGGACTCCCTATCATATTAAGAGGCTAAAAAGCTTATTCTAAAATTTATTCCCTCAATTATTTTTATAGAAATGAATGAGCATTTGATGGGTCCAATTTCCCTTGAGGAGTTGGAAAATGTTATGTTCAAGATAAAAAAAGAGAAATCCTCATTCCTGGATGGATTCCTAATTGATTTTTATTAGGATTTTTGGGAGTTAATCAAATTTTATCTTCTGGAGGTTTTCCATGAGTTCCAAAAGAAAAAACAAATTATAAGGGTCCTAAATGATACCTTTATGATGCTTATTCCCAAAAAAGAGGGAGTGAATTCCATGGATATGTTCAAGCCAATTTCTCTCTACAATGTTATGTATAAGATAATTACAAAAATTATTGCCAAGAGACTAAATATATGGTTGAGAAAAATAATCTATGAGGAGTAAGGTAGGTTTGTTGTTGGTCGATAAATCTTGGATGGGGTTGTTATTTCTATGGAAGATATTCACTCAATGAAAACTTCTAAGGAGAAACTTATGTTCATTACATGGCCAAAGGCTATGACTAGGTCAAATGGTCCTTTCTTCAAAAATTTCTTGCTACTTTTGGCTTTGAGGAGGATTGGATTAGATGGGTGATGAGTTGTGTTTCTTCTTCCTCATTCTTTGTTCTTGTTAATAATGAGTCGTCGAAGTTTTTTGAGGCCTTAAGGGGATTGAGGCAAGGAGATCCTCCACCTCCTTATTTGTTTATAATTATGGTGGAAGGGTTGGGAATATTTCTCAAGTCTTAGGTTAGGCATGGTTTCATTCAGGGTTGGAATTGGGATAGTAGTTCACCATCTCTTTTCCACCTTCAATTTTTTGGTGACACTGCTTTGCTAGGAGTTACTACTATTAGGGAAGTTGGAAACATTATACGGTCTCTTGACATATATCTTGGTGCTTCTGGACAATTTATTAATGAGGACAAGTCTTTAATTTTCTTCTTCAATACACCTCCTCTTATTCAAGCCAAGATTGCTTGAATTCTAAAATTTTAGGTCAGGACTCCCCCCTTCATTTAAATTGGTATTATTATTTCATCTCATCCTCTACATAGATATTCTTGGTAGTCTGTTCTAGATAATTTTATAAGTAAGATGAATCACTAGACCGTCATATGGATCTCCTTTGCGAGTAGAGTGTTGCTTTTAAAATATGTTTTTCAAGATTTACCCATCTATAGATATTTTGTTCAAACAACTCCCTCTTGTTTCATAAAGGACATGGATGCTTTGTCAAGATAGTTTTTATTGTATGGAAAACATGCTAAATCTAAATGAAGTTTCATTAGGTGGGATTCTACTTGTAGGTCGGTTTAAGAGGCAGGCCTTGGGTTGCGAAAGGCAGCTCTTTCTTGTAGGCTCTGGCTATAAAAATTTATTGGAGATGGGGTACTTCTCAAGATAATATTTGGGCTAAAATATTATCTTGTAAGTACTTGAGAGGTATTTTTGAGGTTGAGATCCCTAGAGTCATCTTGGTTGGAAAAGGTTCGGTTATCTGGGACACTCTAAAAAGAAGGGCTAATTTAATTAAGAAGGTTTTGTTATGGATTTGTAATCAAGTATTAGATGCTCTTTTCTAGGAGGATTCTTGGGATGGCCACATTCTTATATTGACTCAATATCCTAGGCTGCATTCCCTAAGTATTTATTTTTTGGAAGCGGGCTGGTATCGTGTGGACTTTAAAAGAATCCAATATTTTGGTAATTTGGAGATGTACAAGTGGAAATATCCATAATAATGGCCCCAAGAAGGATTGTTCAAGGACAAATATGTGCTTACTTGTATTCTTGCAAGGATACCCTATTCTTATTTGAGAGGTAAAGATAGTTTAGCTTGGAACCCTGATCCCAAGGGAACCTACTCTATAACCTATGGCTACCAGGTTCTTGATATGCATAAGTTTGAGAGCCTCCTTGTCACATGGTAGAAAAATGTGTGGAACAAATTTGCTTGCCCTAAATGTAACTTCTTTCTTTTGCTGGTAGCTCATAATAAATGACTCACTTGAGATAACTTGAGGAAGAGGGGATTTCAGGGTCCTTATATTTGTGTCCTTTGAGGTAATAATGAGGATGTATCTTCTCATTTATTTTTCCAATGTTCCCTTTCTAGATACATTTTGCACCATTGGTGGAGTTCCTGGAACCATCCTTGTTTTCATGTCCTATTCTTGGTGGAGTTTTGGAGTAGTTTGGGCAGACCTATGACCAGTGCCTCCTTCCTCTAGGTGATTTGGAATTTGGGCCCTTATTGCATCATCTAGAAAATTTGTCTCAAATGGAACCGTCGCATATTTTAGGGTAGTCATTTGGCTATTCAGTAGATCTAGTAAAATATCCTGGGTATGGTTCAGGAAACTATCCATAACATATGCGATGTGAACCTATTTTGGACTCTAGGGAGGAGAAGGTATGATAGGTCCTTGATCTCTTTGGGATCAAAGAAAACTCTTCTCACCCTAGCAACGCTTCTAAACTTAGCAAGAAAGTTAGGATATATGGCAGGTGGAGGCCATCCCTTGGAGGAGTTTTCAAAATTAATACTAATGGGCCATCCAGGGTCAATCTGGACATGCTGTAATTTGCAGTGTTGGGAGATACTCTACTGGCATGGTCATATTTTTATTTTCTATTTATAAAGGTGTTTAATCCAAAAATTTTATGGAATCTCTTGCAATTATCGAGGTCTTGCACAGGGGGTTTTATCTTGGTTGGTGTAGGAGCATTTGCGAGTTTGAATCTCAAATTTTGGTTAGTATTTTAAACAACAAAATATTGGAGGATGTTAATTGGTATTTTGCCTTTGTAGCTATTCAAATTCTTAGAATTAGTGAAGAGTTCAAATTCATCTCCTTTATGCGCATTCCAAGGGAATTGAATGGGGTTGCTAATTATTTGGCCAAAACAGCTTCTAAGATTTTGGGTGCTTGGATTAAGAATAAATGGAGAGTATCCTATCTAGGGACTCTCAACACCTCTGGGAGTTGATCTACAAGTATGTTCAAACTTAATGTGGTTTTTTATTGCTATCTTCTTTAGGTTTTGACCCTGTATGGTGGTTTTAGCTTGTTTTGTGGTGAAGGGCTACTCCACCCAACACACACACAATACTCAAATCACAAAAAAATTCAGAAGAAACACAACATCTGATATTATTTCAAGAAATGGAATTTTACAAAAGCCAAATCACCAAGCTGCGAATCACAGAAATCAGAGTTACAATGCTACGACCACAAGGCCGATTTTAACACAAATTAAAATCACCTCAAAATCTGCAAGCTGGAGCTACGATCCATATTCCTCCGTGCTGCCTCTTGGTGATCCCTCTTCCAATTTAATAACTCCCATATAATAATATGGAAAGCATAACTCCCATTTTCCCACCCAAGAAGATATTCATCTAAAATTTAAACTTTTCAGTTTCTCTCAAAAGATATTCAAAATTGGATTTTGGTGGTACAGCTTCCTAGGCTTCTAACTTTTGACTCGTTGACTCAATCAACTATTGTATGATATCGTTGGAAAGCTTGTGAAGATACCTATAACACCTCGATTGATGTACCATCCATAGAGGTCAATTTCATTCCTCAAAAATGGTCTCTAAGGTCTTCATTTTTTATTTTTAAGCTGTGCTGGAAAAATATCTCAGGATGAAAACTTTAATATCTCTCAAACCGTTCAGGATATTGGGATTATTTTTCCACAAGAAATATTATTTTTCAATTCCCTTCCTTTGGGTAAATTTTCAAACCCATATGTGTCCATTTAGGCCAACTTACTAAAAATAGCCGATGACTATTTTTAGCCTTTTTGGACTTTAGACTGACTTATACCTCCCAAGTGTCATCATGGACCTAAAAACCACTAAAGAACTTACAACCAAAAGATAAAATACAATTTCTTTATTTTTGGTGATGCAAGATTGCCCTTACACCATTGGATGCTCCTGCATCAGACACCTAGGGTAAATTGAGAAGTGACCTTCACTTCTCTAGTGTTGGAGGAAAACCGAGATGGTCAACCTCTGCCTTAGAAAGCCATGAGGAATATTCAACTGTCCTACCTTTCCACTTAACCAGGTATTCTTCATACTGTCTGTTTTGTGTACTTCTTCCCAGACAACTATCCAAGATTTCTTCTATCTCTTATTTCTCTGGAGTAGATGCTGGAATGTTCCATCGTTCTTCTACTAGTCCATCCTCATTGTCCCCTTCATGATACTCTATCAAGTCATAAATGTTAAACACAGGTGATATGTTAATTTCACTCGAAAATTCCACCTCATATGCATTTCTTGAATCATGTTTCTTTATGATCTTGCATGGTCCAAACTTCTTCATTTTCAACTTGTTATATGTCTTAATAGGAAATATTTCTTTTCTTAGGTGAACCATAACTTCATCTCCAACCTGGAATTCCTTGAACCTCCACTTCTGGTCTGCCTTTACCTTGTACTGAGTATTCATCTTATTAATATGATTCCTTACCTCTTCATGCAAGTTCTTCAAGTGCTCTACAAAGTCCTCTACTTCGGAACTACTCTTTTCTCCTTTGTTCATCTGTCTCAACTCAAAAGCATTCCTTGGGCTGCTCCCATATACAATCTAGAATGGGGATTTACCAGTACTCCTATTGACAGAATTGTTGTAAGAAAATTCTACCTGTGGTAAAATCAAATCCCATCCCTTGGGCTTATCTCCTACTAAACATCTCAGCAAGTTACCCAAACTCCTATTCACCACCTCTATTTGTCCATCAGTTTGTGGATGGTGTGTAGAACTGAACTTCAAATATGTCTTCAGCTTCTTCCATAAGGTCCTCCAAAAATAACCAAAAAATTTGGTATCTCTATCTAAAACTATACTCTTTGGTAGACCATGTAGTCATACCACCTCTCCGAAAAACAACTCTCAATGTGTACTGCATCACTAGTTTTATGGCAAGGAATGAAATGTGCCATCTTAGAAAACCTATCAACCACCACAAATATTGAGTCATGTCCTCTCTATGTCCTTGGTAAGCCAAGAACAAAATCCATGCTAATATCTTCCCATGGTTTCTCTGGTACAGGTAATGGCTGATATAGCCCGATGTTCTGTCTTACACCTTTGGCCATCTGGAATACTCTACAAATCTGCACAAACTTCTTCACATCCTATTGTAACTATGGCCAATAATAGTTCTCACTAACAAGATCAATGGTCTTATCTCGACCAAAGTGTCCAGCCAATCCTCCACTATGCTTCTCCTTTATCAGGTTCTCTCTCATGGAACTCCTTGGAATGCACAACTAGTTTCTTTTAAACATCATCCCATATTGGATTAAGAAATCCAACCATTTTGTTCTATCCAAAGTAATAGGTTCCAAGTAGGCTCTCCAAGCTTCTGCAAAATCTGGATCTTCAGGGTACAAACTCTTGAGTTCATCAAAACCCACAACCTCCACCTTCATCTCTATCAACAAATTTTACCTTCTACTTAAGGCATCTGCAACTCTGTTTGACTTTCCACTCCTGTGCTTCAACACAAAAGTATAACTCTGTAAAAACTCAACCCATTTTAAGTGCCTTTGATTTAACTTTCCTTGGCTATTAATATACTGCAAGGCTTGATGATCAATATATAAAACAAACTCTTTTGGCAACAAATAGTGTCTCCATTTCTTCAAAGCTTGAACTATGGCATAAAACTCCTGATCATAGACAAAATACTTTTTCTTGGCATCATTAAGCTTCTCACTAAAATAGGCAACAAGCTTACCTTCTTGACTCAAAACAACTCCTATGGCACTACCACTAGCATCACAATCTACCTAAAATACCTTATTGAAATCTAGAAGTGCCAAAACAGGTTGCTCTATGACTTTCTTCTTCAACATATCAAAACTCCTGGTTGCTCCTGTAGTCCAATTAAACTCCTTTCTATCCCCTCTCATTGTCTCTGTTAAGGGTGTACAAATACTACTAAAATTTTTAATAAACTTTCTGTAAAAACTTGCTAGACCATGAAATGATCTTACCTCTATAATACTCCTTGGTGTAGGCCATTCAATGATAGCCTTCACTTTTTTTGGGTCCATTTTAAGACCTTCAGATGAGATAACAAATCCCAGATACACCAACTCTTTCTTCACAAAACTGCATTTCTTTAGATTAATAAGTAATTTCTCTTCCCTTAGCTTCTCAAAAACTCTTCGAATATGCATCAGGTGCTCCTCCAATGTCTTACTAAAAATTAAAATGTCATCTAGATAAACAATAACAAATTTTCCCAAAAATTATTTCAATACCTCATTCATGAGTCACATAAATGTGCTTGGTGCATTGGTTAGCCCAAATGGCATGACTAACCACTCGTACAAGCCCTCTTTAGTCTTGAAGGTTGTCTTCCACTCATCTCCTTCTCTGATACAGATCTGATGATACCCACTCTTCAGGTCAATCTTCGTGAAGTACTTGGATCCACTCAAACAATCCATAAGGTCGTCCATCCTTGGTAATGGAAATCTGTATTTTATTGTAATCTTGTTAATGGCTCAAGAGTTTGTACACATCATCCATTATCCATATTTCTTTGGTGCTAGTACGACAAGTATTGCACATGGACTCAAACTCTCTCGAATCAATCCTTTCTGCAATAGCTCTTGAACTTGTCTATTCAGCTCCTTATTCTCTGTAGGAGTCATTCTATGGGCTGCCTTATTTGGTAAACTGGCTCCTGGTATCAAATCCATATTGTGACTAATCTTCCTCACTAGTGGTAATCCTTCAAGTACATTATCTAATACAATATCTTAAAATTCTCCCAATAGATCTGAGACCTCTATCGGTATATCTTTACATTCCTCTTTATTAACTCTAGGAATCAATGCATAGCACATATGCTTGTGCTTCATACCATCCAAAAACTTCCTACCATCGACTAAACAAATTCTTGAACTACTACATACCTTTTCGTCCACCTCCTTCAAGGGCTTCAACTTGTGGTGAACTCCATCCTTTGTCAGGGAATAAGTGTTGGCATGTCCATCATGTACTGCATATCGATCAAATTTCCATGGTCTTCCCAATAGCACATGACAAGAATCCATAGGCAGGATGTCACACAGTACCTCATCATGGTAATTCCCAATTTTGAACTTCACTAAGCATTGCTCATTGACCAAAGATCTATGGTCCTTCTATAGCCATGCAATTTGATATGGATGCGGATGTCTCCTTCTCTCCAACTGTAATTTATTAACCATCCCCTCTGAAACTAGATTATCAGTGCTACCATTATCAATGATAACATTACAAACAATACCTTCACATTTGCACCTTGTGCGAAATAAAATCTTCCTCTAAACTGGATCTTTCTCCTCATTTAGCAAGGCTCTCCTTGTGACAAGAACTTCTCCTCCTTCTCCCTCCTCAGAATGTTCAAATTCAATATCTTCATCTTCATCTACATAGGTAGCTCATGCATTACCTTTAGGTCTCTTATTCATCCTTCCTTGATGTTGTGGACACTCGTATGCTCGATGTCCTTCTTCTCCACATTGGAAATAGGTTCCATGAAATCCTCCTCTTCCAGGTCCTCATACAAACCTTCTTCTTCCTCTTTGGTCACAATTATTTTGCTCATGGGGCGATAGGCATTATCCCCTTTCTGGTTTCGATTGTTGCTAACTTATTCATTCTTCTTTTGGTCTTCATTTCATCCTTCATATGGTCTTCCACCAGTCCTTCCACCATGACCTCTTTCCCTTTGCTTGCTTTCAAATCTTCTATTCAACTTCTCTTCTACCTTCAGGGCAAACTGATAAGCATCTTCTATGGTAGTCATTTTGACCAAACTTAGTTCATCTTGAAGGCTTGGTTTCAATCCATTTATATAACGGGCTACCTTCTCCTTGTTAGCCTCATAATGGCCTATTCTGATCATGACCTTGTAGAACTCCTCTGTATATTCTTTGACAAATTTACCTGCCTGCCTCAAACCTTACATTTTCTTTAGCAGATCTAACTCGTAATCAATCGAAATGAACTGCCTCTTCAAATTTTCCACCATTCGGTCCCATCTTGTTATTCTTTATTTTCCCCTTCTATTTCTATCAAGTTGTACTTCCCTCCACAAAATATTAGCGTGCCCCTTCAGCTTGGTCTTCATAAATTTGACCCTCTTGGGATCTTCCACTTCCTCATACTCAAAGTACTCCTCCATATCATTGATCCAATCGATCAACTCTTCTGGGTTAAGATTCCTAGAATATGTAGAAACATCAATATTCGGCCTTTTTCCAATCTTGGATATGGCCTTAAATAATCTACCTTGCGCAGGATATACAACCTCCTATTCTTCTTCGACCTAAGATTCTTCTTCTTCGACATCATCTTCACTTTCCTCTTCTCTTCTTGGCTCAAACCCTCTACGCAGCTCCTCTTGCAACGCTTGAACTTGTCTCTGTAGGGCTCTAAAACCCTCTCCTATAACCACGATATTTCTTCATGGAGGAATTCTGGTCGCTTTTGTCACAACCTCAACCCTAGGTCCTGGTGCAAACTACCTCACGTTCGGTGATCTATTTACACACTCAAGAACTCCCGCCTTGATACCACTTGATGAAGGGCTACTCCACCCAACACATACACAATACTCAAATCAAAAAAAAATTCAGAAGAAACACAACATCTGATATTATTTTGAGAAATGGAATTTTACAAAAGCCAAATCACCAAGCTATGAATAACAAAAATTAGAGTTACAATGCTACGACCACAAGGCCAATTTTAACACAAATCAAAATCACCTCAAAATCCGCAAGCTGGAGCTACCATCCACCTTCCTCCGTGCTGCCTCTTGGTGATCCCTCTTCCCCTTTAATAACTCCCATAGAACAATCTGGAAAGCATAACTCCCATTTTCTTGCCCAAGAAGATATTCATCTAAAATTTGAACTTTTCAATTTCTCTCAAAAGATATTCAAAATTGGATTTTGGTGGTACAACTTCCCGGGCTTCTAACTTTTGACTCGTTGACCCGATCGACTATTGTAGGATATCATTGGAAATCTTGTGAAGAGATATACAACACCTCAATTGATGTACCATCCATTGAGATCAATTTCATCCCTCAAAAATTGTCTCTAAGGTCTTCATTTTTTATTTTTAAGCTGTGTTGGAAAAATATCTCAGGATGAAAACTTTAATATCTCTCAAACCGTTCAGGATATTGGGATTATTTTTCCACAAGAAATATTATTTTTCAATTTCCTTCCTTTGGGTAAATTTTCAAACCCATATGTGTCCATTTAGGCCAACTTACTAAAAATAGTCAATGACTATTTTTAGCCTTTTTGGACTTCAGACTGACTTATACCTCCCAAGTGTCATCATGGACCTGAAAACCACTAAAGAACTTACAACCAAAAGATAAAATACAATTTATTTATTTTTGGTGATGCAAGATTGCCCTTACACCATTGGATGCTCCTGCATCATTTTCTTGCTGACTTAAGCCCTAGGTTTTGTGTACACATCGAACCATTTAAGATAAGTGAAGGTAACCACCCACTTTAAATATAAGCTCCTTGAATATTTTATCATTGCATAAGGTATGTCTTGAAGGAATAAATATTCCTCTTACAATATACATCATCATTTTTATACTTCCTCTTTCCCTTCAACCACTTGATTTTAGTCATCAAAATATTTTTTGTATGAACCTATTTAAAAGAAGAGTTGTAACAAATTTCTAAGAATATCTAGATAAGAAATAGAAAAATTAAGAGATCATGTGTAACAACCCAAATCTAACCTACCTAGGAGAGAGATATTTTTTGAAAGGTAGAGGAACAACTGGAAAGGTTCTCCAAGATGTTTCCAATACAAGATTTATATTCATAAGGTATAATTACATTTTGAAATTTCAACACTAAAAATGTTACTTGAGTGAACAGGAGAAGTCAAATCCCATAATAACTCCAGGGTTTACCTTATACACCTTCATGGTATAAAGGATACTTTTATAAGGTCTTCCAATTTCCTTACATTCTCTATGAATGTTGGATAACTTGACCATAAAATTAGGATTAACCCCATATTAGTATTTAGAGAAAAGATACACCAATTTCCATAACCTATCTTAGGTCAGTCTATGATGCTTCCTCTAGGTATGTTACTTTTATGTCTAGATAGTTGCACCTCCATTGTGAACTAATGGTCCTTTTGTGCTTTGATATTCTATTTTTGTGATTGTTTAACCAAGGTGATCACCACTCCATGTACTTGATTCACATGGAAACTATGGGTCTACTTGCATAGTCTACCATCACTATATCCCTCTTGCTAATGTGTTTCAAATCTCCATGGTTGGAAGAAATATCCAAGTTACACCACTTAAATCTTTTCCAAAGACTCATCTTCTTTGGTTCCACTTTGAATATCCTTTATAAAAAAGTATCCATTGTAAAATTATTAGGTGTTGCTCCTTGCAAATTCCTTGGGTTTGGTTTTATCTTTTAGGTTCTTCTAGACTTAACTAGCTAAGAGTGCCCTCACAGAAAGAAATCTAAATCCATAATGAAACCATTTAAACATTCTCTCTAAGTATTTCTCTCTCATAAAGTGTTAAGCATTCTTTCTTTGGCTATCTTTATATCGCTTATATGCATAAAATCAAATGTAACATCTACTCTTTCAAAATATGTACTTAAATTATAAAGCATACAATTTATAATGAGAGAAACATAAACCATGCTAAAGCTTTAATCAATGAAAACATTATAATAACTTCCTATTTACCATTCTTTTAGAAATCATCCATTCATTTTGTACAAGGAACTATAATCTTAATGAGTTGTAAATAATTATGTTCAATTTACAGAGTCTATCTCCAAATAAAAAATTATTATTTAAAACAAACTACTCATTTAATATTTTTCCAACCAATTCTTCTCTTTCTTTACATAATAATCATAGAATGCTTCTCAAAGACAGATAATTTTCTCTTTAACCAATTTTTTTTCATGTTGAGGCTCTTTGATCTTTATTGAGATATGGATAGATTGAAGGATCATGACAATTGCTCTATGAAGATGCATTTCTACTTCCTATTTATCTTTCAATGCATGATACACATAAAGAATTTATTTATTTCCTATATTATTTGCTCTTCTTAACAATCATTTGTTAAATTGTTCATATGGAAAACAACCATAATTTTCTTCATCTATAACAAATAGATTCCACACTCAATTTATTTATTCTTAAGAAATCCCCATAAATTTCTCTAAATAGACTTCATATCCATCGGTAAAATACCCTATAATATTTTACAATGGACTCCATATCCAAAACAATATTATTCATTCAAAAAATAAATTAAAAATAATATATCATTTTTAAATACATTTCTTTAAACATTTATATATATTCATCAAATATAAAATCTTACCCATCCATATTAAATACCCAATATATTCATCAAATATAAAATCTTACCCATCCATATTAAATACCCACTCAAGCAAGTCTTTCACTATTTAATTAACAACTTACTCTTTCATAAGGATAAAACAAAACAATATACTTTATCATATTTATTTCCTCGACAACCTAGAGGGTTTCTAAGGTCAAAACTAATAATACTTTAATACAAATTCAAAGTTCAGAGTTATCACACTCTATAGCTTCACAATAAAGTCCTTTTTACTTTAAAATAAAGCACTAACATTTTATTTTATTAAAGAAAATAACTAATCCGTTATTCCACAATAAAGTCCTTTTTACTTTAAAATAAAGCACTAACATTTTATTTTATTAAAGAAAATAACTAATCCGTTATTCCATTCTCTATGATTTTAAACAACTACCTTTCCTTACCACACTAAAGGACAGGAGATGTTTCAACTCACCATCAAACTATAACACATTTCAATAATACCAAGGACTTAACCTTATGAATAAAAAATATTAAGTCCATTTTATAACCATACCACAAAACAATTTTTTTTTTTTATAATACCACAAAACAATTAATAAACCAAAGGTACAAATTGTCTGCTCTTTCATTTAATGAACTAAAAGACTAGTCAATTAAAATCCATCCCCCAATTGTTAACAGACATACATTTTTCTCCTCAACATCGTTAAGATCGATGCGGGTAGAAGTATGTAGAGGCTCAATTGAAAAATTAGAGGCAAAAGCAACTCTTTGCTTGTATAAAATATTGGGATTCCTATTTGAAAAAATTAAAAAAACTTCTAGTGTTTTTCAAGGATTAACCAAACCGATACAGACAAAGCAAGAGAACGAATACCCAGTGCACAGGTGAACTCCAGATTGAAATAATTACGATGCCATTAAAGCAATTCTAACCCGGTTAACACTTTAAGGTGCCAGTCTTGTTTAAAAACCAAATACCTTAGGTGGTAAAATAAGGAAAAACATATGCAATTAGAGGGTACATCTACTCCTAATGGTTTAAACAGTGAAAATAGCATTGCAATTAAGATTACAATTCACACTCATTTTTCAGTAGAGATTTTATTGACTATCTATATCAAGTAAACTCAAGCACCAACAAATCTATGTAGAGTAACAACATACATTTTTGCTTTAGTTTATCCTCCCCTATTTATCCTCCCTACTACGTCCTTGTCTTTGTTTCAGAGGTCATAATATGAAACATTTTACAACTACCTCTTTAAAACTAAGCCCTCGATTGGCCAACGAATCCTTTCGCAATTAACCACAATATTTTTTTCAATTTGGCTATATAAGAGATATAAATTCGTTTATATTTCTTGTGATTCAAAGGAAGGTTATTAGCAATACCATGAGCAAAAACATATTTTTTTTCTTTTATTGCTAATAAGGTTTGTGAGTAAAACAATAAAAAGATATCAATGTTTTTCTAATGTTTTCTCATACAAGGCAAACAATGGATTCATTGTTTTCTACGTATAAACATATCAATTATATTTTATTTAAAATTTCAAATATGAACATTATAATAAATTAAGTAAACATCCTTTAATTAATTTGTTTAATTTTATATGTTAATATGAATTATTAACATTGACACTAATTATTAGAGGATTAATAAAACCTCTTTATTAATCATCTATTTTTTTGAATTCCTTGTCAGATTCATAGACATAAGCAACACATATTTTTCAACCACTAATAAACCAATTAATGCAAAAGAGTATAACACAATTTGTTTTTTGTTGGTAAGTTTTTGATGACTTGTCATCACTTGCTACTAGAAATGTCTCCCTTATTTTTTGAAAGTTCCTAGCTTGGTGATAATTATTACATAAATATGTAAAATGAGATACAACTACATGTGGTAACCTCTTTCTACCCTGGGTACATCTTAACTTGGAGCCATTGTCACATCATTTCCATTTTCTGGTATCTCATTCTTGGTGGACATATTCCTCAACCATCCATGAGAGTATCTGATCCTTCAAGAAAACAAAATATCAGTAGTACCATATTCTCATATAAATAAAATATCAATTGCAAATAAACATCCAAATACAATTAGTACTAAGCATTGAATACATCAAATTAATACATAGTTCATCTCATAAATGAGTCTTGCCAAGGTGGGTCATGACATACTACCCTCCTTGGACTAAACACAATCCTCTATGTTTTTGCTTCCTACAATAAACATTACATTATATTTTTATTCATTTAAATAAGGAAAATATTTTTTCATCTTATCCACTTTTTTCCAGTGGCACTTTTCTCAAAATATTGATCCCATTGGACCTTGCATTGTTCTAGAGTTTGTTTCCTTATCATTTTGGAATGAAACTCTATAATATTCTTTAGTTTCACGTCAATGATCGAGGGATTTGCCATCTGCAATTTGAAAACATCCCACAAATGATTAGGATAAAAATGTACTTCCTAAGGAGGGATACATGGAAAATATCATGGATCTTTGATAGGTTGGGTGGCAAGGCAAGACAATAGGGTACTGGAATTATCCTCTAAATGATATAAAAAGGCCCAACATATCAAAGATCTAACCTAGTAGACTTGAATGTATTTTTTATTCTGAGTTGTTCCTGCATTAATCTAACCAAATATGGTCCAATTTCAGTCCAATCCTTTGGATTCTCCAAAGATAGAGGAGTCCTGCATCTCCTGCCATATAAGGCTTCAAACGGGGCCATCTTCAAGGAAGCATGATAACCATTATTATAAGAAAACTAAACTAGATACAAAGAAATCTTCCCACCGAGACTTTTGGTCCATCCAGTACATGTGAAACATGTCTTCTAGGACTTGGTTTATACCTTCAATTTGACCATATATTTTTGGATGGTATGTAGAACCTATGTTCAAATTTGTGCCAACTACATGATGAAGAGCTTGCTAAAACTTAGATATAAATTTAGAGTCCCTATCTAAAATAATCACTTTAGGAAATCCATATAATCTTAATATCTCATTTTCAAATATATTTTCCACCACTAGAGTATCATCCTTGGTGCTCCCTGGTATAAAGTGTCTAACCTTGGTCAACTTATTGACCACCACTAGAATTACATCATGTTGGTACCTATTCTTAGGTAATACCATAATAAAGTCCATAGATATGACCTGCCATTTTTGCATGGGTATGTCATATGGGTATAATTATCCTACCACATGCCTATGCTTAGCTTTCACCTTCTAGCATTCTAGACATTGAGAAACAAAATAAGTTATATCTTTCTTCATACCTAACCAATAGAAGGTCTTTTTTATATTCTACCTCATTTTAACCTATCCAGGGTGAGCGAAGTAAGGATATGTATGCACTTATTGCATAATTAGTCTCCTAAAATAATTGAATTTAGGTATAACTACCCTATATTTAAAATATAAAAGGCCATTTTTTATGCTAAAATCCTTGTTCTCACTAGGATTTCTTTCCATATTAGCCTTAATATCATTGCAATACTAGTCCTAAGATTGCATTTTCTTGATTTTTTCTATTAAGTCTACGTGACTCTGGGTCAAAGAAGCTATATACCTTCTTCTACTTAAGACATCAATGACCTTATTTTCCTTATATTTGATTACTCTATATGGATTTTTTACTCTATTAGGAACTCAATCCATCATCTATGTCTAGCATTAAGCATTGGCTAGGTAAAAATATACCTTATACTCTAATGATCAGTCTTCAATTCAAAAGGTTTCATCAATAGGTAATGTCATCAAATATTAAGAGTGTGCATTACTACCACTAGATCTAAATCATGTGTAACATTATTTACCTCATATTCTAGTTTTATTGATTCATATGCTATGACCGAATCACCTTAGGATATAACTCCTCCCAAACCTTCTAGAGAAGCATCAATACAAACTAAAAAATCCCTCTCAGAATCTAGAATTTTTAGAATAGGTAAGCTTTTGCTTAAGCAACTCAAATGTGGCCTCACATATATCTATCCATTTGTATTCCTTACCTTTCCTTTGAAGGTTAGTGATAGAATAGGTGATTTTGAAATAATCCTTCATAAAACACTTATAATACTCAGTCATGCCCATGAAGCTCCATACTTTAGTCACAATACTGGGTAGTGGCCAACTCAAAATGTCTTCTATATTTGTCGGATCTATAGTTATCCCTTCTATGGATATGATATGTCCCATATACTACATCTCTGGAAAATAAAAGCTACACTTTGACAAATTCCCATAGAGTTGATTATTTCTTAATAACTCAATCACAATTCTCAAATGCCTATCATGATCTTACTTAATTTAGGAATATATCAAGATATCATCTAAAAATATCAATATAAAATGATCCATATGTTTCTTAAACACACTAATAATCAGATTCATAAATATTTTTGATGCATTGGTCAACCCAAAAGATAATACTATGAACTCATAATGTCCATACCTGGTCTTAAAAGTAGTCTTGTGAGTGTCCTCCCCTTAGATTCTTATATAATGGTGTCTTGATTTAAATCAATATTTAAAAATATGGTGGTACTCTTAAGTTGATCAAATAAATCTTTAATCATGGGTAAAGGGTACATTTTCTTGATACTTTCTTTGTTCAACATTCTATAGTCTATGCATAAACTTAGCAAACCATATTTATTTTTGATAAATAGAATCACCTTGGGATATAACTCCTCCCAAAATTTCTAAAGAAGCATCAATACAAACTAAAAAATCCCCTTGAGGATCTAGAATTTTTAGAACAGGTACAGTAGTAATATTTTGCTTAAGCAACTCAAATGTGGCTTCACACTTATTTATCCATTTGTATTCCTTACCCTTCCTTTTAAGTTTAGTGATAGAATAGGTGATTTTGGAATAATCCTTCATAAAATACTTATAATATCTAGTCATGCCCATGAAGCTCCATAATTTAGTCATATTAATGGGTGGTGGTCAACTCAAAATGGCTTCTATCTTCTTTGGATCTATATCTATCCCTTTTATAAATATTAAATGTCCTAGATACTTCACCTATAGAACACAAAAGCCACACTTTAATAAATTACCATAGAGTTGGTTATTTCTTAACAATTCGAGAATAATTCTTAAATGCCTATCATGCTCTTGCTTTGGGAATATATCAAGATACCATCCAAAAATATCAAGACAAAATGATCCATATATTTCCTAAACACACTATTCATCATATTCATAAATGTTATCAGTGCATTGGTCATCCCAAAAGGTAATACTATGAACTCATAATGTCTATACCTGGTATTAAAAGTAGTCTTGTGAGTATCATCCCCTTAGATTATTAGATAATGGTATCTTGATTTTAAATCAATATTTGAAAATGGTGGCAGCCTTAAGTTGATCAAACAGATTTTCAATCCTCGGTAAATGATACCTTTTCTTGATAGTTGCTTTGTTCAATATTCTATAGTTTATGCATAACCTTAGCGAACCATATGTATTTTTGACAAATAGAATAGGTGTTCCCCATAGTGACACACTAGGTTTAATCAACCATTTTATAGCAACCCTCGAAGTTGCACTTTTGATTTCTACATCTCAATAGGATTCATCATATAAGGATTTTTATGAATGGTTTATACACTCGGTATAAACTCAATAGTGAAATACAATTCACACTTAAATGGTAACCCAAGAAGATCTTCAAGAAATACATATCTAAAGTCATGCAAAATTGAATGATTTCTAAAAAACTCCTCCTTTATATCATCCTCAGTATTATGGTTTAACATAATGACATATACCATTCCACCCTTTCTAATAGCTCTCTTTAGTTGCATTGCTAAGATCAACTAAGGTTAAAATGACCCTTGCTCATTGTAGATTCTCAATATGTACTTATCTTTATATATATACTCTATCCATCTATCTTGGATTTTATTAAGGTTCCATTAACCTTTAACCAATCTATTCCTAAGATAATTTCAAAGGCATGTAGTGGTGCTACATAAAGTTACCAATAGGTAGTCATTGGATAGAGCGATATCATCTATAGGAAAACATTGATCCATTGAGTAGGTCTATCAAGATCCATACTCAAATTTCCACCCTTGTGCCAAAAATCCTAGTCTTTTTGGCATATCCTTGATTATAATAGAAGAAATGAAACTATTAGTAAATCCACCATCTATTAAAATTTTAAATTTCTTATCAAGTATTTTACCATTCAATAGCATAGGTGTGGCTTACCCAACCAGGTTTTGGTTTCTTATTGTTGCATAGATCCTATGATTGGATTCTTTTGCCCTTTTGCTTGGTCCTGATTGATTTGGACATCAGTTTGCATAGTGTGGACCTCCACAATCATAAAAAACACCCTTGGGACCTAGGTGTTTTCCTGGTTGTACTTCCTTGGATTTTTTTCTTAGCCATTTTGGACTACCTTCGAGGTTGAGGATTGTTATTATTATTATTCCTCTTTAAAAAAACTTCTTAAAACTCCCTTTTTTCCTATCATTATTTTTCTCAAAAAAATAGTTACCTCTGTTTTTCTTGCTCTACTCTTGTTCCTACTTTATAAAATCAATATTTTTCCTATTTCTTAGAGATTATTGATCTTCTTATGATAATTAAGCATAATTAAAGTTAATCCTATTTAATTGTAGGTTGGATTTAGCTTATAGAGCAAGGTCATAAGATTTTTGCAAAGTTTTAGGCTTATGCATGTTTACTATCGATCAAATATTAGGATCCATTCCTAAGATAAATCTATGTAACTTCATATTCTCATCCTTCTCATATAGTGGTACATACTTAAGCAACTTTACAAATCTTTGGTAGTAAATTTCCATAATATTTGTTCTTTGGGGGAGTGTGTAGAATTACTAGAATTTCTCCACATAGAGTTACTCCATGAGGAACCTCTTCTTAAAGTATTTAACAAAACCTTCCCATATTATATTGATTGCATCAATCTCTTACCCAAATTTAAAAGTGTTCCACCATTTCAAAATTATTTCCTACAAGTGGAGAGTGGTCCAAACTATTTGGATCACTGAGGAGTAGTTCTTTATGGAGAAGTAGGTTGTCAACTCATTTAACCAAGACTTGACTAAGTCATCCCAAGATTTTCTAGTGAACTTGGTGGTTTTCATATTCTTCAAATCCTTAGCCAGTTCTGCCTCAATAAGGACCTTGACTTCCTATTCTCCAATAATAATAGTTTCATCCTACCTAGCCTTATAATTTCTATTTTATGAGGTTTGACTCATTATAGTTTCCAACATCTACTTTTGTTGGTTCTTTTGTTCTCTCTACTACTCTATTTGCTCATGCAATAGAGAGATAATAGTAGTGAGGTTCTCCACCACTCTATTTGAATTCCTAAAAATTTCTCCTCAATTTCTAGACTTGGAAATATCCTATCTAGTTTTCCTTGGCATTAGGAAAGATCCTCATATTCCTCTTCTTAATCCTAGTGCCATATTTGTTGGCCATGCAAAGGAAGGATTGAGTTAGGTTACAATTTATTCTTTGAATTAACCCTAGTTAGTTACATCATCCATGTGAACTAACAATAGAGTATTATCATCTATTGATAATATTGATGGTCACTCTTACTCCATGTAAGGTGTCATCCCCAATGGAATATTTTTTCTTCCAAAAGTCACTCATCAAGTCTAACCAATCCTAAGTTTCACTCCATGGAAGCTACTAGTCCTACAACCTAGAGCTCTAATACCAACTATAACAACCCAAATCTAACCAAACTGAGAAAGAGATATATATTTTTTAAAGAAGCGGGGGAATAATTGGTAAGGTTCTCCAAGATGATTCCAATACAATATTTATATTCATAAGGCATAATCATATTTCAATATTTCAACACTGTAGATGTTTCTTAAGTGGATAAGAGAGGAAAAATCCTATAATAACTTTAGGGTTTACCTTATACACCTCCATGGTATAAATGACACTTTAATATGGTCTCACCATTTCCTTATATTCTCCATAAATGCAATACAACCTGACCATAGTTTTAGGATTAACCCCATATTAGTCTTTAGAGAAAAGGGATTCCAATTATCATTATCCATCATAAGCCAATATATGACAATTTCTCTAGGTGTGATGCCTTTATATCTAGTTAGTTGTGCATCCATGGTTAACTACAACCCTTTTATGCTTGGATATTCCATCTTTGTTATGGTTTAACCAAGGTGATCACCACTCGATGTAGTTTATTCACATGGAAACTATGGGCCTGCCTATCTAGTTTACCATCACTATATCCCTCTTGGTAATACTTTCCAAAACTTAATGGTTAGAAGAAATATCCAAGCTACACCACTTAAATATTTTTCAAAGACTCCCCATATTTGGGTCCACTTTGAATATCCTTTATCAAAAAGTGCACATTGCAAAATCCTTAAGTGTTACTCCCGCAACTTCCTCAGGTTTGGTTCCATCCTTTAGGTTCTTCTAGACTTAACTAGCTAAGAGTACCTTCATAGAAAAAAACTTAAATACATAAAAGAAACATGGAACCATTTAATTATTCTCTCACACTTTATCTCCCATATAGTATTAATAATTATTTCTTTGGCTATCTTAATACCACTTATATGCATGAAATCAAATCTAACATCTACTCTTTCAAAAATTGTACTTAAATTATAAAGAATACAATTTATAATGAGATAAACATAAACCATGCTAAATATTTTATCAATGAAAGCATTATAATAACTTCCTCTTTACCATTATTTTAGAATTCATCCATTCATTTTGCACAAGGAACTAGAATCTTATTGAGTTGTAAATAAATAAACTCAATTTACAAAGTCTATCTCCAAATAAAAGTCATTATTTAATACAAGCTACTCATTTAATCTTTTGCTAGCCAATTCTTCTATTTCTTTAGATAATAATCATAGAATTATTCTCAAAGCCATAAATAACTTTATCTTTAACCAAATCTTTTCATGCTGAGGTTCTTTGATTTTTACCAAGATACAGATAGGTTGAGAAATCAAGACAACTCCTCTATGAAGATGTATTTCTACATGTTATTTATATTTCAATGCATGATAAAAATATAAAGTTTATTTTTTTCTATATTCTTTACTCTTCTTAAAAATCATTTGTTAAGTCATTCATATGGAAAAACAACCATAAGTTTCTTCATCTGCAACAAATAGATTCCACACCCAATTTGTCTATTCTTAGGAAACCCCCATAGTAAATGGACTCTACGTCCAACATAATATTATTAATTAAAAGAATAAATTAAATATAACATATCATTTTCGAATACATTTCTTTAAACATTTATATATATTCATCAAATATAAAATCTTACTCATTTATATTAAATATCCACTCAGGTAAGTCTTTCACTATTTAATTAACAAGTTACTATTTCAAATGGATAAAACAAAACAATATACTTTATCATATTTATTTCCCCCACAACCTATACGGTTTATAAGGTCAAAACTAATAATACTTTAATGCAAATTCAAAGTTTAGAGCTAGCACACTTTATAGCTTCACATAAGATAGAGTATTTTCTTACTTTAAAGTAAAGCACTAACATTTTATATTATTAAAGAAAACATCTAATTTGTCATTCCATTTTTATAATATGATTTTCAAACAACTACATTTCCTTACCACGCTACAAGACAATAGGTGTTTCAAATCATCATCAAACTGTAACACATTTCAATAATACCAAGGAATTAACCTTGTGAATCAGAACTACTAAGTCCATTTTATAAGTGTACCCCAAAATAATTAATAAACCAAACGTACAAATCATTTTTCTCTTATTTTTAATGAATTAAAGGATTAATCAATCAAAATCCATCTCTCAATTATTAATAGACATATGTTTGAAGTACCAAAAAATACCATTCATCCAAGCAAGCGAAATATAAGATAACAAATCATTAAACCATAATGACAAATCAAAATATTGAATAATAGCACTCTTTTTATTAATAACAAATCAATTTCTCAATTGGTTATAATATGATCCCTCTTAGGGATGCTACCCAATGTGATACAATTATTTACAAAAGAGTCTTTTGAATGTACTACATAAAGTCTTCTTCACACCCACGAACCGTCTTGAAGAGGATTTCTCATGACCTCTGCAATAGGTGATGATGCTGAATTTTTGAACTCTATCTTCTTCATAGAAACCTATAGTCTGCACATAGAAAAACTAAAAATATTAAAAGCATATGAAGGGTCCTTCGATATAGGACCCATATTAATAATTATGAAGGCAACAAATGAAATAAATCTGAGCATATATGCATGTAAAACAAAATGTGACTGATCTAAGAAATTAAAAAAATAATAATCTAAATCCTATTGAAAATAGAATCAAACCAATGAAAATCATCCATGGATCGTCTCTTGGTTGGATGGCCTTGCTTGTAGGTCATATTTGATAGATATTACTATTGTTCCTATGATTGTATTCATGTGGCTGATCTGGGGAAATGTCTAGATTCATTCCTAGGTGTATCGATAAGTTGGTTATGCTTTAGGATTAGTTTGATGGGTCAATTCAATCACCAAGGTGAGTGTGCAAGGTTGAATAGAAGAAGGAAATGCACACCTCTATCCATTGGAGCAACCCAAAAACATGGCTTTCTTTGGAAGTTGAGATGATAAAACTTTGATTCCTTCAAGATTTGTTCAGTATATGTGTATTATGGTAGCACTTAGTTGCTTATAAAGTTGATTGATTCATCATTCTTCAATGGATGGTGAATGCTATCATATAGGCTTCTCAAGATATGTTTAATAATAACATAACCCCTTTGCATGAAAAAGTGAAGGGGTAGTTCACTTTTGATAAAATGAATGCTTTATTAAATATATTATGCAAATTGATTCAATGCATTGTGATTGATATTTGTTTTGACTAATGCGAGGTATAAAACCATGACACAAGTTCATGCATGAGGTTAACTAGTAGTTTTTACTGCCAGTTATGTCCTGCTCTATTTTAATCTCACTTTTGGTGTGACCATCCCAGGATGGGATGGCCATGACTAGGGGTTTTCCCTTGGTAGGATGGACTCTAGAGGCCATCTCTTGATGGTACGACCAGGGTTTTAAATGGAAATATCCCCTGTCTGAGTGATGAAAACTATTATTTTAGACCTAGGGCTGTCCAAGGTGGGTCATATGGTCTTCAATGAGTCCATATAGGTAGTCTCCTCAATATGACATATTTTAGGTGTCTATAGATACCCCTTTTTGGGATGTGTTATGTGAAAGCACAACATGGAGAAAAAATAGATGATCTAAATTCAAATTGAGGGTTGATGATGTTCATATATCTGGTCAATTTTAAATACCCCAATCATGAAAAGAGCATGTATTTTTGAATCATTTCTTATAACAAGTTGAAGAACTTGATTTTTTGGTAAAATTTTGAGGCATTGGGAGAAAATATTGAGTCTACACATTAGCCTTAGGGCCATTGGAATATAATCTTATGTCTACACTTTAGCCTTAGTGGCATTTGAATATAAGCTTAAGTCTACTCTTTAGCCTTAGTGGCATTGGAAGATAAGCATAAGTCTACACTTTAACCTTAGTGGCATTGGAAGACAAGCTTAAGTCTACATTTTAGCCTTAGTGGCACTGGAATATAAGCTTAAATATACACTTTAGCCTTAGTGGCATTGGAAGGTAATATTAAGTCTACACTTTAGCCTTAGAGGATGTAGACACCAAAACAACACCAATCCAATCATGTGACGACAAACGCTGATTACATTGACACACAGAGCCCCTAGGGCAGCCCCCAGAGGTTAAACAGTGGTCCTAACCACTTCGAAAAGTAGTTTGGAAGGTAAAAGGTCAATTTGGCACCTTTTAGAACTTTGCTCCCTACTCGTCTCACCCTGTGATGATTACAAACTGGTATTCGTCCCATCCAGGTATGATTATCAGCATTCACCCCAGGGTGAGGTGAATAGAAGGTTTGACTGGCAAAAAAAGTCAAACCTCGATAGGTCCGCCAATTAACTACAGCTTCAGGCCTTGCAATTGTGAGGAACGACTTCAAATCAAGAAGAGAGACTTCAGTCATGCATGTCTTTGATTTTTGGAGGCTTCATGCAAGGAGACTCTAAATCAGGGAATAATATTTTTCCTAAAATGGGACATGCAACTCCAGTGGCGCCCTCGCATGCGCATTCAAACAGAGAGACCCTAGTTCTATAAATTGGTGAGTCTTCTCACCCAAAAATATAGAGAGATGGGTAGAACATTGAGCAATGAATTGTTGCCATTTTACATCCACACACATACCTTTTGATTTGTGCCTTTCACATCCTTGATCTCTTTTGGAAGGGAGGTCATAGGGTGGTTATTGGAAGCGCAAATCTAAGCCCAAACCAAAAATTTGGCCATAATATCCCACAATTTTTTTTGAAAACACCCCATAAGAGGTTTTGGACCCATCCCAAGTGGATTGGTGCAGAAACAGAGTCCCAAACGGTGGGCGTCATGTACCCGGGTGCCCCCCAAACTGTCGTAGTTCTAAACGCCCCACCACAGAGTGATTAGAAATATGTGGTAGATTTCTTTGATTTTTCTTTTGCATCTTATTCTAGATTGTTTACATATGTTGTCATTTAAATTTTAGGTTATTCTGACAAGTTTTGATCATGCTTTTATCATTTCCCGCCTTCACTAACATGCAAATAGTGCCATCAGATTCTGGGTGATAGAGGACAAATTGGGAAAATATGACCTTCTAGGTCTTCCCAAAATACCCCCAATTAGCTAATCCCAACTTTGCAGGTGATTTGGAGCTTCTCGGATTGGACATTTGGGACTGTGCCTTTTAACACTTTGTTGTAGGTTTATTCGTCCTACCCCGGAGCGAATACAAATCTGTGAGGAATTTCTTGACTTTTCCACTTGTAATGCCCTCTTGGTAACATATTCATGCTTATGTTAATTTTTTAGGTTTTTTTGATGTTATTTGGTTATCATTTTAATATTTTCATGCATACACTAACAGTAGGCCTTGGGAAACACATGTTTTATTCTATCTGCAGGTGCTATTGATATTTTTTGTTTCCTTGAATGCAAGTCTTAAAAATTAGAGGAGCATTAAGGAGTAAAAACTTATATACACAAGCGGTGGTGATGTTTTGGTCCACCCATCTTACATGTGGGCAAGTGGAAGAAGGATTGTTATCCATGGATGTGACAAGAAACATATTTAACGCTCCTATCCCCTAAAATGGAAGGATACGTATTGTAACATGACTTTAAAAGCATATCAATAAATATGGTCGTATTCCATATTGCTTTTATCTTGTGTTGATTCTTTTATGTCCTTTCCTTTCATGCATTTTTCAATATATAAGCTTTTAGCGTTATGTTTGGTTTTACACGCATCGTACTTGGCATTTTCATTTTTGTTTCCATATCCTCATGCTTTCAGTGGTGATCATGGTGGTACCTCTATACCTTGATTTTAAGATTAACTTTCTAATCAAAATTTTCTTGTTTTTTCTTACAGGTACCAAGTTTTCAAATGTTGGACTGCTATTCGTTTCAGTCTGCGACGAGTACAGAGCTGGAATTCATCTTACCCAGGGACGAATAGGAATTCGTCCTACCCTAGAATGAATACAGATTTGTTATTCGTTTCACCCAGGGATTAATAGCTCTCTGTGCAGTTTTAGGGAAGAAATTTAGAGGCATCCTATTTGGGCAGAGAAGAGGTAGGGGTCTTAAACACCTTTTGTCAATTTTTTGCTTTTTGTTTTCTATTTTCTGGTTATTTTCTTGCATAGGAGAGTTTGAAATCTTGTTTCCTTCATTTATGTGACTTAAAAATAACCCCACACACCACATGGTAATTTAAAACAACAAGGAGTTGGTCGTAAAACCCCAACCCTTGAACAAGACAAATGGTGGATTTCATCACCACCTTGGCTTGAGATATTGCATACATAACCCCGATCGCAACTATTGCTAGATGTAAATCCTAAAAAAAATTGACCAAGTGTAGTTTGGGTGATTCCCAACACATGAGGATAAGTCTTCTATGGTAGGTGTCATAAATAGAGTGAGTCCCCTTTCGTACTACCTATGTTCCACGTACCATCTGCTCTCACGTACCAATAGTTTCCCTCACGTAAGGGCGGGTATATAGAGAGGTTGGTATATTGGTCTGGCAATGGTATATTGAAGGGACGACCATTTTTTTGGAGTCATAAGAGCCATCATATTGCACTTAAATTTTATTTACAAAAACTTTCAAAACAAAAATCAAAACACACTAAACCATATTTAGGGCACACTTTTAATCTTTAAACGAGATAATCATTGCTTTGTGTGTGATCCTATCTATTTAGTGTAGCATAAAAATAATAAAAAGAGATAAAAATATATGCATCTTGTAGGAAAAAATGAACATGGTGTACACCTATAGCTGAGCCCAATCACGGGTAGGAGCTATAGAGAGTGCACAAAAGGGGACAAGTCACCTCCGATATAGTCCTGAGGACTTGGTCATCTCGCCTTGGAGGCCTGACACACAAGATAGTACACATCATGCCACCACAAAATAGGACTATAGAGGCACCTCTTTGATGGGCACCCCCACTCAAAGATAGATCCTTTCAAGAGGAGAACCTACACGTGGCACTCAACATAGAAATGAGGCCTCCCTTAGATGCTCATTATGAGTGGCCTAGTGATGAAGTGCTAGAACAACATAGGGTCCATAAGGAGAGGCCACATGATTTCGTAATCCCTACTTTACCCCTTATTACTGTTAGAAACACTAGACAAAATCTACAGCACAAGGCTCTCCAAGCAGGGCAAGCCAATTATCCCTACACCCTTCACACATACAAAAGGGAGTACGAGGAATACCACCACATCCCTCAAGAGTAGAACACAGTGCGGAAGCGATGCACCTCTGCACCTGCTATGTATCAGGATCACCCATTAAGGATAGAGACTCGGGTGAATGTCGCTAACCTCGAAAGAGGAAAGCAACCCATAGGGGTCTCGAATCACCATGACTGAGATATACATGTAGGAGAGGCATCTAGGCTTCCTAAACAGGAGACGGTGGAACAAATTTACTTGGAATTTTCCATACATGCCTCCCTCCAAGTGCAAATCATGCAGCTCAGGCAAGATCAACAATAGTTAGATCATCTGTATCGCCTTAGCAAAGAGCGCATTCAGCATCAGACAACTGAATTGCTTCATAACACTGTGCCTAAGAAGGTCCCAACCCCTCGCACACATAAAGTAGAAGTGTATGAGAGGTGAAACCACTTGGTGCGAGACAAGTCCCCATGACCTTACTAAGTGCTACCTCCGAGACCTCCTAGACCTGAGCGGGAGGCCACTCCTAGAAACAACGATTGGCACCCTCTGTGGGGACCCACCATTGGTAATGGGTCTCATCCAGAAACTCCTCAAGAAGCCTATGATGAGTATGAGCAAGAAGAATAGCAGGCCAAAATGCCCTACCAAGGTAGAGGGGCTGCTATCCGGCCACCCCTCTATAGGCCTCAAGTTTCCCCCAACCCACAACAGGAGCTAACTAAGGAGGAAGAGATTAAATCTTTCGATGCATATAAAGCACTGCTAGAGTGCTTAGAGTCTGTGGAGACCAAGACTTATGGGCCCCAAAAGCCCACTTTATGCCAACTCCGTAGTCACCCTATGCATCCATCCGTGCCAACACCTCCATACCCTAAACACTTTAAACTGCCCCAATTGGCACTCTTTAGAAGAGAGGAGGATGCCCAAGAGCACGTGACTAGGTTCTTGAGCCAATGCTTTGGCATTCAGGACAACAATGCTTTGTTTCTAAGAACATTTATAACCACATTCGTAGGCCCTACCTTGGATTGGTTCACTCAGTTGCCAAAACATAGCATCAGTAACTTGGATCAGCTAGTGGAAGCGTTCCTCGAACGCTTCACCTTCAACACCAAGAAAAAGGCATCACTAAGCGACCTAGCTAGCCTTAGACAGTATGAGGAAGAAACCATGGTGGCATATGGGAACCGGTGGAGGACGTTGCTTTCAAAGCTGCCCTACCTCCCTCCCATGTCCGAAATGACCCAAATATTCTCAAAGAGCTATTTGAGATCGATCTTCATGCTATTGTAGCTGCAACAATATGCCACTATTGAGGAAGCTCTAGCACAAGCTAGAATCATTGAGGAGATCAAGATACAGGATGGTGATATTGCCAAGCCAAAGAAGAAATAATGGTCTAAGAACACCAAAATAGGGACCACGAAACAGAAACCTGTTGCGGTCAATCAGGTTGCTATAAACATCCCTAAGCCTGCACAAGCAACACAGCCCCAAAAGGCTAATTATCAGGCGGTGCCTCTTAACAATTATGACAGAGAAAATTAGAGGCAAGAACAAAATCAACAGCGTCACCCTAGGTGACAGTTCACACCTTACACAGAGTCCAAGGACTCCTTGTTTGATCGCTTATCAACGGTGAACTTGATCAACCTGCCAGAGATTCAAACCATAGACCCCAATGTGCCAAATCCTAAGGGGTACAGGGAGGACTTGTACTATAGGTTCCACACATGGAAGGGACATGACCTTAATGCATGTTGGAAGTTTAAAGGCTTGGTGCAAGACCTAATCGACAATAAGACGTTGGCGGTGGACAACCTTGTAGCGCCAAACAACCAAAATATGGGAGTCTTCAGAGACCCCCTGCCTGCCCATGATGCACAGTCAAAACCCCTTCAATTCAATGAGGTGCAACATAATTGCCCCATGCAGGGGTATGTAGGGATGATAAGAATAGTGACTAGGAACAAGAGGTACCCAAGAGCTGCCCCCGCGGCAGCCACAAGAGAGGTTCCATCGACGTCACAACCTCAATAGCACCCTACGCAACTTCCCCCACCTAGACCAGTGGCCACGATTCGGACCAGACTTACCCAAAGTCTACGGACCACATCGGCTAGGCTCTCCATATACGAGCTCATTCAACAATCAGTGCCCCATTGAGAGGATCTAATGGAGATATTAAAAGCCATTGAGTTGCAACCCCATGAAGCAAACTCTTTCAACAACTTCGTGGGACATGTAAAACAATGTATAGAACCAGTCATCACCTTTAGAGAAGATGAATTGAAATCAGTGACTAGTGATGTGGCGGATCCACCCCTACATGTCATTGCACAGGTCAACGGGATTTCATATAAGAGAGTGTTGGTGGACACTGGCTCGTCTAGTAATATAATTACAATAGCAACATTGAAACATCTGAAGTTGCTAACATCTCACATCGTGGCCTCCACCTATACTCTTCGAGCATTCAATGATGCAATATGCTCAACGGTGGGCACAATTGTCCTACCCATCCAAGTGGGACAAAAGACTATTCATACATTGTGCCACATATTGGAATGTGAGATGGCCTATAATATCTTACTGGGGTGGCCTTGGATCAGGGACATGAAGTGTGTCCCTTCTATAGCTCATCAGTGCTTAAAGTACACATTTGAAGGACAGGTGCATGTAGTCCCGGCAGACTTAGAGCCCTTCAAGTACTGCAATACGTTGCAATTCATGCCATAATCAACCCTTCCATCAACGCATTTGGATTTTTAGTTGAATCCATCTAAACAGGGTTCGATTTCGTAAGCGTCCCCATTGACAAGTCCATCAAATCCCCAGTTGGGTCCATATTCCTCATCTGGTCCTTCACCAAAAATGCCACCTATGGTGGCCACACCGAAGGACAAGGGAAAGAAACCCCTAGAAGAGGAACCACCCCTAGTCTCAAACATCTCTACCAAAGAGATGCCTAGCAAAATGGAAGTCGAGATGCCTGGTTCACCCTACATGGAGTGGACTCCAGAAGAACTCCCATTCGCTCCCCCTCAACTACCAATGATCACCGTTGAGATGGCCAATACGAGCCTGGGGGAGTATATAGTGCGAAAATTTTTAGCAACACCCGCACTTGAGTCCATACAGGACATGGGGAGACCTCGACTCCCCATCGGCATTGTGGTTCCTCTAGGCTACCCACCCAATCAGAAAAAATTTGTTTATGGGGGCCTAGATAATGGCATTGAACCTTACATGCAAGAAGATGAAGATGAAGAACCCTTTGCTAAGGACGTCAACTATTTGTCCAACCCAAACTTCGCATTGAGATATCTTGGCCAATGCAATTGGCATGGATATGGGTTGGGTAGGTATGAGCAAGGAGTGCATGTTTTGTGCCAACCAAGATATCAAATGTCGTATGACAAGTTAGGAGTAGGGTTCAACCACCCCTTGCCCCTGGACATCTTGGTAGAGAACATGCAAGGCCTAGGGATAGGCAACAAGGATGGGTTGGCATTAGATCCATATGCCAATCCTAACACAACATATACATTGGGGGATTATCACCCATTGCTAACAACCAACCTTGTTGACCTTAAAAACCCTTTCCCTTCGGTTGAAAAGGGAGAAAATTCGAGGACTCACCTACAAGAGGGATATAGACAAGACCAAGCAGGGTCTTCAGAAGACGAGTTAGAATATGAGGTAGCACCTTGGGATCCTTTTGAGTCTGATAGCAATCATTCACAAGTAACTCCCATGGATGATTATCAGGAGAGATTTCTGACAATGTTCCCTTTGAATGCTCCAATTGAGCATATGCCACCTCAAGAGAATCAGGTCCCCCCGTAGAGAGCAGAACAACCTCTTTGGGACCACATTAATTTGCTCGAGCAAGATGAGCCTCATATGTCGCAAACATCTATTGGAGCCAATGAAGGCCTTTGGATCTCCGACAGTGATTATGAAGATGAAACTGAGATGGCCTATCTCAATCATATGTGACAGCAACAATATCCCTTGGACATAGATGACATGTTTGAACAACTACACATAGGGCCCAGACATAGGTGGCACCTCAACCAGGCATAGTTATAGCAATTATTGCACTCGCCACTCCAGGTATATAGAGAACATCTTCCCCCTGGAGACCCTATAGAGCCATCAGTGCCTCGAGCAGACCCCGTCCTCTTATCCGCACATAGGGCCGATCCATTTGTGCCAGTGCCCATAGATCCAGATCCGGAGCACAAAGATCATCTAGGATGTCCATGCAACCACACCCATGGTAATGGAGACCAAAATCATTTCATCAACATGATCTCCATTGATTTAACCATCCCCATCCATAATCCAGCCGACCCAACATGGTCATTGCATCTAGACCTAGATGCTATAGACTGGGATCGCGCTGACGTACCGCCATCCCCATCAGAGGACTGGCCTTGTGGTGGGATGTTCCATTTAACCCCTGGAAAAACTCAGGATGTCTTCCATGCTGAAAAGGAACCCGAAGTTTCGAACGATGATCTAAATTCAGCAAACGATATCCACTTGATCCCAACTCCACACCAGTTGGAGGACGGATCCCACATGTCGGTCGAGGAGACGACTGACGTAGACATTGGCTCAGATCCAATGAATTTGCAAATCATCAAGATGGGGGTAAGTCTATCCCACAAAGAGAAAGCCAACTACATTTCCCTTCTCAAAGAGAAGAAGGAGGTTTTTGCATGGTCCTACAAAGACATGTCGGGACTAGACCCGTAGCTAGTCACGCATAATCTTACGCTTGATCCGACAGTCAAGCCAGTGAAGCAAAAACTATGTAAGATGCATCCAAAAGTAGCCTTAATGGTCAAATATGAGCTACAAAATCTGTTGGATGCACAGTTTGTCATCTGCGTGGATTACCCACCATGGTTGTCTAACATGGTGCCCATCAAAAAGCCCGACGGGAGGATTCACATATGCACCAATTTTTGAGATCTAAACAAAGCGAGTCCTAAGGATGATTTCCCCTTGCCTAGCATCGACGCATTGGTAGATGCTACAACGGGCCATGAAATGCTTTCCCTCATGGATGGTTTCTCAGGATACAATCAAATTCGTATCAATCTCGAGGACCAACTAAAAATGGCGTTCACAATGCCTTGGGGGACATTTTGTTATAAGGTCATGCCCTTTGGCCTTAAAAATATTGGCACCACCTACCAACGTGCCATGATGTACATCTTCCATGATCACATGCACAAAAATTTGGAATATTACATGGATGATTTGTTGGCCAAATCTCTTTTGTGCCCAGATCATCTCGATGACTTGAGCAAGATCCTCGATCGCCTCATTGAACATAAAGTTAGACTAAACCCCAAGAAGTGCGTATTTGGCATCACATCTGGAAAGCTCTTGGGTTTCATAGTCTCCAAATGAGGAATCGAGGTGGATCCAAACAAATTCAAGGCAATCCTTGAAATGCTTCCCCCAACTACCATCAAGCAGCTTAGAAGCCTGCAGGGAAAGGTCGCGTCAATCAAGCGCTTCATAGCGTAGCTATCTGACAAGTGCCGACCCATGAATAAATTATTGCACAAGGGGGTAGCATTTCACTGGGATGACAAGTGCCAGTCAGCCTTTGATGACATTAAACAATACTTGGCTTTACCGCTAGTATTGGCACCACCTAGACCAGGAGTGTCATTCTACTTATACATCTCAGCCAATGAGGTGGCACTCGGGTGCCATGCTAGTCCCAAAAAATGAACTACATAAAGAACAAGCTAATTACTATCTTAGCCGCATCTTGGTCAGTTATGAACTTAACTATGCATACGTTGAGAAGCTCCGCTTGGAAGTGGTGTTTGCTACCAAAAAGCTATGCCACTACATGCTCAGCAACACGATGTATGTTGTGTCTAAGGAGAATCCATTGCGATACATGATGAGTCATACTTATCATAGTAGCCACACGGTGAAATGGATCATGTTGTTGACAGAGTTTGACATAGAATTCATTGGAAAGAAATCCATAAAAGGTCAAGTCATCACCGATCAACTAGCAGAGGCTCCTCTTGAAGACGATCAGCCTCTGACCATAGAACTACCGGATGATGGGGTCTTCCATGTTTCAGAATCGCCAGATTCTAATGAGCCTGAGTCATAGGCCGACATGACCCTATTCTTCGATGGTTCTAAATGTGAGCAAGGAGGTGGCACGAGAATTGTATTCTTCACACCACAAGGGGCTCCAATGCCTCTATCATTTAAATTAGACTTCCCGTGCACCAACAACAATGCAGAATATGAAGCCTTGCTCATAGGTCTTCAAACAGTAGTCACCATGAACATTAAACATTTAAACATCTTTGGTGATTCGCTATTAATTGTCAATCAAGTAAAGGGGGTATTCCAATGTAAATGCCCAGTTCTACAGGCCTACAAAGCCCTTGTGGACAAATTCCTGGCACAACTTGAATGGTATGACATCGAGGCACTCCCTCGATCATCGAATCATTTTGCGGATACTATGGCCTCCTTGGGGTCACTAATCCCGCAAGACCCTTCCGGTGAAATGATGACCATTCAGGTCAAAACATTATCGCAATCCATGATGGAGCGAGCAAGCTCTGACCTAACGCCAGGAATCCACCTGATCCAGATTGAACCATCTCAGGATAGGTTCTCTCGAATCCAAGATTGTCTGACTCATGCCAACTGGGGGTCCTTGTTCTCCCCGACCCCTCTTAATAGCAACACAACGCTATTTTTATAAGTTCTTTCCTATTCAGCTTTTTCTAGGGATGAACTTCAAGAGGGATTGGCCATTCATACCATCAAGGTTTCTGATCAGCAGGATTGGTACACACCCATAAGGGATTACCTCAAGTTAGGTAACCTCCCACTTGGATTAACACAAGCCGTGAAAAGATCATTTAAACAGAAAGCGGAAAAACATGTCTTGCTAGGAGACATTTTGTATCGTCGGAGCTATGAAGGAATCCTCCTCCATTGCTTGGACCAGCAGGAGTCCGCTTGGGCGATCACCCAAGCCCACGATGGTACGTGCAGTGGCCACTTTAGCGATATGGCCATCGCAAAGCGCATTCTCCGCATGGGTTATTATTGGCCATCTTTAGAGCGAGATTGTTGCGCATATGTAAAGAAGTGCATGAAGTGTCAACACCATGCTAATTTGACACATGTACCTTCTCAGGCCTTGCAACCGATTCAATCGACTTGGCATTTTTTATAGTGGGGCTTTGATCTAATCGAAAAGATCTCCCCTACGTCGTCGGGTCGTCACACGTTCATCATAACGGCCACAGAGTACTTCACCAAGTGGGTGGAAGCAATTCCGCTAACCTCTACGACTGGACCCCGCATTGCGGAGTTTATTTTGCATAACATCATATGTCATTTTGGTATTCCATCCAAGATCCTCTCGGATAATGGGATGTCATTCAAGAATAAAGATGTGTGTGCTTTGACAACAAAGTACAAAATTCAGCATAGTTTTTCAACACCCTATTATCCGCAGGCAAATGGGCAAGCAAAGGCATCAAACAAAATGCTAGTCACCATCCTCAAAAATACCGTCACAGATAGTCATAAGGATTGGCACATTCAAATATCGCTTGCCCTATGGGCTTATCGCACTAGCATTCGGACGCCCACTGGGGCAACTCCATTTTTTTTGGTGTATGGCTCCGAGGCAGTCATGCCTCTCGAGTTGGAAATCCCTTCCCTGTGCATTTCAATGCAAGAGTTCATCGATGATGACATTGCATGGCAGGCCCGGTTAGACCAACTTATGTTGCTCGACGAACGACGCATCAATGCTCTCGAGCATTTGTGTATCTATCAAGAGTGACTTAAGAAAGCATACAACATGAAGGTTCACCTAAGGGACTTTCAAGTTGGTGACTTGGTCTTAAAAGAGAACCAACAGAATTCTAATTTGTCGTCCCATCTAAGGGACAAGTTCATGGCAAACTGGTTAGGTCCTTATGTGATTGATAGTAAAATAGGACCTGGAACATACCGGCTCGCCTCTCTTGAAGGAATCAAGGAACTAGAACCCTTGAACATCAGTCATTTGAGGCCATTCCACATTTAGAGAGCCATAGGCCCACCCAAAAGCTCCAAGGATTCTCACAATCGCTTGGTCAACCCAAAATGCCCCAAAGGTATCCATAAACCCTTTGGTCAAACCAAAATCTCCAAGGATTCCCACAATCGCTTGGTCAACCCAAAATGCCCCAAAGGTGTCCATAAACCCTTTGGTCAAACCAAAAGCTCCAAGGATTCTCACAATCTCTTGGTCAACCCCAAAAATGCCCTAAAGGTATCTATAAACCCTTTGGTCAAACCAAAAGCTCCAAGGATTCCCATAATCGCTTGGTCAACCCAAAATGCCCCAAAGGTATCTATAAACCCTTTGGTCAAACCAAAAGCTCCAAGGATTCCCACAATCTCTTGGTCAAACCCAAAATGCCCCAAAGGTATCTATAAACCCTTTGGTCAAACCAAAAGCTCCAAGGATTCCCACAATCTCTTGGTCAAACCCAAAATGCCCCAAAGGTGTCCATAAACCCTTTGGTCAAACCAAAAGCTCCAAGGATTCCCACAATCGCTTGGTCAACCTAAAAATGCCCCAAAGGTATCCATAAACCCTTTGGTCAAACCAAAAGCTCCAAGGGTACCCATAACCGCTTGGTCAAAACAAATATTCAAAAACAATAAAATAATCAAAAATAACAAAAAAAATTACATCTCCATTCCATGCATACTCGTAAAAATCAAAATACAAAAATATAAGTTGCATTAGGCATCGCATCCATACATTGCATATTTGTTGGTCATACATGTCACAAGCACCATAGACTATAATTGCTCGGCAATTCCTTCATTTTCCACATTCCACCCATTTTATAAACACATACATCCCGAATAACACCATCCCCATTGTTAGCATAGTCAGTTGCCTCCTAATGTATGTAGGGTTTTCGTCATTCAGTTGTCTTTAAATTTCTAGCCAAAAACAATACAAAGTTAAACGGATTTTACAAGGGAAAGTTTTACTTGGGTCATGCCTCATTATGTAACATCCCTACACAAGTTAAAACACATAAAATAATTCCCAAGTTGTGTGAACGCAAGAGACACCTACAAAGCAGTCTAGGGTACCATAGGTGAACGATTAGCCTGTTCATCCCCCTATGCGAATGGTTCAAGAGTGCTGAGAATTGACAAAAGGACAAGCTCTTCCCCATCAATTCCCCCTAATAAACAATGGTTTTCACCACTACCAAAAATCCCAATCCCCATTGGTCCCCAAAGTTGTAAGGATTCGTACTACACGTCCCTGCCAAGGATGGGTAGTCATCCCCAAGGCCTAAAAGGATCAATGACCATTCAAAAGCAAACTCCCAACAAGCCATCATCATGATCATCTCCAATCACCTTTGGTCTCCAAAGTCATAAGGATTCGTACTACACGCCCCTGACAAGGATGGGTAGTCATCCCCAAGGCCTAAAAGATCAATGCCCTTACTTCATAATATCCCTAATCCCCTTTGGTTCCCAAAGTCGTAAGGATTCATACTACACATCCTTGAACAGGATGGGTAGTCATCCCCAAGGCCAAAAGGATCAAGGTCATTCATAAGCCAAAAACCTACAAGCTCAACCTTATGAAGCTCAAAATGCAAAATCAAATAACAATGGTTATCACCACTATTCAAAATCCTTGCTCAAAAAGAAAAACAAAAGAGAAAAATAAACAGTGATTTTCATCACTATGTATACGAGCAAGTATCCTAACACATTGAGCAAATAAAAATCCTGAACTTGAATCCCTGGAATTCTCAACATTCGAAAACCATCTAGGTGATCCTCATTACGGGTTTGGTGGACAGCCTACCCGGCAATGGCGGTATCCTAAACGCATGACGATATGTCTATCACATTAGCTTTGCATGTGAGCAGACCAATGTTTGCATGTGGATGAGCTAGCTTATGGTACCTTAGATTGTCCCGTGGATTAATCTTACTAAATACAACAATGGAGTTAGTGGAGCTAATTAGGTGATCCTCAATACAGGTTTGGTTGATAGCCTATCTGGCACTGGCGGTATCCTAACAAATACCACATAAATGAACTCAATTGCACACACAGGGATGTAAAATAACTTGGTCAAAATCCAGTCTGATTTATACCTTGTTCAAAAGTCTTGCGAGATAAATGTACAGTTTTGGCTAGTTAGTTAAAATATCTGAATCTTAGAAAAGCTTAACTACATTTTAAAAACAACTGGAACATTTCATTACGTACATCACCATCAGATAATATGAAAAATGCAAAAACAAAGTTCTCACATGCAAATTCATTCCACAAAGCCATCCCATAAGTACAGCAAGCCAATCAATCTTGTACAGTCTATGGTGCCATCAACAAGTTATCAACAACTCATTTCATTCATTCCATATGCATACATCATCTAATTAGAAACATCGTATTCATAATACCACATGCATACATCATCATAAATAAATGTGCATAAATAGAAAAACAAACCATGACAAGTGTATAAACACAAAGAAATTCATCTATATATATATCATCAAAAATGCCTACAGGCTACAATGAACCGGTCCTCTGACCTTGCAACAAAACAAAAGCTCAAAACCCCCAAGCCTAGGGCGTCGGCCACCATGATCATGCAGGATCGGTGTGATGGGAACTACCCCCCATGGTGTGGGTCCTATGGGACCCCTCAGGGCGGCTGCTACTATCCCCCGCATCACGCCTACTCGAGCCCCCCTCATCCAATTGCCTACACCGAGAGGATGCTGACTGATCAATTAAAAACAAACAACAAAAATTCAAAAACAATTTTCAGCCCCTGGGGTTTTTAACTCTAAATTTCAACTTATCAATTAAAAACACACAATACAACTACAAAAAAATAACTAGGGTTGAGTTACCTTTTTAAGCTCAGTTTTACCCTATGTTTCTAACCTAAAGTTTTGATCTTTGTTAAATTAGGGTTAAGCGAAGTTTTTAAGTTACGTTCTAAACTAAGTTTTTTAGCTAAGTTTTAAAATCAAATTTTGATCTTTGTTTCCCTAGGGTTAAACTAAGTTTTAAGCTACGTGTTAATTTTTGATAGACTAGGGTTTCATTTTTTATTTGAACAACAAACTACAAACAGACAAAAAACAACACAACTTGCGGTTTCACAAACTGTAACAAACAAACAAACAATAAAGAGGAAGAACGCTCACTGGTCTCGCTTCGGCTCTGACGCTTGAGGATCCAGTCTGTAAAATCATGGTGGTAGGAAAAATTTTGCAGCGCTTCACTTCGTAGAATTGACCTCCTCCTCCTCAGAGCTCCAAATCGCCAGGAAAAACAAATGCAAATGAGCCCAAAACCCAATTTTGGCCCTTAAATAGGATTTTTGAGCCTGTAATCATTCCTCCCTAGGATGAGAACTTTTGTTAGCGCTCATCCCACCCTGGGATGATTACTAAATAGGTATTCATCCCACCCAGGGACGATTACAGAGCAAAATTTTCAAAAACATCAAAAACTCCACAAAATGCACCAAAAAATAGCAATAAAATTGTCCAATAAGAGTGCTTTTGCACTTGACATTCCGGGCATGCAAAATAGACTTCGGGGTCACAAATCCTCACTATCCTACTCCCTAAGAAGGCTACCATAGCTGGACCACTCCATGGGAGGACGGATTTTCGATAATTTCATCCCCAAATGGCGTCCCAAAAAGGGTCAAAACCCAACCAAAAATAGCAATAACATTGCCGAACGAAGGCGCCTTTGCGCCTCTACTTCTTGGCATACAAAATAGATGTTGGGGTCACAAATTGTCACTATCCTACTCCCAAATAAGGCTACCATAGCCGGACCACTCCACGAGAGGATGGATTTTTGACAATTTCATCCCCAAATGGCGTCACAAAAAGGGTTAAAACCCACCAAAAATAGGTCCAAATGTTGGGAAACTGCATAAGCATTCAAAGAAAAACATCTGAAGGCACCCTTACCTAAGTCATCTTGGGTCAAGCGACTCATCGATTTTCTCATGTTGGTCATTCCCTCATCGATTTGTCACTTGAGGGGGTAGTCACACTTAGTCACCAATCAACAAAAACACACCCAATCAAGGAAATGACACGCATTCAAAGGATCATTGACAAAGACAATCACGCCCCTACTTGGGGCAGCAAACAAGCAATAATCACAAGTTGATCAAACACTTGGCATTCGTGAATCATGAACTCAAGGTTCCCACGGACAAAAGGTTGCGCCCTTTGCCTATTCATGACTGATCAATGTCCAAGCTCAAGTAACACCTCACCGAAAAAGGTTAACACTTGAATTAAGTTCCTTAGCTCGTCAGAAGCAAGGATTCAAGAATGCGTGCCCTTTCCATACTTGGGGCATCAAAAGTTGGTTAGGTTACTGAGAAACCCTAATCATTAGTGCTTTGGTTATCTATTTTTGCTTGGCGCTGCACCTTGCACAGCGCATCCCAAAAAGGGGCATCTGTAGACACCAAAACAGCACCAATCCGATTATGTGACGACAAACGCTGATCGCATTGACACACACAACCCCTAGGGCAGCCCCTAGAGGTTAAAAAGTGGTCCTAACCACTCCCAAAAGTAGTTTGGAAGGTCAAAGGTCAATTTGGCACCTTTTTGGCACTTTGCTCCCTACTCGTCCCACCCTGGGACGATTACAAACTGGTATTCATCCCACCCAGGGACGATTACCAGCATTCGCCCCAGGGTGAGGTGAATAGAAGGTTTGACTGGCAAAAAAAGTCAAACCTCGATAGGTCCGCCAGTTAACTGCAGCTTCAGGCCATGCAATTGCGAGGAACGACTTCAAATCAAGGAGAAAGACTTTAGTCATGCATGTCTTTGATTTTTGGAGGCTTCATGCAAGGAGACTCTAAATCAGGGAATAATATTTTTCCCAAAATAGGACATGCAACTCCAGTGGCGCCCTCGCATGCGCATTCAAACAGAGAGACCCTAGGTCTATAAATTGGTGAGTCTTCTCACCCAAAAGATATAGAGAGAGGGGTAGCATTTTGAGCAATGAAGTGCTACCATTTTACATCCACACACATACCTTTTGATTTGTGCCTTTCACATCCTTGATCTCTTTTGGAAGGGAGGTCATAGGGTGGTTATTGGAAGCATAAATCCAAGCCCAAACCTGAACATTTGGCCACAATATCCCACCAAATTTTCTGACAACACCCCATAAGAGGTTTTGGACCCATCCCAAGTGGATTGGTGTCGAAACAGAGTCCCAAACGGTGGGCGTCCTACCCCCGGGTGCCCCCCAAACTATCGCAGTTCTAAACGCCCCACCCCGGAGTGATTAGAAATATGTGGTATATTTCTTTGATTTTTCTTTTGCATCTGATTCTAGGTTATTTAAATATGCTATCATTTAAATTTCAGGTTATTTTGACAAGTTTTGATCATGCTTTTATCATTTCCCGCCTTTACTAACATGTAGATAGCGCCATCATATTTTGGGTGATAGAGGCCAAATTGGGAAAATATGACCTTCTGGGTCTTCCCAAAATACCCCCAATTAGCTAACCCCAACTTTGTAGGTGATTTGGAGCTTCTCGGATTGGACATTTGGGACTGTGCCTTTTAACACTTTGTTGTAGGTTTATTCGTCCCGCCCTGGAGCGAATACAAATATGTGAGGAATTTCTTGACTGTTCCACTTGTAATGCCCTCCTGGTAACATATTCATGCTTCTGTTAAATTTTTAGGTCGTTCTGATGTTATTTGGTTATCGTTTTAATATTTTCATGCATACACTAACAGTAGGCCTTGGGAAACACATGTTCTATTCTATCTGCAGGTGCTACTAATATTTTCTATTTCCTTGAATGCAGGTCTTCAACATCAGAGGAGAAGTAAGGAGTCAACACTCATATACACAAGCGATGGTGATGTTTTGGTCCACCCATCTTACATGTGGGCACGCGGAAGAAGGATTGCTATCCATGGATGTGACAAGAAACATATTTAACGCTCCTATCCCCTAAAAGGGAAGGAGACATATTGTAACATGACTTTAAAAGCATATCAATAAAGAGGGCCGTATTCCATATTGCTTTTATCTTGTGTCGATTCGTTTATGTCCTTTCCTTTCATGCATTTTTCAATATATAGGCTTTTAGCGTTAAGTTTGGTTTTACACGCATCGTACTTGGCATTTTCCTTTTTGTTTCCGTATCCTCGTGCTTTCAGTGGCGATCACGATGGGACATTTGTCCCTTGATTTTAAGATTAACTTTATAATCAAAAGTTGCTTGTTTTTGCTTACAGGTACCAAGTTTTCAAATGCTGGACTGGTGTTCGTTTCAGTCTGTGACGAGTATAGAGCTAGAATTCATCTTACCCAGGGACGAATAGGACTTCGTCCTACCCTGGAATGAATACAAATTTGTTATTCATTTCACCCAAGGATGAATATCTCTATGTGCATTTTTAGGGCAGAAATTCAGAGGCATCCGATTTGGGCAGAGAAGAGGTAGGGGTCTTAAACACCTTCTGTCAATTTTTTGCTTTCTGTTTTCTATTTTTTGGTTATTTGCTTGCATAGGAGAGTTTGAATGCTTGTTTCCTTCATTTATGCAACTTAAAAAGAACCCCACACACCACGTGGTAATTTAAAACAACAAGGAGTTGGTCGTAAAACCCCAACCCTTGAACAAGACCAACGGTGGATTTCATCACCACCTTGGCTTGAGATATTGCATACATAACCCCAATCATGACTATTGCTAGACGTAAATCCTAATGAAAGCTGACCAAGTGTAGCTAGGGTGATTCCCAATGCATGAGGATAAGTCTTCTATGGTAGGTGTCATAAATAGAGTGATTCCCCTTTCATACCGCCTATGTTCCATGTACCATCTGCTCTCACGTACCAATAGTTTCCCTCACATAAGGGCGGGTATATAGAGAGGTTGGTATATTGGTCTGGCAATGGTATATCGAAGGGGTGACCATTTTTGGGAGTCATAAGAGCCATCATATTGCATTTAAATGTTCTTTACAAAAGCTTTCAAAACAAAAATCAAAACACACTAAACCAGATTTAGGGCACACTTTTAATCTTTAAACGAGATAATCATTGCTTTGTGTGTGATACTTTTTGTTTAGTGTAGCATAAAAATCATAAAAAGAGATAAAAATCTACGCATCTTGTAGGAAAACATCACCATGGTGTACACTCGTAGCCGATCCCAATCATGGGAAATACCTACAGAGAGTGCACAAAGGGGGAAAATTCACCTCCGATATAGTCCTGAGGACTTGGTCATCCTGCCTTGGAGTCCTGACACACAAGATAGTCCACATCATGCCACCATAGAATAGGACTATAGAGGCACCTCTTTGAGGGGCACCCCCACTTAGCATAGATCCTTTCAAGAGGAGAACCTACACGTGGCACTCAACATAGAAAGGAGGCCTCCCTTAGACGCTCGTTATGAGTGGCCTAGTGATGAAGTGCTAGAGCAACATAGGGTCCATAAGGAGGGGCCACATGATTTTGTCATCCCTCCTTTACCCCTTATTACTATTAGAAACACTAGACAAAATCTAGAGCACAAGGCTCTCCAGGCAGGGCAAGCCAATTCTCCCTGCACCCTTCACACATATGAAAGGGAGTACGAGGAAGACCACCACATCCCTCAAGAGTAGTACACAGCGTGGGAGCGATGCACCTCCACACCTACTATGTATCAGGATCACCCATTGAGGCCAGAGCCTCGGGTGAATGCCGCTAACCTCGATAGAGGAAAGCAACCCATAGGGGTCTCGGATCACCATGACCGAGATAGACATGTAGGAGAGGCATCTAGGCTTCCTAAACATGATATGGTGGAACAAATTGACTTGGCATTTTCCAGACATGCCGCCCACCAAGAGAAAATCACGTAGCTCAGGCAAGATCAACAATAGTTAGATAATCTGTATTGCCTTAGCAAAGAGCACATTCAGCGTCAAACAGTCGAATTGCTTCATAACACTATGCCTGAGAAGGTCCCAACCCCTCGCATGCATAAAGTAGAAGTGTATGAGAGGCGCAACCCCTTGGTGCGAGATAGGTCCCCGCGACCTTACCAAGTGCTACCTCCGAGACCTCCTAGACCTAAGCGAGAGGCCACTCCCAGAAACAATGATGGGCACCCTCCGCGGGGACCCACCCATGGTCATAGGTCTCATCTAGAAACTCCTCAAGAAGCCTATGAGGAGTATGAGCAAGAAGAAGAGCAGGCAAAAATGCCCTACCAAGGCAGAGGGGTTGCTATCCGACCACCCCTCTATAGGCCTCAAGTTCCCCCCAACCCACAACGGGAGCTAACTAAGGAGGAAGAGATTAAATCTTTCGATGCATATAAAGCGCTACTAGAGAACTTAGAGTCTATGGAGACCAAGACTTCTGGGCCCCAAAAGCCCACTTTATGCCAACTCCGTAGTCACCCTGTGCATCCGTCCGTGCTGGCACCTCCATAGCCTCAACACTTTAAACTGCCCCAGTTGGCACTCTTTAGAGGAGAGGAGGATGCCCAAGAGCACGTGACTAGGTTCCTGAGCCAATGCTTTGGCATTCAAGAAAACAATGCTTTGTTGCTAAGAATATTTATAACCACATTTGTAGGCCCTACCTTGGATTGGTTCACTCAGTTGCTGAAACATAGCATCAGTAACTTGGATCAGCTAGTGGACGCGTTCCTCGAAAGCTTCACCTTCAACACCAAGAAAAATGCGTCACTAAGCGACCTAGCTAGCCTCAGATAGTATGAGGAAGAAACCATGGTGGCATATGGGAACCGGTGGAGGACGTTGCTTTCAAAGCTACCCTACCTCCCTCCCATGTCCGAAATGACCCAAATATTCTCAAAGAGCTATTTGAGATCGATCTTCATGCTATTGTAGCTACAACAATATGCCACTCTTGAGGAAGCTCTGGCGCAAGCCAGAATCATTGAGGAGATCAAGATACAGGATGGCGATATTGCCAAGCCAAAGAACAAAGAATGGTCTAAGAACACCAAAATAAGGACCACGCAACAAAAACCCGCTGTGGTCAATCAGGTTGCTATAAACATCCCTAAGCCTGCATAAGCAACATAGCCCCAAAAGGCTAATTATCAGGTGGTGCCTCCTAACAATTATGATAGAGAAAATCAGAGGCAAGAACAAAATCAGCAGCGTCACCCTAGGCGACAGTTCACACCTTACACAGAGTCCAGGGACTCCCTGTTTGATCGCTTATCAACAATGAACTTGATCAACCTGCCAAAGATTCAAACCATAGACCCCAATGCACCAAATCCTAAGGGGTACAGGGAGGACTTGTACTATAGGTTCCACATATGGAAGGGACATGACCTTAATGCATGTTGGAAGTTTAAAGGCTTAGTGCAAGACCTAATCGACAACAAGACGTTGGCGGTGGACAACCCCGTAGCGCCAAACAACCAAAATATGGGAGTCTTCAGAGACCCCCTACCTGCCCATGATGTGCAGGAAAAACCCCTTCAAGTCAATGAGGTGCAACATAATTGCCCCATGCAGGGGTATGTAGGGATGATAAGCATAGTGACTAGGAACAAGAGGTACCCAGGAGCTGCCCCCGTGGCATCCACAAGAGAGGTTCCATCGACGTCACAACCTCAACAGCACCCTACGCAAATTCCCCCACCTAGACCAGTGGCCACGATTCAGACCAGACTTACCCAAAGTCTAAGGACCACGTCGGCTAGGCTCTCCATATACGAGCTCATTCAACAATCAGTGCCCCATCGAGAGGCTCTAATGGAGATATTAAAATCCATCGAGTTGTAACCCCATGAAGCAAACTCTTTCAACAACTTTGTGGGACATGTAAAACAATGTACGAAACCAGTCATCACCTTTAGAGAAGATGAATTGAAATCAGTGACTGGTGATGTGGCGGATCCACCCCTGCATGTCATTGCGCGGGTCAACGGGATTCCGTATAAGAGAGTGTTGGTGGACACTGGATCATCTAGTAATATAATTACAATAGCAGCATTGAAACATCTGAAGTTGTTGGCATCTCACATCGTGGCCTCCACCTATACTCTTCGAGCATTCAATGATGCAATATGCTCGATGGTGGGCACAATTGTCCTACCCATCCAAGTGGGACAAAAGACTATTCATACATTGTGCCACATCTTGGAAGGTGAGATGGCCTATAATATCTTACTAGGGCGGCCTTGGATTAGGGACATGAAGTGTGTCCCTTCTATAGCTCATCAATGCTTAAAGTACACATTTGAAGGACAGGTGCATGTAGTCCCGGCAGACTTAGAGCCCTTCAAGTACTGCAATATGGTGCAATTCATGCTATAATCGACCCTTCCATCAATGCATTTGGATTTTCAGTTGAATCCATCTAAACAGGGTCTGATTCTGCAGGCGTCCCCATTGAAAAGTCCATCAAATCCCCATCCGGGTCCATCTTCCTCATCTGGTCCTTCACCAACAATGCCACCTATGGTGGCCACACCGAAGGACAAGGGAAAGAAACCCCTAGAAGAGGAACCACCCCTAGTCTCAACCATCTCTACCAAAGAGATGCCTAGCAGAATGGAAGTCGAGATGCCTGGTTCACCCTACATGGAGTGGACTCCGAAAGAACTCCCATTCGCTCCCCCTCAACCGCCAACGATCACCGTTGAGATGGCCAACACGGGCCTGGGGGAGTATATAGTGTGAAACATTGTAGCAACACCCGCACTTGAGTCCATGCAGGACATGGGGAGACCTCGACTCCCCATCAGCACTGTGGTTCCTCTAGGCTACCCACCCAATCAAAAAAACTTTGTTTATGGGGGCTTGGATAATGGCATTGAACCTTACATGCAAGAAGATGAAGATGAAGAACCCTTTGCTGAGGACGTCAACTATTTGTCCAACCCAGACTTTGCATTGAGATATCTTGGCCAATGCAATTGGCATGGATATGGGTTGGGTAGGTATGAGCAAGGAGTGCGTGTTTTGTGTCAACCAAGATATCAAATGTCGTATGACAATTCAAGAGTAGGGTTCAACCACCCCTTTCCCCTGGACATCTTGGTAGAGAATATGCAAGGCCTAGGGATAGGCAACAAGGATGGGTTGGCATTAGATCCATATGCCAATCCTAACACAACATATACATTGGGGGATTATCACCCATTGCTAACAACCAACCTTGTTGACCTTAACAACCCTTTCCCTTCGATCGAAAAGGGAGAAAATTTGAGGACTCACCTACAAGAGGGATATAGACAAGACCAAGCAGGGTCTTTAGAAGATGAGTCGGAATATAAGGTAGCACCTTGGGATCCTTTTGAGTCTGATAGCAATCATTCACAAGTAACTCCCATGGATGATTATCAGGAGAGCTTCTTGACAATGTTCCCTTTGAATGCTCCAATTGATCATATGCCACCTCAAGAGAATCAGTTCCCCTTGCATAGAGCAGAACAACCTCGATGGTACCACATTAATTTGCTCGAGCAAGATGAGCCTCATATGTTACAAACAGTTGTTGGATCCAACGAAGGCCTTTGGATCTTCGACAGTGATTATGAAGATGAAACTGAGATGGCCTATCTCAATCATATGCGACAACAGCAATATCCCTTGGACATAGATGACATGTTTGAACAACTACACATAGGGCCAAGACATAGGTGGCACCTCAACCAGGCACAGTTATAGCAATTATTGCACCCGCCACTCCAGGTATATAGATAACATCTTCCCCCTGGAGACCCTATAGAGCCCTCAGTGCCTCGGGCAGACCCCGTCCTCTTATCCGCACATAGGGCCGATCCATTTGTGCCAGTGCCCACAAATCCAGATCCGGAGCACAAAGATCATCTAGGATGTCCGAGAAGCCACACCCACGGTAATGGAGACCAAAATAATTTCATCAACATGATCTCCATTGATTTAACCACCCCCATCCAAATCCAACCGACCCAACATGGTCATTGCATCTAGACCTAGATGTTATAGACTGGGATCTCGCTGACTTATCGCCATCCTCATTAGATTACTGGCCTTGTGGTGGGATGTTCCATTTCACCCCTGGAAAAACTCAGGATGTCTTCCATGCTGAAGAGGAACTCGATGTTCCGAACGATGATCTAAATTCATAAAACAATATCCACTTGATCCCAACTCCACACTAGTTGGAGGACGGATCCCACATGTCGATCAAGGAGACGACTGACGTAGACATTGGATCAGATCCAATGAATTTACAAATCATCAAGATGGGTGTAAGTCTATCCCACAAAGAGCAAACCAACTACATTGCCCTTCTCAAAGAGAAGAAGGAGGTTTTTGCATGGTCCTACAAAGACATGCCTGGACTAGACCCACAACTAGTCACACATAATCTTACGCTTGATCCGACAGTCAAGCCAGTGAAGCAAAAGCTGTTGGATGCACAGTTTGTCATCTGCGTGGATTACCCACCATGGTTGTCTAACATGGTGCCCATCAAAAAGCTTGATGGGAGGATTCGCATATGCACCAATTTTCGAGATCTAAACAAAGTGAGTCCTAAGGATGATTTCTCCTTGCCTAGCATCGACGCATTGGTAGATGCTACAATGGGCCATGAAATGCTTTCCCTCATGGATGGTTTCTTAGGATACAATAAAATTCGTATCAATCCCGAGGACCAACTAAAAATGGCGTTCACAACGCCTTGGGGGACATTTTGTTATAAGGTCATGCCCTTTGGCCTTAAAAACGTTGGTGCCACCTACCAACGTGCCATGACGTACATCTTCCATGATCACATGCACAAAACTTTGGAATATTACATGGATGATTTGTTGGCCAAATCTCTTTTGTGCCCAGATCATCTCGATGACTTAAGCAAGATCCTCGATCGCCTCATTGAACATAAAGTCAGATTAAACCCCAAGAAGTACATATTTGGTGTCACATCTGGAAAGCTCTTGGGTTTCATAGTCTCCAAACGAGGAATCGAGGTGGATCCAAACAAAGTCAAGGCAATCCTTGAAACGCTTCCCCAAAATACAATCAAGCAGCTCAGAATCCTGTAGGGAAATGTTGCGTCAATCAAGCGCTTCATAGTGTAGCTATTTGACAAGTGTCGAACCATGAATAAATTATTGCACAAGGGGGTAGCATTTCATTGGGATGATGAGTGCCAATAAGCCTTTGACGACATTAAAAAATACTTGGCTTCACCGCTAGTATTGACACCACCTAGACTAGGAGTGTCGTTCTACTTATACATCTCAGCTACTGAGGTGGCACTGGGTGCCATGCTAGCCCAGAAAAATGAACTACATAAAGAACAGGCTAATTATTATCTTAGCTACACCCTAGTCAGTTATGAACTTAACTATGCATACGTTGAGAAGCTCTACTTGGCAGTGGTGTTTGCTACCAAAAAGCTACGCCACTACATGCTCAGTAATACGATGTATGTTGTGTCTAAGGAGAATCCATTGCGATACATGATGAGTCGCACTTATCATAGTAGCCGCACGACAAAATGGATCATGTTGTTGACGGAGTTTGACATAGAATTCATTGGAAAGAAATCCATAAAAGGTCAAGTCATCGTCGATCAACTAGCAGAGGCTCCTCTTGAAGATGATCAGCCTCCGATCGTAGAACTACCGGATGATGGGGTCTTCCATGTTTTGGAATCTCCAGATTCTAATGAGCCTAAGTCACATGCCGACATGACCCTATTATTTGATGGTTCTAAATGTGAGCAAGGAGGTGGCACATGAATTGTATTCTTCACACCGCAAGGGGCTCCAATGCCTCTATCATTTAAATTAGACTTCCCGTGCACCAACAACAATGCAAAATACGAAGCCTTGCTCATAGGTCTTCAAATAGTAGTCACCATGAACATTAAACATTTAAACATCTTTGGTGATTCGTTGTTAATTGTCAATCAAGTAAAGGGGGTATTCCAATGTAAATGCCTAGTTCTACAGGCCTATAAAGCCCTTGTGGACAAATTCCTAGCACAACTTGAATGGTATGACATCGAGGCACTCCCTCGATCATTGAATTATTTTGTAGATACTATGGCCTCTTTGGGGTCACTAATTCTGCAAGACCCTTTCGATGAAATGACGACCATTCAGGTCAAAAAATTATCGCAATTCGTGATGGAGCGAGCAAGCTCAGACCTAACGCCAAGAATACACCTGATCCAGATTGAACCATCTTAGGATAGGTTCTCTCGAATCCAAGATTGTCTGACTCAAGCCAACTAGGGGTCCTTGTTCTCCCCGACCCCTCTTAATAGCAACACAACGCTATTTTTACAAGTTCTTTCCCATTCAACTTTTGCTAGGGATGAACTTAAAGAGGGATTGGCCATTCATACCATTGAGGTTTCTGATTAGCAGGATTGGTACACACCCATAAGGGATTACCTCAAGTTAGGTAACCTCCCACTTGGATTGACACAAGCCGCAAAAAGATCATTTAAATAGAAAGTGGCAAAACATGTCTTGCTAGGAGACATTTTTTATCGTCGGAGCTATGAAGGAATCCTCCTCCGTTGCTTGGACCAGTAGGAGTCCGCTTGGGCGATCACCCAAGCCCATGATGGTACATGCGGTGGCCACTTTAGTGGTATGGCCATCACAAAGCACATTCTATGCATGGGTTATTATTGGCCATATTTAGAGCGAGATTGTTGCGCATATGTAAAGAAGTGCATGAAGTGTCAACACCATGCTAATTTGACACACGTACCTTCTCAAGCCTTGCAACTGATTCAATCGACTTGGCCTTTTTTGTTGTGGGGTTTTGATCTAATTGAAAAGATCTTCCCTACGTCGTCGGGTTGTCACACGTTCATCATAATGGCCATAGAGTACTTCACCAAGTGGGTGGAATCAATTCCGCTAACCTCTACGACTGGACCCCGCATTGTGGAGTTTATTTTGCATAACATCATATGTCATTTTGGTATTCCATCCAAGATCATCTCGGATAATGGTATGTCATTCAAGAATAAATATGTGCGTGCTTTGACAAAAAAGTACAAAATTCAGTACAGTTTTTCAACACCCTATTATCTACAAGCAAATGGCCAAGTCGAAGCATCAAACAAAATGCTAGTTGCCATCCTCAAAAAGACAGTCGTAGACAATCATAACGATTGGCACATTCAAATCTCGCTAGCATTCGGATGCCCACTGGGGCAACTCCATTTTTGCTGGTGTATGGCTCCGAGGCAGTCATGCCTCTCGAGTTGGAAATCCCTTCCCTGTGCATTTCAATGCAAGAGTTCATCGATGATGACACTGCACGGCAGGCTCGGTTAGACCAACTTATGTTGCTCTATGAACGATGCGTCAATACCCTCGAGCATTTGCATATCTATCAAGAGAGACTTAAGAAAGCATACAACATGAAGGTTCACTTGAGGGACTTTCAGGTTGGTGACTTGGTCTTAAAAGAGAACCAACATAATTCTAATTTGCCATCCCATCTAAGGGACAAGTTCATGGCAAACTGGTTAGGTCCTTATGTAATTAACAGTAAAATAGGACCTGGAACATAGCGGCTCGCTTCTCTTGAAGGAATCAAGGAACTAGAAACCTTGACCATCAGTCATTTGAGGCCATTCCACATTTAGATAGCCATAGGCCCGCCTAAAAGCTCCAAGGATTCTCACAATCGGTTGGTTAACCCAAAATGCCCCAAAGGTATCTATAAACCCTTTGGTCAAACCAAAATCTCCAAGGATTCCCATAATCGCTTGGTCAACCCAAAATGCCCCAAAGGTGTCCGTAAACCCTTTGGTCAAACCAAAAGCTCCAAGGATTCTCACAATCTCTTGGTCAACCCCAAAAATGCCCCAAAGGTATCTATAAACCCTTTGGTCAAACCAAAAGCTCCAAGGATTCTCACAATCGCTTGGTCAACCCAAAATGCCCCAAAGGTATCTATAAACCCTTTGGTCAAACCAAAAGCTCCAAGGATTCCCACAATCTCTTGGTCAAACCCAAAATGCCCCAAAGGTATCTATAAACCCTTTGGTCAAACCAAAAGCTCAAAGGATTCCCACAATATCTTGGTCAAACCCAAAATTCCCCAAAGGTGTCCATAAACCCTTTGGTCAAACCAAAAGCTCCAAGGATTCCCACAATCGCTTGGTCAACCTAAAATGCCCCAAAGGTATCCATAAACCCTTTGGTCAAACCAAAAGCTCCAAGGGTACCCATAACCGCTTGGTCAAAACAAATATTCAAAAACAAACAAAAACAATAAAATCATCAAAAATCACAAAAAAAATTGCATCTCCATTCCATGCATACTCGTAAAAATCAAAATACAAAAATATAAGTTGCATTAGGCATCGCATCCATACATTACATATTTGCTGGTCATACATGTTACAAGCACCATAGACTGTAATTGCTTGGCAATTCCTTCATTTTCCACATTCCACCCATTTTATAAACACATACATCCCGAATAACACCATCCCCATTGTTTGCATAGTCAGTTGCATCCTAATGTATGTAGGGTTTTCGTCATTCAGCTGTCTTTAAATTTCTAGCCAAAAATGGTACAAAGTTAAACAAATTTTACAAGGGAAAGTTTTACTTGGGTCACGCCTCGTTATGTAACATCCCTACACAAGTTAAAACACATAAAATAATTCCTAAGTTGTGTGAATGCAAGAGACACCTACAAAGCAGTCTAGGGTACCATAGGTGAACGATTAGCCTGTTCATCCCCCTGTGCGAATGGTTTAAGAGTGCTGAGAATTGACAAAAGGACAAGCTCTTCCCCATAAATTCCCCGTAATAAACAGTGGTTTTCACCACTACCAAAAATCCCAATCCTCGTTGGTCCCCAAAGTTGTAAGGATTCGTACTACACATCCCTTCCAAGGATGGGTAGTCAACCCCAAGGCCTAAAAGGATCAATGACCATTAAAAATCAAAATCTCAACAAGCCATCATCACGATCATCTCCAATCACCTTTGGTCTCTAAAGTCGTAAGGATTCATACTACACGCCCCTGACAAGGATGGGTAGTCATCCCCAAGGCCTAAAAGATCAATGCCCTTACTTCATAATATCCCTAATCCCCTTTGGTTCCCAAAGTCGTAAGGATTTGTACTACATGTCCCTGAACAGGATGGGTAGTCATCCCCAAGGCCAAAAGGATCAAGGTCATTCATAAGCCAAAAACCTACAAGCTCAACCTTACGAAGCTCAAAATGCAAAATCAAATAATAGTGGTTATCACCACTATTCAAAATCCTTGCTCAAAATAAAAACAAAGAGAAAAATAAATAGTGATTTTCATCACTATGTATACGAGCAAGTATCCTAACACATTGAGCAAATAAAAATCCTGAACTTGAATCCCTAGAATTCTCAGCATTCGAAAACCATTTAGATGATCCTCATTACGGGTTTGGTGGACAACCTACCTGGCAATGGCGGTATCCTAAACACATGACGATATGTCTATCACATTAGCTTTGCATGTGAGCAGACCAATGTTTGCATGTGGATGAGCTATCTTATGGTACCTTATATTGTCCCATGGATTCATCTTACTAAATACAATAATGGAGTTAGTGGAGCTAATTAGGTGATCCTCAGTACAGGTTTGGTTGACAGCCTATCTGGCACTGGCGGTATCCTGACAAATACCACATAAATGAACTCAATTGCACATACATGGATGTAAACTAACTTGGTCAAAATCCAGTCTGATTTATTCCTTGTTCAAAAGTCTTGCGAGATAAATGTACAGTTTTGGCTAGTTAGTTAATATATCTAAATCTCAAAAAAGCTTAACTACATTTTAAAAACAACTAGAACATTTCATTACGTACATCACCATCAGATAATATGAAAAATGAAAAAACAAAGTGTTCACATGCAAAGTCATTCCACAAATCCATCCCATAAGTACAACAAGCCAATCAATATTGTACAGTCTATGGTGCCATCGACAAGTTATCAACAACTCATTTCATTCATTCCATATGCATACATCATATAATTAGAAACATCACATTCATAATATCACCTGCATACATCATCAAAAATAAATGTGCATAAACAAAAAAATAAACCATGACAAGTGTATAAACACAAAGCAAGTCATATATATATATATATCATCAAAAATCCCCACAGACTACAATCAACCAGTCCTCTAACCTCGCAACAAAGCAAAAGATCAAAAACCCCCAAGCCTAGGGCGTCGACCATCGTGATCACATAGGATCGGTGTGACAGGAACTACCCCCTGTGGTGTGGGTCCTATGGGACCCCTCATGGTGGTTTCTGCTAGCCCCCGCATCACACCTACTCGAGCCCCCCTCATCCAGTCGCCTACGCTGAGAGGATGTTGACTGATCAATTAAAAACAAACAACAAAAATTCAAAAACAATTTTCAGCCCCTAGGGTTTTTAACTCTAAAGGTCAACTGATCAATTAAAAACACAAAAAACAACAACAAAAAATAACTAGGGTTGAGCTACATTTTTAAGCTCAGTTTTACCCTATGTTTCTAACCTAAGTTTTGATCTTTGTTAAATTAGGGTTAAGCGAAGTTTTTAAGTTTCGTTCTAAACTAAGCTTTTCAACTAAGTTTTAAAATAAAATTTTGATCTTTGTTTCCCTAGGGTTAAACTAAGTTTTAATCTAAGTGTTAATTTTTGATAGACTAGGGTTTCATTTTTTATTTGAACAACAAACTACAAACAGACAAAAAACAACACAACTTACGGTTTCACAAACTATAACAAACAAACAATAAAGAGGAAGAACACTCACTAGTATCACTTCGGCTCTGACGCTTGAGGATATAGTCCATGAACTCATGGTGGCAAGAAAAATTTGGTAGCACTTCGCTTTGCAGAATTGACCTCCTCCTCCTTAGAGCTCCAAATCGCCAGGAAAAACAAATGCAAATGAGCCCAAAACCCAATTTTGGCCCTTAAATAGGCTTTTTGAGCTTGTAATCGTTCCTCCCTGGGATGAGTGCTCTTTTTAGCACTCATCATGCCCTTGGACGATTACTAAATAGGTATTCATCCCACCCAGGGACGATTACAGAGCAAAATTTTCAAAAACATCAAAAACTGCACAAAATGCAACAAAAAATAGCAATAAAATTGTCTAATAAGAGTGCTTTTGCACTTGACATTATGGGCATACAAAATAGACGTCGGGGTCACAAATCCTCACTATCCTACTCCCTAAGAAGGCTACCATAGCTGGACCGCTCCACGAGAGGACGAATTTTCGAGAATTTCATCCCCAAACGGCGTCCCAAAAAGGGTCCAAACCCACCCAAAAATAGCAATAACATTGTCGAACAAGGCGCATTTGTGCCTCTGCTTCCTGGCATACAAAACCAATGTCGAGATCACAAATTGTCACTATCCTAGTCCCCAAGAAGGTTACCATAGCCGGACCGCTCCATGAGAGGATGGATTTTCGATAATTTCATCCCCAAACGACGTCACCAAAAGGGTTAACATCCACCAAAAATAGGTCCAAATGTTGGGAAACTGCATAAGCATTCAAAGAAAAACATCTGAAGGAACATTTACCTAAGTCATCTTGGGTCAAGAAACTCATCGCTTTTCTCATGTGGGTCATTCCCTCACCGATTTGTCACTTGAGGGGGTAGTCACACTTAGTCACCAATCAACAAAAACACACCCAATCAAGGAAATGACACGCATTCAAAAGATCATTGAAAAATACAATCACGCTCCTGCTTGGGGCAGCAAACAAGCAATAATCACAAGCTGATCAAACACTTGGAATTCATGAATCATGAACTCAAGGTTCCCATAGACAAAAGGTTGCACCATTTGCCTATTCATGACTGATCAATGTCCAAGCTCAAGTAACACCTCACCGAAAAATGTTAACACTTGAATTAAGTTCCTTTGCTCGTTAGAAGCAAGGATTCAAGAATGTGTGCCCTTTCCATACTTGGGGCATCAAAATTTGGTTAGGTTATTGAGAAACCCTAATAATTAGTGCTTTGGTTATCTATTTTTTCTCGGCACTGCGCCTTGCATAGCGCATCCCAAAAAGGGGCGTCTGTAGACACAAAAACAACACCAATCTGATTATGTGATGACAAATGCTGAACACAGCCTCTAGGGCATCCCCCAAAGGTTAAACAGTGGTCCTAACCACTCCCAAAAGCAGTTTGGAAGGTAAAAGGTCATTTTGGCACCTTTTGGCACTTTGCTCCCTACTCGTCTCACCCTGGGACGATTACAAACCAGTATTCGTCCCACCCAGGGACGATTATCAGCATTCGCCCTAGGGTGAGGTGAATAGAAGGTTTGACTGGCAAAAAAAGTCAAACCTCAATAGGTCCGCCAGTTAACTGTAGCTTCAGGCCTTGCAATTGCGAGGAACGACTTCAAATCAAGAAGAGAGACTTCAATCATGCATGTCTTTGATTTTTGGAGGCTTCATGCAAGGAGACTCTAAATTAGGGAATAATATTTTTCACAAAATAGGACATGCAACTCCAGTGGCACCCTCGCATGTGCATTCAAACAAAGAGACCCTAGGTATATAAATTGGTGAGTCTTCTCACTCAAAAATATAGAGAGAGGGGTAGCATTTTGAGCAATGAAGTGCTGCCATTTTACATCCACTCACATACCTTTTGATTTGTGCCTTTCACATCCTTGATCTCTTTTGGAAGGGAGGTCATAAGGTGTTTATTGGAAGCATAAATCCAAGCCCAAACCTGAACATTTTGCCACAATATCCCACAAAATTTGATGACATCACCCCATAAGATGTTTTGGACCCATCTCAAGTGGATTGGTTCCGAAACATAGTCCCAAACGGTGGGCATCCTGCCCCCGGGTGCCCCCCAAACTATCACATTTCTAAATGCCCCACCTCGGAGTGATTAGAAATATGTGGTATATTTCTTCGATTTTTCTTTTGCATCTAATTCTAGGTTGTTTACATATTCTGTCATTTAAATTTTAGGTTATTCTGACAAGTTTCGATCATGCTTTTATCATTTCTCGCATTCACTAACATGCAGATAGCACCATAATATTTTGGGTGATAAAGGCAAAATTGGGAAAATATGACCTTCTGGGTCTTCCCAAAATACCCTCAATTAGCTAACCCCAACTTTGCAGGTGATTTAGAGCTTCTCGGATTGGACATTTGGGACTATGCCTTTTAACACTTTGTTGTAGGTTTATTTGTCCCGCCCCAGAGCGAATACAAATCTATGAGGAATTTCTTGACTGTTCCACTTGTAATGCCCTCCTGGTAACATATTCATGCTTATGTTAATTTTTTAGGTCGTTCTGATGTTATTTGGTTATCGTTTTGATATTTTCATGCATACATTAACAGTAGGCCTTGGGAAACACATGTTCTATTCTATCTGTAGGTGCTACTGATCTTTTCTGTTTCCTTGAATACAGTTCTTCGACATCAGAGGATCAGTAAGGAGTCAAAACTCATATACACAAGTTGCAAAAATGTTTTGGTCCGCCCATATTACATGTGGGCACACGGAAGAAGGATTGTTATCCATGGATGTGACAAGAAACATATTTAACGCTCCTATCCCCTAAAAGGGAAGGATACGTATTGTAACATGACTTTAAAATCATATCAATAAATAGGGCCATATTCCATATTGCTTTTATCTTGTGTCAATTCATTTATGTCCTTTCCTTTCATGCATTTTTCAATATATAGGCTTTTAGCATTAAGTTTGGTTTTACACGTATCGTACTTGGCATTTTCCTTTTTGTTTTCCTATCCTCATGCTTTCAGTGGATACCAATCAGGTAGTTTCAACTATCTTGTTATGTGTTTAGTTTAAGTTTTTGCTTGTTATATACCTCAAGCAAGAAGGGCATGGTTATTTTTGGAAATTATTATTGAACAAATCCAATTTGCATGATTAAGTGTTTGATTATTGACTTGATTATGAATTGTGCTTATATGACTACCCCATCAAATGACAAGTCAATAGGGGAGATGTAAAGTGATGAAAGAAACAAGTTGCTTGACCAAGATGATGTGATGTGGGTTTTCTATAACTGTTACAAAATTTAAAGGGGCGCAAGACCCCATTAAAACCTTAATTTTGACTCATTTAATTATTATTTTTGGTGAGTGACCTTATGGTAATTTACTCATACTACCAAATTGCATGGACAACCAATCACTACAATTAACAGGTTTATAGAGTAAATCACTAGATACGAGATTCACTCAAATTTTGTGAATGAATGTGACCAAAGGGGTTAAGTTCCTTTGGAGCATTTTGGATTAATGTGACCAAAGGGGTTAGGTTCCTTTGGGACTTTTTGATTGAAATTGTGACCAAAGGAAGTCAGGTTTCTTTGGAGCCTTTTGAATTATTTTGACCAAAGTAATTTGGGTACCTCTGGAGCATTTTGAATTATTATGATAGAAGGTGTTAGGTACCTTTGGAGCTTTTTGCACTGATTTGACCAAAGGGGTTAGGTTCCTTTATATATCTTTGATTAAAATGGTAACCAAAGGGATTTATGTTCGTTTGGATCATTTTGAATTGATGTGACCAAAGGGTTTAGGTACCTTTGGAGCTTTTTGAATTGATGTGATCAAAGGGTTTAAGTGCCTTTGGAGCGTTTTGAAATAAATTTGACCAAAGGAATTTGGGTACCTTTGGGACTTTTTGCATTGATTTGAGTAAAGGGGTTTTTTTTATTTGGATCCATTTGATTGAAATTGTGACCAAAGGGAGTGAGGTTCCTCTAGGCTTTTTGAGTTGATGTGACTAAAGGTGTAGGTACCTTTGGAGATTTTTAAATTGATGTGACCAAATACATAGGTTCCTTTGGATAATTTTGAATTGATTGGACTAATGTGTCTTTAGAGCCTCTTCAATTGATTTGAAAAATGGTGTAGGTGTCTTTGGAGCTTTTTGAATTGATGTGACCAAAGGGGTAAATGCCTTTGGATCTTTTTGAATTGAGTTGACCAAAGGTGTAGGTGTTGTTGAGGTGTGATTTTGTCAAATCACAAAACCACTCGACAAATTAGAACTTTAAGTTCTCTCTTGCAAAGTATAATATATATCTCCAAGGTTCTTATTCAAAATTTAATGTTTCACGTATATGCATAAATGTGTACTTTGAATAACTCGGTAGGTTTGCAATTTTACTGTTTACAAGGGGCCTGGGAATTGTGTAAATGATTTCGATTTCATCATATAACATATGCCTTTCATATCAATCCTAATGAAATAAAACTTGATTTATGATCTTAAATCAAAGTGCACAAAATTTATTTCATCTTCTCAATCTAATGTCTTGTAAATGCTTCAAATGAATTTAGAGTGAAAATAATCGAAGCAATTAAATAAAATTTCAATTTAAATTTAACAAAAATTAAAGTAAATGAAACTTTAACAAATTTAATAAACTTTTGGAATATCACAATTTATCATAAATCTAATTCCAAATGTCTATTTAATAAAGTAATTATTTGTTCAAACCCCCTCTATGAAATTATAAATCAAACCTAGAAGAGGTGAATAAATGAAATAATGTCTTACCCAATTTATAAGGTTCCAAAACGTTGTCAATGATAAAATATTAGGGCTTAATATGAAACTACTCTATAAACTTTGGATTTTTATGATAAAAAAAAGTTTATAAATTAGATTTGCTTATAATATTTATCTTTTGAAATTTTATGAAATTAAATACTCAAAAGAGTAAATGTGAACTCTGATTTGAAATTTGGATTTCTGAAATAGATAGAACTATATTATAAATCAAATCCAAATTGAATTTTAAAGATATCAATCCTGGTTCCTCAATCCTATTAAATTAAGGTGAGGAATAGAATTTTCATTTATCCCTTCTTAAATTTATTAATTAAAATATTAATTAATGTAATATCCGAATTATAAATTTAATTATAACTTAGTCATATAATTTTACTTCATAAAATTATACTAAGTTATAATATATAGTTTTCAGAATGAAATAATAAAAAATAATAATAAAATATTTTAAACTTTAGAAATTAACCTAATGTCTCGGACAAATTCCACAGATCAGATTTCCATCTACAAAATTCTAAAACCAATCCAATGTTCACCAGTATTCACATAGTGAAATCAAATGAATTGATGCAATATTCTAAGGTATACAAACTATTAAGAAATTATAATAAATACTTTATTAATTCCAAATATAGTCTGTGCACAAATCTGGATCAAAAATGCTTAAAACAATTTATAAAATCTTAAAACAATTTCCATTGTTCTGCAAATGGCTTTCTCTGTGTTTTCCTCCAATGAAGATGTAGCTTTGCTCCTTCCAATTGTTCCTCTTATTCTCTGTATAAAATGTCCGACCTTTTCCATGAATCTCAATGATTTATTTATAATTTTAAAAGTTTGGTTATTCTATTTCATCACCGGGAATGGATTTTATAACTATATTCTTCAAACCCTTGCCTTTGTATTACCTGCATAATGAAACAATAATCATAATATCAAAACAAAACCATCTTTTACTTTCCCGTAGCTTTCATTTTTCTTCAAAAGTATTTCAAAGTTCTCATATTGCTAAATTAACCTGCTATTTTTTTTTCTGAAATTGACATCTGGGATCTTGTAATTTTGGTATCATTAGAAAGAGAAAATCCATATCTTTTTACCAAGTTTTGAATAAGATCAAACATAGTTGTCTGCCTCAAGATATGTCCATTTCAATTTTGCATTAATTTTAGGGTAAACCCTATAATAAAATTTAATTATTTAAATGAAATTTAATTATTTAAATGAAAATTAATCATTTAAGCCTTTGAAAATTGTTTTAATAAAATTATTTCATTTAAACCTTTGAAAATGATTTTAATCAAATTATTTGATTTGAAATATGCAATTAATATGCAAATATGCAAATAATCAAAATATTCAGTTTTGAAGCATTGCAACTACATTCAAACCTTCAAAATGCAAATATGTCAACAATTCCAAAGTGAAAGCAAATTTTCCAAGACCTTGATGCGAGCAAAATCGGATAAACAAAAATTTCCCGAAATCACAAAATTTAAGGTGGGTCCCCAATTTTGGGGTCATTGTGAAGGACGTCACAACATTGGCGCCTTTGCCAATAAATGTACCTAGACATTTATGACTAAAAACCAAACTTTGAAAACATACAAAACACAAAAATTAGAATCACAAGCATTGATAAGCATCCAGAGAATAAGAATAGACCAATACAAATATGAATTACCGGAATCAGAGATGATTTATGCAAAATATGATGTATTACTGGTTGGGATCATGTGATATGTATTAATGATCATTTTCAATATAAATATTTATTTTTTCCATGCTTGTCATCATACTTTAATCAGAGGCCCTAAAAATGACCTTTCATGACCGATAAGATGATATGGAAAATAATATGATATGAGCTAAAAGAATGTATTGAAATGAACCGCCTATCTTATAGAGACTCAAACATTCTAGGACAATAAACAAACACACTAAAACTGGTCTAACCCTCTTAGGACCAATGTGTGTGCTATGAATTCCTTTACCAGATCAAGAGCTCAGTTATGACCTTACTATCATCCAAAACCAGTGTGTGCACAAGTGAGTTCATTACCTCATTTTGACCAAAATGGTTAAACATGTTATGAAAGAAATACAAAGCTAGCGTGCCCATTTGAAACGAACATAGGTCTTACTTTTCAACGAGACATATCGCCATGCATGAGCGTACTCCACTGCCAATCAAGCGTCTATATCCCCGATGGAGGTTAACCCCATAGTCCATGATTTTGGCTTTAAATTGCTTGAATCTTGGGGACGACTACCCATCCGTCTGAGGGAAAATTAGTACAAATCCTTAAAACCTAATAGTGAATTATGTGTTTGGCTTTTTATTTCTTGAACCTTGGGTATGACTACCCTTCCTTTTTATGGAGGATTAGTATGAATCATTATGACCCAATAGTCGGTGGTATGTGATGTAAATATACTCAGAGCTTTGGGGAATTGGATTCTCAACTAAAGTATGATGAGAATTTAACCCTATCCTTACTACTCTGATTTTGTTTAGATATTTTAAATATTTGTGGTAATAACGAGTTTTATGGACTATGTTGCATGATAGGACTGACAAAGATGCCCCTTTTCACCCTATATTTCTTCCAATGATGGTTTTGACCATTTTACCCAAAATGTTTTTAATATGTGTAACTGTGTTTGGTTCCAAAAAATTTCAACATCAGTCCTCGATATCAAGATAATTTTAGTGTATATTTTGTAATGATCCTAAGAGAATTCGACATGTTTTTTGGCAGTTGCCTACCACACTAGAGACGACTGAGTGACCGAAGACATTTTAGGAATTATGAAACAATGGTGTGTAAACATGGAGCTCTGTCTTTTATTGTTTTGTACAAAATGTCTTTGTGAAAGTGTCCCTGATTAAAGCAACCTAACTTTTTATGAACCAATTAGGATATTTGAATTTTATAAATGATCTTTATGTGGAATATGAAATGTGGAATGCGAGGTGGATGTACACAGTGTTATGAAATGTATTATAAAATGAGGTTGTATGTAAGTGTATTCATGGTACTTGTGGAGCTTTTGCAATACAATTCCAATTTTTCATATTTTCCTTATCTTAGTTCACATTCATGAGGACCTAAACCAATATCATACTTTTCCTTTTTCCAGGTTTCACAGGTTTTCAAACTAGGTAACTTCATCCTATACAGTCCAGGATCAAACATAAATAGAACCAACAAGTGACCAGCATCTAACATTTAAAATACACCTTTTGAAACTGTATCAACTTGAATGATATTCTCAAAACATAAAGCTCTTAAAATTTGGCAAGGTCAAATTATTGTTGTGCTTGACAATTTTCAAAATTTGGCAAAACTACTTCATTGCTATACATAACAACTTCCAAAACCTGGAAAATTGTATCAATTTGAAACATACCAAAATCATGAAACTCCAAAAAAAAATTGGCAAAGTCAATTTTTTCATTAAGCTCAATAAAAACACAACCGAAAGGTAACAAAACATATGAAAAAAAAACATAACAATAACATCAACAACACAACATCAATACATAACATGACAAAACAACAAAAAAAACACAACTAATCCAAAAAACTATTTTCAAAAAATATACATAATATACAAGACGATACCAAAATGTCTACCATCATTTCCCTAGATCCCATACACGATAGACACATCTTAAAATATATGTATCATGATTTGCATTCCAAAATTTACATAATTTTAACCAAAAGAAGATTAGGCCAAACCATGCAACCTTCATTTTTCCTTTCACACCCCACTAATTTAATTCAAAATTATAAGGAATTTTATGTTTAATATTTGATTCATTAACCTTACAAGAAAATACACTATCTTCCATGATCTTATGCTTATTCAACAAGGTAGGAATTTCAAACCCTGAATCATCATTTTGACCTAAATTCTCATTTTCACAAGTATATAGGATTTCTTTCAAATATGAAGCAACTTTTGAAAATTTTAAAACAATATCATTATCCATGTTTATAGGCCAATCATATTCATGTAACAATTTGCAATAATCTAGGATATTTACAAAATAATAATCATTATAGTTTTGTATCCTAGGTTGAATTATTAACTATTGATGAACTTGGTTCAATGATTCAAGCATATTTTTTTTTCATTTAATAATGCAATCCTATTGGTGGTGGGAATGAGAATCCCTTCTATTGCTTCATCGACCTCTAATGACATCTCATCATAAATAACATTAGAAGCCAATAACTGGTTATGCAAAAATTTACCTGATTCTTGAATGTTTGAATATAAAGGATAAGATTCTACCTTTTGTAAGATTTCATTTACCACTACATGATAAGCCATTATGGTCTTTTAATTTTATTCATGGTCTCCATCATGATCACCTTGTAGTTCTTCATCTTCATCAAATACCTGTTTATTAAAGACACCAAAATTAGACACCCAATTAAATGTATGCCCATACTTTTCAAACCACAAATATGACTGATCATAAGATGTGCTAAATAATAAATTTTCTTGATCAACCACTTGAATTACTTCAGATAGATCACCATTTCCCTTTAGGTCATCACCAACATTAAATCCAAACCATTCATGTGAATTTGTACTCAAATTTTTATTAGTCACGGGTAAAAGAGATGACTTTACCTCGTCCTCATTATTAACAAACGAGTCATAAGAAACATTTACCATTTCTTCATTTTCAATTTCAGAAATGTGTTCAATAAATTCATCTTCAAAGTGATTCAATTTTGGAACCTTCTCTATTTCTACAATTGGCATGTCATTTTCTGATTGTGTAGAAATTGTGAAATCTTCTTTTGAAATAGAAGTTTCAACATCTTGCATATCAAGTGAAACAAAAACTTTATCAGTAGAAATATGAGAAAATAATTATTCACCATACATACCCCATCCATTATAATTATTATCTTCTATAGTTAAATGGTGAGGTTCCACCATATCTTTTGTGCAAAATTCGGATAGGTCTATAATTTCCTTTTCAAATTCACCTTTATCAATCACCTGATATGAATACCTACTGATTTCTTGTTGTATGAGCATTGTAGAATCCTTAAGTGACACAAGGCTTTCAATTTTCTGCACATCATCTAAGATAAGAACTTCTTTGGAAATTGTGAATAAATTGAATAATTATTCTTCATTATCTGAAATAACAAATTCATTATCTTTCTGAAGCACTTGGTGACATTCCATATTTTATTTAATAACATATTTATATTCATTTTCAGATTCACTTTCTTCAATAAAGAATTCATATTCAATTTCAAACAATTCATATTCCTCAAGTAATAAACTTTTAGAATCAGTCATTTGAACCATCATCATTGAGGTATTATTTTCTTGTAATCCCTTGCAATATTCAATGAAATCACATCTATGATCATTCAATTCTTTAACTTTACCTGTTTTAACATCACACTCATTATCCTCCTAAAACAAATGATGAAAATCTATCATTTCTTCTATACATTCTTCAGATTCACTTTCAAATTCATTTTCTTTAATTTCAAAAAATTCATCTTTTTTAGATTCATCCTCCTCAATTTCAAATAATTCATCTTCCTTAGATTCATACTTTGGTAAAACAAGAGTTTCTCCAATGGGATCAATTTCTGTATTTTGTTTCATAAAATCATCCCAATCCTCCTTTGTGAATAATGGCTCTAAATTAGTTTCTACATTTTGATCAACTTGATCATCACAATGTTCATTGATGGGTACTGAATCTGAAACTTGCACCTCATTCTCAACATCTAAGGTAGTTGTGACATCTAAACTATCAATCTCAACCTGACTCATTTGTGATCTTTGATTATGAGTTTTAGGTCTAAGTCTGTATAGTTATTCCATATTAATACCTTGAGATATCAATTATTGTTCAAATGTTACTGCCTCATTGTAAGCTCTAGGCAATGATGTAATTTTAAGACCTTTCCCCAAAAACATAGATGTGGCGTGATCTAAGGCTCCCATGTATATTTGAGTAGCTCTTTCATATGAAATGATATAATGCATCCCCACCTCAATATACAACCTATGAAATTTACCATTAAATGATATCATGGGTTTGTTAAATTTTTTACGGATGGAGATAAATTGATTTAACATCATAAATGAATCATCAAATATTCCAAAATGTTCAAGAAATACTTTCTCTAGTTTAACCCAAGAATTAGCATACCTTATAGGTAATTGTATGTGCCACTTAAGTGCAACCTCATCCAATGGGTATGAAAATAATCTGCAAGGAACATCTCCCTACATAAGCTATAAATGACATAACACACTCTTGTATCTTTGAATATGGTCCTTGGCTTGATCCACATCATGCCTAAATCAGGGTAAAAAAACTTCTACACCTTTAAGAATTTGATGAATAGGCATGTTTAAACTGCTATAATAATCACCTATCCAAGAAGCCACTATTTCCTTTACTGAAGTAGGTGATGCCATTAGTGAACTTTTAAAGAACACAATTTTAATGCCAATATTATTAGTCAAAGAAATATATTTTGCAAATAAGCATAAAATGACTAATAATTAATCAAAATATATGCATCAATTAAACCTTGGCATTAAATAACATCTTTCAATTTGCAATTTTTTTTGTTTTTTAAAACCGATATTTGAATGATTTCAAATGAAAATCAAATATTTACCTTTCAAGCCCTCCTTCTAGCGCCAATTTTTTGAGGTGTGATTTTGTCAAATCACAAAACCACTCAACAACTTAGAACTTTAAGTTCTCTCTTGCAAAGTATAGTATATATCTCCAAGGTTCTTATTCAAAATTTAATGTTTCACGTATATGCATAAATGTGTACTTTGAATAACTCGATAGGTTTGCAATTTTACTGTTTACAAGGGGCCTAGGAATTGTGTAAATGATTTTGATTTCATCATATAACATATGTCTTTCATATCAATCCTAATGAAATAAAACTTGATTTATGATCTTAAATCAAAGTGCACAAAATTTATTTCATCTTCTCAATATAATGTCTTGTAAATGCTTCAAATGAATTTAGAGTGAAAAGAATCGAAGCAATTAAATAAAATTTCAATTTAACTTTAACAAAAATTAAAGTAAATGAAACTTTAACAAATTTAATAAACTTTTGGAATATCACAATTTATCATAAATCTAATTCCAAATGTCTATTTAATAAAGTAATTATTTGTTCAAACCCCCTCTATGAAATTATAAATCAAACCCAGAAGAGGTGAATAAATGAAATAATGTCTTGCCCAATTTATAAGGTTCCAAAACGTTGTCAATGATAAAATCTTAGGGCTTAATATGAAACTAATCTATAAACTTTGGATTTTATGATAAAATAAAGTTTATAAATTAGATTTTCTTATAATAATTATCTTTTGAAATTTTATGAAATTAAATATTCAAAAGAGTAAATGTGATCTCTAATTTGAAATTTGGATTTCTGAAATAGATAGAACTATATTATAAATCAAATCCAAATTGAATTTTAAAGATATCAATCCTGGTTCCTCAACCCTATGAAATTAAGGTGAGGAATAGAATATTCATTTATCCCTTCTTAAATTTATTAATTCGAATATTAATTAATGTAATATCCGAAATATAAATTTAATTATAACTTAGTCATATAATTTTACTTCAAAAAATTATACTAAGTTATAATATATAGTTTTCAGAATAAAATAATAAAAAATAATAATAAAAGATTTTAAACTTTAGAAATTAACCTAATGTCTCGAAAAAATTCCACAGATCAGATTTCCATCTACAGAATTCTAAAACCAATCCAATGTTCACCAGTATTCGAATAGTGAAATCAAATGAATTGATGCAATCTTCTAAGGTATACAAACTATTAAGAAATTGTAATAAACACTTTATTAATTCCAAATACTGTGCACAAATATGGATCCAAAATACTTAAAATAATTTATAAAATCTTACAATAATTTCCATTGTTCTGCAAATGGCTTTCTCTGTTTTCCTCCAACGAAGATGTAGCTTTGCTCCTTTCAATTGTTCCTCTTCTTCTATGTATAAAATTTCCGACCTTTTCAATGAATCTCAATGATTTATTTATAATTTGAAAAGTTTAGTTATTCTGTTTCACCACTGGGAACGGATTTTATAACTATATTCTTAAAACCCTTGCCCTTGTATTACCTGCATAATGAAACAATAATCATAATATCAAAACAAAACCAACTTTTTATTTCCTGTAACTTTTATTTTTTTTCAAAAGTATTTCAAAGTTCTCATATTGCTAAATTAACCTGCTATTTTTTTTGGTGAAATTGACATCTGGAATCTTGCAATTTTAGTATCATTAGAAAGAGAAAATCCATATCCTTTTACCAAGTTTTGAATAATATCAAACGGAGTTGTCTGCCTCAAGATATGTCCATTTCAATTTTGCATTAATTTTAGGGTTAACCCTAAAATTAAATTTAATTATTTAAATGAAAATTAATCATTTAAACCTTTGAAAATGATTTTAATCAAATTATTTCATTTAAACATTTGAAAATGATTTTAAGCAAATTATTTGATTTGAAATAATGCAATTAATATGCAAATAGTCAAAATTTTGAGTTTTGAAACATTACAACCACATTCAAACCTTCAAAATGCAAATATGTCAACAATTCCAAAGTGAAAGTAAATTTTTCAAGACCTTGATGCGAGCAAAATTAGATAAACAAAAATTTCTCGAAATCACAAAATTTAAGGTGGGTCCCCAATTTTGGGGTCGTTGTGACCAAAGGGGTAAATTCCTTTGGATATTTTTGAATTGAGTTGACCAAAGGTGTAGGTGCCTTTGGAGCTTTTTTAATTGGTTTTACCAAAGGTGTTAGGTAGGAGCCTTTTTTAATTTATTTGACCTAAGGGATAACTGCCCTTAGATCTTTTTGAATTGATGTGACCAAAGGTATAAGTGCCTTTGGTGCTTTTAGAATTGATGTGACCAAATATATTTAGTCAACATTGGGACATATTTATGCCCCATGATTGTTCATGATATACATAATAGTATATTTTTAATTATCTTATCATGATGTTTATTGCTTGTGTGAATGCACCTATGGATGCAACTTGTATATGATGGATGTATGCCTAGACATTGTAGTATTGATGCAAATATGTATGCCTAGATGTATGCATGTAGATCATGTGCTAATGACATGATGTAAAACAAAATTTATTTTTATGCTCATATGCTAAAACATAATGAATGAACCTAAGATGCAAAACAACCTATATGTAAGCACCACAAAATATATAGAAGTCATTAATAAAAATGTTCACATTTTCGTAAAAGTTACACATTTGAAAGGCTATCATATATACAAATATAGAATTGTATATGATGGATGGATGGCCAGTAAGATGTTATAGGGAGTGATGTTGCCATTGCACAACTTACCCCAATTTTGGGGACCTACTTGAAAATTAGAAATTTTTATTTTTGGTATATATTAGTTTATTGGTGGAGTAGTTTGTTACATCATGGTGTATAAAGCTTAATTTTGGTTTTGTTAAATTTGTTCATTTTTTTTTTGTTTTTTAGATGTTTTATTTAAAGTTGATTTACTTATTTTATTTTGTGTTGTTTCAAGTTGTAATGTTATAAGTCTAAATGTTTATAATTGAAATGATATGAAATTATTGTTGTTTAATACTTAAAAGAGGGTAATTTCAAAAACATTTTTATCATAGTATTTTAACATTTAATTTCAAAACATTTCAGTTCAAAACCTTTTAACTTAATCAAAAATATTAGTAATAAAATATTTTTTTATGTTTTTCCAGGTTTTTGTGATAAGCAACATGATTTTCAATGCAGTTAGGTGGCCCAAAACAATTTTAAAAACAATCAAGAGAGGTGCTCTTAATAGGTGAAAAACTTGTCCAGAGACTTAGCAAGCCTTGACACTTATAAAGTACCCATTGTGTTCATCATAAATCATGTGGGATCAAGACATAAAAAATGATATGCTACATGGACTATTGAAAGGGCAGTGATGTAATGGATGAGTGTATTAAAGTAGATTTCACATATTTTCGTTGCTAGGATTGTTGTGTTTTGTCATCGCCGAAGAAGCTAGTAAAGACAAAGATGTTAGGAAAAAGATGCAACATTGCTAAAAAGGTTATAAATGGAAAAGTGAGCATGGATGACATGCTAGTATAGAAGACCCCTAGACGATGATGCATTAGTTATTTTTTGTTTTTTTTTAATTTGTGGAAAACATCCCAAAAGGGATGCCACTTTTGGGTAAGACCCAAGGAGGCAGGGGTATCCATTCCACCAAAAATGCCCAGGACTCGGACCTAGCCTACCACCTTTGACATACTCAAGGAGCAAACAAACACACAAAACCAATTTAAAAATAAGTAAATAACAACAAAAATAATAAAATAAAATAAAAAACATGCTCCTTGAGTGTGTCAAAAACAAAAGCACAACCAAACACGCACAATAAGATAAAAGAAACCACAACACAAACCACATAGAAAAACACAAGAACCACATAACAAAACACAAACAAGACAAAAACAACAGAACACTACAAAGACATAACCCAAAAAAACATGAAAAATAAACACAACCAAAACCTAAAAATTAAAAATAAAAATAAAATAAGAATAAAAATAAAAAACAACCAACAACAGACAATAAACAAAAATAAAAAACATAGAAAACACTCACACATAAAAACACGAAATAACACAAACAAAGAGAAACCCAAGAACAAGAACGAAAAAAACACAAGAACAATAACAAAAAACATAAAAAAAAAACAAAACAAAACAACAAAAACACATGAACAACAAAAAACAACACAAAGAACACAAAAAGAAAACAAAACAAAAGAACCCACCCACCTTAAAAAACTAAACAAAAAAAAACAAAAAAGAAAAAATAAAAAAAGAATTGAACATAACAATGACCTATCTAGACCAGAAGACTATTAAGGCAAGAATCAACAGAGGAAACAAAATAAAGAATAGAATGAGCTAGGGAACTAAAAAAAACTGAATGAACCAAAGAGAAGCAAAAAAAAAAGGCAAGAAGAAACTAGGTACCTTCGAAATTGGAGCCATCCAAAGAAATGATAGAAAGAAGAGCTTCCCTAATTTGAGAAGCCCACCATATAGGAGGGTGGCCATAACAAGTAAGATCACCTTTGTCCAAAGCCCAATTAGCTAAAGCATCAACACTCTTGTTTTGATCTCGGACCACATGATTGTAATCAACTTTCAAAAATCCCATCTGGATTAATTGAATCTTCTCAATAATTCTTTTTATTCTCCAATCCACCTTATGATTCTTAGAAGGAGTCTTCAAGAGATTAATCATAAGTTGAGAGTCAGACTCAACTAACACCTTTTCCCATCCAACCTTAGTAGCCTCTTGAAGGCCTCTAAGGATACCATACCCCTCAACAAGGTTATTGGAAAGAATACCCAAATTCTCAGCAAAAGTAAAAACCAGGGAGCCATCCGAAAGTCTACCAATTCCTCCCACACTAGCTTTTCCGGGGTTCCCTCTAGAGGCTCCATCAATATTGAATTTTCCAAGATCCTTAGGAGGTTGCCAATTTCTAGTCCTATCCATCTTACTAATACTCACATTCCATTTAAGTTGGTTGCCCTTAGAAGATTTAATCTTCAATCTTTGCATCACTTGATCCCATATTTGGTGGGAGTTTTGGGGGTGATTAAGGAGTTGATGGACTGATTCAACTAAGTTGGCTATGGTCTTTTGCCAAATATAGTGAATATCCTTCCTATCTTGATTAAAAATTTGGTTGTTCCTTTCATTCCAAATATTCCAAAGAAGAATGGTAGAACCCATCCAAACTAATCGCCTAATAAAATGATCAACACCCTCTTGATTAGGCCAATCCCTCCAAAGTTGTTCAAAAGTAAAAAAATTGGACCACTGTAAGCCAAGTAAAGTGGCCATTCTCCTCCATAGCTCAGAGGCTAAAGTACACTCAATAAAAATATGGTTGAGATTTTCTACATTCTCTTCACACATTTCACATCTAAAAGGGCCATGAAAACCACGCTTCATAAGTTGCTCACCAGTAAGCACCCTACGATGCAATAAAATCCAATTAAAGAACCTCACCTTAGGCCAGAGATTTTGAGCCCACAATCGAGAAAATATGTCAGAAGAATGGTTGGGATTATTATGGCATAAGGTCAAATAACCTTGAGCAACTGAATACTCACCCTTAGTAGTGTTGTTCCATCCAAAACAATATTTTTCATGGGACCAAGAGAGGGATCTCATATGAAGGATGCCTTGGATATCTTGTCTTTGCCTTTTTGGGATTTGAATAGGCCGGTCCTCAATAGGGATCCAATATCTACCAACCTTTGAATTACCAGTATGGTACCAACGATAATTAGCCACCTTTATCCAATTAGCTCGGTGAAGCTCCTCCATCCAAGGCCTCCAATCGGGAAATTGAGTTATCAAAGGCTTGTGACCATCCCAAGAATATATCCAAAAATTTGCCTGTTGACCATTATGAATGATCCAAAATAATTTTTTCTTTATCAAATCCTCACCAGTCTTAAGAACTGCTAAAATGGGAGAACCTTTGGTAGGAAGTTGATAGCGAACAAGGTCTTCGACACTTTTGTTCTCAACATATTTAGCATGAAGATTATTGGCCCAAAGAGCATTGGGGTTATGCAACATCCTCCAATATAATTTAGCAGCTAAAGCTTTGTTGTTATTAATAGAAGACCGGAATCCTAACCCCCTTCACTCTTAGGAAGACATAAAGTATCCCATTTCACCAAGGCCCATTTTCTTTTCTCCTTAGTACCACTCCAAAGGAAACGATGACTGATTTGATCCAATTCTTGAAGAACAACCTTTGGGATATTCAAAATGGAAGAAACATAAATAGGAATAGCTTGAAGGACTGATTTTACCAAGGTGATTCTACCCCCGAAGAAAGCCACTTGTTGGTCCACTTTCCAATTTTCTTCTTGACTTTGTCCAACAACCAATTCCAATCTTTATTTTTTTGCCTTTGAATATTTATGGGAATACCTAAATAAGTGATTGGAAGAGAGGTCTTATTATATATTAATTTATCCAAGACCATGGATTCCTGTCTAGCAGAGCAGTGAAAGAAAATAACTTTAGATTTGTCTTCATTGATCAACTACCCGATAGCCTTAGAAAAACAGCTAATGATTTGCTTAATATTAGAAGCTTCCTTAATCGTAGCTTTACCTAAAAGAGTAGAGTCATCCAAAAATTGAAGATGAGAGATAGGTCTAGCTCCATGAGCAATGGTAACTCCCTCAAGGGTTTTGTTTTCCCTCTTTTTGGTTATAGTCCTACCCAAGCATTCAACAAGAATGATGAATAAATAAGGGGATAGCGGGTCACCTTGCCTAATACCTCTGGAAGCTGGGAATGACTGAGAAGGCCTGCCATTGATAAGAACTAAGTAGGAAACTGAAGAGATACATCCCATAATCCAATCCATCCAATCCTTAGAGAAACCAAATTGCCTCAAAACTTTGATAAGGAAGTGCCAATCCACTCTGTCATAAGCTTTGGATAAGTCTAACCGAATGAACATGGAAGGAGAATTTTGCATATCCATGGAATGGATGGCTTCTGAGCAAGAACTATCTCATCTACTATTTGACGTCCTTCCACATAACCCCCTTGCTCTGGGGAAATAATCTTATGCAAAAGAGGCTTCAACCTTACTGCCATGATTTTAGTAATGATTTTGAGAAGAACATTACATAAAGCAATAGGTCTAAAAGTTGAGATATGATCAACCTCTTGAGCTTTTGGAACAAGAGTAATATAAGTTTTATTGATAACCTTCAAAATTTCTTTGGCTTTCCTGGCTTCTTCCACCACCTCTAATAAATCAACATGAAGGATATCCCAGAACTCTTGGTAGAACTCAATGGGAAAACCATCAGGACCTGGGGTTTTCCCTTTTTGCATTTTAAAAACTACTTGTTGAAGCTCATTGATAGTAATAGGAGCAATCAAAATAGATTTCTCCTCAGAAGTGATAAGAGAAGGGATTGCTTGAAGAACATTTTGTTGTGAAGGCTGAGTCAAGAGGAGTAGCAACAAAAATATTGGAAAAGTAATCAACAACAATAGAGTTCATGCCATCCCAAGTATAAACAACATCTCCAGAATATGATTTTAAGGAAGAAATAAAGTTGTGAGATCTTTGAGCTAGAAGATATTTGTGGAAGAAATTTGTGTTTCGATCTCCTTCTTTGAGCCATTGAATTCTAGATTTTTGCTTCCATAATATTTCTTCTCTTTTTTCCCATTCCTCAAGCTGAGTTGTGAGTTTAATTTCATCTGCACTTCTCTTCTCTGTGAGGCCATCTAAATGGATTTTCTTATTCAAATTTTCAAGATGAGCAATAACTTCATGTTTTTTTTTATGAACATCCCCAAACTCTTTCCAGTTCCAAGTCTTGATTTTGGATTTAATGTATTGCAATATTTTGGCAAAACAGAACATCTTAGTCCCATGCCTAGGTTTACCTTCCTTCCACCATTGTTGCACATGAGGTCTGAAGGAAATGTCTCTAAGCCACATTAATTGAAAAAGAAAAGGAGAGAAACTCACATTGGTTTTCCACATTTCCACCATGATCGGCCAATGATCCGAACCAACATTATTAAGAGTCTTCACTTTAGGAAAGTGACCATGGATTAAGAAATTTTCAGAGAGCAAAAACCTATCCAATCTCTCCATTATACAAGCTAAGCCTTGCCTTCTGTTAGACCAAGTCATAAGGCCATTATCTGGTTGGATATCCACAAGATGGAGGTTTGCAATATATTCGCTCATGAGGTCAGTGCTTTTGTCCAAATTTCTATTTCCCCCCCTTTCTCATCCAGAGAGAGGATGGTATTGAAATCTCCTCCGATCAAGATCCAAGCTTTAGGAAAATGAGAGATAATATGAGTAATATCCTTCCACTGTCTTCTTTTTCCTCCAAAGAAGTCAGAACATAAATAGTAATGCAGAGCATAATTTTGGTTGGAATGTCTACTTTGAATAGCTATAGCCAACAAACCCCAACTGCAAACCATATGGTGAATAACTACCTCTTTTGGGTCCCAAAGACAAGCAATGCCACCCGAAGTCCCTTGGGAACTGAGGGAAACCACTTTTCCAATCGGCCAAATTTTATTGGCAATTGAGTCCATATCCTCCATTGACATCTTTGTTTCTTGAAGGAAAACAAGATGTGGATGATTTATTTGAATCATTCTTCTAATTTCATTTTGTTTTGAAAGACTCCCTTTGAGTCCTCTAATATTCCAAGTGATGATCTTCATTAATACCAGGGCTAAAAAAATTGGGAAGGGCATTAATCTTACCTTCCTCTACAAGCTTTTCACCTTCTTTTACCATATGATATTGATTGGTCTTGCGACCTGCTTTTTGATTAGAATCCATCTTCAAATTTTTTTCCCTATTTCTTGACTTATTCCAATTGAATTTGAGATGGCTTCTAACCTTGAAGAATGCTCATACACAGCCAAAATTTTACTAGATGGTTCAACGGAGTCTATATTGGGACCTGCATTATTTGAAGTTTTGACATTTGAAAGATTGTTTTTCTTGTGTAAATTTTCTCCTTTTTTTCTGTTGAAAACCTTTGATTTGTTGGTTTGTCTCTGAGTTCTTCCCTTCATATTTAAATTGTGTTTCTAAGATTTCAGTTTCCATTATTTCCTCTTCCTCACTTGGGACATCATTTGTGGAAAGGATTTCAAAAATATTAGCAGATGACTTTGATTGATCCTTCATAACTGGTTTTTTCTGAGTGTTCTTCTTCTTAGGTATTTGGAAACTTGCTGAGTTTATATCTTCTTTCTTTTGATCAGGAATTTTATTTGGGCAAGCACTAGCCAAATGACCATATTCATGGCAAATTCTACAATGAAAAGGAATGTTCTCATAGTCCACTACTTGCTCCCAAGTGTCTTCCCCAAATTGTAATGTGATCTTTTTAGGTAGGGGTTTGTCAAAATCCATTAAAACACAAATCGAGCATAAATAATATGTTCAAAATTTTGAGTACAATCAACAGTCATCATAAAAGTTCCTAAAGAGTTTCCAATTGAAGAAAAAATAGTAGGATTCCAAAATTCAATAGGGAGGCCAAAGATTCTAACCCACACGGGAGCTATAGAAGGCATATCTTCTTCGGCTTTAAATTTAGTATGCCAGGGCTTCATGAAAAGCCCTGCCCTTCCAAAAACAAAGGACCCCCTTGAAAATTTTTCTCTCTATCTTCATTATTAGCAAATAAAACAAGAAAATAACCATTTGGATAAATAGATATTTGTAACTCACCTTTAGTTTTCTAGATTTTTGCAGCCCACACTTTGAAAGCAGATAGACTCGGACGAAAACCCACGAATCGACAAATTAGTCCTCTTTTTTCCAAATCTTCAATGCCAGTCTGAATGTTACCCATATCAAGCTTAACAATAGGAGTTCCATCAGTTGCTTTAAGACATCTTGACTCCATTTTCCTGGGATCAATCTTAGGCATTCTTAGAGGTTTATGAGAAGCCCTAATATTGATATTAGCATTGGGCTGAGGCTGTCCACCATGAAGGGCATCCCTAAAATTTATTTTTGGGACTGAGTCTTCCAAATTCTTACCCTTGACAAGGGTTTTCACAGTAGAATTATTTTGTGGGTGCACCTTAGCACTAGATTCACTTGAGATATGAGCCATTTTTTGATCAACTACTTAAAACGTGTTTTGTGATTGTTGACAATTTTGTCACATTGCATAGAGGGGTAGGAAAAAAATCAAAAAATTTCTCTTTGTAAAGTGTTTTTTGTTGCTTCGAAAGTATTTGTAAGTGTTGCAGCAATTTTGGCTTTCAATGCCACCTCCTTGTACATAGAATGAAGAAGAAGAGCTTAGATTCCGAACAAGCCAAAGAAAATAGCTCCAACGAAAGAAGGAAAAAGTGTCACGATATCGCAACATGTTGCATTTTTGCGGCCGAAAGTAAGAAAGTAGAGCAAGAAAGAAAAGTGTCGTGATATCACGAAATGTTGCATTTTCACGATCGAAAGCAAGGAGAAGAGCAAGAAAGAAAAAGTGTCACGATACCGTGACATGTTGCATTTTCACGGCCGAAAGCAAGAAGGCAGAGCAAGAAAGAAAAGTGTCGCGATATCTCAACATGTCGCATTTTCATGGCCGAAAGCAAGGAGGCAGAGCAAGAAAGAAAAGTGTTGCGATATCGCGACATGTCACATTTTAGCGGCCGAAAGCAAGGAGGCAAAGCAAGAAAGAAAAGTGTCGTGATATCCCGACATGTCGCATTTTCACGGCCGAAAGCAAGGAGGTAGAGCTTGAAAGAGAAAAGTGTCACGATATCACGACATGTCACATTTTCGTGATTGAAAGAAAGGAGACAGAGCTTGAAAGGATAAAGTGTCACGATATCACGACATGTTGCTTTTTCGTGATGCAAGAAGAAGAACCAATCTGAAGACATAGAAATGTCATGATATCGCGACATGTTGCTTTTTCACGACTCAAAAGGGGCACACACTCTAAGCCGGGTATTTTCCTGAGACGATCATAAGTGCATTTTTATTTTCCCGATAAGCTCGCTACTCATTTTGGCAATTGGAAGCGAAGTATCAGTCTCTGAAGGAGAACCCGACAAGTATGGAAGCCACTCGAGCATTGCACCCAAAAACCAAGGACACTCAGATGGCTCATAAATGCATATTTACACGGTTGAATCGGTCATAGTTTCTAGTTATGGTAATGGATTTGAAAGCTTAGTCATGAGGGCCGCGAGGAGCCGACTTCTCATATCTCAAGAGTATACTTCGTCATTCTGTGTAATAATGACTCAGAGGGTTGGGTCCTCTATAAAAACCTAGGCATTGTAATGTAAGAAGTGGGGGGAACTTTTTTCTAAAAAGCTATTGTAACTTGATGTCCTGTGATTAATACTAAAGAGCTTTGGGCTCAATTTATCTCTTTTATGCTGCCTTCTATGCTTGATTATTTTGTCTTTCTTCATTTGTATACTGAGACTCTGAATCCTGAATCCAGTGTGCGATTGGGGACTATACCCTAAAACTTGCCTGAAGGATACATAAGAGAGGAAAAATGCTATATTGGTTTTCTTTTATGCTGCCTGGTGGGTTGTGGTTTTTGTTACATTCCGTTGTCCTAATCGTCATTACTCTGAACCCTGAATTTCGATGAAAGGCAGAAGGAGAATCCCTGTGAGCTCACCCATAGGATACATAGGAAAGTTAATGTGGCATTTCTTTTGTTTATTCTTGGTGTTCTTTGTTGCTATTCAAGTTGTTAGTTAGTGATCGTGCTTCCTATTCTCTCCCACCTTAAATCATCGATCTCTCTTCCCTTACCCCTTTTTATTTCTTTCTCTAACCCTAACTCCTTTATCTCTTTCCTGCATACCTTATCTCAAAACACCAAAGTATATTAGCATAGGAGCCGGCTTTTCTCTGAATATTGGCATGAGGGGCATCTCTTCCCTTCGGCCTTTCAATTTTGGTCTAGGTCTAGGGCACATACATTTATCTAAAATCCTTTCCTAGGCGGATTTGATGACCAACAATTTTTGGCACGCTCGATGGGACAAAGGTCCCATATTTTAAGTGCAAATCTCAAACCTGTCTTCACTGGGGCCACTAGGTCTAACCAGTTCCTGAGGTGACCCAGTCAGTCTCACCTAACTAGTGGTAGTGAGAACCAATGCTCTCATTACCGAAAGACTCTTAGAATCTGGCAACTTTGTTCAACCCAAAAATATTTAAGTCGTAGAGATCGATACCTAAACTTGTGCCTTCATGCATAGTTTCCATGTTTTAAGGAATCCTGAGTTGGTGAATCTTTGGCTTGCCTTCATCTAGAAAAATCACTTGGAGACTCTGATTGAGCTGAAGATCCAGATTTATTGATCGTAGGTGCCTTTTAAAGCTGAAAGAAGAACATCCTAGAGGAATCAAGGTCTGATGAGTAGCCTTGACCTCACAAGCGAAGAAATGTATGTTCACCTGGAAACTCTGACTAAGTGGCAAAAACTATGATATCTGCAGGCCACTACTATAATGGAGAGGGTATGCTATCCCAGCTGGGATGATCGTGGCCCTCTAAATATCCAAAGTTACCATGAAATTCTTGAAAGTGCCTTGGATACAGTGACAAAATATGATGGCACTAATGGAATGGCCTGAGAGCACCTTGAAGATGTTATTGCTTTAGCGCCCATCGATGACATAATCCATGAGGATGTCATTATCAGACTTCTGGTTCTATCTTTGGAAGGAAAGGCACTGCAGTGGTATAGACTGCTCAGGCATAAAAGCATCTGCTCATGGGATGATTTAGCGGATGCACTTGTCAGAACATTTGATGGCTCTCAGGATCCCTTCTATATTTTGATGTACCTCTTCACCATCACAAGAGCACCTCAGGAGAGCATCACGGACTTCAATTTTTGATTCTGTAGAAGTTGGAAGAGAATTCTAGGAGAGATCCAACTGATGCCTGCCCAAGCCCACATCTTCTATGTTTGGGACTTTCACCCAGACATGGGCCTCATCTTACTGCGATCAGGTGAATGAAGATTCCCTCAAATATTTGAGGAAGCAATACGAGTAGAATAGCTTCTGCTCTTATCAGGAAAGTGGCAGTGGGAACTAGCCCCATAACCCTACCTGGTAATCACTGCTCCTGTTTATCCAACGTAGTATTCATCATGGCAGACTCCTCATACTAAGTAGATGCCTGAGATGTAGTCATTTGAAGCTCAAGAGGTGGGTTTCATCCAAGTCCAACAATGGGAATATGCAAGATTTTCCCCAATAATGAACAATATGGTTGCTTACAGTCTCCATCAGAATATAGACCGAGGAGAAGAATAGGCTCAAGTGGTAGAGCCTGAGAACAAAGAGGGCACTTTTTTGCACCCTTTTTGTATCCCAAGGGACGTCACGCAAGTGTTCAGCCAGAATCCATTAAGCATGTCTCATAAAGCTGAACCTGAAGAGATCCTAGAAGATAACTCTTTTCCAGAGGAGCCCTGTTACCGCATTAGAAGGATGGAAGAACCTGTACCCATCCCATAGTTAATAGATTCATCAGAATTCTCGTATTGGTTCCAGCCATCATTACAACCAGTACCCCAAAAGGCCCCTTATGTGGAAAAATTTTTCACCACATCTTTCATCAAGAGTACGGGTATTGGCAAGAGCGACAACTCACTATGTTGCTCCCTATTCGCAGCATGGACAACTTTGAGAAGAAGCCAGTCGGACTTCAAAGATCAACTAAAGTTCAATCAGATTTAGTCCAGGCATTGCAGGTTCACCGGATAGGCACCCGAAGCTAGGTTTATGGTGGCGTCATGCCAATCATGTTGCAAAATTTTGTGTAAATACTAAAAATAGCTTGGCTAGTAAATAAGTGCCAAAGGCGCTAAGCGTTGCTTAGGAGCTAAGGCACAAACAAAAAAAAAAAATGTTGTCAATGGATAGTCAGAGAAGAGGAGAATGGGAATGACTCTATTTTCCAATGGATAAAGTCCTGGGATCTCTGCATTCAAACAAGCTAAATGCCCCGCGAGCCGCCAAGAATGTTGACAATTTTGTCACATTGCATAGAGGGGTAGGAAAAAATCAAAAAATTTCTCTTTGTAAAGTGTTTTTTGTTGCTTCGAAAGTATTTGTAAGTGTTGCAGCAATTTTGGCTTTCAATGCCACCTCCTTATACATAGAATGAAGAAGAAGATCTTTGCTGCTGAACAAGCCAAAGAAAATAGCTTCGTCGAAAGAAGGAAAAAGTGTCATGATATCGCGACATGTTGCATTTTCGCGTCTGAAAGCAAGAAGGCAGAGCAAGAAAGAAAAGTGTCATGATATTGCGACATGTTGCATTTTCACGACCGAAAGCAAGGATTAGAGCAAGAAAGAAAAAGCGTCACGATATCATGACATGTTGCATTTTCATGGCCGAAAGCAAGAAGGCAGAGCAAGAAAGAAAAGTGTCGCGATATCATGACATGTCACATTTTTGCGACCGAAAGCAAGGAGGCAGAGCAAGAAATAAAAATGTCGCGATATCGTGACATGTCGCATTTTCATGGCTGAAAGCAAGGATGCAGATAAAGAAAGAAAAGTGTCACGATATCGCGACATGTCGCATTTTCACGACTGAAAGCAAGGATGCAGAGATTGAAAGGGAAAAGTGTCGTGATATCACGACATGTCACATTTTCACGGTCGAAAGCAAGGAGGCAGAGCTTGAAAGGGAAAAGTGTCGCGATATCACAACATGTTTTTTTGCGATGCAAGAAGAAGAACCAAGCTAAAGACATAAAAATGTCACAATATCGCGACATGTTGCTTTTTCGTGACTCAAAAGGAGCACGTACTCCAAGCTGGGTATTTTATCGAGATGATCATAAGTGCATTTTTACTTGTCCAGTAAGCTTGATGCTCATTTTGGAAATTGGAAGCGAAGTATCAGTCTCTGAAGGAGATGCAAGCATGGCGGCCACTCGAGCATTGCACCCAAAAAACCAAGGACACTCAAATAGCTCATCAATGCATATTTTCGTGGTTGACTTGGTCACAGTTTCCATTTATGGTAATGGATTTGAAAGCTCAGTCACGAGGTCCGTGAGGAGATGACTTCTCAGATCTCAAGAGTATACTTCACCATTCTGTGTAATAATGACTTAGAGGGTCGGGTCCTCTATAAAAACCCAGGCATTGTAATGTAAGAAGTGGGGGGAACTTTTTGCTAGAAAGCTGCTGTAACTTGATGTCCTGCGATTAATACTAAAGAGGTTTGGGCTCAATTTCTCTCTTTTATGTTGCCTTCTGTGTTTGATTCTTTTGTCTTTCTTCATTTGTATACTGAGACTCTGAATCCTAAATTCAGTGTGCGATTGGGGACTGTACCCTGAAACTCGCCTGAAGGATACATAGGAGAGGAAAAATTGGTTTTATTTTATGCTTCCTGGTGGGTTGTGGTTTCTGTTACATTCCCTTATCCTAATTTTCGTTACTCTAAACCCTAAATTTTGATGAAAGGGAGAAGGAGAATCCCTATGAGCTCACCTAGAGGATACATAGGAAATTTAATATGGCATTTCTTTTGTTTATTCTTGGTGTTATTTGCTACTATTCAAGTTGTTAGTTAGTGATCGTGCTTCCTGTTCTCTCCCACCTTAAATCACCAATCTCTCTTCCCTTACCCCTTTTTATTTCTTTCTCTAACCCTAACTCCTTTATCTCTTTCCTGCATCCCTTATCTCAAAACACCAAAGTAGATTAGCATAGGATCCGGCATTTCTCCAAAGATTGGCACGAGGGGCATCTCTTCCCTTCGACCTTTCATTGTTGGTCCAGGTCTAGGGCGCATACATTTACCCAAAATCATTTCCTAGGAATATTTGATGACCAATAGTGATCTCTTTAATCCTTGCTCTAGACGTCGTGTAAAGGTATGGTTTTCATTTTTCTTTTGTGCAACAAATTGGAAGCCATTTTCACTCAAGTTCATAGTATGATCTGTTGAAAGACAAATTTATAACCTATCTTGAATCCCTTGAAATATTTCTTGCTAAAATATTGAGCATAAACCATAAAAATATTGGTCGCTAGGACCCGAAGGCCCTAAAAACAAACCTCTGGAGCTGCTTGCACTCAACCCAGATGAAACCCTCACATAGCACTTGCCAAATATCTCGTTCACACATAGGGATGCGCTAGGATCTTTGTTGCTCCAAATGATATGAAAATTTTTGGAGACGTTATAGGGATTTTCAGGCATCTGCCCTCAAAATTGCAGCTCAATCTGAGTCCGGATGAGTGAGATATGGCCAAAACGAGTTAGGAAGTTTGGGAAGTCCTACGAAAAATGTCTAATCACCCAATGTCACAAAATTATTTTATTGATCCAGGAGTTAAATTTAGTTATCACAAAGGATATTTCAATTTTTAATGCATGACCTGTATATTGAGCATACAATGCTAGACAAATATGAATAAAATAAGATGTTCATATTACACATATGGATTGAGAATAGAGAGAGGCAATGGCACAATGATATTTACAAATGATAGTTTTATAGAAGAATAAAAGAAATCCTAGCAGTACTTACGATAGTGACAAGATTTGATCTGGGGATGAATCTTCTCTTGCAATGGCAGGTTACAGGGAAGTCAACAATGATTCTATTGCAGACTCTCTCAATGTGGTGTACATAAGGCTTAAATTTAACACTTATCATTAGATGGAATTGAAAATTTGGCATAGCGTGTCACATATTGAAACTCAAATTAAAAATTTATTTTAAGCTTGCGGAGTATGAATATATCACTATCAAAGCTACGCATGTAACCCATCACTAGAAACAATGTTTTGTCATAAAAACAAAAGAGGATGTCATATTCATATAGAAACCTACCATTATAGCTATATACAAATTGCTCATGGATGTTTTCGATGTAGACATTGGTAAATGTATTAAGTACAAAGAGTTTCATTGGGTAACAGTTGTTCTATAATGTTAAAAGTGTGGTATATTAATATATGAAAGATAAAGATTATAAAAACTAAATATGAATGGAAAATAGTTATCATATGCATTGGATATATCATGGTATTGATACAATAAAGGGTAAATACAAAATTTATTAAACATATCAAAATACCCAGGAAGGAATGAAATATCGTTATATCAAATTGTTTTAAAACGGTGCCAACTAAGAGAACGAATTGAAAATGGAAGGGAATTTGACTTATAAATAGCCATGGAAATTCCAAGAAGGGGGTCAGATGATTTTGGAAGGAGGAATTGAAGAAAGAAGCGAAAAATAGCCAAAGGATTTCCTCCCAAGTTATACAGAGATGGTTTCACTATTGAAGAGCAGAGAGTTTTTGGAGAACCTTATTGTAAGATTTTATCAAAAATATTCCTTTTATTATAATGAGGCATTCATGTTGATGGTGTTTCATATGTTTAATAATTTTATATATTTTAATTATTTTTCCTTAGAAGGTAGCACTTGATCTAGATTAGATTGGGTTAATACTGGTTGGTCTAGGTTGGGTTTCATTCCAATACATTTTTTGCTTCTATTCTGTAACCTGCAGTTCAGTTTCATTTTTATTTTATTTTTCCTTATTCTAAAATTTTATTTTTATTTTAAATATCAAATTCGTGGGAATCACAACCCTAATGCTATAATATAAAATTTAAAACTTTATCATTAGGGAAAAGGTTATTTCATATTTTTAGTTTTATGATACTTTATATTTGGAAATAAACATTAGAATCTTAATTAAATTGTTCAAATAATTTTTATTAAAATTTTAATCTAAATTATTTGGACATAGCTTAATTAAAATTATTTTCTAAGGTTATAATAAAAATTTTGCAATTTATAAAGTTGATTTTTGCAAAATTTAATTACTAATCTAACATTTGGAGAATGAATCTTATGGACATCACATTTCATGTTATAAATCAAATATCTAAAATTCAGGCCCCTTATTAATAGTTATGTGCACCTAGAAGTTTCAGAAAATTTTTCATACTTTTCAAGCACATTAAAATATATAACCTTGGAGAAACTAACCATTTTCTTTGCAAGAGAGGATTTTATAATTGAAATCGTAACTGTGAGTGTAGTTTTGCAACTGGGAAAAATTATCACTGAATAGGGAGACAACATGATTTTTATAAGACTCAAACACCCTATTTGATCAATCAAAAGATGCATATTGGCTACGCAATACTTTGAAAGATATAATTCTGCTAGGAAGACCCAGATATTCAATATCCTTGTGTGTGCATGTGATGTTCATTAATAGCACATAAGACTACCCCATTTCTAGGAGAGTTTCATTCAACCCATTGATGTAATGAGGATTACCCTATGGTCATCATTATACTTATTTTGGATGTAGTTGGACTTTATTACTAGGCAATACAAGCCACACAAATCTAGCTCAACCACAAGCTAATATTGGTCTGTACAAAATAAGGTCTCTAATATGACAAAATATATATCCATACGTAAGATTACCTCAATAAAATATAGGCTTCATTCAATCCATTATTGTAATAGAGATCATACCACGACTTTTAAATAACTGAGGATTCTAAGGATTCAATATCATTACCCCCTTATTTTATTTTGATTTCATTAATTGGAGATACTTGCTCATTTTTTATGAGGAGCAAGGGGATTTATTTGTTTAGTTGTGAAAACCACTTTTTTTTTTTTTATACTTGCTCATTTTTTATGAGCGGGGGATTTTATTGCTTTGGGTAGGGAGAAGCTTGTCCTTTTGTTAGTTCTTAGAATCCTAGACCATGCACATAATAAGATGATCATGGGAAAACTTTTACTTAAGAAACAAGGACTACATTTTAGTTTCATCCTTGTTCAAAATTTAGATTTTAATGTGTGAATTTGTGTTTAGGATTTTGAGATATGCAAGGTACTATTAAAGCAATATCCTACCTTAAAAATCAAGATAAATTTCTACAAAATCTGAAATAAAAATTACGAATGGTTGAATGACCGAAAACCCTTCTGAAAACCCTATAGCAACTTGGTGGTTGTGTTGAAAAATATAGTAACTCATAGGGAATGTGGATGAAAATGAGATGTGGAATGTGAGGGTTTTCCCTATGGTATTTTACAAATTGAAATATGTGCATAAAATAGTTAGTGACCATCTAAACATAATTACTAATTTGCATTCGGTATCTACCCTATCTTATGAGGACCCCTTAATAAGAAAAAACTCATAAGAAAAACTACAAATGATGATGACGGACAAGGTTTATTAAGAAGAATGACAACTATACATGTGTGGTGTCATACCCTAGCATGCAAGAACAAAATGAGTCCTAATGCTAACACAATGAAGGAACATGCCTAATGCAAGTGAGGAAGTGTAGTGACATAAAATGCATGGTGGAATGCAATGTAAATTAGAACGTAATGTTTTTGTGTTTTTGATGTTTTGTTAATATTTTTGTGATTTTTATTTTTTGATTGATTTTTATTTTTATTTTTTTGATGATTTATTATTAATTTTTTTTGAATTGACCAAAGGTCTTAAGTGACTTTCGGGATTTTTGTGAATTGACCAAAGGGCTTAAGTGCCTTTGGAGCTTTTTGTGAATTGACCAAAGGGCTTAAGTGTCTTTGGAGATTTTTTTGAATTGACCAAAGGGCTTAAGTGCCTTTGGATATTTTTGTGAGTTGACCAAAGGGCTTAAGTGCCTTTGGATATTTTTGTGAATTAACCAAAGGGTTTAAGTGCCTTTGGAGATTTTTGTAAATTGACCAAAGGGCTTAGGTATCTTAGGAGTTTTTTGTGAGTTGACCAAAGGGCTTAAGTGACTTAGGATATTTTTGTGAGTTTACCAAAGGGCTTAAATGACTTTGGAGATTTTTGGGAATTGACCAAAGGTCTTAAGTACCTTTCGAGCTTTTTGTGAATTGACCAAAGGGCTTAGGTGACTTTGGAGTTTTTTCTGAGTTGACCAAAGGGCTTAGGTGCATTTGGATTTTTTTGTGAGTTAACCAAAGGGTTTAGGTGCCTTTGGAGCTTTTTATTAGTTGACCAAAGGGCTTAGGTACCTTTGGATATTTTTGTGAATTGACCAAAGGGCTTAGGTGCCTTTGGAAATTTTTGTGAGTTGACCAAAGGGCTTAGGTACCTTTGGAGCTTTTTGTGAGTTGACCAAAGGGCTTAGGTGCCTTTAGAGATTTTTGTGAATTGACCAAAGGGCTTTGGTACTTTTGGAGACTTTTGTGAATTGACCAAAGGGCTTAGGTGTCTTTGGAACTTTTTGTGAGTTTACCAAAGGGCTTAAGTGCCTTTCGAGATTTTTCTAAATTGACCAAAGGGTTTAAGTACATTTGGAGCTTTTTGTGAATTGACCAAAGGAATTAAGTGCCTTTGGATATTTTTGTAAGTTAAAAAAAGGGATTAGGTGGCTTTGGAGAATTTTGTGAGTTGACCAAAGGGCTTAGGTGCCTTTGGAGATTTTTTGTGAATTGACTAGAGCGCTTAAATGCCTTTGGAGATTTTTGTGGATTGGCCAAAGGGCTTATGTACCTTTGGAAATTTTTGTGAGTTGACAAAATGGCTTAAGTGCCTTTGGAGTATTTTGTTAGTTGACCAAAGGGCTTAGGTACCTTTGGAGATTTTTGTGAGTTGACAAAAGGGCTTAAGTGCCTTTGGAGGATTTTTTGAATTGATCAAAATGCTTAAGTTTAGATATTTTTGTAAATTGACCAAAGGGATTACGTACCTTTGAAGCTTTTTGTGAGTTGACCAAAGGGCTTAGGTACCTTTGGATATTTTTATGAGTTGACCAAAGGGCTTAGGTGCTTTGGGAGATTTTTGTGAGTTGACCAAAGGGCTTAGATGGCTTTAGAGATTTTTGTTTTTGTTTTTATTTTTTATAATGCATCTGGCTGCTAGTCATTACCATGAGTGAATTAATTGAACAGTAAGAAACACACAAACATACAATATGATTATATTGTTTAAGTTTTATTTGTGAGTCCCTATAACTATTTGAGTGTGTTTTAATGTTGAAAAATCATATATTCTATAAAAATAAGGGTAAAAAATAGAAAACTATTGAAAGGTAGTTTGATCACACTCCCCTATCAGGGAATGTAACTCAAATGATAAAATGTGGCTTTCTATTGGATATTGGATCAATGATGATCCTAAAGAACCACCATTAGCCTCTATAGGGAGGTCACACTATCTGAGTCATGCTACTTGCCCAATACCTAGGGTAAGGCCCCATGAGATTTCACTTAACTCTCGGGTGATCTTGAACAAAAATGAAAACTATGTTCCACATTTTATTGATCCCCATGGTAAAATAGGATTACTGATACTTCCTACTCTAGGCACACCCAAGATTGGAGGACCTCTTGGTGATGAAGTCTAGGAAGCCACTTGATTTTGGACACTAAATATCTATGGTGTGAGCCAATGGGTGGAGATGAAGCCCACCATATCTAGGTTTGATTAATGATTGGTTATCAAATACAACTCACTATTGTTAAATTTAAGCATAGTGTGTTAGGTTATTTTTTAATTTTATGCAAAAGAAAGAAAAATCACCAAGCATTCTAAATAACATGTTCTTATATTGAGAGGGGGTTAATAGTATAATATACAACTTTTTGCTTTTCAATACATATGATAACATCATCAATATTAAATCAGTAAAAATTACACAAAGCATCACACACATGAGAAACATGATTTAATGTGGTTCACCCAATGTGGGCTACTCCACGAAGAAAATATTATTTATAAAATTTTCTCAATAAATTCTCTTAGGAATCCTTCCTCTATTACAATATTTATTGACCTCTATCCAAAGGAGACACCAATACCCTAATCAAGCTTATGGATATTTATACATAGGATAAATCCTTCTCCTCTACTTTGGATGGTGATCCTCTTAGAAGACTATTGCCTCCACTGCATTGTCTTATGGACCTCTCTCCACTGAAGACCCCTATCCTCACTCAGAAGACCTTTGTCCTCATTGCCCTAGCTAATGTATCTATATCCACTAGAGACTACTGTACTTTGCTCTATCACCTCCAAAGTCTACTCTTACTCTATTCTTTATCTATCTCAGATCTATACTGAACACTATCCTCTGCCCTATAAAACTTTGCTCAATATCTATCTCAATTTTACACTAAACACTATCCATTGGTCTAGCACAAATTTTCTCAATCTCTATCTCAAATCTGCACAATAAGTCTTCACCAAGATTTGTCCCAAATCTTCTTGTAAGGTTTCACAAAATCTCACATAAATTTATCCTTAAGTCCACTGTAGGACTTAATCAAATATTCTTACTAGCTTTCACAAAATATTGTTCAAATCAATTGCAAAACTTGCATACAAAACTCAACTCAATATCTCATAGAAAAACCTCTTCAATACCATAAACAAGTTTCACTCAGAATCTTGTTAAACCATAGAAGCATTTATATAATTGTTAGAGACTCAGTATGTTTCACTGACAAACACACAATCGCTTACAAATTTTTTCAAATCAATTAAGAATAAAGAACATTTTGTTTCATAGAACTTGAACTATCACTCCAAAACTTCCAATCAATTATTCTCAATCAACTCCACTCAACCAATCACTTAATGAAATACAACTTTATTAAAAATCCTAAAAAAGAGTTTCACTACACTTCCAACAACTCACACTATGAATATCAACCCTTGACTCAAGATGATTCCACATTCACATAACAATGATACTTATGATATTTTCACAAAATCTAATCATGCACATGAAGGTTTACTCAAATATTTCCAACAATGCTTACCAAACAATACTTTTCACTCCAACTTAGCATTCACAACATCCAACAATATTTCACTCACAAGGAAGATGTGCCCATACGTTTTATTTTATGGATTTTTGAACTCAAAACATGTCTCAATCACAATAAACCCCTTTTCCAATATCAATGGTTAAATAGAAAAAATATTCAATCAAACATTCCCTCAATATTAATTCACCATTACAAAATTAACAAAACTCAAGTACACCTTATTATCTCCAAACTTATCAAATAAATATTTCAATCACTCAGTTTCACTATAACCCCTTTCATAAATTTAATGCATGAAGTAATCCAAAATCCTACTTTTGTCTCCCCACTCAAAATTGCATTTTCAAAATAATTGACTTTATAGAATAATGCAATTTAATTTTAACCTTCAATAAAACTATTTATCACTTTTTGTCTAAGGTAAAAAATAATTTACCTTACCTTCCTTTTAAATTTGTAGGTACTCACTAAATAAAATAAACCACGTGCTCATATCATACCCATAATGCAAAAATTAAATCATGCACTTCAACTAAGCACCACCAAAAATCATAGACCATGGACCATATACCATGTGCAAAAATTAAATACCTCAATGCACTTCTCGATGGGACTTGATCCCTGGTTGAAGCACCACCTGTGCCTTAGTCATCGCTACCCTATCACATGAGCTAAGCGCTCACGTGGGAGGTAAAATCACCTTGAGTGCTTTTTCTATTCCTTCTGCACCAAATCCTAAAGGCTTTGTTCTTGCACCATCATCGAGACTCGAACATAGTATCTCTACATTCCAAATTCCTTACACACCTCAAAGTTACCACTAGCCCAACCAATTGGTTGGTGTTAAATATTTCCTCCTTGGTCGCCTTGTACTCCACATATTTTTAGTGCACTTAAAAATTAAAAAACCTTTGTGTTTGTTTTCTTATGAATTATTCGCATTCACTTTCAAAAATCGCATGCACATAATATTTGGAAACTTAGCATTTTGAAACAAATGATGCGGTATTTATACCATATGCTTTTATCCTCCAACGTGGGGGGGGGGGAATAAAATTTAATATAACCTTTGCGCCCAACCCAACTTTGGGTTATAATATTATTATTTTTATAAATTAATTTATAATATAAGTATTATAAATTATTTATAAATTACCTTAGGCTTTAATTAAACCTTTAATATTACAATAGAAATATTTTAATATTATTTCCATTAGGCCTAGGTATTTTTCTCTTTCGCCCTTAGATATTTTTTGACCACCTTTAATATTATAATAATAAATATTATAATATTATTTCCTTTAGGCCTTTTCTTCAAGGTATTTAACCGTCCTTTTGACCAATCATGTGGAGCTCTTAAACCAAATCTCTTGGGCTTAAAATATAAATATTTTAACCCTTCTTTTGCCAAGTCCTGCATTTTTTCCTAACACTGACTCTTGACATCAATGACAACACAACTAACTCAAAATTTTCAACAATCTCTCCCTTTGTCATTGATGGCAACCCCTTTTTTTGTAACCATTCCTTTTCCTTTTTCCAATATTGCTCCCCCTAAGAAACTACTCCCCTTGACTGAATGCTCTCTCCCTAAATCAAATATCTCCCCCTTTGAAATCAATGGCAAAGGGCCACCTTTGGGGCTTGGGGCTAATAATGAGACTCTTAGCTTAGCCCCGCCCCCACCTCCTCCTTTGAGGTGGTTAATTCTGGGGTTGGATTAGAACTACTCCCAACTTTCCTCGAAGATACTCAAAATTCTTTTTCAAAAGTGGCTTAGTGAAAATATCTGCAATCTGCTCATTTGTAGTAACATATTTCAACCTGACATGCTTATTTGTCACCTGTTCTCTCAAAAAAATTTGTTAAATCGAAATATGCTTTTGGAGTGCATCATTGGATTATTTGAGATTTTTATAGCACTTGTATTATCACAAAATATGGAAATAGGGTGATCATGCTTTATCTTGAAGTCCTCTAGAGTTCACTTCATCCATAATACATGTGTACAACAAGCAACTATTGTAATATAATCTACCTCTGCTATGGATAAGGATACTGATGCTTGTTTATTACTTAGCCAAGAGACTAAATAATCTCCAATAAAGAATGCTCCTCCACTTGTGCTTTTTTATCATCAATACTGCTAGCCCAATCTGCATTTGTATAAGCTATGAGAGTGAAACTATCACTTTTGGGATACCAGAGCCCAAAATCCATAGTCCCTTTTAGATACCTAAGAATCCTCTTTACTACTACTACATGTGTCTCCTTGGGTGCTACTTGAAACCTTACCACTAATCCTACTTCCTGAATGATATTTGGTCTTGTAGTTATGACATACAATAAGCTGCCAATCATAGATCTATATAATTTTCTATTTACCTTTGGATATTCATCATCTTTACTTAAATTGCATCCTGTAACCATGGAGGAACTTACTAGTTTACAATCTTCTAGCTTGAGTTTCTTTAGCATCTATTTCATATACTTGGTTTGAGAAAGAAATACTCCTTTCTCCGATTGTGAAATTTGAAGTCCAAGAAAGAAGGACAAATCACCAAGCATTGACATATTAAATTCATTTTGCATGCTCTTTATAAATTTCTAACATATCTTATCATTTTTACCTCCAAAAATAATAACATCCACATAAACAACCACAAATAGTAATTAATTCCCTTCATTTTTTATGTGTAAGTTATTATCCATTATTCCTTTCCTATAACCCTATTCCTCTAGGTATTTATCTAATATTGAGTACCAAGATATAGGAGCTTTATTTAGTCTATAAAGTGCTTTCTTCAATCTGCATACATAGTCAGGTTTATCAGTCAAGTTGAATCCTTTTGGCTACTCAATGTAAAGCTCTTCCTCTATAACATCATTTAGAAAGGTTTATTTAATATCCATTTGATATACTTTAAAGTGTTTAAAACTTGAAAAGGCTAAGAACATTTTGATAGCTTCAAGTCATGCAACTGGAGAAAATATCTCATAAAAGTCAATTCCCTCTACCTGTGCATAACCTTTGCATACTAATCTTGCTTTATTTCTGACTACCTGATCATATTTATTTAACTTATTTCTGAATACCCATTTAGTGCCAATCACATTTTTGTCCTTTGGTCATGGGACAAGTTCCCAAGTCTTAATTTTCTCTATATGATCTAGTTCCTCATTCATTGCCTTAATACAAAAGTCATCTTCACTTGCCTCATTGAAATATTTTGGCTCAACTTTAGATAACAAAGAGAAATTTTCTTGTTGATTTGATGCTATTATCCTTCTCCTTGTCTGTCTCTCATCTAGATTCCCAATGATTTGATCCCTTGGATGATTTTTTTGTACATACCTGGATGGAGTCTTAGGAAACGGTATTTGTGTTTCATCTTCTTCCTTTGATTCTTCACATAACTCTTCTTGACAACTTTCATCTTCTTGATACACAATTTCTTGAACTAGTTCTTTTGATCCTATCTTCTCATCAACTATTATATTTATACTTTCTATAATAGTACATGTCCTTTTGTTATAGCATCTATAGGCTTTTCTCTTAGTAGAATAACCAAGAAAAATACCCTCATCACATCTTGGATCAAACTTGCCCAATTTTTTCTCTTCTTGTCTTATGTAACACTTGCTTTCAAAAATTTTGAAGCATTTCACAATGGCTGGTCTTCCCTTCCAAAGCTCATATGGAGTTTTGTGATGGTTCACTCTTATTTGATCCCTATTGATGATATATGTTGTTGTATGTACTACCTCTTTCCAAAAACCATCTGAAATATTAGACTCATTTAACATAAGTCTAGCCATATTCTCAATTGTCCTATTTTTTCTTTCAACTACCCCATTTTGTTGAGTTCTTGTTTCTGAATATTCTCTTTTGATCCGATGTTGTTCACAAAAGTCTAAAAATTAATTTGAGGTAAATTCTCCTCCTCTGTTTGATCTTAAAATCTTAATCCTTTTACCTATTTTATTTTCCACTAACTCTTTAAAAGGTTTAAACTTTTCAAGAGCTAAATTTTCTTTTAGGAAAGCTACCCAAATCATTCTGGAATAATCATCTATAAATAGTATAAAGTAACTTTCACCTTGTAAACTCTTTGTCCTTGTAGGACCACATAGGTCAATGTGCACTAGCCTCAATGGCTCAGATGACATAAATCATTTTGACTTGAAACTTGTTCTAGTTTACTTCCCATGATGACATTGTGAACAATTATGTTTTGTGGACATTTTAGCTTTGGTAAATCCCTAAAAACCTTCTTGTTTCTTATGTTTACTATGTTTTCAAAGTTTAAATTACCCATTCCTCTATACCAAAGCCAACTCTCATCTTCTTGTGATAGAAAACACTTTTTCCCTTTAATTTCACTTAACATGTAGAGGTTTTTTGTAGTTCTATTTGTATTTGCAATAAGTTTTCTAGTTTGGATTCCTGATCTCACACCTAGTTGAATGAAAAGTAACCATGTGCCTTTGATCATAAAGTTGGCTCACACTTAATAGATTGTACCTCAACCCTTTGACATATAATAAATTTTCTGTTTTTGTTTTCCCATTATCTAAACTCAGAGTTCATTTCCTACAATTTTTTTTATCTATCATCACCAAATATTACTGATCCTCCATCAGTTTCTTTGAGTACAAGAAATTTGCTTTTATCTCCTGTCATGTGACTAGAACATCCACTATCAAGAAACCATTTTTTTTCCTTATCTTGAATATGAAGATTTTTTTGTAATAACATTGATCTAGCTTTCTCATGCCATTTTCTCTCTTTCCTACTTGTTGATGTTGTATTATTTTTACTTGACTCAGGCAATACCATTTTGCGCCATCTAGTCTTGTGCCCAAAATTATCGCATATGACATCACTATTCATAAGAGGTGCAAAATAATTAAAATTTCTATTAACATCCTTTTTAACATAACTAATGCAATGTACAACTCTATGACCATATTTATTACATGAAAAGCAATAGCCATGGAAGATATTGTGTAACCTATTTGAGTGCCTTGGAAAATATGGTCGAGTGATTCTCCTTTTGTTGTGATTGATTCTTGTCCATGGTTATTCTTTGCCTTCTTCTTTTCTTATATATTTTCTTTCAATAGTATGAGTCACTAGCTTATCTTTGTTTGATTTCTCTGCCTAATGAAAGCTTGAATTCTCTTTATATTTCCCTAACTTTATATCTTGTTGTGACTTGGTCTTTTCAACTTTATTCCTTAGAAAAATAATTCTTGCTTCCAATCTTTCACACTCTGTTTCCCTTACTTTTAATAGATCTATCATATCTTGTTAAATTTTATTTCTCTCTTCTACCTTTATCTTGAGTTCTATCCTTGCTTCTTCATGCTCTTGAATTTTATCCTTCAAAATTGAGTTCTTATTTTTAACCTTTTCAAGGTTCCTAAGAGCAGCAAAAAATTCCCGCTTTATTTTTAACCCCTATGCCTTTGTGACACATGCAACACTTTCCTGCACATTCTGTAATGGCCCTCCATGAATCGCGACAAAAAATAGCATGTCGCGATATCGCGACGTTTTATACCTGCAGCTTTGTTATTCTTCTTATACCACGAAAATGAGACATGTCGCGATATCATGACATTTTTTTGTCAATAGCCTTGTTTTCCTTCATGCACCGCAAAAAAGAGACATGTCGCGATATCGTGACAATTTTCTGTTTCGGGCTGTGCAGATGCAACTTGTCACGAAATCACGATGTCTTTCTATTTTGGGTTGTGCAGATGCAACTTGTCATGAAATCGTGACGTCTTTCTATTTCGGCCTGTCTAGACAAACCCTATCACGAAATTGTGATGTTTTTCTCTTTTGGGCTATCTTGCTGCGCTTAACAGCGAAAACGCGACATGTCACAAAATCGTGACACTTTTCATTCTGCACCATATCGCTACTTTTTGTCGCAAAATCATGATACTTTTTCATTTCGTACAATCTCGCTGCTTTCTGTCATGAAATCATGACGCTTTTCTCTTTTGGGCTGTCTTGATGCAACCTGTCGTGAAATCACGACATTTTTTCTCTTTTGGGCTATCTTGCTGCACTTAACAGCGAAAATGCGACATGTCACAAAATCGTGAAAATTTTCATTCTGCACCATCTCACTACTTTCTGTCATGAAATTGTGACACTTTTTCATTTCGTACCATCTCGCTACTTTCTGTTGCGAAATCACGACGCTTTTCTCTTCATCCACTTTGGTTGCTTCGGGTCGCGAAACTACGACATGTCGCGATATCACGACAACTCTAGCACCTTGCCTCTGTTTGACCACTTTGACCATGATTTCACCACATGTCGTGATATCACAACATTCTAACACCTCGTATTTCTCTCTCTTCTATGAACCGAGTAACATGTCGCGATATCATGACAACTTTTCATTTCTGGTCACGACGGAGCAACATGTCACGATATCACGACAATTTTTCATTTTTGGTCACGACAGAGCAACATGTCGCGATATCGCGACAACTTTTCATTTCTGGCCACGACGGAGCAACATGTCATGATATCGTGACAACTTTTCATTTCTGGTCACGACGGAGCAACATGTCGCGATATCGCGACAACTTTTCATTTTTGGTCACGACGGAGCAACATGTCGCGATATCGCGACAACTTTTCATTTCTGCTTTTCTTTGCTCTTTTAACATCTGGGCCACTGCAATCTTCTTGGAAAGTGTGCAAAAAAGGTGGGTCCCCAATTTTGGGGTGTGTTGTGGAGCAGCCACAACAAATGGCGACTCTACTGGGAAATGCTCCTGAGCATTTTGGTGAGAACCTAACCTAAAAAAAAACATACTTGAATACAAGCGTTAGCACATAAAAACATAAACAAATGCCGATAGATCAAAAATACATGAAACATTAGAATCATTAAGTATCAGCTCGGTGTGTGCAATGTGTTCCATTTTCTATCATTTGAAATTGATCAACATTCCATTGTCAGTTTTACATGAATGCATATGTGAGATTGTGAATGATTTGTGTAACCTGATAAATATGCTTAGATATTTTGCTTTTATAAAGGCTTAGACCTTCTAGTATCATACACAAACATTTAATATTATCAAACCCTCTTAGGATCAACTATATGTATAATGAATTGCTTTATTAGATCCCAAAGTTGGTTATGAGTCACTACTATCTTGAACCCATGTGCAAGTGAAAGTGAAATCAGAGCTTTGGGAAATCAGACTCCCAACCTAATCGAGATGGGAGTTTAACCCTATCCTTACTACTCTGATTTGGAATTCATTACCTCACTTTGAGAAAAATAATTTAACCAGTTATGGATGAAATGGTCATGCTAGTCTATCCGTTTGAATAGTCAGTGGTCTTGTTTTTAGACAAGACATGCTGCCACGCATGGGCATACTTAACCCCATAATCCATGATTTGGCTTCATTCATTCTCTTTTTTTTTCTTGGACCTTTGGGATGACTACCCATCCTTGCAAGGGACATGTAGTACGATCCTTCCAATCCAATATTAAGATGAAATGGGAAATATTAATTTTTTACTTCTTGGACCTTGGGGATGACTACCCATCCTTGCTAGGGACATGTAGTACGATCCTTCCAATCCAATATTTAGATGAAATGGGAAATATTAATTTTATTTCTTGGACCTTGGGGATGACTACCCATCCTTTGTAGAGGACATGTAGTACGATCCTTCCAATCCAAGATTTATGATGAAATGAGACATAGGAGCTTTGGGGAATCAGATTCTCAACCTAGGCGAGATGAGAATTATGCCCTATCCTTACTACTCCATGTAGGTCAAATCAGAGCTTTGGGGAGTTGGATCCTCAACCTAAGTTCGATGAGGATTTAACCCTATCCTTACTACTCTGATTTTAGGCTTTAAGCTTTATGGAAGTGGTAAAAACCACTGTTTTAAGGATCATGTTGCATAATAGGATAGACATGAAATACTTCTTTCACCTGACCTTTTCTTCCAAGCAAGGTTTTGATCATTTTGCTCAAGATCCTTTTTAATGTGTATAAAATGTGCTTGGTTCTAGATATCTCGGGCCTCAGCTCCCAACCTTAGGATTTTTTCTTATTTATGTTATAGCATAACCCTAAGAGGATTTGACACACTTTAATGATTTGTATCTGAAATGCATATGCAACTAAGATGGCATGTATATGCAAAGTGAGATGTAATATGAATGCATTGCCCTTTGAATTGCAGATGGAGTATTGCCATAAAAAATATGAAACTGACTACTTCATGCATCACAAGTTTCAAACGATATTATTAAACTATTTGTGTTTCTTGCAGAGCTTTCTACTACATAATTCCAATGTTCCATATTTCCCTGATCTAAAGCATAAGTTAGCATCTCAAGACAACTTTTTCATCATTTTTTTATTTTTATTTATATAGACAAACAAAACATGTCAAATAAACACACAACTTAAATCCTAACTAACTTAAAAGAAACAAAACAAAATTTGAAAATTCATACCAAAATAGAAAGATATAATTCCAATCTCCTACGACTTAAGGGCTAAAATAGTGCTTTAAAACATGCCCATTAACTGGTAACGTCAGATCCTTCCTGTCTAAAGTTCTTAATCCGAAGGTATTTTTCCCTAGGATTTCTGAAATCTGATAAGGGCCTAACCAAAGACAATCAAATTTTTGATGATTCCCCTTTTCTTCATGTCTTTTATCCCACAATAAGACCAAATCCAAAATTCTGAAGGACTTAATTTTAGCTCTTCTGTCAAACCATATTTTAACAACCTCTTGGTGTTTACTCATGTGAATCATGGCTTCCTCCCTTTTTTCATCGAGGTGCAGTAAATGACTTAATCTAGCTTCAGTGTGGTTATCTGTTCCCAAGTATTCTTGCATGAAATGCAAGGTTTGCAGCTTCAAGTTTGTAGGAAATATTGGGTCTTGTCCATAGACCAAATGATAAGGTGTGTTTCCTATTGATTCTTTTATTCTGGTCCTATCTGCCCAAAGAGCAAACTTTAACTGGTTGTGCCAATCTCGAGGGTTCTTTTCCAGTAATTTCTTAATGATATTCAACAAATTTTTGTTTGAGGATTCGGCCAAACCATTTCCTTGAGGGTAATAATTAGATGCAAATTTTAAACTCACTTTATTGTCGTATGCCCAATCTGCAAATTGCATGGAAACAAAAGCTTTACCATTATCACTAACGATAGAATCGGGCATTCCAAATCTTGTTATGATGTGATCCTCAAGGAATTTTATTACAACGTCTGTAGTGGCATGTTTTGTAGGAACTGCTTTCGTCCACCTTGTACAATAATCTGTAGCTATTAGTATGAATTTATGGGAATCTAAAGAATTTGGGTTAATAACCCCAATGAAATCTAATCCCCATTGTGTGAATGGTCTCATCTCAACTACAGGTTGTAATGGCATGGCCGCATTTCTTTCTCTGTTGGCAGCTACTTGACAAATGTGGCAAGATCTCACATGGGCATGTGCATCTTTAAAAATGTGAGGCCAATAGTATCCTGCTCTCAAGATTTGATGCGCTGTGGCATTTGTCGCACCGTGGCCAGTTCCATATTTCCCATGAAATTCTTGCAGAACCTTGGCAGCTTCTACTTTATTCAGGCATCTCAAGTAGATCCCCTCATGATTTTTCTTGTACAGAACACCAGATCTAATCAGATAATTAACAGATTTAAGTCTTAAAGCCCTTCTTTGAGTGGAATTCAAATTGGATGGACACTTACCGTTTAATAGAAAATGCACAATGTCAACATACCAGTCATCCTTAGAAATGTATTCTACATTTGAATATTGGCATGTCATTTGCGGATTATTCTCAGCGATCGCCTTCACAAGTCCCTGTCCTCGAACTAGTTTCATAGGTTGGATTTCAAGATCAAATTCTTGGATGGTAGAAATCCATTTACCTCTTTTCTCACCTAGCTCATTCTGTAAAAACATAGTTTTGATAGCAGGGTCAGGCACAATGGCAAAAACTCTGCTGTGCACAATGTAATGTCAATTTTTTTTTACCATTTTAAATAGTGCATACATCTACTTATCGAGGATGGAATACCTCAATTGAGCATATTTTAAAGGAGCACTTAAAAATGCTATGGGATTTTCTGCGCTATCCTCACCTTTCTGGGTCAAGACACTCGCAAAAGAGTGTTTCGATGCGAAAGCATAAATATAGAAAGGTTTAGAATAGTCTGGACTTATGAGGGCAGGGGCTCTGGAAATGGCATCCTTAATGTTTTGAAAGGCCACCCTACTTTCCTCGTTCCATCTGACATCTACATCCTTCTTGAGCATCTTGTTCAATGGTTTGGCTATCTCAACGAAGCTTGAAATAAACTTCCTCACAAAATTAATTTGCCCGAAGAAAGATCTCAACTCCTTTTTACTACCCGGGAGAGGCAAGTTTTGGATAGCTTCTATCCTTTCTGGGTCAATGGATATACCTTCTTTTGAAATGATGTGACCAAGTAGTCTTCCTTCTGTTACTCCAAAGATGCATTTTTTTGGATTTAAAGAAATTCCATGCTCTCTGCATCTTTGAAGAACCTTTTTCAAATCTTTGACATGGTCTTCTCTTTTCTTTGAAAATACCGGAATATCATCCACATACACAATGATACACTTGCCTATAAGCCCTTTGAATGCATAGTCCATGGCACGTTGAAATGTTGCACCAACATTTAACAGTCCAAACGACATTCTTCTGTAGGCAAATGTCCCCCATTTGGTTGTGAAGGTTGTTTTCATCCTGTCATTGGGATGAATAAGAATTTGGTTATATCCAGAATATCCATCAAGAAAAGACATCATTTCAGATCCATTCACTGTTTGTAAAATTTCATCAATGGATGGCAATGGATAGTTATCCTTTTGAGAGGCCTTGTTAAGATTTCAAAAATCTATACATAGCCTAATCTCTCCGCTCTTCTTTCTTACTCGGAACGAGGTTAGCAACCCAGGTTGAGTGCCTAACAGGGAAAATGATCTTTGCTTCCAATAATCTCTTGACCTCCTTTTCTATTAAGGGCTCCAATAACGGGTTAACAACTCGTTGTCTTTGTCCGAAAGGCTTGGAGTCCGGCTTTAGAGGGATGGTATGTGTAATGACGTTTTGGTTGTATGTTTTCAATTCGTTATAATTCCAAGCAATGCAATCCACGTAGTGTTTTAGTGCATGTATTATATTTTCTCTTTCTTCAGCTGTACATGCCTTTGCGATGTACACTTCCCATGGATTGTCTGCACTCCCTAGATTAATTAGATCACATGCATCTTTGGGGAGTGGAACCTTTTTTTCTTTTCTGGCCTTGTATCCCATATCGAACATTTTCTCCAATGAAACTATGTCTTTAGGTATTTTGTTGGATTGACATGTAGTTTCACTTTCGTTTTCTGCTTCTTCTTGCCATCTTTGCTCCTCATCAATCACCTGGTTTTCAAAAATACCCGAGTTCATGACAAATTTGAATATGTGTCTATCGTTTTCAAAAACTTGGAAATTCTTGACATTATCAAGTATCGATGGACAAGGAACTAATTCGATGGAGAACTTTTTACACCTTTTTATATCAACTTGGATTTAACATGCCTGTGATGATCGCAAGAGAATCTGCTATGCGATTTCCTTTTCTAGAAATAAGGGCTATATTGAAAGCGTCGAATTCCTCAATGAGGTCCCTTACCCTAGTTCTATAAAGGCTCAGTCTCTTATCGTGGCATGTATATTGTCCTTTAATCTATTTGACTACCAGTTGAGAATCTCCCAATACTTTCAAGCATTTAACCTTTTTGCTCAATGCCAGTTGTAAACCAAAAATCAGTGCTTCATACTCTGCCACGTTATTCGTGCAAGGAAACTGTAACCTATAGGCAGCAAGTAAAGGTTTACCTCCTGGACAAGTGAGCTCGACTCCGGCTCCTACTCCCTGTTTGGATTTGGATCCATCAAACCTAAGCAACCATATGAAATCATTTTCCTCAAGAGAGCTACCGTGAAATGTTTCCCCTTTAGGCTCTTCAGTAGCCTCTTCAACATCAAATGCATAAACCCCCAATTTTGGCTCAGAAAACTGAACTTCATTTGGCTTATTAAATTTGGTTATGATTTCCTTAAGCCTCGGTTCATTTTCTACTCTGATTTGATTTGCTATTCCTTTCCAGGGTAGCCACATATGTGAGCAATCGGTTGAAAAATAGCCATTCAAGGTTTTCATCCAATCCCTTGCAAGTAGCATTCCATATCTACTTGGGATATTAACAACCAGAATGTCGACCACTTGTTGGACCCTGGGTTCAGAATTTAGTTGAATTTTGACATCATATAGGGTCCCTACCACATTTACCTCAGATCGGTCCAATTGCAAAACCTTGCATTTGGATGAAACTAGTCTATAGACCTAGCATTTGACATATCTCTCGAAGGCATGAGATTGCTCGTGGCACCCGTGTCCACCAAACAATTATGCAAATTCTTACCAACAATTCTCAGAGTCAATAAAAATGGTGGGACATCCCGTCTCTCCTTTCGTAAAATCAAATGAGACTCAACTTCCTTTCCCTTCCATACTTGATTAGGTGAGTCCAGAGCCTTTATCAATGCTTCTTTTTGGCCAGGCAACCTGGCCGCCTCTAAAAATGAAAGGCTCGACTTAGATTTCCTTAAATCCTCCACTATGTCATAGTTTGATTTTTCAAGTTTGACTGTCTTCTGCGTGTCATTAGACGTTTCTCTTCTAAGTGGAGGAGGAGGATTATTATCTGCCTTAGTATCCGGAGGAAGGATAGAGTTATTTGGTGGTGTTGATGATGTTTTAGGGGCTTTAGATTTACTTCTCAAATGATATCCGTGATTCCCCTTTCTAAACTCTCGAAAAGCTTGCACCTCCTGTTCCAAAATTTCATCTTCTTCTTCCTCACTCTCACCTTCTTGATGGTATAAAGTTTCCACCACCATAATGTTATCATCTTGATGTTGGGGTGGACCCTCATTTGGCACAAGTTCCAGGTCATCTACTTGGGCTTGGAGACAATGAGTGTATCTAGCGATTTCAGGACAATTCCTCTCATTGTGCTCTTTTGTATTGTGCAATCTGCACCCCTTTTCCCATGCAAAATCGAAAAGATTCAAAAGGGAACTGGATTGACTGGGTCCTGCAGAAGTATCTAGTTGATTGGCAATAGGGGCAGGTACTCCTCCATTGTTTGGCTTTGTGTTCCAATGTCTCCCTCTATTGTTAAAATTTTGATTTGAGTGAGGGGCATGGGACTCATACTTCTATTTTTGAACCATGTCATTACTCTATTTTATGAACTATCTTCTTGAGCTCTTCAACATCCGAATAAATCTCTTTCGGTGGAGCTACATTATTGTTAGTTCCCATTGGGTTTGCATAATTCGTGGGATCTTGATTTAACATTTGAGTCAGATTTTGAGGAATTTGATTCATATATGGATTTACACTTTGGATCGAAGTTGGATTTGGGAAAGGAACTATAGCCTGAGAATTAACTTGGTTGGTTCCTTGCATAGTCGATTGACTATTTTGCAAAAATGCGAGAACGGGTGGAATGGATGTGATCGGTTGGATTGGAATGGGTGCATAGGCAGGTGTTGGTGGATATGGTTGTTGATATGGGAAAGCATTCATGTTTGGCATTTGCGGTGCCATGATCTGATTTACCATGGGAGCTTGACCATATGGAGCATATTGTCCCATCATAGGCATCTGGGGAAACCCATAGCCCCGTGGTGTCATTTGCTGCTCGATGGTCATAGCTTCGTTGTAAGCTAAGGCGAGCATGGTGACTTGAGGATTTCGCCTAGCAAACATCACTGTCATCGGATCCAATGCCCCAAAATATATTTGTAAAGCTACTGTGGGGTCTATGGCAAAATGCTGAACTGCTCTATTATAACATTTTTGGAATCTCTGATTAAAGGTTCTGATTGGCTCACCTTGGCTCCTTTTGCAAGTAATGAATTGATTGTAGATGGTTGTGGGATCCAAAGGTGACCTAAACTGATTGACAAAGGCGTTCTCCATTTGTGTCCATGAAGTGATCGAGCCAGTAGGTAGGCAAATATACCATTCATAGGCCACTGGGTCTAGGCTCATGGGAAAAAGTCTGCAAGCCACATCTTCATGTTGAACTTGCAATCTTATCAAAATGTCCCTATAGGCCTGGATATGCTCCTCTGCGGTCCTTGGGCCATCTGGTTTATATTTGGGCAAGAATATTTCTATGTTCTTAGGGATTTCATGGATATCCCCTGCAATATTCAAAGGAATATTATTAGCTCTGTACCAAGGAGCTACCGGAGGTTGGGCCATCTGATTTAAGATTGATGAGGATAACCCTACAAGCATGGTGGAAATGGTACTGACAATAGGTACACTGGTGGCAATTGATACCACCGGTGTAGGTCCGCTCGATGTTCTTGAAACAGAAAGATCTTCTGTGACAAGGCTATCTGGTGGGTTCACAACTTGCTTGGTTTTATTTTTTGGAGTACAAGTGAGTGTAAGGTCATGGAATATGGTTTCCCCAGTTGTTTGGGACCTAGTCGCGATCCGACGTGGTGGGTCCAGCTTGCCTGACGAAACTCCTGGTACCTCCAAGAGAATCTACAACACAACAAAAAATGCTATAGTTATAGCCGTTACTGAGATTGAAAGAATAACATTAAATCAAAACACATTATTTTTGTATGAACAATCAAACAGCGTTAGAACGATGTATATGAATTTCTTAACAAAATCGAATACAGTAAACCAGTTCAAGCCCTCCTTCTAGCGCCAATCTGTTGAGTGGTATTTTCACCCAATTGTGAAAACACACTCTCCGATAGGATTTGGGTTCCAAATCCCCTCTTGCAAAGAAATTAAACAAGTAACTTCTCCAAGGTCTCCGCTATGTTAGCATTTTGCACAAATAATATTGTTCAATTTGAATGCTTGGAATACCTTAGTGATTGCAAGTAACTGTAAACAAGGGGCACAGCTGGTTTATTTTATTTGACACTTCAATGATTGTTCGTTTGATCCGAATGAATTCGATGTGAAATGATAAAACTATTTTGTTTTCAGATTTTGGTAGATTTTCAATTGTTTATTTGAATGACTGTAATTAAAATAAAAGTTAAACTTTCCGTGAAATAAAAATGCAAAGAAGAATGAAAATAAAATGCAAAGAAAATTGAAACTAAAATACATTCAGGGTGATGCAATCCTATTTTGACAAAACCGAAGATATGAGGTTTTCTGCATACAACCTAACCTATTGAACTTGCAAAACATGCACAATCCAGATAAGCTAAGTGCTGGTTTCTAGGGTTTTAACTACGGTTTCCAGATTTAGACATTCGCATGAAGCAACCAAGAAAACTTGCATTAAACTCCATCTATAAGCCTAAAACCAAAAAGGGAAAGATAAACATTCAATCTTGCATGCAGAGAATAACTCCTTCTTTCTTGCCAATGAGATGCAACTCTCTATAATTTTTGTATTAAAAATATGTCAGTTTACAACAACAGAAGCTTCTAGTTTATCAAAACCAGAACAAATGAAGGAAAATGCTCCTAAGCAGGCCCAGAATGGCCTATCACCTTCAGCTCTGCAACTCTGCCCACAGCGGTTTTCGACCCCTGTACCTGTCCCGTGCTTCTGCTTTTAAACTTTTTGATGCGGTTCTCTGTTTCGCTCTGTGATGCTTCGTTTCATTTCCCAAATCGCTTCGTTTCATCTTCCCTACCTTTTCATTATTTTTTGACTTTCTGCTCGATGTCAAAACGTTTGATCTTCTCTATGAACTATAACTGTCGATCCTGAAGCATTATCATAACCCCTATGCCTTTGTGACACGTGCAACACTTTCCTGCACATTCTGTAATGGCCCTCCATGAATCGCGACAAAAAATAGCATGTCGTGATATCGCGATGTTTTATACCTGCAGCTTTGTTATTCTTCTTGTACCGCGAAAATGAGACATGTCGCGATATCGTGACATTTTTTTGTCAACAGCCTTGTTCGCCTTCATGCATCGTGAAAATGAGACATGTCACGATATCACGACATTTTTCTATTTCAGACTGTTCAGATGCAACTTGTCGCGAAATCGTGACATCTTTCTGTTTCGGACGTGCAGATGCAACTTGTCACGAAATCGTGACGTCTTTCTATTTTGGGCTGTCTAGACGCAACCTGTCGTGAAATCGCGACATTTTTCTCTTTCGGGCTATCTTGCTGCACTTAACAACGAAAACACGACATGTCGTGAAATCGTGACACTTTTCATTCTGCACCATCTCGTTGCTTTCTGTCGTGAAATCATGACACTTTTTCATTCCGTACCATCTCGCTGCTTTTTGTCACGAAATCATGACGCTTTTCTCTTTCGGGATGTCTTGATGCAATCTATCGCGAAATCGTGACATTTTTCTCTTTTAGCTCTATCTTCTTGCCTTTGGTCATGAAAACGTGACATGTCACGAAATCGCGACACCCTTTCATTCTGCACCATCTTCTTGCTTTCTATCGTGAAATCGCGACACTTTTCCTCTACATCCACTTTGGTTGCTTCAGGTCATGAAACTCCGACATGTCGCGATATCGTGACGTTTTTCTTGTTTGCCCTTCATCTCGTCTTCAGATCGTGAAAACATGACATGTCGTGATATCGCGACAACTCTAGCACCTTGCCTCTGTTTGACCACTTTGACCGCGATTTCACAACATGTCGCGATATCGCGACATTCTAACACCTGGTCTTTCTCTCTCTTCTATGAACCACGATTTCATGACATGTCACGATATCGCGACGTTCTTCACTTCATGCTGCATCCTGTTGCTCTTAGCCGCGAAAACGCGACATGTCACGATATCGTGACAACTTTTCATTTCTAGCCGCGACGGAGCAACATGTCGCGATATCGCGACAACTTTTCATTTTTGGCCGCGATGGAGCAACATGTCACGATATCACGACAATTTTTCATTTTTGGTCGCGACGGAGCAACATGTCGCGATATCGCGACAATTTTTCATTTTTGGTCGCGACGGAGCAACATGTCGCGATATCGCGACAACTTTTCATTTTTGCTTTTCTTTGCTCTTTTAACATCTGGGCCACTGCAATCTTCTTGGAAAGTGTGCAAAAAATGTGGGTCCCCAATTTTGGGGTGTGTTGTGGAGCAGCCACAACAATTCCTTAAAACAATTTCTCAATAAATTCTCTTGGGAATCCTTTCCCTATTACAATGTTTATGGACCTCTATCCAAAGGAGACACCAATCCCCTAATCAAGTTTGTGGATCTCTATCCATAGGATAACTTCTTCTCCTCTACTTTGGCTGGTGATCCTCTTAGAATACTACTACCTCCACTACATTAGCTTGTGGATCTCTCTCCACTGAATACCCCTATCCTCACTCAGAAGACCTCTATCGTCACTACCCTAGCCAATTGATCTTTATCCATTGGAGACTACTATCCTCTAATTTATCACCTCCAAAGTCTGCTCTTACTCTATTCTATCTTAGTATTAGATCTATACTAAACATTATCATCTACCCTGCATAAATCTACTCAATCTCTATCTCAGATCTGCACTAAATATTGTCCATCGATCTAGCACAAATTTTCTCAATCTCTATCTCAAATATGCACAACAAGTCTTCACCAAGACTTGTCCCAAATGTGCTTGTAATATTTCATAAAAGCTCACACAAATATATCCTTAAGTACACTCTAGGACTTACTCAAATATGCTTACTATATTTCACAAAACATTTTTCAAATCAATTGCAAAACTTGCATACAAAACTCAACTCAATATCTCACAAAAAAACCTCTTCAATCCAATAAACAAGTTTCTATAAAAATCTTATTAAACCATAGAAACATATAGATAATTATTAGGGACTCAATATGTTTCACTCACAAACACTCAATCACTTCCAAATTTTTTAAATCAATTAAGAATAAAGAACAATTGGTTTCACAAAACTTGAACCATCACTCCAGCACTTCCAATCATTTATTCTCAATCAACTCCACTCAACCAATCACTCAATGAAACACAACTTGCTTACAAACCTTAAACAAGTTTTTCACTACACTTCCAAAAACTCACACTATGAATCTCGACCCTTGACTCAAGATAATTCTACATTCATATAACAATGATACTCATGATCTTTTCACAAACCCTAATCATGCACATGAAGGTTTACTCAAATATTTCCAAAAATGCTTATCAAACAATATTTTCACTCCAAATTAGCATTCACAAAATCCAATCCAACAATATTTCACTCACAAGGAAGATGTGCCCATACCTTTTGTTTGATGGACTTTTGACCTCAAAACCTATCTCAATCACAATCAACCTCTTTGCCAATATCAATGGTTAGATAGAAAAAATCTCCACTCAAATATTCTCTCAATATTAATTCACCATTACAAAATTAACAAGACTCAAATACACCTTATTATCTCCAAACTTATCAAATAAATATTTCAATCACTCAGTTTCACTATAACCCCTCTCAGAAATTTAATGCATGAAGTAATCCAAAATCCTACTTATGTCTTCCTACTCAAAAATGCATTTTCAAAATAATTGACTTTATAGAATAAAGCAATTTAGTTTTAACCTTCAATAAAACTATTTATCACTTTTTGTCTAAGGTATAAAATAATTTACCTTACCTTCCTTTCAATTCCTTAGGAACTCATTAATTAAATACACCACGTTCTCATATCATACCCACAATGTAAAAATTAAATTACGCACTTCAACTAAGTGCCACCAAAAATCATAGACCATAGACCATATATCATGTGCAAAAATTAAATACCTCAATGTGCTCCTTGATGGGACTCGATCCCTGGTCGAAGCGTCGCCTACACCTTAGCCGCGGCTACCCTGTCACATGAGCTAAGCGCTCACATGGGAGGCAAAAGTGCCTTGAGTGATTTATCTCTTCCTCCCATGCCAAAGCCAAAAGGCTTTGTTCCTACATCACCACCGAGACTCGAATGCAATACCTTTGCATTCCAAATGCCTTACACACCTCAAACTTATCACTATCCCAACCAATTGTTTGGTTTTAAATCTTTCCTCCTTGGTCACCTTATACTCCACATATTTCAAGTGCACTTAAAAATAAAAACCTTTGTCTTTGTTTTCTCACAAATTTTTTGCATTCCCTTTCACAAATCGCATGCATATGATAATCAGAGACTTAGCATTTTGAAACAAACTATTTGGTATTTATAACATATGCGTTTATCCTCCAATGTCTACAGGGGGAATAAAATTTAATTTAACCTTTGCGTCCAACCCAATTTTGGGTTATAATATTATTATTTCTATAAATTAATTTATAATATAAATATTATAAATTATTTATAAATTACCTTGGTCTTTAATTAAACCTTTAATATTATAATATTTCTATTATAATATCATTTACATTGGGCCTAGGTATTTTTCTCTTTCGTGCTTAGACCTTTTCTGATCGCATTTAATATTATAATAATAAATATTATAATATTATTTTCTTTATGCCTTTTCTTCAGGGTATTTAACCGTCATTTTGACCAATCATGTGGAGCTCTTAAACCAAATTTATTGGGCTTAAAATATAAATATTTTAACCCTTCTTTTGCAAAGTCCTACATTATTTCCTAACACTGAATCTTGACATCAATGAAAACATAACTAACTCAAAATTTCCAACACATTTCATGTTCTTTCACCAATGCATAAAAATAACGTTTCAAATTTAAATTTATAAATATTGGATGTTTAGTTTTTAGAAACCTATAACATGCAGAAGCCTACATAAGTAGCCTATAGATAGGCAAAAAATAATCATACCAATAAGCAATAGATAAGGGATTATCTCACAGAGAGATGGCTTCAGATAGTGATCGTCCTACACAAGGATGATCACCTGTAGGGGGTCATATCACATAGACACGGTTGCATATAGGTACTATCTAGACTAAATATGATCACAGACAGAGACCCAATACTTATAAATTCCCTTATTCTTTCTCTAAAATCTAAAAACTAATTTATGTTTTCTTTACCAAAATAGAAAAAGGAAAGATAGGAAAACTTACTTTGCAAGCCTACATTTGATGTAGATCCCTAGTTTTTTTGGCCTATGTATTGATATTCTCACAATGACACTGAGAGGGGGGGGGTGAATCAGTGTAGCTATTTAAAATTCAATTCTACCATTCTTAAAATTGAAGCAAAGAGAACTTAAAAACATATAAAGCAATTATCACAAGAGAGCACACCACAACACACAATGTAACGAGGTTCACCAATTTGGCTACTCCTCAAGAATGACTGCTTGGACTACAGTCTAAATCCAGTATTTACAAAACACCAATTTTACAATTTGTTTACCAGCACCCACTAGAAGGAGCACCAAACCCTGATTTATCTGCACCAACAGAAAGGAGCACCAACCCCTATCCAAGCACCAACTTGGATCATAGTTTTGAAAGCTATATCAATGAAATACAAATGCCTTCACATTTTCAAGACCCTGACTGGTCTCCAATTTATCAAAACTCAGTAAAACCTTACTGCTCTGCTTGTCTCTCTCTTACAACACTCTTCTAACCCTCTTTCGGTAGCACTTTCACACATTCGGCGACAACTATAATTCTCTACACGACTCCCCTTTTATAACTGACCTTTCACTCTGTAACTCCACTTATAACGCCTTATTTCATTCCTCATACACCACTTGTCAATTGTAACTATTCTTTTAATATTCTCTTCTGCCACTTGACAACTGTAACTTCTTTATGTAACTCCTTTTGTATATATAGAGTGGGTATTTCGTTAAACACGTTACATGCAACGTATACCTCTACCATGACTGTTCGTCTTCTCGGTCATGACTGTTCGTATCCTTTTCTATGCATGCATGCATTTTTTGATTCTATTTATGCAACTGTTCGATCTCTCCTTCTTCGATAGTTCTTAAAATAGCTTGCATGATTTCTATGTGTAACTACACCTGTAACTGTCACACTGACTCCAGTTAACTGTTCGTAATCGTGCTGTTGCGACCTGTCGCAAAATCATGACACTTCTGTCTCTTTGTGCTCTTCTCGCCTTTTACTCGCAAAAACATGACATGTCACGATATCACGACATTTTTTGCCTCCTTGCATTTCCCTACCTTTCACCCACGAAGACAAAACATGTCACGAAATCGTGACACTTTCGCTGCCTTGTGCCTTTTCTGTCTTTGGCCCATAAAAATGGAACATGTCGCGAAATTGCGACACTTTTGCTGCCTTGTGCCTTTTCTGTCTTTGGCCCGCGAAAATAGAACATGTCACAAAATCGTGACACTTTTCCCTTTGAGCTCTTCCTCCTTGAATTTTTCATGAAATTGCGACGCTTCTGCTTCCATGCTCCTTCGTTTTGGTTCTGTCATGAAATCACGACATTTCATCCTTCTCCTCTTTCTCTTTGCTTTGGACCGCGAAAATGAAGCATGTCACGAAATCGCGACACTTCATCCTTCTCCTCTTTCTCTTTGCTTTGGACCGCGAAAATGAAGCATGTCACAAAATCGTGACACCTTTTTCTATCGGACTCTCTCTCCTGCATTATGTCACAAAATCGTGACACTTTTCCTCAGCGCTTTTCTTCTCATCGGATCATGAAAACCCGACATGTCGAGAAATCGTGACACTTTTTCTCCTTAATGCTTTTCTTCTCATCGGATCGCGAAAACCCGACATGTCACGAAATCGTGACACTTTTTCTCCTTAGCGCTTCCTCTTGCAAGTTGTCACGAAATCGTGACACTTTTCTTTTTAAGATCTTTCTCTCAAACATGTCATGAAATCGCGACACATTTCTTTGCTTGCGCATCCTCTACGAACATGTTGCGAAATCATGACAGTTTTCTTTGCCTGCGCCTTCTCTCCAAACATGTCATGAAATCGTGACAGTTTTCTTTTCCTGCGCCTTCTCTCCAAACATGTCACGAAATCACGACAGTTTTCTTTGCTTGCACCTTCTCTCCAAACATGTCGCAAAATCGCGACAGTTTTCCTTGCATGCGCTTCTTCTTCAAACATGTCGCAAAATTGTGACAGTTTTCTTACTTGCCTTCTTTGCTTCCAACATGTCACGAAATCATGACAGTTTATCTTGTGCTTTCTCTTTCGTCCAACATGTCACGAAATCGTGACAGTTTTGCCAGCTTTTTCTCTCTCCTTCGATATGTCGTGAAATCGCGACAGCTTTTCCAGCTTTTTCTCTCTCCTCCGATATGTCACGAAATTACGACAGCTTTTCCAGCTTTTTCTCTCTCCTTCGATATGTCACAAAATCATGACAGCTTTTCCAGCTTTTTCTCTCTCCTCCGATATGTCGTGAAATCACGACAGAAAACATGTCGCAATGTCGCGACAGTTTTCTTACTTGTCTTTTTCTTTGATTCTGTGAATCTAGGCCACTTCTGTCTTCCTAAAAATTTACTGTACATGCTCTCATTGACCTCTCAAATCTTGTCCACTACATCAACCGATCTATCTGTCTGTGTTGACAATAATGACAATACTTTTTCTACACCTTTCTCAACAATTTCCCCCTTTGGAATTGTTGGCAACACTCATGCAATCTCCTATAATTCTTCTCCCCCTTTGACAATAATACCAAAGGGCTGCTGCAGAATCCCCCTGAGTCTATGCACAACATTCTCAGACACACATTGTTATAGTTAGAAAAAATCATGAATATGAGCAAAACTATAAACATAGGCATAAATGCTCCCCCTGAGAATGTGGTCCCAATTGATAGTCAGTTCTTGGGAAACGTGACCACTCCCAACTTACTCCGAAGGTACTCAAAAACTTCCTTGGGCAATGGTTTTGTGAATATATCTGCTACTTGCTCTGTAGTTGGAACAAAATCCAATTTAACCTCCCCTTCTGCAACTTTATCCTTCAAAAAGTGATACCGGATTGCAATATGCTTGGTTCGAGAATGCATAACCGGATTCTTTGAGATGTTAATAGCACTGGTGTTAACATTTAACATAAATTGGCTCTTTGAAGTGAATACCAAGATCTTTCAGGGTTTGTCTCATCCATAATATCTGAGTATAGCATGTTGTTGCTGCAATGTATTCTGCCTCTGCTGTGGATAGAGAGATTGATTCTTGTTTCTTACTGTGCCATGCTACCAGCCTGTCTCCAAGATAAAATGCTCCTCCACTAGTACTCTTTCTATCATCAATACATCTTGCCCAATCTGCATCAGAATATGCAATAAGAGTGAAGTCCTTACCTTTTGGGTACCACAACCCATACTCCATAGTACCCTTGAGGTACCTAAAAATCCTCTTCACAGTTGTCACATGAGTCTCTTTGGGACTAGCCTGAAATCTTGCTACCATGCATAGTGCCTATAAGATATCTGGTCTGGTAGTCGTCAAATACAACAGAGCTTCCAATCATAGACCCGTACATGGTTTGATCCACATCTGGAGATTTGTCATCCTTGCTCAACTTGCAACCTGTTGTCATGGGAGTGCTAACAGGTTTACTATCCTCCATTGTGAACTTTTTCAACATTTCTTTCACATATTTAACTTGAGAGATAAAAATGCCCTTTTCTCTTTTATTGACTTGTAGTCCGAGGAAATAAGAAAGTTCACCAATCATAGACATATCAAATTCTTTCTTCATTTTATTTGCTATGTCTCTACAGGACTTATCATTGCTGCTTCAAAAAATGATATCATCTACATAAACAAGGACAATAATATGGCCATTCTTTGTTTTGACATACAGATTGTTGTCCACAAAACCTTTCTTGAACCCCTGTTGAATCAGATAGTTATCCAGCCTTGCATACCATGCTCTAGGTGCCTATTTTAAACCATACAAAGCTTTCCTCAACTTGCAAACAAATTTGGGATTATCACCGAGTTGGAAACCATTTGGCTGCTCAATGTAAACCTCTTCTTCTAGTTTTCCATTCAAAAATGCTGATTTTACGTCCATTTGATATACTTTGAAATTTTTATGAACTGCTAAAGCTAGAAACATTTTGATTGCCTCTAGTCTGGCTACTGGTGCAAAGGTTTTCTCAAAATCAATACCTTCAACCTATGCATAGCCTTTACAAACCAGTATTGCTTTATTCCTTACAACTTGTCCATCTTTGTTCAATTTATTTTGAAAAATCCATTTAGTACCGATTATATTTTTATTTGCCGGCCTTGGTACTAACTCCCAGGTTTTGTTTTTCTCAATATGATCTAGTTCTTCATTAATAGCCTTCATCCAACTTTCATCTATGCTTGCTTCAGCAACATTTTTGGGCTCAATGCTAGATAATAGAGAGTAGTTCCATACTACTGCTCTTCTTGTCTGAATACCAACTGTTGGGTCCCCAATAATTTGTTCTCTGGGATGATTTTTTTGCCAGCTGCCTGTTTTGAATTTCTTGTTTTCTTCTTCTCGAGTTAATTCTTAAATCATCCGGGTCAATTTTTTGATTTTCTTCTGTTTCCTTTTCTTCATCTCCTTCAATGACTTCTTCATAAATAGGGTAGTTTTCTTGATAAGTAATTTCTCGTTCTCTACCTTCATCAACTTTAACATCAGCACTCTCCATAATTTTCTTTAGCCTCTTGTTGTAACATGTGTAGGCTTTGCTTTTTGTCGAGTACCCAAGAAAAATACCTTCGTCAGCTCTATCTTCAAACGTACCAAGATTATCTTCAGTTTGTTTGATGTAGCACTTGTTGTCGAACACTTTGAAATATCTTGTTGTTGCCTTTATGCCGAACCACAGCACATAAGGTGTTTTGATTTCATGTGTCCTTAACATGTACCTTTTTGTATGTAAACCACAGTATGGACTGCCTCTTTCCAAAATCTATTAGCTATTTTTTTCTCAGCCAACATTGTCCATGCCATTTCCTGCACTGTCATGTTCTTCCTTTCTACAAAACCATTCTGCTGAGGTGTCCTTGCTGCTAAAAACTGTCTTCTGATCCCATATTTTTGATAGTACTCTGTAAAATTTTCTAAGATAAACTCTCCTCCTCTGTGTGATCTTAGGCATTTAATTCTTTTTCCAGTTTGATTCTCAACCTATTTTTTAAAAATCTTGAACATCTCGAAGGCATCTGATTTAAGATTTAAAAATAGTACCCATGTCATCCTGGAGTAGTCATCTATGAACATCATAAAGTATTTGTCACCATTTATGCTTTGTGTTCTCATGGGTCCACACAAATCAGTATGTATTAGTTCTAAAGGCTTACTGGTGAAGTATTCCTTTGATTTAAATGTAGCTCTAGTTTGCTTCCCTTTTTGGCATGAAGCACATATGTTATTTAATGGTTTGCCAATGGTGGGTATATCTCTTACTACCCTTTTTGAACTTATTTTTACCAGATTGTCAAAGCTAATATGACCGAGCCTCTTGTGCCATAGCCAATTTTCATCTTTCTATCCAATCAAGCACGCTCCTTCTGAAGTTTCTGAGAGAGTATATAGATTTCCAGAAGTCCTCGATCCGATAGCTATCAGCTTCCCACTATGTGCTTTTCTTACTTCACAGCCCTGCTTCTTAAATATGACTTCATGACCTCTGTCACAGATTTGACTTACGCTCAGTAAGTTGTGCTTCAAACCAATCACAAACAGAACTTCTTTGGAATTGATATTTCCATCACTTATCTTGACTGATCCTTTGCCAACTATATTGGATCCATCATTATTTCCAAACTTTACAAAGCCCCCTTTATATTTTTGTAATTTTTCAAATTTTTTTTTATCTCCTGTCATGTGGCTGGAGCATCCACTATCCAATATCCATGGTGCAAATTTGTTCTGTGCTTTGAATGCTGTCTAAACAATCAAGGATTACTTTTCTTCCTTGGGTCACTCCTTTTCTTTTCACTCTGGTTTGGCTACAGTTTTGGTCACTTGTTTAGACTTTTCTTTGTCAGTAGCCTGTGCATGTTTTTCTAGGAATTTTCTATTTTGCCTTAAACTATTTGGTTGAGATCTTCTTCCCTGATATCTATTTGTTGCATATGTGCTTATACAGTTTCTTGCAATGTGTCCAAAGTTATGACAGTTATAGCATTCTACTGCATAATCCATCAAGGGTGAAAAGACATTTCTACTGGTGAAATTTCTTTGTCCTATATTATGAATGCAATCTAAAATCTTATGACCGTAAGCATTGCATTTAAAACAATAACCAAAAAAGGAATGATTGAACCTGAGAATTGGTCTTTGCCATTTTGTAGTAAGAGCCACAAATTTTCTTCTCCTTTGATGTGTGACTTTTATAAATCCCTCATTGTCAGCACTCTTCTCATGTCTGGCACTGTTGCTTTCTTTTACCTGATTCATTTTTCCTTGATCAACCTTGATCTTGTCTTCTTTCTTTACTTGTTCTATAGTTATGGCCTTTGATGCACTTGACGATTCTCCTTCGACAAAGCCCAAGCCAAATTTGATGTTTGTAGTCCTCTGACTATTTATAATATTTTCAAGCTTCACAGAACTACCTTCAAGTTTGTGATAGCAACTCAATTTTTGATTCTTTTCTTCTAGCCGCATTCTTAAGACAACAATCTCTTCTTCCAGTTTTGTTGCACTCATATATTTTCATGTTTAATTGTACTTTGAGTTATTTAGATATTTTCTTAAATTCTTCTGTCTGTACTTTCAAAGTGTTTATTATGTCATTCGCATCCTCAAGCTTTCTTGAGACCTTTTTATTATTTTTCCTTTCTGTACTCAACTCTTTAAGTGCAGCAACCAACTCTCCTTCCAGATATACTTCAGCCTCATCCTTAATGTTTGTGTCACCTTCCCGTTTTTCTTCTCGTTTTGTCTTCTTCAAATGCCATGAACGAGAGCTTCACTTGTTTCTTCTTCGAATCTTCACCCGAGCTATCTTCGTAAGAGCTGACATTCTTGGATATGAAACTTTTCTTTTTGAAGTTGCTTTTTCTAAAATTTGGTTTCTTCTTCCAGCCACTTCTTTCTTGGTGTGACCCTTCATCACTTTTGGTTTTCTCATTCATTGGACACTTAGCTGCAAAGTGACCGACCCCTCCACAATTGAAGCACTTAAACGGTAAATTTCCTCTATATTTTCCTTTTCCCTTTGTAAGTTTTCGAACAAAGTTAGCTTCCATTTCATCCTATGTCTTTTCATCCTCAGATTCTTGTTCAGCTTTTATATTTTTGTGTGTTTTAAAAGCAGCTTCTCTGTCTATGGGCTTAGTTTGTCCTATTCTCATTTCGTATGCAGTAAAAGAACCATGCATCTCATCCATGCTAAAATTATTTAGATCTTTAGCCTCTTCTATTGCATAAACTTTAGAATTAAATCTTTTGTGAAGAGTTCTAAGTACCTTTTTCACGACAATCGCATCTTCGATTTCTTCGTTGAGTCCTCTAATTGCATTAATGATTCCATTGACTCTCAGCATATAGGCCTCTATGTTTTCATTGTCATTCATTTGTAATGCTTCGAACTGAGCTTGATGCGTTTGCAACTTGGCTTCCTTGATATTGTTGTCTCCTTCATGGATGCTCTTCAGTTTTTCCCACATGTCTTTTGCCGATTTACAGCTCATGATACTTATCAGTTCACTATCTACTAGCCCACACATTATGGCATTCTTTGCTTTGGAGTTATTCTCAAACTTTTTCTTCTCAGCAGTATCTATTGGAGGAGTAGCGGGTACTATGTATCCACTTTCTACTGACTCCCAAATGTCGTATCCTAATGCACTCAAATATGTCTGCATCCTGAATCTCCAGAATGAGTAATTAGTTCCATTGAACAAAGGAGCTTTGTTTTATGAGAATCCTTCACCACCTGCCATTGTGTTCCTTCCAAGATCACCTTAGCTGATTAAGCTTGTTCAAGAACCTTGCTTTGATACCAATTGATATTCTCACAATGACACTGAGAGTGGGGGGTGAATCAGTGTAGCTATTTAAAATTCAATTCTACCACTCTTAAAACTGAAGCAAAGAGAACTTAAAAATAGATAAAGCAATTATCACAAGAGAGCACACCACAACACATAATGTAACAAAGTTCACCAATTTGGCTACTCCTCAAGAATGACTGCTTGGACTACGGTCCAAATCCAATCTTTGTAAAACACAAATTTTACAATCTGTTTACTAGCACCCACTGGAAGGAGCATCAACCCTTGATTTATCTGCACCAACATAAAGGAGCACTAACCCCTATCCAAGCACCAACTTGGATCATAGTTTTGAAAGCTATATCAATGACATACAAATGCCTTCACTTTTTCAAGACCCTGACTGGTCTCCAATTTATCAAAACTCAGTAAACCCTTACTGCTCTGCTTGTCTCTCTCTTACAGCACTCTTCTAACCCTCTTTCGACAACACTTTCACACATTCAGCAGAAATTGTAATTCTCTGTGCGACTCCCCTTTTATAACTGAAATTTCGCTCTGTAACTCCAGTTATAATGCCTTCTTTCATTCCTCATACGCCACTTGTCAATTATAACTGTTCTTTTAATATTCTCTTCTGCAACTTGACAACTGTAACTCCTTCTTTATGTAACTCCTTTTGTATATATAGAGTGGGTATTTCATTAAACACGTTACATGCAACGTATACCTCTACTATGAATGTTCGTCTTCTTGGTCATGTCTGTTTGTATCCTTTTCTATGCATGTATGCATTTTCTGATTCTATTTATGCGACTGTTTGATCTCTCCTTCTTCGACAGTTCTTAAAATAGCTTGCATGATTTCTATCTCAGTAATCGCACCTGTAACTGTCACACTGACTCCAGTTAACTGTTCATAATCATGCTATTGCGACCTGTCGCAAAATCGTGACACTTCTGTCTCTTTGTGCTCTTCTCGCCTTTTACTCATGAAAACATGACATGTCGCGATATCGTGACATTTTCTGCCTCCTTGCATTTCCCTACCTTTCACCCGCGAAAACGGAACATGTCATGAAATCGCAACACTTTCATTGCCTTGTGCCTTTTTTGTCTTTGGCCCGTGAAAATGGGACATGTCACAAAATCGTGACACTTTCACTGCCTTGTGCCTTTTCTGTCTTTGGCCCGCGAAAACAGAACATGTCGCGAAATCGTGACACTTTTGCATTTGAGATCTTCCTCCTTGAATTTGTCATGAAATCGCGACGCTTCTGCTTCCATGCTCCTTCATTTTGCTTCTATCGTGAAATTGCGACACTTCATCCTTCTCCTCTTTCTCTTCGCTTTGGACCACGAAAATGAAGCATGTCACGAAATCATGACACTTCATCCTTCTCCTCTTTCTCTTTGCTTTGGACCATGAAAATGAAGCATGTCACGAAATCGTGACACCTTTTTCTATCGGACTCTCTCTCCTGCATTATGTTGCGAAATCGTGACACTTTTCCTCCTTAGCGCTTTTCTTCTCATCGGATTGCGAAAACCCGACATGTCGTGAAATCACGACACTTTTTCTCCTTAGCGCTTTTCTTCTCATCGGATCACAAAAACCCGACATGTCGCGAAATCGTGACACTTTTTCTCCTTAGCGCTTCCTCTTGCAAGTTGTCGTGAAATCGTGACACTTTTCTTTTTAAGCTCTTTCTCTCAAACATGTCATGAAATTGTGACACATTTCTTTGCTTGCGCCTCCTCTTCGAACATGTCATGAAATCGTGACAGTTTTCTTTTCCTGTGCCTTCTCTCCAAACATGTCGTGAAATTGCGATAGTTTTCTTTGCCTGCGCCTTCTCTCCAAACATGTCACAAAATCGTGATAGTTTTCTTTGCCTGTGCCTTCTCTCCAAACATGTCGTGAAATCGTGATAGTTTTCCTTGCATGCGCTTCTTCTTCAAACATGTCACAAAATCATGACAGTTTTCTTACTTGCCTTCTTTGCTTCCAACATGTCACAAAATCGTGACAATTTATCTTGCGCTTTCTCTTTCATCTAACATGTCACGAAATCACGACAGTTTTGCCAGCTTTTTCTCTCTCCTTCGATATGTCGCAAAATCATGACAGCTTTTCTACCTTTTTCTCTCTCCTCCGATATGTCGCAAAATCGTGACAACTTTTCTAGCTTTTTCTCTCTCCTTCGATATGTCGCAAAATCACGACAGCTTTTCCAGCTTTTTCTCTCTCCTCCGATATGTCACAAAATCACGACAGAAAACATGTCGCGATATCGCGACAGTTTTCTTACTTGTATTTTTCTTTGATTCCGTGAATCGGGCCACTTCTGTCTTCCTAGAAATTTACTGTACATGCTCTCACTGACCTTTGAACTCTTGTCCACTGCATCAATCGATCTATCTGTCTGTGTTGACAACAATGACAATACTATTTCTGCACCTTGCTCAACATGTATGTTGTGCTCTTGATCTAGGTTTGTCTCCATTTTTCACACATTGTTCTTATATGGTGAGCGTTTAGAAAGGTGGGTCATAGGGTTTTATCATACCTAGTTTTGCAAGGCTACATTCGATGTAGATCCCTAGTTTTACCATATTTATGATCATAAACAATAATAGATCTGATTATTGACCATATGAGGGTTAGATAACATCAAACATGGGCTATCCTAGGTCTATATGATTGTAGAATATGACCATATTATATATATATGATTACAAAATAGGGCCATATTAGGTAGATATGGTTGCAAAATATGGGCTGTATTAGGTAGAGATAGTTAAACATACAACCTGCAATAAAAAAAAAACTAAAAGCAATTAGTAATACTATAAAAAAATGGGGACTAGGTCCCACTATGATCACCATTAAAGTGTATAAAAATACCATACATCCAAGAAAGAAAAATAAAATATAGAAAATCATGTAACTATAATGATAAAGTAGAATATTTAATAATGGTGCTCTTTTTATTAGTAACAAATCCGTTTCTCAATCGGTTACGATATGACCCCTCTTAGGGATGCTACCCAGTATGATATAATAATTTAGAAAGGAGTATTTTGGATGTAATGTGTAGGGTCTTCTTCACACCCTTGAACCATCTTGAAGAGAGTTTCTTGTGACCTCTGCAAGGGATGATGATGTTGATTTCTTGCGCTCTTCCTTCCTCATAGAAAATCTATAGTCTGCACATAGTAAAACTAAAATAATTTTAAAAGCATATGAAGGGTCCTTTGAGATAGGACATGTATTAATAATGATAAAGGCGATAAATGAAATAAATCTAAGAATATATGTATGTAAAAAAAAATGTGACTGATCTAAGAAATGAAAAACAATAATATAAATCCTATTGAAAATAGAATCAAACCAGTAGGCCCCTTCCAGGGATCATCTTTGGGTAGGATGGCCTTACCTATGAGTTGTATCTACTAGATATGGATGCTATTCCTATAACTATATTCTTGTAGCTAAGACAGGATAATGTCTAGGTTCGATCCAAGGTGTATCATTGGGTTGGTTGCACTTCAAAAGTGACTTGATGGGTCAATTAAATCACCAAGATGAGCATGCAAGGTTGAGCAGAAGAATGAAATGCACACCTCTATCAATTGGAGTAGTATAGCAACATGGATTTCTTACAAATTTGAGATGATAATAATTTGATTTCTTTAGGAGCTATTCAGTCTCTATGTATTATGGAAGCACTTCATTTCTCAAAAAGTTGATTGATTCATAGTTCTTCAATGGAGGGTGAATGCTATCATATAGGATTCTTGAGAGATATCTAATAATAACACAACCCCTTTGCATAAAAACATGAAGGAGCAGTTTGATTTTAGAAAAGTGAATGCTTTATTCAAGACCTCATGTAAATTGATTCAATGCATTGTGATTGATCTTTGTTTTGATTCATGCAAGACATAAAATTATGGTGTAAGTTCATGCACAGGGTTAACTGGTAGTTTCGACTACAAGTTATGTCCCACTCTTTTTTAATCTCACTTTTGTCACAACCATCTTGGGGTGGGATGACCCTAACTCGGGTCCATCCCTTGGTAGGACGACCTTTATAGGTCATCCCTTGAAGGGATGACTAGGGTTTTAAAGGGAAATTTCCCTTGTTTGAGTGGTGAAAACCACTGTTTTAGCCCTAAGGATGCCCAAGGTGGTTCATATGGTCTTTAGGGATTCCATATATATAGTCTCCTCAATATGACATGTTTTAGGTGTCCACAATATTTTTCTCCTCAACATCATTAAAATTGATACAGGTAGAAGTATGTAGAGGTTGAGTTGAAAACTCAAAGACAAAAGCAACTCTTTGCTTGTATAAAATATTTAGGTTTTTGTTTGAAAATTTAAAAATACTTCTAGGATTTTTCAAAGATTAACCAAACCGATACAGAAAAACAAGAGAACAAATACCCAGTGCCTAGGCAAACTCTAGACTGAAAGGAGACCAACATCATTAAAGCAATTCTAATATGATTAACACTTTAAGGTGCTAGTTTACTATTTTAAAACTAAATACCTTAAATGGTAAAATAAGGAAAAGCATATGCAATCAGAGGGTACCTCTACTCCTATTGATTGAAATAGTGAAAACTAGAAGACATCACCAACATTATAATTAACATTGGAATTCACACTTATTTTTCAACAAAGTTTTTATTGACTATATACAACAAATAAACTTAAGAACCACAAAAATTACGTATTAATATTGCAAAGAGTAACAACATACATTTTTTCTTCACCTATTTCTCCTCCACACTATGTCCTCCAAGTCTCCTAAGAACCTTTGGTCTTTGTTTCATGGTTCAAAAAATGAAACATTTGACCAACTACCTTTTTAAAATCGATCCCTCGATCGACCAATGAATGCATTCGTAACTAAGAATGAATTTTCTTTCAATTTGGCTATATAAAATATATAAATTCATTTATATTTCTTGTGATTCAAAGGAATGTTATTAGAAATACTACAAGCAAAAACATATTTTCTTTTCTTTTATTTCTAATAAGGTTTGTGAGTAAAACAATAAAACCTTAAGCTATCAATGTTTTTCTAATCTTTTTCACATCAAATAAAAAAATGGATTTATTATTTTCTATGTATAAACATACCAATTGCATTTTATTTCTAATGTCAAATATTAATATTATAATAAATTAATTAAACATATTTTAATTAATTAGTTTAATGCCATATGCTAGTGTGAATTATTAACATTGAAACTATCTATTAGAGGATTAATAAAGCCTCTTTATTAATCATATCCTTTATCAAATCCCTTGCTAGATTCATAGACATAATAAACACATATATTTTAAATACTAATAAACCAATTAATGTAGAAGAGTATATCACCATTTGTTCCTAGTTGGCAAGTTTTTGATGATCTGTCATCACTTGCTACTAGAAATGGCTCCCTTGTTTTTCGTAAGTTCTTAGCCTGGTGATACTTCTTACATAAATATGCAAAATGAGATGCAACTACATGTGGTAACCTCTGGCTACCCTAGGTACATATTACCTTGGACATATTAATGGACATCTTTTCCTTCTATGGTATCTCATTCTTAGTGTACATCTTCCTCACCCTCCCATGAGAGTACCTCATCCTACAAGCAAATAAAGTATCAAAAGTATCATACTCTCATATAAAAAAATATCAATAACAAATAAACATCCAAATGCAATTAGTACTAAGCATTGAATACATTAAATCAATACATAGTTCATCTCATAAATGAGTCCTACCAAGGTGGGTCATGACATCATGAAAGATTATATTTTCATGAATAAGCTAAATCAATTACCCAAAGGAAGAAGAGGGATTGACTAAAGCACATCTTGAATCCTTTTCTTGCAAGCCTCCAAAATGATAAAAGTCTAATGTAACTATCATAAATCCATGTGTATCTCCCCTAGGTAAAATATTTTTATTTGATCAAATACTTTAATTTTATCCATTAACGCAATTAACCATGACTTTGTGGTTCGTCTTACACTATTTAACCCCTAAAACTATAGTAGGTCCAATAACTAATGCCACTAGTGGATATAGCTCAAAAAATCATGCAATTTGAAGAATGGGCTAAAAATGCTTCCACATGTAAAAGTTATGGTATTCAAAATATTTTCCCTAATGGAACCCAAAAAATTAAAATTTTAATGCTTAAATATTAGGGTTTCAAGTGCCAATCCTAATATACCACTTTGAAAAATCCACTCATTACTACATGCCAATTCTGGTCTATTACTTTAGCTTTTATTCTGTACATAATCATTGTAAATTATCTCCTTTTCTTTAGTTAAGCTAATATATATATATATATATATATATATATATATATATATATATATATATATATATATATATATATATATATATATATATATATATATATATATATATATATATATAAACCTCTAAACAAAAATGACATGACATATCTTGGATAGGGATGATTGGATCTACATCTAGTAAGATCATCCATATGCCTTTGAAAATATTGGTCAATCTTCCTTTCTACAAAGATTAATGTACACTCGATTTCAAACATGGGTCCAACTGTAATAACATACTAGCATACATTATCCTAGCCATAATGGCCACACTATGCTTTGGATGGGGATTCTTTCTCTCCCCATAGTAAGAGGCTATACATATCTCTTGATATTTGGATACCATGCCAAAGCCTTGGCATACGTTGGAGACATATTTCAAATTAAAAAATGTAAGGCAAATTATTGACACAGGAGATTATATTTGGTCAATAGTTTTCTGATGTTCTGATTAGCACAAAATTTGTAAATAATCTCTATAACTAGATTTCCAAAGTATATAAAAGATACTCTAAGACCTTTGGAGAAGTGTAGATTTTTTTTTTAAAGAGGTTCATTTGACTTTAATACAAAACAAACAAGAGTGATAACAAGGGGTAATTTTCACTTTGGTTTGGAAGAAAAATCAAAGACACCAAAAACGTTCTTATGTGACCAAGTGAGGCAACTCCATACATGGTTTGATACCATGTTATAATTCACAATGCTTTACAAAAATGAATAGAAGCAAACTATACACTCAAATATTATACAAATAATGAAAAAAGGATGAAAGCGAAGGATTTGGTGGGAACATATAGGCACCATAAATAATAACTACATATATAAATAATATCATATAACACTTTGATGAATAAATTAGAAGAATGAAGGGGAATTTATAGCAATACCAAAACCATAATTATATCATAAATTTTAACCTAAGTGGACATAACAAGAGTGCTTTATATTAATTACAAGTCATAAATAAGGTTTAATCATAACAAGGTTAACCACAACCTATAGGGATTACATAATAAATATTACAAAATAATTAATACAATGTACAATGAAATTCCCCTAGGCCTATCCAATACATAATATAATGTTGACTCTTATCCATGAATTAGATTAAAATTTCAATAATTTCATGGAGGTTAGTAGGTAAGAATACTATCTTGTCGTATCCTATAAATACAAATACATGCAATGGCAACAATTGCATTAAGGTAAAGATAAAATATATTCAATACTATATTTATGCTTTCAAATTCAAGGCTACAAATCTAGGTATTAAATATACCTAAAGGAATAAAATTATCATGCACTACAATGGGCCACAATTGTATATTTGAGAGGACAAGGACCTCTAAAAATTGAAGATATTGGGAGAGGTATATAAAATACATACCAAATTGAATAAAAGACACAAAAAATGAGGAGAATTAAATAATAAAAAGCAAAACACTAATTATAGGACAAATAAAGGTAAAAAAAACTTTGTAAAGGATTAATATAAAGGGGTTAGCCCCAAAATCAGAAATAAAAGCATAAAAAGACTCCTAAGAGAAGAATTCCTAGAAGGGCAAGAGTGAAAAATGGTGTGATTATCAAATGAGAAACCAACATTGAAGGATGGTGTATTGGGAAATTTATTATTTATTTGTTGAGTTGCAATTGTGTGATTATAAAATGAGCAACCAACATTCAAGGATGGTGTATTGAGTAGTTTATTAAATATTTGTTTATTTTAAATGCTCTGCATCCATAGATTGAGAATAGAGGGAAGTGAATAGTGGAAGCTAAACTAAATGTTATTGTGACAACCACATCCTACATTAGAGGAGTCATAATATTAGGGTGCTTATTTCATTTACAAATATGGATTAATGGTAAGCCATTACATTTCATTATTGATAGTGGTAGTCGAAAGAGCCCAATTTCGACTTTGATGATGAAGGCAACCATGTAATAGTGGATGGTGATAATACAGGAGAGACATTCATGTTACTCAATAACCTCTCCTATCTTATTCCATCAAGCCCTTTCAAGAGGGTAATTTATATGATGTTATGCCATTTTATGTTTACAATGTGATTTTGGTGCAACCAATATAGAAGAGGCATGGTGTATATGAGTCTAGGACCCAATGTGTCACCATAATTTTCAAATGTTACTAGTTTAGGATATTAGAGGTTCTCTTGTCCTACCTATTTTTTCTTAATTTGTGATAAACAATAAATAAAGATTATATCCAAAACAAGAAAGTTCATTTGATCGATGATCATGCCAAAATGTAGAGGGAGGATAATTGCTATATCAATTGTAGGCCTTACATAATAAAAATATATGAACTAGATTGTAGTATAATATGGGTACTTGTTCAATTCACCAAATAGGGTTCCAATTTATTATATATTAGTCATTGAAAGTGAAAAATGAGGAAGTAGATCCAATAATTGATTCAAAATAGACACATCAAACCAAGTGGTTTATCATGTGGAAATAAAATTGCCTTAGATCCAAAAAATATGGAACATGGAGATTTTGCATTAATGATGGGTATATGAATAAAATAACTATGAATAACCACTATTTACTCCCTTGAATATATGACTAGCTAGACCAAATTTATTCTATAATATTCGTTACCAAAATTGACCTCAAATATTGCTATCATCAAATACACATAGAGCCCACTAATGTATCAAAGACTATATTCAAATATAAGGAGGTTTGATTTGAGTAGGTAGTTATACCTTTTTTCTTGACAAATGCACATACCATATTCACGAGGGTTATAAATGACATCCTATATTTCTACACTAGTTTATTTATTGTGGTCTACTTAGATGACATTCTCACCTATCGTAAGACACGATAAGATGATATGCAACATGTTTGATAGGTACTTCAAATTCTTTTAAGACACAAGCTATATGCTAATTTATAAAATTTCTCATTTGGATTGATGAATAATTAGTTCCTTGGGTATATTTTTTATAAATATGGAGTTCATGTTGATCCTAAGAAGATTAAGGTAATTGTTTTTACATGGTGGAATCATTAGCTACCACGAATATGGGCAGGATATCTGGATTTTCATGGTTGGCATAGTATTATGTGTTGTCCATCCTAGACGCCACCACACAAATCTCCATGTAATCCACCCTTATAACCACCATGCCATGATAATTTTAAACCTTTTACACTACTGAAAGCACCAGGAAAGGGATAATAATTTAGTCAAGTGAGGCCTAAGATTTGAACCTTGGACCTCCACGTACCTTACAAGATTTGGGGGAACCAATTGTTCTACATCTCAGGTCTGAAGATTCAAGAAATTTGAGATTAGTCTACCCCAAAAACTTTAATATAGCCTCATAGATTTTTGGTTCTTGCTAATTTCTATTAAATATGTGTATTAGGGTTCTTATGCATTTCTTGGCCACTACACAAAGAAATTAAAGGAGGTACCAAATAAGTTCCATTAGGAAGATACACAACCAAGGGTATTTGAGAGGTTGAAGAACCAATTGTGTTTAGCTTTTTTACTTTTTCTAGTTGATTGCATCAACATTTTGAGGTAATTGTTGATACAATAGCGTATGTATTGGGAGTTTTTATCACGTATCATGGGCATACAATTTCCCATCATAGTGAAACATTCAATTAAGTAGTTCAAAAATATCTTGTATATGACAAAAATATCTATGTTATTATCCAAGCATGTAAACGATGGAATTACTACATCTTGGGAAAGAAAACCATCATCCACATAGATCATAGATATCTAGAGCTCATTCTAACATAAAGTAATCTAAGGAATGAAAGACATCAAAAGTGGGCAACATATCTAGAGGAATTCTTTATGATCATCAAGCATAAGAAAGGTAGTGTTAATTTAGCAACATATTGTTTGAGTTGACCTTCAATCATAGAACTCATCAACATTATTGATTATATGGGTATGCTACTATAATTCATCCATATTTTGTGAAGTAGATTACAATTTTACAAATGCATACTAATATCTTCATGTGGGTAAACATATTTCTAATTTTTAGTTTCAATATAACCTTTTTTGGAAGCACACTTTGGCAAAGTAGTAGGTCACTTTTATGAGGGAAAAATATTTGTAGCACTTCAAAAGTACTTCTATTGTCCTAATATGAGGGATAATGTTGATACATCAAGTCATGTACCCACTATGATATTTCCAAATGAATGAATAATAAGTAAGGACTATATGCACCATTGCTAGTTCCATATAAGCCTTATGAATCTATCTCTATGAATTTCATCTTATGTTTGATGACTTCTAGGCATGGTAGTAATTATGTTTTTGTAGTAGTTTGTTATTATTTTTTAAATGGTTATAATGATTCCTTATAAAAGAACCATTTCATATGCAGAGTTTACTATGATTTATTCTAGTCATGTGTGGATCAATTTTGGCCCATTTTATCTAACAAGAATAACAAATTTTTGAGTATTTTGTTGTCTACTCTTTGGATAAAAATGGACACCAAGTTGATAATGTCCATAGCCTTCTATCATCAAGATAATGGCTAAATAGAAGTTGTAAATTAACTAATCTACATCATATTTTAATGTATAATTCCAAGCATGCACACAAATGAGATGAAAGCCTCCTCTACATTCATAATGGATACAATTGAGCTTTACATAGATCTGCCAAGCACATCCAATTTCATGCCTACTTTAGGTTCTATTCCTTAGTATACATTGATATAGCTCTCTGTATGTAACCCATGGAGTACTCACTTCATGGATAAAAATAAGTAGAAAATGCATACAATTTATGGAACAGATTAAGAACATATAGAGACAATTCCATGATCTTTTGAAAAAATAAATAAAAAATATTAGAAATACCATGACCAAAATTAGGTCACACATCAATTCAAGGTTGGATATAAGGTATGAATATATCTTCAAAAATAGAAACTTGTAAGAAACCATAGAAATATTATACCTCTTCATTATGGACCATACACCATCACCAAGAAAGTGGGAGAAAATAGCTTTGAATTAAATCTTCCATCTTATATTTGATATAATTCAATATTCAATTTTGAACTTCTTAGGCCTTATCATTTACCTCTATTGGATGCTTTTGCAGTAGTAGATCAATTGGATATTTAAGAACTCAATATAAATAGTTTAGCAATAGTGGAGGAGAATCTAATTATTGACATGCGGACTTGGATCACTAGAACGTAGTCCACTTAGATGTACATAATTGTCAAGGTAGAATAACTTGATCATCAAGGGGAATAGATCACAAAAATTAGATAAATAAATAACTTTTGCATATAATTTCAAACATTTACACAATAGAAACCATTTGTCACCAATGATCCAAGCATGTGACCTTTTATGGCATGGATTTATACAAAAAAATGCATAGGAGAATACATCACAAAAAATTAGGTAAAGAAATAAATTTTGCACCTAATGATAAACATTGATACAATAGGGGCCATTTCCTTTCAAGGATTTAGGCATGTTACCTTTTTATGGTATGGTTTTATCCTAATTAATGCCTAGAAATCTACTTTTTATCCTAACCAAAATGTTAGGGGCATAACTTTGTGCTCACGACTCTATTTTTATATGTTTAAAATACATTCTAAAAACTAGAGGAATATCTAGGGGTTTTAATAGTAAATCCATGTGTAGACCAACTACATGTAAAAATGCTTTGGATTCCCTAAAAAGTATTAAAAAATATAGTTACTAAAAATAATAATTTTCTATTTTTAGATTTTCATAGCCAAAATGCATCTCTCGCCCTATTAAATATTAGTAGAAGATAAATCACAAAAGGACAAGTCACATATATATAATTATAATTAAATAAACTTTGTAACTCATTGAAGTTGAATCACCACATTTTCCATATAGGTGAACTAACTTGCGTAAGGTGAACCATCACATTTCCATATGGGTGAAATTCTATATTCGAAACAATGGATTCCAATACACCAATGATTATTTAAAGAGAGATGTACCACTTATCAAAAAACATGAGTGATGGATGTAATGTTATAGCCTCACATCCCATCTCAAACATTGCTTGCATTGTACTCTATTTTCTAAGTAATAAAATAATTCTAGTATTTTGTTTATATGCTCGCGTTTTGTTTTGTCATACTCTATTATTTTTGAATTGCATTATTTCTTGATATTCCTTAAGTCAAGATTCTAATTCTTAGATCAATTTTTTTGGAGAAAGTCAGAGAAGAAAATCAGAGAGAGGAGCAAGAGAGAAGTATTCTATGTTAAGGTGTTATAAGAGTTGAAAGGGATGTGAAGTTGGAGACAAGAGCAACAAATAAACTTGCTATATTACAAATAAGCTATAGGAATTCAGAGGGAAGTCTTTAGACATTATATTTCTATATATTATAATTTTATTGTAAAATGGTAAATTTGCTACTATCTTTATTTTTTTAATAAAAATATAGATATATTATTATTTATTTTTCATTTTTTGTAAAAAGATAGATCTACTTTTGTTTATAATTTTATCATACAAATGTATGTTGGCAATTTGAGTTATTTTATGTTTTCATTTATGTCACATGGATCACATTGAGTTTTGGTGGAAAAATCACTTCATAAATAATCATTTATGATATTTTGGAGAGCATGGATATATACAGGATTTTTGTGAAAACCAAGGCAGGAAAAATAAAAGATTTTATTTAAAACCATTTATGGCAGATTTGAAATGGTTTTTTCTTAAAACCCAAGTTGGATTTTTGTTTCATCAAAAAATGTGCCCCGGTGATGGAGATATTTGATTTTAAATATTTAGTTTAAATTTTAAATTATTTAAAATTAAAATTAAAATTTTAAAATTAAAAATAAAAGTAAAATATGCCGACGTCGTCAAATATGAGGGAGAAAATTATATAAAAGGATACCTAAGGTTTATTAATATGGAAGTGAGCGCTCATGAATTAATGCGATTGTTGGAAAGAAAAAAGAGCTTGTGTGTTGAATTTGAAGTGTGTGCGAAAAAAGCTTGTGAAAGGTTTACAAAATTTTGGGTCTATTAAAGAACGCTCGTGGAGGATAACCAAGAGCGTAGGCACCTTTGGAATAGTGGTATGTGTGTTGTGTATGAAGTAGAAGGTCCTGTGATCAAGTCTCACCGGGGATGCTTGTTGTGTTGAAACACTCGAAGCGCTTTTAAGTTTTCGAAGGGCACAAAATATTAAGGTATTTATTTTGATTCGTGTCCCTTTGAACATGTGAGGGCATGTGGCCCAACAATAGCTTGGCCATGATTAAGGCACTAAGAAAGGAGGCATCGAGGGATCGAATCCCATCAAGGACAAAGGCAAGTTAATATTTTTTAATATTTTATTTTTCTAAAGTTGCCTTAGGAGAAATAAGGGTTGTGATGCACTTTAGGAAAAAGAGAGATTTTTGGTGATTTTATTTTTGGAAGTATATCATATTATATATCGTTGGAAAGCTTATTTCAAGGGTTATTTAATTAAATTTCTTAGAGGGAGAAATAAGGTGTGCATAAATATATATTTCTGATTTTGTAAAGGGGTTCAAAAGTGAAGGTTGCTTTGTTCTTTTTCAAAGGGGATTAATTATTTCATGAGTGGACATGGTGTATTTTATTGAGTAGGAGTAATAAGGTGTTATGTAGATATTATTGTTGTGTTATTAATCAAGATCTCTAACCCTTATTGAAAGTTGAAAAAGAAAGTTTGTTAAGTGTGGGAGATTTAGTGGACAACTAATAAGGCATCAAAAAGGTATGAGCAATATTCTACATTGACTTTGTTTATAGTGGTTGAGTTCTGAAATATCATTGGAGAGAAAATGATTTATTGTGGTTTCCTTTTTGAAAGTGATTGGTTGAATGTTTCAAGGTTTTTTGGTTTGAGAGTTGTGATTAAACCTTGTTTTATAAGCATTGTTGTTCAAGCCCATTTCTTGTACAAAGAAATTGAACTTGAGTTAGAGGAGAACATGAGGATCATTGTTATGTGTGATTTGTGGTTGAGAATTTTTGGAAATATTTTGAGTTGATTGATTCATGCTTGAACTAGGGTTTGTGAGAAAAAGTTATTCCTTGTGGTGATTGGTTGAGTAGAGTTGTTTGAGCCTAGTCAAGTGAATGAGTGGAGTGGTTGTTCAAGTTCCATAAAACAAACTATTCTATATTCTGATTTGAGTTGATATCATTGTGGATCATTGTTTTCATCCATTGAAGAGTGCATTGGCATTATTTGTTGAGTTCATCATTAAGCCTTGACTTCGTATATTTGTGGATGAGATTTGAGTGCTACTTGAGCATGTTTGATTGAGCCTTTGAGAAGGATTTTGGGACAGATTTCTAGATAGATTTAAGGTAGATTTTGTGCATGATTGATTGAGCCTTTGAGAAGGCTTTTGGGACAGATTTTTGGATAGATTTGAGGCAGTTTTTGTGCATGATTCATTGAGCCTTTGATAAGGATTTTGGGATAGATTTCTAAAAATATTTGAGGAAACTTTTGTGCATGATTTATTGAGTCTTTGAGAAGGCTTTTGAGACAGATTTCTAGATAGAATTGTGGTAGCTTTTGTGCATGATTGATTGAGCCTTTGAGAAGACTTTTGGGATAGATTTGTGGACAGATTTGCTGAGCAGATTTGAGCAAGTTCTTGGTGTGCTTGCTGAGAATATTTGAGCAAGTTCTTGGTGAGCTTGTTGGAGCATATTTGAGTAAGTCCTTGGTGCACTTGCTGAGTAGATTTTACGTAGGTTCTTGGTGAGATTGTTGAAGTATATCAATGGATTGCCTAGCTAAGAAAATCAGTGGATTGCCTACTTGATAAGATCAATGGATGTCCTACCTGAGCAGATCAGGATTGCCTAGCTAAGAAGATCAATGGATTACCTAGCTGAGAAGATCAATGGATTTCATTACTGAGTAGATCAGTGGATAGCCTAGATTTGAGAAGATCAAAGTAATCATTTGTATTGGGATAAGGATCCTTATTTATTTATGAAATATTATAAGGATATTATCTTGTGGACTATCCCACATTGGGGGAACCATGTTAAATCTTGTGTCTCAATTGTGTGTGGTGATTTGTGCTCTTGATTACTGTTGTTATCTATGTCATTAATGCACACTCCTATATTTGGTTATTGCAATTAAGGACACTAATTGATTTGGTTTGGAAAGAAAGTAAAAAGTGGGTGCTATAATGTTCACCCCCCTCTCAGTATAAGCTTGTGTTCTTCAATTGGTATCAGAGCGGGTTCGTTTAAAAAGGCTAACAGCTTGAGGATAGATTCTACAAGAACACATATGGCTTCACATAATGGATCATATACAAGTAAGGCTCCACTGTTTGATGATAACAATTATGCTTTCTAGAGCATGATAATGAAGAACTACTTGATATCACAAGGATATGAGGTATGGCAGATGGTTGCAAAAGAGTATAAGGTTGAAGGTGATCTCAAGATAGATGAAACTATCAGGAAATTAGTTGAGATAAATGCAAGGGTAATGAATTATATTTTGAGTGGGTTATGTGAGATAATTTTTGCAAAGGTCATGGTATGTAAGTCATCTAATGAAATGTGGACCAAGTTGTGGAATACCTATGAAGGATATTCCAAGGTAAATTTCGCAAAATTGTAAACTCATAGAAAAATATTTGAGGAATTGAAAATGGAAGACTCTGAAAATATTGCAAAGTTTTTACTTCGAGTTGATGAGATTACTAACACCATGAGAGGTCTAGGATTTGAGATGAAAGAATTAGATGTTACTCAAAATATTTTGAGATCACTTCCCATGAAGTATGATGCAAAGGTTTCAACAATAGAAGAAACAATGGATATCAAAAAGCTAACAATGGAAGAACTACAAGGAACTCTCACAACTTATAAGATGAGGATAAGTAAGCATCAGGTTCCAATAAAAGAAATTGCATTCAAGGCTTCAGAGAAAAATAAAGGGAAATTTCCATAGATAGATAGAGATTCAGATAATGATGAGGAAGCTAATTTCATCAAAAGGAAAAAGGACTTAAGAAATTATAGAGATATGAAGAAAGTCAAATGCTACAAGTATGGTGACTTTGGTCACTATGCAAACAATTGTACACATGATGAAAAATAGGGTCACAAAAGAAAAGAATATGGAAATAATAAGCATGACAAAGATGATAGATACAAGCAAAGTAGGTATCATAACAAGAAAAGTTTTCATAAGATAAAGAAAACTTTCTACATTGAAGAAGCAAGTGATAGCTCAAATCACAGTGATAGAGACAAGTCATATTATGAAAAGGAAGAACATCTATTCCTAGGAATAAAAGGTGAAAGAGAACAGTGTTTTGTGTGTAGTCAAAGAGATCACAGATCAGGATATTGCAATGGCTTCAATGATAGTGAAGATGAAATGACACATCAAGGAAACAGGTATGGTCAAAGAAATCATGAGAGTTTATTTTCTATAGAATATTATAATGATCTTAGTGAAAGTGAAGATGAAGAAGGGTTTTTCTATGGGATAAAAGAAGTAGAAGAAGAACATTCACTCCAAATAGAATAAGTTAAACAAGAGAATATTGTAAGAAAGATAGATCTCTCATTTTTTCTAAAGTAATACTTCAATGATATCCATGAGCAACTACAAGAGGTTAAGGAGAACCTAAACGAATTGAAATGTTCCATACTTGAGAAGTTTGATCCATCACATGACTCAAAAGGTCAAGATATTTTCTCTAAGAAGGAAACATATATTTTAGAGACAATAAATATGTATGCCAATTTGCTATTTGACATAAATGAAGAGAAATAAGAATAAGGTTCCAAAGCACCAAAGGTCTCATATTTTATGTTTGGGGAATCACACTCAAAATGAAAGGGAGTTCTAAAAGATGAAATCAAGTAAGGACCTAATATTTATGAAGAAATTTCCAAAGTTCCTATGGCTCCAAACTTCTAGTTTGGATCTTGTTTTGAGATAGGTGAATCAAGTTCAAAAGGAAAATAAATTCTTGAAAAGGAAAGGAAGAAAGAAATTAAGGGAGAGGATTTAGATACTATAAATGAGGTTCAAGGATACAATGCACAAGTAAAAAATGATCACAAGGATAATGGTCAAGAAATGTATAAGGAACCAAGGCATGAACAAAGGGCTTTTCAAGGCATTTCTTGGTGATATTGCTGGAGAAGATTTGAGCAAGTTCTTGGTGAGCTTGTTGAGAATATTTGAGCAAGTTCTTGGTGAGATTGTTAAAGCAAATTTGAGAAATTTCTTGGTGAGATTGCTGAGAATATTTTGAGCTGGTTCTTGCTAAAGCAGATCAGTGAATTGCCTAACTGAGCAGATTAGTGGATTGCCTACCTGAGAAGATCAGTGGATTGCCTACCTAAGTAGATCAAGATTTCCTATCTGAGCAGATCAATAGATTGCCTAGATGAGTAGATCAGTGGATTGCCTAGATGAGCAGATCAGTGGATTATCTTGCTGAGAAGATTAGTGGATTGCCCACCTGAGTAGATCAGTGGATAGTCTAGCTTTGAGCAGATCAAAGTAATACTTTTTATTGGGATAAGGATCCCTATTTCTTTGTGAAATATTATAAGGAGATTATCTTTTGGACTACCCCACATTGGGGGAACCCCATTAAATCTTATTTCAATTATGTATGGTGATTTGTGCTCTTGATTACTATTGCTATCTATGTCATTAATGCACACTGCTATATTTGGTTATTGCAATTAAGGACACTAATTGATATTGGTTTGGAAAGAAATTGAAAAGTGGGTGCTAAACTGATCACCCTTCCCTCTCAGTATAAGCTTGTGTTCTTCAATGCAGATATATTCCTAGTCATAATATTTCTACAATAAAGTAGACCTATTACTATTTATAATTTTTTCATAAAAATATTTATTAACCACTATTTATAATTTGTCATAAAAGGTATATCTACTGATATTTATATTTTACCATAAAAGGAAAATTTTCTATTGTTCTAGTTTTTACTAAAAATAGATAGACATGTTATTATATTTTAGTTGTGGATGGATAGATCTATTGCTTTTACTTTAACAAAAAATGGTTAGATTAGTTGGTATATCTCAGTTTGTGAAAGCATCGATCAAAAAATTGTACTTTTATTGAAATTGGGTTATCTATTATTATATTTTAGCTATGGAAGGGTAGATATATATTTTTAGTTCTACTAAAAAATGACAAATATTATTTTATATTTATTGTATAAGGATAGATCTATGGTTTATATTTTTTTTGTAAAAGGTTAGATTTTATATTTATAATGCAATTAAAAAGGGTAGATACAGTATTTATAAATTTAGTACAAACAAGTAAATATATTGCTTAAGATTTTGTTATAGAAGGATACATTTGTTAATAATTTTTCTATAAAATGTAGATCTATTATTTATATTTTTCCATAAAATGGTATTTAAAAAAATCATTTTCTATCTTAGTAACATAGATATGGTGTTTGGATTATCATTTTAAAGGCATAGATCTATTGTTTACTTTATTATTTTGAGGATATAATTCTAAAATTTAGCTTATTGTTATAAGGGTGTAATTTTATTTCTAGGATTACTATAGTAAGAAAATGGAGTTGTTGTTTGACTTATTATTATATGGGTATAGATATGCTATTTAGCTTACTATTTTTTCTTGCATAGGGAACCTCTATAATCCTTAGCCCATTGGGTAAATATGAATTCAATAGGACCTTGACCCTCTAGGGAATCAAATCGGGACAACCCACAGATAAGCATGTGGTTGCTACCAACTGACCTATCCCTTTATGGGAAAAATGTTATGGTTAAGCATGGATTTTTTTATGAAGAGTCTAGGTCCCCTTGTACACCACTATTTAGCTTACTATTATAAGGTCATACATATATTATTTACCTTCAAACTGTGTAGAGGTAGATCTATTGTTTTATTTATATTTTAAATGCACAAATTTGTTGTTTGAATTACTATTTAAAGGGAATATATCTATTGTTGGATTTACTATTAAAAGAACATAGATTTAACTTTTGGTTTACTATATAAAGGTATAATTGTTTTTATAGTTTATTCCATAAAGGTATAGATCTATTGTTTGTTTTACTATTTTAAAGTCTTTTTTATTTTGAATTTAGCGAAAAACCCCTTGCGAGTCTGCCTTGGTATGAGAAACCAAGACCAGGAGGTTCTACACCATCAAAATCACTTGTGAGTCACGCTCGACCCTAACCGCACCAACATTATCAACTAGATTTTGGGTACCCTATGTGCATTTTATAGGGTGGAGATTCAAACCAGGGACCTCCCTTGGAGGATTGCCCTACCCTCTCCAACTCACATATAATACATGGGTACTATTTTAATGTCTTTGGTTTATTATGTAAAGGCATACTTATTTTTTTAGTTTACTACATAAAGGCATATATCTATTATTTACTTTATTATTTTGAAGTCATAGATATACTATTTGGTTAACTATGTAACTACACTTATTTTACTATGTAAAGGAATAGATCTATAATTTGGATTATTATGTAAAGGTATTGATTGATTTCTACTTTTTGCTATGAAGACATAGATTTGATAATTAGGTCACTTTGTAAAAGGTATAGACCTACTATTTAGTTTGATTTCATGAAGGTATGAATTAGTCGTTTGGTTTCTTATCATGAAGGCAAGGATGTATTGCTTAGATTTCGAACATGAAGGTATACATCATGATAATATAAATATATGGTAATCACTTATACGTAATTTTATGTTCATACTTTTATTGATATTTTTCTTTTAAATAAGATGATATAGGTTAAAATGTTAGTTAGATAAGGTTGGCCCATATAGTATAATGGAAGAATATTTTAATAGGGCTTTATTTCCATATGTTGTCCTATAAGGAGATCATAGGTGTCATGATTGTTGTTGATGCATGTCCACAAGAGATGCCAACAATTTTTTCCATAATGTTTTTGGTGTCCATGGAGGATGAGTGGAGGTAGGAGGGGGATCTACATTCAAAGGAATAATATGTTGATGATGATATTATGGTGGATGATACCCAACGAACACATTGACAAATATTCTCATTATGTTGTTGGTGTCCAATGAGCATAGATATCAAGGGTCCTCTACACTTGGAGAGGTGTTATGGATATCATGGATGACATGATGGTAGATGGTATACCTATACGATATAATGATGAATTTTCCTATTATGTTATTGGTATTAATGGAAGATGAATTGATCTAGGAGAGAATCTCTAATTGAGATGTGGTTGTGGTGAATCCATCTAATTACCCTAGTATGATTTAACTATAAATAACTAGATATATGTGAATTATGAATCCTATGAAAAAGGCATGAAGAAGAGGAGATTGAGACATATGGACTAGTTTGGGAGGTCATTCACCATGATAAGAATTTACTTGCTATGTTGTGTATTTCTAGTTTAAAGTCGATTGGTATAGAGATGTGTTAGGATATGCTATACTTTATTACATATTTGTTTATGTTCTTATATATTTCAAGAAAAAATGAGGGATCCTAATATCCATGGTATTGGTTAACTATATTGGGATATGGAATAAGATTAGCATTATATAATATTAAATAGTATTATGTTTTCTATATTAACATTGATTAATTAGAATGATGCAAGTGTACATTCATATGACTATAATTAGTTTAAGTTATTAATTGAATCAATAGAACAAAATATTGCATTGGATGAATAATTACTTTATTTGAAAAATGTTATATGAATAAAGTCATTTCTGTCTGATGTCAAAGCATTATGTATAATGTCTAATTTGGGTATCAAACCAAAGAAAACCATATATAAGGTTGATTATTAGAGTAGATAAGATATAAGGCTAATAATATATATATATATATATATATATATATATATATATATATATATATATATATATATATATATATATATATATATATATATATATAGTGTTAGTGGTTTTATACTTTCATGACCTTGCTATTTTGGCAATGAATTTTAAAGTCAAAAAATAGAATCATATGGAAAAAGATATACTTTTAAGAAATATAAATATAATTTTAAAGGGATATGTTTTAAGATATTGATGTGAATATAATAATCTATTTGAAATTTATTCAACATGTTAAACATTAAATATTGAGTACTATTTGTAGGTTTTTGGGCATGCATATTTTGTAAAGAATAGGTATAATAATATTTTATAAAAGAGATATTTATAATCCATACCTTCCAAATCCATATATAAGCACCTTCACCAAGATATTTAGATTAATACACTCATACCTAATATGTCATGGAATTAAACCCCTACAACCTATTCATAATATCTCTTTAATAAATATAAATATAATTTTTTTGTATGAAATAATAATACACAAGCACTATTCATAACATGACAAAAATAGTATTGTATATCATTTTTAGGATATGAAAAAGGTAATATTGTATATTATTGGTGGAATATCTTGTAATCCAAGATTCATTAGTTTACATTCAGGAATAATACCAATAAATCTAATCATAGGATGTGGAACACTTTCATGAAAAATTCTACATTGAAGATTTCATGTAAAGAAAATGTTTTGAGGTCATAACTTTAATATTTAGATTCGTTTTTCATTCTTTTTTAGCCCACCTTAATTTTTTTTTTTTTTTTGGTAATTATTTTAATGTATTAACAGTGGGTTTTTATAGAGGATCCCAAAACCTTATGTACAAAATTAGCCACAATTCTAATAATGCATCATACCTCTTGGCTGTAACAATAATCCTAATTGCAAGTAAAGCCACCCTAATGCTAAAGACTTGGAGACTACAAAAAGGGCTTTTAGGCCTAGAAACCCCAAAAAAAATGAAACAAGACAAACCCAAGAGGACACCAAGTAGAGGACGAAGAACTGAAACAAGGAAAATGGAAAACAAAATAGACAAGACACCATGGACAGCTAAACCTCATGAAGGGATGTCCACTCTGGCCAACCTTTCCACCTTGGATGGGAAGCGAGACCGCCACACGATCGGACACATGGTCGCGAGCCCTTTGTTAGCCATGTGATCAGCCATGCGATTACGTTCTTTTAAAATGTGGTTTGCTTTCCACCTACCACGATGGGAGAGAAGTGTTCTTGCCTCGAGGATGATGTTGTAGACTTTCCAAGAAGGATTTTTGGTGCCAAGGAGGTAATTCATGATGTTGAGCGAGTCACCCTCAACAATTAAAGGTCGAGGGTCCTCAAAGAGAATTCTAATACCTTTCAGAGTGCCTCGGGCTTCGGCATAGTGGTTCATATGGGAGCCCAACTCTTCATAGTAGGCCATCACAAGATTCCCATCATGATCTCTAACAACACCCCCAGTAGCAGCGAGCCCAGGATTACCCTTAGCCGCTCCATCAAATTTTAATTTAATCCACCCCATGGGGGGCATGGTCCAAATAACACTCCTTCAATAGGGCCCTTTAACAACATCCAAAAACGACTAGAGATTCATTATTTTGAGAATCGCTTCTTCGTTCGGAAGGTGGGGACAGGGACTGGGAACAATAATAGAATTCTTGATGGCGTAGGATAACACCCTTTGAGCAACAGAAGGAGGCCCTCTAGGAACTCTTCCAAAGATTTTGGCATTCCTATCTAACCAAATTTGCCAAATTGAATGGTGGAAGGAGGCTTCAAGGAGGAAGCAGAGTTTAGGATTCTTGAAAGGATTAGGCCATTGGTGGAAAGCATCTCTGAGGAAACGGGGAGAGCACCAAAGGATTTGGAAGGAAGATAGGACAATGCTAATAATAGAGTGGGAAAATGGGCAATGCAAGAATAAATGATCCCTCGTCTCGCAATCTGCTAGACACAAGTAACACCTGTTGGGGAAGGCAAAACCTCTCTTGTGAAGGTTGTCAATAGTTAAGGCTTTGTTGTGGAAAGCGATCCATGCAAAAAAATTGATTTTAGGGATGACCCCTTTCCTACAAATAGTATTCCACCTGTAGTTGAGAGCAGTCTTGGTGGTGAGAAACTCATAAGTAGATTTAATAGAAAATAGCCCATCCTCCGTACCACTCCAGATGATTTTGTCATTCCTCCTAGCAGGAGGAATTAAAACCGACTGGAGGATATTAGCAAGAAAGGTAACCTCATTATTAAACCCCTCCACAACTGGAAGCTTCCACCGAGAAAAATGGGTGCTTCGGTCTATGAAATATGCCACCCTAAGTTGGGAGTTTGGGTCAATAAACCCTCTCAGCCCTGTAAGATCCACTATCAACCCAAGGGATTCCTCAGTCGCCCACCTGTCCTTCCAAAAAAAAATGAGGTTGCCATCACCCAAAATCCAGTGGGCTCCCAGGCTAATCAAATGTCAGGTTTGGAGCATAGATTTCCAAAAATTTGATTCCACGGAGGAGGTATCAACATCCAAGAAGAAATTGGGGCCAAGATACTTCTTTTTAACCAACTTAACCCACTCCACCAGGTCACTAGAAAGAATCCTCCAAGCATGCTTCACGATCAAAGCCAAATTCATAAGTCTAGATCTTCTCAACCCCAAGCCGCCTTGGTCTATCCACAAGCACACCTTGTCCCAGGAAACAAGGGGGAGTCTAGATTTCTTTTCATTTCCAGACCATAGAAAGGTCCTCTGAATCTTCTCAATTTTGGAGTGAATAACAACTAGAAGCATGAACACCGACATAAAGTAGGTCGGGATCCCCTGAAGACAAGCTTTGGTAAGGGTGGCTTTTTTGGCTTGCGACAGGAGTTTGCCCTTCTAAGTGCTGAGTTTCTTGTGAAGGCACTCAAGAATCATGTTCCACATGTCTCCACTGGCTCGCCCACTAAAAGACAGAGGCAGCCCCAGATAGGACGTAGGTAGGGAATCAATAGTGCATTCAAGAATTCTAGCAATCCGAAGTTGCCTATGCAGGGGAGTGTTAATAAAGTAGATTTTGCTCTTGATGTAATTAAACTTTTGCCCTACAGCTTGCTCATAACGGGACAAGATCCGATTGAGAAATTTGTCTTGGGCAACAGACGCCCCAGTGGAGATGAGGGTGTCGTCCACAAATTTTTGATGAGTGACAGGATCAACCCTAGAAGTTGGAAAAATGCCATAAATATTGTTCTGATGAAGAGCCTCTTTCATGGACCAACTCAGAACCTCTGCCAGAAGAATGAAAAGGATGGGATACAAAGGATTGCCCTGTCTGAGGCCTCTGGCACTTTGGAAATACCCAACTGGGGACCCATTGACCAGGACAAAAAAAAAGGGAGTGGATATACAATTGTAGAAAAGGTCAATCCAGTGGGGATGAAAGCCAAACTTGAGGAGGACAACACACAAAATTTTTTGATCAACCCAGTCAAAGACTTTGTTCATGTCAAGCTTAATAAAAAGAGCAGCATTCTTGGAGCGGTAAGTGGAGTGGAGGGTCTCATGGACAGTGATGACACCATCAAGGATGTTTCTACCTTTAACAGTGCTTCCCTGACAAGGATCAATCAGGAGGGGGAGGACTGATTTGAGTCTATTAGCTATAGACTTTGTGAGAATCTTGTAAAAAACATGCATATGCTTATGGGTCGATAGTCAAAGAAACTTTTGCAAGCAGGAGACTTAGGAATGAGGGCAAGCAAGGTGGAATTGAGTTTTGGGTTGATGGATCTGGAAGCTTGAATAACCCGAATAGCATCGCACACATCCGGACCCATGACCTCCCACATGACTTGGAAGAATCGGGGGGGAAGCCATCAAGGCCAGGGGCCTTATATGGTTGCATGGAGAACAATGCTTCCTTAATCTCGGATGAGGAAAAAGGTTCCAGAAGCTTAATGCTTACCTCATGGGGAAATTTAGTCAAAAAATTAGCAAGTAGAGATTTTTGGACCTATAGGTTGCTGTCCGGAGGAGTTTCGAGGAAATCCTAAAAAAAGTCAACCGCTTCGCTCCTGATTTCCTCTATCTCCCTGGTAATGCACCCATCCTTACAAGCCACTTCTCTAATCTTGTTGACCCCTCTATGCCTCATAGTAGACGCATGGAAGAACCTCGTGTTGGAGTCTCCATTCTTCAACCAAAGGTCACGAGATTTTTGGCGCCAAAAAATTTCCTCCCTAGCAAGAATAGAATGAAAGTCCATCGAAAGGCTCCGCTCTTCCTCCCTGAGACCCTCAGTGTAACCCTCGAGTTCCATCCTTTCTTCCAAAACCTTTAGGTTCTCAGAGATGGATTTTTTAGACTCAAAAATGTTGTCGAAAACCCCTTTATTCCAAACCTTTAGCTTTTCTTTGACTATCTTGAGCTTTAAAGACACCCTCGTAGGAGCGCTTCCTTCCACCTTCAATTGCCACCACGCTGAAACCAATCCTTTGAAGTGCTTGTTAGAAATCCACATGGATTCGAATCTGAAGGGGGTCTTAAAAATAGGCCCATCATCCACCTCCAAGAAGATAGGGTTATGGTCAGACCCAATCCTTAGAAGTGCTAAAAGGATAACCCACCAAGGATGGGAATCACTGATGAGTGTCGTTTAATTCATCATTTGATCATTATTTATCAATCCGGGTAGGTGTCCTAAGGCTATTTACGATAGTCAATTCAGGCAGGTGTAAGACACTCCATTCAGAAAATGGCTTTATTGGTAGAACAGTTAGTGTTTGCTGGGGGTTCTTCTGTCACTCTAAACCCTATGAACTGAAAGGAAACTAAATTATGCTTGCTGAAATAAAACTGTAGAAATGAAATAACAGTCAAAGAAACCTATTTTTACTCTTGCTGAATCTGAAAATGCACTCGAAAACTGAATTAAAATTGCTGAAATGAAAGTTGCTGAAATTAGAATTGCAGAAAATAAACTTAACTATCTTGCAAAATAAAAGAACAGATCTAAAAATAAACTCAGAAATGAAAATGAAACTACAAACTCTAAAACTGGAAATAAATTCAGCAAAATAAAGAAATGCAGAAAAAATGACAGGTTTCCTGTTATTCTCATCGCAGCAAGAATTGAACAAGAAAACCTGGTATAAACCTTCTTCTCCTCCTGGGAGTGGCCCTTGCTCCCTGGTTCAGAAGAAGGTGAAGAAGTAGCTCTGGTTTTCTACTTAATCACTCCTTCAATCATAAAGTAAAACTGACAAAAACTGCACTTTTTATTGATTTAAAAACATGCAGGAAAATTCTGCATATTATCGCTACAGAAATCTGATTTCACAATATTCAGAATTACACTAATTGCAATCCTAATTCTTCCTACATAGCTCAACCCAAATGGGAGCCGGTTATTTATATTAAAAACATGCTAAATCAGATGTGGAATGATTCAAATTCAGGCATTTTAGGAATGCTGTTAAAACTGCATTCCTAAAATGCAGAATATGGTTACATGAATGAAATCTATTCATTGCACACTTGCTGGAGGTCTTCTACGTTGAAAAAGATGCATAACAGATTTACATAGCTATCCTTATCATTCTCCTGCAATTTGTTGTCTTTCCTGAGCTGTTCTGGTCAAAACTGTGCTTTTTCGGTTATTCCGGAGCAGTCCTGTTATTCCGGAGCAGTATCCCTATTTTTTCCAGAGCAGCGCCAGAATGACTGTTTTCAACACAGTTTGCGGTTCTTTGGCCGAGCATTTGGTGGACCAGACTTGTAAGTCTTTCAACAACCTAGTCACACGCTTTCCTAAGTTGAATTTGACCAAATCCCAAGCCATGCAAATCTGGCTCGAATTTGTCCAAGTCAAAACAAGTTAAAAATAGTTTTGCACAACCTTGCAGTTTTGTCCTATTTTTAATGCTATTTTCTGCATTTGACAACTTCAGAGAGCATGATATGAATGATATATATTCCACACGTGATTGCACTTAACACATTTCACAATAAATCATTATTTATCAACAAAACTTATGCAGAAAATACAAAAAATTAGTAAAAATAGAATATTATGCTTCTAAACAGTCAAATATGTAAATAGTAGTAAATATTGCATTTCATCAAGAAAATTAACATTAAAACATATCAAAAAGGTCTATTAAGGATGTCTAAAATAATAAAAAATGAGGCAATATTTGGCCTCATCATCCCCCCCCAACTTATTCTCGATGCATGTCCTCATGCATTCTCGTGAGGCTACAATAGAGCAGGAGATCCTTGTCCATGACTCTCTCTTGGTAGCTGAACTTTGGACCAGGAATCCTGTAAAAACCTCTGATTTCCTTTATCTGCTTGAGCCATGCCTGAAACTGATCATCTGGTTGGGGGTCTTCATCAAAAAACCATGGAACAGGAGTGATTACAATGGGCAATCTGTATCTTAATCCTATCCACTGATGTTGCAGCTACTGAATAACTTGCATGATACCTTCAGCTCTTCTTTTTGACCACTGCAAGTTATTGGGGGAGATAGGTTCTTTCTTCTGCAAGGAAATAGGTAACTCTCCCCAACGATTTCTACAGGCTGCTAAAGCACTATTAAAATGCTGGTGAGTAAAATTCTGAAAATCGACTAAGCATCTCTGAAGATTGGTTTCATAAATTTTTCTCACCTTTTCTTCCCTCATCATAGTAAAATGTTGATTGGCTGCACCCCTGTAATCACCATGCATCGGCCTCAGATATAGTGCTGCATTTGCCTCATTATCCTTAATCATCTGCTTTTGTTGTTCCCAATATTCCTGATTTTGCAGAGTGGACAAGAAAGCTCTTAACTGAATATCCCCTGTAAAAATGTGAGGTAGGAATGTGTCATCATCAGGCATAAAGAAATTATGTAGGAATAACTCACACAACAGATTTTTCTGTTCTGTTGGGCTGTGCAGGTAGGTATCCACAAATTCTTCAGGATTTTCCAATTTGTATGGCAAATTAGAGTGGATTCTCATAATTTGCCAACGGATAAATCTTTCTCTAAGGATTAAGGTGTAAAACCTTGCAGGTCTTCTGCACTGGACTAAACACTCTGCATTCTGACAGAGATCCTGCACTTGGTTCTTCAATTTTGTTATTTCTGCCTCTTTAGCCTCACATTTTTCCTCCAAAGGCTTCAAAGCTAAAACCTTTTCTTCCAACCTTTGGCATTTCATCATCCACTTTGATAAATCTGTATTATATTCCTCAAGTGGAACCATAAGGGGATTGCGAATAGGTTGCTGCATTTGAGGAACAATATGAACCTGTATCTCTTTGTCAGTCATGTCAACCCTGACATAATCTGTTTGTGTTTCCTTTTCTTCTATTTCTGCCAAAGGCAAAGTTGACTCGTACTCCTTGTTCCTCTGTTCCTGTCATAGGTAATTCAGTTTGGATTCCCATGTCCTGTGTTATTATGAGGGGTTCATATAGTTCAATATCTGCAGCAGGAATTGAGGAGATCAAAAGTTGTTCTTGTCCCTGTTCTCCTTCAATATCCATTATAGGTTCTTCCCTGATTGGTGATTCTACTACATGTGCAGCAGTTGCTAATTCTAACAAGATGTCAGCCAATTGAGTGTCATGCAAACTTTCATCAAGTTGTGGCTCTAAAGATGCAATTTTAGCCTTTAAACTTGCCACTTCTTTCTGCAACATTGCAATCATTTGATCTTTTTCTGAAATAGAATCTTGACACTTCTCTATCCAACCTGTTTGTGTTTTTACCACACTTCTTGCCGCAAATAGCCGTAGTTGGATATCTTCTTCTTCCTCTCGCTTCTTCTTCTGTCTCTCGACTTTTCTCCCGTCTCCGACTCTTCTTCTCGCCTCCGCCTCTTCCTTAGAATCGAAATCTGAATAATCCACCAAGACTACTGCAAGGCTGGATGTAGGCTCTATTATGTTTGTGGCTATAGGTTCTGCTAATTCTGCAGGTTCTCATCGATTCTGCTACTCATTGCTTCTTGACCTCCTTGGTCAAATGATGTTTTACCCTTTTGAAGTCTTGCAGACCTTCGTAATGTTTGAACAGGAGATTTTCTTTTTCCTGTTTTGGGCATTTTCTGAACAGATTCTCCTGGTTCTACCTCATCAGAGCTATTGGACTGCAACACAGTCACATCTACTGAAAATGATACCCTTCTGCGTTTTTTAGCAGAGTCTATTCCAAAGATGCTTTTCTCTTTGCCTTCTAGTTCTAGAAGAGGGAGGTCCCTGTGGAGAGGATGGACCCTCTTCTTGGACAGACTCTGTTTCAATCACTGGCTCAGGTGTTTCTATTTCTTCCTCGTCCATGCCAGGATTTCCAGTTTGTTCTGCAGACCTAGGGCTTTCAACTTCTTCTGCAGACCTAGGGCTTTCAACTTCTTCTGCTTCAGCTGCAAATACAGGGCTTCTAGTTTCGTCCCATGGAGCAAAGAATCTGTCAAAGCTCTGCAAATTACCCCTAAAATGATGTTTACAGATTATTTTAATCAAACCATGATGCCTAGGGGTTCCTTTTCCCTCCTGATATTTCTTGGCCATAGATTTTAAATTTTCATAAAAATACAGGGGAAAATTGACTTGGAATTCATGGTTTGTGTGGCCATATCTCAAATAAATTAAAATTCTCATATGGTGCCCTGATAAAACAACAGACTGACCTTCACAAGTAATAAATCTAATCATCCATTCGGCTACTTCATCCCAGGGAGACTCTAGAATTTCCCTTTTAACTCCTTTACAAACATTTTTTCTCATGACATATTCGATAGGTTTATCATTTTCCGCCCTAAATTGGTTGGCCAATTCACTTAGGGTATTTCTAGCTATTTTCCCAAGATTAATTCCTTGCAAAGGAAATTCAGTAATTTGGCTCAAAATATCTGGAGTTACCTGGATTGTCATGCCATTGATGTTGATCCTGTTGTTTCTGAAGGTTCGTGCAAATTCTGCAGCCAACCCTTCGGAGTTCCCATCAAATTTCTGCAGAAACGGCATCAAACCAACATCGGTGAAAATTTGCAGCAGCGTAGGATTTTCCAGTATGAAGGTGGCATTTTCTGGTTCACTCCTGTTCTTCCTGCCGCCCATTTTTCCTTGCTCTGTTCGCGAATATGTTTCAGAAGCGCTGGAATGACAGTCTTAGCAGACATGCACTGGAATGACAGTTCTATCGTACATGCATTGGAATAATAGTTCGTGCGCCGAAACAGAGCATGTAAAACCAACTTGTTGATTCGTTATTTTTAAAACCGATGGAATATGCTGAAAATGAGGAAAAATTAATGCCAATGCAGATTACGCGATTACGGTTTGCTGAGTTGGCATCCATTAATTTGATGTGAATTTTTCAAGGCAAACAAAATCTGTTTTCGATGTGCTTTGATGCGTGTGCCATGATTACGCGTATCGCGAAATTATGATATCTAAATATCATGCATTTCAAAAATCACGTGTTCCATAATCGCTTGCCACGTGTCCCTACATGAATCTTTTAAGAAATGTCAACTTATTCCGACGCACTGCGCACATGTCGTTATTTTGTCGTTCTGGAGCATATCTATCAATACTCATTTCGGAGCACAACTGTCATTACCCATTCCAGAGCACAACTGTTATGGAGCTTTTGATGTTCCGAAGCAGTGGTTATTCGGAAGCAAACTTCATTCTGAAGCATATGTCATTCCGGAGCATATGTCATTCCCCCTTTTCATTGACTAATTTAGACATCCCCAATTTAAACCTTATGAATGCTTTGAATGCTAATCAAGTGAATCTATACACTACATACTTTAACTATTTACAATATTTAAAATGTAAAGAAACACATACCTGTCTTGACTACCTTTCTACATTTCATACAATTTGATTAGCTTTGTTGTTTGTTTGCTGACAAGTGCAGTACTGTAATTCTGAAAAAAACACAAACAAGGTGGGTGATGGCAATGACAATGGTGGTGAATGATAATGGCACAAAAATGATAATGCTAAGGAATGAATGGTGATGGATATGGCGATGGAATGGATGATGGAATGGGACTTAGTAAACATGCCAGATAACTGGTTTTCATGTAAACTAAATGTTTTTTTTTTTTTTTCGACAAAAACTATACTACTGCTGCTTCAGTGGAAGAAGGGAATTCTTCCATTAAATGCACATCCAAGTGCTCTATTTGTTTTAAGAATTCATTTTTAGTTAGTGGCTTATGGTAAATCCGGAGACGATGTCCATTAACCACTAACTTCCTTCGCGAATCATCAATTGGTGAGAGACGAACTGCTCCATTCGAGAAAACCTCTTCAATCGGGTATGGTCCAAGCCACCTTGTCTGCAACTTCCCAGGAAAATCTTCATAACGGGAGTCAAACAAGAATGCCCAATCCCCTTGCTGGAATTTTCGTTCTTGGATATGCTTATCATGCCGGATTTTACGTTGTGCTTGAATCATCTCGTTCTGATGCAAAGCGTCTCTTCGTATTTCATCCAATGCATTGAGTTGCAGGATCCGGTCCTTTTGTGCCCGTGACAAATCAATACCAACTTCCAAAGCAAGTTCAAGAGTTAGTAATTCAAATTCAATGGGCAAAAGGGGTTTTTTACCATAAACCAATTCAAAAGGGGTAAATCCCGTAGTGGATTTCCAAGTAGTGTTATAAGCCCAAATTGCTTCAGGTAACCTTTCTACCCAATTCCTTCTATGAACTGCTACAGTTTTGGTCAATATTTTCTCTAATTCCCTATTTGTCACTTCAACTTGACCATTGGCCTGTGGATGATAAGGAGAGGACTTCCCGTGCTTGATTTCATATAATTTTACAAAGGCTTCAACAACCTTTGAAATAAACCGAGGTCCTTGATCAGAAGTAATAGACTGTGGGGCTCCAAATCGTAGAAAAATCTATGAATACATAAAATCAGCCACTTTGTCTTCTCGGGCATGCTTAAAGGCACGGGCTTCTGCCCATTTGGTTACATAATCAACACATACTAGGATGTGCACCTTCCCTTGGGAGGGTGGATCAATAGGTCCTACAAAATCTAACCCCCACCTCTCAAACGGTTCTACACCTAATTGAGGTTGTAAAGGCATTTCATTTATGAAAGTAGGCTTACCCATTCTTTGACATGCATCACAATTTCTAATATACCTTTTTACATCCTTATGCAATGATGGCCAGTAGTAACCAGCACCCAAAATCTTTCGAATGGTATGTTTTACTGAATAATGCCCTCCTGAAGGTTCATCATGACAGGCTCTCAAAATGTCATATATCTCATCCTTACGAACACACCTGCGTAAAACATGATCAGGACTGCATTTAAACAATATTCCTTTTATCCATTCAAAAGAAGAGCTTTGCTTGATTAACTGTTTTTTTTGTTTTGAGGTAAAATGAAGTGGAATCTTCCCTGTAGCTAAATAATTAGCTATATCCGCAAACCATGGAGTTTGAACAGAGACAAGAAACAATTTTTCATCAGGGAATGCGTCTTCAACTAGTTCTTCAGTTTCTGCATTTGGCAATCTTGACAAGAAATCTGCCACTACATTAGCCTTTCCTGGTCTATTTACTATAGTAATATCAAATTCCTGCAGTAAAATCAACCAACGAATAATTCGTGCACTAACCAAAGGCTTATTCATCAAATATTTGATAGCAAAGATGATCTGTATGGATGAATACAGGATAACCCGTGATATAGTGTCGAAACTTGTTAATGGCATATACTATAGCTAAGAATTCCTTCTCGCTTGTAGTATAATTCTTTTCAGCTCCTGTCAAGTTTTTGCTAATATAATAAATGGCATAGTGTTGTCCATTTTCAATCTGCCCTAGTGCGGCTCCAATAGCAATATTGGAGGCATCAACCTGAATATGAAAGGGCAGCCCCCAGTTAGGTCCTCTTAGTACTGACGGACTGGTTAGCTTTTCTTTCAAAGCTTCAAAGGACTTGTGGCAATCATCAGACCATACAAATTCAGAATCTTTCATTAATAATGCAAACATTGGATTAGCAATGGTACTGAAATCAGTAATGAATCTACGATAAAAGCCAATATGTCCTAAGAAACTACGGACATCAGTTTGAGATTTCGGAGGAGGAAGACTCTTGATGACCTCTACTTTCTTAGGATCAACCTTAATACCGTGAGCAGAGATATGATGTCCTAAAACAATTCCTTCCTCCATCATCAAGAAACATTTTTCAGGATTAAGAGATAAATGATATGCTTCACAGCGTATTAGAACCTTTTCAAGTTGCTCTAATGTATACTCAAATGTGTCACCAAACACTGTGAAATCATCCATGTAAATCTCTACACTCTCATTGGTTAAATCAGAAAAAATGGCCAAGAAAACTCGTTGAAATGTTGTTGGTGCATTACATAATCCAAAGGGTAATACTCTATAAGCAAATGTCCCCCAAGGACATGTGAAAGTTGTTTTTTCCTGGTCTTCTGGTGCCACTTGGATCTGGTTATACCCACTAAAACCATCCAGAAAATAGAAATATTTCTTACCAGCAAGAAGAGTGTCCAAAGACTTGGTCTATAAAGGGTAATGGAAAGTGGTCCTTGTGTGTGACTTTGTTTAATTCCCTGTAATCCACACACACTCTCATCTTTCCATTCTTCTTAGGCACAATAACTAATGGAGAAACCCATTGACTGTCTGAAATTGGATAAATGAATCCTACTTCCAACAATTTTTCAATTTCTTCTTTAACAATGTCTTTTAAAGCAGGATTCAGACGTCTCTGCGGTTGTCTAACTGGTTTGACATCCTCAGTGTATATCCTATGTGTGCATACATCAGGGTGGATTCCAACCATATCCGTATAATTCCAAGCAAAAGCTTGAACATGTTTCTGCAAAACAGCAAATAGTTTGGCTTCTTGATCGTCAGTCAACCAACTGTTAACATTTACAGGTTTTCCTGGTTGAATTTCAATTTGCTTGACTCCGGGATAAACAGAGTTAACATGTTCATATTTGCTGATCAAAGCATTTAAAGGACAATGATGTGGTTGCAGATCATGAAATACTCTTGATTCTGAGTTAAATGCAATACCTGATGGAAGCATTGGCATAGGACAAGTGAAAGAAGTCAAAAGATGATGATGCCACCCATGTGGCAATGTAAAGGAACTTTCATGAAGTGGAATAGATGGTAAATGTTCAGCAACTTGTTCATCATCTTTCCATAATAGGCGATTGACCAGAACTTGATCATCCCTGAGGCCTTCTTCATGCAATGTATTCACCAAGACTGCTTCATGTTCAAAAATTTCTCTCTCTGGTGAATTCAATTCTTCAATGTGTTCCTGTACTACAATGGTGGCAAGGGTAACAAGAGGCTCCTGTTCTTCATCGGACTCAGGATACCATAACTGTCCAAAAAATTTAGATGATGGTTTAGCAGGTGGATACAAAGAAATTTTCTTAAGATCTACTCCATTTGAAATAGTCATTTCTCCTGATCTACAGTCTATGAAAGCAGCTGCAGTAGCAAGCCAGGGTCGTCCCAGGATGATAGGATAGCCATTAGCTGTACTCCTAGGTTGTAATACTAGGAAATCTACAGGGTATTCCCAAGAAGATACTTCAATGGGAACATCCTCCAAAAGTCCTTCTGGTTTGGCAACTGACCTATCTGCCATTTCCAAAACTGTAGCTGTAGGACTCAAATCAATGAGCTGCAATTTCTGCATAATATCTTTGGTCATGACATTAATTGCAGCTCCTAAATCAATAAGTACATTGGGAATTTGAACCAATCCTACAGTAATGGTGATTACTGGACTTCCTGGATCACCATATTTGGGAGGTACTAATTTCCCAGAGAGAAGATCAGCCAACTTCCCATCCACTTGTACAGTTTGTGGAAAGGCTTTCTTCTTCTTGCCAGGTTTCCTTATGCATAAATCCTGAATGGTTTTCTTAATCAATGGTACATCCTTGATTGCCTGCAACAGAGGAAGTGAGATTGACATTTTCTTTAATTCTGTGATTAACTCTGATTCAGGGGTAGTGATGGGATGATCAAACCTTTCAGGAAATGGTAAATCTGATGTGACACGTTCAGATTTTCTTTGTAAGTTTTCTGCATTCCTTTGCTCTGATTGTATTTTTTCTGGACTTGAAATTTCTGGAATTTCTTCAATCGTAGGTGGAGCAGGTCGGGTAAGACCTTCCCTGAGCGTAATTGGATGTTACCACAGTCAAGTACATGAACTCGTAGCAGATATCTTCGGACTCAGCCTCATAAACAGGGGCCGCTTGTCTGACATTATTGGGGTTAGTCACAGGCTGAGCTGGGAGTGGAGGTTGTCTTACTGGTTGTGCTTGTTGATGTTGTGTTCTTCCCTAAAAATTTGGATTAGGAGCTGGCAGCAAATTTTGAGTTTGGCCTTGATACCTTTGCTGTCCTTGATGGGATTGATATTGCTGGCTTTGATAAGGTTGATATTGTTGTGGTAGAAATGGTTGTCCTTGATATTGTTGTCCCCATATTTGTCCTTGTTGTGTCCATTGTGGAGGCATGGTATACCAAGGTTGGTTCATCCATCCAGATTGTGAGCAGTCTGGAGGAACTGTCCAAGGTTGATTCCAAGGTTGTGCAGAAGCTTCTGCCTGTCCCCATGGCATATTCATATTCCAAGGAGATTGTCCCCAGTTTGGAAATCTAGGAGCATTGGGATATTGTGCATAACCACCACCAGTTCTTTGCCCAATAGCATTGAGTTCTTCTCGTTTGGGTGCCCAAAACAGATTTTAGATGAGGCAACAAAGGGCATTTATCTCGTTGAATGTTCCTTGGAACAAATTCCACAAATAGAAGTTTTGTTTAGGGGGAAATCCTGCAAGGCATGCTTACTCCTACACCTTGGGCAATAAATTGCTAAAGGTGGTGTAGAATTATTTCTTGTGTTTTTCTCACCTAATGTAGTATTAAGTTGAACAAGGATATCAGTTTTTAAATTGGCCATTTCCTCCATCAACTCTTTCATACCATTATTGCCAAAATTCTTTTTCTTTCTTCGTTGGTGAGTACGGGAATAATTTTTGCATAACTCCACAATCTCATCAAGGTCAAGTTGATCTATGTCTCCTTTTCCCATTAAATCTAACACTTCCCTAGATTCATCCTGTAATCCTCTTAAGAGAATAGGCTTTAAGAAATCAGGCTCTACAGAGACCACACCTCTTTTGGACAAAGGCAAAGCGATCAAGATAATCTTCTAAACTCTCATCCTCTTCTTGCTTGATCCTAAACAACTCATCTTTCCCTGTTTCTTACTCTACAATAATACCGATATTTATTTAAGAATGCGCTCTCCATCTCATCCCGTGTAGTAATTGAGTTAGGTTCAAGATTGCTCATGAACCATCGGAGAGCAGCGTCCTTAAGTGTGGAAGGAAACAACTTCAATTTTTGATTATCATTTATGTAGTCATAAGTCTGACATAACACTTTGAATTCAAACAGAAATTGATCAAGATCTTCTCGCAACAGCTTCCCCTAAATATTGGCAATATAGATGGGGAGATTGTTTTCATGGGGGCATCTAGAAGTGGATCCAACCGAATAGGATATTCAAAAGTTTTAGGGGCATCATCAGGATCAACATATCCACCTACTGCTGCTGCTGCAGCCATAGTTGTCTTCTTTCTAAAGGATGCTGGAAATAGTTTAGTCAGAGGGGAGTGTTTAGCAGCTAGTGCTTCAAAAAGCTCCTTTTCTAATTTTTCCAACAATTCTTCTGATGAAGAAGGTATGTCTGGCTTTTCCTCAGTGATGTCAAATGAAGGCAATTCTTCATCAAACCGAGTAGGTCTCTTTGGTGGCTCAGAGCCACTTCGGATAAACCTCCCTCTTTCGTCTCTCAGCCTATGCATTCATACACATTTACTAAACAGACTGTAGAATTTACAAGAACTATTTTCTGTATCCAGCCTACAGTTCTTGACCTACTTAGATTTGACTAACAACACCATGATCCCCGACAACGACGCCAAAAATGATGAGTGTCGTTTAATTCATCATTTGATCATTATTTATCAATCCGGGCAGGTGTCCTAAGGCTGTTTACGATAGTCAATTCAGGCAGGTGTAAGACACTCCATTCAGAAAATGGCTTTATTGGTAGAACAGTTAGTGTTTGTCGGGGGTTCTTCTGTCACTCTAAACCCTATGAACTGAAAGGAAACTAAATTATGCTTGCTGAAATAAAACTGCAGAAATGAAATAACAGTCAAAGAAACCTATTTACTTTTGCTAAATCTGGAAATGCACTCAAAACTGAATTAAAATTGCTGAAATGAAAGTTGCTGAAATTAGAATTGCAGAAAATAAACTTAACTATCTTGCAAAATAAAAGAACAGATCTAAAAATAAACTCAGAAATGATAAAGAAACTACAAACTCTAAAACTGGAAATAATTTCAGCAAAATAAAGAAGTGCAGGAAAAATGACAGGTTTCCTGTTATTCTACTACAGACAGAATTAAACAAGAAAACCTGGTATAAACCTTCTTCTGCTCCCGGGAGTGGCCCTTGCTCCCTGGTTCGTAAGAAGGTGAAGAAGTAGCTCTGGTTTTCTACTTAATCACTCCTTCAATCATAAAGTAAAATTGACAAAAACTGCACTTTTTATTGATTTAAAAACATGCAGGAAAATTCTGCATATTACTGCTACAGAAATCTGATTTCACAATATTCAAAATTACACTAATTGCAATCCTAATTCTTCCTACATAGCTCAACCCAAATGGGAGCCGGTTATTTATATTAAAAACATGCTAAATCAGATGTGGAATGATTCAAATTCATGCATTTTAGGAATGTTGTTAAAACTGCATTCCTAAAATACAAAATATGGTTACATGAATGAAATCTATTCATTGCACACTTGCTGGAGGTCTTCTGCGTTGAAAAATATGCATAACAGATTTACATAGCTATCCTTATCATTCTCCTGCAATTTGTTGTCTTTCCTGATCTGTTCTGGTCAAAACTGTGCTTTTTCGGTTATTCCGAAGCAGTCTTGTTATTCCGGAGCAGTATCCCTATTTTTTCCAGAGCAACGCCAGAATGACTGTTTTCAACACAGTTTGCGGTTCTTTGGCCGAGCATTTGGTGGACCAGACTTGTAAGTCTTTCAACAACCTGGTCACACGCTTTCCTAAGTTGAATTTGACCAAATCCCAAGCCATGCAAATCTGGCTGGAATTTGTCCAAGTCAAAACAGTCAAAAATAGTTTTGCACAGTTTGCAGTTTTGACCTATTTTTAATGCTATTTTCTGCATTTGACAACTTCAGAGAGCATGATATAAATGTTATATATTCCACACGTGATTGCACTTAACACATTTCACAATAAATCATTATTTATCAACAAAACTTATGCAGAAAATACAAAAAATTAGTAAAAATAGAATATTATGCTTCTAAACAGTCAAACATGTAAATAGTAGTAAATATTGCATTTCATCAGCAGAATTAACATTAAAACATATCAAAAAGGTCTATTAAGGATGTCTAAAATAATAAAAAATGAGGCAATATTTGGCCTCATCAATCGCTTCTTGGGAAATGAAAAATCTGTCGAGCTTGACTTGAATCAAACCGCTCCCAATCCTTCTGTTACTCCAGGTGAAGGAAGCCCCTTTGATTTTGATGTCAAGCAGGCCATTAGTAGAGACAAAATCTCTGAAATCCTCCAAGCTGCGGCTGGAGTGGTCGGACCCTCCTTTTTATTTGAAGGATGAAGGGGATAGTTGAAGTCGCCCCCTAAAACCCAAGGAAAATTACTAAAATTCTCCATCATCTGAGAGATAGCTTTCCACATTTCTGCTCTCTCTATGGCAAAATTTGAAGCATAAACATTGGACAAAATCCAAGAAAAATTTGTGGTTTTGGACTGGAACAGTACATTGATGATTCAGTTGGAAGTTGACAGTAGGCTGCCTTCAAACCTCGATGGGTCCCATAGAACCATGAGTCCTTCGGCTGTTCCCACTATAGGGTTGGACAGACAATTTGCTTTGGCCCAAATAGCCTTCACAACTTTATCAAAGGAAATAGCATCGATCTTGGTCTCTTGCAAAATAAGGATGGACGAGTTAGTCCTCCTACGGAGATCAACCACTAACCTTCGTTTTGCTGCACCATTCAGTCCTCTCACATTCCATGAGAGGACTTTCATATGGATAGTTTGAGGTTTTTCTTGCCTCCCCTTCCTTACTGAGGTGAAGGTTTTGATGCATGCGCTTCGTCTGTCTGAGCATCATAGTCATCCAGAACCAACAAATGCTGGGTTCCATTTGCAACATCTATTGTTGTCTCTTTGTCTCGCCTGTCTTTGTTAGGAGGACGGCCTTGCTTCCTATCACTACCAAAATCCACACTTTGCTTTCGGCTCCTTGTGTTTCAGGGGCTAATGTGATCGAATTGCTCACCCCTCCTTCCCAAGAGGTAATCTTCTAGTAGTGTCTGCGACTGGCTAAAATTGGGATGACCCATATATTGGAGCAGAGAAACAACCTATGTCATATTTTGGGATGGGGTCCATTCCTTCTCTTCCTGCGATTCACTTTCCAAGTGGGAGTCTGCTCCTTACTGATTGTCAGCTTCAATTTTCTCAGGGTCTGATTGAAGAGTGGGATTCTCTTCAGGCTGAGAGAGTCCACCACAATCTCTAGAGGGGCCTGAAGAATGGCCTTTCATGTTTGGATTTGACTGCTTCACCTGACCTTCACCATGCTCTAGGGGATTACCATTTTCACGCTTCTGCTTACCCAATTTTTGAAGAGGACACTAGGACTGAATGTGCCCTTAGGACCGACACAGGGGGCAGAAAGCTGGTCTATTTTCATAGACAGTAGCTTGTTTATGAAGAATGGTATCTCCAGACCAAAGAGTGATGGAATTTGGGAGCTCCACCTCCAAATCTGCCAGAAGGCAAAAATGGGCTTGGACAAACCTGGTTCGAGTTCAGGTGGGAGGGTCAATGGTGACCAACTCCCCAATGGAGCGCGCAATACCCATTATGACATTTTCATGCCAACCAAAGAGGGGAAGACTCGGGAGTCTAACCCATATTGGGGCGATGTTGATGTTCTGGGTGTCAGGATTGAATTCCATGTCCTGCTTCCTAAGTAATAAACTTCTACGGCCCAGAAACCATGGCCTACCAGCTATAATTTTACATTAATCCTCCTTATTGTTCAGTATAATGGCAAAAAAACCTTGGGAAAGGGCCACCAGCTCCATATGACCAGAAGTCCTCCATTTGCTTGCTGCCCACTTTCGGATGGTTTCCATGTCGGGACGACCGCCAATGAATTTTCCTATGAGGGTAAATTTCTCAAACTCTATGAAGCTTGAAAGGACTTCCACCAGGATGTCCAGCTCATCCCCAATTGGAAACAACTCTTTGGTAGAGAACCCGTTTAGGGTTTCTGAGGCCGCTGCCTGAGCATAAGTCTTTTGAGCCCCACTACCCCCTTTGTCTGGTGGGTCCTTACCCCAACTGACACCGTCATCAACTTGGTCTTCTTCAATGGGTACAGACGCTTCCATACCTCCGAAATCCTGGTGCCCTTCGACTGCTCCACTGCGCCCAAGAATCGAACCATGGCCGCTCTCGAGCTCCCCCGTAGATGACTTCCCACCCATCGACATCTCCCACTCCCTGCTTCAAACCCTAAACCACCATCTCAGCTCACCTTAATTTTTTGAGGCTTATTCATTTATGTACTATTATAGGGGATGCATTTTCACTAGAAATGCTAGATTGTAGAAGGAATTAGTGGAATATAATTTTAACATATTAATATTTATTGAGATAAATTATGGTCTTTAGAAATTATAAATGAATACCTTACTAAAATTAGGAGGTTATGGATATATATGGATTAAGATGATACTCCAATTTATAATACAAATAAGAGGGACAAATACAAATCAAGAATAATTAGGATTATGGTTATACCACTCTTCAAGATGAACTTAATCTACAATTTCATAGAAATGATAGTTTTAAACTCAATATTATTTTAAAAAATAAGATCTAATTAGGAAGACCAACAATTCTCAAATTTAAAAGACAAAAATTAGCATTTTAAATTACAAATATTGACAATATAAAGAAATGCATTACTTAATTGAAGAATACTAAGTAAATATTCTTGCTATGAAGGGGAATCTAATCAAGAATAGTGAATATACTAATATTCTTACTAATTATCTAATATCATCCATATTCATGGGATTAAGTGCTTTTGTTAAGGATCCCAAGTCATCCTATTTTACATAGGGCTTTGATGTCTCATATAGTCTCATGTCACATTGAGAGATATAGATAGGATTTCATAAAACAACTAACACCATGTAATAAAGTTACAAGGAAATTATCAAAATAAGAAAAGAAAATAACCCAAAAATGATCATGAAAATTAATTTAAAAGAATATAAAAGAGATTTTTATGTTTACTAAATTAAAAACTTATTATTCTTGCTAATTATTACCTTCAAATAATAAAATAATGACACAGTTAATAAACAATAGTCATGCACAAAATATTTAAAATATCTATAATATGAAGAATATAATAGATCTGAACATGAAATTATATCCATACAGTTATATTTCCATCTTAAAATATAATATGTGCATGAAAAACTATGTGTGGTCACTATCAAGAAGCAATGATATTCAAAATGGATAAAATGTTAATATTCACTATGATTCTACCACTTAATATTTGGCTATGGATATGTTATTATTGATCTATATGCCATGAGTAGGTAACTTCATTGTGTTTCAAAATTTGGTCCTAATACAATATATATATATTTTGTTACATGATACACAAATAAAAAAAAAAAAAAAAAATCTAGGTAGGTTGGTAATGAAAGCTATTAAAAGTAATCTTAAAAAAATATCATTTTTTATATTAGAATGAATCCAATTGAATTTGTAATATGTGGAGTTTCTATATATTAAAATCATTTAAGGTAATTTTTATGGATATAAAATAAATAAAAATAGCAAACAATGATATCAGTACTTAGGCCATAATGACTTTGAATCCATGAGAAAGATGAGTCAAATATAATTACTTTGTGGTATTCTTCTCATTAATCCATATGCTGATACATAAAACATAAAATGTGTGTTAATAAAATAGCATTGAGGCATTTTGAAGTACAATTTAATGTATCATGCATCTCAAACATTGATATTGATTTATGATAATGCATGTGGTTTAATGACCAAACCCTCTCTTTCTGAGAATATGTACATTTTTATTAGTACTCATGACTTACATAGGTTACTTTGAATCCATTACATCAATACTAAGGAAGACAAATTTGTAAATTCCAAATCCTTAAACTATATTATGGACTATGAAAGTGGTAAAATATTAAGTGTTTGACATGATATGCAACACTACTACAATATTCATAAGTTTGAGAACTTCCTCAAAAAGTATGGTATTTCATGGCAATGAAAGTTAATTATAAGACACAAATTAATAGTGTGGTCAAGTCAAAGAATGAACTATTGAATGGTATATTATTTTTTCCATGTGAATAGATATTATATTTTGGGGAGAGAATCTTATATATTTTATATAAATAATAGGACTTTCACTTATGTGACCAAAGGTGTGATTTCATATGAGAGAATGATCAACAAAGCATTTTAATTTCTTACTTCAAGGGTTCCTTATTCTTAAATATTAGAGACATGTTCCAAATACAAAAATTAAAGCTAAGAACCAAAACTACATCTTTGTTTATATGGTAAAATGTCAAAATCCTATAGAATCTATTATCCTATCCATCACATTATTATGAATTGAAGGTATAATTACTTAAATGAAACATTGACAAATGAACTATCAATTTAATTTAATAAAAAATGTTAAAATTAATAATCTATATATTTATGTCACTATTTGTATTATACCTGTTATAAATTATATTATTAAGGGTCATAGATGCCTACTAGTTGTTCTTCTAGATGTGATTGTGCGGAATTTAATATTAGAAATTTTTGTTGATGGTTTCACTTTTGAAACTATTTTTCCAGCTCTTCTCATAATAATATTTTTATTTGGCTTATTCCTACATTGGAGAGTACAAAAATATGAAAAACCTATCCTAAGTGACTTTGAATTCAATTGTTAACATACTTTTCATTAGGGGATATAGTAGAATATCAACAAAAATTAGGCTCTTCTCATAAAAGAAAAATAGGACAATGATCCTAGTAACTATAATCAAGCAAAATAATATATGAATGAGAATAATCTATGAGTTGAATAATACTCATAAAATTATGCCTAATATAAAATACTAAAATATTAGCATAATTGTTCCTATGAAACAAGGTATGTATATGATAAAAATATGGATAAGTATGTAAATATATTTGTTGTGAAATGCATATCCTAAATTGATTGTATTTACTATAATTATACATTTTACCATACTATATTCATGGAATCCACTTACATTTTTTGCTTTTGTGTTGCTTCTTTCATATGGAAATCCCTTGAAATGGATGTGAGTTATGCTTTTCTTCATGAATATTAAATGAAGGATATCCACTCATAGAAACTATCTAATTTTATTTATGATAACAACACATAATTGGTTAGCAAACTAGAAAAGTCAATTGTGTACTTTAGGCAAGAATCATAACAATCATATGAAAATATACAATAGTTCTTTCTTAGTTGTGGCTTCAAAAACTATAAATATGATGTACAAATTAAATATCATGATGGTAAAATATTTGATATTGTGCTAGGTATGCTATTTATTTGATTTTCCTTAGTATTATCAATTCCTTGATTCAAGAAATGAAGTTTAATTGAGATAATATATTTGCTCCCACATAATAATTTTCTTGATACATAAATTGTTGAGTTCTCAACTAGGATTTTATTTCTTTTGTATTTTCTATAATGAATATAGATAGATTATTATAATCCTACTCACATTAGCTTTATTTAGAATGAATATTGATATTCAATATATTTTCCCATTAGTTAATGCTACTCTCTATAGGTTTTCATACATAATATTTATTCTTTAAATTATACTAAGGAAAAATATTTGTTTTACTATCAATATAACATCCAAATATCTATATAAGCCTAACAAGATCCTTTTGAAGTTGAAAAAATCATTATTTATTATATTAAGGGAATTCTCCATATGGGTATTCATTATGTTACTAGTATTTTATCTCTCTTGTGTAGACATTGAAATGCTAATTGGGATAGAGAACATCATGATCACAAATATATATCATTTTCTTTACCCTCCTTGGAATTTTATCATCTTTATCAGTCTTCCTTGTTTGAATAAACCTATATTTTTAATCTATTATAGAAATAAAAATGTATAATATCATGATGATAGGAAAAAAATGTGTAGATAACTTTATTAGCACAAAATATTCCTAGATTATATTTTTTATAGTATTTAATATGATAATTTAGTAGTTACCATATAATTTGGAGTATGTCCAAACATCTATATACTGATCACATTGAGATCCATACACACTATATATAGGCTTCCATATAGTAGAAGTGATGGGGTCTAAATTGACATCAAGGTGGACTTGAACTATGACTATCATCTACAATGATTTTTTAAAGGTAAGCACCCACTAATCATAGCCAAACCCCAATATTGGATGGGTTAAAATTGCTTCAACCCAACCTCTAGAGTAGGTTGGTATACCTTATCAACTTACTAGACATTGAATCATTTAAGCTTAGTTAAATGTATAATGATAGGGATAGAAGGGGGGAAAGGGTTAAATAAGTAATGAATCAAATGTGGATGGATAAAGCTAACAACATTGGCATCTAAAGAGAACTTCTAAAAAGTCAATTTCTAGCAAACAACACTTGAGACTAACAACATTCAAAACCAATCATCTTAATCATTTAAAGAACAATAACATGCTTCAAGAATTATTTTAAATGTACATGGGATTAACAAACCAAATTAGTAGAATTAGATTAATACTCTAACTAATAGAAAAATAAATCATTTCTAAGCATAGGTTTAGACATAACGTATTCCAATTTGCTCTAAGTTAGCAATCCAAATTATAAAAATAAAATAACCATAGTAGCAATAGTAGAAATGAATTTAAAGGTTTTTAATACACAAGAAAAGAAGATACAAGTTTGAGGAAAACATCTAAGTAATGCTCCTTCTTATAATTTATAGAGAGTTTACAATAGTAGTGCAAGAAAATACTTTAGAGCTGACCCTTTAAAATGAGGGTTCGACCTCTATTTATAGTTTTGTAATAAATTTGAAAGATTTGAAAGTATTATGAACTTTACAAGGAAGTTGGATTGCTAGATCGGAAAGATATTGAGGTGGCATCCTCTTATTTGATTCAATAAATAAGAGAATTTTATGCTTTATTAATACCCTACGACTTGACCTCTGCAAGTTGTTTGGGTTTTCACGGCCTTTAACTGTAGAATCTTTCCAAGAAGAGATCCAGATCATTGTGTATTCTTATTATTGATTTTTCATCATAGATCTAAAATTGAAAGAGCTCATGGATCTTGAATTTTATTACTTCATCTTCACAGATCATCCACTTTAGCTTAGAACCAACTCATATAGAAATCTATAAATTTACACTACATTGAATCTTGTATTTATACATGATTCATACCAAATTCAATGTGGATCATTGATCTACTTTTGGATGGCTAATATTAGAGCTTTACTAAGCTTGGTACACTTTTTCTATTTGTGGTCTATATCATATTACAGCCTGGAACATATTATGGTCTATGACACATTTACATTTAGCTCTTTTTGCCTTTTATGATGTAGAACATGCTCTGATATAGTATTTGAATCTTCAACTTTGAGTAATTTAACCACTTTGACCACAGTGTGGAGTAAAAGTGTGTTAGACTGAAGTTGTATCACATAAACCTTGATCTAGATCACGTAGTGTAGAACCATGTTCTAGGTTGGGGTTTGAAATACTGATATGATAGCTTTAAATATATTGACCATGGTGTAGAACCATGCACTGAGCCATGGGATATAGAAGCATGGTTTGGACCATACAAAATAAAATCTTGTTTAGAGTCGTGTGGTATAGAACCATGTTCTATTATGACTTTTAGATTATACAACTTGACAACTTTCATTGTGGTGTGGAACCATGCACTAAGTCATGTGGTGTAGAACAATACATTGAGCTGCATGGTGGGGGACCATATTTTGAGTTGCGATTGAAAATGCTACAATGCCATATTTGACCATGTTGACTGCAACATAGAACCATGTTCTAGGTCACGTGATATAAAACTTATGTCTTGAGTGAGGATCTCATTCTATTTTGAGCCAAAATTTAAAATGTGCATAGATCGCTTTTGACCAAGTTGAACACACCATAGGACATGTTGCATTGAGCCACTATCATAGTCCAAAGAACATATCTATACTTAGAGAGTTTTTGGAAATTTTGCAAAACATTTCTAAGTATGTGGTCTTTACGGCCTACATTTTTGCACCTCTTATGGAAATTTACTAGCAAATTTTGAGAACTTAGTGTCTTATCCTTTGGGCATATGGAGTCAAAAGTTGAATGGATAGGTATCATGGAATGATGATGTGGACAAATAGAGACAATGAAATAAAATAGAAATATGAAATGTGATAAATAAAAATTCATGAATGAATGAAACAAGGGGATAAGGAAGTGAAAATGAATGCCCTTGCAACTCTTCAATATCTTTAATTTTATTTTCCTTGTCATATTTTTCGTCTTCACTCCATTCTTCATCTTCACTAGCTTCTTCCTCTATTTTTGCCTCAAACAATTGAATCATATGATCCAATGTTTTTAAAGCTTGATCCTAGGTTTTTTGAGTGGTATTAGCTATCTCCATTAGTTATTGGTGAACAAATTGAAGCTTTGTTGTATTTTCATAGGATATGGTGTGTCCCCTATCTACCAGATCTTCCATTAAATCTCTAAGCTTGGTCAAATATTTTATCAATTGAGTGACTTGATATTGATTAACAAGGTCCTACCAAGCATCTATTTTAGAATCATCTTGCATTATTGATGTCAAGCTAGTTTAAAGGTCTTCATCAGTTAGAATCATATTCTCCTCATTCCAAAACCCTTGGAAACCATATTGCATCATTTCCTTGTTGGAATCTACAATCTTTTGGAGCTTACCTTCAATTTTATCCATTAATAGCCACCCCTTCTGCATCAACTTGTTCTTCCTAAGGATTTTTTGGGCTATTAATCTTTCACTAGTCCACTCTTTACTTGGGATGGGTTTAGAAATAATATTGAATCTATTTTCATACAAATTGTATATTTTTCTGCCTGCAATACCATTGGTTATAGCTCTTCAGTATCTTTTCCAAATTTTTCTTTAGTTTCTTGCAACAAATGACTAGACTCATCCATGAAATTAATTACAAGTTGGATCTCTAAACATTTCTCCATAACCTCATACAATATTTCTTTTTTGATCTGCTTAACTTTATCTTTGGATAAACCTACAACTCTAGTCTTCTCAACTTGAAGCTACTATTGTAGAGTCTGTATTTGTTTGGCATAGGCCTCATTCTACTTTTTTAGCTCTTCAACCTACTCTTTGAATTTGACCATCTCTTGGTACTTGTTATGCCACTTCTTAACTTCATTTCTTATAGCCTTTTCTACCTTCTTCTAGTTATTAATTGTTTTTTCTAGCTTTTCAATATTTTCCTCCAATGTCTCATATTTCTCCTTGAAAATATCACTTATCACATAGATGGTCTTGAGATGAGCCTTAGCTACAACCAATTCATATTCTAGGGAAAATTGAGAAATATATTTAGTGTACTCCTCTAGCTGATAATATTCTATGGTCATGTCCTCCTCTAGTTTATTACCAAGAGGGGTGAGGGAGATTCTTGTTCTTTTTCTAGCCACAAGATCAACAATCATAATATTTCTTGTTCAAGAAACTTTATTCAAAGGTTGAGATCATTTATTTCTCTAAAAAAATGATTTTTCAATGAAAAATTCTTGACATTCTACAAAGAAGCTACTGTAGGGTGGTTTGCAGGCATGGAGGAAGTGATGAGTGAAGGCAAAAATAAAACAAGCACAAATGGAAGAGTTATAGCGGTAATGATGATGGAATTTGTGCTTATATAAAGGGTTGTAACAGATGTTAAAATGACAATAAATGTTACAACTATAGAATATGGTGGGGAAGATGGAAGTATTTCTTACCCTACTAATATGAGTGGTGATGATTTTGGAGGTGAAGGGATGTGAATTAGAGATGATGATATTAGAATTTCTACTGAATGAGGTGGATGTAATGGAATGAGATGATGGAGGGATTGGTGGAGATGAAATATTATGAGGTGGTGATGATAACTCTTGTTCCTTTTGCTCTTGAGAATGGGAAGGGAATTTTTTGGGAAAAAAGAAGGAGAAGAATAGATAGAAATCATACTTGTGTCTACTAAAGTAGACTATTGAAAAATATCATCAACACTTTGCTATTGCACTTGTTGAACTAATTTCTCTATAGTTGTGACCTATGTCTATTCAATTGCTTGTGTCTAATCCATTTTTTTCTTTTTACTGACTTCCTTATCAGCCTCCCCTACTAGATATTTTGCCTTTCTTTTGAATACAATAGGAATTGAAGGTTTAACCTTTTTAGTATCATATTTTTGTTGTGAAGTTTATGGTGCAACCTCTCAAATAGGGGCACTTGAGGGCTTAGAGGGGGCTACAATAGTAAATTTAATAGGATAAAAGGCCAATATATCACTTGATTTATCTTCCATTAGACCTTGTGAAGTAGTTTCTACCCCTAAGACAAAATGTTTCGGTCTTTGTTCCACCTAAATATTTTCTACATTTATTGATTAATATTTCTCAAGACTACCACTAGAATATCCCATATTTTTCATTGGTACAACTCCCACAATGTATTATTGTAATTGTTCTTGTGAAGATTAAAACATAGGTTATGCTTCCTTAGTCACTAGTGGTGAAGTTATTGCAGTGGCATCCTACTGGTGAGGTGGTGAGGAGGGAGAAGGTGGAGATGTTTGATATTTTTTCTACTTTTTTACCTTTAACCTTTTACATTTATCTTTATCTTTCTCTACTTTTCCTATTTTAGCCTTTCTGAAGCTCAATGCTAAGCTTTTACCATTCTTGGCCATCCAAGTCTTAAAATGTTTATCATATCTCTTAGAGAAATCAATATCACATTGGCAACCAAACCTGGGGGCTATTGTATTTGTCTCAACTCTCATTTTCCACCATTCCAAAATCTTGACCTCATCCCAACCAACCTTTTCCTAAATTGATTGAATTTTTTTTTCCTTTAGCTAGTGGGATTTCTTATGCTTAGGCTCATAATCAACCAATTGCTCATAAAAGTCTCTCCAAGGGGGAAGTGGTTCCATTTTTCCAACATTCCATTCTAATGGAGATCTCTCCCTATTATTTTTAGAATTTTTAATTTGCGACCTCAAAGTCCTTTCAAACTTGAGAGCCTTCAAACTTGGGAGCCTTATCACCATTGAGAGTCAATTTTTCAAAAAATATATTGGCTGGATCATACCTCCATCTCTGAGGAAGCTGACTAAGACCTAGTTTTTCCAAGGTTTGAGTAATCTGCTCATACTGGCCCTTCCTTGTTATTGTAATATCTTCCACATTGTGAGGGTAAATGATCATCCCTTTTCTCTTTATCCTAGTACCAAAAGTGTAGTTAATATAGTCATCTAAAGTACTCCAATGCCAACATTCTACTAGTGATAAAATGTGGTAGCAAGAATGGTTTCTCAGTGAAGCCATAAAGTCTAATGATTATACCCTTAGTCAAAATGTACTAGTTTCCTTCCTCATATTGCTTTATTTGTAATAGTTCTTTAGCTAGAGGAGGAATTCTAGGACACTACCCATACATAATTTTCAAGGCTGGCCCCAAAAATTCTCTATTGAAGTCATAATAGGATTCAGTATTGCTCAAAACCCTAGTCCATGTATAGACTGGTATAGGATTTCCATTATCATATTTATCTATTACTGCTATCCAAGGTATATCTTGCCTTGTAGCATTTAAAAACATCCAAGTCAAATTAGAGCAGTGTCTAAAATAGGGAGCTTCAGAATATCTCTTCATTGCCACCAACTACTCATGCATTCTTTTGGAAAGGAAAGTAGGCCAATCAAAGTAAATTGGTCTGGTATTGCCATCACCCATAGGCATGTTATACATTTTTTATTAGAAATGCAATAAATAATGGTTATCTACCAATATCTCACATATTGATCAGAATCTAGCCTAGCCAATGTTGCTAGCATAGAAAAGAGTTCTGGGTTGGTGAAATGCTTGGTGGAAATTGGGGTATTGGGTAAAGTATTCCTAGACCTTATGGTTTTGAATTAGCTATACACCCATTCCCTAAAATGGTCACCATTATTTGTACGCCCTTTCAATGAGTAATACCTAGCTTGTTCTTCTAGGTCGAAGGGCTTAGGATTTACATGTGATATTCTACCCATGGCAAAAAGGTCACAACAAGCTTGTGCAGTTATATTGAAAAGGGTTTTGCCTTGGGTTGTTTTAACTACCTTAGCCTTAGGGTCATAAAATTTTACTATGGTAGAAATTAATTCTGGACATGGATGAACAGAATCGTAGATATAAAAGGATAAAAGAGAGCAAATGATGCAAGCACCTTGAACTAAGATTGGTAGTCCTTGAAAAAATCTATGATCAATCTCTTGCATAAGTTTATCTCTCATTATCCATTTCATTATCATATCAACTATTGTTATTGCTTTGTCAATGTAGTGTATAACCTTACTAGTTTCTAGCTCAGTTTCTTGCCCTACAACTTGTGGCACAATTTTTGAAAAACTTTTTAAATTGCTTTTTTGATGCCCTATAAATTCACTTAACCTCACTATTAATGCTCCTAAATACTTAGCACTACTTAAAAAATAAAATTTAGCTAAATTTTAGATTTAAATAATCATGGATGCATACCTTCCACCATTAATGTGGTAGATGAGCTACCACCTAGTCACATGCTTTAAAATTTTGTATTGGTGATAATACAACATGGCTTGTAAGTGAAGTCTCATTTGCTAATTGGTTGCATTCTAGAACCTATCATGGTTTAAAACCAATATTTTATTCCTTTTTTAGTTGTGGCATAGAGCACATAGCAAAATATTACACATTTCTAAGATTTTGACTACTTTGATTTCCAACTGGGAACATGTTGTGGGCTGCTACCTCTATTTTTATTTTGTTGAAAAGTTAAAATAAAAGATGATATAGTACAAATATGTACATATTTTACTCAGGAAAGGATTCTTACTCAAAGTCCAACTTAATATGATATCCATTAATCGGTATCAAAATTTTCCATTCTGATTTTGGAGTTGAAAATTTTTGTTCTTCTTGAATTCAAATATCTTGAATGGACCATCCCAGAAGGAATCAAATTTTTGGTGGTTGCTTGGTTTGGATTTTTCTTCATTCCATCTTAGGATTGAGTCACCAACCTTAAATTTTTTGAATTTGGCCTTCTTATCAAACCATCCTTTAGTATCCATGGAGTGCTTCTAAAAACTCTCATATGCTTTGGTCCTCTATTCTTCCAACTACAAAAATATGCATCAATCTGGCCTCTACTAGATTTTGATCTGATTCATAATCTTGGTCTGCCAACCTTAGAGCTAGTATTTCAAGATGAGTGGGTAAAATAGCTTATTTCCCATACACTAATGCATAAGGAGATGTTTTAATTGACTTCTTGATAGTAATCCTATCTACCCACAAGGCCTATTCTAAGAGAAGATACCAACTTCTTTTATTGTCTTTCAGTACTTTTTTTTAGAATTATGAGTAGATTTTTGTTAGTGGACTCTACTAGTCCATTCCCTTGAGGGTAATAGTTAGAAGAATTATTTAAACATATGCCATATTTACTTACAAATTCAATGTACCTTGCACCTATGAAATATGGACCATTATCACTTACTAGAGCTTTAGGAAGGCCAAACCTTATGATCATGCTTTCAATAAATTTGATCACTACATCCTAATCTGACCTCTTGGTTGGAATTGCCTCAACCCATTTGATGAAATAGTCGATGGAAGTTAAAATATATTTGTGACCTACTAAAGATTTTGGATTTATTACTCCAATAAAATATAGTCCCCACTATTGGAAAGGTTCTTCTACTTGAATAGGCTTAAGGGGGAATGAAGCATTCTTATTCCTCCCTACATATCTCTAGCACTTATCACATGTTCTTGTTACTTTGAAAGTGTCAGCAAATATAGTAGGCCAATAGTAACCTACTCTTATTATTTTCATAGTAGTTACTCTCCCTAAAAAATGTCCCCTTGACAATCCCTCATGGAATTCTTTAATGACCTTATATTTCTGATCATCTTTCAAATATTTCAGAAGAACTCCATCAAGGTTCTTTTTATATACTCCCTCAGGTAAAAGGAAATATTTCAAAGCTTGGAGTCTATACCTTCTTCTTCATGAAGAATTATGCTCTTGAGGATAAATTCCTATTTGAAAATAACTTGTCAAGTAATACACCCAATTTGGTTCTTCTGAAGAACTATCCCCCCTCTATCTAGATCTTGATGGCTAACAAGCTAATATTTTATCTGAGCTTGCATTTGCTACCTATTATTGATATAGTACTCTACCTATGACCAACTTTATAGGATGGATTTCTACATCATATTCTTAAATTTTGGTAATCCAACCAGCTCTTTTATCACCCAACTCTCCTTGTAAGATAAAATTCCTAACATCTGGATGTATCACATAAACTAGAGTCTTACTTTGAGCCAAGTACTATCTGAATTTCTTTAATGATTTCATGACTGCAAATACTTGTCTCTCAATGAAATTATATTTATTTTGGTACTCATGGAGAGTTTGACTCTAGAAAAATATAGGGTGTTCCTCTTCAAAACCATTCTTTTATGTCAGTACTACTACATAACTCTCATCAGCTCCATAGGCATATAAAATGAAATATTTACTAAAATCAAGGTTTACCAATATTGGATCAGTAGCAATGGCTTGCTTAATTGCTTTGAAAGCTTACTTTCATTTTTTAGTCCACTTGAACTCAATGTTCTTCTTAAGAATATCTAAAATAGGTTTAACAATTTGAACAAAATCTAAAATAAACTTCCTTACAAAATTGATCTACCCAAATAAGGATTGTAGAGCTTTCTTATTCAAAGGGAGAGGAAGAGCCATTATTGATTTTACTCTATTAGGATCAATTGACATTCCCTCTTTAGAGACTACATGCCCTAATAAATTTCCCTCATGGATTGCAAATATGATTTCTTTGGATTTAGAGAAATGCCAAACTCCTTGTATTTTTGAAAAACTTGCTCCAAGTGTGCTTGTTTTTCATGGGAAAATATAGTCATATCATCAATATAGATAAGAATGACTCTATTAATCAGCTTCCCAAAAGCATAGTCCATAGCTCTCTAAAAAGTAGCCCTTGCATTAGATAAACCAAAAGGTATTCTCTGATAAGAAAAGGTACCCCATTTGGTAGTAAAGGTTATTTTGAATTGATCTTCATCCTTCACCCAAATCTGATTATATCTAAAGAAGCCATATAATAGAGAGAACCTCTCAGCCCCTACAATAATCTACAAAATATTAGTCAATCTAAGGGAGAGGATAGTGATCTTTTAGTGATGCCTTATTTAGGTTTCTGAAATCAACACATAGGTGGATGTCTCCATTCTTTTTCTTGATAGGTACCAAATTGGCTACCCATGTAGAATGTTTGATAGGGTAGATAATATTTGATTTCAGTAGTTTGAGCAATTCCTATCTCATTATAGATTCAATATTGGGGTTCATAGGTCTTTGCTTTTGTCTGAAAGGTTTTGCATTAGATTCTAGCTCAATAGTGTGTTGAATAATATTTTTATCATACACCTTAAGATCTTCATATGACCAGGCTATAATATCTTGGTATTGAAGGCATAGGGCCTTAAGTTCCTCCACTTCTCTTGGAGAACACTGAATGCCAACCTTAAGCTTTTTATCCTTTTCTATTTCAATCTCTTTATAAATTTCATCATCAATTTTTATGGCTCTTGATTTCTTTCCATATTCATTATAAAAAAAGCTTTCTAGTGTGATCAAGCCCTTAGGAATATGATTATTTTTAACTATATGACATCTCATTGATCCATTTATTGAGGTAAAACCTCTTGAAAATTAGATAGACAAGCCTCCCTAACTAGGAAATCAATAATTTTATCATCATTCTCAAAAATCTACCACAAAATATGTCTATGTGGTACTATAGGTCTAAAAACTAATTTGATCCTTTTATCCTTAGCTAACCCAAAATCTAAATATGGGCTGAAATTAGAACCTCTAATGGCTAAAGCATCAGCCAAAATATTCTTATTCCTAGGAATAGAGTGGATGTTTAGAGCATCAAAATATTCCATCAAATCCCATACTCTATTCCTATATATTTTTAAGTAATGGTGTTTGTTGTTGTATTTCTTTGTAACTTGATTAACTACTAGTTCTAAATCACCATATATGTCTAACATTTTGATTCCCATTTTCTCTGCTTGCATTAATCCTAAGCATAAAGCCTCATATTCTATAGCATTATTGGTACAATACCAAGTCAATCTATAAGAAAAACATTTTACACCTTCTAAAGGAGATTTCAAAATTATGCCAGCACCAACCCCATTTTTGCATCTTGTCTCATCAAAATGCATTGTCCAAATTTCTAACCCTCTCAATGACTGATTAGATATGGCAGGGATATTTTTCTCAGCCTTAGAAGAAATGCTATAAGTGCCCATTCTTATCCCAAATAGACTATAATATTCTCTAAATGGTAACTCATATTCCACTTCTAAATCTTCAAGGTTCTCTACCAATTCAAGTTCTTCCAACACTGAGTGGATACATGTCTTCTTCTATTTTTTAATATGATAAGCCATAGGTTTTTTAGGGGTTATCCTTATTCTCTTACCTTTATATGGAATCATCATACCAAAGTAATCTAGATACATGTAACCTCCTAGCTTTGCTATGAATTCCCTGGAAAGGCATAAACCAAAATAAGGCTCTAGGTCTACTACTACAATTTCTTGCACAATAGTGACCTCTGGGGCCCTTGTGTAATCTCATCAACACATCTTTTACAACTCCAATGGTCTTGACTAGTGTCCCATCCAATTGCAACACTCCTAGACAAGATCTAGTGTACTCCATTCCCATTTCGTCATAGACCACCTTGGGCATGACTGTTGTGGAAGCCCTTGAATCTATCATGCAATTATGAACAATCCACCCTTCCATTATTAGAGATATGTAAAAGGGTGGGGGTTTATTTTTTAGGGTTGTTGGAGTCATTTTTTCTTGGCCATGTGATAGGTTAAACATTGTATTGGTTTCCTTTTCTTGAGAATTCTTATTCAAAGAGGCCTTCAGTAAATCAATTTGACCAAGGATGAAGAGAGTGTCATAAAGACTTGCTCTAGAAGGAGTCCTTTTTAGTTCCTCAACTATGTTGAAATCAGTCTTTCCTAAAGGGCTCTTCTCATATCTTTTCTCAGTTTCACCAAATTTTCTCTTATACTACTGAGTAGCTTCAATCCTTTGCCTCTTGGTGATGGAAGGGAATTTTAGCTTCTCTTTTACCTCTTCCTTAGAACCTACCTATTCTTTATTCTTCTCCTTTTCTCCCTGCTTTGGAGAGTTTTTATCCTTTTCTTGTTCTTTGGGAACTGGATCTCTCTTCTCAATAGCCTATGGAACTAGGAATCTATCATTGCTTGGTAGGGGTTATTCCCTTTTCTTCTAAGAAGGAACCTAGAACTAACCCATTTTTTGTGGGTCTACCTATAATGATTTCTTTCTAGATCTGGTTAGGACTAAAATTGATTCTTCCTCTAATGGTTCTAGTCCAAACATAACTTGTTTAGGCTACCATAACATATTAACTCTCCCCTTTTGGGTTCTCTTAGATTTTTCTATTGCTTGTTGCACATGATGTTTGTACATTATACAAGTTGGTTTATGATCTAATTCTATATCCTCATGATTTATGTTAAACCTAGGGCCTATATTTCAACTAGTACTAGGATTATGATCTCTATTAACATATGGGAATATCCTATTTTGATACCTTTACATTTCTCTTTTTTCCTTTGCACTCACCTTGTTGTTAATTGTTTTGAAGGTATTTTGAATACCAAGCAATAAAGTTGATTCTTGGATATTATAATATGGGAGAGGAGGAAAAGGAATTGAAGTAGATGAATTTTTAGGAGGAGAAATTGGATACATGTATGAGGGTGTGGATATCCTAGAGTGAGGTGTAAACTAAGGAATCTCAGAGCAATAAGGCATGACTATTTATGGTAGAAGCCTTCCTACAATGATCATGATATTCTCTACTTGCACAACTTCATGGTAGACTTATGGGGAGGTATTTATACCTTACTATTGAGTCTATAACCCTAGGTTTGACCCAAGGTATCTAATATAATACATAAATGCAATGGGAACAATTGGTCTAGCTTCAGGGGGAATTATTTTCCATGTCCTACTAAACCTCAAGTTAAAGTTAGAGACTAATTCTTGTGGATGTTTTTGCATAGCTATAAATTGGTTTAAGAGTGAAAAAAGGTTGAATGACTCATTAAAATATTCCACAAAAGGTCTATCTAGTCATGCCTAGGAACATATGCTATTATCCTCTAGGGTTATAAACCAATGAATATTTTTTCCTCTTAAGGATAGGGCTAAAAACCTAACAATAACATTTTATTTCTAATATTGTGGATAAATATTAAGTTTAATATATCTTGACAGTGCTCATAAGTAGTTTTTCCTAAACCATCATATGTAGGTATGGATTTAGATGCAACCTAAGGTATATTAGCATCTAAGGAAGTCCTAAAGGATCAGATATATCCCAATTAAGGTAATTATATTGAGTTTGAAATTGTTTTATATTATTTTGTTGAGCCATTTTTATTGGGATTTTTACTAGATTTGGCCTTTAGGGAACCCAATGATTTGATGATATTGGGAATTCTTCAAAATGTGTATATAGGGATAAACTTCTTGTATGCCTAGATATTTTGTGGGTAACTCAAAGAATGACACAGGCTCTTGAATATTCCTATAATATGACCTAGTAAACATGAAAAATGAGCTACTAAAAGGGCTTTCTAGGTTCTTGAATTTCAGGGAGTCACCAAGTGAATTTACTTTCATCGCTTGTTGAGGTCAAGATAATTCACTAAATAATGATTCCTCTATGAAAATAAAACATAATATCTAGTGGGTAAATGAACCTTCTGTGAATAGAGTCCCACAAGGCATGCCAAATATTGTTGGGGTTTAAATTGGTATCAAGGTGAACTTAAACTATGACTATCATCTACAATAATTTTTTAAAGGTGAGCACCCACTAATCATAGCCAAATCCCAACATTGTATAGGTTAAAATTGCTTCAACCCAACTTCTAGAGTAGGCTGGTATACCTTATCAACTTACTAGACATTGACTCATTTAAGCTTAGTTAAATGTATAATGATAGGGCTAGAAGAGGGGAAAGGGTTAAAGAAGTAATGAATCAAATGTGGATGGATAAAACTAATAATATTGGCATCTAAATAGAACTTATAAAAAATTAATTTCTAGAAAAAAACACTTGAGACTAATAACATTCAAAACCAGCCATCTTCATCATTTAAAGAAAAATAACATGCTTCAAGAATTATTTCAAATGTCCAGGGTATTAACAATTCAAATTAGCAAAATTAGATTAATACCCTGACTAACAAAAAAAAAAGAATTTTTTTCAAGAATATATTTAGACATGAAGCATTCCAGTTTTCTCTAATCTAGAAATTCAAATTAACGGAATAAACTAACCATAGCAGCACTAGCAAAAATAAATTTAAGGGTTTATAATCCATAAGAAAAGAAGAAACAAATATAAGGCAAACATTCAAGTAATTCTCCTATTAATTTATAGAGTATACAATAGTAGTGCAAGAAAACACTTTAGAGCCAACCCTTTAAAATAAACGTTCAACCTTTATTTATAATTTTATAGTAGATTTGAAATATTTGAAAGTATTAGTAATATTACAAGGAAGTTAGGTCTGAGGTGTAGACCAATTGGTTCATCCAAACCCCATAAGGGGGCGGAGGTCCAAGGTTCAAATCTCGGACCTCGTCGGACTGAACGCTTGTACCTTTCCTGGTGCTTTCACAGGCATAAAAGTTTTAAAATGATTGTGGCATGGTGGTTATAGGGGCGGAATGCACGAAGATCTATGTGGCAACTTTTGGGGCGGATAGCGTAGAATACTATGGTGGCCATAAAATCTGGACAACCTGCCCGGATTCGTGGCGACTACCGATTCCACCATGTAAATAAAAAAAAAAAAACAATATTACAATGAAGTTGGAGTACCATATCAGCAAGATGCTAAGGTGGAAGCCTCCTATTTGGTTCAAGAAAGAAGAGAATTGTGTGCTCCATTGATCACCTATAGCTTGACCTCTACAAATTATTTGGGTTTTCATGATTTGCAAGTGTAGAATATTGCAAAGAAGAGGTCCAGATAATTCTCTACTATTGCTATTGCTTTTTCACCATAGATCTAAAACTAAAAGAGCTCGTAAATATTGAGTATTGTCACTTCATCTTCTTAGATCATATTATTTAGCTTAGAACCAAATCAAACAAAAACCTTCAACCTTACACCATGTTAAATCTTATATTTATATATTATTCAAACCAAATTAAATGTGGATCGTTGATCTACTTTTGGATAGCTAAGATTAGAGCTTTACTAAGCTTGGCATTCTTTTACTATTCATGGTTTGGAACATCTTATGGCCTAAAATACATTTGCATTTAGCTATTTTCATCTTTCATGATGTAGAACATGTTCTAATCCAACATTTTAATCTTCAACTTTTAGTTGTTTGACCACTTTGACCACAATATGGAGCAAAGGTGTGTTAAACAAAAGTTATATCATGTAAACCTTACTCTAGACCGTGTAGTGTAGAACCATGTTCTAGGTCAAGGTTTGAAATTCCAAGATGATAGCTTTGACTATGTTGACCATGGCGTAGAACCATGTGTTGAGCCACATGGTATAGAAGCATGTTCTAGACTACACTAAATAAAATATTATTATGAGCCATGCGGTATAGAACCATGTTCTAGTCTAGATTTTAGATTATACAACTTGGTACTTTTACCACTTTGATCATGATAGGGAACCATGCACTAAGTCACATGGTGTAGAAAAATGTGTTCAATGGTGGGGGATCATGTTTTGATCCATTATTCAAAATGTTGCAATGTCATATTTGACTGTGTTGACCATGATGTAGAACCATGTTCTAGACCATGCGATATAAAACATATATCCTAAGCCAAAACCTTAAATATTGTTTTGAGCCATGACTTAAAATACGCGTAGATCCCTTTTTACCAAGTTGAATATGGTGTAGAACATGTTGCACTGAGCCTTTGTCACAGTCTCGAGCACATCTCTATACTTAGAGAAATTTTGCAAAAAAATTCTATGTGGCTTTTTGGACCTACAAGAAGAAAATTTTAACTTTGGATATGTGATTGTTGAGGATCATCTAACAAACATCTTAACCAAATTCATGTTACATATTACCTTCACAAGATGTTATGGTCATATTGGCATATGAAATCTATAATTAATATGGGATGTTATAATACTTGGACATCACTTTGTGTATGCTGCAAAAGCATTATTCTTATATTTCTATACTTATATCATATTTAATTGCACTTCCTTATATCTTTATAGAATTTCCTATTCTATGAGACATGCTTACACATTAGTCCCTTCTTTATATGTTGCCATTGTTGAAATATCTAGCTATATATTGCTTGATAAATTTTAGAAAGGAATTCTAAAAGAGATTTTACTATACAAATTAGGTGTAATGATTACATGATAAATATTTTGTTAACTCCTTTCTTCTCTATGAGAAAATTAGAATTTTATTTTTTGTTTTTGATCAAGTTTTGATACCTTTTGTAATGCCTTAAAGATAAATATTCACCTGCAACCAAACTCAAATCTTAATTCCATGGTTGTAAAAATATATATGGAGCTATATTTAGACTTTGGGCATCTAATTAATTTTATAAAAAGATTGATTAATCTTTGGAAGCATTCATTCAACAAGTAGAAAAACATATTCTACCCCATGTAACTATGCCTTGTCACTAGTTACCAAGTCTGAGATCTATACATAATTTCTAATAACTATCAATATGTTTGATATTTTGTTGGGGATCTAAATCCAACTTATATAATAGATTAGAAAATATTTCAACACTTGATGTGTATGTAAATCCAATAAAATACTTGAAGTTTTCTTCATAAGGTTGAATGGGACTTATATAATTTTCCAAGTTAATATCGTTTTAATATAATTGAAAGTCAAAAGCAATGTATTAATCATTTTAAATATTATTATTCATATCATTGATGGAAACTAGGTCATTGTATCACACGAAGAATCTATTTTGACAAGTCAAGTTGATATGGACTTTGCTTATTTTTCTCATTTATTATGTATGATCCCATATAAATTCAAGGTGTTTCTTCTATATACATCCTTACAAGTATTAATAAGAAAAATACTCATTTGAGATGGATGAGGATGGATTTCATAAGGATTTTATCCATGAATGATCACTAGTTATGGTGATAACCTATTTTTAGAAAGTGGTGCGTTACTTGCTAATTGCAATGTTCATGCCATTTCATCACTTCATAGATTTATGTATAAATTGAGGTTTATTTTCTAAATAGTTGAGTTTTTATTTTATTTTTTTTGAAAAATCACAAGAACAAACTTAACATATTATCAATGAATAGGGATGTGATAAATAAAATTTAATACCATATTTCAATCTCTATTTGGCATAAAATTAACATATCAATGATTTGGATGTCATGTAGGGATATAATTTGGACATGTGATATTATCATTTCTCCATAGAAGCCTAAATTAGGATGTTCAATGGTTTTCCATTTCCAATGCTTGATAAGTAAAAAATGATGGGATATTCAATATCAAGTAACATTATGTCAGAAGCAACTTTAATTTACTTAAGAATTCCATATAAAGATTTATGGATAGAATAAATTTCCCATATCTATATCCTTAGAGGGAGAGAATTTTTCTATCAATATTTTGCCATTTTTCTAAGGTAGATTTATATACTCAATCGAGCATATGGAACAACCACTAGATCAGTAGAAGGAAGGTAAGTCTCAACTACCCTAAAGTAGCACCACGATGCTTAATTTTTCTAAGTATAGAAAGCTATCATATTTTTGATATGATGATGTCATTAATAATGATAAATGTATATAGCATTTGACATGGCTGAAGTTTGGGTTTTGACTAAGGCAAAGGAACCTAGTTTTTTTATTTTTTGCACTAGACTTGAATTTTGACTAAGTACAGGGTATGGCATAAAATATAAAATTCTGATGTTAGAAAAGTCTTCATAAAATATTAGTTTCTAACATGTTATCAAATAACTTTAGATATAGATAAGAATCCATCATATGACGTTATAGAAAAGCCTACCATATTCAACAAAATTTTGACTATGTAGCAAAGAGGGTCAAATTTTAGAGCTATTGATATTACCATAGGTTGTGTAAAATTCTAGCACAATAGGAAATAAATCTAGGATGCAAAATATACCAAGATATTCAACTCGAACACAAGGAAAATATCAAGTGGAAGCTCATCTAATGTCCAACAAAATGCTTTACAAAAGATAGGCTAAGTATCAAAGAGCATCAAATGTTTCAAATTCTAAAATCATCATAAGGCACTTAAAATTTTGATAGAAATATGAAGTAGTGTTGGATGAAGGTTTGATAAGAAAAAAATCATGATGATAAAGTATCTAAATTTTAGCATCCAGAGTCATGCATAAGAGTGCAATAAAGCACAAAATGTGGTTAAATTCTAAAGGAACTAACAACATCAAGGTAAGATAATAAACGTAATATCCAACCAAAATATTAAGCATAAAAAAATAATGGTGCCCACATAATGGAATGATGGATTAATTTTGGTTGAGGAAAGAGGAATCCTATGAGATGTCAAATGGCTCAAGTGTGCTAATGATAGTCTTAATATATTATCAAAAAATCTAAATAGTTAAAATATTTACTGATTGACACCTATACAAATATAGCTAAACCTATTATATGGTAACCAAAAAGAAAAAAAAAACTTGTTAGATTATCCTATGGATTAGATGAAGATACTTCAACCGCCACTCTTAGATGAAGTTGAAGAAAATCACATCAATATCATGGCATCAATATAGTTGCAACCAAATGAGTTGGAGAAGGATACACATGTGCTACACCAACCTGACAAGCCTACAGTCCATTTAATGAGAAATGATGCTAAAATAATCAAATGGAAATGTAAATATAGCTATACTTGAATGTATCTCATTCAAATTTTTGGCTCTTTAGATTTTATAATTGCACATTTTGTATGATTAAAGGATATATACCCCTTAACGAAAGCTTATGTATTGTTTGGTCTCTATCCAATATTATTGAAGAATATACGTGTACGACTTTCTCATTAATAATTTCTATTAAAGTTGAATGAGTGGTTTATTTTGTAAAGAGTTATTCTACTATCTAGATTTCTCATTGTATTTTTGTTTCTTCAATTCATAGAATTTTTATATGTGTGCACTTAATAGTTTAATGTTTTGTAGCATGTGATGATATTTTTCATATTAGGAATTTTAATCTAATTAAGGGAATGAGAATCTTATGCATTTGTGTCTCTTGATTTTTCTTAATCCATTCCACTTTAAGTTCTATCTTCTAATATTATGCATTTCTCACTTTAGTCTACAACCCTCCTTTTATTTTGTTAGTTTAGAAAGAATTATAGGAACCGACCTACTCCAAAAAATGACTCAAAAAGTTTATTTTTAGGTCTTTCAATATTGGCCAAGGTCTTGAGGGTGCAACTCATCCGCTTAGGAAAAATTTAGACCAAGATTTTTTGGCATGCTTGATGGGACCCAAATATCACTTTCCTTGATTGAGTAGAATTGTGGTGATATTCTGCTCTAATAATACCATTCTCCAATCACACGGTAACTCTGATGAGATGAAATAACCATAGATGAAACCTAACTTCCATTTATCTAATAAGTTTATGCTCACAAGAGCAACAACTAAAAAGTTGTTTGAATCATTGTTATTCATATAATTACCTCCTTTAAGATTTAGAAGATATAAATTCTCATAATATCCTCAATCATATTCATCATCAAGCCCCATAGAAAGTGAAGGATCTACACACTTCACCTTTCCATAATCTATTCCCTCCATCAAACTTGAAAAAATGGCTTAGATTCCACCTTTACAAAAGTTTTATTAATAGAATAACATGATACTACTTAAATTAAAAAATTAGAACCCCATTCCTCAGGCAATGTTAAAAAAATTATCAACAGATGATGGCATTAGAAAAACAACGTATGAGCATTATCAATATGTAGCATCCTTAGCCACAATCCATAATATCCAAGATGAGGTTGTTATGATAAGGTTGTTGGTATTATCATTCAAAGGTAAGGTACTATATTGGTATTTAATACTTGAGGATGGTATTATACATTCATGGGCTTATCTTGTTGGTATATTGGTCCAAGAATTTAATGAAAAATAGACACATTATCACTATTAATCTAGTTCACCACTATACAAAGGCATCATCATGAAGCAGTAATAAAATTCAATAATAGTTTTAGCAAGATGTGGAAAATAGTTCCATAATATATTAAGCCAATGGATCCCTAGGAACTATATTATTACCTTCATGCTTTCAATCCAAACATATGCTTTTTGATACAACAATCTAATGTGACTTTTTTTAGGTTTACCAAGTAGATATAACTATAGAGAATACATTGATAGCTATAGAAAAATTTCTCCTAGAATTGTAATTTTATATTTCAAAAATTATTGTAGTCCAAACAAAAAATTCAAACTTTGGTCACAATTACACATTTGTCAAATATGGCCCTAATTCCTACAACCAAGTTTCCAACATTGATAATGAACCCACCAATGAAAACATTACCTACACTTCCTACTATACCTGCACTGTCATACCTTGAACCTTAGGATACAACCAACATGAAATAAATAATAAAGATATTAAAGAATATAACTTATGAAATCACTACTATAAAAATAAGAGAATCTAAAAGTAACTTCTAGCCTAGGATATTTCCATACATGGTAAAATATCAAGCAACTTATTCTAGTAGCACTGGTGGAAGGCCTAATGTGCTATACAATAACCAGGAGGATAATACTTCTACTCAAACATTAGAAGTAGATTATTTTTGATCAACTTGCAGTGATCCATATGGAAAAAATACGTATATGATTCACTATATTCAAATCCAAAAAATGTAGTTGAGAATTCACAAAGAGCACTAAAGAACCAAGTTAATATGTTATGGGAAGCAACCTAGAATTTGATGGTACAATAATATTAGTCAATTTTAGTCTTAACCCAATCTGAAATAAATCCATTGCAAGTATATCCTAAAATATTGGACCCATTCAAAGTTTTATCTCAACAAACCAAGTAGTCAAAAAAGGAAGCACCTCAAACTACTCAAATAATAAAGCAAATTCCAACAAAGCATCCTATAGAATAGTAAAAAATAGTGCAATAAAAATAATTTGAGACTCAAGGTCACACTATAAACAAGATTTAGTATGATTCTATTAGTAAGAGATAGAGAATTAAAGCAACACAATAATATTAGAGGAAATTTAATGAATTGATAAAGGAAGAAAAAAAGCAACTAGAATAATCTAGTTTTAATATCATGGATGAGGTTAGGAAAATTCCATTAAAATCAAGTATGTATGATGCTCTAATGATTCTAGGATAAATTGACCTCATCCAAGCATCATTGAAGTCCATTAGGACTCAAAACTAGATTTAGATAGAACTCAATCTAGCATAAGGAAAACCTATGCCAAGAGTAGGTAAAATAATATTGCCTCCATTCTACATGTCCCTACACTTGAAGGAATGGGTAATGCATAATTGTATGGTATATTTAGCATCAACAACTACAATATTACCAAATGCTATATGTGAAGCAATGGGTATGTAATACACACATTCTTAAATCCCTTTACCTATTATATAGACAAAGTGCAAGAAATTCCTCACGAGTGCAGGAACGAAAAAAATTATAGAAAATTACTTCACCTATTATATAGATAAATTGAATAAGAGGATAACAATATGAACATGATGAGTGATGAGGTTGACCTGATAGAAAACATCATAGATGAGATGCAAACTGAATATAAGTTTTCACTCAAAAAAATCAATTCTATGGTTGAGATAAGAATAAACACTTATTATATCTCAAATATAGAGAAGAAAAAGCTTGCAACCATGAAAAACAAGGAACTTTAGCAAACCAATATATGGCAGCTCTACTTTGATGAAGCTAGATGTAAAAATGGTGTTAGAGTAGGAATAGTTTTGGTACTGCCATCTAAGGGTATTAAAAGGATTTCATACCATTGGACTTGGAGCAACACTAGTAGTGCAAAATAATATGAAGCATTGTGCATTTGGTTGAAAGATGCAAAAAATAGGAATAAATCTATTGATGATTTATGGAGATTCTGAGCTAGTAGTAAATCAAGTCATTGAAAAATGCAACAACAAGCAACATTACCTAAAAGCTTACCAAAATAGAGTTTAGGATTTATTTGAAAGCTTTGATGCATTGAATATAAAAGCAATCCCTAGATAGTAGAATGCACAAGCTAATGCATTGGATTCATATGGAGCTAATCTTTGTCTAGCTTCTGATTAAAAAACAAGATTTATTAAAGTTGCATCTAAGCCTTCCATAGCAGATAAGGAACATTTAGAAAGTATTTGATAATGATGAATAGATAGTGGATTTCCTAGTTTAGGATTTAGATTTTGTAAATGTGACTAATGATATGCTGAAGAGTATAAATGGAGGAGAGGTGATTCAACTTAAAAATAATCATATTCCCAAAGGACTAGTTACTCTTGAATGAATATTTGATAGCAATGATCATCCAATTGGTCAATAAACGAAAATTGATGAATAATATTTTAGAGAGGTTCAACTAGAACCTAAGAGGAATTTAAATATTGGATTGCAATGCTTTGAAGAAGAGGTCAAACAACTTTTAAGTTTGCTTAAGGAATTTAAAGGCATCATTGCATGGAGCTATGATGATCTAATGGTCTATATCAAAACATTTATCCAACATACCATATGATTGTGGACTAATGCTAATCCATTCTAGAAAAATCATGTATTAAGAATTGCTAAAGCTATATAATGCAAAGATCATTTATCCAATCAAGCATTCTACATGGATAGCTAGTCTAGTACCTATCAGAAAGAAAAATGGAAATATCTATCTCTGTGTAGATTTTAGAAACTTGAATAGAGCATCATTGAAGGATCATTATCCTCTATCTTAAATTGATTAATTATTCCATTCTATTGCTAGAGTAGATATATTTTTATTACTTGATGTATTTTTATATTTAACCAAGTGTGGGTTAGAGATGAATATCAATATAACACTTCATTATCAACTAAGTAGGGAATGTTCACCTATTATAGAATGTCTTTCATCCTATCAAATGTAAGAGCTACCTTTCAAAAGATTATGGATTTAGATTTTGGTGAACTAGTGAATAAAGTAATTCTAATCTATCTGGATGATATGATGATATTTTCTAATCAAAATGAGAAGCATATATATCATCTTTGACTTGTTTTTCAAAAATTTAAAGAATTTAGGGTATCATTGAACCCAAAGAAGATAATTTTTAAGGCCCATGAAGGTAAATTTTTGGGTCATGTAGTGTCAAAGTAAGGTTTAGCTATTCATATAGATAGAGTAAAATCAATACTATAATTGATATTACCATAAAACAAGAAAGACTTACAATACTTATTTGGGTAGATAAATTTTATATGGAAAGTTATATCTAACTTTGCTTAGATAGTTAAGCCAATGATAAAAATGATCAGAAAGGATGCAACCTTCACATGGACAAAAAATAGAAGATATGCTTTTAAAAGCATAAAATAATCTATAACTAGAGCATGATACTGAATATTCCAAAATATCATAAGGACTTCATTATTTATGTATTTGGTGTAGAAGAAAGCTACATAGTTGTACTCACTCAAAAGGATAAGGATCATAATAAGTGGAAAATAGCTTTATTTAGTCAGATGTTTCATGACCATGAATAATGCTACAACTTCATAGAGAAGAGGATGTATGCTCTTATGGAATCCTTAAAAAATATAAGGTATTATATATCTCAGAGCAAAACAATAGTGGATGTTGTACATCCAGACATGCAAAAATTTATAATGCAAGGATAATTATGAGAAAAGAGAGTTGGGTGGATTATAAAAATCTAGGAGTATAGATATCAAACAAAATAAGTTGATCAGGTAAAGAACACTCTATGAACAACTAGCAAACTATACAATACAAAAAGCTAATCTATTTATTGAGAAACAATAAGAGTTGCAATTAGAAAAGAGGTTGGATGGAGTAGAGCAGCTAGGTAGATCAATTGGTCTACTTTTTTGAGACTGGTCAATGTTCATATGGATTCATAGCATCTCAAAGGTACAATACATACTCCAAGTGATGAGATATATTATAATTGATGGTGTCTTGCACCATTTTTTTTGTGTATTAATGACATGCATACAACCAAATAAGGTGGAAGAAATATTGAATGAGTTTCATGCTAGCTTCTCGAGAGGAAACTAATTTGGTTAGAATATAGTAGCAAAGATCCTAGGAGGTGGATATTATTGGTTTATCTTATTTATTGATGCATTTAGAATTTCTAATGCTTGTGAAAAATATAAAATATTTATAGGAAAAAGAAAACATCTAGTAATACCTCTTCATCCCATTATCGTAGAAGATCTCTTCTAGAAATGGGGGTTACATTTTATTAGGATGATTAATACAAACCCCTATATTAGGAATAAACTCATATTGACAAAAAATTATTACTTCACCATATGGTATGAAGTAGAAGCAACCAAGCATGTAGATTAGGATACAATTATTTGCTTTTTAGAAAGATTGATCACTAGATTTCAGATCCCATCTATGATAGTATTTGATATTATTAGATATTTCATAGTAGGTAAGACCATGGAAATTATTAGAAAATATGGCATATATTGGAAATATTCCTCTAATTAATACCCATAGGGAATGGACTAACAAAATTCTTAAATAGTAAATTAATGAAGATAAGAGAAATATTGGTGACAAAAAAAAAATATTGGCATTTAATGCTTAATAAAGCACTATGGAAAGATAAAATTATGGTCAAGAAGGCTTTGAAGACCATGCCCCATGCTTTAGTTTATCGAAAATAAGTTGTGTTGTAATTTCATCTAGAATTTATTTCTTTGAAGTTTACTGACCAATAAAAATTAGAGGATATATAGTTGATTGAAAAAATGATGGAATAATTATTGTTGTTGGAAAAAAAGAGAGAAAGTTTATAGTAGCTTTTACTAGTATCAAACAACAATTAAAAATTATTTCACAAAAGTTTGTCATTGAAATTATTTAAGGATGGTGATTTGGTACTTAATTTGTACGTAGACCAAGGTAAACTAAGAAATAATAAGGTAGAATTGCTTTGGTCTTGACCATATCTAATTTTAGAAAATAAATAACTAAATGCATATGAGCTTCAAGAGATGGATGACCATCTTTTGCCAATTTTCGTGAATGACCAATATTTAAATCGTTATGTTTAGAAGCACATGCCTCTAAATTATACATTTGTAATAGTGACACATTTAAATATAATAGTAAAGGTAGTAGTGGCTATAGTACCTTTTGAGCAATAGAATTTGATTGGATAAGAAGTATGCTAGGTAGCTACCAAATTATGAATTTTTATAAATTTTATTCATTGAAAGAATGCCAACATTGAAAAGGGACATGCATCACAAATGTTTGCATAAACTACTAGTTCAAAGGAAATATTTTATAATAAAAACTAATCACCCATAATCCTTTAAATTAAATTATCAATGGTTATTCCTCATAATTGTTTCTTTTTATATAAACAGGGCTTAAAATATGTAATGTATGAAAGAGCATTTAGTAGTTGGGAGAGCAAAATATTACAAAATTACTGAAGTTTCTTGCATGAAGAGAAGAGCTACACAGTTGCCTATGCATACATTTTTATATAAAACTTTCAAGTTCAAGATGGTGCAAGGTAAAATAGGGCAAAAAATGCAAAGGATTTAAAGAGTTGTAAGACAAGCTAAGGAACATCCTCAACCCTATCATTATGATCAAGTCAAAATTAAAATATTTCAGAGAAGGATCAAAATCAAGAGGAATAACAATACTACCAAAAATGCTTGAAGCTACGCCATGGAACTCATTCTTGTCTAGATATATGTCTAGTTTCATCCATCCCTATCCAAATATAGTTAAAGTTATTGCAAAGAATTATGACCTAGAAACAGTGATGGTGCATAACATAGAAGGAAATGAATTATTTGCCATTATAGATGAAGCAATCAAAATATCTTTTATAGTAGGATCCCAACTAGGTACAAAATCTAAACCTATTGATATAGATGAATAAAAGGATTATGTAAAGAAAGATAATATTAGGTCTTGGTTAGGTAAAAACATAGGGAAGATTTTGAGTGACTTTCTATAAAATCCTGTGAAGCTTGAGAGATTTAATATTTTTTTTGCAAATATTATTGTTGATGATAGCTCTAATTCTTGGGCTGGATACCAATTTCTACGTATATGACCATAAAATATCCATAGCATATGTAGTTACCAATGTACATAATTATGATGGTTCAAGTCCAAATAACCCTATGTTCTTCAATTGGGTCTATTTTTTGAGATATCAAATTCATAGCCAGTTGGTCACCCTAAAACTAAAAGAGAGTGATTCATTCCATTAATATTCATACATAGGTTTTATTTTATTAATTTATATACCTCCAAGTATACGTAATATAAATATCTAGGTAAAATTTAATGATCAATACCATCTTGTATATTATTAGACCATTCTCCTTAGAGAAGCCTCTTCATATCTTGAGTTCAATAGACTATTCCTAAGGCCTACACTTGGATGATTTTATGGTTATATTCCTCACCTAAGCTCTAAATATTTTGATAAGTTATGTGGAAAGAAGTGTGAGCTAGGGGATTGCCTACAAAACAACATGATCATTAGAATATACAAATTCCATGGAACTCCCTATTTGATGCTCTATTATATCATGGGCTAGGTTTTTTGCATGGAATCATACAAATAAATTGATGAAGCAGATGATAATTTTGGTTTTGGAATCAAGAAAACTTGCATTTATTGCTATCCCTTCAAATTTTAAGATATAAGCATGACAAGAAGGGGTCAAGTAAATATTTGGGATGAAAATTTGAGTGACCTCTAGTTGTAGATAGTGCCACACATGTGGAATTATGATTTAAAGGGTAAGTTTAAAGATAAGTTGGTAGAATCGAATATCAAGCCCCCAATATTTCATCATCTTTATTGTCCAAATATTGAGCAATTTAGAAATAATGAAGAGGATCAAGCCATTAAAATTGATATTAATGAGATGCAATAATTATCACCGTGGAGGAAATGCTATGATTTCAAACAAATTTTTTATTTGAAAAAATAAGGAGTAGTAGATAAGCAAGGAACTCATAGATAAAATTAAAGAGAGCCTAAAATGGATGAAAAGTAATATTCAAGAATGGTGGATTTCACATTATGAGCATAACAAATAGAATAAGGATTTTCCCAATGCTTCTAACAAGTTGTTCAAAAAATAATATGATGTCAACCATGAATGTTGAATGGAGAGACACCAGGGAGAGAGATATCCAATGTTGATGATGCCAAGGGATCAATAAGTAATATATGAAGAAGAATAATAATTCACTTAACAAAATACCACTCAAGAAGGATTCTTAGTTGGGTATAAATATTCAAAATAATATGTAGGCTTAGAGGAACTCCCTTTGCATAGAAAATAGAGAATCTATGATGAGAGGGATAGTGTGCCTAACACCATTTTGGCAATAGAAATTGTATCAAAGTCTAGTCAAGGTGATCCATCAAGGCATGTTGTGAGGGCTAAAGTAGCAAAAATAATAGCATACAAAATAAAATTAGCTACTATGGCAAGCCTAGATATAGCTAAGTCTTAGTCAAAGATCCAAAAATATATTCAATGTAAGAAATATAAAAAAATGCAAAAAGGAATAGTCATCCAAGCACTAAGAAAAAGAGAACCTTAAAGAAATCAATAAGGCAACAACTAGAACAATACATTATGAGAATTGAAGTGCAAATAAAGAGATTTGATGTGATAATCTAGAAGCTATTGTTCAAAGCAAGAGGACTAATTATATCTCCTATCTCTACTTCTCTTCCTAAAATTCATATGCCACTTGTATAGTCTCTTCCTGAGAAATTATTCCTACCATACCCCCTACCAAAGAAGCTTCATCCCATTACAACCTACAACTAGAAATGACTGCCACCTCCCATGTACAATAGAACCAACCAACATTTAAAGGTACATATTCACGAACCCCTTAAAATATCTACATTGTATCACTAAATCCCCCATATATGATTTTATCATCTTTTCAATTTACCTTTACTGCTTCCCCTACTTATGAGTGTCAACTCCTAAAAACAATTTTTATAATTCAAAATATTAGAATAAATACCTAATATTGGGTAGAGAAATACAAACCACAAGATAAGACAAATAAGGCAACCACCTAGATATATGATGGAGTGGATATTATTACTAAAGAATGGTTCAAAGTGGTTGCGTGCCCTAAAGTAAAGAAGTCGATAGCAAAATGATAAAAAAGGATTGCCATATCAATATACAAAGGTATGCCATTTCCAAAATTCCTAAAATTGATACACTAAATGTACTTTATACCAAAGTAGATATGATTTTCTTCCAATGTAATTAGAAAAATATAATGCTTGCAAAGGCTCAACTTCCAAAGGCTCTTGAATACCTTTCTATTGTCTCCCCAAAACCTTACCTACATATCCCATACTAGATAAGATTTATTTATGAAGTGGGTAATCATTGGGTAGAAAACAATGGGCAAATATTTTCTCTACAAAAAAAGTATTTCTACCATAGATTATTTCTTTGAGGGACATACCCACGTACACAAAGGTACACATACCAATGTGTACTACTTCACCCTTTTTAAGGGGTAAATCCATAGTCTAGGCTGAAGGTGGAATTAGGTAGATCAAGAATATGATCTTGGATTAGAGGAATGACCTAATATTGTGATAATATTTTGATTAATGGTTCCTCAATTATTTTAAAATTTTCAAACTCCTTGTTGATTCTAGATGACGGAGAATAATGATGAAAAGAAAAATAAAATTTATGGAGAGACACAAATGGATAGAAGTTAATATTATATTGGGTTTTCTCAACTATTGGACAATATTGAAATGTATGAGGGTCACCCACGATTATGATAAGATGATTTTTAAATTCATATTTCAAGCATTGATGAAGTGTAGAAGGGATAATCCTCATTGCATGAATCCAAGATCATCCAAAAATAAGATTAAAATATGTTGGGTAAGATACCACATGAATCAAAGTATCTAAAATTTTGGGTCCTACCCTAAGGGGAAGGGATAAAATATCATATTATTTTTGGGACTCCTTGTTTAAAGCCTTTATGATGACATCAGATTTGGTTAAATCTTCCTCTCTTAATCCAAAATTTTGGAAAAATGTATAAGTGCATATATTGAGGGAGGAACCATTTTCCACCAAGATTCTCTTGATGAAATTTTCCCCAGTATATCCAGTGATGTAAAGGGAAGAATCCCCTTGTAAATTTGAGGAAGGAATTTTGTCATCATATAATGATATGTGATTTATACCAAGAGAACTACAACATTATCTAGGTTACTAGGAGAAAGATCTTGTGGGATATATTGTTGACTTAGAAGCTTCAACAAGGATTCCTTATGAATAGGAGAATTTTATAAAAACTCTAAGAGGGATATCTTGGTTGGGGTACTAGCTAGTTGTTTTTTTATGTTGAATGAGACTTTTTGTTGCAGCTTTAGCATTAAGGGTGGATTTTTCGCACTTGTGTGCCTTTTTGGGATATTCTTGAAAACTAAGGTTAGTCTAGGGGGTTGTTTGGACGTAGAAATTTCTCTTGTTGCTAACTTTGTTGATTTGGTTGAGCTTCAACTTGTTGCCTTGTGGTAGGTATGATCATACCAACCATGTTGTTGTAAGGGGGTGGAACATTATGATATGAAACTTAATTAGCTGCCTGTTACCCATGATTAGGTAGGGGATTTTGGAAGAACCCCATATCTTGATTAGTTTTTGGTGTCTATTGAGTAGGAGGTTGATTTCTTGTTGGAGGATTGTTGTTAAGAGCATGTTGAGAATCATCTATAATAACGTGACCCTCATATATTAAATATTGAACCACATAGTTCAACCTCTTATATGATCTTGTAATGTGTCGTTCCACCCTATGATACTCATAATGTTGATCAGTATTATACCAAATTATCATCATGTTAGGTTGTCTTATGGGAGGTATTTCGATTATATTAGCCTCTAAACTCTATTTAAGGACCAATGAAATATGTTGGTTGAGCCTTGTGAAATTTCTTGGTGGGAGTTTTTAAGGTTTTCTAAGTACAAAATTTTGTAAGGTACTAGTGATATTAACATTTTTGGTTTACCTATTATATGTTACCCCATCACCAAATACATGTTTATTCTTATATTGGGTTTTCGTGGTCCTATCCTCTTGTTTCCTTGGTTTGAGTTGTCCTCTTTTAATAAGAGCCTTCTCTACTCTTATTTAAAAATCTATTGCTTCCTCGAAAGAGGTAATTATAGTTGTTTCTAAGTCATAATATATATTCTCTTGTAAGTTACCAATAAAAATCTCTAGCATATGTCAAGGAGATAAGGTGTATCTTAATCGTCTAACTAAACTTCTCCATAGAAATAAGACTTCTGAGAAATTTTTATCTTTAGCTTATTTTAGGAGATACAAATCTTGGAAGGTTACTCCTTTCTCTACATAAGATCCATATTGTTAAAAAAATAATTTTGTTGTCTTTTCAAAGTTTCTGAAAGAATTACAAGGTAGTTGATAATACAATTCCAATGTCATACCACCAAGGTTCTTAGGAAATATTTTTATCAACAACATATAATCATATAGAATATCATGGCCTGTCATTATAAACATCCCTAAATGTTCTATTAGGTCCTTTATTCCCTTATAAATAGGTAAAATTATTGTTGGAAAATGCTTAGGGTAGGGCCTAGAGGCTATGATAGGATCTAAGGGTGGATTTCACATTTCATTATAGTTAAAAGTAAAACTTGGTTCTTGAATTATATCCACTTTAATTCCAATTGTTTCACTATGGTTTTCAAACTTTGCATGTTGTTTTTGTGCAATACCCTTTGATTCCCTAGAGGTGGTTTGTGGGTATGCTATTGAAAGGGACCTTGGCTGATGTTGAAGGTATTGAAACTACTATGGTATGGGTTATTGTAAGGTAAGTTTTGTGTGATATCTTTCTATGAGAAAAAATTCACATTTGGTGAAACAAAAGAAGGAATATTATAAAGAGGAGGAATATCATAAGGAGGAACAAAATGAGATAAAAATTGAAAACTATTTTGAGGTATGCTACTAGTTGGAGGAGTTTGTGAAATTTCCCCAATGTTGGTGGTTGTAGTAGTAGCATATGTAGGTTTATGAAATGGATTAATGTGATGAGAATATTCAAGCAAAGAATTGATACAAATATTTTGAGGAGAAATATTTTGATGATGAGATGACCCAAGCCCTTCAAGGTGGGCTTCTTCATCCATGGTCTTATTCAAGGCTTTCTTATTTTGCTTAATAAAATTCTAGATATGATCAAATTATTTGAAGGTGAGGTATCCATTAGACCCCTCAATAGGATCAAAGTCATTACCAGTTTCTATGTCCTCTTCTACATCTAGACTAGGGTTTTCCTTATCAATCAAATCATCCTCTTGAGGATTATCACCATATTCTAAAATATTTCACTTAATCCTAAGGTTGGTATCGTTCAGGATTAAGAGAAAGGATATAGGAGAATAAGGGGGATCTAAAACCAATGAAAGGCACAAAATAATTATTTTAAAGAGTTTTTGATTTTCTAACTCTATGTAAATAAATTATAATGGTCTTGCTTATAGTTAAAAATATAAATAAAAGGTAAAATAAAGAGGCTTTCTGGATAGTCCACTAAGGACATACCTTCATGTTAGGTTCACCAAATATGTATAGGAGGAAAACTACCCATCGCGTATGATTCTTGATTGGATCCATGGGAATTCAAGGTCACCATAGGTATATTGAACTCTCTACACTTGGGGGTTTGGGGGATTGAAGGGTTCACTAGGAATGGTTTAAGGATTCACTCCAAATTTGGGATGGAACTTTTGATGTATTTATTTTAGCAAGCATCTATGTTTGACCTTACTATATCTAAACTATGAAGAATGAAAGAATAATATAGGACATAACAATGATGCAAGAAAAAAGAAACGAGTCCTAGAATGATTCTTTGTTTCAAAAAGAGCTAATCCTAATTTGCAATAAAGTAAATATTTTTATTTTTCAACAATTATTCAATAGAATGAAAAAATATAATTACCCTAAAAGCAAACTATATGCTTTTCTTCTTTAAATGCCTAAAAATGAAATACTATTTTAAAATATAAAAAAGGCGATTTTTTCTTTAGCTAATCTACCAGGTTTATGTCATATTCTTCTATAAAAAATGATAATAGATACTCAAAAAATAGCCTAAATATTTAATAATAGAACTTAATTGATCTTGTGGTTAATATTAGATGAATTCATACCCTATATCTTAATTAATGTTCTATAACTAAATTTGTGCCTTGCAACCAAATTCATACCCTATAATGTCAATATCCTTCAAAAATCCATAACAACTTTAAAATATTTTAAAAATTAATCAGTATTTTTGGGTCTACTTAGGATGATATATGACTAACCTTGGAGACACGATAGTCAAACCCCCTTGGTCCTTTTAGTTGACCATTAAAAAATGAAAATGATTGTTGACCTTTGGGAACAAGAAAAGTAAGATCTAACAACATGAAATAACAAAAAATAAGTAGAGATAGTATTAATTAAATGAGTAACAAGCATGCAAATGATATCAGAGGGTTTTTAGAGTAGAATACTACCCCTAGGCTACTAGGACCAAATTTTCACCCTATAATTTATAGGGTACGAGATCAAAAATAAGGAAAATGTGGCAAAACCAAAGGTTTTGTTTAATTCATGCCCTATAGGAGTTAGGGAATGAATTCACACAAGGGTTCTAAAAAATTAATTTAGGCATGTAAAATGCAGTCCAACACTAAGAAATAATGATCTAAGAAGTAATGAATGCAAAATAAAATCTAATAAGTGTGTTGAAGAAGCAAGATTAAATATGGAAGACCTATTCTCCTTAGAAGACAAATGATGAGCTCAATATATCATCTAAAGCTTCTCCACTAACTCATCCACAATAGAAAATCTCCAAAAAGCAGAACACTAGAGCACCAAGACTTGAAAATAAAAAGTCTCATAAAAAACTAAGCATGAAATTGTTATGAACATGGACAGAACTAGATGGAAAGAGATATCATATCCTTCTATTTATATGAGGTTGTATGGGGGTTAAAAATGTGGAAAAACAAAAAAAAAATCCTTCGCTACGTGTCAACATTATAAAATTCAACCCAAATTTTAGGTTTTAAAGGATAAAATCCCAAATTTACCAAATTTGTGCCTTATAAAATATAGGGTACAAATTCATTAAATCCAAAGAAAAAGGGCAAGATTAGGAGTTAAAAGGAGGACCAAAATTTTCCTCAACATATTTGAGGGCCTTCTTAGAGGTTCTAAGGAAAAGTGTCTCATTTTTTATGGGTCAATTTCCCATGTTCATATTTTACCTCTTTTTGATGTATTTATGGCCTAATAAATGTGTCAAAGAAATATGTAGACAACTATGGGTGAGAAATAATAAACATGAAAAGAAGTGGCTAGGTTATAAGAAGGGGTGGTGCAAAAATAATTTCATTCTAGGTACTTTGAAATTTTTGCATGAAAAGTAAGGTATTAATGACATTAATGTCCCTAAGGCCAAGGTGCCTCATCAAGTTTTAGAAGGAATGTGAAATTATTGAAGAAAATCAAAATGGAAAATGCAAAAGAAAATAGAGCAATAAATGGAGAGAAATGGAGAAAGAAGAATGCATCGTTCAACCATTGTGAGGGTCAAGGCCAATGCAACAGTAACAAGAGAATTTGTAAGAACCAAAATATCATAGCTAGACTAGGGTTTGATTTCACTTTTAAATTAAAAAAAATCAAAATTTTGAGCTTTTATTAGAGTAAAATGCTGCATAGGGCCTGACACAAATTTGGCCATACCTGGAAGGGACCGAATTTGTGCCCCTATCTATATAGGGTATGAATTTCCTTCTTAGCACCCTAAAAGAACAAGACACAAATTCAAATTTATGTCCTAGAGGAGAAGGGTGTGAATTAATTTAAGAAAAGAGAAGGGAGAGAAAAATAGAAGAGAGATAAAATATAGCTTTATTTTGCTCTTTTTTTAATGATGAAACTAATTAAATATTTATTAATATTTGTGATTAGAGTATGAGGTGCTTTATAGCAAGAAGTGGTGGATGAGTACCTTAGATGAGGTGGTTCAATAGCTCATGATATAAAAGAGGAACAATCTATGGGAGAGGATGTTACTACACATGGTAGAGATACCCTAGGTTGAGGTAGATAAGGTGCTATTGATGGATTTGGTGAAGAGATGGTACCTAAATTTATCCACATTTTGGTTATTGATAGGAGATATTATAGTTACACTAGAGGGTGTATGGCACATATTGAGGATCATTATTAGGGGGAGGATGGTTTATAGGGTACATGCACCTTAGGAGGTAGCATAGATACTATCAGGGAACCTGACACGTGATATCTAGTAGAGTGGGTTTCATTTTGATCAAATGCCACATATGGAGTTGGGGCACTAACTATTATGCTTTATGGGTGATGGATGGATTTATAGTGTGCCATATGAGTAGGTAACACCTATCGTGGGTACTAGAGAAGGTAGTGGTAGACATTTGAGAGTAGTAAGTTAGGTTCACATGGAGGTCATATGTGTTGGCCTATTTGTATAGGATATTGTACAATGTCATGTACAAGCAACATTATAGGCTTAGTTTGTACAACATTACTTCAAGTGTGTTGTTGGAAGCACATAGTAGTATGGAAATAAAGTGCTCTACTAGGACCACTACCTAACCAAGAGTGACCAATAGTATATAGGTGTTCTTGATACTATGAGCATTAATGGAGGACATACGATGGTACATTACCATTAGGGAGGCATGTGATATATGAGCTACGAGATAACTAGATCATATGGTGACTATGGAATCTACACCATGGATAGACTGAGGATGTGGAGGAGTTAGCTTAGGTTAGGAGGGATTGATGGGTCACTATAGAGAAGGGCAAGTTCAATCTATATCGGTTTTATTGAGTAGAGTGATAGTTCAAGATTCTATAGGAGATACCAAACCTTGGCTACTATTGGTTGAGATGGGTGTAGAGGAACCCATCAAGAGTAAAAGGAGACCCTGATATGATGAGTTTTGTGGAGGAGGATCTATATGACCCTCCATATGTTTATATAGGAGTGGATGATGTCAAGGTGGATCTTGGGTAACAAATATTGTATAGGGGTGTTATACCCCTAAGGATCTACCCATCAGTTCTAGAGTAGAGGTATCAGGTCATGGAATATAAGGTGCAGTTGGTGGTTTGAGAGGTGAACTAATGCATATTGGATCAATGATAGAGGGGTACAAACCCTCCTAAGTAGACCTAAGTTTAGGTTTGAATAGAGATGGTTATGGCCATGAGAATGACCATCACACTCTTTTCCTCATAGGTAGGGGCGACATATAGGGGAGCCCCCATAGCTACATAGGCTAGACCTAGTGGGACCATGGGTTAGGAGGATCTAATTATGGAGGTGAAGGCACTACAAGTGAGGATGGAAGCTATATAGAGGGATATGGACATCATTTGAATAAATCTAGGCTAGACTTGAACATCATAGGAGATGGTGAGGGTTGAGATAAAGCACATCCAGGTAGAGACGGATCGGTTGGAGTAGGAGCTATAGCAGGCCTAGATGAAGGGGATGGTTGTCATCATGCAACCAATAGAGCATGTGGATCTAGGTACTATAGGAGGAACTACTAAGGGTAAGGGAGAGACATGAGGCATTTGTATAGAGAGAGATCTTGTACCAAACAATGCACTTTTAGGTAGCATTTGTAGAGCAAAGGATTCCTCCACCATCCTCCCTATGATCTCAAAGTCATTAATATAAAATAACATGGCATGTTTCATGATCCATGAACATGCCCCCACTTAGACCACCTCTAGCAGTCAGGGCTGAGGACATAGGCTCACATGGTTAGGGTTGGGATCAAGCTCATATATTAGTTTTGAGTGTGGCATGCATCCCTAGGGAAGGTCGAGTGTGCCAAGCTTCTATTGTGGCACATCGACTGACTGATGTGTAGTCTCTACTATTAAGTAATATTATGTTGCTTTATTTATATTATGCAAGTTGTTTTTATTTTGATGCTTATTGATTATTTTTATGCATGTTTATATTTTTTATTATGCATTAATAAGGTGAATGAATAAACCTAACTAGCAAATGAAAAATAAATGGGAACTAAAAAAATAAAATGCATGGTAAAAAATGGTAAAAAAATACATGATGAAGGGAATGAAATGCATGATTAGATGAATAAATAAATAAATAAAAGAAAAATAAGTTTTGGAAGAAGGAAATAAAAATAAAAGGAAAGAAATAAAATAAGGAGAAGAAAGAGAAGATGAAGAGGAAGAAGTGGAAAAGGAAGGGTCAACAACCAAATAAAGAAAGCAAGAAAAAATGCTTAGAGCTTGGTTTCTAAATCAACATAGACCACCATGGGTCATTGTGATCACATGACCATAATCTAAGCAAAAGAAAAATATGGAGTAAAATCCTATTAGGATGTATGCTTGCAAATGGTCAAGAATGGAGTAAAAACCTGCTATGGGTGTAGTGCTCATGAGTGGCCATAAACTATCTTATGAGGGTGATAATTTCACTAATGAGAACATGTAAAGTGGAGCATTACCTGCTATGGGTGTGTGCTCACTAGTGACAAAATGTCCTATGCTCATATAACCCACTATGGGTGTATGCTTACTAGTAGCTACTATGGATATATGGTTTTTAGGATACATCTTGAAAAATGGCCTAAGTGGAGGCTGATGCTCGCTAGTAGCCATGAAGCTATCCTTGTAATGGATGTAGTGATTGTTGATTGAAAAGGACTATGAACTAATAGGGATACTATGTGTGTATATGGTCAAAAGGAGTGTAACCTGATATGAGTATTAGCTCACTAAAGAAGAAGATCAAAGTAAAGCAAGAAAGGTGTTATGTATGTAGGTGCTAGGGAGAACAAAGTATTGTATGTGTGTGTGCATCTTGTTTAAAATTTAAATGGCCAAAGGATGTGTGCAAAATAATTATGGGTTGTATGAACACCATAAATTATATTCATGTGGTATCTATCCTATCCGACGAGGATCCCTTAAGAATCAAAAGATAAAACAAGAAAATGTGAGAAAAACAAGATGCACAAATGGAAGAAGGAATTTATATCCTTTGTCTTGGAGAAAAATAAGAATGAAAACATGCAAGGACAAGTAAATACAAGATAATGAAAAATACCCTTTGACTTAAAGAATTTTTTTATAATTATTATTGATACTTTCAAGGTCAAGAAATATTCCCTAGGTTGGGTATTCACTAAGAATTAGAGTCCTAGTATGAGTCAATGCATATCAGCTAAAACCTAACTAGGTTTCATCACTTGCCTCATTGTGAAGTCCTCAAAATCTATATGATCAAGCAACCATGCAAGTATGATCAAGGAAAAAAGGCTAACTATATGACAAGCAAAAAAAAGCAAAAGAAGAGGATTATGTCAAGTCCATGCAATGTATGACAAGCAACCATGTAGTATGAGCAATAAAACCAATGTAAGATGACAAAAAAAAAATAATATAGAAGGAAATGAAATAATAAAATGGAATAAGAGAGATGGTCAACAAATAAAAAAGAAGAGAAGTCATGGTAATTCATGCATAATATCATTTTAAGTGCACTATGTTCATTAGTTATTTTAAATATTTACCATATAATGATGCTAAATGATAGTCCCCTAATACAAAATTAGCCATTATGATAAAGGGTATTAGCTAATTAGACTGAAACTTTCCTTTTATATCTATTTGAGCATTAGTGTGCTGGTTTTCCTTGAGGACAAGGTCCCCAACTTCAAAATAACAAGTGTGAAATTTCTTAGAGTAAGATCACTTAAGCCTATTATGATAAGCTCTAAGATGTTATAAGGTATGAATGCACTTATCATATAGCAGCTCCAATTGGTTTAAATGATCTAAAAAAAAATTAACACAAATTTTGATTATGTTATCTTTTTTAAAAATAAGAATGGTGACACAAGGAACTGACCCATCAAAGAAGAAGCTATTTTAGAGAACATATTCATGATCCATATCACAAATGGCATCCCCTTTATCATACTCCCCCAAGGTTGCCATTAATGCATGGTGCACAATAGTTATCACATTGTAAAATAAAATATTGAAGGGAGAAGATGGTTCCTCATCCTCATTACTCCCCTCTAAGACATGATGATCCATGAATTCGGTATAAGTAATGATTTGATCATCATCGATTGGTAAGGGTTGGTTTTTTTGAGGATGTAGCCTATGCCACATACCTCAAGCCAAAGCTCAAATTTCAAAGGTTATTGAATACCTTTCTATTGTGGCTCCAAAAAATTACCTACATATCCCATACTAGATAGGATTTGTTTAAGAAATGCGTAATCATTAGATAGATAACAATGGGTAAATATTTGCTCTATAGGAAAACGGTTGTTACCATGGACATTTTATTTGAGGGATGTACCCACGTAGACAAAGGTACACACCAATGTGCACTACTTCACCCTTTTCATGGGGTAAACCTATAGTTCAATATGAAGGCGACAACATAGTTATATCTAGAAGAGGATCTCGAATTAGAGGAATGTACTAATATTGTGATGATATATTGATTAATGGTTTGTAACTTATTTTAAAATTTTCAAATTCCTTGTTTATTCTAGATGATGGAGAAGAATGATGAAAATGAGAAATAACAGGATAAGAAGAAGAAGAAGAAGAAGAATAAATTCTATGGAGAGAAACAGATGGAGAAAACTTGACATTAGATTGGGTTTACTTAATCATTGACCAATATGGATGGTGACAAGCTAATTATTAAATTCATATTTTAAATTTTTATGAAGAGTAGAAGGGACAACCCTTATTGCATGAATCCAAGGGTGTCCAAGAAGAAGATTATAAGATGTTAGGCAAGATACCACATAAAACAAAGTATCTAAAATATTGGGTCCTAGCTTAAGGGGAAGGGATAAAATGTTGTAGGCTTCTTAGGACTCATTGTTGAAAGCCCTAAATATTACATCAAATTTAGTTAAATCTTCCTCCCTTAATCCAAAATTTTACATAAAATTATAATTGCATATATTAAGGGAGGAAACATTGTCCACCAAGATTCTCTTGAAAAAAATTTCTCGAATATTTCCAGTGATGTAAAGGGGAGAATAACTTTGTAGATTTTAGGAAGGAAGTTTTTCATCATTAAATGATATGTGATTTATCCCAAGAGAACCTACAACATTGACTAGGTTACTCGGGGGAAGATGTTGCGAGATAGATTGTTGTCTTAGAAGCTTCAACAAGGTTTTCCTATGAATAGGAGAAGTTTGTAAAAGTTTTAAGAGATATATATTTTTTGGAGTACTAGCTAGCTATTGTTGTATGTCAATGTAGAATTTTGGTTATTGCTTCAACACTATGGGTGGGTTTTCTACATTTTTGCTCCTTTTTTGGGTATTATTGAAAACTAAGGTTGGTCTAGAGGTTTGGTTGCATGTAGAACATGTCTCATGTACCTATTTTTTTTGAATAGATTGATCTTGAGATTATTGTCTTATGGTAGCTACTGTTATGCCAACCATGTTGTTCTACAAGGATGGCATATTATGATATAAAACATGATTAACTACCTGTTGCCCATGATTGGGTAGAGGATTTTGGAAGCTCCTCATATCTTGAGTAGTTGAGGGTGCCTGTTGAGTAGGATATTGATTGGTTGTTGGAGAATTATTTCATGTTGATAATCCTCTATAATAAGGTGATCCTCATCTAGTAAATCCTAAACCACATGTTTTAGCCTCTCACATGATCCTATCATGTGCCCTTTTACTCTATGATACTCGTGGTATTGATTAGTCTTATACCAAACTGATTTGGTGTTAGGTTGCCTTATGGGAGGAAGTTCAATCATATTAGCTTCTAAAATTTGCTTAAGGATAAAAAAAATAGGTTTATTGAATCTTATAAAGTTTCTTGGAGGGAATGTTTAAGGTTTTCCAAGTACCAACTTTTGCAAGATACTAGTGACATTAACATTGTGGGTTTGCCTATTATATGTTATCCCATTACCAACTACATGCTTGTTCTTATATTGATTTTTCATAATTTTATCCTCTTATTTCCTTGGTTTTAGTCAACCTCTTAGAATAAGAGCATTATCTACTCTTCTTGCCAAATCAATTGCTTTTTTGAAAGAGATAATGGTAGCTATTTCTAAATTATATGAGATCTACTAATGTAAAATACCAATAAAAATTTCTAGCATATCTCAAGCAGGTAAGTTGTATCTTAATCATCCAACTAAACTTCTCCATTGAGACAACAATTATGAGAAAATTTCATCTTTACCTTGTTTTATGAGATAAAAATCTTGGATGGTGACTACTTTCTCCACATAAGATCCAAATTATTGAATAAATAATGTAGTTGTCTCTTCAAAAATTATCAAATAATTATGGGGTAGTTGATAATACCATTTCAGTGCCATACCACTAAGGCTCTTAGGGAATATTTTTAGCAGCACCATATCATCATATATAATATCATGGCATGTCATTCTAAACATCCTTAAATGTTCTATCAGGTCCTTTGTTCCCTTATAAATAGGTAAAATTGGTATTAGAAAATGCTTAGGGTTGGGCATAGAGGCTACGATAGGGTCTAACGGCCGATTGCACATTTCCTTGTAGTTATAAGTGAAACTTGGTGCTTGAAGTGTATCCACTTTAAAGGCCAATTATTTCACTATGGTTGTCAAAATTTACATGTTGGGATTGTTGTTGTGCAATACCCTTAGATTCCCTAGAGTTGGTTTGTGGGTAGGCTATTTAAAGGGACCTTGCTTGATGTTGGAGGAATTGAAACTATTAAGATATGGGTTATGGTAAGAGATATTCTATGTGGTATATTTTTGAAAAAATCACATTTGGTGAAATAAAAGAAGGAATGTTATAAATATGAGGAATAGCATAAGGAGGAACAAAATGATATGGAAATTGAACATTATTTTGAGGTATGCTATTAGTTGGAGGATGTTATAATTTTTCCCCAATTTTGGTGGTTATAGTAGTAGCATAGGCATGTTTATGAAACAAATTAATGTGATGAGAAAATTTTAATAGAGGATTGATACAAATATTTTAAGGAGGAATGGTTTGATTATGAGATGTCCCAACCCCTTTGAGTTGGGCTTCTTCATCCATGGCCTTATACAATGTTTGACTATGTTTCTTGGTGAACTTCTAGATATGATCAAATGATTTAAAGGTGAGGTGTCCATTATATCCTCAATAGGATCAAGGTCATTACTAGTTTATATGTCCTCTTCTACATCTAGATTAGGATTTCCCTATCAGTATGATCATCTTCATGAGGGTTCTCATAATATTATAAAATATTTTACTTAATCTTAAGGTTTGGAGTCATTAGGATTAATGTAAAGGATAGGGGAGAAGAAGGGGGATCTAAAACTAATGAAATAAACATAAAATATTTTTTTGAAGAGTTTTTATGTTTTTCTAACTCTATGCAAATAAATTTTAATGGGCTTGTTTACAGTTAAAAATAAAAATAAAAATAAAAAATAAGAGGCTTCCTATATTGGACACTAAGGATGTACCTTCATGTTGGGTTTACCAAATATGTAAAGGAGGAAATACATCCACCATGTATGATTCTTGACTAGATTCATTGGGATTCGATATGACTATGGGGTTGTTGAACTCTTTTGACTCGAGGGATTTAAGGATTAAATGGTTCACCTGGAATGGTTTAAGACTTGCTCCAAGTTTGATATAGAATGTTTGATGTGTTTATTTTAAAAAGCACCTATGTCTAGCCTTACTACATCTAAACTACGAAGAATCAAAGAACAATGCAAGATAAATAGTGATGAAAGCAAACAAGAAACTATTCCTATAATGATTATTTGTTTCAATGAGAGCTAGCCCTAATTTGTAAGAAAGTCATTTTTTTCCATTTCAGCAAGGGTTCAATAGAATACACAAACATAATTATCCTAGATGCAAATTATATCCTCTTCTTCTTATGATGCCTAAAAATGAAATGCTAATGTAAAACAAAAATGGGTGAATTTTATTTTAGCTAATATATTATATTTATTTCACTTTATTCTAGCTAAAATGATCATAGACACTCAAAAAACAACCCAAATATTTAATCACAACACTTGAATATGGTGGCTTATCCTAGCTGAATTCACACCCTATAACTGAATTTATGCCCTATTGTAGACACCAAAACAGCACCAATCCGATTAAGTGACTACAAACACTGATCGCATTGACATACACAGCTTTCAGGGCAGCCCTCAGATGTCAAAACAGTGGTCCTAGCCACTCACACAGTAGTTTAGAAGGTCAGAAAATGAGCAGAGCAAATTTTGTCGCTTTAAAAAGCCTTCATTAAAAAAAAGTCAGAAGCAAGCCTTTAATAAAAAGCAAAACTTTAAACTTCAAGCCTTAAGCGAGAACAAATCTTAAGAAAACTTCAAATCTTAAGCAAAATTTAAAAGCAAAGGAGCTTTGGCCTTAGGTGTCGCGAAATCGCGACACCTAAGGCCCGAAGGGCAGCTTCGGCCGAGGGTGTCGCAATTTCGCGACGTCACGAAATCATGACACCTAAGGCCCGAAGGGCAGCTTCGGCCGAGGGTGTCACGATTTCGCGATGTCGTGAAATCGCGACACCTAAGGCCCGAGGGGCAGCTTTGGCCGAGGGTGTCACGATTTCATGGGCCCAAAGGGAGCTTCGGCCGAGGGCGTCGTGATATCGCGACGTCGCGATATCGCGACACCTAAGGCCCAAAGGGAGCTTCGGCCAAGGACATCGTGATATCACGACGTCGCGATATTGCGACACCTAAGGCCCGAATCATTGGTGCTTTGGTCATCTATTTTTTCTCAGCACTGCATCACCCGCAGCGCTTCCCAAAAAGGGGCATCTGTAGACACCAAAACAGCACCAATTATTAGGGTTTCTTGGTAACCTATCCAACTTTTGATGCCCCAAGTATGGAAAGGGCATGCATTCTTGAATCCTTGCTTCTGACGAGCTAAGGAATTTGATTTCAAGTGTTAACCTATTTTGGTGAGGTGTGACTTGAGCTTGGACATTGATCAGTCATGATTAGGCAAAGGGTGTAACATTTTGTCCACAGGGGAAACCTTGTGTTCATGCTTCGGGAATGCCAAGTGTTTGATCAATTTAATGATTGCTTGTTTATTGCCCCAAGAAGGAGCGTGATTGTATTTGTCAATGATTATTTTAATGCATGTCATTGCCTTGATTGGATGTGTGCTTGTTGGTTGGTGACTAAGTGTGACTTGAGTCTTTGCTTGCTGCTGCTTATCCTGCGTTCAGAGAAACAGCAAAACCATTTAGTAGCACCAGCGACGGCAATACGTTGGCCCGTCCACTTTGCATGTGGGCATGCGGATAGAAGGAGTATCGATCATGACTGTAACCAAGATAGATTAGCATTCCTAACCCCTAAAAAGGGAGGATATGTATTGTAACCGAATGAAATTAATATAAAAGGGCTGTGCTCCTGCTTTTCTCCTTTATATTTGGTTGATTCGATTATATATGTTTGGTTGCTTTTCATTACATCTTAATACTATTTTCTTCCGAAATCTCATGCTTTCAGTGGCGATCACGGTGGGACACCATAAGCTAGATACCATAAGCTAGCTCATCCTTATGCAAACATTGGTCTGTACACACGCAAAGCGAATGTGACAGACATATCATCATGCGGTTAGGATACCACCATTGCCAGATAGGCTATCAACCAAACTTGTAATGAGGATCACCTAGATGGTTTTTTGAATGCTGAGAATTCTAGGGATTCAAGTTCAGGATGTTTGTGGGCTGAATGATTTAGAGATTTGCTCATCTATATAGTGATGAAAATCACTGTGTATTTTTCTATTAATTCTTCTTGAGCAAGGATTTTGAATAGTGGTGATAACCACTGTTAGTTGATTTTGTGTTTTGAGTATTGTGAATTGGCTTTGATCCTCGTGGCCTTGGGGATGACTATCCATCCTGGTTAGGGGCAGGTAGTACGAATCCTTACGATGTTGAGGACCAAGGGGATGATGGAAATTATGGAGTAAGGGCATTGATCTGTTAGGCCTTGGGGATGACTACCCATCCTGGTTAGGGGCGGATAGTACGAATCCTTACAACTTGGAGACCAAAGGTAAATGGAAAGTGTTGGGATGATGATTTGTTGGAATTTGTGTTTGTGAATGGCGTTGATCCCTTTAGGTCTTGGGGATGACTACCCATCCTGGTTAGGGGCGGATAGTACGAATCCTTACAACTTGGGGAATCAACTATGATTGGGATTTGGTAGTGGTGAAAACCACTGTATATGGAGGTGAATGGATAGGAAAGAGCTCGTCCTTTTGTCAATTCTCAACATTCTAGAACCATTCGCATGGGGGGATGAGCAAGATAACCGTTTCGCTTATGGTGACCTGGATGACTGTGGAGGTTTCATCTTTCGTTCAGACAACTTAGGAATTGTTTTATGTGTTTTAATTTGTGTTGGGATGTTACGTAACAAGGTGTATTTCAAGTGTAACTCTACCTTCATAAAATTTGTTTGACTTGATACATTACATGGCTAAAGAGCAAAATGATGACTGAATCACGAAAACCCTTGATACATTAGAAGACCACTGACTCTAGTGTGGTAAAAACAATGCATGGTGTTTTTGTTGTTTTTGCAAAATGGAACAGTGTGGAACAAGGTGGACTAGCAGAGCAATTACAGCCTATGGTGCTTTTGACCTATACGACCACAAATATGCAATGTATGGATGCAATGCTTTGATGCAGCTACATATTTTTTTGTGTTTTTGATGGATGGATTTTTGTGAATATGAAAATGAAGTGCGAGAAGAACTCTCTATTGATGAATTTGAGTATGCCTAGAAATGAGATGCAAATTTTTGTTGTCTTTGATGATTTTTGTTGTTTTTGAATTTTCTTGATTTTTGACCAAGCGATTGAGGAAATATTTGGAACATTTTGGGATTTGACCAAGCGATTGTGATAATCCTTGGAGCATTTTGGGATTGACCAAGCGATTTTTAAGAATCCTTGGAGCCTTTTTGGGTTTTGACCAAGCGATTACAAGAATCCTTGGAGCATTTTGGGAGTGACCAAGCGATTGCAAGAATCCTTGGAGCCTTTTTGGGATTGACCAAGCGATTACAAGAATCCTTGGAGCATTTTGGGAGTGACCAAGCAATTTTTAGGAATCCTTGGAGCATTTTGGGATTGACCAAGCGATTGTGATAATCCTTGGAGCTTTTGGGGTGACCAAGTGATTGCGATAATCCTTGGAGCCTTTTTGGGATGGACCAAGCGATTACAAGAATCCTTGGAGCATTTTGGGATTGACCAAGCGATTGTGATAATCCTTGGAGCTTTTGGGGTGACCAAGTGATTGCGATAATCCTTGGATCTTTTGGGGTGACCAAGCGATTGCGATAATCCTTGGAGCTTTTGGGGTGACCAAGCGATTACGAGAATCCTTGGAGATTTTTTGGTTTGGACTATGGCTCTTCAAGGGATAGAGGTACCCCCAGCTTGATGGTCTTTGTGCTATGGATCTGGATCTGGAGGGATTGGCATGAATGGATCGGCCCTATGCACGGATAGGAGGACAGGGTCTACCCTCGACACTGATGTTGCTATGAGGTCTCTAGGTTGAAATTGATCTTTGTGTGCCCAAAGTGTTGGATGTAATGCTTGGTCCCACTGTGGCGGGTTAACACGCCACTCATGCCCTAGTATTATGTTTATCTGTTGAATTGCTTCATCGATATTTATAGGATGTCGATGCTGTCGCATGTGATTGTTGTGGGCTATCTCTGCTTTATCTTCACTTTCAACCAGTGAGTACAACTCATCAAAATCTGGAGATTCTGAGACATGGAGTACTGCATCATCAGGTAGCCCTATGGTTAATGGTTGATCCTCTTTGAAAAGAGCCTCATGTAAGTTGGGCCTTGGGAGCGCCAAAATCTTGGTCTCTACCAACCCTAAGTGCTCTAGTGCTTTGCATGTATCGGGAGATTTGAGCTCCTCCTCTTTGGTTGGTTCTTTTTGAGGAACTTGGGGCTTATGGAGGGGTGTCCAGATAGCACCCCCCATGCCTTGGTAGGGCAGTTCATCTCGCTCTTATTTTCGCTCAGATTCCTTAAAAGCTTCTTGATGAATTTCTAAGGGTGGTTCATAAACCTGGGTGGATGTCTGAGGAAGGCACCCATCATTGGTTATAGGAGCGGCCTCCCGCTCATGTCCTTCAAGAATCGGGAGGGTAGCCTACCGCTCCTATCTAGGAGGTGTTGGGGGTAGCGTTTGATGAGGTCGCGATGACCTGTCTCACCCCCATGGGTTGTGCCCCTCAAAATGTTTTGTCTTATGTGTGTGAGGGGTTGGAGTCTTCTCCTGCATAGTGTGTTGGAACAACTCATCCTTCTGGTGCTAAAGGTGCTATTTATTTAGAAGATACCATTGCTCTAACTATTGTCGTTCTAGCTCAAGTTGCGTGAGTTGCATCCGATGTGTGAAATGCTTGACATATTCTAAGATAGTTGGTTTCATCGCCTCATGTTTAGAAGGCCTAGATGCCTCTCCTAGATATCTATCTTGGTCATAGTGATCCAAAATATCTATAGGCAGCCTCCCTCTATTGGAGGTAGTGGCATTTATCCGAGGCTCTGGCCTTAGTGTGTGACCATGGTATTTAGCAGGTGTGGAGGCGTATTGCTCTCGCGATGTATATTGTTTTTGAGGAAGGTAAGGGTTTTCCTCGTGCTCTCTTTCATAAGTGAAAAGGGGACAGGTGGAGTTGGCCCACCCCACCTGAGAAGCCTTGTGCTCTGGATTTGTCTTTGTAGTCCTGACAACTAGAGGGGGTGAAGGAGGGATAGTGTAATGATGTGGTTCCTCCCGTTGAACCCTATGTTGACCTAGAGCTTCATCGCATGGTGACTGCTCATAGCGAGCATCTAAGGGAGCTCTCCTGTGACTATACCCCTCATGGAAGGGTGTGTGCTGAGTGCTATGCTAAACATGAGTGCTCCTCAAAGAGGTGCCTCTATAGTCCCGTTTCGTCGGGGCACGAAGGGGACTGCTTTGTGTGTCAGGCCGCCAAGGTGGTATGACCAAATCCTTGGGGCTATACCGGAGGTGACTTGTGCCTCCTCTTTGTGCACCTTCCGCAACATCTGCCCTTGATTGGGCTTGGCTACGGGTGCACACCATTGTGGTGCTTCTCTACTAGCTAAGCAAATTTTTATCTCATTTATGATGATTTTTCTTTTTGTCTACACTAAGCAGAAATGAACACACTCATACACAAATTGTGATTATTTATTTTAAGGATTAAATAGTGTGTCCTAAACTGGTTTAGTGCAGTTTGATGTTTTGTTTTGTTTTTGCAATTTTTGGAGAACATTTAAATGCATGATGTTGGATCATATGACTCCCATAAATGGTTGCCCCTTTAATATACCATTGCCGGACCGATATACCAACCTCTCTATATACCCGCCCTTATGAGAGGGAAACTATAGGTACGTGAGAGCAGATGGTACATGGAACATAGGCGGTACGGAAGGGGGATTGTCCTGTTAATGACACCTACCATAGAAGACTTATCCTCGCGTGCATGGTAATCACCCCAACAACACTCGGTCAACTTTCATCAGGATTTATGCCTAACAATAGTGACAATCAAGGAAATGTATGCAAAGCTAAGCCAAGGTGGTGATGAACCCACCGTTGGTCTTGCTCAAGGGCTGGGGTTTTACGACCAGCTCCTTGGTTTAATTTTACCACGTGAAGTGTGTGTGGTTCATTTGATTTAATAAAAATGAAACGAGTAGCAAAAAGAAACTTTCCCTATGCCACACAAACACTACTAACCGAAAAACAGCAAGTAGAAATTTAATTTAATTTAATTTAATTTAATTTTTTTTTTTAAATAAAGCAAGAAAAATTTATGGAAAATTTCTCTACCTTTCTTTAATAATTAAAAAAAAATGAACGTAAAAAATTTAAACAAATAAAATACACAGAAATATCACAACAGAAAATGACATGGACAGTTAGAAACCGTTACCTCTTTTCTGCCCGGACTTGCTGTTTCTGACCTTCGGCTTAAGAAAGGTACCTGTTAAGCACAAAACACAGCAAATCTGATTAGTTTTTGTGATTTAAAAATCTGGGAACGGTCCCACCGTGATCATGACAATAGTGCCGAGGGAAGACCCTGTCCTCATTTTCGCACATAGGGCCGATCCGTTCGTGCCCGTTCCCCTAGAGCCAGATCTAGAGTATAGAGAGCATCTAGACGATTCAAGTTATCACACCCACGGTAATGGAGACCAAATTCATTCCATCCACATGATCTCCATTGATTTAACCGCACCCATCCGCAATCCGGCCAATCCAGCACAGTCACTACATCTAGACATAGATGCCATAGACTGGGATCGCGTCAATTCACCTTTGTCACCATCAGAGTACTGGCATTTCGGTGAAATGCATCATTTTACCCCAGGGAAAACTCAAGATATTTTTTAGGCTGAAGAGGAACCCGAGGTTCCCAATGCAGATCTAAATTTAGCTAATGATATCCATTTGATCTCGACTCCACATCAGTTGGAGGACGGATCCCACATGTCAGTCGAGGAAACGACTGATGTAGATATCGACACAGATCCAATGAATCCACAGATCCTCAAGCTGGGGGTCAGTATTTCCCCGAAGAGCAAGCCGATTACATTGCCCTTCTTAAAGAGAAGAAGGAGGTTTTTGCATGGTCATACAAAGATATGCCAGGACTAGACCCGTAGCTAGTCACGCATAATTTAATGCTTGATCCGACAATCAAGCCTGTAAAGCAAAAACTACGTAAGATGCACCCAACAATGGCATTGATGGTCAAAGATGAATTGCAAAAGCTGTTGGATGCATAGTTTGTCATCTGCGTGGATTATCCGCCATGGTTGTCCAACATGGTTCCCGTCAAGAAGCCCAACGGGAGGATTCACATATGCACTAATTTTCAAGATCTAAACAAAGCGAGTCCTAAGGATGATTTCCCCTTGCCGAGCATCGATGCATTGGTAGATGCTACAGCAGGTCACAAAATGCTCTCCCTAATGGATGGTTTCTCGGGATACAATCAAATTCGTATCAATCCTGAAGACCAAATAAAAATGCCGTTCACAACACCTTGGGGGACATTTTGTTATAATGTCATGCCTTTTGGCCTTAAAAACGTTGGCGCTACCTACCAACGTGCCATGACATATATCTTCCATGATTACATGCACAAAACTTTGGAAGATTACATGGATGATTTGTTAGCCAAGTCTCTTTTGTGCTCAAATCATATCGCTGACTTAAGCAAGATCCTCGATCGCCTCATAGAGCATAAAGTCAGACTAAACCCCAAGAAGTGCGTATTTGGCATCACATCTGGAAAACTCTTGGGTTTCATAGTCTCAAAGTGAGGAATCGATGTGGACCTAAAGAAAGTCAAGGCAATCCTTGAAATGGTTCCCCCAACCACAATCAAGTAGCTCAGAAGTCTGCAGGGAAAGGTCACGTCGATTAAATGCTTCATAGCATAATTATCTGACAAGTGCCGACCCATGAACAAATTATTGCACAAGGGGGTTACATTTCATTGGGATGACGAGTGCCAGTCAGCCTTTGACGAGATCAAACAATACCTGGTTTCACCACCAGTATTGGCACCACCTAGACTAGGAGTGCCATTCTACTTATACATCTCAACTACTGAGGTGGCACTGGGTGCCATGCTCGCCCGAAGAATGAACTTCACAAGGAATAGGCTACTTACTATCTTAGCCGCACCTGGTCGAGTTATGAACTTAACTATGCATACGTTGAGAAACTCGCTCGGCGGTGGTGTTTGCTACCAAAAAGCTATGCCACTACATGTCGAGAAACACTACGTATGTTGTGTCTAAGGAGAATCCATTGCGATACATGATGAGTCGTACTTATCATAGTAGTCGCACGACGAAATGGATCATGTTGTTGACGGAATTTGACATAGAGTTTATTGGACAGAAATCTATCAAAGGACAAGTCATAGCCGATCAACTAGCAGAGGCTCCTCTTGAAGACGATCAACCTCTGGTCATAGAACTACCCGATGATGGGGTCTTCCACGTCTTAGAATCACCAGATTCTGATGAGCCTGAGTCACAGGCCGACATAACCCTATTCTTCGATGGTTATAAATGTGAGCAAGGTGGTGGCATGGGAATTGTATTCTTCACACCGCAGGGTGCTCCCATGCTCCTGTCATTTACATTAAACTTCCCATGCACCAACAATAATGCAGAGTATGAAGCCTTGCTCCTAGGTCTTCAGACAACAATCGCCATGAACATCAAAAGACTGAATATCTTTGGTGATTTGCTTTTAATAGTCAATCAAGTCAAAGGGGTATATCAATGCAAATGCCCAGTCCTGCAGGCCTATAAAGCCCTTGTGGACAAATTCCTGGCAAAACTTGAGTGGTATGACATCGAGGCACTCCCTCGATCATTGAATCATTTTGTGGACACAATGGCCTCTTTGGGGTCACTAATTCCGCAAGACCTTTCCAGTGATATGACAACCATTCAAGTCAAAACCTTATCACAATCCATGATGGAGCGTGCAAGCTCAGACTTGATGCCAGGAATCCACATGATCCAGATTGAACCATCCTCGGATAAGTTCTCTCGAATCTGAGATCATCTGAAACATGCCAATTGGGGGTCCTTGTTCTCCCCTACTCCCATTAATAGCAACACAACGCTATTCTTACAGGTTCTATCCCATTCAACATTTGCTAGAGATGAACTTCAAGAGGGATTGGTTGTTCATACTATCGAGGTTTCTGATCAACAGGACTGATATTTACCCATCAGAGACTACCTCAAGCCAGGTAATCTCCCACTTGGATTGACTCGTGTCGCAAAATGAGCACTCAAGCAAAAAGCGGCTAAGTATGTCTTAATAGGAGACATTTTGTATCGTCGCAACTATGAAGGAATCCTCCTTCATTGCTTGGACCAGCAAGAGTCCACTTGGGCAGTCGCCCAAGCGCACGATGGTACATGTGGTGGCTACTTCAGTGGTATGGCCATTGCAAAGCACATTCTTTGCATGGGCTATTATTGGCCATCTTTAGAGTAAGATTGTTGCACCTATGTCAAGAAGTGCGTGAAGTGTCAACATCATGCCAATTTGATGCACGTACCTTCTCAGGCCTTGAAGACAGTCCAGTCTTCTTGGCCATTCTCATAGTGGGGATTTGATCTAATTGGAAAGATCTCCCCTGTGTTGTCAGGCCGTCACACGTTTGTCATAACGGCCACAGAGTATTTTACCAAGTGGGTGGAAGCGATTTCTCTTACCTCTACGACAGGACCCCGCATTGTGGAGTTCATTTTTCATAACATCATATGTTGTTTTGGTATTCCATCCAAAATAGTCTTGGATAATGGGATGCCTTTCAAGAACAAAGACGTGCGTGCTTTGACCACAAAGTACAAAATTCAACACAGCTTTTCAACACCCTATTATCCACAGGCGAATGGGCAAGCAGAAGCATCAAACAAAATGCTAGTTGCCATCCTTAAAAAGATCGTCATAGACAGTCATAAGGATTGGCACATTCAAATCCCACTTGCCCTATGGGCCTATCGCACTAGCATTCGGACACCCACTAGGGCCACTTCATTTTTGCTTGTGTATGGCTCCGAGGCAGTCATGCCTCTAGTTGGAGATTCCTTCCCTACGCATATCAATGTAGGAGTTCATCGATGATGACTTTGCACGGCAAGCCCGGTTAGACCAGCTTACGTTGCTTGACGAACGATGCGTTAATGCTCTCGAGCAATTTCGTATTTATCAATAGCGACTTAAGAGAAATTACAACATGAAAGTGCACTTGAGGGACTTTTGGGTTGGTGATTTGGATTTGAAGGAAAACCAACAAAATTCCAGTTTGCCATCCCACCTAAGGGACAAGTTTGCAAAAAATTGGTTAGGTCCATATGTCATTGATAGCAAAATAGGACCCAGGACATACCGGCTAGCTTCTCTTGATGGTATCAAGGAAACAGAACCCTTGAATATCAGTCATTTGTGACCATTTCATATCTAAGAAGAGCCAAAACCTAAAAATGCTCCAAGGATCCATAAAATCGCTTGGTCAATCCCAAAATGCTCCAAGGATTCTTGCAATCGCTTGGTCAAAACCCAAAAATGCTCCAAGGATCCATAAAATCACTTGGTCAATCCCAAAATGCTCCAAGGATTCTTGCAATCGCTTGGTCAAATCCCAAAATGCTCCAAGGATTGTCAAAATCGCTTGGTCAATCCCAAAATGCTCCAAGGATTGTCAAAATTGCTTGGTCAATCCCAAAAGGCTCCAAGGATTCTTGCAATCGCTTGGTCAATCCCAAAATGCTCCAAGGATTTCCACAATCGCTTGGTCAAAAATCAAGAAAACTCAAAAACAACAAAAATTTGCATTTCATTTCTAGGCATACTCAAAATCCATCAATAGAGAGTTCTTCTCGCACTTCATTTTCATATTCACAAAAATAAATCCATCAACAAAACAAAAATGCATAGATGCATCAAAGAATTGCATCCATACATTGCATATTTGTGGTCGTATAGGTCAAAGGCACCATAGGCTGTCATGGTTCTACTAGTCCATCTTGTTCCACACTTTTCCATTTTACAAAAACAACAAAAACACCATGCATTGCTTTTACCATACTAGAGTCAGTGGTCTTTTAATGTATCAAAATTTTCGTGATTAAGTCATCATTTTGCTCTTTAGCCGATCAACTAGTAGAGGCTCCTCTTGAATACGATCAACCTCTGGTCATAGAACTACCTGATGATGGGGTCTTCCACGTCTCAGAATAACCAGATTATGATGAGCCTGAGTCACAGGCCGACATAACATTATTCTTCGATGGTTCTAAATGTGAGCAAGGTGGTGGCACGAGAATTGTATTCTTCACACCGCAGGGTGCTCCAATGCCCCTATCATTTAAATTAAACTTACCGTGCACCAACAATAATGCAGAGTATGAAGCCTTGCTCCTAGGTCTTCAGACAACAATCGCCATGAACATCAAATGACTGAATATCTTTGGTGATTCGCTGTTAATAGTCAATCAAGTCAAAGGGGTATATCAATGCAAATGCCCAATCCTGCAGGCTTATAAAGCCCTCGTGGACAAATTCCTAGCAAAACTTGAGTGGTATGACATCGAGGCACTCCCTCGATCATCGAATCATTTTGCGGACACAATGGCCTCTTTGGGGTCACTAATTCCACAAGACTTTTTCGGTGATATGACAACCATTCAAGTCAAAACCTTATCGTAATCCGCGATGGAGCGGGCAAGCTCAGACTTGACGCTAGGAATCCACATGATCCAGATTGAACCATCCTCGAATAAGTTCTCTCGAATTTGAGATCTTCTGAAATGTGCCAACTGGGGGTCCTTGTTCTCCCCTACTCCCATTAATAGCAACACAATGCTATTCTTACAGGTTCTATCCCATTCAGCGTTTGCTAGAGATGAACTTCAAGAGGGATTGGCTGTTCATACTATCGAGGTTTCTGATCAACAGGACTGGTATTTACCCATTAGAGACTACCTCAAGTTAGGTAATCTCCCACATGGATTGACTCATGCCGTGAAACATGCACTCAAGCAGAAATCGGCTAAGTATGTCTTGATAGGAGACATTTTGTATCGTCGCAGCTATGAAGGAATCCTCCTTCGTTTCTTAGACCAGCAAGAGTCCACTTGGGCAGTGGCCCAAGCGCACGATGGTACATGTGGTGGCCACTTTAGTGGAATGGCTATCGCAAAGCGTATTCTTCGCATGGGCTATTATTGGCCATCTTTAGAGCGAGATTGTTGCACCTATGTCAAGAAGTGTGTGAAGTGTCAACATCATGCCAATTTGATGCACATACCTTCTCAGGCCTTGCAGATAGTCCAGTCTGCTTGGCCGTTCTCACAGTGGGGCTTCGATCTAATTGGAAAGATCTCCCCTGCATCGTTAGGCTGTTACACGTTTATCATAATGGCCATAGAGTATTTTACGAAGTGGGTGGAAGCGATTACGCTTACCTCTACGACAGGACCCCGCATTGTGGAGTTCATTTTGCATAACATCATATGTCATTTTGGTATTCCATCCAAAATAGTCTCGAATAATGGGACGCCTTTCAAGAACAAAGACGTGCGTGCTTTGACCACAAAGTACAAAATTCAACACAACTTTTCAACACCCTATTATCCACAAGTGAATGGGCAAGTAGAAGCGTCAAACAAAATGCTAGTTTCCATCCTTAAAAATACCATCACAGACAGTCATAAGGATTGGCACATTCAAATCCCACTTGCCCTATGGGCATATCACACTAGCATTTGGACACCCACTGGGGCCACTCCGTTTTCGCTTGTGTATGGCTCCGAGGCAGTCATGCCTCTAGAGTTGGAGATTCCTTCCCTACACATATCAATGCAAGAGTTCATCGATGATGACTCTGCGTGGCAAGCCCGATTAGACCAGCTTACGTTGCTTGACGAACAACACGTTAATGCTCTTGAGCATTTACGTATTTATCAAGAGCGACTTAAGAGAGCTTACAACATGAAAGTGCACCTGAGGGACTTTCGGGTTGGTGATTTGGTTTTGAAGGAAAACCAGCAAAATTCTAGTTTGCCATCCCACCTAAGGGACAAGTTTACGGCAAATTGGTTAGGTCCATATGTCATTGATAGCAAAATAGGACCCGGGACATACCGGCTAGCTTCTCTTGATGGTATCAAGGAAACAGAACCCTTGAATATCAGTCATTTGTGACCATTTCATATCTAAGAAGAGCCAAAACCTAAAAATGCTCCAAGGATCCATAAAATCGCTTGGTCAATCCCAAAATGCTCCAAGGATTCTTGCAATCGCTTGGTCAAAACCCAAAAATGCTCCAAGGATCCATAAAATCACTTGGTCAATCCCAAAAGGCTCCAAGGATTCTTGCAATCGCTTGGTCAAATCCCAAAATGCTCCAAGGATTCTTGCAATTGCTTGGTCAAATCCCAAAATGCTCCAAGGATTATCACAATCGCTTGGTCAAACCCCAAAATGCTCCAAGGATTGTCAAAATCGCTTGGTCAATCCCAAAAGGCTCCAAGGATTCTTGCAATCGCTTGGTCAATCCCAAAATGCTCCAAGGATTTCCACAATCGCTTGGTCAAAAAACAAGAAAACTCAAAAACAACAAAAATCATCAAAAACAACAAAAATTTGCATTTCATTTCTAGGCATACTCAAAATCCATCAATAGAGAGTTCTTCTCGCACTTCATTTTCATATTCACAAAAATCAATCCATCAACAAAACAAAAATGCATAGATGCATCAAAGCATTGCATCCATACATTGCATATTTGTGGTCGTATAGGTCAAAGGCACCATAGGCTGTCATGGTTCTACTAGTCCATCTTGTTCCACACTATTCCATTTTACAAAAACAACAAAAACAACAAAAACACCATGCATTGCTTTTACCATACTAGAGTCAGTGGTCTTTTAATGTATCATAGTTTTCGTGATTTAGTCATCATTTTGCTCTTTAGCCATGTAATATAAGTCAAACAGATTTTATGAAGGTAGAGTTACACTTGAAATACACTTTGTTACGTAACATCCCAACACAAATTAAAACACATAAAAATTCCCAAGTTGTGTGAACGAAAGATGAAACTCCGCATCAGGTAATTATAAGCGAAACGGTTATCTTGCTCATCCCCCGTGCGAATGGTTCTAGAATGCTGAGAATTGACAAAAGGACGAGCTCTTTCCTATCCATTCACCTCCAAATACAATGGTTTTCACCACTACCAAATCCCAATCATAGTTGGTTCCCAAATTTGTAAGGATTTGTACTACACGTCCCTGCCAAGGATGGGTAGTCATCCCCAAGACCTAAAGGGACCAATACCATTTACAAACAAAATTCCAACAAATCATCATCCTAACACTTTCCATTCACCTTTAATCTCCAAGTTGTAAGGATTCGTACTATCCACCCCTAACAAGGATGGGTAGTCATCCCCAAGGCCTAACAGATCAATGCCCTTACTCCATAACCTCCATCATCCCCTTGGTCCCCAACGTTGTAAGGATTCGTACTATCCACCCCTAACCAGGATGGGTAGTCATCCCCAAGGCCACAAGGATCAAAGCCATTCACAAGCTCAAATCCACAATACACAAAACACAAAATCAAATAACAGTGGTCATCGCCACTATTCAAAATCCTTGCTCAAAAAGAATTAATAGAAAAATACACAGTGATTTTCATCACTATATAGACGAGCAAATCTCTAAATCATTCAGCCCACAAACATCCTAAACTTGAATCCCTAGAATTCTCAGCATTCGAAAAACCATCTAGGTGATCCTCATTACAGGTTTGGTTGATAGCCTATTTGGCAATGGTGGTATCCTACCCGCATGACGATATGTCTGTCACATTCGCTTTGCGTATGTACAGACCAATATTTGCATAAGGATGAGCTAGCTTATGGTATCCTGGATAACACCGCAGATTAATCTAACTAAATATAACAAAGGAGTTAGTGGAGCTAATTAGGTGATCCTCAGTACAAGTTCGGTTAAAAGCCCATCTGGCACTGGCGGTATCCTGAAAAATACCACAAAAATAAACTCAATTGCACACATAGGGATGTGAAATAACTTGATAAAAAACAAGTACGATTCATACATTGTTCAAAAGTCTTGTAAGATAAAGTACAGTCATGGCTAGTAAGTTAAAATCCGTCTGAATCTCAGAAAACCTTAGCTACATTTCTAAACCAACTGCGCTATTTTCATCCGTACACTACCATCATAAAATACAAAAGAAAAGAAAAACCACATGTATACATACAAAGTCATGCATCACAACAATCGCCTAAAAAAAAAAAATAATAATAATAATAGAGTTCTAAACAGTCTATGGTGCCATAGCCAAACACCACAAAGTCCATCTATCCATTTCATTTATGCATATCACATACATTTGCATTCATCACAACATATGCATCCATCAAAATAAATCAACATACAACAATTTTATTTATCATACCATATGCATCCATCAATATAAAGTAGCATGCATCCATTAACATTAATCATTATGACATATACACAAAGAAAGAAAATCAAAACAACAAAAACATCACAAAAATGCAACACAAAAACATAAGCAATAAAGCATTGCCGGACACAAGTGCTCTTGCACTTAACATCTTGGCATAAGAAAATCGATGTCGGGGCTCAAATTGTCACTTTCCCACTTCCCCAAGAAGGCTACCATAGCCGGACCGCTCCACGGGAAGACGCATTTTTGATGATTTCACCCCACTATGGCATCACCAAAAGGGTTAACACCCACCAAAAATAGGTCCCAATGTCGAGAAATTGCACGTGCATAAATGGTAAAGCATCTAAAGGCACCTTAACCTAAGTCATCTTGGGTCAAGCGACTCGTCCCTTTTCTCACGAAGGTCATTCCCTCATCGATTCATCGCTTGAGGGGGTAGTCACACTTAGTCACCAACCAACAAGCACACATCCAATCAATGCAATGACATGCATTCAAAGAATCATTGACAAAGACAATCACGCTCCTGCTTGGGGCAGTAAACAAGCAATCATTAAATTGATCAAACACTTGGCATTCTCGAAGCATGAACACAAGGTTTCCCCTATGGACAAAAGGTTATGCCCTTTGCCTAATCATGACTGATCAATGTCCAAGCTCAAGTCACACCTCACCAAAATAGGTTAACACTTGAAATCAAATTCCTTAGCTCGTCAGAAGCAAGGATTCAAGAATGCATGCCCTTTCCATACTTGGGGCATCAAAATTTGGATAGGTTACCAAGAAACCCTAATCATTGGTGCTTTGGTCATCTATTTTTTTCTCAGCATTGCGTCACCCGCAGTGCTTCCCAAAAAGGGGCATCTGTAGACACCAAAACAGCACCAATCCGATTAAGTGACTACAAACACTGATCACATTGACATACATAACTTTTAGGGCAGCCCTCAGAGGTCAAAACAGTGGTCCTAGCCACTCACACAGCAGTTTAGAAGGTCGGAAAATGAGCAGAGCAAATTTGGTCGCTTTAACAAGCCTTCATTAAAACAAAGTCAAAAGCAAGCCTTTAATCAAAAGCAAAACTTTAAACTTCAAGCCTTAAGCGAGAACAAATCTTAAGAAAACTTCAAATCTTAAGAAAGCTTTAAAAGCAAAGGAGCTTTGGCCTTAGGTGTCGCGAAATCGCGACATCGCGAAATCGTGACACCGCGAAATCGCGACACCTAAGGCCCAAAGGGCAGCTTCGGCCGAGGGTGTCACGATTTCGCGACGTCGCAAAATCACGACACCTAAGGCCCGAGGGGCAGCTTTGGCCGAGGGTGTCACGATTTCATGATGTCGCTAAATCGTGACACCTAAGGCCCGAAGGGAGCTTCGATCGAGGGCGTCGCGATATCGCGACGTCACGATATCGTGACACCTAAGGCCCGAAGGGAGCTTCGGTCGAGGGCGTCACGATATCACGACGTCACGATATCGCGACACCTAAGGCCCGAAGGGGAGCTTCGGCCGAGGGCGTCGCGATATCGTGACACCTAAGGCCCAAAGGGGAGCTTCGGTCGTGACGTCGCGATATCGTGATGTCACGATATCGCGACACCTAAGGCCCGAAAGGGAGCTTCAGTCGAGGGTGTCATGACGTCGTGATATCACGACACCTAAGGCCCGAAAGGGAGCTTCGGTCGAGGGTGTCGCGATATCGCGACGTCGCGATATTGCGACGTCGCGATATCGCGACACCTAAGGTCCGATCGCGACACTTTAGTGTTTAAAGGCGGACTTCAGCATGGCCGCCACGTGGAAGGCATGGCCACCACGTGGCATCACTGCATACCCTTTTTTTTTTAAAAGAGACCCCGTGGGTCTGTAGAACGGCGGACTTCACCAACTACATTAATGAGACGAGCAGTTTCAACAATAAATCCGGTTTGAGGCCATGCCTCATAACTACTAATGTGATTTCCTAGCGATAATCTGTGTGCGAGCGATGTCTCATAATCGCCTGACAAGGGTCAAATCTCAGCGACCCCTATGAATTTAGGGTTTGACATTAATGTTTCAGAGGCGAAATCCTCTATAAAAACTAGCTCAATGCAATGTAAAAAGGAGGAAGATTTTGAGACGCAACGAAGTGTTGTTCATTCGAGACCCGATTGCACCAGTTTGAGTTCACCTTCTTCACATCCAGAATCTCTTAGAGAGGTTGGTGGGTGGTTTTCAGAAGCGTGAATCTGACTTTCATACCCGATATTGGATCACAAGAATCCATTAATTTTCCGACATCACAGTCTTAGATTTCGAGCCCATTCCTAGTGGATTGGCGTCGAAACTAAGCTTTAACAGGGCGGCCCGCTTGGGCATCCCGCACACGTTCTCAGTTCAAGTTATTTTATTCTGCTACATTATAGTTTATAATGTTTAGACGCTCTCAGCTGTATTTTGATTTATTCTGTTATCACGTATTCACCATACGTTACAGCCTGCGCTGTTTTGTTTTAATTTATTCTGTTATACGTTGTAGTTGATCGAATCTATTATCATGCTATCGCGGCTTTACTCATGTATCTTGAATGATATCATGCATTATATTTTTGAATGTTTACTTGGGCAGCCCGAGTTATTTATTCACGTATTCAATCAACCTTTGCACGTATTTCTTTTAAACGTTTTATCCTTTAGTCACAGGTGCTACTAAATGGTTTTGTTGTTTCTCTGAACGCAGGATAAGCAGCAGCAAGCAAAGACTCACTAACACCAGCGACGGCAATACGTTGGCCCGCCCACTTTGCATGTGGGCATGCGGATAGAAGGAGTATCGATCATGACTGTAACCAAGATAGATTAGCATTCCTAACCCCTAAAAAGGGAGGAGATGTATTGTAACCGAATGAAATTAATATAAAAGGGCTGTGCTCCTGCTTTTCTCCTTTATATTTGGTTGATTCGATTATATATGTTTGGTTGCTTTTCATTACATCTTAATACTATTTTCTTTCGGAATCTCATGCTTTCACCTATAACCAAATTCATGTTGTATAATGTCAATATCCTTCAAAACCTACAAACGAAATTCCAAACCCTTGAAAATTTTATTAGTGTTTGGGGCCTACTTAGGCTGCTATATGACTGAGCTTGGAGGTGCAACAGTCAAGTCCTCTTGATCCTTTTAGCTAGTCATTCAAATATTAAAATGATTGTTGATATTTCAAAATAAGCAAAGTAAGATATAATAGCATGAAACAATAAAAACCAATTATAAATAGAATTAATGAAATGAGAAACAAGCATGCAAACAAGATCCTAGGGTTTTGGGAGTAAAATACTGCCCCTAGGATACTGTGATCAAATTTGTGCCCTAGAATTTATAGGGTGTGAATTTAAAAATAGATAAAAGGTGGAAAAACTAATGGTTTCACTAAATTCATACTCTATAAGATTCAAGGCATGAATTTGCACAAGGGTGCTCAAAATCTAACTTAAAAATGTAAAATGTAGTCCAACACTAAGAAATAATGATTTGAGATCTAATGAATGCAAAATAAAACCTGATAAATCTATAGAAGAAGTAGGAGAAAAGGTGGAATACCTCTCCTAATTATGGGCTCAATATTAATCAAAAGCTTCTTCACTAAATCATTGGTGTAAATCCAGCTGCAAGAGGTCAGAACAAAAACCTTCAATCACATAAAAACTATGATAAATAGAAATAAAGTGGTAAATCTATGATAAATAGCAATAACCGGTAAAACCTTCATTCTCATAAAAACTGCAATACATGGAAATAAACTGATAAATATTTTATTTTCTCTTTCTTGTATTTCACCCCTTTTATAATGCAATACCAAGCGAATATATGTCCCCAAATAAAACCTAAAGCTTAAATCCCTAAAGATAAAAATAAATTACTATTTTGGCAGATTGTTTTTACTGTCAAAAATTGTCATTTTTAGTAATTACTATTTTTGACAAATTATTTTTTCATAAAAATTTCCATTTTTAGTAATTACTATTTTCAACAAATTATGTTTTCATCAAAAAATTCTATTTTTAGTAATTACTATTTTCGACAAATTATGTTTACATCAAAAAATTCTATCTTTAGTAATTACTATTTTTGGTAAATTATTTTTTCATCAAAATTACCTTTTTTAGTAATAAAAAATATTTTAAAACTTTTTAAAAAAACACCCTCTAAAAGATAGGCTCTTGCATCATTCTCCTTTGATTGAAAAGAACTTTACTCTTGCAAGTTGCTTTGATTAAAATATTACAACTTTTTGCTATCAATATTTTTCCCAACCGTTCGAATCCTAGATCAAATCAATATGATATTGAATATCTTTTTTCAGGAGTGGTCCATCTAATAAATCCTCTAGTATGAAATTTGCATACTCTTTTAGCTACTCTGCTTCTATGGGTGGTATATCAACATCCATAGTATCCACCTTTTATGTTATCAACACAATAAAAACTAGCTTTATTCATCCTTGTGACAAATTCCTTAGTTGTTAATAGGTTTTTTCTCTGCCCTTCTTTCTTATGTAGTAACAAGACTACTTTTACTCTATCCTTTCATAATGTGTAAGTATTACTTCCTCCATCATGGGTAGCCTTTATATCATATTACCAAGAACTCCCCAACAATAAGTGACATGCATCCATCGAAATTATATCACACTATACTTCATCCTTGTAGGTATCCCCATTTGAAAACTTAACCAAATACTTCTTATCTACAGCTACCTTGCTCCCTTTATTGAACCATGATATGTGATAGGGATATGAGTTCTTCTCACACTTTAATTTTCTCAACCATTTCATTTGAAATTGTATTTTCACAACTACCATTATCAATAATCATCTTACATCTCCAAATGTGCACATATTTTGAAATATATTCGTACGTAGCCAATAATCACCACCATCATTGTCTTATGTTTTCTCCTTCCTTAGAATGACATCATCCTCTTTATCATGAGAATTTTCTCATGTTTGCAGTAACTTCTAGCTTAGTTTACTCTTTTGCCTCAACAATATTAACTCTAGCTTGTTCTCCTTGTTCTATTTCTTGTGCAAGATACTCTGCAGATACTCAAATATTTGTGTGCTTCCTCACCACATCTATTATAGGTATATAGCTTTGTGGGGTCTCCTAATTTTTTCCTCCACCATAGCCTTTTCCTCTTTGAAATTCTCCACCTCTCTCATGTTTTCTATGACCTTGCCTAAACTCTTCTTATTTTCCTATATTAGAATATTCTCCCTTTGAGGGACTAAACCACTACAACCACTGGTTGAAGGTGACGATGGTTTGTTTCTCACTCCTCTTCTAAAATTACTTTACTTATGTTTCTCTTTCACTTTTAATGCAAACTGGTATGGATCTTCTACACTATGGATATGAAGTATGCTCAACTCATATTATATAGCACAACTTAATCCATTCACATACCTTATAGCCATACATTCTTTTGACTCTTGAAGGTCCACTTGAATTAATAACTTGTAGAATTCATTGGTGTAGTCCTCGATGCTTTGATCCTTTTGCCTATGGTTATGTAATCTACGAAATAATGTTTGGGCATAATATTTAGGTAATAATTTCTCCTTTAGTTTTTTTTTTTCATTTTTTTCCAAACCTTAATCTTTTCCTTTCCTTTCCTCTATCTCTCCTTCTATAGATGATCCCACCAAATCAATGCATACCCTTTCAACTTCGTGCATGTAAGCTTTACTTTACTTTCCTTTGAAATCTCTCTCCACTCAAATAACTTCTCCATGCTATTCAACCAATGTATCAACTCTTATGATTTCAAACCTCCTGCATACTCAAGGACATCAACCTTGATCCCATATCTATTTCCTTCCAAGACCCTAATTAGCCTATCCTCAAAACAATACTCCTCTACATTCTTCTTTGATTCATTATCTACATGAACCTCTGATCTATTGTCTTCTCCCATAGTCTCATTACAAAAATCTATATCTACAAAATCCATTACATGTATTTCCCTCATACGAGCCATCATTCTAGTCAATTGAGCAACTTGTACCTGTAGCTCTTACACATCCCTATTAAGCTGGATATAATATCCTCTTCCTCTCCTTATGCTAATATGATTTGTGTTATAACAAATAGAATATAAGAATAGAAAAATAATTGTAATCAACAAAATTACCTTCTATTCCCTAACAAAATCCAACTTGCTCTGATATCAAATGATGTAAATCCAACTGCAAGAGGTTAGAACAAAAACCTCCAATCACATAAAAATTATGATAGATAGAAATAAAGTAGTAAAACCCTTCAATCACATAAAAACTATGATAAATAAAAATAACCAGCAAAACCCTCTATTCACATAAAAATTGTGATAAATAAAAATAATCGATAAAACTCTCATTCTCAAAAAAATTATAATTCATGAAAATAAATTGTAAAATACTTTATTTTCTCATTATTGGATTTTATCCCTTTTATAATACAATACCAAGGGAATATATATATCCCCAAATAAACCCTAAAACAAAACCCTAAAATTTGAATCCCTAAAGATAAAAGCAAATTACTATATTTAGAAAATTGTTTTTATTGTCAAAATAACCATTTTTAGTCATTACAATTTTCAACAAATTATTTTTTCATTAAAATTTTCCATTTTTAGTAATTACTATTTTCAGAAAAATAAATTTTTATTAAAAGTTTCTATTTTTAGTAATTGTTATTTTCAACAAATTAATTTTCATCAAAAATTACCATTTTAGTAATAAAAAATTCTTTTAAAATGTCTAAAAAAATACCCTCTAAAATATAGGCTCCTGCATCACTCATCCCCAACAACAAATCTCCAAAAAGCAAAGCACTAGGTCACCAAGACTTGAAAATAGAAAATCTCATTAAAAGCTTAACAAGAAATTGTTATAAACTTGGAAAGAACTGGATGAAAAGGGATATCCAATCCTTCTATTTATAAGAGGTTGTATGGGGGTTAAAAATGTACGTAAACAAAAAAGTAACCTTGGCTAAGAGCCAACATTATAGAAGTTTACCCAAATTTTGGATTTTTAAGGAGAATAAACCTAATTTTACCAAATCCATGCTCTATAAAATACAAAGTGTGAATTTGGTAAAGCCATGGAAAAAATACAAGAAGAGGGAAGAAAAAGAGGTTCAAAATTATTCTTAGCAAGTTTGAGGATCATCTTAGGGGTTCTAAGGAAAAGTGACTCATTTTTATGGGTCAATTTTCCATGTCTACACTAGTCAAAAATGCGGGACATCTAGAGTGGCCATGGAAGAAGAACATTAAGAATATTGTAGAACTATTGAGACCTTAGATATGGAAATTATATAGAAAGTAAACCCTTGTATATATTAATATTGATTTTATTTTTCCCCTTTTGTTTCATTTTAAATTGATTACCCAATAAGATAAGACCATATAGGTCCTATGCTTCTACAAGTAAAAATCCCTCGTGAGGTACCAATAATATGGGTAGAACAACTCACTCACATTTATCTCTTCAAATGGAGAAAAATTTTATATCATTATTTTTCCATTTTGCTGAGGAAGCTATAGAGACTCAACCGAGCATATGGAACAACCACTAGATTAACAAATGGTAAGTAAAACTCAGCTAACCTAAAGCAACACCACAACATTGAATTTTGTTAAGTATAGAAAGAATTTAGATTTTTGAGATGATGATGTCAGCAATAAGCATAAACATTTATAACATCCAACATTGCTAAAGCTTATGTTTTGACTGAGGTAGAGGAACTTGGATTTTTCTTTTAGCATTGAAATAAAATTTTGACTAACTATAGAGTATGGCAAAGAATCTAAAACATTGATATCAAGAGAGGTTTGATAAAATTTTGGTATTTAGCATGTTATAAAATAATTTTGGCTACAAAAAAAATTGGTATCTGATATTATAGAAAATACTATTAGGTTTAGTAAATTTTTTTGTAATATATCAAATAGGGTCAAATTTTTAAATGTGTTGAAGTATTGTCATGGTAGGAAATATATCCAAGATGTAAAATATACCGGGGCATTGAACTTGACACACAAGGGAAATATCAAGTGGAAGCTCATTCGATGTCTAACAGAATGCTTTAAAGAATATTGATTAAGTATCACAGAGCATTAGATGTTTCAAATATTGACATCATCAAAAGGTACTTAAAAGTTTGAAAAAAATATGTAGTGTTAGACAAATATTTGATAATAACTATAGCATTACAATAAAGTATTTGGCTTTCAACATCCATATTTATACATAAGAGTGTGGTAAAGCAAAAATGATGGCTAGATTTTAAAGACATTGACATTATCATGGTAAGATAAGAAATTTGACATCAAACAAAAATATTAAGCTAAGTATTAAAAAGCATTGAACAGATAATGGTGCTTGCATAATGGAAGGATAAATTGATTTTGACTAAGGAAAGAGGAATCCCACAAGATGAAAAGTGTTAAAGCATTCTCATGATAGTCATAATATACTATCAGAGAATCTCATGGATTGACACCTATACCAATACACTTAAGTCAGTCATGGGATAACCAAAAGCAAAATAGACTTTTTAGATGATCCAATGGATTATATGAATATATTTCAACTACCACTATCTCAAATGAAGTCAAAGCAAGCCACATCAGTTTCATTGTGCCAATACGGTTACAATATAATAAGTTGGAGAAGGATAAATGCATGCTACACCAACCTAATAGACCTATAGTCTATTTTATGAACAATGATGCTAAAATAATAGAATACAAATGTAAAGGTATATATACTTGAATGTAGTTATTCAAATGGTTGGATCTTTAGCTTTTACAATTATGCATTTTATATGATTGAAGACTATACACCCCTTAATGAATGTTGGTGTATTGTTTGGCCTCTATCAAATATTATTGCAGAATATGTATGTATGACTTTCTCATTAAGTATTTCTCTAAAGTTGAATGAATGGTTTATTCTATAAAGAGTTACTTTGTTATCTCAATTTTTCATTGCATCAATATTTCTTCAATTCTAGGAATGCTTAGATGTGTATGTTGAATAGTTTTTTTTTATAACATATGATGATATTTGGTCTATTAGGAATTTTAGTTTAATTAATGAAATGAAATTGTCATGCATTTATGTCTCTTGATGTTGTTGAATCCATTGACTTTAAGTCCTAACTTCCAACCTTACACATTCCTTATTTTAGTCTACAACCCCCCTTTTTTTTGCTAGTTTAGCTAGAATTATAGGAATTGGCCTACTTTGGAGGATGACTCAAAAAATTCCTTTTTGGGTTTTCCAATCTTAATCGAGGTCTTGAGGGCATAACTCATCTACTTAAATGGATTTTAGACCAACAAGCTTAAAAATACTTTCATGATAAAGTACCTTCTACATTAATGGATTTCCTCATGTATGCAACTTAGACACCTTTTTCAACATGAATAAGTGTGCCTATATTATAATTAGCCCAAAACTTTGAAGTACATTTTTTGAGAATTTGAAAGTAAAGTAGGATAATAAGAATTTTTTTTAATACATCCATTTCACCCAAAGGTAATTTATTAAAAAAAGTTATCTTTAGAGTAACGAGAGGAAAAAATAAATCAAAACATAAAAATTATTAGACTCAAAATTATATTCATTTCATGCAAAGACAAAAATATTGTTATATAACAAATTTTAAAAGAATACTAACTTAATTATAGATGTAGTTATATAACAAGAACATAGTGATGAATCTCTAATAACATTAAAAATTATTGATCATCATAATAAATAACCAATGCGTAATAAGTAAAATGAGTCCATATGCTCTTTATATGATTATCCTTCACCCGGTTAGATTTGTTTTATAAGGCATCCTTCAACATTAAAGTCGTTGTAAAGTCCATGTTACTGGATAGTCACAAAGTAGTTTTGGGGCTCCATCCCTTCTCCCCTACCCCTAATTTATCTATGAGACATGCATCACTTTCGTATCGACAGTTTCCATTGATATTCCTTGCGATTTGCCCATCACAAGATCCTCATTGTCGAGCATAAAAAGGAAACACCCGGTTAGATTTGTTTTATAAGGCATCCTTCAACATTAAAGTCGTTGTAAAGTCCATGTTACTGGATAGTCACAAAGTAGTTTTGTGGCTCCATCCCTTCTCCCCTACCCCTAATTTATCTATGAGACATGCATCACTTTCGTATCCATAGTTTCCATTGATATTCCTTGCGATTTGCCCATCACAAGATCCTCATTATGTCAGCATAAAAAGGAAAACAATAGGACCCTTTTGATTCATGTTGGTATCTTCTACTCTATGAAAATAACGATAAGTGCATACTTTTATCCCTTACATTTGACAGTTTTAAGTAATAGGAGTTTAGTAATTAAAAGTTCGTACAAACACTACTTTACTGTAAATTGATGTTCCACCATCAATAATAAGATCATCAAACCATTTTAATGGTCATAAGATTTTACAAACTAATAAACTATATAAATTGTTAATTATTTTAAAATTATCAAACAGTTTATTAGACTTGGACTTGGATTGTACAATCTTCTGAAGAACAAGATCGAAGAAGGTGGAGCTAGCCTTCCCGTCAACGATCTGAGCTTCATATGGACGGGATGCATTGTTTGCCCTTTCCCTTCTCTTCAGCCTAAACATTATTTCTCATTATCATTAGAATCTTGCTTCTCCTAAGACCTAGACCTTCTAAGAGTGGCAACTCTCACTTCCAAGGGCTGTCTCATTCTTCCTTGCTTCATATTTGAGTTCCCATTGAACTGTCTTCCTTGATCCAAATTTGCAACGCTGGTCTTACAAATATCCCGTATTGTAATGACTGAAAGGAAAAAGGTCACAAAAGTGCACTCAAGAATCGTCAAGGTGAATCAACCGCGTTTGAGACTTTTCTCAGCATTGCTATATGATCTGGATCGGGGATGCGCTGATTATTTCTACAGGAATATTCCATGACCCGACTTGACTAAGATGTTCAGTGGCTCAAACATACCAAATTGTACATATGACTCAAGAGATTAGAACATTTCATTAAATGAATGTGAACCACTTTGAAACAGACCTATCAGGTTTTCAATAATGACATCGTTCGTGGTATAACATCATTAAAAAAACAGAGCCTTAATGGGATCCTTAGGTTGTTAATATAAGCTCCTCAACAAACGCACACATCACAAAACTGAATATTGATAAGAAACAAACAAACTGCCAACATCTCCTACACTAATATTTTTCAGAAAAGAAAAGAAAAGAACCGGCAGACATTTTACAATTTTATAACAACGAACCACACTTTCAGAAAAAATATAGAATATGACATGCAGCTGAATAGTATGAAATCCATATTTTTTTGGAAAGAATTCAAGGGAAGAAAGAAATTATAATAGACGCTAAACTTTCTTTTCACTCAAATCCATTAATAGTCAGCCTACCCATTCCAAATTTCTACCCACGAAGACCTCTAACCGTCGTGATCCCTCACATTTTTTGGCACATAGCAGAAGGATGCAAAATATTACACTTAGAATTAGGGCTTCATCAAGATCAAACAGGTCTAATTCTTACAATTAGCTCACTTTGCTATGTAATGTCGAACTTTATATGTCATGCTCTAATGCCCTCCTCCTGGGCTTGGAGTAGACCTCAAGATCCTTTTAGTGGTAATACCCTCTTTCTTAATGGACTTAGCAGTATTAAAAATCTCCATGTGACCGACCCCAGGGCTATGCTTCGATCTGGAGAGCCGCTCCTCGTAGACCATGATGTTTCCTCCGTGAGAGAGGTTCGGAAGAACATTGTAGGCCACCTTATCAGCTTTAGGCAATTCTATCTTTGTATCGCTCCCACTTCGATTCTCCTGAAACCCAGACATCAACTTATTGTTGTCATTTGTGCCGTATTTCACAGACCTGGTCCAGGGCTTCATTACAGCATCTTCGCACTTCACTCCGGTTTTCTCCGCCGGATTCTTTAGAAGGGCCGAGCCTTCCCCGGCGACAACGGTGTTGAGCCTCGAACCGATGGCCGACGGATTTTCGGGGCCGAGAAACAAGCCATTCCCTAACAGTCTTGCTCCACTGCTCGGCTCCACTCGGACAAAAAACAAACATAATAAATTTATCAACATTGTTCTATAGCTCTTCATCTCTATTCTACAGATTGCGATGTGATGTCTGACTAAAGAAATAGTAAGAACAATAACTTTGCAAGAAGGATGAGGTCTAGATATAGAAGATAGGATAAGAGAAGCATAGCCACAGAGGAATATATAAGTGGTAAATTAATTAGAGAAGCAAATTGAGCTGTATGCAAAATTCGCCGGCCTAGCCGTTCTTAGTTCTTGACTTTCGCCACCGTACTTTACAGGCTTGAAAATTGCTTTGAATTTCGACAGTGCACATGGGCCTTAAAAATTTCTTTGAATTTCGACCGTGCACATGGGCCGACCGAAGCAACTGATCCACCCCATCAGTATTTACAATACACCAACTCAAAAAGTGAGACGGTGAGGGGTTGATTTAATATTTTTAATTATCCAACCCTAAATTAATGTACGATGACGAGGGAAAACGCGGATAAAATGGCACCGTCTTTCCTATCTGTCTGTTTGCCTGAAAGCATTTTAGAATTGCCGCACTCATAGAAAACCTAGTTGCTGCCTACTGTGTCTACCAGTTGGAAATTATTTATTGTTCTACCTTCTACGCGTTTGAAGAGGAATATCTTAAAAGTGGCATCGAACGTAGTTGCGTACGGCTAGTCTTATCGACGCGGAAATACGAAAGGTCGATTTGAAGTAGAGGAAGAAGGCGGTGAAGCGAGTGAAAAGAAAATTATTGATAAAACAGGCTAAATTTGACAAAGTCCAATGGCAAACATGACACATCCATTCATGGAATCAGCTGGGGGGTTCGTGGTTCATTCCCAATGTGCTGGAGGCAAAGTTTAATGAACCACCTTTTTCATGTTTTATTTTTTTAAATGAGAACTTAAAGTGTGGGACTAAGACATAAATCATTCTTCAAATTGCACCCAACGCCCCAAGAAAATTGTGCTCATCATTACCTTATTTTTAATGTGTATGCCCCACGCAAAATTAATATTTTTAATGTGTATGCTCCTGATTCCAATAAATTTGCACCATCGATGTGCTATAATGATTTTTAAAGCCTCCACTAATGATTTTTAAAGCCTCCACTGCCGCTTTCAGACGGGAACACCAATACCATGGTTCATGTGATCCTTGAGGCCACTTCTCTTCCTTAAAATAATTTAATTGATTTCCGACACATGGTAAGACTCTTCAAGAAACAAACCTAACGCCGTTCGGGCAGTTCTGCTCTTCACATGTGATCTACCTAACTTGGTTTAAAGTGGAAAGAATTTGTTGTTGTTTGTAAAGTAATATTTAATGTGAAAAGGTGGATGAGTGTATTTAAAAATAAAATAAGTAAAAAAATAGGAAAGTAAATATAATATAGAAAGGTGGGTGATAAAATAAAAATTGAATATAAACATAAGAAAATAAATTTAAAGATAGAAAAGCATAAGAAAAGTTATTTATAATGAGTTTATATATTTATGTATTGAACATTAGTTAATTATTTAACCATCATTTAATGGGTCATATGATATGTGTATTATTTGCAATTGGATTGGATTGTATGAAATGGAGCAAGATGACAATAAAGCCTATGCTATGGAGTGTAGAATATTGTATGCAATTGAAACACAATAAATCAATCTTACTAATTATCGATATAGTTGAGTAGTGTAGTTATACACAAATTGAGTATATAATAATATGTTGTATAAATATCATATGTATTTTTTGGATTAGAGGCACGATGAAAGTGTATGAATGAATATACATAATTTAAATGTTTTCATTGTATTTATCTTAACTTGAATTTGATTATAAAACTATTTTTTTATTATTTGATTAGTGTGAGAAACCCCTACGACCAATGCACAGGGCTGAGCAGCTCTCTCCAACCATGATCTCTCCTAAAGACGAGATCTATGCTTATCAATAGGGAATTTAACACAACCACCACACACCCACTCCCTCACACACTCGCCCACCTCGCGGTTTGAACCTTGGACCTCCCGAAGAAGAGCCAAAGCCCAAACCGTTGCACTATCCCTCGTGATGCACCCACAACATCCAGTGACACTTTTTTTATTTAGCCAAATAAAATTTCCAACTTTCTGGGGCCATAACTTTTGATCCGGTTGTCCGTTTGAGCCCATTTTTTTAAAAACGCACAAAATTGAGTTGAACTCGCTGTGTTCAGCAACGTTGTCGATGAAGTGGCCATTTTGACATTTTTTTAGACCTTGAAACATTACCTGGTGGCTAGAAATGGGCTCGAAAGTTTTTGTTCCAATTGTTTTTAGTTTTTCGATATTTAATATCTTTTGTTGTATGAGTCAGTCTAGGGAGATATTTTACGAAAGTCTTAATTTTTGAATAACGGATGCATGATTTTTTTTTCAGATCCATCTGAGTGATATTTAAGACTTACAAAAAATAGTAAGTCCTAATACTTACTAAAAATAGTAAGTCATGATACTTACTAAAAATAGTAAGTTCGTGTTAGATTAGGTTTTTTGGTGGATATTATATGTAGGAAGTGATTTCATTGTAAGGGGATGGAGATCCAAGAAAATAATAAAATTTGAGTTGCAGAATTGTTGTTTTTCCATTGATTTTGCTTGTGTGTTTGAGAATCAATACGGATCTACATCATTTGGTATCATAGCGGGTAAGATCTCGCTAGTGGAGATATCATGCCATCCAAGAGAGCCCGAGCTAACTATGCTTAGATGAATAGGCATATAGAATATCTGCACGGGGAAGTAGCATGACTAACCAATGCAATTGACCGCATGATGGAGAGACGCCCCAACTTGTGTTCAGATCTAGGGTCTACTAATGAGGGCATGGTAGGAGAGGAAAAATCTGAAGCAGGCTCAAAAAACCCATGAGAGGAGCCATGTTTTGAAGAAAAATTGCTCCTAGCCTTGGATGGAATCCGAGGGAACCAAGATAGTATCAAGATCAAGGTTTTTGAATATGCTGGTGGGTTAAAACCAGAGGAGCTCATTGATTGGGTGAACAATATGGAAACATATTTTGAATGGAGTAATCTCGTTGAGGAGAAGAGGGTGAGGCTTGCATGTACAAAGTTGAAGGGACATGCGCTGATTTGGTGGGACCATCTACAGAAGTAGCGACAAAATAATGAAAAAGAGAAGATCAAGACCTAGGATAAGATGAAGAAGAAGCTTCAAGAGAAGTTTATACCTACTGATTATACCCAAAATTTATTGCGTAGGTCTTCAAACCTTCGAAAGAGGGATATCAGTGTGGAGAACTACACCAATGAGTTCTACAAGTTATCTCTATGGGTAGCACTTAATGAGACAGAAGATCAGAAAGTTGGGAGGTATGTGAATGGTCTAAGCTATGTTATTCAAGATGAGTTGTGCATGCATCACACTCCTATAGTAGATGCAACATATGAGTTAGCCATGAGAGCCAAAGATAAGATAAAGAGCATGTTGAGAAATCAAAAGAGGGGATCTACATCTTCCTCAAGTCGTGGGTGTGGCGGATCTAATTTTTTTAAGGGCAAATATTCTATGCATGTAGAAAAATCACAATAAATTAGACTGAAGCATGATGCCTACCAAGGAGGTAGAGGAATCCCCAGAGGTAGAGGTAATGGGGGAGGTTGCACTGGGAGTGGACCATGCAGGCCCTTTATCTGCTACACTTGTGGTGAGGAAGGTCATAGAGCATCTGAATGCCTCCACTATGATGCTGAAGAGCATGGAGGCCAAGATAGAGTTCATCTGGTTGAGGAAGAGGAGGAATATGAAATAGAAGTTATTGCTGATATGGGTGAAAGTATCATGATATGAAAGATATTGATTGCTCCAAAAAAGGGAAATATGCAACCAGAAAATGATGATGAATCATGGCTGCGTACAAATTTTTTTTGAACAAGATGCACCTCGTGAGGAAAGGTATGTAAAGTGATTATTGATTGGTAGTTGTGAGAACATGGTGTCAAATGTTATGGTTGAAAAATGAATCTATCATGTGAGAAGCACCCAAACCCCTATCGAGTTTCATGGGTTAAAAAGGGGAATGAGGTGACTATTGATAAGAGGTGTCTGGTGAAATTCTCAGTTGGGAGTACCTATAAGGATGAAGTGTGGTGCGATTTTATTCCTATGGATGCATGTCATATTTTATTGGGAAGGTCGTGGGAATATGATAGGAAGACCTCCCACGATGGATTTCAAAACACATACACATTTTGGAAGGAGGGGGTAAAAGTGTTTTTGTTACCTCTAAGGAATATGGACAAAGTGAAACTTTGCTTACTGCAAAGAATTTTTTTATAGAAGCAAAAGAAGCTGGTTGGTGTTATGCCTTAATAGCCAAGAAGGTCACATATGAAGAAATTGGCATACCACTAGTGGTGTCCAGGTTGCTACAGGAATATGTTGATGTCATACCTAATGAATTACCAGTTGGACTACCACCGAAGAAGGACATCCAAAATCATATCGAATTGATCCCTGGGTTAGATCTTCCAAATCAAGTAGCCTACCGATTGAATCCAACACAGAATGCCGAGTTGAGCAAAAAAGTAACATAATTGATACAAAAGGGATTGGTCAAGGAGAGTATGATTCCTTGTGTGACTCCTGTACTTTTGACCCCAAAGAAATATGGATCATGGTGGATGTACGTGGATAACAGGACCATAAATAAGATTACTATAAGATACAGGTTTCCAATGCCAAGGATTGATGATATGATGGATGCTTTAGCAGGGGCTAATTATTTTAGTAATATTGACCTATGAAGTGGCTATTACCAGATCAGGATCAGAGAAGGGGATGAGTGGAAGACAACTTTCAAGACTCAAGATGGATTATATGAATGGTTGGTGATGCCATTCGGGTTATATAATGACCCCAAGTACCTTTATGTGATTGATGAACAAAGTGTTGCGAGAATATAATGGTAAGTTTGTGGTTGTTTATTTTGATGATATCTTAGTTTTTAGTAAGACTAAAGCAGAGAATGTGCACCATTTGAGGTTGGTGCTAGATCTATTAAGAAAAGAGAAACTATATGCCAACTTGAAGAAATGTGGTTTCCTTCAAGAGAGTTTAGTATTTTTGGGTTTGTAGTTTCAAGGGAAGGCCTTAGGATGGATGAGGAAAAGGTAAAAAAAAATGTTGAATGGACCATCATGAGAAATGTAACAGAGGTTAGAAGTTTCCATGGCTTGGCAACTTTTTACAAAAAGTTCATTAGGAATTTTAGTAGCATTATGGCTCCCATAACAGAATGCACCAAGGGGAAGGAATTCGTATGGACAAAGGAAGCAGGAGAGGGCTTTGAGCTTCTGAAGAAAAAGGTAACCACCGCACCTATTTTAGTGTTACCTGATTTTAGAAAATTATTTGAGGTTGATTGTGATGCATCACATATTGGAATTGGAGCTGTGTTGAGCCAAGGAGGGTGTCCAGTAGCATTCTTTAGTGAGAAATTGAATGAGGTCAGGAAAAATTACTCCACCTATGATGTTGAATTCTATGCTATTGTGCAAGAATTAAGATACTAGAGACACTACCTATTATCTAAAGAGTTTGTACTCTTCACAGACCATGAAGCATTAAGGTATGTTAATTCCCAAAAAATTTTGAATAGTAGACATGCAAAGTGGCTATCATATTTACAAGATTATGAGTTTACTTTGAAGCATAAGTCAGGAAAATAGAATAAGGTGGCAGATGCCTTAAGTAGGAAGGTAATGCTACTGACTACCATGGAGAATATTGTGGTAGGATTTGAGAGTATCAAAAATTTATGAGGTTGATGCTGACTTTGGATAGGTTGTGGCATAGTATAAGAATCCAGTAGGGGGTGTGTCTAGTAACATTTTTGTAGAATATGTTATGCAAGATGGTTACCTATTTAGAGGTAAATAGTTATGCATTCTTGTTGGTTCCATGAGGGAGAAAATCCTGAGAGATTTGCATAGTGGAGGTTTATCTGGACACTTTAGGGAGGATAAAACTATTGCTCTTGTGGTGGAGAAGTATTATTGTCCAAAGATACAAAGAGACATAACCAGGTTTGTATCTCGTTGTAGAGTCTGTCAGATGGCTAAAGGCCATGCCCAAAATACTGGATTGTATATGCCTTTACCAGTTCCCACATGACCTTAGACTGACCTAAGCATGGACTTTGTGTTGGGACTTTCACGTACCTAGCGAGGTAAGGATTCCATATTTGTTGTTGTTGATAGGTTATCTAATATGGCTCACTTTATCCCTTGCCATAAAACTAAATATGCCACAAGAGTTGCAATCCTATTTTTTGATGAGATTGGGCATTTGCATGGCATCCCGAGATCTATCACTTCGGATCGATATGTCAATTTTTTGGACCACTTTTGGAGGACATTATGGAAGAAGCTTGATACCAAGCTCCAGTTCAATAGTGTGTATCACCTACAGACTGATGGATAGATAGAGGTCATGAATCAGAGTTTGGGTAATATTTTGAGGTGCATAGTTGGTACAAATCCAAAACAATGGGATCGAGCATTACCACAAGCAGAGTTTGCATTCAAAAACTCAGTAAATCGCTCGATAGGAAAGTCCCTATTTTATATTGTTTATGGCCACAATCCCTATGGTGTGCTTGATTTAGTGGAATTGTCGATTACTAAAACTATTAGTGATGATGCAGAGGCTTTTTTAGAACATATACAGAAACTGTAGGAGGAAGTTCGACAACGGTTGCAAGAGAGTAATGCCAAGTATAAAGTAGCAATATATGTACATAGGCAAGCAAAGGTGTTTTAGGAAGGTGAATTGGTAATGGTCCACCTTCGTAAAGAAATATTTCCAAAGGGTACATACAATAAGATAAAAATGAAGAATATTGGGCCCTATAGGATTCTTCAGAAAAGGAATGACAATGCCTACGTGGTCGAATTGCCAAAGGACCTGGATATCTCATCAATATTCAATGTCTCTGATCTGTACGAATTTCAGGGAGATGTAGGGGATTTTGAGTTACCAAAAGTGATAAATTGGGTGAAACATATTCCCAAGAAGAAGAAGTATCATGTTGAGCAAGTCTTGTATAAGAAGGTGATCACCACACGCAATGGCAGCTACAACAAGTACTTGGTACAGTGGGAAGGATTATCATCAACTGAAAGTACCTAGATTTCTAAAGGAGAGCTGAAGAAGATTACACAGGATAAGCTTCAGGAGTTTCATCAACAAAACTCATAGGAGCTGAGTTAATTTCAAACAAAGGAGAATGATGCACCCGCAACATCTAGTGACACTTTCCTGATTTAGCCGAATAAACATTCCAACTTCCCAGGGTCATAACTTTTGATTCGGGTGTCCTTTTGAGCTCATTTTTTTAAAATTGCACAAAATTGAGTTGACATCATTGTGTTAAACAACACTGTTTCTGAAGTGGCCATTTCAACATGTTTTCAGACCCTAAAACGTCGCTTGATGTCCATAAATGGTCTTGGAAGTTTTTGTTCTAGTTTTTTTTAGTTTTTTGGTATTTAATATCTTTTTTTGCATGAGTCAATCTAGGGAGATATTTTAGAAAAGTATTAATTTTGGAATAACATATGCATGATATTTTTTTCGGATCCATCTGAGTGATAGTTAAGACTTACTAAAAATAGTAAGTCCTGATACTTACTAAAAATAGTAAGTTCATGTTAGGTTAGGGTTTTTGGTGGATATTATATGTAGGAAGTGATTTCATTGTAAGGGGATGGAGATCCAAGAAAATAATAAAATTTGAGTTGCAGAATTGTTGTTTTCCCATTGGTTTTGCTTGTGTGTTTGAGAATCAATACGGATCTACATCACCTCGTGGGACAAATTTTTAAACTATTTGATCCTAACAATTGGTATCATAGTTGGTGTTGAAGTCAAGCTGGATGATAAAATAAAAATGAATATAAAGATAAAAATATAAATTTAAATATGGAAAAGCATGATTTATTAATTAAGAAAAGTTATTTATATTGAGTCTATATATTTATCTATTCAACATTTGTTAATTATCTATACATTATTTAGTGGATCATGCGATATGTGTATCATCTACGAATGGATTACATTGTATGAAATGGAGCAAGATGACAACATAGCCTATGGTATGGAGAGTAGAATTAGTATGCAATTGAAAGACAATAAATCAACCTTACTATTTTTTGATATAGTTGAGAAGTGTAGTTACAAGCAATTTGAGTATATGATTTGATAGTGTACAAATATCATGTGTTCTTTAGATTAGAGGCATGATGAAATTGTATGAATGAGTCTACATAATTTAAATGTTTTCATTGTGTTTTATATAATATGAATTTGATTATCAAACTATTTGACCCTAACAATTGGTACCAAAATTTGGTGTTGAGGTCAAGATGGATGATAAAATAAAAATGAATATAAATATAAAAAAATAAATTTAAATATGGAGAAACATGATCTATTATTTAAGAAAAGTCATTTATAACGAGTCTATATATTTATGTATTCAACATTAGTTAATTATCTAGCCATTATTTAGTGGATCATCTGATATGTGTATCATCTACAATTGGATTAGATTGTATGAAATGAAGAAATATGACAACAAAGCCTATGTTATGGAGTGTAGAATATTGTATGCAATTGAAAGACAATAAATCAACCTTACTAATTATTGATATAGTTGACCAGTGTAGTTACACACAATTTGAGTTATGATTTGATTTTGTACAACTATCATATGTATTCTTTAGATTAAAGGCATGATGAAAGTGTATGAATGAATTCACATAATTTATATGCTTTCATTACATTTTATATAAAATGAATTTGATTATCAAACTATTTGATCCTAACAATTGGTATCAGAGTTGGAGTTGAAGTCGAGATCCCCATGTACTCATAGAGTGACTTAGTGGGGATGTTGAAGCAATGAGTAGAAGCAACCGTACATCCAAAAATCTAGTTCAAGGAGAAGTTAAAAGCTTATTGCTAGAGAAACCACATGACATGGAGATCATGGATTGAAGTCCTAGCAATTCTATACCTTTAACAAGATGTGAGAACCAAATTAATAAAAGTGATGAACATAGAAGCAGTAAGAGTATCCTTAAAAGAGAACAAGGAAGTGATAAGGGAAACAACTGAGTGAACCTTGTAAGCAATTACCTACTCTAGTACACTTGGTAATTGTAGTGACTAGTTATTCATGTATTTTGAAAGGATGACAAGGTTACCATAAGGACACTTCTAGTTGAGTCATAGTATGACACCTATGTTGAAGAAGAAAGAAAAGACAACAAATGCACGTTTAAATATATGTGAATGTGTATGGACAATAGTGAATATGTATGTATAGTAGAAAGATAATATGAGTTTTGTTTAATAAATCAATAGTTTTTCTCAAGAAATTGAAATTTGAAACATTAAGCATAAGGGGGAGAATGTTGGAAAAAGTAGTGCTTGATGTGAAAAAGTACACAAATGTGTTTTTCTTAAAGAAGAATATAGGTTGATAAAATGAAAAAAGCAACTATGACATAGAAATATAGATGGAAAAATAGAAAATTTGAATACAAAGATAAAAAGATAAATCTAAATATCGAAAATTATAATCTATTAGTTAAGAAAATCTATTTTGTAGTGAGTTTATATTCATGTATTAACATCATTTGATCATCCATTCGTCCTTCATGTTGATAATCCAATATGTGCATCATCCACAGTTGGATTAGATTGTATGGAATGGAGCAATATGGTAATAAAATCTATGTAATAAACTACAAACAATTAAATGTAATTAAATGACTATAAATTTGCCTCACTAATTATTGACGTAGGTGAGAATTTTAGGTACACTTAAGTTGAGTATATGATTTGATGTTATAAAAATATTATGTGTATTATTTGGATTAGAGGAATGATGAAAATATGTGAATGAATCTACATAATTTGTATAATTCCACAATGTTTCATATAACATGAATACGATAATTAGAGTGTTCAATCCTAACAAATTTCTTGTCAAGAAAAACAAAATTTATATTTTCCCACTACAATATAACTTCGATGATGATTGCCATGTATGGATAGTATAATAGTTGAACTGCTTATAACTGGATTAGATAATTAGAAAATATATTTTCTCAATACAATGTATGTCATTAATAACCTTGGATAACTTTCTAACGATGATATTCTTTGTAGTATTTGTATTTTCAAAATCAAAATTTATATTGCTCTTTGATTGTTTTTTGTGAAAAATATTTAGTCCATTGATAATGTCACAAAACAAGAAGGTTTTTAAAATTTATCTATTACAAATTTTCTATAAAAATTGTTGTCGCATATTGAACAAGGTTCATATAAATTTCAAACATGGTGGGTTTATAAAATTTTATGTTTTATTGTTTTCAGTTAATTGAGAAAGTTGATATCTTTATATCCATGGACATAGGTTATTATAAATTTTTGTTCTTTATACTTTATTTTTGGAAAATAATTCATCTCTAACCCATAACTTACTCAAAACTAGTCACCCACAATTCATGTACATTAGATATTTATCTTTGTAACCTCATTCTTAAATGTAAAATATAATTTTATTGGACCTTTATAACTTTCACACTCTGACGAAAATAATTATCTATATTCACCTAAAAAAAATTAAATATTTTAAAATAGAGGGTCCTCTCATTAATTATAATAGAGTCCACACTAAATTACATTATTGTCAGCAGTTTATTTATCGGTTATGTAAAGCATTGAGCACTGCATCAGCCATGTTAAATAGAAGGATAACAAGAGTAATATTATTTAAGATTCTCCATCAAATTGTTTAGCCCAAGTTTGTTTGTTTTACTAAGATAGGGTTATCTTGCATTTGTATGATCTTCTCTTATTTTTTTCTTGTACATATTTTGAGCTCTGTGTAAAGGGTCGGGGCCCTTCAACCCATTTTTTTTATCAATACCAAAAAATAATAGGAAATAAAAGGCATAGAAGACAAGAAGCATCTATATTTCCTAAACTTGAAGTATAGGATTTAGATATTACATGCATCATTTCATGGTTATGCATGAGCGTAGATAGATCACCTTCACTTACTATAAAAACTAACGAAATAAATTTATAAATGATCAAGAGGAACCTTCAAATAAAGCTTAGAAGGAATAAATTTCCTTATTTAAAAGAGGAACATATTAACTTCAATAAGGAGGTTTAGAGTGATAGAATATTAATATGGTTCTCATTCATTTCATATTCTTTTTACTTTTCTATTTACAAGGAATTAAAAAAAATAAGATAGGAAACTAGGGGAGGAAATTTTCTGTTAACCTTTTTTATCACATGTTCACAATGGGAAAATGCTCTAAAAGGACTTGATGCATCACATGAATCATAATCACTATCCTTTTAACCCTCTTCTTGATCACAATAAAAGAGTGGGTATGAGACCGAAAAATTGTAAGTGTCAATCAAGTATTCTTAACCATTAGCGAGGAGGTCCTAGAAAATGGATTTATATCATTTTTACTTTTGGAAATTGGGCGATAAAATGGATAGAAAGGTTTAGGAGGTTTATCTGTGAAATCCTAGAAAAATGAATTTCTATTTTTTTTGCTCTAGGAAATTAGGTGGTATAACAAATAGAATGGATTATGGTGTGTAGTTAGGGAATAATCCTAAGAAAATAATGGTACTATGAGAGAACTAATGGGAGATTAAATCAAGTTTACCCCAAGAATGATGAAAATCCTAGGAACTAACAATGAAGGATTCTTCTCTCTTTGTATGGCTTTTTTTAGTGATTGTATTTCTACTCTTATTATCACTTCTAGTTCTAGTAGGGGTAATTACCATATTATTAACTAATTGAAGCTTTACTATATTCATTTTTTATCCTTATATAGGGAGAGGCATTATCTTACACCAAGATATCTTATAGAAATTAAGATTTTCAAGTCAAAAAATGATCATCCATATCCTACATCTCATGAGAATGGAAGTATGCATATTTATTTAATATTGAGAACAATGTTGCTTCAATGGATCAATATGAGAAATATTTCCCAACGAAATGATGGAGAAGTGGGTGAATTATTTAATTATAGAGGCTATATCAAAGAAGAACAAACCTCTCTATCCATTAGAAGTCTAACATTTCCCCTTTGGGGAGAAACTTATTCATTTTGAACATATAGTTGAACCTCATTAATGTAGTGTTAGGTAAATGTGATATTGGAAAAGGTGCTTTATAGCCTTGGCAAAGTTGGTTTTGGTATATTGATTACATTTAATTTTTAAATAGTTCCTTGGATGAAAGTCCAAATACTCATTCATATAAACATTTTTTAAACATAGAATAAAGGTTATATCCATGATTAAGGTCTAGTGGATACCTCTATTTTGAAAGGTCATTGATGTGCTTCTTCCATCCATCCTATTCTTCTTTTCCTAGGTCTCACCTCATTCGACTTCTTGAATTGATAGAAATCCCATGTCACCATAAGACTCTTCTAAAGGGGAGTATGTGGTTGAAGAGGAATAAGAGGACATCAAGAATACAATAGTATCAAATAGAAGATATCAACACAAGAGTAAAAAATCATGAGAAAAGGGGATACCTTAGAAATATAGAGCATTTAATTATGAATAAACACATGGAAGAATACATGAAGAGGGATGAAAATTAGAACTAATGAGAGAGAATAAGAGAATGACTAAGGTATCATGTGATCTCAATTCAAACCTAATTCACTTTTTATAAAACTTATAAACTTCTATCAACCTTGAAATAAAAGGAAGTCCACCAAAAGGTAAAATATGTTAACATATATATTAAGGTTAGATAAGACCAAAACCAAATGAAGATAGTTGTAGCATGGAGAACACAATATCCCAAGAAAAAAATATGCATACATTATTATCACTTGAGCATTGCCCACCCATTTTGTTGAACCTTTAGTCGTATGCTTTCTCTAGTTGATAGATAGTTAGATAGATAGATAGATAGATAGATAGATAGATAGATAGATCATTCAAGTACTCTCCATATCATCACATGATTAAAAAATCATTCAAGCTCCCTTGTGTGAATAATTTAAAAGTATATATTAAAATTAAAAAAATTCTTGGCTTGCATGTCTATCTATCTAGATAAATAGATAGATAGATAGATAAATAGATAGATAGATAATAGATAGATAGAATGAACCATGGATCTAAAGTTAGGGTTTGTGGATGTGAGAATACATTGTATAAGAAGGTATTCTAAGGTATGTTAAATTACCTTTACATTTCTAATGTGGATGTATATTTTTGAATGAAATGTAAAATTAAACAATTTTTATGATATTTTTACTAAGTATTTAATTTTAATACATATCCTTATTAATAACTTAAAATTTTAGGTTTGTACACTCAAACAATACTTATATATACATAAATTTACTTAAAAATATTATATTATAATATTAAAATTTAATAAATTTATTATAAATTACATCATATTTATTTAATATTATTACTATTTAATTTATATATATACAAAATACTTTTGAAACACATTGTTCATTTATGCTTTATTAATATGACCATTAATAGGCTTAGACTTTCTTTAAAATATATAATTAATAATTCATTTGATTTACTAATTTAGTGCATTTTGTAACTTCTTTTAATTAACGTGCCCTTATTTCAAGTTATATATTAAAAAATCAATTGAATTCCTAAAAAATTAAATATAATTAAATTATTAAATTTATATAAATTTTAATTAAAAGAGTTATTTACCCCCTTTTCGTAGTTTGAATTTAGATTTTTTTAAGAAGAATTTATAGACAAATCAAGTTACATCCTCCGTGTTTAAATAATTTATAAAAATATTATCATTGTTATGAAAAATGTAATTAATATATAAAAATTAGAAAATAATTTACCATTACCATTCACACTTCGTTGATAAGTTTTTAAAAATCAGCACTTAAAATAATAATATTTATATATAATATTATAAAATATAATTAAATTATTATTTAAACAAAGTTTTTTGATAGTATATTTAGTATAATGAAGCATATTATCATGATATTATAATAAAATTTAATATTGAATGCTATTTTTTTTTAATGGGAGTGTTTATGTTTGGATTTTAACATAAGTTGATATCATTATATTCATTTATCATTGCTTTACATCACTACAGACTAAAAATGATTTTTTTAATAAATAATGTTTGGTTTAAATGTACATTAATTAATATTATTAAAATATTATATAAAATGAATTTAAGTGGTTAAAAATATAGATTTTTAAGCCATAGATCAATGTCTAAATCTTGTTAGGTAATATATGCATAATTTTTAAAATTTTATTGTAATAATCACTATTTAGTTAGTTAAAATAGTATTGTAACATGGTTATGATGTAATATGGATGAGATCTATTTCAATCTTATGTAACCATAAGGTTGAAAAAAAGAATGGTGCCTCTTTAACTTTGACATGGATATGATATATGTACAATAAAAAGAGGAGGAAAAATCAAATGACTATGAATAAATACTTATGACATACTTTATCTCACATCAAACTTGGTTACAAGGTTTATTTATAGAAAATAATTCATACACAACAATTGCAGCAATCTACACTTAATGACAACATTAGATGTCATTATGACTTTGAAATAAAAGTGGAGATAACAATACTATAAATAAATAATGTGACAAAGGAAAGTCATAGTTAATTGCTTGTCCTTACTCAAGTTTCAATAACACAAAATATCACCTACAAGGGAAGATCATAAGGTCATCTACAGAAGGACAACAAAGGTGTTATCACTTATGGTTAATTCCAAAATTAGGAGGATAAATGCATATCCTTAATCCTACAATTAGTCCCTATTTCCCTATATGGTGAGTTGAAAATAAAATAAAAGTGACAAAGTATGGAAGCATAAAAATGATAGCTGAAATAAAATAATGATAGTAAATGCTAGTAGGACTAATATACAATAGAGATGGAGAGTACTCAAGTAATTAATGGTAAAAAGTAGGAACAGTTATTTACCATTAGTAATTTTTTTTGTGGAATTTTGATTGTATTTTTTTGTGTGAGTATGAATTTATTTTTCAATTGATTGATTGACCCACCCATTTCCTTAGGAGGGGTGTTTATAGACAAGAATTTGAAATTTTATTTCTAGACCATTGTAAGGGATGTGACATTAACTTGAGCTATTTTTTGATTTGGATCATGATTATTATTTCATTGTGACTAGGAATGATTATTGTTCTTAGTACATTAACATAATTTAGCATGGTCAATTGCTAAAATTGATTAGTCATTAAAAGTTTTAGAACATATTTTGAGATATTTGCATATTCTAGTTAAAATATGAATATCTTGATCAATAATCTCATTCAAACTACCTACAGTAGAGTAGTACAATGTATTTATTATTGGTTTTGATGTAGCACACTAGCTCCATAAACAAGTTCAATCTTTAATGATATTTTTCCATGGTTCCTCATTATTTTCCATGCTAAAAGTATTAGGGATACATGACAAAGGAGGAGAATGTGTGCATTGTAAGGAAGTTAAAAATTGTATACATTAAAAGAGTACATAATCTGAAGGTTTGTATTGCTATAACAAATACATAATCATGGGGTGTAATTTAAGAGTGCAAATATGGATCCCTATAGAATGAGATAAATTTACATCTTAGTAATTGTTCTATGATACAAAAGCCAATCCATAGAGAAAAAAGAGCTAGATAGCATGGATAAACAACGCAATGTGAATACATTGAGGTAGTATATATAGATAGGATAATAAAGATAGTACCAAGTGGACGTCCAAGGAGCTCATGGGTGATAATACCTACAAAAGTTAAATAAGTGTGAAAGATGTATCTGCCCTAATTGTTAAGGTGTTAATTGAATGACTAGAGGCACAAAAAAATGGGTATCCATATTTTACCCCTTTTTGATGTGCTCATTAGTATAATGAATGCCTTAAAACTAGTATAAGTGTCGTAATTTTTTGAGCATCAATAGTTGTATCTTCTATATGTGGATTGGTTTTCTTACGTAGATAGAGAACTATGAGGTATAACATTTACAATGTAATAGTGTAATGCCCCTTCAAGTTCTAAGGAAACAAAGGGGAAAAGGTTTTGAGAGAACTTGAAATGAGCTATATAAGATACAGGATTGTGATTATTTTTTTAAATTTTCAAACGACAAAAAGAGAGATATCGAATTAAGGAGAGTGATGTGAGAAAAGGGACACAAAACATAAGGTAGATGTAATGTAATCAAGCAATTTCACCAAAAAGGTATATGATAGGACCATTAAGGAACATGATTTAATATGACCAATTAGGAGATCAGGGTAATATATTGTGACATGTAAGAGGGAACAAAATGCAAGGATATGCACAAAATAGGCAAGTCAAGTGTCATCATATAAAGAAAAACTTCAATTACAAGAGAAATATAATTATGTATCAGAAAGGGGGCCAAGGTTGTTAAAAATGTAAAGAGAGGTGATCTATAATGTGAATATAAATATGAAGTTGTAGATATGATGATAGCCAAAGTGATTCAATGAGAGCCAAGAGATGTAGTAGAAAGTTCGGAGGTAGAGCAAGTAGGCTAGATGAATTTATTTTGTGCTTAACTTGATATAAAAATGAAGTGGTCATAGAGTTCATGAAAAGTTTTCATCATGGCTATAGTCAAGTGTGATTATTGGATATTGAGGCCTTAGAAGCAATGATAGCAAGGGTGATTAGGTTGTAGGTATATGGCTAGAGAAAATTTTAGGAATCATTTTCTATGTATTGCACACATGAAACATTTTTCCTAGCAAATGAATAGAATCCTTATGAATTTTTGATGATAGAATGATGGTGTATACCTCCCTAAAAACATAATGTAATTTTATAGCATTGTATTACATAAAGTATTTTATAGGCAAATGATGATTTTTAACGATGATGGGACACCATTTCAAGTATTTGTTACATATAAAACATAGAGAATAGGGAAAAAATTTAGGTTGAACATACCATATTTTTTCTTGTGGGTACTAGAAAGCACGAGTGCCTTTTATAGACAACATGGTAATGTGTGAAGTATATCACATCAAGGATTGGTAAATTTATTAGTAGTAGAGAAATTAAAGGGAATGAGGGTGAGATGGGAGACCTAGTTGGTTGAAGGGCTTAGAGTAAGTATAGCCTAGTGAAGGAAGATATAAAATGTGATAAAGTAAAGTGAGTAAATGAGAGAGCAAGATGATATGGTTAGGCAACAAAAGAAGGGACATGATGGTTTTAGGGAAAGAAGAAAAAAATGAAGGCTTGCCTATTACTGAATAGAGTTTTTAAAGGAAAAAAAATGAAAATTAATTATGACAATTTATAGGAGTTAGTTAGATGAAATATGGTTGATAAGGGAAATGGGTTAATGTTAGAAGAAGTGAAAAAATTGAATAAGTGGTTGCCAAGATCCCAAAGGTAAATTATTGAATTAGAAGTAGAAGTAACACAATGTTAAGGAGAAGTAGAGCCCCAGCCAATGACAATGATGATAGAGCTACTATAGTCCTTGAAAATATTGAGGGAAGGACAAGAAGTGGGGGTAGGTCCTTTGAAGAAGTCGAGAGCAAGAGCAGTTGAAGGACTAGAGTCCTACAATGTGGCCATAGTTATGAATGTGATAAGAATTTCCATGCAAATGATAAAATTATTGGCATTTGTTGCAATAGCTATAGTGAGTGAAAATGAGTGAGAATGAAATAAAATGTAGGAATAGTTGGAGGAGAAAATGTGAAAACTTATGATTAAAAATTAAAAGTTAGAAATATTGGTATAAGAAAAGGAGGAAAAAATTGAAGATTTGAAGGATGAAAGAGTAGAAATATAGTTTTATCTAAAGTGGTTGTATATATAGATAAGTGTGGTGCAATGATTGGTGTCCAACCTAGTTGGATTTAGGAGTACACCATGTGTGTACAAATCAATGCTACAAGTGTGATGGATTTTGTTTCAAATTTTAAAAGTGTTGTTAGATTCATCCTATGAAATGCAGACACTAGAGAAGTGATGTGCCCTATTCTTTAATAATGCCTTGAACTAGTAGGACCTATTGTGCAACTTGTATCTACACAAGTTCATTGTGTAAAGTGATACAATGTGGAACATGAAGTTGTTCATGGAGGATGTCTAATTGTGAGTATTCATGTCAACAATGGTAGTAGATATGAGACCTAGTTAACAATGAATAAATTATTAGTGAATAAAGTAGGAGATAGGGTTGATGGTTCATGGACATAATAATTTCCAAACAACATAATTGTATGTAATTGATCTATGCTATCTCATACTCAATTTCAAGAAAAGATAGATTGACGATAAATAATATGCTTGTATAATTTTGAGGTTTTAGTAGAATACATATGTGAGGCACTTAGCAAAATCTAATTATGTTTTCTCAGATGCCCAGAGGCCTTGCTTAGATAAGAATAAATTTCTACAACTAATTGGGTTGTAGTAGTGTTATGGGTGAGGATAGTAGCACAACTTCTAAGGGAAACAAGGTAAACCTAGAATGGATTTTTGTTCTACCTTTTGATCATATGGTATCTAGTGCCAAATTCCCAAATATAACTTATCAAGAGCCCTAGGGAAATAGTGGATGAAATTAAATATTATGTTGGGTCAAATGGGTATTTGTCAAGGAACAAAGTGGACATGTTGATACATATGATTGCAACAAATGGGTTGTGGAGAACTAGTTTCCATAGTGATGTACAATATGTTGTAACATCTGATATAATTAAGGATCATATACAAATAAATAAAAAATGATAATGTAGAAATAAGGATGTTCTCTAAATTTTATTTTTTTGTGTATTATTGATGCATAAATAACGATGTAGAAATGTGTAGATGATTTTGTTATGTTTGTTGTGATATGAAATGATAATGGGTTAGGCATGAAACAATTATAGAAAGAATACATGATGAGAAAATGGATCTCAACATAATTCATATGTAAAAAATTCATATAATGTGGCATAAGTTGAATAAATATGGGGGTGGCATGGATGCAAAATGGATTTGTAGTATATAGCAAGCATGTGATGAAAATGAAGAGCACAGTAATGAATAATGGGGAAATGATAAGTAAATAGGACACAAATTTTAAAAATAATGCAAATGTGAAATACAAAATAATTGGTATAGAACACAGTAAAGTAGATGTAATAGGTAAAGTATCAAAAGGCATGTGTTAAAATAGGCTTGAAATACATATTTTGTAAAATGAAAGATAATTATGAGGTATGAGATATGAAAAAGGAGGATACATGTTATAAGTTTAATAAAAAGTAAATAAAAGAAGGGGTGGGTAAAGAAATTTAATATGCTTGGGGAATCTGAATGAAAAAGGAACATGACAATGGGTATGAGTATGAGAACATGCAATGAAGTGTGTGTAGATCCCAAAAAATTTATGAAATAAAAATCATGGTACAAGATTAAAAAATATAAGTTACTTGGTCCGAGGTGTAGACCAATTGGTTCATCCAAACCCCATAAGGGGACGGAGGTCCAAGGTTCAAATCTCGGGCCTCATCGGACTGAATGCTTGTCCCTTTCCTAGTGCTTTCAACGGCCTAAAAGGTTTAAAATGATTGTGGCATGGTGGTTATAGGGACGGATTGCGTGAAGATCTGTGTGGTGGCTTCTGGGGCGTACAACGCATAATACTATGGCAGCCATAAAAAGCCGGACAGCCTACCCGAATTCGTGACGGCTACCAATTCCACCATGTAAATTCAAATATATATATATATATATATAAGTTGCAAATATTAATTTCAATTGAAATCAAACAATGATGGCAAGGGACACATAATTCAAAGAATAGGCAATCAAATATTAGAGAAATTTAATTTAAAGGGAGTGTGAAAGAGAGAGGTAGGCACAAAGGAATTTGAGAAGGAGTAATGATAAAAATGACACACAGTTTATGATTTTTAGATGTAGGGAGAAAATTTGAGAATATGTGAGAGGGGCCTACAAGGTTCGATGCGACAACCAAGAAATATCAATATTGAGATATGGATAGTACTATTGATCTAGGGAGAAATCTAGTAGTTCTAGGAATCTAACCAATAGTGAAAGATACTCTACATTAGAAGGACATCATCTCTAGTTTCTAATTCTCCTAAAAAGGGGTATAGAAGGAGATTATCTTCCCGATTAGCTCATGCAATTGCTATAGCATGTAAGTGAATAGTTTTTCTATATTTGTAATGAGAGAGTGTTTGTGCACCTTGTGTTAATGGATTTTCTAGTTGGGGATACTATAGAGCAGAGGGAACCACCTAGAATTGTGTTTGCAACATCTACAAGAAATCTACCATAAAATAAATAGTAGAGTGGGTGAACACTTAAAATAAGGTAAAAGAGTAAAGAAACATCAATGACAATCTTGAAGGAAACCCATAGTTCAAGAAAATATTAGTTATAGAGCCACAAGGAGGAAATGAAAGATGAAACCAAACGAGGATAGTGAAATATTAGGAGGATGTGTAGGGAGAGCTAAAAACTACTTCACTATGGATAGAGAAGTTGGAGAGATAGGTCTCAAATCTATAGTTACTATTGACACTTTTTGTCACATTATACAAGGGGTAGAAGATAGTAGAATTTTGTATAATATTTCCTTGTTAAAAGTTTTTCTTTTATTTTAAGTTGCAGCAATTTTGACTCTCCCTACCGCCCCTTTTATAAAGTGAAGAAGGAAGAGCTTCGCTACCAAATAGGCCAAGGAAAATAGCTTCGCCGAGAGGAAAAGAGGAGAATGTGAAAAGAGTTTCGGGCCCGAAGCACTTCAAATCACCACTTCGGGCGAAAACCTTGCGAAGTAATTTCGCCGAAGAAAATACAAAGATAACGCTTCGCACCCGAAGCATTTTTCAGTAGCCGCTTCGGGCAGAAGTTTTGCGAAGCAGCATCCAAGTGACTTCGCCGAAGAAGGAGAACATAATCCAAATCAGCCAAGGCAAGGAAACTACTTCGGGCCCAAAGTATTTCCAATACCTACTTCGGCCAGTTTTCACCCGAAGCAGCGGCGCCCGAAGCAAAATGACAATGTGTCGAAAACAGAGAAGTGCTTCGGGAGGATATGCCCCGAACCACAGTTTTGAGAGAGAATCGGGCCGAGACATTTTCCAGCCGAAGCAGTTTCGCCAGCGAAGGATAAAAGGCCCATTTCAAATATGGAACCCGATCGGCAATCATCATCCCCGAAGAAGTTTATGCGAAGCATTATTCTGCGAAGAACAAATCAAAAGGAATCTACTTTGGCCCGAGGCTTTAGCGAGGCGAATATGTAGCGAAGCACTTTCTGGGCCCACGTTCCAAGGTGGGCAACTTCCCAAGGTGATCAAAGGCCCCTCATAAGTACCCCCTTTCTTGCCCGATAAGTCCGCTGACTATTCTTGGCAAACGAAAGGGACGTAATAGTCCTCGGAGTAAAACCCGACGGACATAGCGATCACTCAAGCACAACATCCAGAAGCCAGGGACACCCGGGAGGTGCATTAAATGAATGTTTCCATGGTTGACCCGGCCACAGTTGCTAGTTTCGGCAACCGATTTGAAAGCTCAGTCGCAGCAGCCGCGAGGAGCCGATTTTTTAGAGCCCGAGAGTGTACTCCGCCATTTTTGTAATAATGATTCAGAGGGCCGGGTCCTCTATAAAAACCCAAGCTTTGCAATGTAAAATGGGGGGAACTTTCTGCTAGAAAGTTGTTGTAACTCAATGTCCTGCGTCTAATACTAAAGATTTTTATGCTCTATTTCTCTCTTTTATGCTGCCTTCTGTGCTTAATTCTTTTGTCTATTTGCACTCGTATACTGAGACTCTGAATCCTAAATTCGGTGTGCGATTGGGAACTGTACCCTAAAATTCGCCCTGAAGGATACATAGGAGAGGAAAAACGCTTTGTCATTTTCTTTTATGTTGCCTGGTGGATCGAGGTTTCTGTTATTCCCTCTTCTTAATCGCTGTTACTCTGAACTCTGAATTCCAGCGAGAGAGAGAGGAGAACCCTGCGAACCCGTCCAGAGGATACATAGGAAGTTCGGCACTTCGTTTCTTTCATCTGTTCTTGGTGTTTTTTGCTGCTATTTGAGTTATTAGTGAGTGATCGTGCTTCCTGTTCTTCCCCACCTTAAATCATCAATCTCTAACCCTTATCCTTTTTTATTTCTTTCTCTAACCCAAACTCCTTTTATTTCTTTCCTACACTCTTATCTCAAACCCCAAAAGTAGATTAGTATAGGAGCCGGCCTTTCTCCGGATATTGGCATGAGGGGCATCTCTTCCTCTCGGCCTTTCAATGTTGGTCGTAGGTCCAGGGCGCGCAAACCCATCGAAAGTCCTTTCTTGTGCGGATTTGATGACCAACAGTTTTTGGCACGCTCGGTGGGACTCAAGGTCCCATATTTGAGAAAATCCCTAGCCCGTCTTCATCGAAGCCAATAGTTCTAACAAGTTTTCGGTGAGACCCGGTCAGTCTCATCTTCTGAGTAGTAGTGAGAATCGATGCCCTCATTACCGAAAGACTCCTAGCATCTGGCGACTCTGTTTTACCCGAAGAATCTCTGAAGTCGTAAAGACCGATGCCTAAACCTGGTTCTCATAACCAGGAGCCCCTATGCCTTAAGAAGGTCCGAGTTCGGTGAATCTCTAGCCTGTCTTCATCTGATAAAATCACCTGGCGACTCGACTGAGCTAAAGATCCAGATTTCCTGGTCGTAGGCGCCTTTCAAATCCGAAAGAAGATATCCCGGAGGAATTAAGGTTCGGTGAGCAGCCTTGACCTCACAAGCGGAGAAAGAATGTTCACCTAACGACCCCACCTCAGCGGCGATAACCATGATTTCCATAGGCTACTGTCATAATGGCTGGGAGAAGCTTTCCTAGCTGGAACGATCTCGGCCCCCTGAATATCCAAAGCTACCACGAGATTCCCAAGAGCGCCTTGAAATCATTGACAAAATACAACGACACCGTGGGAATGGCCCGAGAGCACCTTGAAGATGTTGTCGATCTAGCGACCCTCCATGACATTATCCATGAAGATGTCATGATTAGACTTCTTGTTCTCTCTTTGGAAGGGAGGGCGCTGTGGTGGTACAGATTGCTCAGGCCTAAAAGCATCTGCTCATGGGATGACTTAGCGGGGGCATTGATCGAAACGTTCGATGGCTCTCAAGACCCCTTCCATCTCTTCGCATACCTCTCCACCATCAAGAGAGCACCTTCGGAAGGTATCACGGACTTCAATGTCTGATTCTACAGAAGTTGGAAGAGAATCCCATTGGAGATCCAACCGACGCCCGCCCAAGCCCATCTCTTCTATGTTCGGGCTTTCCACTCGGACTTAAGCCTCATTCTACTGCAATCGAGGGAACGAAGGTTCCCTCAAATATTCGAAGAGGCAATACGAGCAGAACAACTTCTGCTCCTATCGAGAAAGTGGCAGTGGAAAGAAGCTCCGTCGCTTCCCCTGATAATTACGGCTCCTGTTCGGCCAACGCAGTACCCTTCATGGGGTATTCCTCACCCTGAGCCGAGGCCCGAGATGCAATCATTTGGAGCTCAGGAGGCAAACCTCATACTTGCCCAACAATGGGGGTACGCAAGCACAACCCACCTAATGAACAACATGGCTGCTCGCAATCTCCATCAAGAGGTGAACCGAGGAGAGAAGCAGACTCGAGTGGTAGAACCCGAGAACAAAGAGGGCACATTTTTGCACCCTTTTTGTGTCCCAAGAGATGGCATGCAAGAGTTCAGCCAAAGCTCATCATGCCTGTCCGATTCAGAGGATGAGCCCGAAGAGTTCCTGGAGGACTACTCTTCGTTGGAGGAACCTTGTTACCATGACAGTAGGATGGAAGAACCTATACCCGACCTTCATTTGGAAGAATCTACAGAATTTTGGCATTGGGTCTGGTACTGGTTCTGGCTATCCCTAAGACCGATGCCCCAAGAAGACTTTCGAGTGGTGAACTTCTTCGCCAACAATCTGAGCATGGGCAAAAATGAAAGTCAGCTGTGTTGCTTCCTGTTCGTAGCATGGACAACTTCGAGTAGAAATGATCCGAACTCCGAAGGTCAGCTAAAGTTCAACCTGATCTAGTCGGGCCACTGCAGGTTCATCGGATAATCACCCGAAGTTGAGTCCATGGTGGCGGCATGCCCATTATGCCGCAAGCTTGTGAATAGTGTAAATAGTTCACTCTAAAAAAAAAAAAAAAAAGAGATTCGGACCAAGGCCCGAGAAGTACTTCGCCAAGGGGAGTCCGTGCGAAGCAATTTTTGAAGGAGAATCAGCGAGCCACTTCTCAAATGGAAAACACTTCGGAAACCTTCTCCTGCGAAGGAGGTCCCTTCGAGCCCGAAGCATAAAAGAAATAGCTCGCACCAAGGGTTCACCCCGAAGCACTTCAACTCTGACTTCGACGTCACCAACCCGACGACGAAAAAGGTGGGGGCATTTAAAATGTGCCTAGGAGAACGTGTCGACAGTCGCCTTCAAAAGCGTCCAAAGCGGGCGAGTTAAATGAAAATGTGGTGGGTACGTCCTCTAGGGATTCGGTTAGGAGAAAATTTCATGCTCGGGTACAAAGTGGCAGAGGGTCACGCTTCCAAAGCAAGCCGTAATCATCATATCACGCAACCCTGTGTACCACTCCACCATGCGGCGAATTGGACGAAGAGATGCGAAGTTAATTATGGTAAGTGCCATAAATAATGGTGGTTGTCATCTGTGGCTATATAATGCAGGCTCCAGCAGTAAGGAAGCTATTTTCCCGATAATTCATGCAGGCTTCGCTACCAGCTTTCAAACTCCCCTATCTCCCGCTTCAAAGCCTCCAATCTCGAAGCCCTCCGTAGTGTTTTCGTCACCCCTAGCACCATGGGAAAGAAGAATTCCAAGGAAAAGGGGAAGGAACCAGAAGTGGTGGCCTCCGAGCAGCCAAAAGCAAAGGGCCATGACAAAGGGCCAAAGAAAGTTGATGTTAGCCATCGCCCCGAGAAGCAAATCATGGGAGAAAGAGAGGATTCTGGGGATGAGCAGCCTGGAGAACCACCAGTCGACAGGTGGGATAGGATCAGAGACACCAAGCTATCAAGGAGCGTGGCTAAACTCAGGAGCACCATCGAGTTCATGAAGAGTAGGCTCTCGACAGACAACAAAAGAGTTGTCGCTTATTACTCCCAGATATACTGGTATCTGATGCCCCCCACACATCACTGCCCTGAGCTGATTGATGCCATCGCACAGAACTATCAGCCCTCCTCCAGGCAAGTGGTAGATGCCTCCGGGCACAAGATTTTCTCCATTTTGAAGGAAGATGTCCAGGCAGCCTTTGCGCCACAGCAGGGCCCTCCTAAGGGGTATACGGTTCGCAATGTTATCCTTAGCGAACAGATGGAGAGGTTCACGTCCTCCAACTACATAATCAGTTTTTTGCAGCAGAGCCTCAAGAGTGGGCTCCCTTCGGGCAAATTTCCCCAGATGCCCCTACCCTTGGAGGCCTTCAAAAACGCCGACATCTTCTCCATCATTGCATGGGTGGCAGGCCTGTCTACCGACGCTCTAGTGCACCCATGGCAGGTGTCTTTGGCTGAGTGTATCTCCAGAGGGAATTTTATGCCTTCGACGATGCCAAGCACCAACCCAATATTTTTTGATTGGGCAGAATGGGTGGCCAGGACCCTACATACCCGGCTCACCAGCATGAAGAATCCTGGGACAAATAAGTACTTTTCACCCTGTTCTCTTCTTGTTTGGTTATTTTTCTTTCATGTACATAGAAGTTTCCCTTATGTTGCTATTACGGCAAACGACGAGGATGGAAATCCTCTGCCTGTATACCAGTGGACCCCTCTCCTATTGAAGACGGAGTCCTATTATTCTTTCAACCAACAATTTTTGGGACCCGCAATGCACATGCTAACAGGGTCTTCCCCTCGGGTTCCCCTCCTCTTAAGGGACAAAGTAGTACAAGAGAGAAGGGGAGACATTTTTTAGCTGACACAAGGGCTTGTAATTCGAATATTCGGCTTCACAGGGAAGCCTTTCCTTCTGCCAGTCTATCCCTCGAATACCAGTTCGCATTGGAGGCCGCTCGACAGAGTGATGCAACAAACGCCATTTATGGCCATGGACGGAAATGGGCTCACACCTGCGATTTCCCTTTCAAAATGGGAGTTATCGAGGTGTTTGCCCTCAAACAAAATATTTTCTTGGAGGAGAAGCTCGCCAATTTTGGCCTAGTCCAGCTCCCTCAGCAATGGCTCTATGACCCCTTGGGGGTAATGAGGGACCATCTTCGATTTAAGAACTTCCACGCTTGCCCTCATCCAAAAATTGAAGAGCAAAGAAATAATCCCAATGGGAGGGATCTGGAGTGGCACTTGGAGAAAATGGAAACACTGCCTCCCTGGCATGAGTTTTACCCAATGGAGGTCACGTACGACCCAGTTCGGCACCCTCTCCCGAGCCCCAACTCTACCTTCTGGAAGAAGGCAAAAGATGATTTGAAGGAAGCAACGAAAGATTGGGACGTGGCCCAATTAAGAGAGTGGTGGATAATGAGGGTCCATCACCGAAAGACAAGTTCTTACGGTCTTTTGTCATCTGACAAAGACTTCATAGCGGTCTATGAGGCCAATGCCGGGACATGGAAGCCTCTGTCCTTCGTCGACCTCATTCCTCCAGCTATTCTAGGTTTGGGTGAAAGCCCAAAGAGAAAGGAAACTACTTCGGAGCCAAAGAAAGGAAAGAGGGCCAAAGCCACGCCACAAAGGCCACCTCCAGTACCTGTGGGAGGCCAAGAGATGAGTTTCGAAGAGTCTGAACAACCGCTGGTGAGGACAAAGAGAAAGAGGCCAGAATCAGTGCAAGTGCCTTCAGGCCATCCAAAGCGCCTTCGCACAGGGTTTCCGAGCCCTTCCACTAGGCAACCTACATTGGGTTCATCCAAAGTAATTATTGAGAGTGCCACGCCACCAAGCACCACAACCGTCTCGGATATCAATGTCATCAATGTGGAGGAACTCCTCCAATCCGAAGGGGACGTCGAGGCAAAAACCATGGAGGTTGGAGATGCCGAAGCAGAAGAAGAACAAGAGGCGGCTGCACCGAAAGCCACCACTACCACAATGCCAGGAGGGCACTCAGGTATGCATTCTCCGCCCCTTGCTCGAGACTCACCCATCCCCCCTATGGCCACGACTGAGAGTTCTCAGCAGTCTCCCTTACGTAGCCCATCGCCCCATCACACGTCACCCATGACTAGTCCAAGCCCATCCCACGATTCTAGTTGGGATAAATCCATTGAAGTAACTTCACCCACTCATGCTGCCACCCCATTGTTTTTTAGCAAAAGCGGAGGTATCGCTTCAACACCGAGCCTCACCATCCAATCCCTCATCTCGCACGATGTGGCCGCCAGTGCCGAGATACCCGCTACACCCACCGTCGGACCTTCTGGCGAGACATCCCCCATCCATTCCCTATATTTGTTCACTCCTTTGGTTGGTGACCTAGCCTTGTTTGAATCGGAGATGTCTCTGATCAAGGAACGCCCTCTTGCCGAGAAGCTGCTCCAAGCCCGGCAGAACACCGACAAAATCTTGAAGGAGGCGAGAAGGAAAAGAGGGCGAGCGATGGCTCAAGTTGAAAAATGTGCCGTGTTTGATTTGAAAGCCAAAAAGATGCACAAGATCAAAAAGGTCCCTAAGGTGCAGAAACCCCTGGATGAAATGACTCCAGTGGACTATGATTACCAGGAAACACCTAAGGACCTGGTGCATCTAAATGTAGACAATGAATCGGCATCCATGCATGTCCGAATTGAGACCTTTAGGGCTCATGCAGTCATCGCCAACCAGCGCAGGATCGAGGCCGAGGCCACCAATGTTAAGATAGAAGAAGATCTGGTGAGAGTTCGCTCCAAGTTGGCGGAGGCCGAGGAGAAGTGCAAGGCCATGAAAAAGGAAACGCGCACACTAAAATAGTAGGTTCAACAGCTCCAGTCTACAGCCGAGAGCCAAGCGCAAAAACAGATCGAGAGCGATCTAAAGGCCAAAGAGCTGGAAGATAGAATTACACAAATGCAAGCCTAGCTGCATGAGAAGGAAGACCTGACGGTGTTCGATAGGAGCAGAATCAAGGAGATTCGTGCCCACTTGCTCAAGAATTTTAGGTCTCGGTGTTCCAGCGCCCTCACAATACTAACCTTCATCACTGAAGCCCAGCAGGCCATCACCGAGGGAGGGCCGATCATTGATGAGGTCACACAGAAAGCCAAGCGTCGGCTCAAGTTAGCCTTCGACGTCCAGAGTGCGAAATATCAGGACTTGCAGGTCACTGCAATGACTCGGACGGCTAGGGATTGGTCCACGGCTCAGGCCATAGTTCGCGCCTTCTTTTCTAAGGTGCGAAAAGCTCAGGAGGCGAGAAGACTCCAAGACATTTTTGACAACGAGCAGCACGCCTCGATGAATTATTTTTAGGACCTCTCCTCCTTGGGTTTCTCGAGTTTCCAGATGATGATGGGAACCTTTTGACTAAAGGTGACCTCAAGCCAGTATGGTTCCAGTTCGAGGGTGATGTCTCAGAGATAGATGGATGGGTGGAGCCGATCTCAGAGGGGCAGATAACCGACTTCATCTTGAGATACTGCAAGATGGTCGCATGCCTAAATGATTTATTTATCAGGGCCAAGCATGCTGACATCGGGAAAATTGATCGTTTTTGCATTTTGGTTAAGGCACTACAAGATCAAGAACCATTCCAAAAGAGTGCCTGGACTCATGTCCGAAAAACAATGAAGCGCATCCGTGATCGCCTCGAACCATCACCACAGCCAGAAGCCACGCCGGAGGAGGAAGAAGAAGAAGTAGAGGAAGAGGAAGAAGAAGTAGAGGAGCAAGAAGAGGGACAGACCACAGAAGCAGGATCTGGGGGAGATCAGTGACTCCATAGCCCAATGGATCAGGACTAAAGGGTTCTTTTGCCAAGGCGAGCTCGTCACCCCGCGAGCCGCCAAGAATGTTGACACTTTTTGTCACATTATACAAGGGGTAGAAGATAGTAGAATTTTGTATAATATTTCCTTGTTAAAAGTTTTTCTTTTATTTTAAGTTGCAACAATTTTGACTCTCCCTATCGCCCCTTTTATAAAGTGAAGAAGGAAGAGCTTCGCTACCAAATAGGCCAAGGAAAATAGCTTCGTCGAGAGGAAAAGAGGAGAATGTGAAAAGAGTTTCGGGCCCGAAGCACTTCAAATCACCACTTCGGGCGAAAACCTTGCGAAGTAATTTCGTCGAAGAAAATACAAAGATAATGCTTCGCACCCGAAGCATTTTTTAGTAGCCGCTTCGGGCAGAAGTTTTGCGAAGTAGAATCCAAGGGACTTCGCCGAAGAAGGAGAACATAATCCAAATCAGCCAAGGCAAGGAAACTACTTCGGGCCCGAAGTATTTCCAATACCTACTTCGGCCAGTTTTCACCCGAAGCAGCGGCGCCCGAAGCAAAATGACAATGTGTCAGAAACAGAGAAGTGCTTCGGGAGGATATGCCCCGATCCACAGTTTTGAGAGAGAATCGGGCCGAGACATTTTCCAGCCGAAGCAGTTTCGCTAGCGAAGGATAAAAGGCCCATTTCAAAGATGGAACCCGATCGGCAATCATCATCCCCGAAGAAGTTTATGCGAAGCATTATTCTGCGAAGAACAAATCAAAAGGAATCTACTTCGGCCCGAGGCTTTAGCGAGGCGAATATGTAGCGAAGCACTTTTTGGGCCCACGTTCCAAGGCGGGCAGCTTCCCAAGGTGATCAAAGGCCCCTCATAAGTACCCCCTTTCTTGCCCGATAAGTCCGTTGACTATTCCTGGCAAATGAAAGGGACGTAACAGTCCTCGGAGTAAAACCCGACGGACATAGCGATCACTCAAGCACAGCATCCAGAAGCCAGGGACACCCGGGTGGCACATTAAATGAATGTTTCCACGGTTGACCCGACCACAGTTGCCAGTTTCGACAACCGATTTGAAAGCTCAGTCGCAGCAGCCGCGAGGAGCCAATTTTTCAGAGCCCGAGAGTGTACTCCGCCGTTTTTGTAATAATGATTCAGAGGGCCGGGTCCTCTATAAAAACCCAAGCTTTGCAATGTAAAAGGGGGGGAACTTTCTGCTAGAAAGCTGCTGTAACTCAATGTCTTACGTCTAATACTAAATATTTTTATGCTCTATTTCTCTCTTTTATGCTGCCTTCTGTGCTTAATTCTTTTGTCTATTTGCACTCGTATACCGAGACTCTGAATCCTAAATCCGGTGTGCGATTGGGAAATGTACCCTAAAATTTGCCCTGAAGGATACATAGGAGAGGAAAAATGCTTTGTCATTTTCTTTTATGTTGCCTGGTGGATCGAGGTTTTTGTTATTCCCTCTTCTTAATTGTTGTTACTCTGAACTCTGAATTCCAGAGAGAGAGAGAGGAGAACCTTGCGAACCCATCCAGAGGATACATAGGAAGTTCGGCACTTCGTTTCTTTCATCTGTTCTTGGTGTTTTTTGCTGCTATTTGAGTTATTAGTGAGTGATCGTGCTTCCTGTTCTTCCCCACCTTAAATCATCAATCTCTAACCCTTATCCTTTTTTATTTCTTTCTCTAACCCGAACTCCTTTTATTTCTTTCCTGCACTCTTATCTCAAACCCCAAAAGTAGATTAGTATAGGAGCCGGCCTTTCTCCGAAGATTGGCATGAGGGGCATCTCTTCCTCTCGGCCTTTCAATGTTGGTCACAGGTCCAGGGCGCACAAACCCATCGAAAGTCCTTTCCTATGTGGATTTGATGACCAACAGTTACACCTAGTTGTGTCATGAGGAGAGGAATAGGAAGAGGATTGAATGAGTGGCATGTGTTAAGAAATTTATATGGTTTCTCATATCCCAATGACACAGGTAGGGGTAGCTAGCCCCTATACTAGGATAGGGAATGTAGAGATTGAAAGAAAATGGTGAGAAGTAATATATAGTTCCATTGAGGTGCTACAGACATGGCAAGAAGTGGTAATTAGTGCATATATAAAATATAAAAAGGGTAAATATGTGGGGATAAAAGAGAGGGATATTTTTAGAGATAATGCCATGTAGGACCAAGAAGCAAAAGAGGGAGAAGTAGATAGTAAGAATGCAAAGTTATGGAATTTCAATGGGGTAGACACAAGAGACGACACTCGTAACATGGATGCCTAGGGTGGAAAATATCAAGGTGTGAAAGGTATGGATCCTAGTGTCCATAGTATGGAGGTCCAAGGAGACCATATGAAAGTTGTAAAATAAGGCATCCATACTCTGAAAAGCCAAGAGAGGAGAAAAGGGAGTGTTGGGGGTATGGATTCTGTCATCAATTATGTAGAGGTTTGGTGTAGTGGGATAGATAATGTGGAATGTGTAGAGATAATAATCCACACCACAAAATTCTAAAGAAAAATACAAGATGATTTAAATAATGTACAAGAATTTGTCTAAAACATAGAGAAGGGACAAGAAAATGTAAATGTCATAATTCAGAAGAGCGAGGTAAATAAAAATATTTATTATTTTGGATGCTGAGTCTAGCATGGGAGAGATGCAAGTAGTAAATTACCACATTCTAGTTAATTATTCATGTAGTGAGTCATCCTACACAAGTAGGACCACAATTATGTTGAGTAAGGAGAGCAACTGTGAAACCTCAATCACCTAAAAGTTTGAGGAATAAAAAACTGGGGATATCATGTTACATAGTGACATGGTGAGGTTAGAGAATGGTGAAGGGAAGGAGTACAAGGTAGAGGAGGCAATAAAAAATTAACCTGCCTCAAAGATAAAGTGATTAAGTTGGGGAAATATGGAAGAGAAGACTTTGGTTAGCCCACAAAAGGTAGCAGATGTCTTGAGCATCTCCTAAGAGCATCATGGAATGTTATGAAGAGAAGAAAAATAAAATAGATCTATTGTAAAAAGAGTAGATAGGGCTAAAGAAAATAATAAAAGTAAATAATCAAGAGTTAAAATGTTTGAATAGACATAGAGGAGACCTAGAGGTAGATAACAATGATAGGTTATATAATGTCTAAACTATTAGAATATATGACACTAGCCTTAGTATATTGTCTAATATTGTAGGAGTAGTTTATATTGTATAAGTGTGGGTTCAATTTGGACCACATTGCAAAATATTTCCTTTTCAATAAAAAAATTTAAAAAAACAAATATACAAATCTATCACATGATTGGGAATATCGTAAGCTCACGATCCAATAAGAATCACATCAACTATAATCTTCATTGTCATGGGAACAAGTGAAGTGGTAGCATAAGTCAAAAGACCCAAAATCATACCTTACTTGGTGATGACATTAGAAGAAGAACAAAGTGCATGGGAAGAAGCAAGTCCATATTTTTTACAAAGTAACAAAATGAAATTAGCATAGGATTGGGTGAGCTTCGAAGTTGGGATGCAACAAATGACATGTCAGCCATAAGTCTTATAGTCACGGGTCCAAATCAAAATATGAAAATTCAAAAATCATCCAAAATTGTCTCAAAATAAACAAAGATATAGGAAATTAACGTGCATGCACATGACTAGAACATGCTCAAATTTGGGCTATTCAATAAGATGATGCTAGCAAAAGTACCAGTTTCTCAAAACTATGCCAATCAAGTAGGTGATATCATCAATATAAATAACCATCAGAAACCATACTCACAAATAAGGAAAAGAAGAAAAAAGGATAGCCCAAACCTAAGAATACCCAAAACTATGACACATCTATAAGATGACTCTCACAAACAAGTGAAAGATTTGGCCTCAAGTAGATTATAGTTACAGGTCATTTTGAGATCTTCAATCACCATGATGCTTTCCAGCTAAGATCTAGCTCACCTCTAACTAAAAAATAGGAAACTCCAATAATACAACCACTGATAAAAATTAGCTACAAATCAATGATCCTAGTTCAAACTCATGCTCAAGATGAAACAAAATATTAACACATCATCATTTTTGGTTCTCTCACTATATTATAACTCAAATGACCATTTAGCTTCCCTTCACAAAGAAACATTTAAATTGTAATCTATAAGTATGAGTTTAGACTTTTTTCAAATGGTTGACTCTATAATCCTTACCTGGTATCTCATTGTAATTGTTGTTGATCAACGAAGTGGTAGTTGTTTGGTCTCTATGGTGCTTGCATTTCTAGGTTTTATGTGAATGATCTTTTCTAAGTTATTTCTATTACATTGTAAGGTTAGTTTATTCTATTAAGTACTTCTACATCTGAATTACCTATTAGATTTATAATCATTATAGTCCTTGGAATTATTAGAAGTATTGTACACTCATTTTAAGTCATTTATATTGCATTCAATATTTATTGTATTTTATTAAAGAAAATATATTTATTTCCAATTGGATTGTTAATTGTATGAGTCCTTGGAATGATGAAGATGAATGTAGTGGGTTAATGGAACCTATGTATGCAATTACTGATGGTTGATCTATTAAGTGCCATAAACTAGGTTAATGGTGTATTATCTTGAGAGATCCAATGCTATTATACTATATCCCATCCATAATTTTACTTATATATTTTTCCTTTCTCTTTTTTTAAACCTTTCCTTTACCCCTTTTCCCCCCAAAAAAATACATAGGATTTGGCCTACTTTGAGGGTTGAAACATAGGGCAACCCAGTTTCATCCAATTACTATACTATGGCTAAAATAAATATGCACAATGTCTTTCCATAAAAATGGTACATTTTACTCTAGTAGTAGAGTAAATTTTTGTCATGCCCAATGGGATGGATGATTATAGTCTTATAATTTATCCATAGAATTCAATATTAGGTGAATAGTATTGATCTCATTAGTGGTGATTGTATGTTCATATAGCGACTCCCATTAAAAAGAACTAGAATCTTTTTAAAGTGGAAATCATTGGTTCAATTTCATCAAATTTACAAGATTTGTATATCTATCCAACCTATTATATGATCACAAGAAATACAACCAAGAAGTTAGGAATTCCAGTTTCATTTGTTGAATTACCTCTTCATAAACCAAGGTGTATTGAAAATTTTATTCCAAAATCTATTTTCCAAGAAGTAGATCATTTCCCTTATGATTATTCAATTGTGCCCATATCATTAATCCCTATCATAATAGCTCAAAATTTGAATCAAAATACTCCTAAATTACCTAATTAGAACATTATTGCACCTTCTAGGTCTAGTTAAAACAAATGATATTCCATAAAATGCTATCAAGGCCCTCCCCACTTATGATGGTATTGGCAATACCACTTATGAGCATTGTCAATATTTGGTGTCATTAGCTATAATTAACAACATAAAATAAGAAGATGTCATGGTCAAACTTCTTTCTATGTAGATATTTAGTTGGTAACACACCCCAGGATATAACACCATTCACTGATGGGCTAACTTAGTTGGGCTATTTGTAGAAGACTTTAATAAGTTGGAAGATCCATTTTTGCTTCTGACTCAGTTTATTGTCATCCAAAGGCATCCCCAATAATTACTCATTGATTTCAATATGATATTTAGTAGAACTTGGAAATAAATTCTATAGAATATTAGGCCACCAATTTCATTAGCACATATTTACTACACTAGAGGACTAGGTCATGATTTGGGATTATAAACCTAATAGTCAAATATTTAGCTACTAAATTATATTGGAGGATGTTGCATAACCCCAATGCTATTTGGGCAAATAATCTTCGTGCTAAATATGCTGAGAACAAAAGTCTTGAATACCTTGTTCGCTATCAACTTCCTACCAAAGGTTCTCCCATTTTAGCAGTTCTTAAGACTGGTGAGGATTTTATAAAGAAAAAATTATTTTGGATCATTCATAATGGTCAACATGCAAATTTTTGGACAGATTCTTGGGATGGTCACAAGCCTTTGATAACTCAGATTCCCGATTGGAGGCCTTGGATGGAGGAGCTTCACCAAGCTAATTGGATAAATGTGGCTAATTACTGTTGGTACCATACTGGTAATTCAAAGGTTGGTAGATATTGGATCCCTATTGAGGACTGGCCTATTCAAATCCTAGAAAGGCAAAGACAAGATATCCAAGGCATCCTTCATATGAGATCCCTCTCTTGGTCCCATGAAAAATATTATTTTGGATGGAACAACACTACTAAGGGTGAGTATTCAGTTGCTCAAGGTTATTTGACCTTATGCCATAATAATCCCAACCATTCTTCTGACATATTTTCTCAATTGTGGGCTCAAAAGCTCTGGCCTAAGGTGAGGTTCTTTAATTGGCTTTTATTGCATCGTAGGGTGCTTACTGGTGAGCAACTTATGAAGCATGGTTTTCATGGCCCTTTTAGATGTGAAATGTGTGAAGAGAATGTAGAAAATATCAACCATATTTTTATTGAGTGTACTTTAGCCTCTAGGCTATGGAGGAGAATGGCAACTTTACTTAGCTTACAGTGGTCCAATTTTTTCACTTTTGAGCAGCTTTGGAGGGATTGGCCTAATCAAGAGGGTGTTGATCATTTTATTAGGCAGTTAGTTTGGATGGGTTCTACCATTCTTCTTTGGAATATTTGGAATGAAAGGAACAACCAAATTTTTAATCAAGATAGGAAGGATATTCACTATATTTGGCAAAAGACCATAGCCAACTTAGTTGAATCAGTCCATCAACTCCGTAATCACCCCCAAAAATCCCACCAAATATGCAATCAAGTGATGCAAATATTGAAGATTAATAAGGGCAACCAAATTAAAGGGAATGTGAGTATTAGTAAGATGGATACGAATAGAAATTGGCAACCTCCTCCTAAGGATTTTGGAAAATTCAATACTGATGGAGCCTCTAGATGGAACCCTGGAAAAGCCAGTGTGGGAGGAATTGGTAGACTTTCAGATGGCTCCCTGGTTTTTACTTTTGCTGAGAATTTGGGTATTCTTTCCAATAACCTTGATGAGGGGTATGGTATCCTTAGAGGCATTCAGGAGGCTACTAATTTTGGATGGGAAAATGTGTTAGTTGAGTCTGACTCTCAACTTATGATTAATCTCTTGAAGAATCCTTCTAAGAATCATAAGGTGGATTGGAGAATGAAAATAATTATTGAGAAGATTTAGTTAATCCAGATGGGATTTTTGAAAGTTGATTACAATCATGTGGTCAAAGATCAAAATAAGAGTGCTGATGCTTTAGCTAATTGGGATTTGGAAAAATGTGATCTTACTTGTTATGACCACCCTCCTATTTGGTGGGCTTCTCAAATTACGGAAGCTCTTCTTTCTATCATTTCTTTGGATGGCTCCAGTTCTGAAGGTACCTAGTTTCTTGTTTTTTTTTTTTTTCTCTTTGGTTCATTCAATTTTTTTTAGTTCCCTAGGTCATTCTATTCTTTATTTTGTTTCCTCTATTGATTCTTGCATTAATAGTCTTCTGGTCTAGATAGGTCATTGTTTTGTTCTTTTTTTTTTGTCTTCTTTGTTTTTTTGTTTAGTTTTTTTAAGGTGGGTGGGTTCTTTTGTTTTTTTTTTTTTTGTGTTCTTTGTGTTGTTTTTTGTTGTTCTTGTTTTTTTGTTGTTTTATTTTTATTTTTTATGTTTTTTGTTATTGTTCTTGTGTTTTTTTTCGTTCTTGTTCTTGGGTTTCTCTTTGTTTGTGTTATTTCATTTTTTTATGTGTGAGTTTTTTCTATGTTTTTTGTTTTTGTTTATTGTCTGTTGTTGGTTGTTTTTATTTTTATTTTATTTATTTTATATTTTAGGTTTTGGTTGTGTTTATTTTTCATGTTTTTTTGGGTTATGTCTTTGTAGTGTTCTCGTTGTTTTTGTCTTGTTTGTGTTTTGTTATGTGGTTCTTGTGTTTTTCTATGTGGTTTGTGTTGTGGTTTCTTTTATCTTATTGTGTGTGTTTGGTTGTGCTTTTGGTATTGACACACTCAAGGAGCATGTTTTTTATTTTATTTTATTATTTTTGTTGTTATTTACTTTTTTTAATTTGGTTTTGTGTGTTTGTTTGCTCCTTGAGTATGTCAAAGGTGGTAGGCCAGGTCCGAGTCCTAGGCATTTTTGGCAGAATGGATACCCCTGCCTCCTTGGGTCTTACCCAAAAGTGGCATCCCTTTTGGGATGTTTTCCACAAATAAAAAAAAAATATATTTTTAAATATCCCTCAATTTTTTCAAGTCACTATTACAACCAATAATGTTCTTATTTTTATAGGAATATTACCCTCAAGAGTAGTAATATCATATTTCCTAGAAATACCACAAACCTCTCAAAGAGCTAAAAAATTTATTGCTTCAGTCACTTTCCCTTATTTTCCCACAATTTATCTCATTTCAACCTCAAAGGCTTTAACTCTAGTACCTACTTTACCAGACTTACTAACATAGTAATCCAAAGAATCATAAATTATGTTATAAGTGGTGCCCACCTTGAAGACTCTAAATAATAAGGTGATGAAAATAGAGAAAAAATAATTAGAAATATCATAGTTCAAAACATTCCCTTATGCTTATTGAGACCAAAAAGCTTCAAGCAGTAATACAACTAAAAAAACTAATAACAATTATCAATAAGAATAGCTAACATTTTCAAAAACTAAGAATAATCCTTGGTGTATTGTTTGTAGTGATCACCATGGTGTCGATATGTGTTATGTATCAACATCATGCACAATTAGATATAAAATAGGTTGAGATATCCCAAAACAGTTAGGTTAGTAAGTTATGGAAGTAGAAAAAAATTTGCTCATACAAGATCCATTGGAGGAAGAACACATTTTTGTACTAACGAGATCTAGAGAAAAAAAGTACAAGTGGATCCACAAAAATTGGAGCCCTTTAAAGTCTTAGCTGAGTCAAAAAATAAAAAGAAAAAAATCTATCTAAGACCAAGAAATCTGCAATACATAAGGAATCTAAAACTTCTCCACCATAGCCACAAAAGGATCCTTCTCACTCAAAGAAATCAGAGAAGCCCAAAACTTTATTACTAAATACATAATAAGAAGCAAATGATAAACTCGTATTTATTTCAATAAATAAAATATAGAGGATTGAGACTACCTAAGAATACAAAAGGAATTTCAATGAACCTAAAAGGAAACATGAAAATAAAATAACTAAAACACCTAGCTTAAATATAGTAGAAGAGTTGAAAAATACTCCTTCTAAAGTAAGCATGTATGATGTATTAATAATTCTTGGTCAGATAGATCTTCTCAGAGCCTCATTGAAGAAAGTTATTTTAGGAGATCAACCAAAATCTGAGTATATCCTAAATCAATATGAAATAAGTCTAGGATATATGAAAAACAAGCCACCTCCTTTCTACATATCCTTAAGGATGAAAGGTTGGGTAGTTCACAATTACATGATTGATTCTAGAATAACTACTACAGTAATACCAAAAGTAGTATGATAATTAATGGGTATGGAATATACTCATTCTTGCCCATTTGTGCTCCAATTGAATGGTACTCCTATAAATACATTCGGGGTCATCAAATATGTTCCTATGGCACTTCACAAAACACAAAAAATCACTATAATACAAGAAATAGTTGTGGTTTATCTAGAACTTTATTTTGGCCTTTGCTTATCACATGAATTCATTGCCAAATTTTGAGGTTACATGTACCTAAAATATTCCCATATGATGATTCCTCACAATGGAAAAAATATTAAGATTCTTCTAGAAAAACCCACATCCTATAACATTAAAAGGATAGAGGAAGATGAGTATATTAACACTATCTAAGAAGAAAAATACTTGTTGGAATATGTTCTAGAGGATCTAAAGACCAAATATTAATTTTCTCTAAATAACTACAATACCATGATTGAGACTGATATAGACACTTATCATGTCTCATGCTTAGAATGCAAAAAGAAAACATCACCTATTTCAAATCAAGATTTGTGTAAATAAAAACTTTAGATAATGTATTTTGATGGAGCTAGATGTAAAAATGATATTGGGGTTGGTGTTGTATTAGTTTCCCCTTTAGAATAAATCAAGAGATTTTCATATAGGTTGACATAGAGTTGCACCAATAATGTTGTTGAATATGAAGCACTATGCCTTGGTCTAAAGCAAGCAAAAAATATGGGAATCAAGTTGTTGATAATTTATGGTGATTTAGAGTTAATTGTTAATCAAGTCACTAAGAAATGTAATATCATACATAATTACATGAAGATATACGAAAAGAGAGTTTGGGATATGATGGAAAGCTTTGAATATATAAACATAAAAGCTACCCATCATGAACAAAATGAATTAGTCGATGCACTTACAATGAGAGGAGAAAATTATACACTCAATTCAGGGTTGGTTTCAAAAAAATAACGTAAAGTTGTTTTTTAGACCATTTATCCCTAATAGAGAGATATTTAGAAAATGTTTGAAAATGATCAATAAATCGTAGACTTCATCACAAAAGAAGCAATCTACTCAAATCAGTCAGAGTAAATATCTCAATATTTTGATCAAGAAGACATCATTCAACCAAATAATAATCATATTCCTAATGGATTGATTACCCTTGAGAGTCTATTTGATAACAATGACATGAATGTAGACAAAAGAATAAAAATAGAACAACAAAATTACAAAGAATCCAAGGTTGAACCAGGAAAAATCCTAAATATTAGGGTACATTATACAGAAAAATAAGTAGATCAGCTCAAGAAAATTTCCATTCAATACCAAGATATTATAGCTTGGAGCTATGATGACCTCAAGGTCTATAATAAAAATGTAATCCAACATATTATTGAACTTACCCCTAATTCTAAACCCTTTATATAGAAGTAGAGGTCTATTAATCCTAAAATTGAAGCAACTATGAAATAGAAATTGCTTAAATAATTGAATGTCAAAATCATTTATCTAATTAAGCATTCCACATGGGTTGCAAAACTAGAACCTATTTGAAATAAGAACAAATACATTCATCTACGTGTATATTTTAGAAACAAGAATAGAGAACCATTGAAAGATCATTACCCTCTTCCTCAGATTGATTAGATCCTACAAATAGTAGCAATAGTAGAGAGATCTCACTATTAGATGGCTTCTCAGGCTACAATAAAATATGGGTAAATTATGAAGGTCAACATAAGAAAAATTTCACAACCAAATGGGGTATATTTTCGTATCAAAGGATACCATTCGAATTATCCAATGTAGGAGCAACATTCCAATGTGTTATGGACTTCACATTTGGATAATTGGTCAATAGAATAATTTTGATATATCTAGATGATATGATAGTATTTTCTCATGAAAAACAACCAAATTTATGCATAGGGAAATTTTTTTTTTAATAAGCGAATAATGAAATTTTTGAAAATGTAAATTTGTGAATTTTGGGACCCTGGCCATTGGCCTACTCACCTGAAATTTTGGATTTTTTTTTTTGGGTCTGGTCAACAAAAAATTATAATATTTTAAATTTTAAAATTTAAATCGCCTGCCCTCTCACCCAGATTTTGGACCGACTCGCATTAAAATTATATATAATTTTATTAACCTAGATAAATTCACCCACTATATATAGAAAAACATACTATTACTTGTTATAGTTATACATTCAACAAAAAAGGAGAACCCAAATTCGAGCTGAAAAAATAACAGAACCAGAGAAGTTGGAAAAAGAGTTATTGGCAACATACGATGGATAAAATACAATATAGAGAAAATACTCTAGGTACAAATGTTTTTCGATGCCTTGTTTTACTTTTTATTGTCAATGCTTCCATCTATACAAATTACTTACTCGTCCTAGACGCACCCAGGTCATCCCCTACATGAGGTCATCCCTTGCATGATGTCTACGGACTCATGTAGGTCATCCCTCATAGGTCATCCCTCGCATGATGTCTATGGACTCATGCAGGTCATCCCTCACATGATGTCTATAGACTTGCCTAGGTCATCCCTTGCACCTAGGTCATCCCTTGCAGGTCGTTCCTCTACCTCAGATGATGTCTATGATTCCATGCAGGTCATCCCCTATAGGTCATATCTCCCATGATAACTACAAAATTACCTAGGTCGTCCCTCACATGATATCTATAGACTCATGCAAGTCATCCCTCTCATGATGTCTATGGACTCATGCAGGTCATACGTCATATGATGTCTATGAACTCATGTAGATCATCCCTCACATGATGTCTACAGACTTTCCTAGGTCATCCCTTCTACCCAAGTCATCCCTTGTAGGTCATCCCTTGTAGGTCATTCCTTGCATGATGTCTATGGACTCATGTATGTTATCCCTTGTAGGTCGTCCCTCACATGATAACCTTGCATTAAATCAATTAGTTTTCAAAATTTTCACCATAATATTAGTTTTTAATTATTAATTTAAACTGTATATCTCATTGAGCTATGTGGTTTAAAAAAATGAAAATGAAGCTCTGGATCAAAAGTTATGCCTCCTAGAAGGTTGCAGGGTAGTTTGCAGTGACGACAAACAACCGACGAGGGACAACCTATGTGAGTTAGTAGGCATCATGTGAGGGACTACCGATGAAGTACGACCTATGTGAGTTTGTAGGCATCATGTTAGGTATGATCGATGAGGGATGACCTCTGTGAGTCTATAGTCATCAACATTGATTACTATAGACTCACACAGGTCGTCCCTCATAGATCATCCCTTACATGATGCCTACCAACTCACATAGGTTGTCCATCATTGGTAGTCCCTCACATGATGCCTACTAACTCACATAGATCATACCTCATCGGTCGTCCCTCACATGATGCCTACTAACTCACATAGGTTGTCCCTTGTCAGTCATCCCTGGTCATTGTAGACTACCTTGCAACCTTCTAGGAGGCATAACTTTTGATCCAGATCTCCATTTTCATTTTTTTAAAAACCACATAGCTCAATGAGATATACACTTTAAATTGATAATAATAAACTAATATAGAATATTTTTTATCATTTTTACCTTTGCAACCAATTGATAAAGTTGGATGACCCTATAGCCTATAGGCTGTAAACGACCCTACAAGCTTTATTCGAGGGTCGTACCTCAAGTGAAGTATATGGAATCACTTGGGTCATCCCTTGAATGAATCCTAATGACTCACTTGGGTCATCCCTAACTCACCTGGATCATCCCTCGAATTAAGCCTACTAAATCACTTGGGTCATCCCTCGAATAAAGCCTACTGACTCACTTGGATCGTCCCTGACTCGCCTGGGTTGTCCCTCACATGAAGTCTACTAACTCACTTGGGTCATCCCTAAAATGAAGCATACTGACTCACTTGAGTCATCCCTGACTCACCTGGGTCATCCCTCACATGATATCTACTAACTCACTTGGATCATCCCTCGAATGAAGCCTACTAACTCACTTGGGTCGTCCCTGACTCACCTGGGTCATCCCTCGCATAATGTCTATGGATTCACTTGGGTCATACCTTGAATGAATCCTACTGACTCACTTGGGCCATCCCTTTAATGAAGCCTACTAACTCACTTGGGTCATCCTTGACTCATCTAGGTCATCCCTCGTCGGTCGTCCCTGGTCAAGCATAACTTTTGATTGAGAGCTCCGTTTTCAATTTTTTTTAAACCACATAGCTCAATGAAATCTACACTTTAAATTTATAATATAAATTAATATAGATTTTTTTTTAATCATTTTCACCTTTGAAACCGATTTATAAATTTGGATGACCCTATAGCCTATAGGTTGCAAATGACCCTGCAACCTTCATTTGAGGGTCATACCTCAAGTGAAGTCTATAGAATCACTTGGTTTATCCCTTGAATGAAGCCTACTGACTCACTTGGATCATCCATAACTCACCTGGATCATCCCTCGATTGAAGCCTACTAACTCACTTGGGTCATCGCTAACTCACCTGGCTCATCCCTCAAATGAATCCTACTGACTCACTTGGGTCGTCCCTATGATCATGCATGGGAATCATAGTATGTTTAGTGATTATTTATATCTTATGTACATTTTTGAAAAAAATTGGTGAATTCGCCTATTATTTTTTCTTGTGAAAAGAAAAATCGGCATTGCCCCTACATGACTTTGCACCATATTCGCCTTGGTTTCAAAAATGATTCATATTATTTTTATATATACATTTTAGGGCATACCCCTTATGCATAACCCTACAAACAACAATATTTGCATCATTTAGAAAACATATCCAAGAAATATAGATATTTTGGGATATCCTTAAATCCAAAGAAATCTATATTTGTTGTAGATGAAAGCAATCTCTTAGGTCACGTAATTTCCAAAAAGGGCATGGAAATAGACCCTAGAATAATTCAAGCCATCCTATATCTTCCCATACCTTTAAATAAAAAATCCTTACAATCTTTATTTTGGTAAATTATTTTTTTCCACATGTTTGTTTTAAATTTTGCACAAATTATGAAACTTATGACTAAACTCTTAAAGAAGGATGCAATATTTGAATGGATACCTAAAAGGAGGGAAGCACTTGAATATATCAAATTAGTATTCACAAAAGCTCTAGTATTTATCAACCATGATTTTAGCAAGGACTTCATCATGTATGCTTATGAATCTAAATACAATTATGTTATAGTGTTAACACAAAAAAAATGCTCAAAAAGAGGAACACCCAATATTCTTTCTGAGCCATACTTTCTATGAGTATAAAATTAATTATAACTTCATATAAAACTAGGTATATGTAGCCATGAATTCTTTAAATAAGTATAAGCATTACTTATCACAAAGTAATACTATAGTTTATATAGTTCATGCAGATGTCCAAAATCTTATGATTCAATGAGAACTTGGTGATAAGAGGGTTGGATGGGTACCTAGGATACAAGAATATGATTTAGAGATTTACCCCATAAAACTTGTGAAAGGTAGAGAATTATGCCAATAGTTAGTATCTAAAGAACACAAGCTTATACTGAAAGGGGGGGTGAACAATATAAGATCAAATTTTACTTTTCTTTCCCAATATTATCCAATATAATCAATGGTAATATCAATAGCAGTAATTAAAGCAATGCACAAATCATCACACACAATAGAGACACGAATTTTAATTTGGTTTACCTAATGTGGGCTACTCCACGGAGAAAATATTTCATGAAAATGTTCTCAACAAATCTCTTGGGAATCACTTCCCTATTAATATGTTTATGGACCTCTATCCAAAGGAGACACCAATACCCTAATGCTCTAATTTTTTTATCTCTCTCCAGAGGAGAACTCTTTAACCTACCTATTAATATGTGTATGGACCTCTATCCAAAGGAGACACCAATCCCCTAATGCTCTAATTTTTGGATCTCTCCATAGGAGAACTCTTTCCCCTTATCTCTAGTTCATGGAACATGATCCAGGAGACCTCTATCTCCTCAACTCGTTTGTGGATATATCTCCACAAAAGAAATCTATCTTCCCAACTAGTTCATGAATCACACTCCATAGGAGAACTCTTTCCCCTTGCTATGGTTCGTGGAATTATATCCATAGGATAAATCTTTCTCCTCTGCTCTGGTTGGTGCTCTTCTACAAGACTTATGTCCCCAATGCACTGGCTTGTGGATCTCTCTCCACATAAGACCTCTATCCTCACTCAAAATACCTATGTCCTCATTGTACTAGCTAATGGATATCTATGCACTAGAGACTGTTTTCCTCAATTTTATCAGCTCCAAAGCTTGTTCTCAAATATTCTAAATATCTATCTCAAATATACACTAAATTTTTTTCTCTATATATTACAAACCTGCTCTAACTCTGTCTCTGGTCTAGCATAAATTTTCCCTCAAATTTGCACCAAAATTTGTCCTCAAATTTTTCCTCAAGATTTAATACAAATTTTGATTAAATCACCAATAAAATATACTCAGATCTACCCAAATCCTTAACATAAAGCTTGAACAAATCAAACCTACTCTTAATGTTGTCTCAAGTCTTCACCAAGACTTGATAAAATATACCTACAAGTCTTCACAAAGACTTACCTCAAATCTACGTACAAGTCCTCTCAAGAACTTGCTCAAACTGTTCTCAAGTCTTCACTAAGACTGACCTCAAATCTATATACAAGTCTTCACAAAGACTTACCTAAAATATGTCTACAAGTCTTCACCTAGACTTGCTCAAATCTGCCTACAAGTCTTCACCAAGACTTACCTCAAATTTACCTACAAGTCCTTTCAAGAACTTGTTCAATATGCTCTCAATACAAACTCAAAACAAATCATAAAACATGATCAATCAATCTTAAAACTTGTATACAATGATATCAAATGCTTTGTCTAATATTCAAGGTAATTCCTTTAACTTGAAGCAGTTTAGACATATTCCATTCAGAATTTGTTTAACCTCTGGAATATATAGAGAATGATGTACTCTATCAAAAACTCAATATGTTCTACTCAATCCTTAAGTCTATCTCTTTCACAAATCTAGTTTTTAATGTTTGCACATTCACTTTCAATATCACTCAAATTCAATGCTCAATAATTTCACTCAATCATTCAATCAATTAAACACAACTTGATCACAAACCCTAAACAAGTGTTTTCAAGCTTCCTCAAACAAAAAACACAATGTGGGTCTCAAAACCTAACTCAAATATTTCTCAATATCTATCTCAAATAAAATTATCCATCAACAAGATGGACCCAAACTTGCTCACACATTTCTAAAAATACTCAACAATCCTATTCACTCCAGCTTATATTTCAGATATTCATTTCAAACACTCTAAACAAAAGATAGTGTGTCCATGCCTTTTTGATTTGATGGAGATATGTTTCAAAAACTGTTTTACTCACAACAAAACCCTCTTTCCAATTATAGGATAGATAGCAACAGTCTATCTCAAAATGTCCACACAAATATTCTCTTCAACAATTATTTCACCATTCAATATTTACAATAAAATATCAAGTCACAAGTACACCTTACCATAATTGAAACACTTAACTATTTTTGTACATTTGTACTTTCTTGAGTCCTTGTTTGTTCTTCCATACTTTACTTCTTCATCACTAGATGACTCATCACTTAAATCTGACTTCTTATCTTTTATCTTCTTTGCTACTTTGAAGGTTACCTCTTACTTGGGGATAGTATCATTTCCTATTCTCATATCAAAAGCTGTGAGATTTCCATGTAACTCACTCCCTAGTCAAAGTTTTAATATATCTTGTTTCTTCTATGGTTGAAACCTTTTCATTATACCTCATAGGGACTAACCTTAAAACCTTTTGGCAAACATCTGATTCTTAAAATTTAAACCCAATTCCTTGCATGGATTTAAAAACTTCATCCACATGAAGTAAGTATGTAGTAATGTCTTCCTCATCCTTCATATTCAAGTCTTCAAATGTTTTCTTATGATTTTGCAATTTTTCCATATTGACATTTTTGTCTCCCTCATATTTTTTCTTCAACTTTTCCCAAATCTCTTTTGTTGATGTGCAATGCATAACTTTTACAAAATCTACTTCACGTAAACCACTTAAGATTACATTCATTGCCTTTGCATTATACATATGTAGGATCTTACCATATTTTATTTGTAGGAGGACTAGTTGGAGGTGTGTATCCATCCTCAACTATTTGACATGTCTCAATTCCTTGTACCATCAGGTAAGTCTTCATTATTACACTCCAGAAAGCATAATTGTTTCCATAAAACTATGGTGCCTTATTTTTTGAAGATCCAATCTGAGATTCCATCCATGTTCCTGTATACTCTTCCTTCAAGATGTTAAACTCTTGTGAAGGAACCCGCTTTGATACCAATTGAAGAACACAAGCTTATATTGAGAGGGGGGGTGAATAGTATAATATCAACTTTTACTTTTCTTTCCTAATATTATCTAGTATAATCAATGGAAATATCAAAAATAGTAATAAAATTAATTCATAAATCATCACACACAATATAGACACCAATTTAACATGGTTCATCCAATGTAGGCTACTCCACAAAGAAAATATTTCACTAAAATTTTCTCAACAAATCTCTTCGGAATCACTTCCCTATTATAGTGTTTATGGAACTCTATCCAAATGATACATAAATCCCCTAATGCTCTAATTTGAGGATCTCTCTCCACAAGAGAAATCTTTCCCCTTATATTTGGTTCGTGGAACATGATCCAGGAGACCTCTATCTCCTCAACTAGTTTATGGATCTCTCTTCATATAATAACTCTATCTTCCCAGATGGTTTGCAAATCACACTCCATAGGAGAACTCTTTTCCCTTGCTCTAGTTTGTGGAACTCTATCCAAAGTAGAACTCTTTCTCCTCGGCTATTGTTGGTGCTATTCTAGAAGACTTCTACCACCATTGTATTGGCTTGTGGATCTCTCTCTAGAGAAGATGTATGTCTTCACTCAGAAGACCTCTATCCTCACTACCCTAGCTAATGGATCTCTATTCACTGGATATTGTTTTCCTCTATTCTATCACCTCAAAATATTTTTCTCAACTCTAGTCAATATATATCTCAAATTTGCACTAAACACTATCCTTGGTCTAGTACAAATATGCTCTAACTTTATCTCTAGTCTAGCACACATCTCCTCTCAAATCTACACCAAAATATATCCTCAAATCTATCCTCAAGATTTAACATAAAGCTTGATCAAATCACCAATAAAATCTACTTAGATATGCCCTAAGCCTTAACATAAATCTTGAATAAATTTAAAATGCTCTTAATTTTGTCTCAAGTATTCACGAAGACTTGCTAAAATTTTCCTACAAGTCTTCACCAAGACTTACATCAAATCTTCCTACAAGTCCTCTGAAGAACTTGCTCAAACTGCTCTCAAGTCTTTACCAAGACTTACCTCAAATATTTCTACAAGTATTCACTAAGACTTACCTAAAATTTGTCTACAATTCTTCACCAAGACTTGCTCAAATCTACCTACAAGTCTTCACCAAGACTTACCACAAATTTTGTTGGCAATTTTGGGTTTGAGATCCTAGCTCCTTGTCTATGAGTTGTCATTGATGTCAAAAGGAAATGGAATTAATGTTAAGAGGATGTGTTGGCTTCAAAGGTGAAATATTCCAAGAGAATATTTTTAAGAGAATCCGGAGAGATTCCATTGGATAAGGTTTTTGGATAGGGTTTTTATTAAAACCAAGTTAAATGGTTTTTATTAAAACAAATGGAGGTTCTCTTTATTATTTAATTATTATTTAAAACCCTTCAAGGTTTTAATTAATTAATTATTTAATTAATTAAGGGAGAAATTATTTTTAATTTATTAAAAATATTTAAAGGTTTTTAAACCTTTTTTATTCTTAATTTATTAAAATTAATTAAGGGTTTTTAAACCCTTTAGAAAGCAATTTCGATTAAATTCGAAATTATGTTTCTCTGTCGTCGACGTGTTCTAAAGTCCATGATTGGACTATAAATATGGTAAGGATCCTAAGGTTTAACTTCTATTGAGAATTTTGAATGCATTAATTTTTGGCTGCGATCGATGCTCTGTTGATGCTGCGGAAGAAGAGAGCTCGCGTTTGAAAAACTTACGAAGTGCTTGTTCGTTGAAGTGGTAGGAAGTCTGTCTTAGACTTCATTATCCCCTTGTGGGCTAGTGGCAGCATAGGCTACATTTGGGCTTTGCGTAGGTGGAGGTCTACGTTTCAATTCCCGCAAAGGGAGATGTGCATGGATTAAGTCATGTTTTTGTTAAAACATATTTTGTTCCATGATTTTCGGATTCGTCAAGGGCAACCATTCCACGATTTTTGGATTCGTCAAGGGCATCCATTCCGTGATTTTTAGATTCTTCAAGGGCAGCCATTCTAAGGTGTGATTAATTTCTTGATATAATTTTTGGCATTGTTTAGCATTGTTTAAAAGACATAGGAGAAATAAGGGGATATTTCTTTGGTTGTATTTTTGAGATTAGTCTTTTGCTATGCTAAAGTTTAAAATGGAGATATAAGGTGTAAGTTTTGGTTGTTGTGTTTTTGGCTTCTTTGGTGGTTGTTTTCAAAATAAGAGAAGCTAAAAGGTGTACTAAGGAAAGTTTTTATATATGCTCATTTATCTTGGTTCTAACCCTAACTTGGTTGGAAGTTTGAGGGTTGTGTGTGGTGACAGCTTTAAGGATCAATTTTCTTCTACTCCAATAAGCTATGGGCACATTCTTCTTATGAGTATGATTGGTGTATGTTTTCTGAAATAAGGTTGGAGTGAAAAGGTTTTCAACTAGGTTTTCTTTGATTGGGTGTAAATCCTATTTTCTGGTTTGTTGAAGACTACTTATGTATTGTTATCCTTAAGGAGAGTTTTTTGATGAATGCATAATTTATGGTTTGAGATAGTGGATGCTTTGTGCACTAGGGTTTGTATTTGTTAGTCAAGCTACTTGCATTGAGTTGGTGGAACCCTTGGTTGCCTATTTTGAGTTTGATGGTTGAGTTGCTTCCATAGAGGTTGTTTGATCAAGTTATTGCTTTACTTGATTCATGATATTGGGTTTACTCCATTGAGTTGATTTGAGAAAGTTATTTTTTGCATTTGGTGATATTGTGTTGGTGGTTGTTTGGTTCAAATATATTTGGAGGGAAAAGGATTTCTACTTGTTTCCTTTTCTTGTGATGATCGGTTTAATGCTTCAAGGTTAATGTTGAGTTGAATGATGTTGGTTAAACCTTGTCTATAAGCATTGTTGTTAAATCCCTAATTGGTTGAGAAAATATATTGGTTGTGGAAAGAACATGAGTAGCATTGTTATATGAGATATTGCATGTTTGGCAATTGTTGGGTTGTGTTTCATATTCTTGAGAAAAGCATACTACATCTATCTTATTCATTTGAGATTGAGATTGAGTTGAGATTGATATTGGAAGTCAAGTATAGATCATATTGAGTCTCTAACAATTCTCTTTATGTTTCTATGAGATTTGAGATTGAGATTGGAAGTTAAGTATAGAACATATTGAGTCTCTAACAATTCTCTTTATGCTTCTATGAGGTTGATGAATCACATTGGGTCTCTAAAAATTCTCTTTGTGGGTTCATGCTAAGCAAGTTTTTTCTTGGTGAACTTATGAGCTATTTTGGACAGGTTTCGTTGGGGACTTGTGAATAGGTTTTGAACAGGTTTCGTTGGGGACTTGTGAGTAGATTTGGACAGGTTCTAGTAGAGGACTTGTGAGCTGAGATTGATAGTTCTATCAGATAACTTGAGGTCAGAGGTACGTTGGTTCTATCAGAGAACCTGAGGATAGATTTGGCAAGTCTTTGAGAAGGCTTGTGGACAGAGGATTGATTTGTTCAAGAGTTGGACAAATCGACGTGACAGAGGAAGACTTGTACTAGACTGACTGACTATGTTTGGTACAGGTTGCTGAGTTGCTGTGGATGTGATCATAGAAGACAGAGGTCTCTTAGGCTAAGAATTAAGGACAGGAGGTCTTCGGTGGAAAGGAGTTCCACATGCTGGCAAGAGGTAGAGATAGTTGATCTTCTGAGGGATCATATCCAGAGCAAAGGGGAAGGTATCTCCTTTGAGCAGAGGCTCATAAATTTATATTAGGGGATGGTTTCTCCTTTGGGCATAGGCTCATAAATTTAGATTTGGGGAAGGTTTCTCCTTTGGGTAGAGGCTCATAAATTCAGATAGGGGGAAGGTATCTCCTTTGAGCAGAGGCTCATAAATTCAGATTGGAGGAAGGTATCTCCTTTGAGCCGAGGCTCATAAACATTGTAATTGGGAAGGTTTCCCAAAGAACATTGAGATAACTTTTAGAGAAAAGTTTTGTGGATGTAGCCCAACCATTATGGGTGAACCATGTTAAAATTGGTGTCACTTTGTGGATGATTTTGTGCATTGCTTTGATATTTCTTTGGGTATATTGCTTTACTATTTTGAAGTATAAAGGAAAAAGTAAAAAGAGGTCTTATATTGTTCACCCCCCCCTCTCAGTATAAGCTTGTGTTCTTCAAATTTACCTACAAGTCCTCTCAAGAACTTTTTCAATATACTCTCAATACAAACTCAAAACAACTCATAAAACATGATCAATCAGTCTTAAAATTTTTCACATAATGCTATCAAATGTTTTGTCTAATATTCAAGGTAATTCCTTTAACTTGAAGTAGTTTAGACATATTCCATTTAGAATTCATTTAACCTCTGGAACATATAGAGAATGATGTACTTTATCAAAAACTCAATATGTTCTACTCAATTATTAATTTTATCTCTTTAACAAATCTGGTTTCTAATATTTGCACATTCACTTTCAATATCACTCAAATCCATTTCTCAAGAATTTCACTCAATCATTCAATCAATGAAACACAACTTTCTCACAAACCCTAAACAAGTGTTTTCAAGCTTCTTCAAACAAAAAGCACAATGTGGGTCTCAAACCCTAACTCAAATATTTCTCAATATCTATCTCAAATCAAATCATCCATCATCAAGATGCACTCAAACTTTCTCACACATTTCCAATAGTACTCACATGTCTTCAAGACTTGTTTTACTCACAACAAAACCCTCTTACCAATTATAGGTTAGATAGAAATAGTCTATCTCAAAATATCCACACAAATATTCTCTTCAGCAATTATTTCACCATTCAAGATTTAGAATAAAATATCAAGTCAGAAGTACACATTATTACTCTTTCACTTTCAAAATAATATTTAATACACAAAATTAAAGTTCCTTTGTTAACACATTATAATCTCCAATATTTTATTTATTTAACAAGCACCGAAATAAAATATTATTTCAACAACCATTATGATTGCCTAGACATTTAACACATGCCTTTTAAATATCACATGCCCTAAAAAATATTTTTGTATTCCAAACCTTTGACAAATTAAATCAAATGTGCATACCTTATTTATTAGCCCACATCACAAAAAATATTATACACATTTTCGATGACCAACGCTCAACGACCAATGACCAAAATTGAACCAATGATCTATACCATTGTATCACCTTAGTCCAAGGCTAAGATACCACCTGGGATACATGCCTACACATGAACCAAAGGTCCATGCTCTCTTTCTAATGCTGCCACACAAGTTTTAGTGAAAATGAAGCTCCTCTCTTCCTTTGCCAAAATGAATCACGTGGGATTCAAAACCATGACCTTCCCTTTGCAATGCCTTAGCCACACCTTTGACCACCATCTGTGCTACCCAGCACCTTGGGATATTTCTTTTGTGCCACTCAAAATTAAACACAACTACCTCCTTTTAATTAAAAAGCTCACAAGCTTCTTCTCCCTTCGTGAAAATGCAGTGCTCGAGATATTACACACATAGGCATTCAAATTGCTTGGAGACTTAGGAAATGAAAAATATTTCCTATTAATACTCTTCCTTTGCATTAAAACACGTCGGCCCTTTCGAATTCAAATTTGAATTAAACGTTAAAATTGGAACCTTTAATTATTAAAATTAAAATTTTAACCTTAGGTTAAAATATTTTAATTTAAATAAATTAAATTAATACCTTTGCCAACCTTTCCAAACTGCTCAATGGGTCTTGTCAGGAATATATTTTTTTAATGATTCCTTGGACCCTGTTATTGTTCATTTCTTCCTTTTGCTCAAATGTTATAATATTAAATATTATAATATTATTATTTCTTTATAAAATAGCTTTCCTTTTCTTGGGTTTCTACCTTTTAGGCCTCTTTAGGCATATAATATTTAAAATAAATATTATACCCTTTTCTTATTTTAACAACTTCCTTGTTTTTTGGAGAATCAACCTTTTGACATCAATGATGATAAAACTGGACATCAAACCTCTTGATATCACTAACAAAAAATATTGCTCAAATTTCCAACAACATCTTCTCCTGAAGAAGGCTATAATATGTTCATAAGTTAAGAGCCAAATAATGTGTCTGATACTGGGTAAGGTGCAAAGAGACTCAAGTGGGTTGAAGAATTAATCCAATACTTTTAGATAGTAAGGTATCAAAAAATACTAAATTATTCATAGTAAATAATGTTTAGACTTCAATTATTGAAGTATATCTTGATACCAGAGGGCTTATACTAAAATAATTGTGATGGAGTACTTTTAAAATTAAAAAAAAAAATAGTAGAGAAAAATAAAATGTTAACCAAATTTCATTCAATTTTATCTAGAAGACATTATTTTGGATAGACCATTGTTGCCAAAATTTTTAGAGTAGATTATTAGTGGCTAATGATTTTTTCAGACTCTTTCAAAGTGGCCTGATCATGTGAAAAGTGCCAGAGGTTCATTGGAAGAAACATAAATGTTGTGTTAACTCTATGACCAATTATTATAGAAAAACCATTTCAACAATGGGATATAGATTTTATTAGAGTCATTAACCCACATTATTTAGTGGGTCACAAGTACATCCTCACAAATACCAACTATTTTACTATATGGACTGAATAAATTGCTACAAAGGTGGCTAATCAAGACACGGTAATTGAGTTTGTTGAAAAGTTGATAACAAGATTTGGTATTCTGAATGCAATAGTAAGTGATAATGGAACTCCCTTCATTGGATCCAAGTTCATTAATTTTTCTATGCAATATGACATATATCTTAATACATTTTCTAATTATTACTCGTAGGGCAATGGATTAGTTGAATATACAAACAAAAATCCCCTAAGAATCATTAAGAGAAACATTGAAGAAAATAAGAGGACATGACAATTATTTCTAGACCAAGCACTCTGGGTTGATAGAATCACAATTAAGAAATCAATAAAAATATCTCCTTATGCTCTAGTCTATGGTAAATTGGTCATTCTGCAAATTCATATAGAGTTGGTAGTTGTAAAAATGCTAACTCAAATGTGCATTCCCGATATGGGAGCAACATATGTTAGACTAACATAGTTGATATTATTGGAAGAATAGGGGTAACAAGCCTAATCCAACTTGCAATATCACTATGCTACAACCAAAAAATTATTTGATAGAAAGACGATGTCTTAGGTTTTCAAGATAGGTGATTGCACGTTCAAATGGGATGAAGAAAAATCAAAACTTGGTAATCATGAAATATTTGATTTGTTCTAGATAAGACCATATTATATTACCACCAAACAAGAATCTAATGCATATTAACTAGAAGATAAATATGGCCATGTTTTTTTCAATATTAGTAAATGGATATCATTTGAAATACTTCATACAAAGTGCCACCATAGGTGTATAATATGAAAATAAAAACCAAAAACCGCATTGAAGACACAAAACTAACGTTCAAGAATCCAAATCAAATGTGCAAATATGTTGAACAAATAATAGCCCTAGGTGTGTCTACTAATACTCCTAGCACATTTTCTTACTACTCTTTCTTATCTCGTTACATCCACAATTTTTTTCATCCTTGTCAAGAGTTGGATTTAGCCATCTCAAAATATTACAATGTGCAATTGATAATGATTCAAGATGTTATCACAAAGGTCATTTTCCATATCACTCTAGATTGCATCAGGGATGCTTTTTCCATTGGAAAGAAACCTCAGATTAATACAAAATCTATTAATGACCATACCCAAAGCAAACATTATGAGTCTATAAAAAAAACCTAGAAAAGGATAAAAATTTTAGGATATAAAAACACTCCTAGATCCATGACTATCAAATAACAATAGCTTAAGTCATTTCTAATCGTAGGTACTATGATGAATCTAACCCTAACTTTGCACATAATCCTATTTTATTTTATTGGGCTAACTTCTTATGTAACATGACTCATGAGCAGCTGATCCAACTACAACTATCTCCACATGCAATTTTTTCTATAAATCACACCTTGCATGGTTGTTCTTCTACCACACCATAGACTCTATGCCATGGGTGGCTCATAAAAAAGTTGACGATGAAGGAAAAAACATCCTAGTGGTAGAATGGTCAAATTTGTTAGAAAAATTAGAATCCTATTATCATTTTAATAGGGAATTGTTAGGGCCAACCTTAATCCTATTATGTGCAATTTTTCTTGTCTATCTAACCAAGCTAGGAGTCTTCTAACCAAGCTAGTGAGTTCAGAAAAGAGTGAGTGTAGCCAGAAATAGGTGCAAGTGCAAACTGAGAGTGAGTGTAGCCGAAAGTACATGATCCAAGAGTGAGAAGGAAGTGTGAGTAGGGAAGCAAAATATAGAAAGCAAAGTCTGATTAAGGAACAAGTGCCACTTATTATTCTATATCTATGAATAATTTAAAGGATTTATTTGAATAATATCTAGGTAATATGGAAAGAAAATCATTTGTAAAAGTCCTTACTAAAACTATGATTGACCAAGTTGGAAGTATGGAGGCCCTAGCTAACATTAAGAGGAAGAGTAGATCTATGGCAAACCTAGTCCAGGTAGCATACTCTATATCAGAAGTGATTATCAAGGATGAGATGATTGAGCATGATATAATGACTCTTAAAAATAGAGGTTTAATATATAAGTTGCATGGATATGGGCCAAGTTTTTTTGAGATTCAAAAATTGGATCAAGTGGAAGTGGGATTTGAATTCAAATTACTCCATGATATTTTCCCAAAAGGATTTTTTGTCATTATTTTCTCTAGTTTAAAAATAAGGGATAAAATAGTGAATGAAGGCCCACAGTTAAGGGGTATATATGCTTTAAATATAAGACCTTAGCATGAGAATTATTTTTGGACATAGAAACTATTAAAATTCTGCCCATATGGATTAGGATTTTTGGGCTTCCTTATCAACTCATCAATAAGGAGGTTTTGAAGAATATTGGTAATACTCTAGGTGAATCCATCCAAGATAGACCAACTACTAATGATACAAGGCATGATGTATACACTCAAATATGTGTTACCATTTATATTTATAAACCTTTACCATAATCAATTAGGATTAAATTTGAATCAAGAGAATGGGATCAACAAGTGGATTATGAAAATACTACACTTTGATGTCACAAATATCATGAAACCGAGCACATGGCAAGAGACTACAAAGTGAAATGGAGGAAGAAATGGAATTTTTGGGGCATGAGGGTAGCTTCAATGTGAAATAAGGAGATCATATCATAGGAGAAGCTAGGTCATATCAATGATTTTCCACTCCTACAAAAGTGGTTAGAAAAATCCCTCTACATCATAATATGGCAAAGGCCATTATAGTTCACTCAAATAAGGCATTAGAAGAGGAAGTACAATTTGCAAGTTCAAATTTAGGAGCTAAATATGTGAAGGAAGAGGGGAAGACAAATTTTAAAGCAAATGAGGTAAAGGAGGTCAATTGTAATCCAATTAAATTACCTTTATTAGCCTCAAGTAGCTTAAATCTTAGGAAAGAGAAAAACATCAAAGTTGGGGTTATAAATGTATATGCTCCAACAATAGCTACTCCTCATGAAAGATGTTGGAAGGACCTTAGCATATTTTTTCAAATACAGTAATGATTAATTGTGATCTATGGATTCTTGGGGATGATTTTAATACTATTCATCTATTACTAGAGGCAATCTCCTGGTAGTGTGAGCATATATATCGATAAGGAAATTGGGTAGTAGATAAATTAGCAAATTACGGTGATGATATTCATCTTGGTGAAATTCAAATTTTAGAAAGCAACTATCCAAATGAGATTTTATGTTTGAATAAAAATTATATCAAGGAGCTAATTGTGGAAACATAGCACTTCAAGGAAGTTGAAGAATAATATTAAGAGAAAAAAATTGAAAAAAATTGTGATAAAAAGGTATGTTGTAGCAAATGTAATATTTTGGTATTTTTATGGGAGTGGCTCCCAATAGAAGCCACATATAAATTATTTACTATATATATATATATATATATATATATATATATATATATATATATATATATATATATATATATATATATATATATATATATATATATATATATATTATTCACATTCTGCCACTTAATATTTACATATGGATATGCTATTTTTGATCCATGTGCCATGAGTAGGTAGCTTCATTATGTTTCAATTGTTGGTCCTAATATCATCTATATATCATGTTATTATAGGCCAAAATTGGCTACATCTCAACTTACCTCAAGTTTTGTAAAAAATTGACTTCTTATGTAGAAAATAAGCAAAGATCCACTGATTTTATTCTCTTCACTGAAAAAGGTAAATCTATGAGAAAAGTATAAAAATAATAAAGGGGGCTCCAACAGTGATTTCTTGTCTCTTGTGTTGCCCGTGTGCAAAACAAAAAGTGCCAAAAAACATGTTTTTGCTGAGATTGGAGAATAAGTTGCTAAGTGCAATTTCCTAATCCCTTTGTTATTTTTTCATAATCTTGAAAGCACCAAAAATCATGAAATCATGAAAAAGAGGTAAAATCAGATGTAAGTGTGATGGCATGATTTCTTGCCTTCTTTGTTATCCCCACGCAAACAAGAAAGCACTAAAAGAGGAAAAAATGTTGAAAAAACATGATTTCTAGGGAAAGGACAAAATACCTATTGCAAGCAAAAAACGACCTTTTGAAGCCTTTGTTATCCATGTGCAACTAAAAAGCACTAAAAAGAGCCAAAATCTGAAAAGTGCTAAAAGGGGAAATGCAGGAGAAAATACTGAAATAGGAAGCTGGTCAATTTATTTGTCAACCAAGTGAAACTAAAAAGTGCTGAAAGCGAAAGTTCATGGAAAAGAGGGCAAACCAAATAAAAGCAAAGTGTCAAATATTTTGTGATACTTTTTTTACTCGGAAGTTCATGGAAAAGAGGGTAAACCAAATAAAAGCAAAGTTTCAAAGGTTTTGTGATATCTTTTTTACTCGAGCACAATCAAGAAAGCACTGGAAAAGCTTACAAATAGAAATATGCTAAAAGGGCTATTTTTCAAAAGAAGTCTACCAAAGGGCTTGAACTAGGAAAACATGTGATTTTCCATCTACTTCATTATTAGCACACAAAAAAAAAAATATTGAGCTACGCATGATAAAGAAAATTTGAGTGGAATGTATTTTTGTGTGCATTTCTATATTCATTGCTAAGGTTGATAAATCTCAATTTTAGATTCACGTAGCAATGAGTGGTTGCATGGTAATAAATCACAAATATCCATCAATAGATCAGTAATGAGGATTATTCTAAGTTAGATAATTTTAGTGTATTCTCACACGGTTACCTATTACAAAAATGGAGAAGAGCTAAACTAGTTTCCATGGAAGATGAATCTTCACTCATAGTTTGAAAGCTTCCAAAATCTCCTTTTCAACTATATTCAATTGCAAATCAGTAGATGAAAGAGGGCAGCACAAATAATTAAGTTCCAAAATTATTTTGATCTAAAATTTTGTTATAACTGATCAAGAAGGTACAACTAGCTAACGTCATTGATTACAAGTGACCAAGAATTCAAGAAACTTTCCTATAATGCTTCGAATTTAATTTTTTTAGTAAATCTACAAATAAAGGTAGCGATATCCTTACAAAAGGTTAGCTTTGAGATATTTTCTTGCACTACTATGTAAATTTTTTACAATTAATTAAAGAAGCATTGCAAGGGATGTTTACCTCAAACTCGTATATGTATCGAATAGCTAATCTTAATCTTGTGAATTTATTTATGCTACTACTGCTATGGTTATTTTATTCTATTAATTTGGATTGCTAACTTAGAGAAAATTGGAATAATTCATACTTATATTCATGCTTATGAGAATTATATTTCTATTAGTCGGAGCATTGATCTTATTTTGTTAACTTGGATAGTTTTTTTTTTTTTTTTTACATGGTGGAATTGGTAGCTGTCACGAATCTGGGAAGGTTGTTCAGATTTTTATGGCCAACATAGTATTCTGTGTTGTTTACCCCAAAATATTCCACACAAATGTTCACACATTTTACCCCTATAACCACCATGCCACGATCATTTTAAACCTTTTATGCCACTGAAAGCACTAGGAAAGGGATAAGCGTTCAGTTTGGCGAGGCTCGAGATTTGAAACTTGGAAATTCACCTCCCTTATGGGGTTTGAGGGAACCAATTGGTCTACACCTCATACCTTAGAAATATTTTAAATTGGATAGTTAATTTTGGATGTTTGGAATAATTCTTTAAGTATGTCAAAATCCATTAATGTAGAGTATTGTGAGTTTTAAATGTTGTTAGTCTCAAATATTGCTCCTATAAATTGATTTGATGGAATATATCCTACAGATATGTATGTTGTTAGCTTTACCCATTCATTATTCATTCATATATTTATAACCCTTTTATTCCTATCCCTTAGCCTTCATCATTTTGAACTAAAAGGAGTCAACACCCATTAAGTTGACAAGGTGTACCAGCCTTCTCTAGAGGTTGAATAACAACAATTTGGTTATTCCAATGTTTATTTTATGTTGTGATTAGTAGGTGCTCACCTTCATATATCTTAGAATTATAGTCACAGTTCTAGCATTGGCTTGATGAAAAAATAGACTACAACAGTTTTTGCCACACCAGGTGGGATAGTTTCTACTATATATTTTTGCCATGTTTTACCTAGAGGAATAAGGATTTAGTAAATTTTCTTAACCTCATAAGCATAGAAAGTAAATTCACTTGGCGACTCCCTAAGATTTAAATCCAGTAAAATCTTAATCCTAATATTTACACATTCATGTTTACCAAAAGTGATGCTAAGAAAGGTGATCAACCTACCAATTTTTATGAGCTATTCTCAAAATTTAGGCATTCAAGATATCCATCTTCTGAGATTTTTTGTAGAATAATTTCAAAAGTCATCCTCTACCTTGGACTCTTTTAAAAGTGATACTCTCCATACTCAAGTAGATATAGATCCCGATCAGGATGCAACTCAGTAGAACTACCTTGATTGGAACACTACAACCCCACTATATTTTCAAGTTATCCACGATATCCCTCAATCTGCATTCGAATCCATACCCACCTATGATGGTACTAGGATAATTACATATGAACATTTTCAAGATGTGCTATCAATTGCAGTTGTCCATAACATTAGACACAAATATATTATTGTGAAATTATTTCTCCTTTCCTTTAGGAGTAAGATCCTACATTGGTTTAGAACCTTAGAAAATGGTTCCATCAAAAATTGGACTGACTTAGCTGGTCCCTTTGTAGAAGAGTTCAATGAATCTACAAACCCATTTTCACTCCTAAATCAATTCATAGTCATCCAAAGGCACCCTCAAAATTTAGTGTCTGATTTCAACCTCGGGTTTAGGAAAACCTGGAAGAGAAACACTAATGAATTCAATCCAACTTCTCCCCTTGCTTATAGGTATTATATCAAAGCATTAGGGTCTGATATTGGGTTACAAACCCAAAAATATAGAGAAACTACATTTCCTCATATTTACCAAATAGCGGTCCATGCCGAAGATATCATGATTTTAGTAGGAATATTACCTCTTGAATATATTACACCATACTTTCTTGAGATCACGCAACAACCTTCCTAGTCCAAAAATGTATATTTTCCTATGATGAAACTCCCTTTCTTAGAAAATCATTTTCCTATGGTAAATTCATTGCAACTTTCTAAATTTCTTACTATTGTACCTTTTCCTCTATTACCATATCAAACACCCCAAGAGACTCCATTGCTCCTTGGTATTATGAATTATTTAAAGACTATTAGCAACAAGGTAAATGCTATAGAGAAAAGAACAATGGAAATATCTCAACAATGGAGATTTACTTACATTAACAAATATCAAAAGCCTAGTTTAAATAAAAATGCAAGGCCAAGGTTTAATGCTAATCAAGAGGAACATGAGTCCAATATTGAAACCACTTTGGTCAATGTTTAGTATTTGGTTTGCAACGACCCTCATGATCCAGAGTCTTGTTATATGTATCAACACCATGTCCAACATGCCATAAAATAGACTTAGAGGATCCAGAAAGGACGATTTAACATGTTGTGGTAGCATGAGCGAGTGAAGAGTGAGCCTAGCTTCTCTGAACTAGAATCTATTTCAATATTAACTAGATCTGGGAAGAAATAATTACAAGTTGATACAAAAAAATTAGGTTCGTTTCAAATTACTTCTCAAAATAAAAAGGACCAACCCTTGGCAAACAAGGATAAGTTCCCTATTCCACAAGCAAAAAGAAAATGAGAGTTAGTTCCTAAGTATCAGGAGAAAAATAGAAATGCATAAAAGCAAATTTAAAAGGAGAAGGATAAGGAGAAACTAGGTTCTAAAGAAGAGGTAAGAGAAAAGTAGTAATTCCCTTCTAGTACTAAGATAAAGAGGATTGAGGTCACACAATAGTATAAGAGAAAATTTGGAGATATAGACAAGAAAGAGGAGAGAAACCCATTGGAGAAACCTGAGTTTAACATTATTGAGGAACTAAATAAAACTCCATCTAGGGCAAGCCTTTATGATACAATCTTCCTCCCTGGCCAAATTAATTTATTGCAATCTTATCTTAAAAATAAGTACCAATGGAAGGATACTGCCACTATATTAATCATAATTGGGACCAGGAGAAGATGTCTCTTGCTACCCTAAAAAATAGGCCTCCCCTAGAATGGAAGGATTGATAGTTCATAATTGCATGATTTATTCAGGGGCTTTTACTACAATTATACCCAAAGTTGTTTGTGATGATATGGAGATGGAATATACTCATTCATACCAAGGGGATTTACAATTGGATGGGACCCTTGTAAATACTATAGGGGTGGTGAAAGATATATTGATGAGATTGCATAGAGCGCCAAATATCACTATTACGCAAGAGATTGTGGTGGTTGACCTTGAGCCCTATTTTAGCCTATGTATTTCTAGAGAATTTACTACCAAATTATGGTGATATATGTATTTAGACTACTCTGGCATGATGATCCATCACAAAGTTAAAAGGATAAGGCTAACCTCTAAAAAACCTATATCTTACCATATTGAAAATATAGAGGAGGATATGTACAATCACTCAATAATAGAAGAGCTAGAATTGGTAGAACTCCTTAGGATTTAAAAATTGATGATCAGCTACCATTCCATAATATCCATGATATTATAGAGATAGGGATGTGTTAGGATTTAAAGCATAAAGTATGAGCAGTAAAATGAGGAAATAAAACACTAAAAAACATAATGCAATACACGATAGACACAAATTTACATGGTTCACCCAATCTGGGCTACGTCCATGGAGTAAATAACCAGACCTTATATTCCATATAGAAAACCCCTCTGTTACACAGTCGCACACTAAACATTACAATCAGATGCCATACAACATCCTATTATAAAAGTACATTACAATTTTAGGGTAAAAATCTCACCTAAAATCTATTGTTCGATCTGTGACCTAAAATCAAATGGTCCAGATTTACCATCACCACCCCCCCTATACCCCCTAGTAGAGACAAGTAGGGGGGATAATGCCCCCATACACCCCCCCTCTTTTGCATAGTGGGTCCAAGTGTAGCTGAAACAAAGGCCTCCGATTTAATTGGGTTCCATAATAAAAAATCTCCCACTTGGAGACTGATCAGAGTAACTCCAATGCTACTGCACTTGTTGGACTATGCTTCAACTTTTAGGCTTGGAAATTTTCTCACCTTTTACTGTCATGCTTTAATACCAACTAAAACTAAGAAAGAATTCGGTTTCTCCTTGGTTACTACCTTTGTGAACATATCTACAAGATTCTAGCTAGTGTGTATCTTCTCCAACTTTAACTGTCCATATTTCAATACTGAGCATATGAAATGGTACTTGGTATGTATGTTTTTAGTCATGGAATGTGTTGTGGTTCATCCACAACACACCCCAGAAGTGGGGACCCACCTTTGTTTTTGCAAGTTTTAGGGAAGATCTCAAAGACCCGGATGCTAAAAATGAAGAAAAGAATAAAAATGCCTAAGTGTTGAAAGGGTCGCGAAATCATGACTTGTCTCTCCATCACTGCAAAAAAATTGAAATCGGTCACGAAATCGCGACGTGTCGACAGCAGGACAGAAAGGATGTTGCGAAATTGCAACGTGTCGACGACAAAGAAAAGAGGTGTTATGAAATCGCGACGCGTTTTTTGGAAGCGTACGAAAAGTTGAGAATGGTAGCGATTTCGCTACAAGTTGCCGAAAGAAAAGTGGTAGCGAATCGCTACCACTTCGTGAAGCGGAGGCTCAAAAGAAAAGTGGTAGCGAATCGCTACCACTTCGTGAAGCGGAGGCTCGAAAGAAAAGTGGTAGCGAATTGCTACCACTTCGTGAAGTGGAGGCTCGAAAGAAAAGTGGTAGCGAATCGCTACCACTTCGTGAAGCAAAGGCTCGAGACCAAAGTGGTAGCGATATCGCTACCACTTCATCGAAGGAAGGCTCGAAACCAAAGTGGTAGCGATATCGCTACCACTTCATCGAAGGAAGGCTCGGAACCAAAGTGGTAGCGATATCGCTACCACTTTTTGAAAGGAAGGCTCGGAACCAAAGTGGTAGCGATATCGCTACCACTTTTTTAAAAAGAAGGCAAAGCAAAGTCGGTAGCGATATCGCTACAACGAGCTACTGCGGGCGTACGGACCAAGAACATGTCGTGATATCGTGACATGTCACGATTTCGCGACATGTCGCGTTATCGCGGCTAGGAAAAGGAAGAGGCCAAATGCAAATTCTGTCAAGATTTTTGCGGGAAAGTGTTACGAAAGGTGCAGGAGACGTAGGACACATGGCGGAAATGACAGAACCAGAGTAACGTTTCATAACAATAGTTACTGGCCGTAGAGATCGAGCGTTACGAATGCACGCAAAGGTTAGAATACCAAAAGGTAGGAATTGAAGCTAAGGGTCCCAGGAGTCGAAATGAAGCGTCATGGAACAGCCGAGAACACACGACAGAAAGGTTAAATAGCAGAAATGTAGATGGATACAGGGGCTGGAGACTGTAACAAAAATCATTATTCATTGAAATAAAGGATTTTTCTTTGGTAACATGACTTTTGTGTGTAAAATCAAAAGGAGATCGAAGCAAAAACTATTGTTTTACTGTCAATCTTTCCGTTGCATCATTTTGTCTTGTATATATTTCGTTTACACCATGGGATGGGTTACAATAGGTGAATGGTAGAATGATGCAGTTATATTCTTTTCCTTAGAGTCTTGCATCTGATCTGATTAGATTGTGTGTTAGTAAAGATCTGATCGGTTGGGTTGTTTTGGGGATTTCATCTCTTAACTTGGGATTTTGCAGGGAGGAGATCGTGAACCATTTTAATATCCTTCATTATTTTCCAGCTGATTCAAAATAACAGTTTCTATTTTATTCCTTGATATGCTTAATTTCATGTCAGAGACTAACATTGAAATAACAAAACTATTGAATAGAGATAAAACGAACAGGTTAACCTTAGAATAAATTGTGAATATTAGAACATCAAAAGGAGTTTTGTTTATTTTTGATTAATCAAACAAGTCAAGATTATAAAGTTCATTGAGAATCAACAAAGGCCCCTTGTTAACAGACTATCTGCAGGATTTTGAGTTATTCTCGGGATATATCACTGTATGTATTAAAATTAAAATTCATTTTTATATACATAAAAGCTGTTTCACAAAGAAGCTTGGAGAAATAATAAAAGGAAGGAAAATAAAATAAATTATTTCTTTGCAAGAAAGAGTCTTTTGTTCGAGACTCTAAGTTGCGTGTTATTATTGGTAATATGACAAATTAACACTCAACATTTTGGCGCTAGAATGAGGGCCTTCTGTATTGCTTTGCAATTTTGATTTGTTCTAACAATTAACGTGGGTAGTTTTGTTTCCACCTATTGTGCTTGCAGGTGTAACACCAGACATTTTATCTGGCAAGTGAGTTGAGAAATCTTTTAGAGTCCTAGAGTTTCCAAGCTGGCCCAACCTGAGTACATTGCTACTAGGTCTAAAACCACAGGGGAAACTATCTTCCAAAGCCTTTCTCCCACTGCTAGGAGGTCGAAAAACAAAACATTAGAAGTCAAAATACCACCCAGTATACTTGAGTTAGGGATTTCTTTGGACTCAAGTACCTCTAGTGGGCATAAACCCTTAAGTTCAGGTGGGATAGTAACACCAGTTGTATCTGTCTCCACAGTTCCAGGAGTTCCAATTGTTCCCACAAGGTTGACACCTTTGAATAACATGGCCCAACAACAACAACAACAACAGCCACCTGCCCTTTGGTATGGTGCTCAGAGTTCCCCTTTAGATATTCCCAGGGCAGTCCACGACTTGCCTAGAAACATTGAAAGGGGATTACCCAAATTCATTCATGATGGTCCAACAACAGCAGAATATCATGTCCAAATCTATAAATATTACATGTTTAGGCAGGGGGTTACTCACGAGGATGTTGCTCGTCGAGTTTTCCCTGCTAGTCTAGACCACATTGCTAACGAATGGTATCGAAATTTTCCAAGCGAGGTCCATAACTTCATGGGCCCAGCTAGAAATTGCGTTCATAGGTCAATTTAGACAGTTAGTAGATCCCTCCATGACATACAATTTCTTCGTATCTTGCAAAAGACAAACCAATGAACCCATTCGAGCGTTCAATCAGATATTTCAAAAGCTATATACGAATGTGACTCGTCACTTTGCGGTAGACCATGCAATTGCCTTGCAGCTATACTTTGGAGCCTTAGATCCTTTAACATCTTTGTTGACTAGAAGGAACCCTCAGGTTACAACCCTTCCTTTGGCTTATGCGAAACAATGACTCTCGAACAACGAGATGAACTCGCCGGGCGCAGGATTGTCTCAATTGATCGGGATGGGAAAATATGGCCCATACAGCCAATTTGCCATGATGAACCAGGTAGTAGCACCACAGGCTCCGATGTTGAACAACTTCCAAACACCCACCCAAGTTACGCCATTGTCAGGTTATCCGAATGCCGCTGTTCAAACACAGAGTTTGATTCAAAATAACTCGATGGGTTTGCATGGGTTCGGTATGGGCAATAATCTGTTGACCATGTCGAGGTTTGCTCCAATTAACATGCCAAGCTCAGCAACTTATCCAACAATCACTCCCATTCAAAGTGTGAATCCAGGATGGAATCCACCTGCCCAAACTCAAGCCATTCAAAATGGGAATCCAGGATGGAATCCACCTGCCCAAATTCAAGCCATTCAAAATGGGAATCCAGGATGGAATCCACCTGCCCAAACCCAAGCCATTGTACCCAGTCTAGAGGTGGCTAATGCAGCCAACACAGCTGGACCTGCAATTGCAGTGCCTCAACCACAAGGGTCCGAAGCAGCCATAAAAAATATGAAAGAAACATTGGCCAAGGTGTTGGTAACAGTGGAGAATGTCAATAAAAAAGTTGATCAGGCTATGGGCCATAACCGACCTCACAATCATAGAGGAAAATGAATGTATAACACGCAGCCTAACAATGGGTGGGTACCCAATCCCGTTGCCAACCAGGTAGACATTTCGAAAGACTGTGGAGATGCAGGATCTTGTGATAATGATTGCCCGCACTGTGGCCACGTGAAACCAGAGTCTATGCTAACGGAGGTCATACATTCCCATGAAAGTGAAGAAGAGGAGGATGTAGAATTTTTTGGAAGCAAATATGAAGAAGCTTTGGAAGTTCATGCAAACAAACGTTTTGGGAAAGCAAATCACAAATATTACACTAGGAGTTATAAAGAGCCCAAAACTTCCTCTGCTCCTCCTAATAATCAATTACTCCCTCCTGACCCTAAAGGAGATGTCAATCCCCCTCCTCCATCGAAGGTCGAAAATTCTAAGATGATGCAAAACTTGCCAAATCTAGAAAAGCTCACTTACGATTTGGTGGAAGATATGAAGAAGAATAGGGCCAATGTATCGATGTATGACATGGCCCGATTATTAGGCCAAGAAGTGAGTTCACCAAAAGGATTAAATCCATCTGCACAAGTTCATGAAGCTAAAAGTGCTGAGTCCCAAGTGGTTGTACAAAAATAAAAATGAGATATACCTCCCTTTTTGGTAACCATTAGAATTGCAGGTAAAAACTTGCACAATTGTTTAATAGACTCAGGGGCCTCGACTACTATCATGCCCTTAGAAATCTGTAAAATATTGGGACTTACACCAAAGCCTTCTAGGAGAAGGGTGGTGTAGTTGGACAGGTCAACCATGGAGGCAGTAGGAGAGCTGGGTGATGTGCATATTCAAGTCAATTCAGAACCCAGAGTCCAACAGCGCATAGACATATTGGTGCTCGATATTCCTATCAAATATGGCATGGCATTGGGAAGATATTGGAGTAAGAACCTAAATGGTTACATTGTGATAGACTCTTCACACATGTGGCTGCCTTGGAGGGGAGTGGCCAATAAAATTTGAATTGACAGTGAACCCCGACTCAAAGAGATGATCACAGATTACAACAAGCCGAACGAGATCCAATACATTGAAGCTGAGTTGGGAGCATACTGTTTGGACATAGAAGCACTCAAAAATACCCATGATGAAAGGATTGGGCGCAACTTTACTGAAGGACATCAAGACATTTGGACCTTAATATTTGATGGATCCTGGTCTAGACAAGGAGCAGGAGCCGGTGTTGAATTGTCATGTTTGGACCAGGAGCCTATATTCGCTGCATACAGACTACAGTTCCCTGCCACCAACAATATGGCAGAATATGAGGCTTTGATTCTTGGACTACAGCTGGCCATTTGGAAGAAAATTAAATATATCAAAGTCCTTGGTGATTCGGAACTGGTGGTGAAACAAGTGAGGGGACAATACATATGCAAGGACAGGCGGCTCAAGCTTTACCGAACTAGGGTCAGAGATTTAATAGATGAGTTTGATGCCTTTAACATTTCTCTGATCTCGAGAAAGGGCAATCGTCTGGCGGACTCCCTAGCTGTAGCAACGAGTATGTTGAAGCCAGTGGACCATAAGAAATGCAAGAAGTTCTTTATAGAGTTGGTCCCTTGTCCCTCAATACCAGATAATGTTACGAACTTCCAAGTATTTGATAGTGACAGGCACATATTTCATTTTGTCACTAATTCTGGTATATTTGAAAAGCAGTACATAGATGAAGAAGAAAGGGACGTAGAGGAGGTAGTTTTGAAAGATAAAAATCCTATAAAAAACAACAGGATGCCTGATGAGATAGCTTCATTAGAAAAAATCTTTGATATCGGATGCAAACCAAGAAAAGGTAAAAGGGTTCCATCTCCTGGAGAGGCTTGTGATTTGGTTAACATTGGAAGTGCAGAAAATCCCCGGGAGGTATTCATAGCAAAAGCATGTACCAAGCAGGAGAAGGATTCCATAGCAAATGCATTAAAAGAATACATAGATTGCATTGCTTGGAGTTATAAGGAGTTGAAAACCTATGATCAAAATGTCATAATGCACACGATTCCACTAAAGCCAGAGTCCAAGCCCTTCAGGCAAAGACAAAGGCAAGTTAATCCATTATTAGAACCCTTGATAGAGAAAGAGGTGAAGCGACTGTTAGAAGCTAAGATCATCTTTCCCGTCAGGAATTCCACGTGGGTTGCTAACCTAGTCCCTATGAGGAAAAAGAGTGGAGAAATAAGGTTGTGCATTGATTTTAGAAATCTCAATAAGGCATCCCAAAAGGACAACTACCCGTTACCCACCATCGATGAAATACTCCAAAAGGTAAACGGGTCAGAGATGATGTCATTCCTGGATGGTTATTCGGGATATAATCAGGTCCTTATCCATCCTAGTGATAGGATGAAGACTGCTTTTACGACAAAATGGGGCACCTTTGCATACAGGAGAATGCCCTTCGGACTATTGAACTCAGGTGCCACTTTCTAGTGAGCTATGGATTTTTCTTTGAAAGGGCTTATTGGTAAGTGCATCATTGTTTACGTCGATGACATTCCTGTATTTTCTAAGAACAGGAAAAACCATGTCAGGGATCTTAAGAAAGTCTTTCAAAGATGCAGGGAACATGGTATATCTCTCAACCCAAAGAAGTGCATCTTCGGGGTAACAGAAGGAAAACTGTTGGGGCATATAATATCTAAGGATGGAATTTCCATTGACCCTGAGAGAATAGAATCCATACAGCAAATTCCTCGTCCCAATAGCAAGAAGGGGTTGAGATCATTTTTCGGAAAGATCAATTTTGTCAGAAAATTTATCACAGATTTTGCAGAGATAGCAAGACCTTTGAACGACATGCTAAAGAAAGAGGTCTAGATCATTTGGACAGATGAAAGGATAGAGGATTTTGATAATATCAAGGATGCGATTTCTAAAGCCCCGGTTTTGGTGAGTCCCGATTATACGAAGCCTTTCTATATCTACACATTTGCTTCATATCACTCCTTTGCGAGTGTTTTAACTCAGAAGAGTGAAGGCAGCATTGAAAATCCCATTGCTTTCCTGAGTAGTCCTCTCAAAGATGCGAAACTGAGATATTCTACCCTAGACAAGCAAATGTATGCACTGGTTAAGACTGTAAAAAAGTTTAGGCACTACATAGTCCACAATAGGGTCTTGGCTATCGTCCCAGATCCTGCTGTCAAAGCCATGTTCATTTAGAATGAATTAGGTGAGAAGCGTGGTAACTGGGTTTCAACTTTGCAAGAATTTGATCTGGAGATTCAATCGATGAAGATAGTGCGGGGGCAAGGGTTAGCTAAGGCAATCGCAGAACAGGATCTCATAATTCCTTGTCAACATTATGAAGTCGCTGATGTAACTAAGGAGGAGTGGTATGCAGATGTGGTGTACTATCTACTAAATGGTAGGTGTCCATCATTTTTGAATGCTACTCAATGCAGAGCCTTGCGTTTGAAGTCTGCTAATTTTCTAGTTATATCTGGCACATTATACAGAAAGAACCATGAAGGTATTTACCTTCGTTGCGTTGATCAAGAGGAGGTAGTGCGAATACTCGAAGAGTTTCATGGTAAACATGGGACAGGGCATGGGTCTACTAATGCCACAGCCCATCAAATCCTTAGAGCTGGTTATTATTGGCCTCAACTATTCAAGGATGCCCATTCTCATGTGAGGTCATGTCACATATGTCAAACTGCATCCAATAGAGACAGAAACACTTCCATGCCTTTACAGTCCGTAATCGAGTCCAGACCTTTCGCGCAATGGGGCCTGGATTTTATTGGGATTATCAGCCCCAATTCCTCCGATGCTCACAAATATATTCTGACGGCTACGGATTATTGCATGAGATGGACCGAAGCTATCCCCACAAAGAATGCTACTACAAAGGTGGTCATTAAATTTTTAGAAGATAACATTGTCACTAGATTCGGGATGCCTAACTCCATCGTAAGTGATAATGGTTCGGCCTTTTCCTCTCTGGAGTTTGCTAATTGGGCATTTGATAACAGCGTGAGTTTAAAGTTCTTCTCCAATTATTACCCGCAAGGTAACGGATTGGCCGAGTCATCCAATAAGAATCTGTTGACTGTTACAAAAACATTGTTGGAAAGGAATCCGCGGGACTGGCACAATAAGCTTAAGTTGGCCCTTTGGGCTGACAGAATCATAGTCAAATAAGCAATAGGGACATCTCCTTACCATCTAGTTTATGGACAAGATCCCATTTTTCCTGCAAATCTCAGATTACAAATGCTGCACTTCATGAAAGATTATTTTGGAACTAATGATAAACTTGAGTCTAGACTAACACAATTAATGCGCTTGGATGAAAAAAGGGATGAAGCTATGCTTCATTTTAGTAAACACCAAGACATTGTAAAAATATGGTTTGACAAAAGGTCTAAGGCCAAGGCGTTTAAAATTTCAGATTTGGTGTTGTTATGGGACAAAAGACATGAGAAGAATGGGGAACATGATAAATTTGATTACCTTTGGTTAGGTCCCTACCAGATTTCAGAGATCCTAGGGGAAAATAGTTTTAGACTAAAAACCTTGGATGGAAAGGATTTGGCACTACCTATCAATGGGTTGCACTTGAAGCATTACTTTCAAGCATGAGGTAGTTGGGCTTTGTATTATATGTAATAACGCTGTAATTTCTTGCTTTCATTTTTCATGTTTAGGTGTGTATTATTTTTTTTTTGACATGTCTAAGCTTTGTATTAATTTTTTGATCTGTTTGTTTGTGTGCAGATTTGATACTTAAGTGTGTGTTTCAGGAGATATCTAGTTTTGTGTCAATGCTGTAATTTAGTTTTTTGATGTGCAGATTTGATATGTTAGTATGTATTCATTTTTGTTTCAGGTTTTTCTTGTATTAATGTTGGGTTTTTGCGTTTGTGTGCAGGTTGGACATTTAGGCGGTGGTTTTCCTTTGATTTCCTTTTCATTGCATTTAAAAAAAAAAAATGGGGAATAAAAGCTAGATGTTGAACACATGCCTAAGATTGGGAGAATATGAAACATTGGAATCATGTTGTAAAAGCTGCACATGTAATACAAATAGTTAATTTAGATCATTTGAAGCTTGTGATGCATGAAAAAGTCAGTTTTGCATGACAAATAATCTCATTTGCAATTCAAGAAATAATGCATTCATGTTCATCTCACTTTTCATACATTTCACCGTAGTGGAATATGCATCTTAGGTGCTTTGAGTATGTTGAATCCTCTTAGGGTTATGTTATAACATAAATCTAAGTAAATCCTAAGGTTGGAAACTGAGTCTTGAAGTATCTAGGACCAAGCACGTTTCATACATTAAAAGGGATCTTGAGCAAAATTATCAAAACCTAACTTGGAGGAAAAGGTTGGGCGAAAATGGTTTTCATGTCTATCCTATTATGCAACATGATCCTAAAAACAGTGGTTTTGACAACTTCCATAGAACTTAAAGCCTAAAACCAGAGTAGTAAGGATAGGGTTAAATTCTCATCTCGGTTTGTTGAGAATCTAATTCCCCAAAGCTTTGATTGGACCCACATGGAGTAGTAAGGATAGGGCATAAATTCTCATCTCGGTTGGTTGAGAATCTGATTCCCCAAAGCTCTTATGTTTCATTTCGTATTAAGTCTTAGATTGTAAGGATCGTACTATTTGTCCTCTACAAAGGATGGGTAGTCATCCCCAAGGTCTAAGTAACAAGATTAATATTTTCCATTTACATTTAAAATCTTGGGTTGTAAGGATCGTACTATTTGTCCCTAACCAGGATGGGTAGTCATCCCCAAGGTCCAAGAAGTAAAATAAATAAATTTTTCCCATCTCATCCTTATATTGGATTGTAAGGATCGTACTACTTGTCCTCTGCAAGGGATGGGTAGTCATCCCCAAGGTCCAAAGAAATGAAGATAAGTTTTGGATTATGGGGTTAGATAGGCCCATGCATGGCATCATGTCTTGCCTAAAAAAAAAAACAAGACCACTGATTGTCTAGAGGGTTAGACTAGCATGACCATTTCTTCCATAATTGGTTTAATTATTTTGCTCAAAGTGAGGTAAAGAATTCTAAATCATAATAGTAAGGATAGGGTTAAACTCTCATCTCGGTTGGTTGGGAGTCTGATTCCCCAAAGTTCTGATTTCACATCCACTTCCACATGGGTTCAAGATAGTAGGGACTCATAACCAACTTTGGGATATAATGAACCGTTCACTAGTGGATCCTAAGAGGGTTTGGCAGTCTTGAATGTTTGCACATAATACTACAAGAGTGACTATGCATTTTCTCATGGCATATTCGAGTAGGATACACAAATCATTCACAATTTTGCATATGCATTCATGCAAAACCGATGATGGAATGTGGATCAAATTCAAATGATAAGGAAAGGAATTCATTGCACACACCGAGCTAGTACTTGATGATTCTGATAATTCATGTACTTTTGATTTTGGGCATTAGTTATATTGATTATGGGCTAACCCATGTTTTCAAATTTGTGATTTGTGTTAGGTTGGGTTCTTACTAAAATGCTCAAGAGCATTTGACAATAGAGAGTCGCCATTTGTTGTGGTTCATCCACAACACACCCCAGAAGTGGGGACCCACCTTTGTTTTTGCAAGTTTTAGGGAAGATCTCAAAGACTCGGATGCTAAAAATGAAGAAAAGAAGAAAAATGCCTAAGTGTTGAAAGGGTCACGAAATCGTGACATGTCGCGATATCGCGACCTGTCTCTCCATCACTGCAAAAAAATTGAAATCTGTCGCGAAATCGCGACGTGTCGGCAGTAGGACAGAAAGGATGTCGCGAAATCATGACGTGTCGATGGCAAAGAAAAGAGGTGTTGCGAAATCGCGACGCTTTTTTTGGAAGCGTACGGAAATTTGAGAATGGTAGCGATTTCGCTACAAGTTGCCGAAAGAAAAGTGGTAGCAAATCGCTACCACTTCGTGAAGCGGAGGCTTGAAAGAAAAGTGGTAGTGAATTGCTACCACTTCGTGAAGCGGAGGCTCAAAAGAAAAGTGGTAGCGAATCGCTACCACTTCGTGAAGCGGAGGCTCAAAAGAAAAGTGGTAGTGAATCGCTACCACTTCGTGAAGCAAAGGCTCAAGACCAAAGTGGTAGTGATATCGCTACCACTTCATCGAAGGAAGGCTCGAAACCAAAGTGGTAGCGATATCGCTACCACTTCATCGAAGGAAGGCTCGGAACCAAAGTGGTAGCGATATCGCTACCACTTTTTGAAAGGAAGGCTCGAAACCAAAGTGGTAGCGATATCGCTACCACTTTTTTAAAAAGAAGGCAAAGCAAAGTCGGTAGCGATATCGCTACAACGAGCTACTGCGGGCGTACGAACCAAGAACATGTCACGATATCGTGACATGTCATGATTTCGCGACATGTCACGTTATCGCGGCTAGGAAACGGAAGAGGCCAAATAAAAATTATGTCGGGATTTTTGCAGGAAAGCGTTACGAAAGGTGCAGGAGACGCAGGACACATGGCGGAAATGATAGAACCAGAGTAACTTTTCATAACAACAGTTACTGGCCGCAGAGATCGAGCGTTACGAATGCACGCAAAGGTTAGAATACCAAAAGGCAAGAATTGAAGCTAAGGGTCCTGGGAGTCGAAACGAAGCGTCATGGAACAGCCGAGAACATGCGACAGAAAGGTTAAATAGCAAAAATGTAGATGGATACAGGGGCTGGAGACTGTAACAAAAATCATTATTCATTGAAATAAAGGATTTTTCTTTGGTAACACGACTTTTGTGTGTAAAATCAAAAGGAGATCGAAGCCAAAACTATTGTTTTACTGTCAATCTTTCCGTTGCATCATTTTGTCTTGTATCTATTTATTTTATGCCATGGGATGGGTTACGATAGGTGAATGGTAGAATGATGCAGTTATATTCTTTTCCTTAGAGTCTTGCATCTGATCTGATTAGATTGTGTGTTAGTACAAATCTGATCGGTTGGGTTGTTTTGGGGATTTCATCTCTTAACTTGGGATTTTGCAGGGAGGAGATCGTGAACCATTTTAATATCCTTCATTATTTTCCGGATGATTCAAAATAACGGTTCTGTTTTATTCCTTGATATGCTTAATTTCATGTCAGAGACTAACATTGAAATAACAGAACTATTGAATAGAGATAAAACGAACAAGTTAACCTTAGAATAAATTGTGAGTATTAGAACATCAAAAGGAGTTTTGTTTATTTTTGATTAATCAAACAAGTCAAGATTATAAAGTTCATTGAGAATCAACAAAGGCCCCTTGTTAACAGCTATCTATAGGATTTTGAGTTATTCCGGGATATATCAGCTGTATGTATTAAAATTAAAATTCATTTTTATATACGTAAAATCTGTTTCACAAAGAAGCTTGGAGAAATAATAAAAGGAAGGAAAATAAAATAAATTATTTCTTTGCAAGAAAGAGTCTTTTGTTTGAGACTCTAAGTTGCGTGTTATTATTGGTAATATGACAAATTAACACTCAACAGAATGGAAAGCTGAATTCTTTGCAAGATGAATGGCACTTTGACTATCACTATATAATGTGTTATTCTCCTGCTTCTTTCCCAACTCCTCCATAAACCTTTGTAACAAAATAATATCCTTACTAGCCTCTGTAACAACAACATACTTTGCTTCTATTGTTGACAGTGCGATAACCTTCTATAATTTTGAAATCAAGCTTACTGTAGTTTCACCTATAGTAAAAACATACCCTGTGGTACTCCTACTATTTATATCACCTGCCATATCTAAATAAAAAATCCTTGTAAATAAGTATTAGATCCTCCAAAGCATAATGCCTGAGTGACAGTACCTCTCAAATACCTAAGAATCCACTTCACTACCTCCCAATGCTTTCTTCCTAGATCACTCATAAACCTACTCACAACTCCCACTACATGTGCAATATCTGGCCTTGTGCACACCATTGCATACATCAAAATACCAACTACTGATGAATAAGAAACCTTGGACATGTATTTCATCTCCTCCTATGTCTTAGGACACATCTCTTTGGTTAGTTTGAAATGATTTCCCAAAGGTGTGCTAACAGGTTTTGCATCTTGCATACTGAATATTTCCAACACCTTCTCAATGTACTCACTCTGAGATAATGTTAATTTGCGATTTTTCCTGTCTCTTGTTATTATCATACCAAGGATTTTCTTTGCAAAACCCAAATCCTTCATTGTAAATGACTCTGCAAATTTTATTTTGAGTACAATTATATCGTGCATGTTAGACCCTGCAACAAGCATGTCATCTACATACAATAATAGGATAATATAGTTACCATTATTAAATCTCTTAAAATAAACACAATGGTTAGAATAACATCTACTATAACCTTGATCTTACATAAACCTATCAAATTTCATATACCACTACCTTGGAGCTTGCTTTAGGCCATACAAGCTCTTTTTAAACATGCATACTAATTCCTCCTTTCCTTTGACCTCATACCCTTGTGGATATTGCATATAAATATCTTCCTCCAAATCCCCATGGATAAAATCTATTTTTACATCTAATTGTTCAAGATGTAAATCCTCTAAAACCACGAAGCTTAAAAAAGTTCTAATTGAAGTCATTTTAACAACAGGAGAAAAAAATTCATCATAATCAATACCTTTCTTCTGTGCAAACCCCTTTACAACCAGTCTAGACTTATACCTATTTTTACCTCCATCTTCTTCTTTCACCTTGTAAACCCATTTATTCTGCAATGCTCTTTTTCTTGCAAGCAACTGAACCAGATCCCAAGTTTGATTATTTATCAAGGAGTCCATATCCTCTTTCATGCCTTGCTCCCACTTCTTCTTGGTTTCTACTTGCATTGCTTATTCATATGTTTCTAGTTTACTAGAGTAAGACAATAATACATAATATAATGGAGAGTAATGTAAATGAGGTCTACTTTTTTGGTATATTTTATAACAATATTTGTAGAAGTTTGAGGTGATATTTGCTGCTACTATTGTTGATTTTTTAGCACCTTTGGAGTTTCAATTTCATAAAACAATGTGTATTTCGTGTTTACCTTTTCCTGTTTATTTTCCTGCAACTGATCCTTATACATGAACTTCTCATTGAATATTACATCTCTACTCCTAATGATTTTATAGTTTGCATAATCCCAAAAACGATAACCAAAATCATTAACTCCATATCCAATGAAAAATACTTCTTGGATTTTTCCTCAAGTCTAGTTTGATTTTCTTTACTAATATGCATGAAAGATTCACAACCGAAAGTCTTTAGAAATGAGTAGTTAACAGGCTTACCTGTCCATGCCTTTTATGGAATCCTACTATCTAGGGAACTTGAAGGTCCTTTGTTTATTAGATAAACTGTAACATCCACAAGATCTGCCCAAAACTATAAGGGCAATCCTGCATGTAATATCATGCACCTAGCACATTCCATGATAGTCCTGTTCATCCTTTCTAACACACCATTTTCTTGTGGAGTTCCTAGAACCATATTTACTCATTGAATCCCATGGTATGAACAGTAATTGTAAAACTCTTTGCTACAGTACTCACCTACATTATTAGATCTGAGAAACTTTAGCTTATTTCTTGTCTCATTATCAACAAAATATTTCCATTTCTTAAAGGTATCAAAGACATCCAATTTATTTTGAATACAATAAACCCAAGATTTTCTAGTTGCATCATCAATAAACGTAACATAATAATAAGAGACACCAAGATATGATACCTAATATGGTCCCCATACATCTGAATGTACAATATCTAGCTTTTCACTCTTCTTTTCTTTTCCAACTCTAAGAAATATGACTCTTTTCTATTTTACATAAACGCAGTTCCCACAAAAGTCTAAATCAACCTGCTTCAGACCTGGCAACATATTCCTTGAGTGGAGGATCTACATCTCCTTTGCACTCATGTACCCAAGCCTATGACACCACAAAGTTGTATCCACTCTTGTAGAATCTAAAGCAATAGAAATATCAGTATTACTAGTACATACATACAATGTACCTTCCTTATTTCCTTTTGCTAATAACATTGATCCTTTAGCAACCTTCCATGAATTTTTTGAGAATGTAACTGTACATCCTTCACTGTCCAACTACCTTGTGGAAATTAAATTTCTTCTTAAATCAGGAATATGCCTTACCTCTTTCAAAAACCATTGGTTTCCATTTGGTAACTTTATCTATATGTTACCCTTTCCAACGATTTTACATGGTCTATCATCACCCAAATAGACCTATCCAAAATCACCTTGAACATAATCTAGAAAATATTTCCTATGGGGTGTGGCATGATATGATGCACCAGAGTCTAGAACCCAACAATCATTAATATTATCTAGTGAAAGAATTAAGGTATCTTGCAATACATCACATGCTACGTTTACTTCCTGATTACCCTGTTTTTCTTCTCCTTGTTCTTCTTTTCAATTCCAACAATCTCTTTTTAGGTGTCCTTTATTCTCGCAATGCAAGCATTCTAACTACTTCACTTTGGATTTGTATCTACCTTTATTTGATTTTCCATGATTCCCTAGGCTTTTTCCTCTCTCCCTTTGTCTCCCCCTATTCTCTATAGTCAGAGCATTACCTAATTTTTCACCTATGTTTTTCTATCGCATTTCCTCTCTAAGGATAACACCAATAACATCATCAAACTTTAAAATATTTGAACTAAAGATAAAATTACTCACAACCATTACCAAGCCATTCCAGATTTATGGCAAGGAGCACAAAATCAAGAGAGCCCTAACCTCATCATCAAAGTTTACTCCTATAGAACTTAACTGATTTGTAACCATTTTAAATTCATTTAAATGATCATTAACAAACCCACCTTCTAACATCTGCATATTAAATAAATGATTCATAAGAAATACCTTGTTTGAAGTCCAGGTTTTTTCATACAATTTAGCCAACGCATTCATTAAACCCCACGTTTTCTTTTCCTTTGAAATATTTAAGGCCATCGATTATGCCAAGCACAGTCGTATTGTTCCTAGTGCTTTTCTATCCAAAAATTCTCATTCTTCATCTGTTTCTAGTGATGGATTCTTTGCTACTCTGCCTAATGGTAGGTAAATATCTTTCTGATAAAGATAATCCTCCATTTACATCTTCTATAGTTGGTAGTTTTGGCCATTAAACTTCTCAACCCTAAATCTGCCTTCTTTTGCCATTTCTCCCACTCGAACTGGAAAACCTCCTTTCAAGTGCATTTTTCAAACCTTAAGCTTTGATACCAGTTGTTAGGATTTAAAGAATAAAGTACGAGCAATAAAATGTGGAAATAAAATACAAAAGAAAATAATGTAATACACATTCAATGCACTATAAGTGAGGTAGAAGCATTTAAATATTTTTGTCATAGATACCAGGATATAATAGCTTGGACTTATGATAACCTGAAGGTTTATAATATAATTATAATTCAATACACTATTGAATGCCTGATGCCAAGCCATGTAGATAAAATTAGAGACCAATAAATACCAAAATAGAGATGATCATGGGATAGGAACTGCTTAAGATGTTGAAAGCTAAAACAATCTACCCTATCAAAAACTCTACCTAGGTTACCAATTTGGACCTAGTAAGGAAGAAGAATGGTGACATCTACCTCTATGTAGACTTCAAGAATCTGAACCAAGCATTTCTAAAAGTTCACTACCCCTTACTACAAGTCGATCATATTTTACAAATGGTAGCAGGGGTAGAAAGATTCTCTTTATTGGATGGCTTCTCTAGCTATAATTAGATCTAGGTCAAATATAAAGATCAACATAATATTACATTCACTACAAAGTGGGGCATCTTTTCCTATCAAATAATGCCCTTTGGTCTATCAAATATTGGTGCCACTTTCCAAATGGAAATGGATTATGCTTTTGGTAAGCTTGTAAATTAAATAATCTTGATATATTTGGATGATATGACTGTATTTTATCACAAGAAACAATACCATCTCAATTATTTAGAGCAAGTTTTCCATAAATATAGATAATTTGGCATATCATTGAATCCAAAAATGTCCATATTTGTAGTCCATGAAGGAATATTATTGGGTCACTTAGTGTTAAAACAAGGAATGTCCATTGACCCAGATAGAATAAAATCAATATTGGCACTACCTCTACCAATGAATGAAAAGGCTCTTCAGTATTTCTTTGGGAAAATAAATTTTGTGAGAAAGCTCATTTTTTATTTTTCTCAAATTTTTAATACAATATCAGAGTTACTCAAGAAATTTTTTCACTTCAAATGGACTAAAAAATGAAATAAGCTTTTGAATTGATCAAACAAGCTATTGCTATAGCTCTAGTATTAGTTAACCCTGATTTTGATAAAGATTTCATGTTATATACTTATGGAGCTAAAGAGTGTTACACTATTGTGCTAACCCAAAAGGATGATGAGGGCAATGAATGCCCCATATTCTTTTGGAGTCAAACCCTGCATGAGTATCAAATAAAGTACAACTTCATAGAAATATAGGTGTTCATAGTAATGAAATATCTTAAAACATTTAGGCAATACCTTGCTCAAAGCAAAACACTAGTGTATGTGGTTCATTTCGATGTAAGAAATTTTATCCTACAAGGTGAACTTGGTGAGAAGAGAGCAGGGTGGATTACAAAGATACAAGAGTTTGACATAGAAATCAATCCCACCAAGTTGGTTATGGGAAGAGTATTATTTCAAGAATTAGAAAATAAAGCTAATATAAGAGAAGAAGTAGTTTGTCAGATTGAGGAGTTAGAGAAGAAATATGACACTCTCATAGAAGGAGTGGATTGGACAGAGCAACTCAAGAACTACTTTGAGACAGGGGTTTGTCCTCCAAATCTCAATGCTTCACAAAGGAGGAGGTACATGATACAAGTTTTACGCTATATGTTGTTACCAGAAGAACTTTATAAAAAAACCTATATGGCATTCTCTTAAGATGTGTTAGGGAAGATCAAGAGCTAAAAAATTTAGAAGAACTCCAGAAAGGATTATCTAGAGGTCATTACTTAGGTAGGTCTACTACACTGAAAATCATAAGGGCAAGTTATTATTGGCCTACCATATTTTCTAATGCATTTAAGATTTCCAGAGAATGTAACAAATTCCAGAGGTATACAGGTATAAATAGAAACACTATTGTTGGGCACTAAATTGTCATCAAGTTTTACTTGATACTATAATTGTCTATCTTCCAATTTTCTATCTAGGCTTGCACCCGATAGTCACAGCTCATCACTCAATATTAGATGGACCAAAGAATACTTCAATCCAATCTCCAAAGTAGGCTAGTTCCTTGTCAACTTAGTAAGATGCTGACTCAATTAATCTCAATAAGGGTTTGAGGAATACAGTTAGACCTCCCCAACCTCCTCTTGAGGTGGTTAATTATGGGGTGGGAGTTTACTCACAGTTTTCCTCTAAGATACTCAAAAGTCTCTTTCAAAAATGGCTTAGTGAAAATATCTGCTATATGCTCCTTTGTAGTAACATATTCCAACATGACCTATTTTTTTGTCACCTATTCTCTCATAAAATGATATTTGATCAGAATGTGCTTTGTCCTAGAGTGCATCATTGGATTCTTTTAGATACTTATGGAACTTGTATTATCACATAATATGGGAATAGGATGATCATGTTTTATATTTAAGTCTTCTAGAACTGGATACTACTAAAATATACACTACTTTTGCTGTAGATAAAGATATTGATGCATTCTTCTTACTCAACCTAGAGACTAAATAGTCTCTAAGTAATAATGCTCCTCCACTTGTACATTTTCTATCATCAATGCTGCCAACCCAATTTGCATCTATATACACTGTGAGTGTAAAAATATCACTTTTAGATATCTGAGAATTATCTTTACTACTGCCACATGTGTTTCATTAGATGCTTCTTGAAACCTTACCACTAATCCCACTAACAGCACTATGTCTAGTATTGTAGCTATAACATACAACAAACTGCCAACCATAGATCTGTATAATCTATGATTTGCCTTTGGAGATTAATCATCCTTAACTTGCATCCTATAAACATGGGGGTACTTACTGGTTTGCAATATTCTAACTTGAATTTCTTTAGCATCTCTTTTATATACTTGGTTTGTGAAATAAATACTCCTTTCTCTGAATGTGAAATCTAAAGTCTCGAAATAAGGACAACTCACCAAGCATAGACATCTCAAATTCATTCTACTTGTTCTTTGCAAATTATTTACAAATTTTATCATTGTTTCCCCCAAAAATGATGTCATCAACATAAACTACCATAATTAGTAGATTATTTCCTTCATTTTTGATGAATAAGTTGATATCCGCTATTCCTTTTCTGAATCCATGTTCCTGAATATCCTTATCCAATATTGAGTACCATGCTCTAGGAGCTTTTTTTAGACCATACAATATCTTTTTTAATATGCATACATGATCTATTTTTTTTGTTAATATGAATCCATCTGGCTATTCAATATAGACTTCCTCTTCTAGAACACCATTTAGAAATTTTGACTTAACATCCATATGATATACCTTGAAGTTTTTAAAACTTGAGAAGGCTAAGAATATTATTATGGCTTCAAGTCATGCAACTGGAGCAAATGTCTCATCAAAGTCAATTCCATATACCTGTGCATAACCTTTGGATACTGACCTTGATTTTTTTTCTTACTACCTATCCATATTCATAAAACTTATTTTCGAATACCCATTTTATTCCGATCATATTTTTGTCCATTGGTCATCGAACAAGTTTCCAAGTCTTGATTTTCTCTATATGATCTAATTCCTCATCCATTACCTTAATACAAAACTCGTTTTCACTTGCCTGATTGAAGTCCTTTGGCTCAATATTATATAGCAAAGAAAATTTTTCTTGTTGAGATGGTGTTATTATCCTTCTCCTTGTTTGTATTTCATCTAGATTACCAATGATTAAATATCTTGGATGATGATTTTTTACATACCTGGATGGAGTTTTAGGAATAAGTCTTTGTGTTTCTTCTTCTTATTCATCTGATTCCTCACGAAACTCTTCTTTATAACTTCCATGTTCCTAATACATAATTTGTTGAACTAGTTCTCTTGAATATATATTCTCATCAACTATTATATTTATAATTTCTACAATAGTGCGTGTTCTCTTGTTGAAGCATCTATAAGATTTACTCTTAGTGGAATAACCAAGAAAAAATACCTCATCACACCTTGGATCAAACTTGCCCAAGTTTTTCTCTTCCCATATTATGTAGCACTTGCTTCCAAAAACCTTGAAGTGTTTTACAGTGGTCGGTATTCCTTTCCAAAGCTCATATGGAGTTTTGTGGTGGTTTACCCTCATTTGAGCCCTAGTTATTATATATACTACTATTTTTATTGCTTCCCTCCAAAATCCATTTGAAATTTTAGACTCATTTAACATAGCTCTAGCTATATTCTCAACAGTCCTATTTTTCCTTTCAACTACTCCATTATGTTTTGGAGTTATTATAACTGAGTATTCTATCTTGATTCCATGTTGTTCACAAAAATATACAAATTCATTTGAGGTAAATTCTCCCCCTCTATCAGATCTCAAACACTTAATATTTTTGCCAGTTTCATTTTCAACTTGTTCTTTAAATGCTTTGAATTTTTCAAATGCTTCTAACTTATCTTTCAGGAAAGCTACCCAAACCAGTCTGTAATAATCATCTATAAACAATATGAAGTAACTCTCACCTTTAATACTTTGTGTTATGGTAGGACCACATAGATCAGTATGTATTAGACTTAATGGCTCGGATGACATATATCCCTTTGTTTTAAATCTTGTTCTAGTTTGCATTACATGTTGACAAGGTGCACAAATTATGCTTTGTGGCCTTTTTAGCTTGGGTAAATATCTAACAGCCTGCTTATTGCTTATGTTGACTATATTGTCAAAGTTCAAGTGACCCAATATTCTATGCCATAACCAAATATTATCTTCTTGTGATAGAAATCACTTTTACCCTTTGATATCATTAAGCATATATATATTGTTTGGAGTTCTTCTTGCATTTGCACTGACTTTTCTAGTTTTTGATTTTTTTATCTCACACCTATCTGGGTGAAATGTAACCATATGACCTTGATCACAAAGTTAACTTACACATAGTAGATTATGTTTTAACCCTTTGACATACAATACATTTTATGTTCTTGTTTTTCCATTATCTAAACTCAAAGTTCCTCTTCCACCAACTTTTATTGATTCATTATCACCAAAACTTACTGATCCTCTATTGGTTTATTTTAGTTCAAAAAAATTATCTTTGTCTTCTGTCATGTGTCTATAGAAACCACTATCAAGATACCATTGTTCTTATTTATCCTGAGCATGAAGGGTTGTTTGAACTAACATTGATCTATCCTTTTCATTCCCATTTTCTCTTTCCTAGTTGTTTTTCTTTTACTAGAATCAAGAAGTATAATTTTAAACCAACTAGCCTTGTGCCCAAAATTATTGCATTTTTAACATATAATATCATTATCCATAAGAGGTGAAAAAGAATTGAAATTTCTATTGACATTATTTTTCCCATAACCAATGCAGTGTATAGCTCTATGACCATATTAATTACAAGAAAAACAATAGCCATGGAAGAAATTATGTAACCTATTTGGATGCCTTTGATATTGTGGTTGAGTGCTTCTCCCTTTGTGAGTAACTCTCATCCAAGGTTCTTCTTCTTTGCTTTCTTCCTTCCTGATGTCTTTTCCTTTTGGAGTATACTTTACTTGCCTATATTTATTTGAAGTTTCTCCTTTTTGAAGACTTAACTATTCTTTCTGTTTCCCATACTCTATATTTTGTAGTGCCTTGGTCCTTTCAACTTAATTCCTTAGATATATATATATTTTATTCTAATAGTTACATTTTGTTTCTCTTACTTTTAATAGGTCCATCATATCCTGCTCAATGTTCTTTCCCTCTTCTACCTTTATCTTATGTTCTGTGAGACTTTGTAGAAGTTCCATATTTGCTTCTTCATCCTCTTGAATTTGTTCTTTCAGGCTTGAATTATTTTCTCTAATCCTTTCCAAATTCCCGAGAGCAGTAAAGAATTCTTATTTTATATCAAACATGGTCTCTTCTTAAGTTTTTGAAGTTATGTATGTTTCTTATGGATCCTCCTCCATGCTATTAGTCTTTTCATGAAGAGACCCGCTCTGATACCAATTGAAGAACATGTGCTTATAATGAGAGGGGGGTGAACAATATAAGATAAAAAAATTTGCTTTTTAATCCATATGATACTATCAGAAATATTAAAGCAATAAATATCACACAAAGCATCACACACATGAGAGACATAATTTAACGTGGTTCACCCAATGTGGGCTACTCCATGGAGAAATTATTCCATATAAAATTTTCTCAAAATAAATTCTCGTGGGAATCTTTTACCTATTACAATGTTTATGGACATCTTTCCAAAAGAGACATCAATCCCCTAATCAATTTCGTGGATCTCTATCCACAAGAGAACTCCTTTCTCCTCTACTTTGGCTGGTGATATTATAGAAGAACTATTGCCCCCACTGCATTGGCTAATGGATCTCTATCCACTAAAGACTCGTGTTCTCCCTTAGAAGACATATCCTCACTACCCTATATAATGGATCTCTATCCACTAGATACTATTGTCCTCTATACTCTGCCACCTCCAAAGCTTTGTCTTAAATATGCACTAAACACGGTCCTTCGGTCTAGCACAAATATTATCAATATTTGTCTCTGGTCTTGCACAAAACTGTACTCAAATATGCACAAAAATCTATCCTCAAATATATCCTCAAATATGTCCTCAAATCTATCCTCAATATCTATCCTCAAATCTATATTTTAAGCTTCCATAAAATCTCACAACAATCTGTCCACAAGTATTCTCAAAGACTTGTCTTAAATATACTCAATAAGTCCTCACTAGAACTTTTTCAATATCATAGAAACATATAGAGAATTGTTAGAGACTCAATATGTTTCACATTCATAATAATTATCAATCATTTTCAATCTCTATTTTACCATAGAAACATATAGATAATTGTTAGAGACTCAATATGTTTCACACTTACAAACACTCAACATCTTTCTCAAATCAAATTAGAATTTAGAACAATTTGTTTCACTGAACTTGAACTATCACTTAAACACATCCACTTGACTAGGTTCAACCAAATATTAATCTACCAACCATTTAATAAAATAATCCATCCTTACAAAACCTAGTCCAATCATATGAAACCTCACTCATTTATTTCCAAGAATGCTTATCAAAAAATTTCACAAAACAATGATACTCATGATCTTTGCAAACCTGAGTTCAAGTTATTTACTCAACAAATCACTTCAACAAAAATGTCAATAAAAAAATCCTTTTCACTCCAACTTAGCATTCACAACATTTAACAATCACTCAATAGGAAGATGTGCCCATACATTTTATTTGATGAAGAAGATGACCTCAAAACCTGTCTTAAACACAATTTTCTTCTTTGCCAATTTCAATAGTTAGATGACAAAATATCACACTAACACTCTCTAAATATATTTATCAATTACAAAAATAATCAAACTCAAAAACACCTTATTACTCCTTGAAATTAGCAATCATAAAATCACACATAAAAATAATTAACATCAGATTATAACTCCCAGTATGGTAAAAATAAAATAATTTATTTTTACCTTATAAATTCCACTATGCAAAAGGTAAAAATGTTTTTCTACCTTATAACTCCCAACCAAGGCAATTATCAAGCATACCTTAGAATATTGAAGCCTCCGCAAAAACCATCGTCGCTTAATTGAAACCTCCACAAAAATAGTTGTTGCCTTGCTCGAACCCGTGACCTCTCAAGTCGAACACACCCTAGAACTAGGGCCTCAAGCATGTGGGATAAGCCTCCCACATATACTAAGGAGTGCTCGCTCCTTCTTCACCACTCCCACTAGTGCACAAGGGCAAAAAGGCCAGTAAACAAAATCCACACCTTGTGTGAATCAAAACCCGCACGTCATGGCTCCCAAAGCATTGTGCAAGCCTTGCATACCAGCTCGAAAGTTGTGGTGGATGAGTGGGAACAAGCGTCTTCCCCCTTTGACTTATTCTTATCCTATGAAAATCATGAATCAACTTACTTCCCTTTGTCACATGCAAAGACAAATCTATGCAAGTGTTATTTGATATTTAAAAACTCATATCTTTCCACCTTAGGCGCTTAGCCTTAAATATATATTTCCTTCAATTTGCATGACGTCAACTCATTTAAAATTTTGAATTATCACTTAATAAAATATTTTAATTTTATTTATATTTAACCTTAGGGTTGAATAAAAATAAATAAAAATAATTTAATTATTTAACCTTAGTGTTAAAATAATAAATTAATTTATTTTAAAATACTTTGGAAAATGCATAACCGATTTCCTTCCTTGAATGGCCCTGATGGCCCTGAATATTATAATAATAAATTATTATAATATTAATTTTTACTTGCACTCCATTGCAACCTGATATTCAAAATTCGACTGTCAAATCTTCTTCAAACCTATTAATCATCAACTTAGGAGGAAACCTTACCTTTCTAATATTTGACCATGTCATCAATGACAACTCAACTACTTGCACTGCTTCACTGAAAGTGACTCTTGACATCAATGACCACTCACTCTTGACATAAATGACAACTCATCTAATCAAAATGTCCAACAATTGAGTCAAACATAAGGGCGGCACATGCATTAGAGTTGCATTACCAAATGCAAGGATAGGCCAATTGTGAATGATAATGATAATAGTAATATTACCACCTGGTTCTCACATGCAAAGTGAACATTGCACCTACCATATTAATTTTGCACATCTAGGAAAACATATATATTCACACCATAAGAGGAATTCACTTTTATCGCATACTTAGGGCTACTAGAGTAATACGATGAAGAGAAGAGAGTGCATTTTATATGAATCCATAGAGAGCATATTTTTATTTGTAAAACATAATAATTAGCTAGTAAATGATAATGATTGCATCATCTACCATTGAGAATATGAAGGTCATTGTAGGAAATGAAGGAAATAACTACTTTCAAGATGTTGTGGCAGAATCACAGATACTATCATGAGGCTAGAATAAAAAAAAGGAGTATCCACTGGTATATGAGTAGCAATCCCAAATAATCTCACGGTAAGCTCTTTGCTATCCTTTTATATGTGTGATTCGGTACATCCTTACCTCGAGCTAATAAAATAAATAGTATAAAACTATGATTTAGAAAAAAAAGCACTGCAAAGTATTGAGAGTAAAATTTTAATTCACATACAAGTTGAATATTTCAACAATTCTTTTGTCCTAGGAGTAAATCCTGGTAGGAAAGTGAAAATATTCTCTCAAAGAGATAAGGTGAAATACTATACCTTAAGCATACATGCTGATGGGGGTAACATTTTCTTGATTTGGGTAGCTAGGCAATTAAAAAGGAAATTGAAGGACAACACCCTACCCTCAACCCCAATCAAGCTTGAAGAGTTCACGAAACAAGAGATTTACTCAATGTTGTTTTTTATAGGAGGTTTACCCTCAGACCAAGAGGTTTCTCACTGGTAGATAGCTACCACCCATTGCATATCTAATCCAAAAAATTATGATACTACCTAGATGAGCAACATTCTAATATACTTTTATTGGCCCCAATATTTGGCTTCCATGATTCATGACCTCCTAGTAAGACTGAAGACCAACCAAGGGGTGAAATACTTCAGATATTATTTTCGCATGGTCTAGATTTTCCTTTACTTCAATCACCTAGACCTTCCATTTATCCTAGATAAACCACAACTATTCTACTATCACTGTCTATTCTTGGACGAGCATGCATAATAAAACATAATCTTATTACAATTTCAATAGAGTTCCTAAGGCCAGCTTTGAATCTTATTAATGGAAATATCCCTAGATTACCCATGTTGGTAGAAGACACATTGAGGAAAAATGGGGAAGAAGAAGGTGACTAGTACATACTAACAGAGGGGATAATTTTTTTCTTGTATGGTTTTATTAAGAAACCTTTCATGCTACCTCATTATATCATTGAGAGAGTGTTTGCTCTAGAATATTACCACCAAAAATATTATATCAACATCATATTTGGAATAGGAAAAGGTATCAAGGGTACCTGAACCTACCCTATTAATATGGGAGGTATCACTATCAATAAAAAAGAGCAATATAAGCATCACAAAATATATGTAAAAAATTTGGTTAGTAGAACTCCCTCACAGATAGAGATACGACCCAAAAATTAATTATTTAGAGAGTATGAATGATCCAAAAGCAAATAATATAAAATTCAAAAGAACCCTCAAACCTCACTATGAAAAATTAAGGAACAATGATGAAAAGTCTAAACTAGAATGGGATGTGTAGCACATGGAAGCATTACCTCCTTGGAGGGATTTCTATGATCATGTAGTTTATTATGCCCTTGATAAAAATAAAGCACATATTTATGTGGAATATTATATAAATAAAATAATAAAGAAAGGATATTGGAATCCTATCAAGATGTTTAAATTCTGGAGAATATGAGCGAAAATAAACACCATAAAGTCAAGTTATCCTACCAAGAATGATAGGTAGTTTGACAAAGCATATGATAAATTTTTAGAATCTTGGCAAGGTAATGGAAATATTTTGATACTAAGCTTTAGAAAACCCACATGCCAAGAAGGAGATACAGTTGCCAAAAATTCTAGAGAGGTTAATCTAAAAGGAGTGAGCATAAGAACTCCCCCATCCTCTCCTCCTCATACAAAGACCGCTGAAGAGACCATCCCTGTTGAAAATGGAAAATAATTGGTGATTCAACCAACTACATAATAGTTGGAGAAATATGGACCAGGTGCTCAATTAATGCAGAGATATGATTATGAAGGAGGTCTAGATCTAAATGAAGCAGGACATGTAGCAACAAATTCAAGTCTCAAGAAATCCGAAGCAACTATCTCTTGAGGTCATACTCCTAAGGCTATATCAAACCAAGGTTTAGGCTTGATGAGCTAATATTTGGTGCCTATGCTATCAAATTTATGCATCCCAACCCTGCTTCACAATAGATGTAGCCATAAGTATCAAAGGGAGATCCTCAATAACAATCTCAAGGAGGTAAAGCAATGGCATAATCACATCCATTGGTAGTAACTATGGTGGATATGAAATAAACATAGGAGGAAGAGAAAGAAGAAAAATAAATGAAGCATGTTTCTCAAACATTAGAGCAATCACAAGTTGTACAAAGAGAGCAGCCCAATCCAAACCAAATAGAGCAAAATTCTCCTCTAAGAGACTCAACTATGATTTGTTTCTCTTCTCCTTCTTACCTTTCTCTTATAAATTCCCTAGAGACTCTCCCCTACCTTTATAAGAAAAAAATTGAGATGTAAGAAGTCTCCTCATCCATTTAATTACAAATCACATCATTACCACCATCACCCACTCCAACCTCATATAAGAGTCCTCCCTCTTCACCAGTTTCAGTCCAAATCCAACCCCAATAACTTCAACCATTGAGCCTTCCTTTGACATCAACACAATATTTTATAATATCAGTAGGGCTGTAATTATCCACACCACTTCCAATATCCTCATTGGTCAAAGCTATAGTGTCTACCTCTTCTCACCAAGATACTATTGTTTTATATTCCCATCATACACCACTTCCCTTAGCGTCATCTCTACTGGCCATATCCACTCAATCCATTGATCCTATTGTGAACCCATATCAAAAGAGTGATTAAATTGCATTCAATACAACTGCTTGGTGTAATGAGTAGCTCGTAAAACCATCAAAAGAGATGACATGAAAAAGGAAAATGATGTTTGTTTATTTAGTGTCCCATAAAAGTAAAAATCTCACCATCACTCCCAATGTGAGCAAGCTAGCCAAAGCCATGATCATGGATGATGACTAGTAGACATAGAAGATGGTAGACATCATGCAATTACCTACATTTGATAAGAGGGTATTGGTTAAAGCTCATATGGATATAGTTTTATTGCAAGGTGATATCTGTAGGGAGAAAAATGAAGAGATAAAAAGGAAGCTATAAGAGCTAGAAATATCACTTCAAGATCAGGAGAATCTTGTTAAAACTCTCAAAGATGAAGTGAAGAAGTGGTAGAACAAATCTAAAGAAGGTACCAATTATAAATAGTAGGTAGAGAATGCTCAAGCTCAAGTGAGGACTTTGAATGATCAGAATAATAAATTACAACAGTAGCTATTGATTGAAAAGGTTATATCCATTGAATTCTCAAAATACAAAGTGAAGTTAATCAAGAAGGAAATATGGTTTGATATAAAATTGAGAGGTTTTAAAGCCAATCCAATTTTCATTTTATTAGATGAGGCTACTAGCGAAGTAGTGACCACTAGAAATACTCTTAAGAGTGTAAAGGGAAGAAATCTAGCATAAGCTGGCCCAAGAAAAAAAGATTTGTAAATTGGAAAAAGTGATATTCAGGGCTACATCCAAACTCATATCTAATAGGAAGTGGTGTACTACTAAAAATATAGCCAAGGATATTCCAGCAAAGAACAAACTATTAACAAAATGTTGGTAGTTGTTAGACAAGTTGGAGAACAAAACTAATAAGATGATGAAAAAGCTGGCTCACACTAGATAGCTTGGTTTTACTCATGAATTAGGATAGGATCACCAAGACATTAGAGAAATAGCATTGGGAGCCTGTTTAGACTTGATCATGGAAGATGAGTCTAAAATAGAAGAATGATCTGAGCCAATCCAACATGACCAAGTAATTCAGTTGATAAGAAACCTAGTGGAAATCAGAGATGTCATGATAGAAGTTGTTAATGGAGAGGTTGAGCTATCTTATGAGAGGCTAACAACACAGCCACTAGAATATTTTGGTAGTACCGAGAATTTCATAGAAATCCTAGTAAGAAGCTTCTAATGCACTAAATGATGTCATTCAATTACTCAATGAGGAAGATATTACTAAGGTAGATCTAAATGAAGAAGAGAGTGAGGAAGAATAATATGAATAGTAAGACCAAATAGAAGAAGAAATAAAATATAAATAATAAGAAGAAGAAGTTTAGTATACCAAGAAAGATAAATTTGACATAGAGGTGATTCATATCGATGAGGAGAATGTTGAAGATCACTAATAAGAAGAACAACATGCTTAATAATAGAGACCTTAGAAATGCATGTTTTGTGGAGGTCTACAAATTGATAGGTTTTAGAGAAGCCAAAAAGCATGAGACTAAAAATGGCTTCATGCGGATGGAGCCACAAAAGGGTGAAATCCACATATGACTGAGCCTATAAAGAATTTATCTTGGGTGCAGAAGGCTAACTTTCATGAAGAAGCAATTTTTTGAATCATAATATCATGAACAGATGAGTGCTGCATATCCAATCCCTCTAAAAGAAAGCCACTTTGGGTCACAACATTTACTTTTATCTCTTGTCTTGTTTCTATGTGAACTATCGTCCTCTGATTATCTCAAAATAGTCAAGAGGGTGTTGGTCACAAGGAAATAATTCTCTAAGACTTTGTTTCGAAAAGAAACTAGCTAAATCCTAGTCAACCCTTACATTCCCCCTTCCTTCTATCATTTCATCCATTTCCTTCCATCCATTCTCCTCTTTTTCACTTTCTTGTAAATTTATTTTCTCCATCTCATTATTCTCTTCCACTCTATTTCATTTCATTTTCATCCATCATCCCATTTATTTTAGACTCCGTAGACTAAATGGACAAGGCTCTCAGTTCTTAAAATATTACGAGCAATATTTTTTAGGAGGTGCCAATAATTCAGGCCAAAATCAGCTACATCTCAACTTACCTCAAATTTTGCAAAAAATTGACTATGGAGAAAACAAGCAAAGATCCATTGATTTTCCCTTTTTTGTTGAAAAAGGTAAATTAGTAGGAAAAGGCTCAAAATAAGAAAGAGGGCTCTAACAATGATTTCTTGTCTTCTTTTTTGTCCGCATGGAAAAACTAATGTGCCAGAAAATATGTTTTTGCTGAGATTGGAGAAAGAGCTGCTAAGTGTAATTTTCTAGTCCATTTGTTATCCATGCGCAATATTCAAAGTGCTAGAAAATGTGAAATCATAAAAAAGAGGTAAAATCAGATGTAAGTGTGATGGTGTGATTTCTTTCCTTCTTTTTTGTCCGCATGCAAACAAGAAAGTGATAAAAGGGGCAAAATCATTGAAAAACACGATTTTTGGGGAAAAGGGTGAAATACCTATTGCAAGAAAAAAATAGCAATCTTTCAAAGACTTTGTTAGTCACGTACAGATGAAAAGCACTGAAAATGGCCAAAATATGAAAAGTGCTAAAAGGGGGAAGTGCAATAAAATACTGAAATTGGAAGCTGATCAATTTCTTTGTCAATCAAGCACAACTAAAAAGCGCTGAAAGTGAAAGTTCACAGAAAAGAGGGTAAACCAATTAAAAGTAAATTACCGAAGATTTCACGAGACCTTTGTTACTCGAGCACAATAAGGAAAAGCACTAAAAAACTTACGAATAAAAATTCACTAAAAATGACCATTTCTCAGAAGACGTATACCAAAGGGCTTTAATTGGAAAAACACGCAATTTCCCATCTGCTTCATTATTGGTATGAAAATAAAAAATACACTAAGATAAGAAAGATAAAGGAAATATATGTGGAATATTATTTTCGTGCACCTTCTATCTTCATTTATAAGGTTTATAAAGCTCAGTTTTGCACGAATTTACACAACAATGAGTGATCGCATGATAATCAATCACAACTATCCATCAATAGTAAACGACAAGGATTATTCTAAGTTGGAAAATTCTAGCACATTATCATGTTGTTACCTATTATAGAAATTGAGAAGAGCTAAACCAATTGCCATGGAAGTTGAATATTCACTCATAGTTCGAAAGCTTCCAGAATACCCTTTTCAACCATATTTATTTGCAGATTCGTGGATGAAAAAAGGTAGCAAAAATTATGAACGGCCAAAAAGACTCTAATCTAAATTATGTTAAAACTAATCAAGAAGGCACAACTAGATAGCACCATTGATTATAAGTGGTCAAGATTTCAATAAAACTTCCCTGTAATACTTAGAATGTAATTCACTATAAATATATAAATAAAGACATCGAGCTCCTTTCAAAAGGTCGGATTTAAAGCATTTGCTTGCACTACTATGTACATTTTTTGCAATTAATGAAAGAAGCATTACAAGGGATGTTTACCTCAAACTTGCGTTTGTATTGACTAGCTAATCATAATCTTGTGAAGTTATTTCTGCTACTGCTACTATGGTTAGTTTATTCTGTTAATTTGGATTGCTAACTTAGAGCAAATTGGAATAATTCATACTTATATGCATGCTTATGAGAATTCTATTTCTATTAGTTGGAGCATTGATCTTATTCTATTAATTTGGATAATTAATGCTGGATGTTTGGAATAATTCCTTAAGTATGTCAAAAGCCATTGATGTAGAGTATTATGAGTTTTGAATGTTGTTAGTATCAAATATTGCTCTTGTATATTGATTTGATAAAAGATATCTTGCGGATGTCTATACTATTAGCTTTATCTATCTATTATTCAATCATATATTTCTAACCCTTTTATTCCTATCCCTTACCCGTCATCATTTTGAGCTAAAAGGAGTCAACACCCATTAATCTAAAAAGGTATATCAGTGTTCTCTAGAGGTTGAATCAAATAAATTTGGTTCTTCCAATGTTTAGTTCAAGCTATGATTAGCAGGTGATCACCTTCACATATTAAAATTATAGTTACAGTTCTAGCGTTGGCTTAATGAAAACTAAACTACAACAATTACATGATACACAAGGCAATAGTTTTTAGAAAATAGTTTTGTAATAAAAGATATTACATGTAATCTTAAAACTTTATCATTTTTAATATTAGAATGAATCCAATTGAATCTATAAATATGTGGAGTTTTTATATGTAAAAATAATTGAAGGTATTTATTTATGAATATAAATAAATAAATAAAGTAATCTATGATATTAGTACTTGGGCCATAATGAATTTGAATCCATCAAAGAGATGAGCCAACTATAATATTTTTTTTTAATTTACATGGTGGAATCGGTAGTTGCCACGAATCTAGGTAGGCTATCTAGATTTTTATAGCCACCATAATATTTTGGATTGTCCGTACCAAAAGCCACCACACAGATCTTCGTACATTCTGCCCCTATAACCACCATGCCACAATCATTTAAAACCTTTTATGCCGCTGAATGTATTAGTAAAGGGACAAGTGTTCAGTCCGATGAGACATGAGATTTGAACCCTAGATCTCCACCCCCCTTACAAGGTTTGGTTGAACCAATTGGTCTACACATCAGACCTGATGAGCCAACTATAATTAGTTTGTTGTATTCTTTCTATTAATCCATATAGTGATCAACAATACCTGTGATGTGTGTTAATAAAATATCATTCAAGTACTTTTGAAGTAAAATTTAATGTATCGTTCATATCAACATTGGGGCTGATTTATAATGATGCATGTGGTCCAATGAAAAAATCATCTCTTTTTGGGGATAGGTGCTTTATTACTAGTACTAATGACTTATTTGGGTTTATTTGAATATATTCCTTGAATAATAATGAAGAAGACTTTAGAAATTCCAAACCCTTAAATGATATTACGGATTATAAAAGTGATAAAATATTAAGTGGTTGACATGAGATGATGTAGGACTACAATATTCGTAAGTATGGTAACTTCCTCATGAAGTATGGTATTTCATGCCAATGAAAAATAATTAAAAAACATATCTAAATATTGTGGTCAAGATGGATAATGAACTATTACATAGCTTAATGGTATATAATTTTAGCCAAATAAATAGATTTCATATTTTTGGAAGATGCCCTTTTATATTTCATATCAATAATAGAAATTTTACTTGTGTGATCAAATGTGTGATTACTTATAAGAAAATGAAAAAAAAAGGTATTTCGTTTTCACACTTCAAGAGTTATTTATTTTTAAATATTAGAGACATGTTCCAAATGAAAAAAATTAAAACTAACATCCAAATATACACCTTTATTTTGATGGTAACATGTCAAAATCCTATAAATTTATTATCCTATCAATCACATTATTATGACTTGAAGGTATATTTACTTAAATGAAATATTGACAAATGAACTATTAGCTCAATTTACTAAAAGGGTTATTAGAATTAATAATCCATATTATTATGTTAGTATTTGTATTATACCTCTTATAAATTACATCATTAAAGGGTCATATACACCTGCTAGTTGTTCTTCTATATGTGATTATATGTAATCTAATTTTAGAAACATTTGTGGATGGTTTCACTTTAAATTACTTTTCCAACTCTTCTCATAATCATGTTTTTATTTGACTTCCTCCTATATTGTAGAGTATAAAAGTATGCAAAAACTATCCCAAACAACTTTGAATTCAATAGTTAACCTACTTTTCATTAGGATGTCTAGTAGAATGTTCAACCAAAATTAGGATATTCTCATCAAATAAAAATGGGGTGGTGATCCTAGTAACTACAATCAAGAAAAAATAATACATGAATGAGAAGAACCTATATGAGTTGAATAATACTCATGAAGAATCAAACATGCAAATGTGATCCTAATTACTAAAATATGAGCACAACTATGTTTGTGAAACAAGTTATGTGGATTATTAAAAAATGGATAAGTAAAAATAATTGTTGTGAAAATCCTATCCTAGCTTGATGGCATTTACTATAATGACATAGTTTCCTTTACTATTTTCGTTGAATCCAATTGCATTATTTTATTTTGTGTTGCTTATTTTGTATGGTAGTACCTTGAAATATATGTTAATAATGCTTTTCTTCATAAAAATTTATAGAAGGATAACCATACATAGAAACTATCTACTTTCATTTATGATAGCAATAGATAAATTGTTAGCAAACTAAAAAAGTAAATTTTATATTGTAGGCAAGGATAATAGTAATCGTATGAAAGGATACATTAGTTATCTCTTAGTTGTGTATTCCAAAACTACAACTATAAACATGATGTACAAATTAAATATAGTGATGCTAAAATATTTGATATTGTTCTAGGTATGCTATTGATTTGATTTTTAATTACATTTTCAATTCCTTGAGTCAAGAAATGAAGTATATGTGACATAATAATTTTGGTCTCACTTAAAATTTTTCTTGATACATAAATTGATGGGTTTTCAACTAGGATTTTAATATTTTTTTTTTCCAATTTTCTATAATGAATTGAGACAACGTATTACAATCCTGATCACATTAGCTTTATTTAGAATGAAAATTGATATTAAATATCCTTTCCCATTAGTTAATGCCACTCATATCAATCTAACATCCATACATATATATAGGGAATTCTTCAAATAAGTATTAATTATATTACTAGTATTTTACCTCTCATATGTAGACATTAAAATGCTAATTAGGATAAAGGATATCATGACCACAAATCTATATATTTTTGTTCGCTCTTCTAATTTTGTCATCTTTATCAATCTTTCTAGTTTAAATAAACCTATATTTTTAATATATTAAAGGAAGCAAAATGTATAATGTGATTATAATAGGAAACAAAATGGTGTAGAGAACTTTGTCGAAACATAATATTCATATATTATATTCTCAATACAATTTAATATGATAATTAATAGTTACCATACGATTTGGAATATATGCAAGCACCAATATACCAAGAACATTGGAAACCTCTCTATGGGTGATGCTGATGGAGTAGGTGACCTCCCATATGGGTGAGATATCCCCAATCCAAATATTCTTGCTCCTTCCTTTATCCCAATTTGAGGGTTTCTGCTCATTTTCATGACTTGCTGCATTTTTAGGACTATCCCTGGGTTGCTTGGTGAGTTTTCAAGACCTTCCCTTTTTTGATAAGGCTATTTAAGTAGGTGACATCCCATATTGATGGGGATCCCTGATTTATTTTCCCTAATCCCTCCTCTATTCTAGCTCTAAGAGTTTATGTTTGATCCTAAGACCTTACTTGGATCCCCTTGGTAGATGCTTGTTCTTTGTTGGTTGAATCATGTATTTTTATTTAATGCAGGTTAGAGTGGTGGGGATATTTCAATTTGGGTATTCATCTACAATCCTTTATTATGCAACCCAAGGGTTTTTTCTCTGCATCCTTTTGGTCTTAGGGAGGACCATGTGCTTATTGTATGCAGTTGAGATGCTCCCATGGATACCTTCTGATCATTGGTGGGTTTCCTCTATTTGGTTTCCTAGCTTCAGGGGCTTCCTATTTGTTTGATCTGGTTTGTGGTAGCCTAGAGGATATCCTCTATATTTATCATGGTATTTGAAGGTGGACCTCATGCATAATATCTATTGTTGAGATGCTTCCATGAAACATATGGGTTGGGCTTTAAAAAGCAGGTTCACATGTCTCGTTGTGGTAGTTTTCAATGGAGCCTTTGTTTCGATTATTTTAGTCTTGGGGGGGACCCTATGCTCTTTTGATCGACTAGTGGTTCTTGGTGTTTCTTCCTATTCTAGGATGGCTTCATCTATGCTTCAGGTTTTGTGGGCTCTAAATTTCTTTTGGATTCGTCCAATTTTATTGTAGCATATTCCCCTTTTGTAGGGAGATCTCATGGCCTATGGAGACCTCCATTTTTTGTTGTTCCATTTTTAGACTATTGGAAGGATGTTTTCTATGGGCTTCCCTATTAGAGTTTTTTTTTTGTGCTATTTTCTTATTTTTCCATGGCACGGTTGGGTTTCTTGTAGATATGTTAGTATTTATTTTGATGGAATTACCTACAGTTTATTTTTGATATTGGGGGGAGATAATGTGCTGATTTTTTTCTATAGTGAAGGGCTTCTTGAAATCTAACATTGTGTATGATTTGCTTCACTTTTTTGGGGTGTCATTTTGTAGCTAGGTTTTTTTGGATCTAGTTGTGCATCATATTCTTTGTAGGAAGAAATTATGGCATGTGGATTATTTATCAATTTGTTTCATTTCTAGGCATTCAAAAGACCCAATGTGGGTTTTCTAAATCCTATATTTTTGCTTATTTTGATCTGCTAGGTGCTGGTCTTTCTATGTTATAGAATTTAAACTTGTGGAGTGTATACTCCTTGCTCTTTGGTCCTTTCAGGACCGTGTGGTTCTCTCAGGTGGGAAAACCTTTTAAAAATTTTAGTGTATGAGACTATTTGGTTTTCTCTTGGATGGGAAAACCTTTTCTAAATTTCATTGTATGAGATTTTTTTATTTTCCCTTGGGTGGGAAAACCTTTTTCAAATTTTAGTGTACGGGGAAGGCTATCTCTGTGGTTGTGAGGTTTGAATTCAATGGGAATACCTATTTCATTTTCGTTTCCCATTGTTTTAGGAAACTCACTTTTCATTTATGTTCTTGTCCAAAGATGATTTTGAGAGGAACGTATCTGGGTATTTTATTTGGAGATCATCTTCCTATTTCAGGGAGGTTTTTTCTTTTCATTTTTCCTCATTGTAAAAGGTTATGGAATCCTTTCAAAACCCCTTTTACCATTAAAAAGAAAATATACCAAGCACATTGATATCCATACACATTATATATAGACTTTCATATAGTAAAGGATAAACTTGATTTTGGATATACGTTTTTTGAGGATCATCTTACAAACATCTTCACCAAAGTTATGTTAGATAATACCTTCACAAGATTTTCTGGTCGTATTCACATGTGAAATTTATCATTACGGTGGTATGTTATAAGACTTAGGTATCACTTTCTATATGTTGAAAAAATATTATAAGACTTAGGTCTCACTTTCCATATGTCATATTTAATGGTTCTTCCTTAGATCTCTATAGGATTTTCCATCTATTAGACATGGTTGTACATTAGTCCCTTGTTCATATGACATCATTGTTGAAAAGTTTAGCTATATATTTCTTACTAAAGTTTAAAAATGAATTATGAAATAAATTTTAATGTTGAAATGAAGTGTAATGATTCAATGATGAATTAATTGTTAACTCCTTTCTTCTCAATTAAGAAAAATAGAATAACAACTTCGCTTTTGTTTAAGTTTTTATGCCTTTTGTAATACCTTAAAGATCAATATTTACTTGTAATAAAATTTGAAGCTTTTCCATGGATGTCAAAATCTATATGAAACTATATGTAGATTAGAAAATATTTAAACTTTGGGTATATAGTTGATTTAAAAAAAAGTTAATTATGCTTTGTAAGCATTCATTCAACAATTAGAAAAATCATATTTACCCCATATAGCTATACCCATGTCATTAATTTTCAATTTTGAGGTCCATACATAATTTCTAATAACTATAAATGTGTTTGATATTTTGTTTGCGATCTTAATCCAACTTATATAATAGATTATAAAATATTCCAAAACCTGATGTATATACAAATCCAAAAGTGCTCAAAGTTTTCTTCAAAAGGTTGAATGGAACTTAAATTGTTTGCCAAGTTAATATGGTTTCAATATCATTGAAATTTAAAATCAATGCATTAATCATTCTTAAATATGATTATTCAAATTATTCATGGAAATAAGGCCATTGTATCATAAGAAAAATCCCTTTTGACAAGTCAATATGATATGGAATTTCTTATTTTCCTTTTTTATTATGTAATATCTCATAGAAATTAAAGGTTTGTCTTCCCTATACATTTTTACAAGTATTAAAAATAAAAAATTCTCATTTGAGATGGATGAGGATGAATTTCATAAGTATTTTCTCCATGAATTATCACTATCTATGGTGATAACCCATTTTTAGAATTTAAGTGGTGCTTTACTTGCTAATTGCAATGTTTATAACATTGCAATTATTGATAGATTTATCCATAATTTTAGGTTTATTTTCCAAATAATTAATGGAATTTTTTGTTTTAGAAAGGCCCAAGGACAAACTTAATATAATTTCAACTAATAGGGGTGTGGTCATGATTATTTTTAAGCCTTAATATTATCACAAATATCATAGGTTATTACTCATAGGATAAACTATAATATATCCACAATATAATAAGGTCAAAATAATGATGTACACATGAAAAATTGACCCAACCAAATGAGTCACTTTTAGTTAGGTTCTTCTAGGAGGTTCTCACACTTGCTAGGAACAAGTTTGGTCATTTTTTTCTTGAGTTTTTCTCATATTTTTTGACCTTGACCAAATCCACTCCTGGTAAGTTATGGGGCATATATTTAGCAAATTTAGAGTTTTCATGAGAAAAACCTAAATTTTGGACCGACCCTTTAGGGCATCAGCTCAATCAAGGTTGAATATGTTTGTTTTCCCACTTTTGAGCCCTCCAATTCCTCTTTAAGTACAGGGATTGCATCCTCATTTTTTCCACAATTTTAGAAGTGATCCAAGTTCTTCATGGCAATCAAGCTATCAAAGAGTTCATATGAAATTAGATTTCTCTTACATTCTAGTGCTTCTTGGTGATTTGGTGTTTTGTTGTTGATGTTCCTTGTTATCTATTAGTTGAGAAAGCCTTGATGATACTTTATCTTCATGAAAGAGAATATGTATTCCACCTTTGCTCTTGCTTCTTCCATAAGATCTCCAATTTTCTTCTTTGCATTTATTACTTCATTTATTCCATCATTTTATGATTTTGTTGCATTTTATTTTTGTTTTAGGGTATTAAAACCCTCTTGTGTGAATAAATGCATCTTCTATAGGACGTAGATTTGGTAAAGCTCTACTTTCCCTCATTAGGCTTCTATATCCATTTCAACATAGCTACAAAATATATGCTCGATGTCCTATAGGGTATAGATTTAGTCTAGCTAAGTTTTGGGGTGACTATTCATCCAAAAACCCTAGGGTTTCACTTTGCACACCCTATCCATTACGTCTTGTCTTTTTTTTGTGTTATTTTATGGCTATACTAATTCTATTTTGCTTGCATTTCATCTTAGATTAGCTTAGGGATAATTATTTATCCCCAAACCCTAGTTTTAAAATTTTATTATTGATCAAGATTTTACATCCATTTTGTATGCATTCCATTTATTGTTTCATGTTATCATATTTTGCTATGATTTTTCCAAAGTTCAAATATCATTTTATTATGAACGATCAACTAAAATTACTAGGGGGGCTTGATTTTTGTGCCTCTAAGCTTATTATTATAGCAGCCTAAGTACGCCCCCAAACATTGACCATATTTTCTAGTTTTTGTGAAGCAAATTATAGATCTAAAGTTGTGGGATATTCTAGATGTAAGACAAACCTATGATCAAACAATAAAATTAGATGTGTACTTGGTAAAGTTTTTAGATTGTGTGTTGTTAAATTTTTGCTATTCTTGTTCACAACCTAGATTAACTAAAAAGGAAAAATATTCAATTGCTTTTTAGGCATTGAAAAGAATAAAAGTATATCGTGTGCATTTAGGGTTTAGACTTTGTTTGTGCATTTCACTTGTGACATAGCTCAAAGAGAAAAAATATATTTATCACAACCTAGGGTTAGAAATAATTGAATACAAGATTCATACTAGGGATAGACATTGTCTTCTTGCATCTTGTGTGTTTTGCATTGTTCTTCCATTTCCATAGTTTAGATTATAGAGGCCAAACATAGGAGATTATTTTAAATTGAACACATCAAGCATTTCCAAGCTAGACTTAGAGCAGGTCCTAAAACCATTCCTAGTGAACACTTTTACATTTTGTACACTAAGTATAGAGAATATAACACACCCCCATGGTTTAACTCGACTCCCAACAAATCCAACCGAGAATCATATGTGGTAGGGTAGTTTTCCCTTCTAAATATTTGATGAACATGATGTGAAAACATGTCTTAGTGTCCAATATAGGAATACTCTTCCTTTTGTTATTTCTTTTTAATTTGTTTTAAATAAGACCACTAGTTTTGTTTTTTAAGATCAAAAAACATTTAAAAACATCCTAAGAATATTATTTTGTGTATTTCCTTATTTTTTTCTTCTATCCTCTCACTTCTTCTAATGGTTCCATTCCTTAAAATTTAGTGAAGGAATTTTGAATCTGATCAAATTCTTTAAGAATATGATCAGGTTGATAGAGAGAATACTAACCTTGAAATTGATACAAATTATGATCCCTTTGAGGGTCCTAATGGTGGCTTCACTTTTACATCATTTGAACATATTTGGGATTTCATGAAATACCATATGGCAATTTTGGTCAAAGCTATGGAACAAGAAGCTTAGCTCAAATTTTTTATGACAACCCTTTGCTTGAATTATTAAATCATGGTTATACTTTATGTCAACAAACATTTGTTACTACTATAATCACCAATGTTGGAAGGGTTTTGCAAATCCCTCCAACTAGTAGTGTATATCAATATCATGTTCAATTTCCTCCTCATTCTAATTATCTCAACATTCATGCTTCTGTTCCACCAACTGTTAGTTATCCTCCATTACAAGATACCACATATCATAACCAATACCATAACAATATCAATAACTCCAACATGAGCCAAGTTCCCTTTTAAAAACCTACTTATAACCCTCCCCTAGGGAACCTAGGGGTATTGCACAAGAACAATCTTGAAATATAAATTTTAACAGAGGTGGTAAAATAATTGGTTTCAAGAGTGGATATGATTTAAATACTTGGTTTAACCTACAACTATGGATAAATGTGCAATAAAAACTTAGACCTTATCATTGCTACTAGGCCCTACCATAAGAATTATTCCATACTAGTTTTACCTATCTATAAGGGAATGAAATATCCAATTGAGCATCTAATAATTTTTAGGACAACATTTCATGATATCATATGTGATGACATGTTGTTGCTAAAGGTATTCCCTAAGAGCCTTGGTGGTATGGCTTTAGAGTGGTATTATCAGTTGTCCAATAATTCTTTGAGGAATTTTGAAGAGATAACTAAAATATTTATTCAATATTTTGGAGCTTATGTTGAAAATAATGTGACTATGAAAGATGTCTATATGTTAAAACAAGGTAAGAATGATTTTTTTTTAGAATTTCTATCTCATTGGAGGAGTCTAGTTGGATTCTTGAGATATACCTTACCTCCTTGAGACATGCTTGAGATATTTATCAGGAATTTACAAGAACAACTATCTTATGCACTAGAAGAAAAAACTATCACATATTTTGACCAAGCTATAGATTTGGAAAGAAGGGTAGAGCAAGCCCTTGTTAGAAGAGGTCAATGTAAGGTAAATGAAAATAGGTTTACAAAAAATAGTATAAGAAAAAGCATATAGTTGTTGATGAGGTAGTGGATAGTAGGCCTATTAAGAGTATTTTCAACAACATACAAAATATGGTGCTTAGTCAACCTCAAAAACCCACAACAATAAATTTCACAAGACTCAACACGCCTATGAATGTGGTCATATTGCAACTTCTAAAAGCTAACATGATTTAGTTACCTCCCATAAGGTAACTTGATACCACGACTAATTGGTATAAGTCTGGTCAAAATTGTATCATAGAGTAGAGGGGCACTTGACAAACTCATGTAATAGGTTCTCAACAAGCACCCACAACTAATCAAGACATGGGAATCTTCCAATATCCCATCCCTAAGCATGGTCAACAGGTAGCTAATCAAGTATAATATCAAAATGTGCCCCTCACTATGATAATATGGTTGGAATGATATTAATAACTACGAATCAACAATCATATAATCAACCAACTTAACATTCTCAGTAAAATATGAGTTCTTAATCCAATCCACCTTCAAAACCCACCTTAGTTTTGAAAGATACCCAAAAAAGGAGCACAATAATAGAAATTCCACCTTTAGTATTGAAGCCACAACCTAAAGTCTCTTTTGATATTCAACAATAGTCAACTAGTAACCTAGCCAAGATCTCTCTCTTAGAGATTTTGAAAACTTCACCTATTCATAGGGAATATTTGTTGAAACTCCTAAGACAACAATCTATTCCTCAAGATATTTTCCCTAGAGCTCTAGCTAATGTTGTAAGTTCTCTTGGGATACATCACATAGCAATTTTAGATGATGATATACCTTACTCATACTTATGATGGTATTATTATTTTTACATCACTACATTTATTGAGGAAACCTTTATCAAGTGGATTATGATTGATAATGTTTCTTCCCTCGATTTTTGCACTTATCAATTCTTCCAAAATTTTGGATTAAAAGAGGAAGACTTAATCAAATTTGACATTATCATAAAATATTTCAAAAATGAGTCCCAAGAAGCCTAAGGTTTCATATCTCTCTCCATTAGGGTCTGACCTACGATATTATATACCTTGTTCTATGTGATGTCTTTCGTTGCATCATTTAATATTCTTCTTGGATTCCCTTGGATTCATGCAATGAGGGTCATCTCTTCTACTCTTCATCAATATCTGAAGTTTGAACTTAAATAAAAACTAGTCACCATTTTGGGTAATCCTCATCCATTCCAATATTGTTCAATGGTTGAGCAAGCTCAATTTGGTCCTAATTTATGCCCATCAGTTTCCTCATCTCATGTAACCAAACAACTTGAAAATTTAAAAGTGAGTGAGGAATAGATAATTAATATTTCATCATGGGATCAAATTAATCTATTTCTTCAAGAACCTCTTCTAGATCTTACCAAGCTACCACCTTCATCGAGGACTATGGGTTTACCTCATAATAAATGTAAAGTTTTACACATTGGTACTTGTACCTTTATCTTCATAGGTACAACTACTGAAGATAAGATGCATGGTAGCAACACTTGTCCTATAAAGCATTATTTTACCCATTTTTACTTTTCCAATGATTACCCACTCCCTAAATAGATCCTATCTAGCATGGGATATGTAGGTAAATATTTGGAGCCACAACAGAAAGGTATTCAAGAGCCCTTGGATGTTGTGATTTGGATTGGGGGGTGTTACATAGGCTACATACCCAATAAAAATTAACCTTTACAATTTGATAATGATGATCACCTTATTATTTATGCTAAAAATTTAGATCATCAAGGCTTGGAGTGGAGTGATGAGGATGAGGATATATATTATCCATCAGATATATTTTTTTATAATATGGTAACTTCAGTGCATCTTGATCTAGGTGTGATACTAAAGGAGTGCGCTAGAGTGGGTATCCCTTGTGATACGAATCATAAGGATATCCTCTACAACAATTTTTCCTTTGATGGGTATGTCCCTTGTGTTGCATAAGAAGACTCTATTCTTCAGTCCCATAGAAATCTTGTAAATTTGGGGATATCTCCCCATTTATTTAATAAGGATGGAATAATTAGAGTATGCAATGATTTTCATGCAACAATCCCTAGAGAATATGTTATAGGTGGGAATCTTCATGATAAGAGTCATGAAATAAGTCTACATCATAGAACTTTATTTTATGGGTCAATTCCATGCACTACCATCTTGTTTGTTAAGATAGGTGGTGCAATTAGAATTGTGCACTTTAAGAACTTAAAACACTAATCTTTGAAACCCCCAAAAAAATCATAAAGTAATTAAAATCATAAAAAATTAAAATATTGTGTATTTTCATCTAGCTTAGTTCACATATTGCATCTGGTTTGCTTGATTCATACTGCATGACTACCTATCATGTTTTGCATGACTAATTGAAATTCTATTCCATTTGCATTTTTTTCTTGTCATATCAATTACATTATTGCTTTTTCATACTTGCATGACTGCTTGATAATATAGATTGTTGAGTATTTCATGACAATAGAAAGTGATGACACCTAGTTAGGTCATACCTCAAATGCATTGCACTCACACTAAGCATTTTATGTCTAGTGAATCCCTAACCTAGATCCCATTTTTTTGCATCTTCATTATTCCATTTTCCTATCCCATATTCTCTTCTTTCTTCTTCTCTTGTATCCCTTGACTTTGAAAATTTTTATTGCTTATATCTCTCCAAGTCAAGGGATACAATTCTTTTTGTACTGAGTCCTTGTCATTTGCATATTTTCTTTCTTATATTTTTTAGGACAGGGATATATGTTCTTCATACATTACTCATATTATTCTAACACAAGCACACACTCACATCTTGCTATACTAAGTTTTACTTTTTGCATACACTCATCTTTTGCACACACCACACCCCTATCAGGTAGTACTCACTTTGGTAAATCAATCACATCATTCCAACACCCCATAATGGATAGCTTCATGGTCATAAGTGAGGGGCAACCTCCATTCTATTATTTGTGAGCATACATCCTAGTAGGTACATATATATTTTTTTTCTCTAGTCATCTTAGCAAGCACTACACCCATAGCGGGTATCACTCCACATTTATCCATATTATTTAAGCATAACACCCTTTGAATGAATAGATTCATGGCCACATGCAAGGGGAAACCTCCATATAAATAATTTGAGAGCATACATCCTTGCAAGGTTTCACTCCTCTTATCTTCTTTGCTTTGATTTTTGAGATCTTTATTTTCTTTGTCTTCTTCTTCTCTTGTTTTTAATTCATTTCTTCTATCTATCTTCTCATCCATGCACTTAATGTCATTCATTTTTAGATTGCATTTAGTCTCATTAATCCATCATGCATTACATTCATTATGTTTGAGATAATCCTCCATAAAAAAATATTTAAAACACTTAAGAAAAATTAATACACATACATTTTAGCACAACGTAATAAAAATTGCAAGATGATATTTATTAATTAGTAGAGAATGCATGTCAGTTGGGTTTGTGTGCCATAGTATAATCTTGGAACACTCGACCCCTCTCTAGGAATACATACCATAATATAAAATTAGCATGTCACCCTAATCCTAGCCCTATCCCTAGATTTGTGAGCCTATCTCCTGTGCTTCGTCTGTTGGTGGTGGTGGGGGCATGTTCATGGATTGTGTAGATATCCATGAGCAAGACCTATGACTAAAGGGAGGTTGGTGGATACACCCTTTGGTTCACTAGCATCACTTGAAAGTACAAATCTTGGTAAAATGTCTCCTTCCATACATCTCTATCTTGGTACTCCTTTATCCTTTGTAGTTGCTCCTATATTAGGTAGACTCCCTCACTTGGTTAGTTTCTTATTGCAATAACTATCCCCTCATAATAGGCCCACTAAATTGTCTACTCTAATCAACCCATATATTCCTTAAGGTGGCTTTCCTTGGCTCTTATTGTGTCCTTCTCCACTGTAACCTAGCCAAACAATGTTTGAAGTGTATTTATCTCCCCCTACATGGTGGCTACTCTATCTGGTAGTCTCATCGAGTCTCCTTGGCCTACCATCCTACTAGGTCCTATCTATATAATTATAGTTATACCTTTTGTTTACCTCCCTATCCTCAACCTAAAGAGAGTGATGGTGGTCCTCATGGTGGTCACTACCTCTATCCACTTGTACCCTATTGGCTACTCTAGGTTGGGCACTAGTCCTAGAAGTGCATCTATCCTCCTAATGACTATGTGCTCTGAACACCACACTTGGACCAATGTCATATAGACTAGGCTTGAAAGTTAATTTGTACCCAACATTGTACAACATATTGTACAAACAGGTCAACATATATGGGTCCCATACCAATTGCACCTATTGGTCTCACATAACTGCTACTACTTCTACCATCACCCATGGTAGGTGTATGTGACTCATGTGGCACACTAGCAATCATGCCACCACTCCACAAAGCATGGTCGTTAGTGACCTAATCCCATGTCACCATGGTCGATCATCAATATGGAATCTGATATTGTAGATCTCATGTGTTGGGTTACCCATCAATATCTCTACTATTTCCCAAGGCACTTGTGTCTTGTAAACCATCCTCCTCTTGATGGAGATCCTCAATATGTGCCACACATCCTCTAGTATGGTGGTCATATCTCCCATTAATAGCTAAAATATGGATGACTTTATATACCACCACTCTGCTAGCGCTATTAATAGCACTCTTTCAACCTCCACTTGGGGTATCTTTGCCATGTGTAGAAGCCCCATTGCTCCTAGTGTGAATCTCTTCATTCGTGTGAACTCTTGAAGTACCTCCTTGAGGGTACTTGGCCACCATTCCCTACTCTCAATAACATCACGCTGTAATAAAAATAAAATATTTTTTTCTCATTAGCAATCATCATTATAATATATATAGATATAATAAAAGAAAAGAGTGTAAAACATTAAGTACAACATGCTAACATCTTTTCACTAAGAACACTCTCTTTCTTATCTCTTTATTTTTTTCTTTATATCTCTTTCTTTTGATTTTATAATTTCTCTCTTTTCTTCTCTGAATTCGTGCCTCGTATCCTCTAGAGAAAAAAATTATGAATTTATGCACTATAGAGTATGGGGCATGGATTCTATTGCTGCCTAGACCATTTGAATATGCATGCAACCGATGGATCCAGGATTGGATCACGCACATGATTTTCATAAAAATGTAATTTTTTTTTTAAAAATGCTTAAATTTAAAGAAAATTCAAGCTAATTCTAATTTTAAACTCGGATTATGGCTCTTACTTGTGCTCGGTCTACTGCTACGCTAGCCTCACCCCTCATAACTACCACTCGGTGTGTGGGAAGCACCATCTTCTTATTTTCATTACAAATCTTTTTGTTTTTTTGCATAGTGAAAATGAATTAGGGTTTTCACCTCCTTTTGTTGTTATTCCTCTTTTTCCTTTCTCTCTCATATTTTTGCATATTTTTTATCATTTCTACTCTCTTTCTTTTGAGTCTATCATTTCAGGTTTTCTTAAGAATTTTACAATCCTTCTGAAACTTGAGGGGGCACCCTAGCCTAAGAGGCATTAATATCCCTAATGCATGTTAGTTTTTGAGGATATATGCAGTGGGGAGATCTATCACAGGTCCTAATCATATGTAAAAAATATGAAAGGAAGTAATTATGCAATATGACTAAAATATACTATAAATAGAAAGTGGTGAAAATACAATGCAATATGGAGGCGATGGTCACTCCATGAATATAAGCTAGAGAACTACATTGTACTCCATATAGGATTTCTACCACTATTGACTACTCTCTACTATAATGACTTGATACTTTTGATATCTCACTATGAGACCCTTTATATAGGAAGATAGATTCCTTGGCCAACACTCTACCTAGTTGTACAAGGGGACACGTTGCACATTGACACTTGTGTATTTATTAAATTGCTTGAAGTAACTATATAAATTCCCCCTAAAGTAATATCCTACTCTAACTATGTACCAAAAGTGATACATTTACATGACACAAATGATGTAATATACTCTAACTCTAACACCCCCCTATATTACATTATTTGGGTATTAAAGACTTTAGTCTTCAATATGAATCTTCTTCTTGGTCTTGGAGTTTGTATTCTCATTCTCTATTTTCTATTACCTATTCAAGCAAGTAGTTAGTATCTTCATAACATGTTGTTCTTGCTGAAACAGATTTCACTTTATAATAATCTATAGGTTCTTCCAGTTCTTCGATTTCTTTTATCCTTTGGGCTAGGTGTCCTTTCTGATTTTATTTTCGATATTCCAATTTGGGTTAATTGGTTGAACATTGAAATTATTTTTGATGAGGATTATTTTGATATTGTCATGGTTGAAATTTGTTTGCATTATTCATCCGATTTACTTGATTATGATTTCTGAGATTGAATCTATAATAGTTAGTACTATGACATTTTCTTTTGCATATATGACAATATTTGTTGCTCCATGGTCTTCGTTCTTTTGATGATGAAGCAATATTTTCCTATGGATTATATTTTTATGCCAATGTAGTGTTAGTCATTTCATCTTTAAATACGTTTTCTACCCCATACTCTTGAAGAATATTGATTGGGTCATCAAAAGAAGTATCTTTACTTAGGACTTGTAAATATGTAACCAAATACTTGTAGTTGTCTTGAAGTGCTCTCATGGTTAATTGAGTAAGAAATTCATATTTAGTATCTTCTCCTAAGGTTAATAATTTACCTTTAATATTTACTACCTTCCTTAGGAATAGTTCTATGTTCTCACCACTGTTCATTTTTAGGGAATGTAGTTGAGTTTGAAGATGAAGGATAGTGGCTTTATTTTTCCCTTCAAACATTTTTTCTAAGCTTTTACAAGATTTTGTAGATGTCTTTGCTAAACTAATATATGGTTGTATTTAATCAGTGATACCAAAGGTTATTATCACTAGAGCTTTTACATCTTTTTATTCAAACCTTAGAATCTCAGTATCTCCTGTGCTAGGTATTTTTGCTATTCCTTGAGCTATCTCCCAATGTCTTTCTTATACCAAAATTTGATTTTATATTATTTTTCTAGGAGAAATAGTTTGGACCTTTAAGTAATTGGGATTTTGCAAGAAATAATTTTTTTGATGCCATGATGATCCTTATGGTCCCCTTTTAAATTCCTTAGTATTGATTACTTGATAAACTTTGATAGATGTTATTATTATCAAGTTTTGTAGAATGCCTTATGACTCCCTAGTGATTTTGGATATCCTAAAGTGCTTTTGGGAATAGTAGTTCAATTTTAGGTTGATTTTGTAAAGTTTTGTAAATAGCAAAAATCAATTTCTATTACATATTATTTCTCCTATTGAACTTAAGCACTTTCTAATTTGATGAAGTTCTGATGGATGGATTACTTTTTTCCCTCTAATGTGATTTTAAGGTAAGTATACCAATTAATTCAAACCCTTAATATCCATTAATGAAATTCCTTTTATAGCTTTTGATATTTAATAGTTTATTGTTTCTAATTTCTAGTAATCTACTTTGGTGTAGTATTCCTTATAACTCCCTAATTTAGAATATTATAAAACAATAATATTTGCAATAATAGAAATTTAATTTTCAAATAAATCCTTATCTCTCCTAGGTTTTAAATTGCAAATATTAAACTATTTTTTATGTATGTATGCCCTTAATTTTTTGCTTTCAAATGTGGTTTATTTCCCAATAGTTTCAACCTTTTACCATAATCATTATAACTCCCTTAATGAAAGCAAATTTAATATAGTAATTTCTTACATTTATAATGCTAGGAACTCTAAGTATTCAACATAGAATTTGGATGTGGACAAAAACACTCTTTAATGATGTTTTTGAATCCTTTCTATGGTGGATGGTGACAGACTCTCCTTTGACTACAGTATTTGGCTAATGGGTGCATCCAATTTAAATGTTTTGACCAAGATATTTGAATGTTCTTTTCTCCTCTTACACATTGCGCACCTTTTCTGCTATGAATATGATTCCACCTTTGCTCTTGCTTCTTCCATAAGATCTCCAAGTTGTTTCTATCATTCATTACTTCATTTATTCCATAATTTTTATCATTCTGGTACAATTTTATTTCTATTTTTTCCTTTAAAATTATCTTGTGCAAATCCACACCCTGTCTTCTATAGGGTGTAAATTCAATGAAAACTCTGCTTTTTCCTATCAGCCTATTATGGGTCCATTTTGGCATAGCTATCGAATTTGTACTCGATATCATATAGAGCACAAATTCAATCTAGCTAAGCTTTGGGGTGACTATTCATCCCAAAACCCTAGGGTTTTGTTTTGTGTGACCTCTCCATTCTATCTTATCTTTGTTTGTGTTATTTTATAGTTGTAATCATTATGTTTTGCTTGCATTTCATATTATATTAGCTTGGGGGTAATTATTTATCCCCAAACCCTAGTTTTGAAATTGCATTATTGATCAAGCTCTTGCATCCATTCTATTTGCATTCAATTTATTATTTCATGCTATCATATTTTGTTGTATTTTTTACAAAGGTCAAAGATCATTTTATTACAAATGGTCAACTAAAATGACCAAGGGGGATTAAATTTTGTGCCTCAAAGCTTTTTCTTATAGAAGCCTAAGTAGGACCCCAAATGCTAACCATATTTTCTAGAGTTTTGTGAAGCTATTTTGTAGATTTGAAGTTGTGGGATATTTTGGATGCAATAGAAAACTTGGATCAAACATCAAAATAAAATAAGTGTCCTTGGTAAATATTTTAGGTTATGTGTTATCTACTTTTGCTATTCTTGTTCACAAACTAGATTAAGTAAAAGATTCAATTACTTTTTAGGCATTGAAAAGAATAAAAACATATAGTGTGCATTTATTTTTTTGCCTTTGTTTGTGCATTTCACTTGTGCCCTTTCTCAAAGAGAAGAATTTTATTTCTAACAACCTACAGTTAGAAATAATTGAATACAATATTCATACTAGGGCTACACATTGTCTTCTTGCATCTTTTTTATTTTGTATTTTTCTTCAATTGCGTAAGTTTAGCTAATAGAGACCAAACATAGGTGATTGTTTTAAATTGAAAACATATAACATTTCCACACCAAAATTGAGGTGAGTCCTAAAATTATTCATGGTAAAATCATTTCCTTTTTGTCCACCAAGTGTAGAGAATATAACACACACCCATGGTTCACCTTGGCTCCATGCAGATCCAATTGAGAATCGTACATAGCAGGGCAATTTTTTCCTTCTACAAATAATAAGAGTATAATAATATGAGAAAATTAATATGTATAAAAAGGATTATAATAAATCAAATAACATTAAATAATATATAAAAATATGAATGTAAATAGATTTAATAAAACATGTACTAAGCATGTAATATAAAATACAATATTAATTGCTCAAAATGTATACAAGCTTTATTTCTCCATTTCTCTTACAAATATGATAGTATTGTTCTCATTTCTTATGATGATTGTGATGGAGTATTACCTCCATAATATAGCCCTAGTAGTCTGACACTTTGGATACTTGAATATTGATATCCATATGCCAAGTCCCATGACTCTTGTCGTATCTACTTGGCACTTGCATAATTGATGAACACTTGACACTATAACATATGCATACCTATGGATGACTATTACACTTCTATAATTTGCACACTCTAATCTAGGACACTTGTGCACATATTTAAATTACATAATTGATATCATACATACAAGAAACTTGTGCACATAGACTCAACTTACACTTGCATAGTAACTCACATGACACATGCATTTCCTACACATTACAAATTTATATGATACTTTTGCATTTCCTGCACATTCATACTTACATAAAAGGGAAATATAACTCACACTCTAAATTTTGATTCAACCCTAATCTATTATCTATAAATGTTTGATGAAGGTACCATGGGGGTACATTAGCATGTTCCAAATAATGTAATATACTCCAACACCCTTTATATTACATTATTTGGTTATTGAATAATTTAGTGTTAAATCTTGGTTTTTTTCTTTGTCTTAATTCTACATCTTTTAGATCAATATCTAAATTTACACTATATGGTTCCTCTTTGATTTTGAATTCAGATTTTTTGTTAGCCTTTTTGATGTGATTTCTTCTATTCTTATTTCTTCTTCTTTGCTTCTACATCTTCATTTGAGATATACTTGATGATGTACCTTCTAAGCATTTTATTAACAAATCATTACAATAATACAAATTTGATTTCAATGAATCCTTTTTGAAACTAACATAAACTTAATACAAGTTTTATATGTCATTTTTCTTTTCTTGGAAATATCAAAACTAACTAATGACAAATACATCATTAAACATTCTTCTGAAGAAAGTATAATGGTGTTTTATGAATTCCACCATGTTCTAAAAAGTTTTTCATGAAGATAGCTTATAAGAGTTGTAAATTTTTCTTCTTTTGCATCCTTGAGAAATAAAGATAATTTATTCTTTAGATAATTAGTCATTTGTTTTTTCCCATCAAAGTTGTCTATCATGTTTTGAGAATAAAACTTAAGTTTTTGCATCATTTCTTCACTATCCTCATTGAATGCATTTGTAATAATTTCTTCCATGAAATGCAATTCTATGTTATGATCTATTTCCTTTGAAGTAGACAACCTTATAACTCCTAGGTTTAAATAATTCAAAGTTTCTAATTTACTTCTAATGGAGTAGTAAACTTTATGTCTCTCTAGTTTAGAAATAAAAATGAATTTTTGCAAATATCTATTTTTTCCTAATCCTTTGATGTTGAAAACCTTTTACCTCCAAAATATTTAAATTTACAAAAACTCAAGAATTTTTCAATTTTTTTATTTTTCTCAAAAATAAAACCCAATTTTTTTTTTTTCCAAAAATATTCAATCTTAAAAAAAAAAGATTAAACTTTTTTAAAAATAGACTAGTTGAATTACTTATCACTCTAACATAATAAAAAAATTTAAATAACTTTAAAAAAATTATTAATATTAAATAAATTATCACTCAAACTTTATAATAAATCAATAACTCAAAAATATTTTAATTAACCCTTATGAGTCTTATGTGAAAGTAACATAAAACATTAACTTCACAAAATCCTAAAAATAAAAAACTAACCTTAGAATATTAGCTTTAACTCTTGCTTTGATTTCACACACATCTGTATTTTACAATGCTTTTTCTCTAATGCCTATGCAAATAACATCTTATAAACACTAGGCAATAGCTAAGTGGAAATTTGCATTCTGAAAAGTTTAATCTCCTCCAAACATTGCACTCTAGGTGTAGCACTCCAAATAGCATTCCAAGTAGCATTCCAAGTAGCATTCAAAAATTGTTTAATATTCCATATAGCACTTGAATGTTAGAATGTTACTCTAGGGGAAATGATCCTTTGGCATTATTTGAGCTTTAAGACTTTTCTAATTGCCTCAAATGCTTACCTTGTCTTTTTTTTCCTCACAAACTTGCTACTTTGACTTCTAGATAGTTTGGCTTTTGCATTTAAAGACTTGCTTAGGTTATACTATGTATGATGACATACTAAGCTTAATTTTTATATTATTGTGTGGATTGTAGTTTCTTACTATATTTATTGTTTCTCTTGCTTCTACTATACCTTGCTCATATTGCTTATTGTATTGTAGGTCCAGGCTCCAAAATATGACTACACTACAAATTGATGTTAGCATTGGTTCTTGATACTATCTCTTGCATCTTGTTGAATAGCTTTTGCTTGTGCAACTATCCTCTTTTTCTAAGTAATTTGGTTTGTTGACTTCCTCATTTGCATACGATACCTTGACTACCTATTCCTCTTCTAACATTGATTTGATACCTTCATTATCTACATGAGTTGGCCTAATGGTCTTCTTCTTTGCATATGTTAGCTTTAAAGTCTCTGTTTCTATGAACATCGACCTAATGACCTTCTTGAATTCTACACTATATCATTTTTCTTCTATGACTTTATATTTTTGTTCTCTTTCCTTTATAACTTTATGTTGCTCTCTAATAGCACTTTGTTGTCCTCTATGAGACTAGACAATGTCTTGCTATTATGCTTTGATGTTGTCTTTTATTACATTAGATAGCATATTATTGCTATGATGGCACTCTGTTGTTGTCTTATCTTCCTCTATATTCTATTGGACCTCTTTCTTTACCTTATAAGGGTCTCTCTTCTATTCTTTATACAGGTCTCTTTTCTTACTCTTTAAGTACCTCTATTTCTTCTTTATATGAGCCTCATTTTTGTTCTATAAATGGCTTCTCTTTATTATCTATAAGGGCCTCTTTTCTTTTATTCTATACTAACTTGCAACTATTATGGATTATAGATTATATTCCAATGCTTAAACCAATATAAAGTAAGCTAGGTGCTTCTTTATCTTTCTCCAAGACTGATATATTAGATATTGATCTATCTATATTATTTATTTTGTTTGGATTTCTTTATTTTCTTTTAGAAAGCTCTGAGTGCTTCTCATTCCACTGCTATATTTTCTTTCTTTAATAAACTACAACTTTATATTCTTTCTTCAATATGCTGCTATCTTTCTTACCTCTACACTTAGAAGCTGAAAGTCTTCCCTATCTTTTGTAGGAAGCTTCTCACACTTTTGTATATTAATATCTATTAAAATAATTTTTAAAATCAATAATGTCTTACATAAAACCTAAGAAATCAATATGATTATATTCCTTACTAGAGAATCCAATATAAATATCAATATTAGGATATCTCTTTCCAGAATGACCAACTTTCTTTTGAGTTGGTTTTCCTTAAATATTATGGAGTCATATTATTCATGGGTTTTTCTTCAACCTAGTTGAATGACCCTAGTATTTCTACTCAATATGACCTTTAAAATAGAGTCCAAGTATAACTACCTTCAAAATGGACAAACTCTTAATAAAATTTATGAAACTAGATAAAATCAATTTATAATAGTGGCTAAAATGAACTCTTGTAAATCTAGAAAAAGTTAGATGGTAGCTTTGATACCACTAATAGTCTTTTAAGCCTTAATACTACCTCAAATATCATAGGTTATATCTCACAAGTTTGAATATAATATAGCCACAATATAATAAGTTTGAAATAATTATAAGAGTAGAATAATATGAGCAAATTAATATGTATAATAAGGTTTATCATAAATCAAATAACATTCAATAGTATGCAGAAATTTGAATGTAAAAAGTATTAATGAAACATATACTAAGTGTGTAATGTAACTTACAATATTAATTGCTCAAAATGTATGCAAGCTTTATTGCTCCTATTTCATTTACAAATATTATAGTAATGGTCTCTTCTCTTGTAATGATCGTGATGGATTATTATCTCAATAATATAGCCATAGTAGTGTGACTCTTTCAATACTTGACTATTGCTCTCGATATGCCAAGTCTCATGACTCTTGGCTTATCTATGCGACACTTATTTACTTGATGAAAACTTGACACCATAACATATACACACCTATATTTGACTCTTACAATTCTATAACTTGCATACTCTAATCTACGATACTTGTGCACATAGACTCAACTTATACTTGCATGCTATCTCATATGACACTTGTGCATTTCCTGCACATTACAAATTTACATGACACTTGTGCATTTCTTACACATTCACACTTACATAAAATGAAATAATAACTCACACTCTAAACTATTACTCAACCCTAATCCATTATTTATAAATGTACCATGAAGGTACCATGAGGGTACATTAACATGTACCAAATGATATAATATACTTCAACAAATTAATAAAATTGAATACCATAGTCTAATATCTATTTTACATAACATTGAGATATCAATGATTTGGATGTGGTGTAGAGATAGAATTTGGAAATGTGATAATATCATTTTCCCTTAGAAGCCTAAATAAGGATATTTAGTACTTTTACATTTCCATGGATGACTAAAGTCACATTTTGTCAAAAGAAATTTTAAATTATTTAAGAATTCCATCTAAAGGTTAAGAATATTTTCTTGATTAATTACCATCTGCATTAAGGGCTTTCCTTATATATGAAACTTAGACACTTTATTCAACATGAACCATAGTAAATATGTTATAATTCACCTTGAACTTTGAAATACATATTTTGGTAGATTTATGAGCAAAGACACTAATAAGACATTTTTCATTGATACATCCATTAGTCATCCAAAGGTAATTCATTAAAAACATTATATTTAGAGAAAATAGGATGCAAAAATAAGTCTAAACTTGAAAGTTATTAGAGTAAAAATTATATTCATTTCATGGAAAGAGAGAAATGTTGTTACCTCTTGTTTTCATATTTTAAGGGAATGCTAACTTTTTTATAGATCTAGTTATATGAAAAAAAGATAGTGATGAATCTCTAATAACATTAAAAATTATTGACCATCATAATAAATATCCAATACATAATAATTAAAGTGACTCCATATGCTCTTCAGATGATTATCCTCCACATTGTTAGATTTGTTTATAAGATATCATTTAACAATTAAAGTCAGTGTTAAGTTCATGTTACCGGATAGTCATAATGAAGTTTTATCCCTCCATTCCTTCTCCCCACCTATAAGTTATCTTTGAGACATGATGCATCATTTTCTATCTAGAGTATCAATAATTTCCATTGATATTCCTTGCTATTTTTCCATTACAAAATACTCATTATATTGAGCATAAATAAAAACAACAATAAGACCGTTTGTATTCATGTTGCCGCTCTATTAAAATAATGTTAAGTTCATACTTTTATCCCTTGAATTTGATAGTTGATGTTAGGGATGTGTTTGTTTAGCAAGCTTGGAGTGTTATTATAGATGAGATTTAGTTTCAAGTTTTGAGGTAGGAGGAGGCTGAAGATAGACTGGTATGGGCTAGAGATAGTGAAGTCTCCTATTCGGTTAAATTGATGTATGATCTATTGGGATCCGAGGACAATATCCCATTCCTAGTGGGAAAAATTTGGTTGAAAAACTTAATCCCAAAAATTAATGTTTTCTTTTTGCTGGCTGTGCAAAATAAAATTTTATCCATAAAAAATATACAAAAGAGAGGCTTCAATTTTGTCAATAGATGATTTTTGTGTGAAGTAGACTGGGATTCTATGAATAATTTGCTTCTTAGATGCTCGATCTTCCAAGAGGTCTCCTCTTTAATTTTTAGTAATCTTGGAGAGCAATGGGTGATGTCAAGTTCTTTGGTGGATTTCATTCAGTAGTGGTCCTCAACCTTTGTTTCCCCCATCTCACGTACTTGTGGAAATTATTACTTCCCCACATTATTTTGGGGGTATGGAAAGAATGAAATGTGAGTGTTTAAAAACCTTAAAAGAAATGTTTACAGGGTGAGCTCTATAATTATTTAGAATGTCATGGAGAATATTTCTATGGTTTTTAATGATCCAGGAAATAACATGTATATTTATCAATCGAGTGAGATGCGACTAGAGGAGGAGTTGGGATTTTCTATTATTGCTCTAGGTCCAACTATTCCAAATACAAGACGGTTGGTGAAGTGGTCTTCCCTCATAGTGGATGGATCAAATTAAATTTTGGCGATGCCTGTAAAGGTAATCCTAGGTCAGAGCGAGTGGTGTGATTAGAGACAGTTAGGAAGAGTTTGTGGTGGCATTTGCTGATAATTTATTATTCTAGACCTCTCAGGTCATAGAAGCCAAAGCCGCTTTCCAAGGAGTGTAATTGCTAAAAGACCTAGGGATCTCGAACGTTGTCATCGAAGGTGACTCATTGAACGTGATTAATATGCTCAATGATTCAAATCAACCTAGATGGAGGGTGGTAAAATTGATGGAAGAGGTAAAATAAAATATCCTTTGTTTAAGCCAAGTTTCAATTTTTCATGTGTTGAGAGATGGCAATTTTACTGCAGATTTCATGGAAAATATTGGGATATCTCACCTAGGATTTTCGATCTAGCATAGGGATTTCCCAGAGGAACTTCTACAACGTATCAATGAAGAAAAAATTTAATGAATGTTAGAAGGTCGGTCAAATTTTGAAAATCCTGAGTATTACCTTTAGTTTTCCTATGCATTTTTTTGATGTGTGGGAATTTTTAGGTTTCCAAAAGTCCTTGATTTATAGATTGTGTTAGGTGAGGGAGGTACTATCCTCTGTTAATGCACCAAATTCAAAATTTTGTTGTGTCTCTTGGAGCTACAATGGGAAGTTGGGTACTCCTCGTAAATCTCAATATTTGGGCCCATAGATCCTCGATGGCATGACGAGCGGTTTCTAAAATTCCTTGATTTTTAGACCGTATGAGGTGAGGGAGGTCCTATATTTCATTAATGCACAAAATTCAAATTCTTTTTGTGTCTCTTGGAGCTTCAATGGGAGGTTCGTAGCTCCTCGTAAGTCTCAATCTCATGGCCCGTGGTTCCTTAGTGGTATGATGAACTAGCCCTTCATCTGAACTTTGTTCCTTCCTACATGGTGGATGATGACCTCTTCCTTCTTGGAAGCTTCTTTATTTAGGCAACCTGAAGGAGAGGTATTGCTTAGTGTCTCCTTATTAGTGAGGGTAGCCAGTTTGAGGTAGTTGGCATAGTTTTTAGTCTTCTTATTTCATGAGTTGGATCAAAAAGTGAAAGACCAACAAGGTTTACAATATTTTCATTTTTGGGATACCATTCTCAATATGGGAAGTCAAAGGTTGTTAGAATTCTATCGAGTGGTGATTACCGGAATGCTTGGGTGTCATTTGTCATTTTTTTTTTAGATTTGGTGCTACAGTCCTAGTTTGGATGGACTTGGAGTGTTCATATTTATTTTAGGCCCTAGTTCTCTTGTTTTTTTAGAGAGGATTTATCTAATATTTTCATGGAAAAATGTGGAATGACTCTTCGTGTTGTGGAGTGAAGAATTAGTGAGTGGTTTGCCAATGGGTAAAGTGAAGTTGTCTAGCCCTAAATCTCACCATTCTTAGCTCTGTGTAGAATCGACCTCTGTTAGTTGATGAAGAGGTGATACTGATTCTTTTGAACGAGGGTCTTTTGAATTGTATTTAGAAGTTTTATGGTCATAATCCAATCTTGTCAAAATGGATGGTTTTTATCTGGAACAATGGTGGGGTGAAAGTTGGTAACTAGCCCTTTGAAGTGTCAATAGAGTTGATTAGCAGGACCACTGAGATAATCCTTTTTCTGGACGTCAACAAATTTCTCCCTAGAATGCAGAATGGGTTTAGTGTGAAGGCCCTTTCCCCTCCCTGGGATAGGGTAGCCAAAGTAATAATGGACTATTTCACTCTGGATTCGATGTATGAAGTGATTTGGAGCTTCCATGTAATGTTTCTAAACCATATTCGAACGTAGCTCTTGATGAACATTTAAATTTTTTTTATTTTAGTCTATGAAGAAGTCCATGTTCGACATTCAAGGAGGTAGAGGCTAAGTTCCGCTCCAATAAGATCTTGTGTTGTTGGTCTTTGAACGGTTTGTAGCAAAGAGTGTCCTGTTTGCTGAGGAAATCCTGAAATCGATTGCTGATCAACTAGTTCCTGAGCCCTATTTGCTTAAGGAAGAGTCAGGAGGGTCAAGTGGCAAAAGTGAGGACCTGTATTCCTTTTCCCTAGGATCTAGGGCCGATAAAATTTCAAGGAAAATTTAGGTTTCGACGAGAGGTGCAAGGCATCCCATGCACCTCCACTGCAAAGGCCTTTGTAATGATTTTTTGAACTCTCCTCCAAAGAGAATCAAGCCATTCCTAGGAAGGTTGGTGAACCATCTTTATGTGTTGTGGGAGGTAGTCTTACTAAGAAATCCAAACGGTTGTTGGGTAAGAAGCTGTTCATTGAGGATTATGTTCCTACTTACCTTCCTTCCGACTCCGAACTTTTACCAAGAGATTTTCGAAAAGATAAATCGGTGAAGGAAGTGTATGGCGTGGATAGGACTATCAAAAAAATGAATTCGGTATTCCATAATCTGAAAATGATGGAAATAAAACAACGTGTGATTTGGGGCTCGTTGAAGATTGTGATCGATTACTGAGAGGAGGTTTCTAGGCTGGTAGGAGATGTTGTCCAGGAGGTTGATTTGCAGGTTTAGAACTATATTGGTTCTGTTTGTGGTCTTTTCTGGTTCTTTCCCCCTCAATGTTTGGTGGTTTTTATGGTGTTTCTCCAATAGTTTTGAAGTTTTTGATAAATTTGTGGAACCCCTTTCAAAACCCTCTTTTTTAATAGTATATATATAAAAAAAACAATGTGTGAGCTTTATATGTACTGGATGCATTGTTTGCCTTTTCCCTTCTCTTCAACTCTAAACATTCTTTATTACTAGAAACTTGCTTCTAAGACCTCAACCTCCTAAGAGTCGCAGTTCTCACTTTCAAGGCTTCATATCTGAATTCCCATTGAGTTGTCTTAGTTGATCCAAATTTGGAACGCTGGTCTTCAAAATATCCCGTATTGAGATAACTGAAAGAAATAACGTCACAAAAGTGCACTCGGGAATCGTCAAGCTGAATCAGCCGCGTTTGAGATTTTTAGCAGCATAAGTAAATGATCTGGATCGGGGATTCAGGCTGATTATTTCTACACCAATATTCCATGACCGCCTTGACTAAGAGGTTCAGTGGCTCAAACATTCCAAATTGTACATATGACTTAAGAAATTAGAACATTTCATTAAATAATGTGAACCACTTTGAAACATGCCTATCAAGTTTTCAATAATAGCATCCTGAATATCAAGATCGTATATCCCGTGTCCTCTTTTTGTATTTCTAGTAATGTTTGCATAGCTATATGCCATAATACTTAAGTAGAGTGCTTAAACATTGAGAGAACATCACTTCAACATAACCTTAATGATCATATAAGACGAAGAAATCAACTGTTTGAATAGTTCGTGGTATAAAATTATTAAAAAAACAGAGCCTTCATAACCACATTATATTTTTAAGTTTAAGTAATTGACAAGTACAAGGTTCAAACCATAGGGGCTGCTGCTTTCACCAAACCTATTTTGTTTCTTGACCCGGCGTGAAAGGGGACCACCTGTAGCTTGAGATTAGTATCATTATTGTCAGTCTGATGCGCACTCAGAGGATTCAGATCAAACTACTACCTTTGCAAAAAGCTACCCAAAATTTAAACCTAAATGTCTTCTTCCTAAATACAAACACTTACAAATACACCTAATCCTTAGAAACCTTTACATTATTTATAAAAACTCCTTAAGAAACGCACACATCACAAAACTGGATATTGATAAAAACAAACAAACAACAGAAAAAGAAAAGGAAACCTATTATATGATCTGCCAACATCTCCTACATTAGTATTTTTCAGAAAAGAAAAAACCGGCAGACATTTTACAATTTTGTAACAATAAACGGCACTTTCAGAAAGAATATAGAATATAACATGCAGCTGAATAGTATGAAGTCCATTTACAATATCTTCTAGAAATAATTCAAGGGAAGAAAAAACTATAACAGCCCTTCTGGTTCTCTACATGACGCCTCTGCCATACTTTGCTTTTAGACTTAATAATTAAGATACACGCTAAACTTTCCTTTCACTCAGATCCGTTCATTGTCAGCGTATCCATTCCAAATTTCTACCCACGAAGACCTCTAACCGCCCTTATCCATAGCAGGAGGAGGATGCACGGAACCTTCCTCTTTCATGCCTATCGAATGTCAAAATCTTACACTTAAATCCAGGATTCATAGGTTTGAGATCAATTGATGAGATTAATTGATTCGATTAAACCTTGTAAGGGGAGGTGTTCAAGGTTTAAATTGGGTCTCGTTTTCCTGGTGCTGGCAAATTCTTAGACAATGAGTGCAAAATAATAATGACGTCTATGATTTCATCATATAAATTTCAAAAAAAAAATCTAGTATTCATCAAGATCAAACAATTCTAATTCTTACAATTTCTCCCTTTGCTATGTAACGTCGAACGGTAAATGTCATGCTCTAATGTCCTGCTCCTGGGCTCGGAGTAGACCTCAAGATCCTTTTCGTTGTTACACCCTCTTGCTTAGTGGACTTAGCAGTATTAAAAATCTCCATGTGACCGACCCCAGGGCTGTGCTTCGATCTGGAGAGCCCCTCCTCGTAGACCATGATGTTTCCTCTGGGAGGGATGTTCGGAAGAACACTGTAGGCCACCTTATCAGCTTTAGGCAATTTTAGCTTTCTATCGCCCCCACTTCGATTCTCCTGGAACCTAAACATCAACTTATTGTTGTCATTTGTGGTGTGGTTCACAGAGCTGGTCCAGGGCTTCATTACAGCATCTGCGCACTTCGCTCCGGTTTTCTCCGCCGGATTCTTTAGAAGGGCCAAGCCTGCCCCCGCGACAACGGTGTTGAGCCTGGAACCGAAGGTCGACGGATTTTCGGGGCCGAGAAACAAGCCATTCTTTAACAGTCTTGCTCCACTGCTCGGCTCGACTCGGACAAAAATCAAACATAACAGATTTAGCAACATTGTCCTATAGCTCTTCATCTCTATTCTACAGATTGCGAAGTGATATCTGACTAAAGAAAGTGTACGAAGAATAGCTTTGCAATAAGGATGAGGTCGAGATAGAGAAGATCAGATAAGAGAAGCATAGCCACAGAGGAATATATAAGTGGTAAATTAATTAGAGAAGCAAATTGAGCTGTATGCAAAATTGGCCGGCCTAGGCGTTCTTAGTTCTTGACTTTCGCCACCGCACCTTACAGGCTTGAAAATTGCTTTGAATTTCCACAGTTCACATGGGCCGAACCACCGAAGAAACTGATCCACTCCATCACTATTTACAATACACCAACTCAAAAAGTGTGACCGTGAGTGGTTGATTTAATATTTTTAATTATCCAACCCTAAGTTAAGGTACGATGACGACGGAAAATGCCGATAAAATGGCACCGTCCTTCCTATTGTTTGTTTGCCTGGCAGCATTTTAGAATTGAGGCAGTCAAACAAAACCTAATTGTTGGCTGCTGTGTCTACCGTTTGGAAATTATTTATCGTTCTTAAAAGTGACACCCAACAGTTTTCAAAGGTTAGTAGATTGGTAAGATTTTGGCACATGAAAAGGAGATTTAGGTTAAAATTTTGGAGCAACTTTAATAAAGGCAAAGTAGTAGTCTGACTTGAATCAGTTGAGTTCATGCCAACACATTGAGTTACCTCAGAACTAACAAAAGTTATAAAAACAGCTTCAATAATTTAACCTGTATTAGTTGGGAAGAATATTTGACCTCATATCTAGTTGTTAAAGATGTTATCAATTCCTTTAATATATAAAAAACTAAAAAAAGCTTCGAACGTAGTTGCGTACCGCTAGACTTATGGTTTGATGCGACGCGGAAATACCAAAGGTCGATCTGAAGTAAAGGAAGAAGGCGGTGAAGCGAGTGAAAAGAAAACCATTGATAAAATACGCTAAATTTGAGAAAGTCCAAGTCCAAACATGACACATCGACTGATGGAATCAGCTGGCTGCTTCCTAGGTTCATCCCCAATGTGTCATTCCAGGTAAAGTATAATGGACCACCTTTTTCATGTCTTTTCTTTTTGAATGAAAACTTAAAAGGTCGGACTAAAACATAAAGCCTTGTTTTTTAATGTTTTTTCTTCTAATTGCAGCCAAATTATTCTCGTCCTTACATTATTTTAAATGTGTATGCGCCACAAAAATTAATATCGTCCTTACATTATTTTAAATGTGTATTGCTCCTGATCTCAATAAATTTACACCATTGATGTGCTGTATTTATTTTTAAAGCCTTGTGTTCAAGAAAAACTACTACCGCTTTCAGACGGGAAAGCCCATGCCATGGTTCATGTGATCTTTGAGGTCCGCTCTCTTCCTTAACATTATCGAATTGACTTCCAACACATGGTAAGACTCTTCAACAAACAAACCTAACCCCATTCTCGTCTTCACATGTGATCTACCTAACCTAACTTGGTTTAAAGTGGAAAGACTTAGTGGTTGTTGTTTTTACAGTAATATTTAATATGAAAAATATATGAATTAATTTTTTAAGAAGGAATTAAAAAAATAAAATAGAAAAGTAATTGTAATAAAGAAAAATGGATGATAAAATAAAAAATGAATATAAAGATAAAAAGATAAATTTAAATATAGAAAAGTATAATTTATTAGTTAAGAAAAATCATTTATAATGAGTTTATATATTTATATATTCAACATTAGTTAATTATCTAGTTATTATTTAGTGGATCATTCGATATGTGTATCATTTACAATTGGATTAGATTGTATGAAATGGAGTAAGATGACAACAAAGCCTATGTTATGGAGTGTAGAATATTGTATACAATTGAAAGACAATAAATCAACTTTACTAATTATTGATATAGTTGAGTGGTGTAGATACATGCAATTTGATTATATGAATTGATGTTGTACAAATATTATATGTATTCTTTGGATTAGAGGCATGATGAAAGTGTATGAATGAATCTTCTTAATTTATATGTTTCCATTGTATTTTATATACCACGAATTTGATTATCAGACTATTTGATCCTAACAATTGGTATCAGAGTTTGTGTTGAAGTCAATATCGCCATGTACTCATAGAGTGGCTTAGTGGGGATATTGAATCAATCAGAAGAAGCAACCCTACATCCAAATATTAGGCCAATTCAAGGAGGATTTAAAATCTTATTGCTAGATCAACCTCATGACATGGATATCCTAGATTCGAGTCCTAGCAAGTCCATACCTTTAACAATATCTAAGAACTAAAGTAATAAAAGTGATGACATAGAAGCAATAAGAGTATCCTTAAAAGATAAAGGGACAGTGATAAGGGGAAAATAGAGTGAACCTCATAAGCAATGATCTACTTCATTACACATGGTGATTGTAGTGACTAGTTATTCATTCATTTTGGTGGGATGACAAGGTTACTATAAGGAGACTTTTGGTTGAGTCATAGGATCACACCCATGTTGAAGAAGAAAGAAAATACAATAGATGCAAGTTTGAATATATGTGAATGTGTATGGATAATAGTGAAGGTGTATGTGTAATAGAAAAATAAAAAGAGTGCTTTTCAAGAAATTGATAGTTTTGCTCAAGAAATTGAAGATTGGAAAATTAAGCATAAGGGGGAGAATGTTGGAAAAAGTAGTGCTTAAAGTGAAAAAGTATAGAAAAGTGATTTTCTTAAAGAACATAAGTTGAAAAATAGAAAAGCAATTATGACATAGAAAGATAGATGGAAAAATAAAAAGTGAATATAAATATAAAAGGATAAATCTAAATATAGAAAATATGATCTATTAGTTAAGAAAATACAATTTTTAGTGAGTCTATATTCATGTATTGACATGGTTTGATCATCCATCCATATTTCATATGGTAATCCAGTATGTGCATCATTCATAGTTGGATTAGATTGTATGGAATGGAGCAAGATGACGACAAAGCCTATGTTATGAACTATAAAAAATTGAATGCAATTAAATGATAATAAATTTGTCTCACTAATTATTGATGTAAGTGAGCGGTTTGGTTGCACTCATTAGAGTATATGATTTGATGTTGTAAAAATATTATGTGTATTATTTGGATTAGAGGAATGATGAAAATGTATGAATGAATCTACATAATTATGTGATTCTACAATGTTTCATATAATATGAATTTGATTATTAGAGTGCTCAATCCTAACTATTTTCTTGTCAAGAAAAAAAATATATATTTTATATATTTTTCGACTACAATATAACTTTGATGATGATTGCCATGTATGGATAGTATGTTGAACTACTTTTAACTAGCTTTGAAAATTAGAAAATATATTTTCTCAATACAACATATGTCATTAATAACCTTGGACAACTTTCTAATGATGATATTCGTTGTAATATTTATATTATAATTTTTCTACTAAATTGTGTTCAAATCTTGAACAAAGTTGATATAAATTTCAAACATGGTAGGTTTATAAAACTTTATGTATTATTGTTTTTACATAATTGAGAAAGTTGATATCTCTATATCCATGGACATGTGGGTTATTCCAAATTTAAGTTATTTATACTTTGTTTTTAAAAAAGTGTTAATCTCTAACCCATAACTTTCTCAAAACTAGTCATCCATAATTGATGCACATTAGATATTTATCTTTGTTACCTAATTCTTAAATGTAAATTTTGAATTTCATGGAGCTTTATGTCTTTCACGCTCTAACAACAATAATTATCTATATTCATGTAATAAATTTTAAATCTTTTAAAATAGAGGGTCAACCCATAAATTTTTATAGGGAAAAAAAGGCATAGAAGACAAGAAGCATCTATAATTGCTAGACTTGAAGTGTAGGATTTAGGGATTACATACATGCATTTTGTTGCTATGCATGAGCATAGATAGGTCATCTTCACTTACTATAACAACTGACAAAATATATTTATGAATGATCAAGAGGAACCTTCAAATAAAGCTTAGAAAGCATAAAGTTTCTTATTTAAAAAGAGAGAGTCATCTTAACAATTTCAAGAAGGATATTTAGAGTGATATAATATTAATATGGTTATCATCCATTTCATATTCTTTTTATTTTTCTTTTCACACGGTATTAAAAAAGGAAGAAGATATAAAACTAGGGGAGGGGATTTCTCATTAATCTCTTTGGTCACATTTTCACAATAGAAAAATGGTCTAATAGGACTTGATGCATTAAATGAATCATAATCACTATCCTTCCAACCCTCTTCTTGATCACAATAAAGAGTGGGTATGAGACTAAAAAAGTGTAAGTGGCATTGAAGTATTCTTAACCATTGGATGGGAGGTCCTAGGAAAAGGGATTTCTATCATTTTTCTTTGAGGGATTGGGAAATAAAATGCATAGAAGGATTTAAAAGGCTTACCTATTAAATGCTAGAAAATAGGATGTCTATATTTTCTGCTCTTACATATTAGGTGGTATAACAAATATAATGGGTTAGGGTGTGTAGCTAGGGAATAATACTAAGGAGGGAATAAAGGCATTATGAGAGAACTAGTGGAATATTAAATAATGTTTACCCCAAACATGATGAAAATACTAGAAACTAACAATGACGAATTATTTGCTCTTTGTATGGTTTGTTTTAGTGATTGCATTCCTACTTATATTATCACTTCTAGTGCTAGTAGGGGTAATTACCATGTTATTAGCTAGTTGAAGCTTTAGTATATCCTTTTTTATCCTTCTATAGGGGGAGTCATTATCTTACACCAAGATATCTCTTATAAATTAATATTGTCAAATCAAAAAATGATCATCCTTATCCTACATATCATGAGAATGGAAGTATGCATATTTATATAATATTGAGAACACTACTAATTCAATGGATCAATATGAGAAATTTCCAAAAAAATATAGAGAAGTGGGTGAATCATTTAATTATAGAGGCTATATAAAAGAATACCAGACCTCTCTATCCATAAGAAGTGTAATATTTCCCCTATGAGGAAATTATTAGTCATTCTAAACATATAGTTGAGCCTCATCAATGTAGTGTTAGGTAAATGTAAAATAAGAAAAGGTCAATATAGCCTTGGGAAATTTTATTTTTTGTATATTGATTACATCTAATTATTAAATAGTTCATTGGATGGCAGTTCAAATCCTCATTCATATAAACATAATTAAACATATAATAAATGATATCTCCAAGATTTAGGTCTAGTATACACCTCTATTTATTTATTTTAAAGGTCATCAATATGTCTCTTCCATCCATCCTATTCTCCTTTTCCTAGGTCTCACCTCATTCAACTTCTTGAGTTGATAGGAATCTCACTTATTTCTAGTCCCCAAAACACTCTTACAAAGGAAAGTATGTGTTTAAAAAGAAATGAGAGAACATGGAGAATATAACAATACCAAATAGAATATCTCAATGCATAAGTAAAAAAAATATATATGAGAAAATGGGATACTTAAGATATATAGATCAGTCAACTATGAATAAACACATGGGGGTAGCGGGGAAGAGAGTATGACTATTTAAAATATTGAGAGAGAATAAGATAATGACAAAGGTATCAATTGATATAAATTTAAATTCAAACCCAATTCACTTTCTATAAAACTTATAAACTACAATCAACCTTGAAATAAAAGGAAGTCACTAAAAGATAAAATTATATATATATAGATAGATTAAGGATAGATATGGGCAAATCCAAAAGGAGATAATTGTGGCATAGATAACACAATATCCCAAGAAAAAATTATGCATACATTTTATCACATGAGCATCACCCACCCATATTGTTGACCTTTAGTTTTCTACTTTCTCTAGTTGTTGTATAAGTGAAGCCAAAGTACATCTTTAAGTTTTAAGTGTTGAAGAGTTTTGGAACAACAATTAAAATACCCCTAAGTTGGACAATCAAGTAGTCTCCATCTCATCTCATCCTTCACAATCATTTAACTACCCTTGTGTGAAAAATTTAAAAATATATATTAAAATTTAAAATAATCTTGGTTTACATGTATATATTTTCAAAACCATGTAATTATAAATAATTTTTCTAATATTTTTACTAAATATTTAATTTTAATGTATATCCTTATTATTAACTTAAAATTTTAGGTTTGTGTTCTCAAACAATACTTATACATAAACTTACCTAAAATTTATATATTATAGTTTTAACACTACATAAATTTATTATAAATTACATCATATTTATTAATATTATTACTATTTAATTTTAAAATATATATAAATTAAAAAATAATTTTGAAACACAATGTTCATATTTCATAATTATTTTGTGCTTTATAAATATGGCCATTAATAGGCTTAGACTTTATTTAAAATATATAATTAATAATTCATTTGATTTACTAATTTAGCGCATTTTGTAACTTTTTCCTATGTTTTAAAATAATTTTTATTTATTTATTTGTGGAAAATATCTCAAAAGGGATGCCACCTTTGGGTAAGACCCAATGAGGTAGGGGTATCCATTCTATCAAAATCACCTAGGGCATGGTCCTGGCCTACAACCTTTGACATACTCAAGGAGCTAACAAACACATAATAAGATATAAAATAAATAAATAAATAAAATAAGAATAAAAAATAAAATAAAAAACATGATCCTTAAGCGTGCCATAAAGATAAAGCACAACCAAGTACACAGAAAATAATATTAAAAAATAAAAAATGAATCACATAGAAAAAAATCAAGAACATTCCAAAACACAAACATGACAAAAACAAGAGAACACTACAAAGACAGTACCAACAAAAACATGAAAAACACAAACAAACAAAACCTACAAAATAAATAAATAAAATAAAAATAAAAAACAACCAACAACAGACAGTAGACCAAAAAAAACAACATATAAAACACTTACACACAAAAAACACAAAATAACACAAACATACATAAACACAAGAAAAAGAACAACAAAAATACAAGAACAAATAGAAAAAAACACAAGAAAAAAAAAAAAAACAATGACCTTTCTAGACCAAAGGACTTTCCAGGAAAGAATCAACAGAGGAAACAAAATAAAGAATAGTTTGAACTAGGGTACTGGAATACCATGATTGAACCAAAGAGAAGCAAAATAAGGCAAGAAGAAACTAGGTGCCTTCATAACTAGAGTTATCCAATGAAATGATAGAAAAGAAGAGATTCCCTTATTTGTGAATCCAACCATCTAGGAGGGAGGCCATAACAAATAAGATCACATTTATCCAAAGGCCAATTAGCTAAAGCATCACCACTTTTGTTTTGATTTATGACCACATGATTGTAATCAACTTTCAAAAATGTCCTCTGGATGAATTAAATCTTCTCAATAATTCTTTTTATTCTCCAATCAACTTTATTATTATTAGAAGGATTATTTAAAATATTAATCATGAGTTGAGAGTTAGACTCAACTAACACCTTTTCCCATCCAACCTTAGTAGCCTCATGAAGGCCTTTGAGGATACCATACCCCTCAGCAAGGTTATTGGAAAGAATACCCAAATTCTCAGCAAAAGTAAAAACTAGGGAGCCATCTGAAAGTCTACCAATTCTTCTTGCACTAGCTTTTCCAAGGTTCCCTCTAGATGCTCCATCAGTATTGAATTTACCAAAATCCTTAGGAGGAGGTTGTCAATTTCTTGTCCTATCCATCTTGCAAATAATCTCATTCCCTTTAAGATGGTTGCCCTTAGCATATTTAATATTTAATCTATGCATCACTAGATCCCATTTTGGGTGGGATTTTTGGGAGTGATTAAGGAATTGATGGAATGATTCAACTAAGTTGGCTATGGTCTTCTGCCAAATATAGTGAATATCCTTCCTATCTTGATTAAAAATTCAATTGTTCCTTTCATTATAGATATTCCAAATAAGAATGGTAGAACCCATCCAAACTATCTTCCTAACAAAATTATCAACACCCTTTTGTTTAGGCCAATCCCTCCAAAGTTGTTCAAAAGTTAAAAAATTGGACCACTGTAAGCCAAGTAAAGTGGTCATTCTCCTCCATATCTCAGAGGCTCAAGTACATTCAATAAAAATATGGTTGAGATTTTCTAAATTCTCTCCAAACATTTCACATCTAAAAGGGCCATGAAAACCATGCTTCATAATTTGCTCACCAGTAAGCACCCTACAATGCAATAAAATCCAAATGAATAACCTCACCTTAGACCATATATTTTGAGCCCACAACTGAGATGTCAAAATATTGGTTGAGATTATTATGGCATAAGGTCAAATAACCTTGAGCAACTGAATACTCACCATTAGTAGTGATGTTCCATCCAATACAATATTTTTCATGGGACCAAGAGAGAGACCTCATATAAAGGATGCCTTGGATATCTTGTCTTTGCCATTCTGGGATTTGAATAGGTCAATCCTAAATAGAGATCCAATATCTACCAACCTTTAAACTACTAGTATGGTACCGACAACAATTAGCCACCTTTATCCAGTTAGCTCGGTTAAAATATTTTTTTAATAAAGAGAAAAAAATCATAAATAATAATGTCCCCATATTTAAAGTTATATATTAAAAAATCAATTCAATACTTAGAAAATAAAATAATCAAGGTTAAATCACTTTTTATTTTTTAAATGGAAAGGGTTATTTAAACCCATTCCATGGTTTGAATTTGTATTTCTTTGATGAGAATCCAAAGACATATCAAATTGATGTCCCTTGACATGACATGTATGTGTTTATAAATTTATAAAAAATATCATCATAGAAAAATATGAAAAATTTACTGTACGTAGTATATAAAAATTAGAAGATAATTTACCATTATCATTGACTATGTTTTGTTAAGTTTTTGAAAATGACACTTAAAATAATATTATTTATATATAATATTATAAAATATAACTAAATTTACTTTAATTGAGCCTTTTTCATAGTACATTTATTACAATCAAGCATATTATTATGGTATTATAATAAAATATAATATTGAAGTAGTTAGAAGTATGGACTTTTAAGCCATAGATAAATGTTTAAATCTTGTTAGGCAATATATGCATAGGTGTTAAAGTCTTATTGTATTAGTCATAGTGTGGTTAGTTAAAAAAATAGTATTGTAGCATGGTTATAATGTAATATGGATGAGATCTATTTCAATCTTATATAAGGTTGGAAAAATCTTGGCACCTCCTTAACATCAGTACCTCCTTACCTCAACATGGATATGGTATATGTACAACAATAAAGAAAAGAATGAATCAAATGATTATGAGTGAATACTTATGAATTACTTTATCTTGGGTGAAACTTTCCTACAAGGTTTAGTTATAGAAATTAATACATACACAACAATTACAATAGTCTACAACCTAATGATAATATTACGTGCGATTATGACTTTAACATAAAAAGTGGAGGTAACATTACTAGAAATAATGAATGTAACAAAGGGTAAAATATATTGATTCTCTCAAGCATGAGTTAATTGGTTGTCCCTACTTAAGTTTCAACAACATGAAATATCACCTAGAGGGGATGATCATAAGGTCATCTATAGAAATACAACAAAGGTGTTAGCATTTATGGATAATTCTAAATTTAGGAGGAGAAATCCATATCCTCGATCCTATAGTTAGTCCCCATTTCCCTTTATGGTGAGCTAAAAATAAAATAAGAGTGACATAATATTGAAGTATAAAAATTAAAGTTGAAATAAAACAATGATAGTAAATGCTAGTAGGACTAATATACTATAGATATGGAGAGTACTCAAGTAATTAACAATAGAAAGTACTCAAATTCATTAGTCATTAGTAGATATTTTTGGTAGAAATTTAATGGTGTTTTTGTTAGTGTGTGAATGAGTTGATTGATTGATTGATTGATTAACCCAACCTTTTCTTTAGGAGGGGTGTTTATAGATAGGAATTTGAAATTTAATTTCTAGACCATTGTAGGGGATGTGACATTCATTTGAGCTATCATTTGCATTGTATCGTGATTATTATTTCATTATGACTAGGAATGATAGTGGTTCTTAGTACCTTAACATAATTAAGCATACTCAATTAAAATAGGATTGTTTAATCAATCATAATTGATTGCTAAAATTGATTAGTCATTAACATTTTTAGAATTTTTTTGAGATATTTGTCTATTCTAGTGAAAATGTCAATATCTTGATTAGTACTCTCATTCAAATTACCTACAATAGATTAGTAGAAAGTATTTATTATTGGTTGTGATGTAGCACACTGGCTCCATAATTATATTTGATCTTAAATGGGACTATGATTTTCACGGTTCCTCGTTATTTTCCCATGCTAAAAGTATTAGGGATACGCAATAGAGGAGGAGAATGTGTGCATTATAGGGTAGTTAACATTTCTATACATCGAGAGAGTACCTAATCTGAAGGTCTATATCATTCCAACAAATACATAATAATGGGGTGTGATTTAGGAGTGCAAAAGTGGATCTATATAGAGGTAAATTCACACCTTAGAAATCATTATTTGATACAAAAACCAATTCTTAGAGCAAAAAGAAGTAGATAGCATGGATAAAAAACATAGTGTGAATAGATTGAGGTAGTGTAAATAGATAGGATAATACCTATAGTGCTGAGTGGACATACAAGGGGATCATGGATGCTAATGCATATAAAAGTAAATGAAGTGTGGAAGATGCATCTATCCTAAATTTTAAGGTGTTAATTGAATGACTAGAGGCACAAAAAATTGGGTATCCATATGTATCCCTTTTTTATGTGCTCATTAGTATAATGGACATGTTAAAACTAATGTAAGTGTCCCAATTTTATGAAGGTCAATAGTTGTATCTTTTGTAGATGGTTTGGTTTTCTTATGTAGATAGATAACTATGGTGTATAACATTTACAATGTATTAGTGTAGTACCCCTTTAAGTTCTAAGGGAAAAAGGTTTTTAAAGAACTTGAAAGGAATTATATAAGATAAAAAATTACGATTGTTTTTTCTTTTAATTATCAAATGATAGAAAGAGGGAGATGGATTTAATGAGAGAGATGTGAGGAAAGGGGAACAAAACATAATATAGAGCTAATGTAATCAAGCAATTTCACAAAAAATGCATATAGTAACATGTAAGAGGGAATAAAATGTAAGGTTAGACATAAAATAGTCAGAGCAAGTGTCATAATCTAAAGGGAAACTCAAACAATGAGAGAAAATAATTATATATCAAAAAGGGAGTCAAGGTTGTTGAAAAAATGAAATACAAGCAATCTATAATGTGAATACAAAATTAAAGTTGTAGATTTGATGGCATCCAAAGTGATTAAATGAGAGCCAAGATATGTAACAAAAATAGTAGAAATTGCAGAAGTAGAAGTTGAATTAGATCAAGTACATTGGATGGATTTATTTTGTTCTTAACTCGGTATTATGATGAAGTGGTCATAGAGTTCAAGAAATGTTATTTATGATAGCTATAGTTGAGTGTGAGGCTTGGAGATTGAGGTCTTAGAAGCAATGATAACTAGGGTGAGTGGGTTGTCGGCATATGGCCAAAGAAAAATTTAGGAATTGTATTTGACAGAGTGCACACATGAAGCATTTTATCATTGAATGAACATAATCCCTATGAATTTTTTGAATATGGACTGATGGTGTAGACCTCCCTACCAACATCATTTAATTTTATATAATTGTATTGCCTAAAGTATTTTATAGGTAATGGATAATTTTTAGCAATTATGGGACACCATTTTAGGTTTTTATTACATATTAAACATAGGGAATAAGAAGGATATTTTAGGTTGAATATACCATATTATTTCTTATGGGTACTAGAAAACATGAGTGCCTTCTATAGATAACATGGTAGTGTGTGAAATATATCACATCAAGGATTGGTAAATTTATTAGTATTAGATACATTAAAGGGAATGAGGGTGATATGGGAGACCTATTTGGTTGGAGGTCTTAGTGTAAGGATAGCCAATTTAAGAGAGACACAACATGTGATAAGCACAACTAAGTAAATTGGAGAGCAAGAGGAGATGGTTAGGTAGCAAAAGATAGCACATGATGTTTTTAGGGAAAGAAGATAAAAGTGTGAAGTCTTGTATATTGTTACATAGAGTTTGCAAAGGGAAAAAATAATGGAAGTGGATTATGAGAATTTAGATGAGCTAGTGATATAAACTATGGATGAAAAGGGAAATGGTTTAATGTTAGAATAAGTGAAAAAATTGGAGAAGTGGTTAAAAAAATCCCAAAGGTGAATTATTGAATTAGAATTAGAAGTAACACAATGTTAAGGTGAAGTAGAGTCCCAACCATGGGAATAATTATAGGGATACTATGTTCCTTGCAAATATTTATGGAGGGATAATAAGTATGGGTATATCATTTGAATAAGTCGAGAGTAAGAGTAGATGAAGGACTAGAGTCCTACAATGTGGTCATAGATACGAATGCAACGAGAATACCCATGCAATTGGAAAAATTATTGATATTGGTTGTAATAGTGATGGTGAGTGAATAGGAGTGAGAATGGAATAAAATGGAGGAATAGTTGGAGTAACAAATGGAAAAATTGATGATTAGAAATTAACAGTTAAAAGGATTGGTATAAGTAGGAAAATATTGAATATTTGAAGGATTAAAGAGCATAAATAATGTCCAAGCTATAGTGGTTGTATATATAGAGGAGTTTGGTATGATGATTGGTGTTCAATCTATTAGGATGTATGCTCCAATGCTACAAGTGTGATTTATTTTATTTTAAATTTTTAAAGTGTTGTTAGGTTCATTCTATGAAATGGAGATACTAGAGATGTGGCATGCCCTATTCTTTAATAATGTCCTAGAGTATTAGGACCTATTATGCAACATATATCTAGACAAATTCATTGTGTAATATGATACAATATGGAATATGACCCCGTTCATGGGGATGTATTATTGTGGGTATTCATGTCAACAATGGTGGTAGAGGTGAGAGCCAATTACTAATGAAAATAATATCAGTGAATATAGTAGGAGATAGGGATGATTGTTCAAGTACATAAGAATATCCAAACAATATAATTATTGGTCATTTATCTATGCTAGCTCATGCTCATTTTTGAGAAAATATAAATAAGGGATCGATAATATGCTTGTATAATTTTGAAGTCTTAGTAGAATACATACGTAAGGAACATAATAAAAGCCAATAATGTTGCATGTAATGGCTAGATCCCATGCCTATATGAGAATCAATTTCTACAATGAATTGGGTTGTAGTAGTGTTATGGGTGAGCATAACAACACAATGTTTAAGGAAAACAAGGTAAACATAGATTGGATTTTTGTTCAACATTTTGATCCTATGGTATCTAGTGTCCAATTAACAAATTTCATTTATCAATATCCCAAGGGAAATAATGGAAAAACTTGAAGATTATGTTGGTTCAAGTAGGTATTCATCAAGGAATAAAGTGGATATGTTGATACATATGATTGAAATCGATGGTTTGTAGAGAACTACTCTCCATAGTGATGTACAAGATATTGTAATATCTGATGTAATAAAATATGATATACAAATAAATAAAGTATGATAATATTTTTTGGTTCTTTAAATTTTGTTTTATTTTGTATGACTAATGGATAAATAAGGGTGTAGAAATGTGTAAAATATTTTGTTATGTTTTTTGTGATATGAAATGAAAATGGGGTAAGAATGAAAAAATTATGAAAAGGGCACATGATGAGAAAATGGATTTTAGCATAAATTTAAGAAATATATTAAAGTATAAATAATTCATAGGTGTAAAGACTTTATAGGATGTGAAATAAGTTGAATAGATACGTGGGTGGCACAAATACAAAATGTATTTTAAGGATATCAAAAGCGTGTAATGAAAACAAAAAGAACAATAATAAATATGGTAAAAATGATAATTAAATAAGACACAAAGGTTAAAACTAATGTAAATTTTGAATACAAAAATATTGGTATAGAAGATAGTAAAGTAGATGTAATAGGTAAAGTGTCAAAAATTATGTGTTAAAGTAGGCACAAAATACATATTTTGGAAAATGAAATATATTTATGAGGTATGAGATATGAAAAAGGACGATGCAAGCTATAAGTTTAATAAAAAGTTATGAAAACAAGGGGTGGGTAAAGAAAGTTAATATGCCTGAGGAATCTAAATGAAAAAGGCACACGAAAATGGGTACAAGAACATGCAATGGGGTGGGTGTAGATCCCAATATTTATATGAAAGAAAAATCATGGTAGAAGATTAAAAAATACAAGTGGAAAAAATTAATTTCAAATGACAACAAACAACAATGGCAAAGGACACATAATTCAAGAAATAGATAATAAAATATTAGAGCAGTTGAATTTAATGGGAGTGTGTGTAAGGACCCCATCCTAACATTATTTTTGTAATTCTCATATGATTATGTAATGACCCATTTCCAACATGGGAACCCTCATTATAATGTTATTTTGTAATATTTTGTAATGGTATGTGGCAAGTAAGGTGCCTATACAAGTGGGGCCATTTCATGTAACCGTTATCATGAATGTGACAAATGTTTGGTAGAAGATTCTAGCTCGAGAGGCATTTTGAATGTAAGTCAAATATTGAGATTTAGGTTAGGGTTGCATGAAGTATTTCTTTAAAAGATATGTAGCCATGTATGAATGTATCTTTTTACAAATTAATGAAATATTGAAGGAGATTTTACCCTCAAAGAGACCTGCAATTTTGTGTTATTGTGAGAGTGTTTAATTCTGCATTTACTTTCTGCATTATGATAATTTGTTATCATACGAATATATATTTATTTTCAATATTTTATGTGAGTGACTTTTTTTTGAATAGTAGTTTCTCAACAAGTGGTATTATAGAGCTTTCCAAGGCTAAGTTATATTACGACTATGAGAATTCATGATCATCCATTATGACTATTAGGTATAATTTTCCTATATTTTCTATTTTTTATTTGTTTTTTATTTATAGAATAAAATACAACAGAAAAATACTATCCTTTATTTTTATACAAGAGTAGTGTAGATTAGAAATCTTGTGCTAGGGGTTTTTAAATATTACAAAGGATTTGTTATTGGCTAATCTAGATAGCCCATAAAGTATCTAGTGAAGTGAGGGGTGATCAAACTCCAATACCTAGGTCTTAGACTACACCCTTCCATGAAATTGATGTCCCACATATCTTTGGATATTTAGGGAGACCATCTAGGATTAAAACAAACCTTTAGTCCTATGAAGCCTATTTGACCTTGTATTATCCATAGTATATCCGATACAACATCTGAGAATATTACACTTTTGTACAATCATAGATGTAGGTAGTGTTCTCAAGGGAATGTGAAATCCTTCTTGAGTAGTGGTATAAAATATTGGTTTGAACACTACCATTCATCATTGTAGTATAGTAAAGGGCCTATGGGTATTACATACACCCTTGACTATCATTACTTGGTTTTATCAAAATTTTAACCTATAAAAATAATAAAGCTTTTCTATTCTATTAAATGTTTAACCTACAACCAAAATTTGTACCACAAAAAAATGATCATATAGAGGAGACTTATCTGTCACATAAAAAACCTGCATGCACAAAGGAAAGAATTGGTGAACCAAATAGTAATAGTCATCTATAATAGTCAGTAATTACAAGGTTGTCAGCAGTGCAAGGAATCCCAGAGTAAAAAATAGAATAATAACAATTTTCAATGGTAGTAATTGTCATCTACAATAGTATTTAATTATAGGGTTATGAGTGATAGAAATAGAATAAACAATGTTAGTAATTATATGGTTATCGGTGATAGAAATAGAATAGATAGTGTAAAAAAATAAATAACATAGGAAATTCTAAAGTAAATATTTGAATAGTATCAATTTTGTAATATAGGTATCAATACATATAGGGCAGATTTGGTTGATGTAGTACCCAAATTTTAAACCTAATCTCCAAAACAAAAATTAACCACACCAATAGACTCATAAAAATGACAAATAAAAAATTCTAGGGTGTCCAAAATCAGTGTTGGAATATAAAACTCATTTTGAATGTCTTTTCAAGATTATCATTTTGATATAACACCCAAGCACCTTTTTGGACTCCTTACCAAAAATAGTAATTCCTACAATCATATTTTAATTTTTAGTAATTAACTGAAAGAGGTTTAAAACTTACCAAAATGGTTTGTGGTACTTGTGGACATAAAAAAGAGGTAGAACAAGCCATGCCAATATTTGCAAAAATATAAAGCACCCTAAATAGCCTTCTCTGTGATAATAAATCCACATGGGAAGATATTCAACACTTTAGGAGCAAATACCTTAGCTCCAAAGTCAACTTTGAAGAACACTTTGTTGAGGTTGAGTCTAGACTTCAAGGTGCCCCGAAAGTGTTTGGTTATCATACTAAAAAATAAAGTCAAGAAAAAGGAAAGGAATGGGGATATTCTCATCCTAATTTTCACAATGATACCCCCTTTAAGATGCCTAAATTATACTTTTCTAAGTTCGAGACTATCGAACCCAATTAAAAAATTGGCTAACAGGACCAAGTGGTTGAATGAAGATTTTTCATGAGTTGTTTCATCAGTGGCTTTGAAAGGAATTATGGAAAAATGTAAAACACAAAAACAAGCCACAAGGGTCAAGGGATTGAAGCAACACCACATTAACAAAAAGAGAGAGATTGAAAAAACAAAAACAAGATAATGGAAGCTAACATAAACACTATAATATCATATGCTAAAATTAAATTATGAGTACAATGGATAAACCTTGTTTAAATAAGCAAGGAAGATCCACGACAACTGTAGGATCAAAAAAGAGATAAGGATCAATATCCATTATACAAATAAGGAGGTGCAATATGATTTGTAGATAAAAGATCTCAACCCTCCAAATGTAATCAATGAGTGTAACTCTCTAGGAATTTCAAATATCCCCATAATATCTAAATAATATAAAAATAAATATCCACATATAAAGTGGGTGGGGAAGACTAAACTAAACTAATATAAAAATAAAGTACCTAGGTGAGAATGAGCTAGAGTCTAAACACCTAGTCTAGAAATCCCCTTCAAGCAAATATAAGGGCCAAAAATAAGTGGCATATCCATAGTATGAGTCTCAGTAACAATGCCTTATTAGGTACTAATGTTCAATGTGTATCCATAAGATCTTAAACTAGAAGGAGGGGAAAAACCATCTAGCTAGAAAGAGAGGAGAAGAAGAAATGAAGGTGATCTCATCCACACCCCCAAGGAAAACTTCTTCGCTTTAAGAATTTCTCAAAACAAATAAAAATGAAGATATGGAAAGAGTTTAGTGAAGATGTTGGTAATCTATTGTTGAGTGGGAATGTAGTCCAAGTTGATAACTTGATCCTGGATAAGCTATTGAATGAAGTGCATATGAATATCAATGTACTTGGTCCTCTAATGCTCAATAGGATTGTGATAAATATGTATGGTACTTTGGTTTTCATAGAAAAATTGAAGTGCTACACTGATCCTATGAGAATCCAAGCTCTATCAAAAGTTGTTGAATCAAATAAATATCCTAACTAGCCAATATTGTTGTCCAGTATTATGCCTTTTTCAATTAATAGTTTCTTATTTTTGCATGCCCAAGAACCAAGGTCGAATATATAAATAGAATTATACCTTTGAGTGTCAACATATCCTGTCCAATAAAAATTTGTATACCCATCCAACTGTAAATGCCCCCTAAAAAATAAAAGTCCCTCAAAGATACTACAAAATCCTCTTAGTAGCCTACCAATGCCTATCATGTGAAAAATGGGAGACAAAACCAACTATATATAATATGTCAAGATAAGTGTGGGTTAATTAAATCAAAATCCCCACCAACTATCTATAAATGGTGGCATAAAATCTAGGAGTATAACATGTGGCACTCAAAAAAATACTTGGTTGAAAAGGATAGGGTATGGCTTGCATTCAACCATTCCAAATTGTTGAATAAAATCCAATGTGTACTTCTATTGACAAATATATATCTCCAAAAACTCCTTTTTTAATTACTCTCCCCATTATCTGTGTAAAGCTTCTTGATGCAACTCAAAGTTTGATTCTCAAAAAAAGCCTTAAAGACTTTGAATGTTGCAAAAACTTCACTCTTGAACTTGAGAAAATATACCCAAGTTCTCCTTGAGAAATAATCAATAAAGGTGAGTGCATATTTAGCTCCTAAAAAAGGAGTGGGAAAAACCATCAAGTCATTGTGCACCAACTCAATATGGGAAGAACTCTCTTAGACTTACTTTTGGGAAAAGGATCTTCATATTATTTTCCAAGTACACAATATAGATACTCCATCAATAGAGGTGATCTTAGGTAATCCAATGACCATATCATGAGTTATTAAATCCTTTAAATATTTGTAATTGAGATGGCCAAATTTCTCATGCCAAATCCTCCTTTCTGAATATACATAAGCCACCAAACAAGTACCTCCAAGTGAAGAATCAAAACCTTAAAAGTGATAAAGGCTTTCTTCCTAACTTTCTTGTAGGAAGCTTTCTCGACTTACTGGATCTTCTTTAATTGTAGTAAAAATATTAGTACTAAAATATGATTTTGAATTAGATACTCTCTTTTGGAGTCTTCTTTAGGATAAAGGTATTTTTGGCCTATTTCAGTATCAAGGCTCCTATGGGCTCCTATGGCCTTTTCTTATGGATTAAGGATTCTATGACTTTTTCTTCAGGATCAAGGGTTCTATGATCTTTTCTTCTATATCAAGGCTTATATGGCCTTTTTATTCTTGTGAAGTTCTTCAATCTATCAATGGAGATCTCGTGTCTTCATACTTCACCACTATTCTTTTCTAGATGTTTCTTCTAAAGTATTATCCTTTTTGCAACAACTAATATCTACACTATGAAGGCAATCCGACCTTCGGGTAATGAATTTGAGGTCTCTTAGCTTTCTATTGTAGGAGGTATCCCAATAATCTGAGTATTAATTCCTTGTAATAAAAGAAACTTTTAGGTAAATATTTATATATCTCTGAGCTTCACCAGTTGATTCATCAACCTAGTGGATCAAATGTTGAGTCCTAGTCTTCATGATTTTTCCTTCAACTCTGTGGAAAGACTCTAGCCCTATGCAATCTCATTTTGTATGAAATTGATATTTCAGTCCTCTCTTGCAACTCGCTAATTTTACCACCTAAAAGCTTTTGAGAAATTTTGATATTGACTGGTCAAATGGTGCGTCAGGTTCTCAAAAAACTTAGGGTTAATGATAACGATGGTTTCCTATAGACCTATTGTGGCTTGATCTATCGTAGCTATAATACCATTGTTAGATTTTGATTCCACATACAATGGCAAATAACAATTACAACATGTAAAATAATAAGAAATAAAGTAAATATTCAAGATGACTAAAATATTCTATAAATAGAAATGATGAAAAATATTACAATAGTAACTATGGAGGAAATGGATAGCCCATGATATACGCTACTGCTCGATGAATAATATTTGAGCTTATAGCTCACACACACTACACTATTGCCTATCTACCACACACTGACTTCCATACTACGACTTCCATATATATCTTCTAGATCTATGACCTTTATATAGGAAGATAAGTTCCTTGGCCAACACTCTACCTAGTTGTACAAGTGGACACCTTACACATTACAACTTGCACATTGACACTTGTGCATTTATTACATTACATGAAGTAACTAGATAACTGCCCCCTAAAATAACCTAATGTCCTAAGTATGTACCAAGGAAGGTGCATTTACATGATCCATATAATATAATATACTCTATTTCTAACAATTTTTACTATGTTATTTTATTGCTAAAATCATACAAAAAGATGATAAAAAATTCCAAAAAAAATTAAAACAATAGCATATTATTCAGTAACACTTAATCATGCTAACATAAAAAAAAATAATGCATTTTAATCAAATATTTGGAATATAACTATATTACTTATTGAAATATGGGAATTTTTTCATGTTAAAAATAATGCAAAAATGAGGTAATAGTTGGCCTCGTCAATAAGTTGTTCAATTATTGTCTTGTGAAAGTTAGAAAAACCATAAAAACAAAACAAACAAATTTACATGAAAATAGTTGCATTGCTTGGGATTGAATCTCAAATATTGGAACACTACAATAGGAGTTCTTTATTTAATAGGATGTATGAATAGGTTAAGAGATGATAGAGGTAGATTTATTAGATAAAACTTCCCACCAGCCATAGGAAGACAATATCCATAATGAGGGGTTGAACCTATTCCTGAATTACCTAAATTTGAATTCTTAAAAATATTGAATTAGAAACACAATCATCATATTTAGGAAGTATAGAAACACCTGAGAGATAATTTTAGGAAGATAAAATTGTTAGTTCATCACCAGCTACTTCTAATATATCTATATGATCATATCAATTTAGTAGAATCTACACTTATTATTGGTAATGCATCATGGTATATTTACAAGGAATTCAAGACAAGGGTAGTAATATTCTTAATCCAAGTAATACCAACACCCCTAGATAAACCTTTGAATATCCTATTTGATTAAATCCCACTCAAAAATATCCTATGAAAACCATATCATCATATATATTATCAAATTTTAAGAGAGTTGTATTTGAGTATCTTGATCATTTTTTATTCGAGTTTAAGGTTGTATGCCAAACCTATGACTATATGAATGGCAATAAAAATCAAAGTATTTCCTTCCATGTTAAAATATTCAGCCTTACGATGGTTCATGATCATAGCTCCTAATCCAATTCAAACCTAGGATGAAACAAAAAGAGTGTTATTGGAGAAATACCAAAAATATTATTTAGTTAATAACTAGAAGGATGAATTATATAGGATAAAAAAAGAAGATGATGAAACTTTAGAAGACTACTTGGATAGATTTGCCTTTGTTCACGAAAGATGTGGAGGTGTAGAACCAAAACATAGAAAAACTATATTCTTGAGAGGATTACAAGATGAATCACGATAAGTACTAGATATTATGGAAAAATGATATGTAAGCACACTTGAAATTGAATAAATCATGAAAATCTATAAGAATTATTCCTATACAAGACATAGAAGATGAAAAACTAGTAACAACAAAAATGACAAAGGAATTGATGGAAGAGTTTGGCAACCTTAAATTGGCATCATAGTGTATCTAAACATGATATTAGGTGATTTTAATGTAAAGGAAAAATATAATAAACCTTTAGTCATCAATTGTGTGAAATGTAGGAATTAACATACTCTCCATGAATGTCCATTTAACAAGACTCTCATATCTCCTATATGCAGAATTTGTAAAAAGAAACACCCCATAGACTAATTTAAATTGTTACTAGGACTTAAAAATATCTTCGAGAAATAGTCTCAACCTATGAATGAACTTAACATTTTAGGATCAACATAAGGGTGTAGTTTCCCTCAATACCCATACCAAAATGTTTCTCAATTTATCACAAATTGGGACGATAATCCTTGTTCTATACCATTGTCTAATTTAGAACCACAACCTTAGAATCAACCACCATGGGCATCATATCAAGAATTATCTCAACCTGAATGGATGAATAAAAAATGGAATCAACCACCATGTATGCATCCATAAATGTAAGGACAACCATGGGGAAAACAATATCAACCATACCAAGGGCAACGCAGGTATCAAAACCAATCACAAAACCTGTTTCTTGACCCTACTTAAAATTACCCTCAAGGAAGATAAAAATAAGTAAAACAACCTCCACTTTTGGCTTTAACATATGACTAATCCTAATAACACTACATAGGTAGCCCCTATCTACATGATTGAACAAGAATAAATAGCCATGATAAATATCATTAACTATGATAATATCCAATTGCATTAAAAAACACTTCTTGAAACCACTCCACCTATCATTGTAGAAATGGAAGTTGATGAAAACTAACAACAAGACCCATCTATGTCAAAACCACAACAACAAAATCTTGAAAAATATAAATAAAAAGTAAACCTCCCTCAAGATGATTTCCTCTCTTCATCAGAACAAGTACCATATCCTAAATGATTTGAAAAATCAAAACCAATATCTTTAGAATTAGACCTAGTACAAGAATTAAAACATTTAAATATCATAATTCCTTTTTGACAAGCTTTAAAATATGTATCATTAATTAAAAAAAATTAGGAATTGTGTATTAGAAAACTAGGAATAAAGAACAAAATATCACCTAAAACCATACAAATAGATGAGAAGTTATTGTAGAAAACCTTATTCCATTGAAGTATAGTAATATAGAAAGCTTAGTAGTCCTATTAACCATAGGATCAACTCAAATATCTAATGTTCTGATTAACCTAAGAGTAGCTATCAACGTTATGAAAAAGGATACAATGCAAAAATTACAATTAAACAACCTAAATCCAAGTCTAAAATATTAGAAATGGTTGATAGGTAAGTTGATAAACTAGAAGGAATACTTGAAAATATTCTTGTGTTGTTTTCATAATTAACATATCTAGTTGAATTTTCGGTATTACAACCCCAAAATACTATGAATGGTTACCTAATAATTTTAGGAAGGACTTGGTTTGTTATGGTAGCTACTTTCATTGATTGTAGATTAGGATATATGACCATTTCTAATGGAATTAATGTAAATTAAATCTCTCTATATACTCCTAAAAATAAATCAATCAATTTTAGTGGTAACATATGGTTTATTGAATCAAATAAAGAAAAAAACATTCAATGTTAGACATCATTATTGTAAAAAATCATACAGAAGAGTTGGTCCATCTCAAAGGGTTTTCTTTGAAGAAGAGACTCTCTTGATAAATAATTTGTATGATTCAGTACTTGATGGTGAAACAGTTAGTATTAATCAATTATTGTGGAAAAATATAGAATAAGAACATGAATATTTACCATCCATTCCAATACAAGAAAATTCCTTTAATTTTCCACATGTATGGCATCATCATCTTCTCTCATATTTTCATCACCCTATATCAAATTCAATTCCATTAGGAATTACTTTTGATAAAGATACTTGAATCATTCATTATCCTCTACCACACCATTACCCACTCAACTCATTAATAAATGTTTTTGATGGATTTAATTCAATACAACTTGGTACAAAGAAAATTGAAATACAACTATAATTTTTTTAAAATATCAATAGTTGGTTGAAAAATACCAAGAGGAAAATTTGTTTAACGTATTGAGCCAATATCCCAATGCTTTTGCATGGGAATACAAGTATATGATAGGAATTCATCTATATATATGTACTCAATACAAGCACAAAGAATATTGAATCCTTATTTACATGATATTGTGAAAGATAAAGTTGAGAAATTGTTAGAAGTAGGATTCATCTACCCCATTTTTGATTGAAGGATGAAATTTTGCACCATGAAATAAAATCAAATACTTAAAGAAAATAAAATGTATCTCGTATTAATTTGTATTTTTAGTGTTCTAGAGGGTCCTCTTGAGAGGATATTTTCATATGATACAAAGATTACAAATTGGGGGCATGATTCCTCTCTTTTAAACAAACAATATCTTCGGGTGTAATGTGAAGATTTTCATACCAACATATCATTGAGGGAGTGATTTATTTTGTGACCACCATGTGAGAGTCATATCCTAAGTATTTTATTGTCCTTGATTCATATTACCAATGCATAGAGGAAATAACAATGGATCAGTAGCATCTAAAAGGTCCACCAAAGAATGACCCAAATCTAAGAAATTTAAAGCAAGAAATAAAGTGCATGATATATGTAATCTAAGATGCAAAAAAAACATAGAGTCTAAGCTAATATGTAATAAAGACTTAAAAACCTATAACCTAACTAATACCATCTTGGGTCAAGAGGGTTTTTGTCTATGAACCATATTAGGACGAGATGGTCGCTATCGTAGTTCTGCACTTCAGTATAACCATATCTGAATAGGATTTTGGGGTGAAGCATGATGGTTTGATGAAACATTTTTTTTAGCATTAAGGATAGATAGAGGGTGTAGAAAATAAATGGAGTAGCATGATCCATTGTGTGGGGAGAGTAATGTGGCTTCAAATCCTAGATGGTGATACAAAAACATTGGTTTGGAAATGAGATAACCTAGTAGATTATTTTAGCAGCACTTCATGGCTTTGGAATTAAATATTGGGATCTCAAACAAAGAGGGAAGAGCACAATTTTATAGAATTCTTATCCAGAGGTAAATGTTGCAGTTATCAATCAAGGGTAGCCTGATTACCTACCAACAAATAGCTATATGTGGCAAGTGAAATTTATTTCTTTTAGGTCAACTAGCATTGATGTGAAATCAGGTGCAACGCTAATAGGTAGTTTTGGTTGCCCATTATTTTTTTATTTTTTGTTTTGTATGATCATATTAGGTTGATATGGTCACAACCCTGAGATCATCTTGGGTTGATACGGTTAGGCTTTCCATGGGAGAAGTTACCTACTACTAGAAATAAATCATTGAATTAGCCCAAAGGCTACCCAAGGTGGATTGTACGAGTTAGAAAGGAGGTTTTTTGGGAGTCTCCTCAAGATGAAGTATTTTAGGTGTCTATAGATACCCATTTTTGGGATGCTTTATGCATAAGCACAATGAGGAGCAAAAATAAATGATCTAATGTGCTTTATTTGATGATGAATGATCTCAATTGATGAAAATGACCTTAAAGGAGAGTGAAAGAGGTCTAAAATAAAATTCAATGTAGGATACCCCAATCATGGAAAGGATGCACATTTTTGAATCATTGCTTACAAAAGCTTAATGGATTTGATTTTATCTTGGTAATATTTTAGCCATAGGTAGACATTGTTAGGCTTTAGGCTTTAGGCTTTAGGTATACCAAGTGTTTGATTGATATTTTAGTTTTTACCCTAGCAAAGAGGGTGTATCATAGTTTTGGCAATGATTCTTGGATGAACACAACTTTTAATTTTTGAGTGTTTGATTATTGAATTGATTTGAGATATAAATTTTGCAGTTATTGACCACCCCCTCAAGCGATGAGTCAATGGAGGAGATGTAAAATTATGATAGCAATAAAGAACTTGAAAAAAGTGGTATGGTTAGTATGGTTGCCCTAGGAAAATGTGAAATTTTAAGACCATCTTGATCCAACATGGTTTCATTTTATATTTTATATTTTATATTTTATATTTTATATTTTATATTTTTTTACAAAAATAGAACCATCCTAGATGGTCATGACGTGTTATGTGATTGTCCTGGATGGTCACACCCACGAAAATTTATAAAAAGCTAAATTTCACAAAAAGCGGGTCATTTTCACCATGCAAGATGAGAGAGGAGTGAGACAAGGAGGAGGAGAGGTATGTTTTTTACAATGAAGTGTTGTTGGGGGATGATTTAGTAGACATGATGAACACATCAGGTACATCAATGAGTGGTAGAGATGGTGCAATAAAGGTAATGATGAAAATCCCATCTTTTTTTTATTAATGGAATCGACCAAATTAAAAATTAAAAGGAAATGAATGGGTGGGATGGGTTAAATGATGGTTGTGTTTAGGAAAATGAAAAATGTGAGTTAGGGTATGGGTAGATAGTATTTATTGCATTTGCTTTTTCTCTTCTTATATTTTATTTATTTATTTATTTTTGTTTGTTTTGTTTTGTATTTTATGTGAAATTGAGGCCATCTTAGCTCACGATGACTCATTTTTGTGGCTATTTCAACCTAATATGGTTTCATTTTATGATTGTTTTGATTATAAATGGTATGATTTGGTGGAAATATTGAATCAATATGGTTTTATTTTATGATCATCTTGACTCGAGATGATAGTGATTTTTGCATATTTTTTTTTTGAATAATTCTTTTGTTATGGTAGCTTGTTAGAACCCATACCGATTCACCAACACTTTGAATATGGATTGTGATGCCTTTGCCAGGGTCAAATAGGGTGTGGATAAATGTTATAAAACTTTAACACATGGCTTTAATTGATTTAGCTCATGTAAACAAGTCCTATCTGATGACCTTGATAGATCTATGGGATAGTTAGATGAACACTTTCAATATGCCCATGGGAGATATTATAGTTACACTTGAGGATGTCTATTGGATTCTACAAGTACCTATAGAGGAAGAGCCTATAGTTACTACTTCAAATAGGGAGAGACGTCATGCTCCAGTGAGTGTACCAAGAGCACTAACAATACATGGACTTGATGCTAACAGTAGTGGGGTGAGATTTGGCACTGGATTCAATATCAAAATAATAAAACTAGATAGATAGTGTTTATGTCACTGATGTATAATTTTATTATGTTGAATTATTTAGGTATAAGATTCCCTTGGAACATTCTAGGCCTTGTGATGAACTTGGTTTTGGAGCCTAAGACCATGTCATGAGGATCCACTTTGCTTGCATAATTATATGGGAAGTTGTATGAGATTTGCTAGAGAGATCAACTAGGCTTAAGGTGTAGCTTTCTCTTGTAGATATGGGGATGGGAGCACTTTTAGGTGGATAGGCTTGTTGGGTTATGCTAGGATGTCCATAGGGATATGGTAGACACATAAGTTTCATATGTGATGAGGTGGTATTATGATCAAGAGTAGGGAAATAATCACCTATTTTAGGGTATTATTTAGCATTACATAGATACCTCAGTAGGATTACAACCAAGGTAGGTTATATGAATACTAAGGTAGGAGGGCTAACCTAGACTGATGAGGTTTATCACCTAAGGTAAATGTGAAAAAATAGGCTGTTGACTAGATGACATGGGATAGAGCATGAGTACTTTTAGTACCCATGAGTGACCAATAGTTCAAGGTAAGGTATAATATTCTTGAGGCTATAGTGGTTTACAATTGGAGGGTAAGTGAGACCCAATTAGCATAGCAACAAGTTGAGCCTTTGAGTGGTGATGTGGATGAGGCCCTGATAGACATTGAAATCAAAGATATTGGAACTACTCTAGATTATGATGCTTGGTGGATAACTCAATAATTTTAAGGAGTGGTAATGACTAGAGTAGATGAGGTGATTGGCACAATGAAGGATCCATCACAATAATGAGTGCATCAGTTATTGGATAGGGATGTGGGTTCATCATAAGAAGATAATTTTGAGTAGCGATGGTGGGGATGAGAGGGATGTGGGGGATGAGGAGGACCAACAAGAGAAAATCACCACCCTGAGAGAGTAGGTTCACATCCTAGAGGGTTAGTAGATAGAGGTAAACACAACACATACCATTGAGTAGAGTTATTGTGTGGTAGATATATAGTGATGGTAGAGCTAGGAGGAGGAGAGGGACACCCTACAAGCCTTGATATTAAGCATATATAAGAAGAGAGATAGTATCATAGCAGAGTGATATGCTCCATAGAATCAGGTGCTAGGTTTGATATTTGGGTAGTCTCAACCATCTATGAGTGAATAGGTCACAAATGAGGTGACTAGGCTATGGGTAGAGGTAGCATAATTGTAGGCTAGGATGACCATAGATCATGCTCAATATTAAGCATAATAAGACTATGTGAGGTGGTTATAGGATAAGGTGGAAAGACTAAGTGTGGTGTTACCCTCACAATGGTTAGTGTCATATCAGTCTCAATAGAGTTTATGGAGTGAGACATCTAGAGATCCATTAGTGAGACCATCTATTTTGTGATTTGCAACATCAGGGATATCACAAATGTTAGGGGCTAGTAGAGCTAGGTAGCCTCATAGATATGAGGCTAAGGGTAGTGGGGAGAGTGAGGGTGCAGGGATAGCCTAAGAAGAGAGGCTTCTTTTTAGCTTATTTTTATATGTGAGGTCTAAGGACCCACTATATTGTAGAATATGGGTATTTTTATATTATTGATGTAAGTATGATTTTTGATATGCATATATATGTATGTATATGAGATGATATTTATTGTGCTTATTGTGTTGTTGATTTGTGCATGTGTATGTATGAAATGGATGAATTAATGTAATGATAGATGAGTATAGATGTATGCCTAGATTTATATATATGATGATGCATGTAAGTTAGATGAATATATGATTTGATATGATAGAGCTATTATGTATGCATAGAACTAGGTATGTATGTGATGCACTAATGACATGTGATAATTTGAATGATGCAAAATATGAATGTATGTTTAAATAATGGAACATAATGAATGAATCTATGATGCAATAACAAACTAAGTGTAGGCACTACAAAATGTATAAGAGTCATAAATCAAGATGTAAACAATTTCATCAAGGGCATACACTAGAATAGAATCCAAGCGAGAAAATATATGTAATGGGGAAGCATGCACAAAGTGGATGGTGAAAAGCAAGAAGTCACAAATGAATAATAGGGATTTCAGGAGACTCAAACACCCTAGTTGACAAATCAAAAGTTGTATACTATCTATACAAGAATTTGAAAGATAAAATTTTTCTAGGAAGACCAAGATATTCAATATCCTTGTGTGTGCGTAGTGATGTTGATTATCTCAATTTTATATTTGGTTGAATTTAAGCCATAAAAAGCTACCTCAACCACAAGTAGATATTTTTTTGTATAAAATATCACTAATATGATAGACATGTAGCCACACGTAAGGTTACTCCATTGTCAATCAGGCATTTATAGGCTTGATGGAGATTACCCCCTGGTTGTCAAAAACTAAGAATTCCAGGGATTCAAGTTTTTTTTCTTCTTTTTATTTGAGATTTTGATGATTTTTCTTTTATGGGAAATTTTCTCATTTTGTAGAGGAGAAAATAGATGTTTTTTTTTAATTTGTTAATTTTGTGGAGGAGCAAGGGATTTTTTATTTTATTTTTTTATTTTTTTGGGATGATCTTGTCCTTTTGTCAATTCTTAGCTTTTTAGACCATGTGCATGATAGGAAGAGCAAGGGAAACTATTCATTTTAGAGGTAAGACTTACTTTGTAGTGTCATATTTCCTTGTTCAAAATCGTAATTAAGATTATGATAATGTGTTGGGATTTTTAGATAAACAATTTATGACCAAAGTGAGATTCCTTTCACCAAATATCAAATATGGTTTGCAGTGAAATCTGAGTAAAAATACTAGGAATGGATGAATGACCAAAATACCACATTATACACCTTACAAGAACTATTTACAAGCAAGCAAGTAGTGGGTAGACAATATTGCAATGTAAATGTGTATGAATAATGAAATGGAGTGTATGCTTAAGATAAAATATATTACATGAAGGCAAGTGACCCTCATACAAGCATGATGCTACATGATAGGTTGAACAAAATATGATATGAATGCAACTATGTTGAATAAAATACCTAATGCAATACGATAAAACATACAACTAGCCAAATTCATGAATAAGCAATGATGATCAAATGCAAAATGTAATACATGGTGATATGCAATGCATTAATGATGTGTAATGAAAAGTGTGGTGGATGGTGGTATGAAATTTTATGTTATATTTTTGTTGTTATTATTTTTTATGCATAAAATGCTCATAGATGGAGAATATTAAGTGGTTTAGTTTCCTCGATACCATCAATTATAGCTAACTAATAAGTTATTGGTCCAAGATTTTGTGTGATGATGAATGGGCCTAACTAATTTGCAATGAATTTGTTGCACAAATGGTTAGGTATGTTAGAATTTTACTGGTTGTCTTTTAACACTAGATTATCAACTTGAAATTCTATAAGATGTACCTTTGTATCGTAAGCTCACTTAATATGATCTTGATAAACATGAATATGTTCAAGATAATTAATGTATCATTCATCAAGAATATTGAGTTTATCAAGGTGATAATGTTGTGTGGTGTCATCATTGATAAACTCTTGTAATTAGATACACAATGAGGGAATTTCAAGCTCCAAGGGTATGATGGCCTCAGTATCATAGTTTAATGAAAATGGGATAGCCCCTATAGGTGTTATAATGCTCATTCTATAAGCCCACAATGCTAGAGGTAATTAAATATTCCAATCCTTGTGATGGTCATTAATCATTTTCTTAAGGATGGAAATAATAATTTTTTTTAAGACCTTAGCCTAACCATTACTCTATGGATAGTAAGGAGTTTAAAAGTTATGTTGAATATGATAATTTGTACACAAATCTCAAACATCCTTATTTTTAAATTGTGGTATATTATTTGAGATGATTTTGGATGGAATACCAAAATGGCATATGATGTTATGTAGTAGGAACTTCATAATGCATGATCCTATCATAGCGGTAAGGGAGATAGCTTCAAACCACTTGGTCAAGTATTAAATTGTCGTGATTATAAATGGGTGTCAGCTTGAATATGGAGGTAAATTTTTACAAATTAAATAAAATTACCATTGCGAGAAAGACCACAATGAATGTATCGGTTGTAAAGCCTATGAAGGTACATGTGATAAATTAGCATGATGCTAACATTTGGTGCACCTTTTGATATAAGTGCAACATTATTGTTCTAGGGGGGGATAGTAATAGCCCATTTAGAGGATGTGCTTTGTGGTAGCCATGTTGCTAAAGTGGCCATTGCAAGTGATGAGCACCATAATTGCTCATATTTTTGCATAAGTTTCTAATGTTTTGTGTGGCATTATTATATTATATTTGTACTTTTTATGAATATTTATATGTATTTAATGGTAAATTGTGTATATTGCCTAACTTTTGTGAAAAGTGTGTATTTTTGATTACTTTCATTATTTTTTGCATAACTAGGTTGAGGTTCCATTTGGACCTAGCATCATCTATTTTCGAAGGAGTTAAATAAATAATATGGAAGGATTTCAACCCTAAAATAGAAGGGCACCTTACTCCTATAATTCGATGGAAAGATGCCTTACTTCTATATTTCGATGAAAAGGCACGTTACTCTCGTATTTCAATGGAAATATGCCTTGCTCCCATATTTTGATGGAAGGAGATCTTATTTTTATTGATAGATTCAAATATTGTTGACTCCATGTAATTAGAATGAGGTGTCTAAATCCCAATCATATGGCACCTAACTCCCGTTAATAGATGAACACATCACCTACCCTATTTTCATATGAAATAGAGTAATGAATTCCATAAGGCATAATGCGAATGACAGTGATAGAATAAACTAAAATAATCTATTTCCAGCAAAATTCCAAAGAAGAATGAAAGTTTTTCGATTTAATTAGACTACAGATCACACAACGGATACAATGTGTTTTGAACATACCCGAATTATATTAATTTGGTGTGTGGTTATTATAATCACTTCTATAGTAAAATTATTCATTGTAACAACAATCTAAATATTGTAACAGATAATCCTGTGCATTATGTAAATGTACATGATTTTCCTGAAATAAGAGGAGGAAAATAGAGAAAGAACCATATTATACTATGATTTCATTTTTGTAATAAAAATCATTCAAAGTTCTCTTTTTTTTTTTTTGTGGAAAACATCCCAAAAGGGATGCCACTTTCGGGTAAGACCCAAGGAGGCAGGGGTATCCATTCCACCAAAAATGCCCGGGACTCGGACCTGGCCTACCACCTTTGACATACTCAAGGAGCAAACAAACACACAAAACCAAATTAAAAAAAGTAAATAACAACAAAAATAATAAAATAAAATAAAAAACATGCTCCTTGAGTGTGTCAAAACCAAAAGCACAACCAAACACGCACAATAAGATAAAAGAAACCACAACACAAACCACATAGAAAAACACAAGAACCACATAACAAAACACAAACAAGACAAAAACAACAAAACACTACAAAGACATAACCCAAAAAAACATGAAAAATAAACACAACCAAAACCTAAAAAATAAAATAAATAAAATAAAAATAAAAACAACCAACAACAGAAAATAAACAAAAACAAAAAACATAGAAAACACTCACACATAAAAAAATGAAATAACACAAACAAAGAGAAACCCAAGAACAAGAACGAAAAAAACACAAGAACAACAAAAAAACAACACAAAGAACACAAAAAAAAAACAAAACAAAAGAACCCACCCACCTTAAAAAACTAAACAAAAAAAACAAAGAAGACAAAAGAAAAAAAATGAACAAAACAATGACCTATCTAGACCAGAAGACTATTAATGCAAGAATCAACAGAGGAAACAAAATAAAGAATAGAATGAGCTAGGGAACTAAAAAAACTGAATGAACCAAAGAGAAAAAAAAAACAAAAAAAAAAAAAAGAAGAAACTAGGTACCTTCAGAACTGGAGCCATCCAAAGAAATGATAGAAAGAAGAGCTTCCCTAATTTGAGAAGCCCACCATATAGGAGGGTGGCCATAACAAGTAAGATCACCTTTGTCCAAAGCCCAATTAGCTAAAGCATCAGCACTCTTGTTTTGATCTCTAACCACATGATTGTAATCAACTTTCAAAAATCCCATCTGGATTAACTGAATCTTCTCAATAATTCTTTTTATTCTCCAATCCACCTTATGATTCTTAGAAGGAGTCTTCAAGAGATTAATCATAAGTTGAGAGTCAGACTCAACTAACACCTTTTCCCATCCAACCTTAGTAGCCTCCTGAAGGCCTCTAAGGATACCATACCCCTCAGCAAGGTTATTGGAAAGAATACCCAAATTCTCAGCAAAAGTAAAAACCAGGGAGCCATCTGAAAGTCTACCAATTCCTCCCACACTGTCTTTTCCAGGGTTCCCTCTAGAGGCTCCATCAGTATTGACTTTTCCAAAATCCTTAGGAGGAGGTTGCCAATTTCTAGTCCTATCCATCTTACTAATACTCACATTCCCTTTAAGTTGGTTGCCCTTAGAAGGTTTAATATTCAATCTTTGCATCACTTGATCCCATCTTTGGTGGGAGTTTTGGGGGTGATTAAGGAGTTGATGGACTGATTCAACTAAGTTGGCTATGGTATTTTGCCAAATATAGTGAATATCCTTCCTATCTTGATTAAAAATTTGGTTGTTCCTTTCATTCCAAATATTCCAAAGAAGAATGGTAGAACCCATCCAAACTACTCGCCTAATAAAATGATCAACACCCTCTTGATTAGGCCAATCCCTCCAAAGTTGTTCAAAAGTGAAAAAATTGGACCACCTGTAAGCCAAGTAAAGTTGCCATTCTCCTCCATAGATCAGAGGCTAAAGTACACTCAATAAAAATATGGTTGATATTTTCTACATTCTCTTCACACATTTCACATCTAAAAGGGCCATGAAAACCATGCTTCATAAGTTGCTCACCAATAAGCACCCTACGATGCAATAAAATCCAATTAAAGAACCTCACCTTAGGCCAGAGCTTTTGAGCCCACAATTGAGAAAATATGTCGAAGAATGGTTGGGATTATTATGGCATAAGGTCAAATAACCTTGAGCAACTGAATACTCACCCTTAGTAGTGTTGTTCCATCCAAAACAATCTTTTTCATGGGACCAAGAGAGGGATCTCATATGAAGGATGCCTTGGATATCTTGTCTTTGCCTTTCTTGGATTTGAATAGGCCAATCCTCAATAGGGATCCAATATCTACCAACCTTTGAATTACCAGTATGGTACCGATAGTAATTAGCCACCTTTATCCAATTAGCTCGGTGAAGCTCCTCCATCCAAGGCCTCCAATCGGGAAACTGAGTTATCAAAGGCTTGTGACCATCCCAAGAATCTGTCCAAAAATTTGCATGTTGACCATTATGAATGATCCAAAATAATTTTTTTCTTTATCAAATCCTCACCAGTCTTAAGAACTGCTAAAATGGGAGAACCTTTGGTAGGAAGTTGATAGCGAACAAGGTCTTCGAGGACTTTTGTTCTCAAGCATATTTAGCACGGAGATTATTGGCCCAAAGAGCATTGGGGTTATGCAACATCCTCCAATATAATTTAGCAGCTAAAGCTTTGTTGTTATTAATTGAAGACCGGAATCCTAACCCCCCTTCACTCTTAGGAAGACATAAAGTATCCCATTTCACCAAGGCCCATTTTCTTTTCTCCTTAGTACCACTCCAAAGGAAACGATGACTCGATTTGATCCAATTCTCGAAGAACAGCCTTTGGGATATTCAAAATAGAAGAAACATAAATAGGAATAGCTTGAAGGACTGATTTTACCAAGGTGATTCTACCCCGGAAGAAAGCCACTTGTTGGTCCACTTTCCAATTTTCTTCTTGACTTTGTCCAACAACCAATTCCAATATTTATTTTTTTGCCTTTGAATATTTATGGGAATACCTAAATAAGTGATTGGAAGAGAGGTCTTCTTATATCTTAATTTATCCAAGACCATGGATTCCTCGTCTAGCAAAGCAATGAAAGAAAATAACTTTAGATTTGTCTTCATTGATCAACCGCCCGAGTAGCCTTAGAAAAATAGCTAATGATTTGCTTAATATTAGAAGCTTCCTTAATCGTAGCTTTACCTAAAAGGGTAGAGTCATCCACAAATTGAAGATGAGAGATAGGTCTAGCTCCATGAGCAATGGTAACTCCCTCAAGGGTTTTGTTTTCCCTCTTTTTGGTTATAGTCCTACCCAAGCATTCAGCAAGAATGATGAATAAATAAGGGGATAGCGGGTCACCTTGCCTAATACCTCTAGAAGCCGGGAAAGACTGAGAAGGCCTGCCATTGATAAGAACTAAGTAGGAAACTAAAGAGATACATCCCATAATCCAATCCATCCAATCCTTAGAGAAACCAAATTGCCTCAAAACTTTGATAAGGAAGTGCCAATCCACTCTGTCATAAGCTTTGGATAATGAACATAGAAGGAGAATTTTGCATATCCATGGAATGGATGGCTTCCTGAGCAAGAACTATCTCATCTACTATTTGACGTCCTTCCACATATCCCCCTTGCTCGGGGAAATAATCTTATGCAAAAGAGGCTTCAACCTTTCTGCCATGATTTTAGTAATAATTTTGAGAAGAACATTACATAAAGCAATAGGTCTAAAAGCTGAGATATGATCAACCTCTTGAGCTTTTGGAACAAGAGTAATATAAGTTTTATTGATAACCTTCAAAATTTCTTTGGATTTCCTGGCTTCTTCCACCACCTCTAATAAATCAACATGAAGGATATCCCAGAACTCTTGGTAGAACTCAATAGGAAAACCATCAGGACTTGGGGTTTTCCCTTTTTGCATTTTAAAAACTACTTGTTGAAGCTCATTGATAGTAACAGGAGCAGTCAAAATAGAGTTCTCCTCAAAAGTGATAAGAGAAGGGATTGCTTGAAGAACATTTTGTTGAGAAGCTGAGTCAAGAGGAGTAGCAACAAAAATATTGGAAAAGTAATCAACAACAATAGAGTTCATGCCATCCCAAGTATAAACAACATCTCCAGAATCTGATTTTAAGGAAGAAATAAAGTTGTGAGATCTTCGAGCTAGAAGAGATTTGTGGAAGAAATTTGTGTTTCGATCTCCTTCTTTGAGCCATTGAATTCTAGATTTTTGCTTCCATAAGATTTCTTCTCTTTTTTCCCATTCCTCTAACTGAGTTGTGAGTTTAATTTCATCTACACTTCTCTTCTCTGTGAGGCCATCTAAATGGATTTTCTTATTCAAATTTTCAATATGAGCAATAACTTCATGTTTTTTTTTATGAACATCCCCAAACTCTTTCCAGTTCCAAGTCTTGATTTTGGATTTAATGTATTGCAGTCTTTTGGCAAAATAGAACATCTTAGTCCCATGCCTAGGTTTACCTTCCTTCCACCATTGTTGCACATGAGGTCTGAAGGAAATGTCTCTAAGCCACATTAATTGAAAATGAAAAGGAGAGAAACTCACATTGGTTTTCCACATTTCCACCATGACTGGCCAATGATCCGAACCAGACATTATTAAGAGTCTTCACTTTAGGAATGTGACCATGGATTAAGAAATTTTCAGAGAGCAAAAACCTATCCAATCTCTCCATTATACAAGCTAAGCCTTGCCTTCTATTAGACCAAGTCATAAGGCCATTATCTAGTTGGATATCCACAAGATGGAGGTTTGCAATATATTCGCTCATGAGGTCAGTACTTTTGTCCAAATTTCTATTTCCCCCCTTTTCTCATCCTAGAGAGAGGATGGTATTGAAATCTCCTCCGATCAAGATCCAAGATTTAGGAAAATGAGAGATAATATGAGTAATATCCTTCCACTTGTCTTCTTTTTTCCTCCAAAGAAGTCGGGGCATAAACAGTAATGCAGAGCATAATCTAGTTGGAATGTCTACTTTGAATAGCTATAGCCAACAAACCCCAACTGCCAACCATATGGTGAATAACTACCTCTTTTGGGTCCCAAAGACAAGCAATGCCACCCGAAGTCCCTTGGGAACTGAGGGAAACCACTTTTCTAGTTGGCCAAATTTTATTGGCAATTAAGTCCATATCCTCCATTGACATCTTTGTTTCTTGAAGGAAAACAAGATGTGGATGATTTATCTGAATCATTCTTCTAATTTCATTTTGTTTTGAAAGACTCCCTTTGAGTCCTCTAATATTCCAAGTGATGATCTTCATTAATACCAGGGCTAAAAATGTTGGGAAGGGCATTAATCTTACCTTCCTCTACAAGCTTTTCACCTTCTTTTACCATATGATATTGATTGGTCTTGCGACCTACTTTTTGATTAGAATCCATCTTCAATTTTTTTTTCCTATTTCTTGACTTATTCCAATTGAATCTGAGATGGCTTCTAACCTTGAAGAATGCTCATACACAGCCAAAATTTTACTAGATGGTTCAATGGAGTCTATATTGGGACCTGCATTATTTGAAGTTTTGACATTTGAAATATTGTTTTTCTTGTGTAAATTTTCTCCTTTTTTTTTTTGTTGAAAACCTTTGATTTGTTGGTTTGTCTCTAAGTTCTTTCCTTCATATTTAAATTGTGTTTCTAAGATTTCAGTTTCCATTATTTCCTCTTCCTCACTTGGGACATCATTTGTGGAAAGGATTTCAAACATATTAGCAAATGACTTTGATTGATCCTTCATTACTGGTTTTTTCTGAGTGTTCTTCTTCTTAGGTATTTGGAAACCTGCTGAGTTTATATCTTCTTTCTTTTGATCAGGAATTTTATTTGGGCAAGCATTGGCCAAATGACCATATTCATGGCAAATTCTACAACGAAAAGGAATGTTCTCATAGTCCACTACTTGCTCCCAAGTGTCTTCCCCAAATTGTAATGTGATATTTTTAGGTAGGGGTTTGTCAAAATCCATTAAAACACAAATTCGAGCATAAATAATATGTTCAAAATTTTGAGTACAATCAACGAATCATCATAAAAGTTCCTAAAGAGTTTCCAATTGAAGAAAAAATAGTAGGATTCCAAAATTCAATAGGGAGGCCAAAGAGTCTAACCCACACGGGAGCTATAGAAGGCATCTCTTCTTCGGCTTTAAATTTAGTATGCCAGGGCTTCATGAAAAGCCCTGCCCTTCCAAAAACCAAGGACCCCCTTGAAAATTTTTCTCTCTATCTTCATTATTAGCAAATAAAACAAGAAAATAACCATTTGGATAAATAGATATTTGTAACTCACCTTTAGTTTTCCAGCTTTTTGCAGCCCAGACTTTGAAAGTAGATAGACTCGAATGAAAACCCACGAACCGACAAATTAGTCCTCTTTTTTCCAAATCTTCAATGCCAGTCTGAATGTTACCCATATCAAGCTTAACAATAGGAGTTCCATCAGCTGCTTTAAGACATCCTGACTCCGTTTTCCTGGGATCAATCTTAGGCATTCTTAGAGGTTTATGAGAAGCCCTAATATTGATATTAGCATTGGGCTGAGGCTGTCCACCACGAAGGGCATCCCTAAAATTCATTTTTGGGACTGAGTCTTCAAAATTCTTACCCTTGACAGGGGTTTTCATAGTAGAATTATTTTGTGGGTGCACCTTAGCACCAGATTCACTTGAGATATGAGCCATTTTTTGATCAACTCGCTTGAAACTTATTTCGTGGTCTCTTTAATCCTTGCCCTAGACGTCGTGGAAAGGTATGGTTTTCACTTTTCTTTTGTGCAGCAAATTGGAAGCCGTTGTCACTCAAGTTCATAGTATGATCTATTGAAAGACAAATTTCTAACCCATATTGTATCCCCTGCAACATTTCTTGCTAAAATATTGAGCATAAACCACAAAAATATTGGCCGCTAGGGCCCGAAGGCCCTAAAAACCAACCTCTCGGAGCTGCTTGCACTCAACCCGAGATGAAACCCTCGCATAGCCGCTTGCCAAATATATCGTTCACACATAGGGATGCGCTAGGATCTGTGTTGCTCCAAATGATATGAAAATTTGTGGAGACGTTCTAGGGTTTTTCAGGCATCTACCCTCAAAATTTCAGCTCAATCCGAGTTCGGATGAGTGAGATATGGCCGAAACGAGTTCGGCGGTTTGGGCAGTCCTGCGAAAAACGTCTCTACCATTCAGCTCAGTATCGTGAATTCTAAGTACTCATGGTCAATAGTTCTTCCTCATTCGAAGTTCTTGTTTGAATTTTGGCATACATAATTAACCAATTAGAATGTACTATATCTTGGGCCCACTTCTATCTAGTATTCCTCCCCTTCTACTTTACTTTCCCGTAATTGAATTTAAATTTTTTTAGTTCTTATTTTCCTGCATTTGGTTATTTTTTACAATTTTATTTATTCATTGATTTTTTTAATTTTTTCAAGTGTGGTGTGATTTTATTTATTGTAATTTATTTTCTGAATATTAAGTGGTTTGGATTGAATTAATGCTATACAAAAACACCCCCCAAACTATATATTTTAGTGGACTCATCTTAGTGGTATTGTAGTCAATCTCTACTTGGTACATCGTAATTTTATGAGCATCCCTGGGTTAACAATTAGTGAAAGGGCTATGACATATTGAGTAGAATTTAACCAAGTACTGGTGTGAGCTTGAGAAATGACCCAAGTAGATTCTTGTGGTTCTAAGCAATGAATAAGAAGACCATCATGGATTTGATAGTATAGTATGTCTCCTAGAAAGATATATCACATTATTTTTTATTTAAATGTGAATTTGACATGTGACAATCTAGAAGGGATATGACCAATCTTTAAGAAATATCATATTTGAGAGAACCAGTATTCATATAGTTCTTCTTGTACTAGGTAGACCCTTTGCGCTATTGTAGAACTCTCTTGTAAATGCATGGTTGATTGAGATTTTTGGCATAAATTGTTGTGATATTATTGAAAGGGTTCTACAAACTTAGGGATCCTAAGGAATCCATTGTATCTACAAAATTATTTTTTAAATGAGGGACAACCTCGATGTCATACCATTCCAATTTTGCAAGCAACTTGTCAACAAGGATTTTATATTTCTTTAAAACTTGGAACTTACATTGATATGTGTCTTTAACTTGCTTAGAATTTTCAAAGATGCTAATTTGCTTTATATCCATGGAAAGAGCAATTTGAAGACCCAAAATGAGGACTTCATACTTAGCATTATTATTTGTACACAGGAAATCCAGTATAAATGAAACGAGTATAGGAATCCCTTCTGGTGTGCAAAATACAATTTCAGCACCACCTCCTTGTTCACACTTAGAACCATCAAAGAATAGTGTGAGATCAACTTTATTTTTGACTCATCTACTTCTTCTATGTTTTCTAATACAAATACTGCATCATCCAATATTTTGATAGTAAGAGGTTTATCATTGGAAATAGTTGCTTCTATCAGTTGGCCAGTGATGACCTGCCCTTGATAGATTTTTGTCCAATGAATTTGAGGTCAAAATCTATCAAAAGCATGATCCACTTTGTGGTGTGACTATTATGATATGTACAACTCATCATATACCACAAGGGGTTCTCTTTGGATATAATATAAGTTATTTGATTGATGATGTAATGATGAAGTTTTTTAGTGGCAAAAACCATTGCTAAGTAGAGCTTCTCAATTTAAGGGTACTTGGCTTCATAATTGACTAAGGTGTGACTAATGTAATAAATTTCCTACTCCTTATTAGCCTTGTTTCCTTGGGCTAGCATAGTCCCTAAGGAAAAGTCAGTGGTAAAGATATACAATAGAAAATGTGCTCTAGATCAAGGAGAAAATAATATTGGTGTAGATACCAAGTATTTTTTTATATCCTTGAAGGTCTTTTGACAATATTGATCCCAATGGAAAGTTACCCTCTTTTGTTGAAGATGATTAAACAATCAACATTTATCTCATAGTTGCATAATGAAATACCGGATGGCCTCTATCTTCCCTTGTAAGTTGAAAAGCTACTTAAGATTGGTAGTGGGAGACATGTTCAAGATTGCTTCGACCTTGTTCACGTCAAATTCGATGCCTCACTTAGAAATTTTAAAGCCTAAATTTTTTTCATATGTTACATCAAAACACACTTCTTAGGATTCAATCTAATGTTATGCTCCAAGAGATGATCAAAGACCTTATGTAGCACATCAAGATGATCACAATGCAATAAACGTTTTGCCAGCAAATTGTTGACATAGTATTTGATAATCTTATGCATTTAGTCATGAAAAATGTATGCCATTATCCATTGATAAGTAGCAATAGGATTTTTGAGATCAAAATGCATGAATTTGTAGTAAAATATCTCCCATGGTGTGGTAAAATTTGTTTTGGGATGATTTTCAGGATTGACTAAAATTTAATTGTAGCTTGAGAAACCATCCATGAGAGAAGACATTTAATGACATATAGCTACATCTACAAGCATATCGATACTATCGAGTGGGAATTTATCCTTAGGGATCACTTTTTAAGATCTCAAAAATATGTTCATATGCGAACCCCCCCATTCGACTTACTAATAGGTATCATGTTGGAAACCCATTTAGGATAGTCATTGGGTTGGATGAAGTCTGCATCCAATAATTTTTGTAATTCATATTTTGTCATTAGAGCTATTTTTGGATGTAGTTGAAAGCACGAGATTCCGATCAAAAGAAACACTAGTTATGCAACATAAGAAGAAAATGAAACACTTTGATCCTATGCACCAAAATGAAGAAAGAGACGATTTAAGAAAACGAAAGACAAGATATAAAAGAATCACAGCCCTCTTTATTCAAACATTTTGTCCTCAGTTACATAGACGTCTCCTCCCCTTTTGGGGGCGAGGAGCGTTAGATTGGTCTTTGTCACACTGTGTGACTTAGTCTTCCTCCTTTTCGCGTGCCCACGATTGCAATGGGCGGGCCAAGCTGCTGCCGCCGCTGATGTTGATGAGTCTTCGCTTCTGGTTGCTCCTCCTGCGGTCAAAGAAACAGACAAGACATTAATAGCACCTGTGACAAGAAGAGAAATTCACGCTTTTGAAATTGCTAAAAGGCATATATGAAAAGTTGTCTAAAACAGTGACTGCAGCAAATCCAAATGATCTAAATACTTGACAGGGGACAGAAAACATCACCAGAAGGTCTCTTCCACTGAAACAGTCGGCCAATCCACCTTAAACTGGAATTCGTCCCTAGGCAGGACGAATTCTGACTGTAATTCGTCCCTGGGTGGGATGAATTCTTCTGAGTAGGAGAAACCGACCTGCTACTGCTCCAATGTCGGATCTCGGGACCTACAAAACTCCTGCAAATAGGGGGGTTAGGTAATTGGGGCCATTTTGGGACGACCCAGATGGTCGGATTTTCCCAATTTGGCCTCCACCTTCAGGAATTTGACCTTGACACCTGCAAGTTAGCGAAACGACAAAGCAATACAAAACACCCTAAACTCTGACCAAAAGCTACAAAATTGCAATAATAGACTAATCAGACTTAGTAACACAAAATGCAATCTAAAAAAATAATCTAAAGTGCTCAAAACTAAAATTACGACTTGGGGTGTGCGGGGGTGCTTTAAGTGGGCCTCCCACTAAAAGCACGAGATTCCGGTCAAAGGAAACACCAAGTGCAATTGCATTCAAAGTTAAGCACGCCTAAGTCCTAGAAATATAAATTACAGGAAACGAAAAAGAGACATGTTGGTTTTCAGGGGCTAGGAGCGTAAATAGGGTTTGATTACAATCGCTGAATGGTTCCTCCTTCCGCGTGCCCACGATTGCAATGGGCGGGCCAAGATGATGCCACCGCTGATGTCGATGAGTTCTTCACCTCTACTGCTTCTCCTGCGAACAAAGAAATGATCAAGACATTAGTAGCACCTGCTGCAAATGAAAAGCATTCTCTCTCTAAAACTAACAAAATATGCATACGAATATTTGCTTGAAACAGTGAAAACAGTGAATCCAAATTGCTTCAAAACCTGACAGAAGGTAAGAAAAGTTACCAGAAGGCCACTGCCACTGAGGCAGCTGGCCAATCCACCTTAAACTGGAATTCGTCCCCGGGCGGGATGAATTCGATCGTAATTCGTCCCTGGGTGGGACGAATTCTTCCGAGTAGGAGAAACCGACACCGTCATCTGCTCCAATGTCAGATCCCGGGACCTGCAAAACTCCTACAAACAGGGGGGTTAGGTAATTGGGGCCATTTTGGGATGACCCAGATGGTCGGATTTTCCCAATATGGCCTCCACCCTCGGGAATTTGACCTTGACACCTACAAGTTAGCGAAACGACAAAGCAATACAAAACACCCTAAACTCTGACCAAAAGCTACAAAATTGCAATTATAGACTAATCAGACCTAGTAACACGGAATGCAATCTAAAAAATAATCTAAAGTGCTCAAAAACTAAAATTAGGACTTGGGAGGTGCGGGGGTGCCCAAGTGGGCCTCCCACCGTTGGCCCTCGATTTTTGAGCCAATCCACCGGGGATGGGCCCAAAACCTTTTAGGATTGGGGGGTCGACGAATTGGTAGGTTCAGATGTCCATGCGTCGGATTTGAGTAAGGTTCGAGCTTCCAAAGGCCACCCAACAACCTCCCTTGCAAAAGAGATTGATGGATGTACGAAGGTGAACAAAGGGGGATGCAAGTGAGTCTTCAGTTCGGCAGCACTTCGTTGCTTTGAACACTCCTTCAACCTGTCTGTTTTGGGTGAGAAAAGTCCCACCTTTTATAGACCCAAGGGGTCTCTTTTGGGAGGGAAGCACAAAAGCCAAGTGTTGGCCATGGGCGCCATGTGGCAGTCTTGTCTTCCCATGAGGGAGGGGAGTCTTCCCTTGACTTGAACTTTGATAAATGCTTCTTGTAACAATCCTCCAACGGCCCCTCTCGTCCACTTACACATGCGTGCAAGGTAGGAGCCCTTAACTGACTCGTTCGGGCTGCCACTTGGCACCATTTGCCTTTTTGCCCGTTAAGCTTAGAATTCGTCCCACCCAGGGACGGATTCAGAATACGTCCTGGGGTGGGACGAATTCTATTTTGAATTTGTCCCGGGGTGAGACGAGTACTGTGCAAAGTTTCCAAGTGTGCCAAATTGCTTCTTGACCTTACAAAATTGCTATGAAAGTGGTTAAGACCACTGTTTAACCTCTGAGGGCTGCCCTGGGGGTTGTGTTTGCCAAAGCGATCAGTGTTTGCAGTCACATAATCGGATTGGTGTTGTTTTGGTGTCTACGGATGCCCCTTTTTGGGAAGCGCTGCGGGTGACGCAGATCGTTGAGCAAAAATAGATAACCAAAGCACTAATGATTAGGGTTTCTTGGTAACCTAACCAACTTTTGATGCCCCAAGTATGGAAAGGGCATGCATTCTTGAATCCTTGCTTCGACGAGCTAAGGAATTTGATTTCAAGTATTAACCTGTTTTGGTGAGGTGTGACTTGAACTTAGACATTGATCAGTCATGAACAAGTGAAGGGCGTTTTTATCCTCAGGGGGAACCTTGTGTTCATGATTCACGAAATGCCAAGTGATTCTTTGAATGCATGTCGTTTTCCTTAATTGGGTGTGTGATTGTTGATTGGTGACTAAGTGTGACTACCCCCTCAAGCGACGAATCGATGAGGGAATGACCTTCGTGAGAGAAGCGACGAGTCGCTTGACCCAAGATGACTTGTTCCAGGGTTGCCTTTAGAGTGTTTACCGTTAAGCGTGTGCAATTTTTCCAACATATGGACCTATTTTTGGTGGGTGTTAACCCTTTTGGTGATGTCATAATGAGGTGAAATTGTCGAAAACCTATTTCCCGTGGAGCGGTCCGGCTATGATAGCCTTCTTGGGGAACTAGGAGAGCGATAATTTGGACCTCGACATCGATTTTCTTTGCCTAGAGGTTAAGTGCAAGAGCACTTATGCCTGGCAATGTTTTTGTTGTGTTTTCGTTGAATTTTGTACTGTTTTTGTTGTTTTTGTGACACTATTTGGTGATTGAATTGTCGGCAATCCGTCCTCCCGTGGAGCGGTCCGGCTATGGTAGCCTTCTTCGGGAGTAGGATTGTTTTTGTTGTTTTTGTGACACTATTTGGTGATTAAATTGTCGGCAATCCGTCCCACTGTGATCGCCACTGAAAGCACGAGATTCCGGTCAAAAGAAACACTAGTTATGCAACATAAGACGAAAATGAAACACTTTGATCCTATGCACCAAAATGAAGAAAGAGACGATTTAAGAAAACGAAAGACAAGATATAAAAGAATCACAGCCCTCTTTATTCAAACATTTTGTCCTCAGTTACATAGACGTCTCCTCCCCTTTTGGGGGCGAGGAGCGTTAGATTGGTCTTTGTCACACTGTGTGACTTAGTCTTCCTCCTTTCTGCATGCCCATGATTGCAATGGGCGGGCCAAGCTGCTGTCACCGCTGATGTTGATGAGTCTTCGCTTCTGGTTGCTCCTCCTGCGGTCAAAGAAACAGACAAGACATTAATAGCACCTGTGATAAGAAAATAAATTCATGCTTTTGAAATTGTTAAAAGGCATATATGAAAAGTTGTCTAAAACAGTGACTGCAGCAAATCCAAATGATCTAAAAACTTGACAGGGGACAGAAAACATCACCAGAAGGCCTCTGCCACTGAAACAGTCGGCCAATCCACCTTAAACTGGAATTCGTCCCTGGGCAGGACGAATTCTGACTGTAATTCGTCCCTGGGTGGGACGAATTCTTCTGAGTAGGAGAAACCGACCCGATCTTGCTCCAATGTCGAATCTCGGGACCTGTAAAACTCCTGCAAATAGGGGGGTTAGGTAATTGGGGCCATTTTGGGACGACCCAGATGGTCGGATTTTCCCAATTTGGCCTCCACCTTCAGGAATTTGACCTTGACAACTGCAAGTTAGCGAAACGACAAAGCAATACAAAACACCCTAAACTCAGACCAAAAGCTACAAAATTGCAATAATAGACTAATCAGACCTAGTAACACAGAATGCAATCTAAAAAAATAATCTAAAGTGCTCAAAACTAAAATTAGGACTTGGGGTGTGCGGGGGTGCTTTCAGTGGGACTCCCACTGAAAGCATGAGATTTCGGTCAAAGGAAACACCAAGTGCAATTGCATTCAAAGTTAAGCACGCCTAAGTCCTAGAAATATAAATTACATGAAACGAAAAAGAGACATGTTGGAAGAGACGCAATAAGATAAAGAAAAACAGCCCTTTCATTAATTTCTTTCGATCTCTGTTACAATAATGCCTCCTCCCTTTTCAGGGGCTAGGAGCGCAAATAGGGTTTGATTACAATCGCTGAATGGTTCCTCCTTCCGCGTGCCCACGATTGCAATGGGCGGGCCAAGATGATGCCGCCACTGATGTCGATGAGTTCTTCGCCTCTGCTGCTTCTCCTGTGAACAAAGAAATGATAAAGACGTTAGTAGCACCTGCTGCAAATGAAAAGCATTCTCTCTCTAAAACTAACAAAATATGCATACGAATATTTGCCTGAAACAGTGAAAACAGTGAATCCAAATTGCTTCAAAACCTGACAGAAGGTAAGAAAAGTTACCAGAAGGCCACTGCCACTGAGGCAACTGGCAAATCCACCTTAAACCGGAATTCGTCCCCAGGCGGGAAGAATTCGATCGTAATTCGTCCCCGGGTGGGACGAATTCTTCGAGTAGGCGAAACCGACCTGCTGTTGCTCCAATGTCGGATCCGGGACCTGCAAAACTCCTGCAAACAAGGGGGTTAGGTAATTGGGGCCATTTTGGGACGACCCAGATGGTCGGATTTTCCCAATTTGGCCTCCACCCTCGGGAATTTGACCTTGACACCTGCAAGTTAGTGAAACGACAAAGCAATACAAAACACCCTAAACTCTACCCAAAAGCTACAAAATTGCAATTATAGACTAATCAGACCTATTAACACAGAATGCAATCTAAAAAATAATCTAAAGTGCTCAAAAACTAAAATTAGGACTTGGGAGGTGCGGGGGTGCCCAAGTGGGCCTCCCACCGTTGGCCCTCGATTTTGGAGCCAATCCACCGAGGATGGGCCCAAAACCTTTTAGGATTGGGGGGTCGGCGAATTGGTAGGTTCGGATGTCCATGCGTCGGATTTGAGTAAGGTTCGAGCTTCCAAAGGCCACCCAACAACCTCCCTTGCAAAAGAGATTGATGGATGTAGGAAGGTGAACAAATGGGGATGCAAGTGAGTCTTCGATTCGGCAGCACTTCGTTGCTTTGAACACTCCTTCAACCTGTTTGTTTTGGGTGAGAAAAGTCCCACCTTTTATAGACCCAAGGGGTCTCTTTTGGGAGGGAAGCACAAAAGCCAAGTGTTGGCCATGGGCGCCATGTGGCAGTCTTGTCTTCCCATGAGGGAGGGGAGTCTTCCCTTGACTTGAACTTTGATAAATGCTTCTTGTAACAGTCCTCCAACGGCCCCTCTGTCCACTTACACATGCGTGCAAGGTAGGAGCCCTTAACTGACTGTTTTGGGCTGCCACTTGGCACCATTTGCCTTTTTTCTCGTTAAGCTTAGAATTCGTCCCACCCAGGGACGGATTCAGAATTCGTCCTGGGGTGGGACGGATTCTATTTTGAATTCATCCCGGGGTGAGACGAGTATTGGGCAAAGTGTCCAAGTGTGCCAAATTGCTTCTTGACCTTACAAAATTGCTATGAAAGTGGTTAAGACCACTATTTAACCTCTGAGGGCTGCCCTGGGGGCTATGTTTGCCAAAGCGATCAGTGTTTGCAGTCACATAATCGGATTGGTGTTGTTTTGGTGTCTATTGTCTATTTTTAGTGCATTTTTAGTCATTTTTCTTGATTTTTTTTGTGCTAGCCTGAATTCGTCCCTGGGTGGGACGAATTCCAGCTGGAGAATTCGTCCCTGGGTGGGACAAATTCCAGTGGAGAATTCGTCCCCGGGTGGGACGAGCGCCGATCGAGCGCTCGTCCCAGTCAAGGACGAATTCCAATGCAAAAGGCCTATTTAAGGGCCAAAACTTGATTTTGGGCTCATTTGTGTCATTTTTTTCTTGCGATTTTGGAGCTCTGGGAGGAGGAGGTAATTCTGCGAAACGAAGCGCTGCTGGAATTCTCTCTGCCATCATGAGTGCACAAACTGGTTCGAGCGGCGGAGCCGAGGCGAGACCTGTAAGTGACCCTAGGGTTTATTTTGCTTTTACTTAATGTATTATTTTTGTGTTACGCTTTTCAAAACTTTAAGATTTTTTTTTTTTTGATGTTTTTGTTTAACAACTAAGGTTAGAAACCCTAGAATTGAAAATTTTATCTTTTTCATTTCATTTTTTTTTTTTTTTGTTTGCTTGCAGGTTGTTAGGAGCCGATACCGTGTACCCGCTGCCTTTACTGAGGCGCGATTGGCTTTGATTGATGACGACTGGGAATGGCTTGATGCCCTTGGGCTCAAGCAGGTGGCTCGACTGGAGCTCGTTGTTTCGGATCAGGCCTATCTGACGGCCCTGATCAAGCTTTGGGATCCGCGGACCAATACTTTCCATCTCCCGACAGGGGAGATGACTGTGACTCTTGAGGACGTTTATTGGTTGCTTCGGATTCCGATAGATGGCCTGCCTATTAGGACATCTCCTTTTGATCAGCGGACTGCTATACTCACGAGATTTTTTGGGCATGGGGGGGAGCTGGGTGTAGCAGACCCAGTGGAGACGGCCGAGGCGAATTGCCAGGCTGGCGGGATTTTGGTTGGCTGGTGGAAGGATAGGGGGGTGTTAGGAGTGAGGCACGCATTCCTGATGTGCCTCATTTCTAATATCCTTCTCCCTGATTCGTCAGGTGCGAGGTTCCCGTGGAACCTGCTGGATTTGGTGTGGCAGTTGGCAGAGTGCCCGATAGAGGCACCGTTGATCCTGAGATGGGGACAAACTTTATTGACGTAGCTGTACGGGGAGCTGTATGGGGTCCGTCGTCGACAACGAAAGGGTGTCGATTGCGGCTTCTTGTTGCGGTCTTGGGGTTGGCAGCACATAGCTGTTGAGAGGCCTACCGGGTTACCGTGGATGACTCGGGCGGCAATGGAGGATGAGGAGATTGGTTATGCGGATTTATGGCGACGGTCTACGGAGCAGGGGCAGAGTCGGCGATGGGCAGGTGTAGTTGAGCACTACATTGATGCCTTTTCGCGGCTCACTCCAGGGGAGGTGTTTTGGCATCCCTATCGGGACTGTCCAGCTTGGCCTGAGGCTGGAGAGTGGCTCCGACGGGTACGGAGGGAGTGATGGTAGACTGGGCGGCACGGGACGGAGCATGAGTTCTTTCCGTACTGCCAGGTTACACGACAGTTTGGGGTGCGCCAGGGGTTTCCTGGTGAGCCCGTTGGCTATCGCCGTCGGGGAGATGAGAGGGATCTGGAGTCACCTATCCTCGTGCCATTGGGCGAGGAGTCGGATGTGGTTATTGAGGTGTTGGATGTGGATGACGTAGGTACTACCACTGAGTATGACTTGTGGTGGGTTTTGCGGCGCTAGAGAGGTGAGGGTCCACTGGGAGGCGCGAAGGCGACAGTGGAGGATGCGAAGGCGGTAGGGGGTGATTGGGGAGGGCCGTTGGATGATGCAGATATGGTGGATGCGGGAGATGAGGATGTGGACTTGGGCATTCCGGAGCAGCCGGACATGTAGGATGTGGAGGAGCAGTTGGAGCCTGAGCGGGCTACTGTCCCCGCGAGTCCTATGCATCCGGCAGATACGGAGGGGGTGGGGTCGGATGTAGGCAATGAGGTTGCATGACTTACGGAGCTGCTACGGATGCGGGATCTAGAGAGGGATCTTCTACGGGCTCAGTTGGCAGAGCGGGATAGGGTTTTGGCGCAGCGCGATGATGCATTGTCTATCTATCATCGACGGGAAGCAGAGTGGTGTTTGTACTAGATAGACTTGGAGAGGGAGGTCATCCGCCTTGGCAGGCGGCTCCCTGAGCTTTCGATCAGCAGATCTTCTTGACGGACGAGGGATAGTCGGCGAAGCGATCGGCATCATCTCGCCGTAGGCGGTTAGATGAGGGGGGTGGTAGTAGGCATGATGCGGGGGCTAGCAGTAGCCACCCTGCAGGGTCCCGTAGGACCCACACCACGGGGGGTAGTTCCCGTCGCACCGATCCTACATGATCATGGTGGCCGACGCCTTAGGTTGGGTTTTGGATATGATTGCGGGGTCTGAGGACCTGTTTTGTAGCCTGCGGGCACCTTTTTTTTGACGATATATATATATAAATATATACCGGTTTTATTTTTGGATTTGCACATGTGATGATGTGATTTTTGTTATGCATGTTTATTTATTTGATGAATGCAGATGTTATGATGAATTGAAGTGCTTTAGATGTCTATGTGATATGCAAATTAAAATGGATGAATGATATTTTTATTTATCTACTTTTTCTTTGTTGTTTTTGTATTTTCTGATGGTATCATAAGGATGATAAGTAGCGCAGATGGTTTTGGGATGAATGTACGATTTTCTGAGATTCAGACAGTTTTAACTCACTATCCATGACTGTACTTTATCTTACAGGACTTTTGAACAAGGTACGAATCGGACCTATTTTTGACCGAGTTATTTAACATCCCTTTGTGTGCAATTGAGTTCATTTAGTGGTATTTGTTAGGATACCGCCAGTGCCAGATGGGCTTTCAACCGAACTCGTATCGAGGATCACCTAATTAGCTCCACGAATTCCTTTGTTGTATGTACTAAGATTAATCTTCGATGTAATCCAGGATGCCATAAGCTAGCTCATCCACATGCAAACATTGATCCGTATGCAAGTTAATGTGACAGATATATCGTCATGCGGGAGGTTTACTTCTGTTATCGAATTGGTATTGAAGCTTGCCTTATGACCTACAGAATGCTGAGAGTTCCAGGGATTCAAGGTCAACTCCCTTCTTTTTTTTTTCAATTGTATTGGGATACTTGCTCATTGTAGTGATGAGATCACTGTTTATTTTGATTTATTTTTCTTTCGAGCAAGGGATTGGGGATATGAAGTGACGAAAATCACTGTTGTTTGTGCCTTTTGATGTGTGCACTATATTTTGTCAAATTTTTGAGTTTTGACGTTTTGTAAATTTTGTGTTTTGCAACTATTGAGAACTTTAGGGATTCTTAGGGAATTGGGTAGGGAGGAAGCTTGTCCTTTTGCCAACTCTCAGCATTCTAGGGGTCATTCGCACAGGGGGAGGAGCAAGATAACCGTTTCGCTTGTGGTGACCTAGATTATTTTGCAGGTTTCGTCTTTCGTTCACACAATTTTGGGAATTTTAGTGTTTTATTTGTGTTGGGATGTTATGTAACAAGGTGTATTTCAAGTATGACTCTACCTTTGTAAAATCCGTTCGACTTGGTACACTACATGGCTAAAGAGGAAAATGATGACTGAATCACTGAAGCTCTTAGTACATTCCTAGACCACTGACTGTAGTGTGGTAAAATTTATGCATGGTGTTTTTGTTGATTTTGATGAATTTGAGTATGCCTAGAATTGAGATGCAAATTTTTGTTGTTTTTGATGATTTTTGTTGTTTTGTTTTTGTTGAATTTCTTGATTGTTTGACCAAGAGATTGCGATAATCCTTGGAGCTTTTGGGTTGACCAAGAGATTGCGATAATCCTTGGAGCTTTTTGTATTGACCAAGAGATTGCGATAATCCTTGGAGCTTTTTAGGTGACCAAGTGATTGCGATAATCCTTGGAGTTTTTTGGGTGACCAAGAGATTGCGATAATCCTTGGAGCTTTTTGTATTGACCAAGAGATTGCGATAATCCTTGGAGATTTTTATGTGACCAAGAGATTGCTATAATCCTTGGAGCTTTTTGGTGACCAAGAGATTGCGATAATCCTTGGAGCTTTTTGGGTGACCAAGAGATTACGATAATCCTTGGAGCTTTTTGGGTGACCAAGAGATTGCGATAATCCTTGGAGCTTTTTGGGTGACCAAGAAATTGCGATAATCCTTGGAGCTTTTGGTGACCAAGAGATTGCGATAATCCTTGGAGCTTTTTGTTTGTTTGTTGTTGTTTTTTTTTTATTTTTTTTTAATTTTTTATTTTTTTTGGTACATGGCTTTCTTAGATATGAAATGGTCGTAAATGACTGATATTCAAGGGTTCTGTTTCCTTGATACCATCAAGAGAAGCTAACCTGTACGTTCCTGGTACTATTTTGCTATCAATGACATAAGGACCTAACCAATTTGCCGTGAATTTGTCCCTCATATGGGACGGCAGATTAGAGTTTTGTTGGTTTTCCTTCAAAACCAGATCACCAACCCGAAAGTCTCTTAGGTGAACTTTCATGTTGTAAGCTCTCTTAAGCCGCTCTTGATAGATACGTAAGTGCTCGAGAGCATTAACGTGTCTTTCGTCAAGCAACGTAAGCTGGTCTAACCGGGCCTGCCGTGCAGTGTCATCATCGATGAATTCCTGCATTGATATGCGAAGGGAAGGAATTTCCAACTCGAGAGGCATTACTGCCTCTGAGCCATACACTAGTGAAAACGGAGTTGCCCTAGTGGGCGTCCGAATGCTAGTGCGATAGGCCCAAAGGACAAGTGGGATTTGTATGTGCCAATCTTTATGACTGTCTGCGATGGTCTTTTTAAGGGTGGCGACTAGTGTTTTGTTTGACACCTTTGCTTGCCCATTTGCTTGCGGATAATAGGGTGTTGAAAAGCTGTGCTGAATTTTGTACTTTGTGGTTAAAGCACGCACGTCTTTGTTCTTGAATGATGGCCCATTATCCGAGATTATTTTGGATGGAATACCAAAACAACATATGATGTAATGCAAAATGAACTCCGCAATGCGGGGTCCTGTCGTAGAGGTTAACGGAATTGCTTCCACCCATTTGGTAAAGTATTCTGTGGCCGTTATGATAAACGTGTGACGGCCTGACGATGCAGGGGAGATCTTTCCGATTAGATCGAGGCCCCACTACGAAAATGGCCAAGCATACTGGACTGTCTGTAGGGCCTGGGAAGGTGCGTGCATCAGATTGGCATGATGTTGACATTTTGCACACCTCTTGACATACGCGCAGCAATATCGCTCTAAATATGGCCAATAATAGCCCATGCGAAGAATGCGCTTTGCAATGGCCATACCACTGAAGTGGCCGCCACATGTACCGTCATGCGCTTGGGTGACTGCCCAAGTGGACTCTTGCTGGTCCAAGCAACGAAGAAGAATTCCGTCGTAGCTGCGACGATACAAAATGTCTCCTATCAAGACATATTTTGCCACTTTTTGTTTGAATGTTTGTTTTGCGGCTTGCGTCAATCCAAAGGGTAGATTACCTAACTTGAGGTAATCTCTTATTGGTAAATACCAGTCCTGTTGATCGGATACCTCGACAGTTTGAACAGCCAATCCCTTTTGGAGTTCTTCCCTAACAAATGCTGATTGGGAGAGAACTTGTAAAAATAGCATTGTGTTGCTATTAATGGGAGTGGGGGAGAACAAAGACCCCCAGTTGGCGTGTTTCAAATAGTCTCGGATTCGAAAGAACTTATCCGAAGATGGTTCGATCTAGATCATGTGGATTCCTGGCGTCAAGTCTGAGCTTGCGCGCTCCATCACGGGTTGCGATAAGGTTTTGACCTGAATGGTTGTTACATCACCGGAAAGGTCTTGCGGGATTAGTGACCCTAAGGAGGCCATTGTGTCCGCAAAATGATTCGATGATCGAGGGAGTGCCTCGATGTCATACCACTCAAGTTTTGCCAAGAATTTATCAACGAGGGCTTTATAGGCCTTCAGAACTGGGCATTTGCATTGATATACCCCTTTGACTTGATTGACGATTAACAGCTAATCGCCAACGATGTTCAATATTTTGATGTTCATGGCGATTGCTGTCTGAAGACCTAGGAGCAAGGCTTCATATTCTGCATTGTTGTTTGTGCACTGGAAGTTTAATTTAAATGACGGGGCATTGGAGAGCCCTGCGGTGTGAAGAATACAATTCTGCGCCACCACCTTGCTCGCATTTAGAACCATCAAAAAATAAGGTTATGTCGGCTCGAGACTCGGGCTCTTCAGAATCTGGAGATTACGAGACATGGAAGACCTCATCATCGGGTAGTTCTATGACCAGAGGCTGATCGTCTTCAAGAGGAGCCTCTGCTAGTTGATCGGCTATGACTTGTCCTTTTATAGATTTTTTCCCAATAAACTCAATGTCAAATTCCATCAACAACATGATCCATTTTGCCGTGCGGCTACTATGATAAGTACGACTCATCATGTATCGCAATGGATTCTCCTTAGACACAACATACGTCGTGTTGCTCAGCATGTAGTGGCGTAGCCTTTTGGTAGCAAACACCACTGCCAAGCATAGTTTTTCAACGTATGCATAGTTAAGTTCGTAGCCGACCGGGTGCGGCTAAGATAGTATGTAGCCTTGTTCTTTGTGAAGTTCATTCTTACGGGCTAGCATTGCACCCAGCGCCACCTCAGTAGCTGAGATGTATAAGTAGAATGGCACACCTGGTCTAGGCGGTGCCAATACTGGCGGCGAAGCCAAGTATTGTTTGATTTCGTCAAAGGCTGACTGGCACTCGTCATCCCAATGAAATGTGACCCCCTTGTGCAATAGTTTGTTCATTGGTCGGCATTTGTCAGATAATTGTGCTATGAAGCATTTAATCGATGCGACCTTTCCTTGCAGACTTCTGAGCTGCTTGATAGTGGTTGGGGGAGCCATTTCAAGGATTGCCTTGACTTTATTTGGGTCCACTTCGATGCCTCGTTTTGAGACTATAAAACCCAAGAGTTTTCCAGATGTGACGCCGAACATGCACTTCTTGGGATTTAGTTTGACCTTATGCTCTATGAGGCGATCGAGAATCTTGCTTAAGTCATCGAGATGATCTGAGCGCAAGATAGACTTGGCTAACAAATCATCCATGTAATCTTCCAAAGTTTTGTGCATGTAATCATGGAAGATATACATCATAGCACGTTGGTATGTAGCGCCAGCATTTTTAAGGCCAAAAGGCATGACCTTATAACAAAATGTCCCCCAAGGCATTGTGAATGCCGTTTTGAGTTGGTCTTCAGGATTGATACGAATTTGATTGTATCCTGAGAAACCGTCCATTAGGGAGAGCATTTCGTGACCTGCTGTAGCGTCTACCAATGCGTCGATGCTTGGCAAGGGGAAATCATCCTTAGGACTTGCTTTGTTTAGGTCTCAAAAGTCGGTGCATATGCGAATCCTCCCGTCGGGCTTCTTGACGGGAACCATGTTGGACAACCATGGCGGATAATCCACGCAGATGACAAATTGTGCATCCAACAGCTTTTGCAATTCGTCTTTGACCATCAGGGCCACTGTTGGGTGCATTTTTCTTAGTTTTTGCTTTACTGGCTTGATTTTCGGATCAAGCGTTAAATTGTGCATGACTAGCTGTGGGTCTAGTCCTGGCATATCTTTGTATGACCATGCAAAAACCTCCTTATTTTCTTTAAGAAGGGCAATGTATTCGGCTTGCTCTTCGGGGGAAAGGCTTACCCCGACTTGAGAATCCGTGGATTCATTGGATGCGTGCCGATATCTACGTCAGTCGTCTCTTCGACTGACATGTGAGATCCGTCCTCCAACTGATGTGGAGTTGGGATTAAATGGATATCATCGAGCTGAGTTAAGATCTGCGTTTGGGACCTCGGGTCCCTCTTCAGCTTGAAAAATATCTTGAGTTTTCCTTGGGGTAAAATGAAGCATTTCACCGAAAGGCCAGTACTACGATGGTGACAATGGTGAATTGACACGATCCCAGTCAATGGCATCCATGTTTAGATGCAATGACCGTGATGGATCGGTCGGATTGCGGATGGGTGTGGTCAAATCAATGGAGATCATATGGATGGAATGAATTTGGTCTCCAGAACCACGGGTGTGACGACTTGATTCTTTCAGATGTTCCCTATACTCTGGATCTGGCTCTACGGGAACAGGCACGAATGGATCCTCTCTAGGTGCAAATTCATCTCTATGTGCGAAAAGGAAGGCGGGGTCTTCCCTTGGTACTGTTGTCCTGATGGGATCTCGAGGTGGACGATGCTCAACTTGAATTTGAAGCCATAGGCCTAGCACTTGGTCCCACCTCATTGGGTCTAAGTGCCATTCGTGTCCCAACCATATACCCATTTTTCCCATTAGATATTCATGGGTTAGAGCACGGTGATGTCGTCGTGCATGTCTGAGATAGTCCATCTTAGTCTCATCTTTAGAATCACTTTCATAGATCCAAAATTGTTCATCCTCTTCAGCATCTGTTGCTTCCGACATTGAGGACTCTTCCTGTTCCAGTGAATTAATCTGATCCCATTGCGGTTGTTCCACTCTTAGTGGAGGGACCTGATTCTTTTGAGACTGTGTTATTTCATCTGGAACCTCTAAGGGGAACAGTTTCAGAAAAATGTCTGGAAGCCGTTGTTGTTCTCTTTGATGATTGCTCTCTGAAATTTCACCTCTCTCTAGCAAAGGAGAGGGATTATTGTTGTTACCAGGGGTGTTTGTAGACCATGGGAGATAATCCCCCAATGTGTATTCTGTGTTTGGATTGGCGTATGGGTCTTGTGCCAATCCCCCCCTATTGCCTATTTCTAGGCCTTGCATGTTTTCAACCAAGATGTCTAATGGTAGGGGATGGTTGAATCCTACCCCCGACTTGTCATATGGCATCTGGTACCTTGGTTGGCAAAGGATCCGCATCCCTTGCTCATATCTGCCTAGCCCATACCCATGCCAATTGCATTGTTCGAGATATTTTAGGGCAAACTTCGGGTTCGACAGATAATTGATGTTTTCGACAAAAGGTTCTTCATCTGTTTCCTTTTGTTCGCATGGTTCGAAACCATGATCAAGGCCCCCATACACAAAATTCGTTTGGTTCGGTGGGTAGCCTAGAGGGACGATTGTTCCAATGGGAAGGCGAGGTCTTCCCATGTCTTGTACTGACTCCAGTGTGGAGGTTGCCACAACATTTTGCACTATGTACTCCCCCAGGCCTGTACTGGCCATCTCAATAGTGATTTTTGATGATTGGGTAGGAGGAAATAGTAGTCCTTCCTAAGTCCATTCCATGTTTGGTTGTTTAGGAATCTTGGTTTCCGTTGCGTTGGGCGCTTCCTCTATTGATATTGCTGAGATCGTGGGCAACCCCTCTTCTAGAGGCTTAACCTCCTCCATGATTTGCTTTCCCTTGTCCTTCTGTTGGGCCACGATAGGTGGCGTTGATGATGAAGGAGCCAATGATGACGTCTCACCTGGATGGGATTTTGCCTTATTGGCCACCAGTGGTGCCTGCGGTATCGAACCCTGTTTAGATGGATTCAATTGAAAATCCAAATGCGTTGATGGTAGGGTCGATTGAGGTATGAATTGTACCGCATTGCAATACTTGAAGGGCTCTAAGTCCATTGGGACTACATGTATTTGCCATTCATAGGCATACTTCAAGCACTGGTGTGCGATCGAGGGGACACACTTCATGTCCCTGATCCAAGGTCGCCCTAGCAGTATGTTATAAGCCATTTCGCCTTCCAGCACATGGCACAGTGTGGGTATTGACTTTTTCCTACCTGTATAGGTAGAACGATCGTGCCGACGTGTCGAGCATATTGCATCATTAAAAGCTCGCAGTGTGTACGTGGAAGCCGTGATGTGAGAGGTCGGCGGTTTTAAATGCTTTAACGCTGCAGTGGTTATGATGTTACTGGACGAGCTAGTATCTATCAGCACTCTCTTGTACGGGATCCCGTTGACCCACGCGATAACGTGCAGGGGTGGATCTGGCATGTCTTTCGATATTGTTTTGACCTCATCTTCTTTGAATGTGATGACAGGCTCCGTACATTGTTTCACATGTCCCACGAAGGTGTTGAAAGAATTAGCTTCATGGGGTTGTACTTCAATGGCTTTTAAGATGTCCATAAGAGCTTCTCTATGTGGAGATGATTGTTGAATAAGCTCGTAGATGGACAGCCTAGTTGACGTGGTCCGCAAACTCTGCATGAGTTTGGTTCGTATCGTGACCTCAGGTCTAGGCGGAGGTAACTGCATTGGGCGTTGTTGAGGCTGCGATGTCGACGAAACTTCCCTCGCAGGTACCTCGGGGGCAACTGCTGGGTATTTTTTGTTCCTTGTTACAATGCTAATCATTCCCACAAATCCTTGCGCGGGAAGATCTTGTCGCACCTCGTTAATTTGGAGCGGTTTTGTCTGCGCCTCGTGGGCAGGCAAGGGGTCCTTGAATACCCCCATTTGTTGGTTGTTAGGTGCGATGGGGTTGTCCACGACCAATGTTCGGTTTTCGATCAAATCCTGGACTAGTTATTTGAATTTCCAGCACCCATTTAGGTCATGTCCTCTGCGTCTATGAAATCTATAATACAATTCCTCCCTATACCCCCAAGGCTTGGGAACGTTAGGGTCAAAAAATTGGATTTCTGGCAGAGTAACTAAATTTTCTGCTGACAAGCGATCAAATAAGGAGTCCCTAGACTCCGCATACGGGGTGAATTGTCGCCTAGGGTGATGCTGCTGATACTGTTCCTGTCTCCTGTTATCTCTTTCGTAAGCAGGAGGCACTGCCTGGTAGTTAGCCTTTTGAGGCTGCATTTCTTGCACAAGCACGGGGACATTTATCGCAACTTGGTTGATTGCAGCATGTTGTGGTTGCGTTGTCCCAGTTTTAGTGGTTTTATTCCACTCTTTCTTCTTAGGCTTGGCAATTGCACCTTCGCCTATCTTAATCTCTTCTATGACTCTGGCTTGCGCCAAAGCTTCTTCTAAGTCTGTCATATTGTCACGACAACAATAGACCAGAGATTGATTTTAAACAACTTTTCGCGAACATTTGCGTGAGGTCCGACATGGGAGGACGGTAGGGTAACTTAGAAAGCAAAGCTCTCCATCGGTTCCCGTACGCTACCATTGTTTCCTCCTCAAATTATTTAAGGCTAGCAAGATCACTAAGTGATGCCTTCTTCCTTGTGTTGAAGGCGAAACGTTCAAGAAACGCATCTACTAGCTGATCTAAACTGCTTATGCTGTGTTTGGGCAGCTGTGTGAACCAATCCGAGGCAGGGCTTGCGAATGTGGTTATGAATGTTCTAAGCAATAATGCGTCATTATCTTGAATGCCGAAGCATTGGCTTAGAAATCATGTGACATGTTCCTGTGCGTCCTCTTCACCTTTAAAAACTGCCAATTGAGGCAACTTGAAGTGTTCGGGGTAAAGAGGTGTAGGCACTGAGGGATGCACCAGATTATTGCGGAGTAGACGTAGTGTGGGTTTTTGATGCCCAGCAGCTTTTGTCTCCACCGACTCTAAACGCTCCAATAGTGCTTGGTATGCATCGGAATATTTTATTTCTTCCTCTCTTGTTCGCTCTTGTTGCAAGTTTCGGTAAACTGGAGGCCTATGGAGGGGTGGCCGAATGGCATCCTTCCTGCCTTGATGGGGAGTTTCGATATACTCCTCTTCTGGTTCATACTCCTCGTAAAATTCTTGAGGAGTCTCAAGGCGAAACCTATGACCTTGATCAAGTTCTTGCTGAAGGTACCCATCATTGTTTCGGGGAGTTGCCTCCCTCTTGAATCTATGGGGTCTTGGAGGCAGAGCTTGATGAGGTCGTGGAGACCTATCTTGCGCCAATGGATTATGCCTCTCATACTGTTCAGCTCTTTGGATGCGAGGGGTTGGCCCCCTCTCAGGTATTTCATAGCGTAACTCATCCGCTTCGCGTTGCATGCGTTCTTTATCCAAGCGGTATTGATACTCTATCTCTTGCTGACTTTGTTTAAGCCGCATGATTTGGGCTTGATGGGTGGTATATCTGGCGACAGCCGGATCAATTTGTTCTACCCTATTTTGTTCAGAAGGTTCAAATGTTCCTCCTATGGGTCTACCTCGATTTTGATGCTCTAAGGTTTCAATTGGTCGCTTCCCTCTGTCGAGGTAAGCGATATGTGCTCGAGGTTCTGGCCTCAAGGGGTGATCATGATATCCTGCTGGTGCGAAAATGCAAGGTTCCCGCATTGTTTGTTGCTCTCGAGGAATGCGATGGTTTTCCTCATACTCCCTTTCACGAGTGTAAATGGGATGGGCGGAGTTAGGTCGCCCTATGTAAGGAGCCCTACGCTCCGGATTTGGTCTCTCTGTTCTGATGATAGGTAAAGAAGGGACGCCATATCCACGTTGCCCCTCCAAATGGATAGTGTGCCTGTTTAACGCTTCATCACGCGATGGCCACTCATGCCTAGCTTCAAGAGGTGATTCTCTATTTAGGTCAAGGTCTACATGTAAGGCATCTTCCCGAAAGGGGCTGCTTTGAATAGGCATACCCCACCGAGGATTCTTAATTGGATTATTTTGTAGGTTTGACCTATAAGGCGGTATGACCAAATCCTCAGGACTGAAGTGAAGGCAACTTGTGCCTACTTTTTGTGTACCTTCCGGAGCTTTCGCCCTTGATTGGGCTTGACTGCGGGTGTACACCATTGCGGTGCTTCTATGCTATCTAAATAAATTTTTATCTCGTTTTTATGTTTTTTTTTTTTGTCTACACTAAGCAGAATTAAACACACACATTCACAAGACCGTGATTATCTCTTTTAAGGATTCTTGGTGTGCCCTAGACTGGTTTAGTGCATTTTTATGTTTTGTTTTGTTTTTGTAGATTTTGTAGAACGTTTAAATGCATCATGTAGGCTCTTATAACTCCAAAAAGGTCGCCCCTTCAATATACCAACCAGGTCGATATACCAACCTCTCTATATACCCGCCCTTACGAGAGGGAGACTATAGGTACGTGAGAGCAGAAGGTACGTGGTACATAGGCGGTACGAAAGGGGGATTGTCCTGTTAATGACACCTACCATAGAAAACTTATCCTCGCGTGCATGGGAATCACCCCAGCTACGCTCGGTCTGTCTTCGTCAGGATTTACGCCTAACAACAGTTGACAATCGGGAAATGGATGCAAATCAAGCCAAGGTGGTGATTAAATCCACCAATGGTCTTGATCAAGGGCTGGGGTCTTACGACCAGCTCCTTGGTTTAAAGTTGTTTCGTGATGTGTGTGGGATTCGTTTTATCCAACAAAATGAAACTAGCATACATGACTTTTCCTAATGCAATGCAAGATTAAATGAAAACAATTAACGAAATAGAAACAGAAATAGAAAAATATAACAGAGATCATGAAAATCCCTACCTCTTCTCTGCCTGCTCCTGTTGTCTCTGAATTTTTGCTCTAAAAATCCGCAGACAGGAATTCGTCCCTTTGGGAGACGAATTGCAGAACAGAATTCGTCCCACCCAGAGACGAATTTGAATTCGTCTCAGGGTCAGATGAATTGCAGAAAAGGATTCGTCCCTGTCAGAGACGAATAGCAGTCTGCAACAAAAAAAAGTGTACCTGTCAAGCACAAACACAAAAATTTAATCAGTTTTCTGTGATTCAAAACTAGGGAACAGGGTCCCACCGTGATCGCCACTGAAAGCACGAGATTCCGGTCAAAGGAAACACCAAGTGCAATTGCATTCAAAGTGAAGCACGCCTAAGTACTAGAAATATAAATTACATGAAATGGAAAAGAGACATGTTGTAAGAGACGCAATCAGATAAAGAAAAACAGCCCTTTCATTAATTTCTTTCGACCTCTATTACAATAGTGCCTCCTCCCTTTTCAGGGGCTAGGAGCGCAAATAGGGTTTTGTTTACAATCGCTGAATGGTTCCTCCTTCCGCGTGCCCACGATTGCAATGGGCGGGCCAAGATGATGCCGCCACTGATGTTGATGGGTTCTTCGCCTCTGCTGCTTCTCCTGCGAATAAATAAATGATCAAGAGGTTAGTAGCACCTGTTGCAAATGAAAAGCATTCTCTCTCTAAAACTAACAAAATATGCATACGAATATTTTCCTGAAACCGTGAAAACAGTGAATCCAAATTTCTTCAAAACCTGACAGAAGGTAAGAAAAGTTACCAGAAGGCCACGCCACCGAGGCAGTGGCCAATCCACCTTAAACCGGAATTCGTCACTGGCGGGACGAGTTCGAACTGTAATTCGTCCCTGGGTGGGACGAATTCTTCTGAGTAGGAGAAACCGACCTGCTGTTGCTCCAATGTCGGATCCCGGGACCTGCAAAACTCCTGCAAACAAGGGGGTTAGGTAATTGGGGCCATTTTGGGACGACCCAGATGGTCGGATTTTCCCAATTTGGCCTCCACCTCCGAGAATTTGACCTTGACACCTGCAAGTTAGTGAAACGACAAAGCAATACAAAACACTCTAAACTCTGACCAAAAGCTACAAAATTGCAATTATAGACTAATCAGACCTAGTAACACAGAATGCAATCTAAAAAATAATCTAAAGTGCTCAAAAACTAGAATTAGAACTTGGGGGTGCGGGGGTGCCCAAGTGGGCCTCCCACCGTTGGCCCTCGATTTTGGAGCCAATCCACCAAGGATGGGCCCAAAAACTTTTAGGATTGGGGGGTCGGCGAATTGGTAGGTTTAGATGTCCATGCATCGGATTTGAGTAAGATTCGAGCTTCCAAAGGCCACCCAACAACCTCCCTTGCAAAAGAGATTGATGGATGTAGGAAGGTGAACAAAGTGGGATGCAAGTGAGTCTTCAGTTCGGCAGCACTTCGTTGCTTTGAACACTCCTTCAACCTGTCTGTTTTGGGTGAGAAAAGTCCCACCTTTTATAGACCCAAGGGGTCTCTTTTGGGAGGGAATCACAAAATCCAAGTGTTTGCCATGGGCACCATGTGGCAGTCTTGTCTTCCCATGAGGGAGGGGAGTCTTCCCTTGACTTGAACTTTGATAAATGCTTCTTGTAACAGTCCTCCAACGGCCCCTCTGTCCACTTACACATGCGTGCAAGGTAGGAGCCCTTAACTGACTGTTATGGGCTGCCACTTGGCACCATTTGCCTTTTTTCCCATTAAGCTTAGAATTCGTCCCACCTAGGGATGGATTCAGAATTCATCCTAGGGTGGGAGGGATTCTATTTTGAATTCGTCCCGGGGTGAGACGAGTACTGGGCAAAGTGTCCAAGTGTGCCAAATTGCTTCTTGACCTTACAAAATTGCTATGAAAGTGGTTAAGACCACTGTTTAACCTCTGAGGGCTGCCCTGGGGGCTGTGTTTGCCAAAGCGATCAGTGTTTGCAGTCACATAATCGGATTGGTGCTGTTTTGGTGTCTACAGTAGTTTTCTACGATTTTTCTTGATAGTCTTGATCCATGGATTTGGAATCAAATTGTGGACCACTAAGTTCAGGTCTAGAGTAGGCATGTCTTTGTATGCCCAAGAAAAAACTTGTCTATACTTTGTTAGAAGAGTGGTGAGAGCAACATGTTCTATATTTGAGAGAAAATTTTCCAATTTAATAATTTGAGTATCTTCAAGATCAATGATGATTTCAATATCAATTATCACTTTTTCAACATGTGGGATCCCTCTTCCAATTGATGGGGAGTGGGGATAAAATGAATATCGTCAACTAAATTAAAGGAGTCATATGTATAATTTGACTCTATATTAGCTTAAATAAATACTAAGGGTGGTTGTGATGAAATATGGTATGATTGTAGAATAAGGTTAATGGTGGGAGAGAAACCTAATCAAAATAGATAGCCTTTGGATCAAGGGATAAATATTGTGAAGCATTGCTTGGATAGACAAGTGGTGTGATGAGATCAATGAATATCATGTTGTTGAATGATGGATGATATTAATTCTTGGGTGCAAAGCAATGGTTAATTATATTGTGGTAAAATTACATAGGAGTTGGCTGAGGTGGAATCGGGATGACAAGGTGTGCCCGAGGTGGAATGGGGATGATAGGATTATCTACTGGAAAGTGTTATGGCAAAATGAGGAGATTCCTAGGGAATAGGTGAAGATAAAACTCATCTACATTCATGAGAGGGGTAATGGGAGAGGAATCATCCTTTGAGCTATATGAAGCAATGGATAGTGCATCAAAATCATCTTCAGATTCCTCATCTGATGAATTAGAGTGATCCATTAATAGCGTAGCAATTTAAAGAAGATTATTAAGTAAATGAGTATGGCCAAAAACAACATACTTATTATTGTATATGTCCTTCTCAAGGCCTAGGTTAAGGCACTAAATTGAATCATATAGATGTTCATCGGGTATATGTATGGAGTATCCTAATCCTGACTTATCTATTGGCAATTATATTATGGTTCCAGTGGTGTTTAGGGACCATTTTTGTAGCAACCTAGGTCATTTTTGTGCCAATGGTAGTGATAAAAGTATCACAACATAAATGATAAGATCGATAGATAATAAATATTTGCAATAAATCGATCTTCCTCTTATGGTTTAAGAGTTACATCCATAGAAGCATCAATACCTTCATAGATGAAATTTATTTTATTTGGAAAATACCCTAGTGGGATGATGGTAGCTACAGGTAGTGATGCATTGCAAGGTTTGCCAAAGTCTCTAATTGAATCAATTAGAGGAATAAATATAACATCTTGCACTAAATATTCCCCTAGCCTCAGATTAGTCATAGGAACTATAACCTACGAAGGAGGGGTATATGAAGATGGATTTATGGATTATAATGGGATATGTGTGGTGGAGGATGGTTCCTTAGGAACAAGATGAGTGTGAGTGGGTGTTGTGGATATGGTTGAGATTAAATGTGTGGGAGGTAGATTGGATGAGTTAGACGTGGACATGGTAGGTGGTAAGGGTTCATGTGGTTGGGATGTCATTGGTACCTTGGATGGGTTCCTTGTGGGAGAATTTAATGGTTGAAAAGTGATTTCTATGGAAGATGATGATTATGGTTGTGATGATGAAGAAATGGAGGATTTTTATGGATTATTTGTGTGTTTTATAGGATTATTAAGTTGAATTTTTAAAAGAGTGGATGGTAATGTGGACTCATATGGATGCAAAACCATATGTTAAAAATTATATGGTTCCAAATATGTTGGTATGCAATGAACTTGATCTTCATGCATATATTTGATTCGTTGGTGCAATATAGAAGGTACACACTTCATATCTCTAATCCAGGGTCAACCAAGCAACAAGTATTACATGACACGTTCCAAGAAATGATAGAGTGTGTGAATGATTTTTAATCCAACCTAAATTGGAAGGATTATTATCCCAATAGTGGAACACAATGCATCATTGAAGGCACATAGGGTGAATATGGATTATACTATGTGTGATGGTGGAAGGTTGAGGTGTTTGAGGGTGGAAGTGGTGATGATATTGATGGAAGATCTTGTATCAATCAAGATACATTTATAGGTAATCCTATCCACACTATTCATTATGTGTAGTGGTGGATTAGATATTTTGATAGGTATTGTCTTGATTTCATGATCGTAAAAGGTTATTGCAAGCTCTTTGTAATTTTGAATATGTCCCACAAAGTTGGTGAAAGAGTTGGCATCTTATGGCTACAATTCAATTGATTTAAAAATATCCATTAGAGCTTCATTATGTGGAGTTGATTGTTGTATTAGCTCATAAATCTAAAATTTTGTTGAGGCTATTTTGAGGCTTTGAGTAAGTCTATTTATCAGTGTAAGCACCAAGTGAGGCAAATGTGTGATTGCATTTGATCATGAAGATGCTTGTGAAGTTGAAGGAAGGTTGGAAGAACCCATAGTTTGTGTGGGTTGAGTTGGATATCGTTGATTCCTTATCACAATGTTTATCATTCCTACAAAACCTTAGTTAGATGGGGTTGTGGGCACTTGATTGAGCTACTAAGGTTATTTTATTGTAATTGTAGGTGTTGTGGTTTTTCATCATTGAGGTAATGGATCTTGGTAGATGCTCATGTTCTAATTTGAGGTGGCAAGAGGGTTGTCAATTTGAATTTCTTACCTTTTGATCATGTCTTGCACTAAATTATTGAATGAGTAACATGATTGAATATCATGATCCTTCTATCTATGATAAATTTAGTAACGATACTCCCTATAATATTTATATTTGAGTTGATTTAGGTCCTATGGGATAATATCAAGAAGATTAATATCTTGTGCCTCGCACAACCGATGAAATTATTGTGGCTAAGGGCTCTTGTAATGGTGTGTATTAGTGAGGTGGACACCATGGTTTATTTGGTGGTTTATTTTGTGGTGGTTGATGGGTTGGTTGAGGGTGGTATTGATAAAGTGGAGGTTGATCCTGATAATTAGGGTATTGAGGTGGGGTTTGATTTGAAGGACCAAGGACACTAAAAATGACTTGGTTCATAGGAGCGAAATTTTGTTGCATTTGGTTCCCCTTAGCATTTTTGTTAGGCCATTATTTATTTGAAGCTTGATATATCTTTATTGGACTTTGATGTCCTCAATGAATTTTTATTAGGCTAGGACATCGTCAAAAGTATAATATTGCTGAAGTTGTAGTAGGACTAAGATTTATTTTGAGCAACTTGTAGTGAATATGTGCGTAAGCTTCATAATGGGTAAGGTAAAAGATAATTTTATTATGATTTCTCTCTATATATTTCCGTAATCCATGAGTAGCTCATAGTCAAATTGGTGAAGGTTGTATAAGTCATTCAGGGTAGCATTCTTTGTAAAACTAAAGGTGAAGTAGTCCAAAAATGAATTGGCCAATTGTTCAAAGGTGTAAATGCTATGGTGTGGTAAATGATTGTACCACTCCAAATCACCCCTAGCAAGTGTTATGAGAAACATCTTGAGCATTAGGAGATCACTATATTAAATATTAAAGCAAATATTCATAAAGCTACTCACATGCTCTTGTACATCTTCATGACCTTTAAACTTGTCGAGTTTAGGCATTTCAAAGTGAGATGGATACGGAGGTGATGGAACAAATAAATGAAGGGGTTGATTACTAAGTTTTTGTAAGATGGGTTTTTGGTAACCCATACCTGAGTCTTGTTTTTCCAATTAGTTGATGCAATCAGTAAGCAATTTATAGGTTTATAATGAGATAATGTTGGTGTTCTACCTTTTTCCTTGATGGGGTGTAAGTGGAAATTTTTGGTGTTGATAAGGTGGTGGATAGGTATTATTAACAAGCATTTCACCATAAGTTAAATCATGATATGTATCAATTTATTCTTGATATTTTGGTGATGGTTCTTCATAGATTTCATATTCTTTTTGATAAGGGTATGATTGATATTGTTTGAGCGAATGAGGTTCTTGATGATTAGTGGATGATGGTCTATGATATTGGGTGTGAAGAAAATTTTGACATGTACGGGGTGGAAGATTTTAATTTAGATGAGGTGGAATATTATGGTGTTGTATTTGGAGTTATAGGTGATGTTGGATTGATTGCCTTTGATGCACAAGCAAAGGCAACCTTTGATGCATTACCTATTATAACTATTATTGGTGACCAAGGTTTGTCTTGGGTGCTTGATGAGAGTGATTCACGTATTCAACTATATGAGGGTGCTTCAAACATGTGTTGGTAATGTGAATAAGTGTGACTTGTGCTTCAGCCTTAAAAATATTGATAAATTATTTTCCAAGGTCACGAGAGGCTACATTAAATTCATGTTGATGGTGCATGATGGATTCCTCATAATTAGGTAGCACGAAAGTGTAACGTACTTGGGTAGGTTATTTATAATAAGAGTTAGAGGTATGATTAATATCACAATCCTAAAATATATTAGCTAACATGGTAGGATTATTATAATGTCGAGCGATGTACATATCCACATGATAATATTCATGGCTCATCCATGTGTGCTTATCTATTACAGCTTGAGCATCTCTATCTTGGTGTGGAGTGTACACTTAATCTTGATCTAATGGATTTGTAGGATGAGTCAAAATATGAATGAATAATAACTACTTCCTAGGTGCTTCAGTGTCAAAATAGTTGTCATGATATAAAGCACATAATATGGTATGGTTTATATAATCGATATCATGATCATCAACATGACCTGTCGATGGATTCTAAATAACAACACCTGGTATGTCAGGATCGGTGAAATGATAAATGATGTTTGAGTCATGGGGGACACATTACTACTCAGGTATAGCAAGGTCTTGTTGATCAACTTGACAATGATCCATGACTCTTTGTGTTGGCTTGGTAGTGTTTTATCATGATTAAGTTTCACTGTGTGTCATACCCATAAGCTAGGAAAATGGAGTGCACCTTATAAACTACACAAAAAAAGAAAAAAAGTAATTTTATTTTATCATTAATGTTATTGTTTGTTTATGAAATATTTTATTTTGTTTTAGTTTTTTTATTTTTATTTTGATTTTTCCTCTTTTGTGTTTTTTAAGTGCTTGTATGAAATCCTATTCCTCAAATGACTAAGGTGGATTTAATGAATGCTACAAAAAGGTAGCTTGTGCAAAACCCCCTATCATAAAATATGACACAAATAGTCAATATAGCTTCCTGGGATGGTAGATGGGTTATAGTTATCCTTATAGAAATAAAATACCCCTTCAAATATGGTTTTGCACTATCTAAATTATGCTACTTTCCTATCTAGGAATTTGCTTCACCCTCAGGAAGGCTTAGATACAAACAATAGTTGCGTTCCACTGATTATTAAGCCACATGGTTAAAGGGCATCTAAACCTGGCCTACTTTGGGATGTACCCAAATATATAGGATTTTTCAATGATGAAACATGAAAGACCTATCACGGGGGTTACTATGGATTTTAGGGGGCCAATCCATGGTGGGAGACAAAAGCCCATGTCACACAATTTCTATCAATAGTTGGTGATGAAATCCAATTATTCGATGTTTAAGTGTCACATAAGTGTGTGAGTTACTTTTATTACAAAAATAGAAACAAACGACACAAAATGATTCTAATTATTCAAGCTATGATGCAAGAATACACTATTTCCATAAATGATGATTTATCCTTTAACATATAGTAATGCAGGAAAACAACAATAATTGCAAAGACTATCCCTTACAAATGATGTAAACTATGAAGAAAAAATGCACTATTTTCCTAAATTATGATAATTTTGTTATGATTTCTCTCCATCTATTTCCATAATCCATGAGTACCTCATATTCAAATTGGTGAAGGTTGTATAAGTCATTCAGGGTAGCATTCTTCGTAACACTAAAGGCGAAGTAGTCCAAAAATAAATTGGCCAATTGTTCAAAGGTGCAAATGCTATGGTGTGGTAAATTAGTGTACCACTCAAAATCACCCCGAGCATGTGTTATGAGAAACATCTTGAGCGTTAACTAAGCACTATATTGAAGATTACTCACATGCTCTTGTACATCTTCAAAGTGAGGTGGATATAGAGGTGATGGAACAAATAAATTAAGGGGTTGATTACTAAGTTGTTGTAAGATGGGTTTTTGGTAACCCATACCTGAGTCTTGTTTTTCCAATTAGTTCATGCAATCAGTAAGAAATTTATAGGCTTATAGTGAGATAATGTTGGTGGTCTAACTTTGTCCTTGATGGGGTGTAAACGAAAATTTTTGGTGTTGATAAGGTGGTGGATAGGTATTATTAACAAGCATTTCACCATAAGTTAAATCATGATATGTATCAATTTATTCTTGATATTTTGGTGATGGTTCTTCATAGATTTAATATTCTTTTTGATAAGGGTATGATTGATATTTTTTGAGCGAATGAGGTTCTTGATGATCAGTGGACGATTGTCTATGATATTGGGTGTGAAGAAAATTTGGGCATGTACGGGGTGGAATATTTTGATTCAGATGAGGTGGAATATTATGGTGTTGTATTGGGAGTTATAGGTGATGTTGGATTGTTTGCCTTTGATGCACAAGCATAGTCAACCTTTGATACATTGCCTAACTATTATTGGTGACCAAGGTTTGGCTTGGGTTCTTTATGAGAGTGATTAACGTAGTAAGCTATGTGAGAGTGCTTCAAACATGTGTTGGTAATGTGAATAAGTGTGACTTGTGCTTCAGCCTAAAAAATATTGATAACTTATTTTCCAAGGTCACGCGAGGCTGCATTGAATTCATGTTGATTGTGCATGATGGATTCCTCATAATTAGTGGCATGAAAGAGTAACATACTTGGGTAGGTTGTCTATAATAAGAGGTAAAGGGATGATTAATATCACAATCCAAAAATGTATGAGCTAACATGGTAGGATTGTTATAATGTCGAGCGATGTACATACCCACATTGTAATATTCATGGATAATCCATGTGTGCTTAGCTATTGTAGATTGAGCATCTCTGTCTTGGTGTGGAGTGTACACTTAATATTGATCTAATGGATTTTTAGGATGAGTCAAAATATGAATGAATGATAACTACTTCCTAGGTGCTTCAGTTTGAAAATTGTTGTCATGATAGAAAGCACGTAATATGGTATGGTTTAGATAATCGATATCATGATCATAAACATGACCTGTGGATGAATTCTAAATAACAACACCTGGTATGTCAAGATCGGTGAAATGATAAATTATGTTTGAGTCATGGGGGACACATTACTACTCAGGTATGGCATGGTCTTGTTGATAAACTTGACAATGATCCATGACTCTTTGTGTTGGCTTGGTAGTGTTTTCTCATGATTAATTTTGACTGTGTGTCATAACCATAAGCTAGGAAAATGGAGTGCACCTTATAAACTAAACAAACAAAGCAAACAAGCAATTTTATTTTATCATTAATGTTGTTGTTTGTTTATGAAATATTTTCTTTTGTTTTTGTTTTTTTATTTTTATTTTGATTTATTTTCTTTTGTATTTTTTAAGTGCTTGTATGAAATCCTATTCCTCAAATGAACAGGGTGGATTTAATGAATGCTACAAAAAGGTAGCTTGTGCAAAACCCCTATCATAAAATATGACACAAATAGTCATTATAGTTTTCTAGGATGGTATATGGGTTATAGGTATCCTTATAGAAATAAAATTCCCCTTCAAAGAAGGGCTTGCACTATCTAAATTATGCTACTTTCCTAGCTAGGAATTTGCATCACCCTCGGGAAGGCTTGGATCCAAACAATAGTTGTGTTCCACTGATTATTAAGCCTCATGGTTAAAGGGCATCTAAATTTGGCCTACTTTGAGATGTACCCATAAATATGGGATTTTTCAATGATGAAACATGAAAGACCTATCATGGGGGTTACTATGGCTTTTAGGGGGCCAATCCATGGTGGGAGATAAGAGGCCATGTCACACAATTTCTATCAATAGTTGGTGATGAAATCCAATTATTCAATGTTTAAGTGTCGCATAAGTGTGTGAGTTACTTTTATTACAAAAATAGAAACAAAAAACACACAATGATTCTAATGATGCAAGCTATGATGTAAGAATGCACTATTTCCATAACTGATGATTTATCCTTTAACATATAGTAATGCAGGAAAACAACAATAATTGCAAAGAATATCCCTTACAAATGATGTAAACTATGAAGAAATAATGCACTATTTTCCTAAATTATGATAATTTTGTTGTTATTTCTCTCCATCTATTTCCATAATCCATGAGTAGCTCATCTTCAAATTGGTGAAGGTTGTATAAGTCATTCAGGGAGCATTCTTCGTAACACTAAAGGCGAAGTAGTCCAAAAATGAATTGGTTAATATTTCAAAGGTGCAAAAGATATGGTGTGCTAAATGATTGTACCACTCCAAATCACCCCTACCATGTGTTATGAGAAACATCTTGAGCATTAACAAATCACAATCCCAAAATGTATGAGATAACATGGTAGGATTGTTATAATGTCGAGAGATGTACATATCCACAAGATAATATTCATGGCTCATCCATGTGTGCTTAGCTATTTCAGCTTGAGCATATCTACCTTGGTGTGGAGTGTACACTTAATATTGATCTAATGGATTTGTAGGATGATTCAAAATATGAATGAATGATAACTACTTCCTAGGTGCTTCAGTGTGAAAATAGTTGTCATGATAGAAAGCACATAATATGGTATGGTTTAGATAATCGATATCATGATAATCAACATGACCTATGGATGGATTATAAATAATAAAAACTTGTATGTTAGGATCAGTGAAATGATAAATGATGTTTGAGTCATGGGGGACACATTACTACTCAGTTATAGCAAGGTCTTGTTGATCAACTTGACAATGATCCATGACTCTTTGTGTTGGTTTGGTAGTGTTTTCTCATGATTAAGTTTGACTGTGTGTCATAACCATAAACTAATAAAATGGAGTGCAACTTATAAAATACACAAAAAAAGCAAACAAGCAATTTTATTTTATCATTAATGTTGTTTGTTTATGAAATATTTTCTTTTGTTTTTGTTTTATTTTTATTTTTATTTTTATTTTTTTTCTTTTGTGTTTTTTAAGTGCTTGTATGAAATATTATTCCTCAAATTACTAAGGTGTTTTTAATGAATGCTTCAAAAATGTAGCTTGTGCAAAACCCCCTATCATAAAATATGACACAAATAGTCAATATAGATTCCTAGGATGGTATATGGGTTATAGGTATCCTTACAGAAATAAAATTCCCCTTCAAAGAAGGGCTTGCACTATCTAAATTATGCTACTTGCCTAGCTAGGAATTTGCTTCACCTTTGGAAAGGCTTGGATACAAAAAATAGTTGTGTTCCACTGATTATTAAGCCTCATGGTTAAGGGGCATCTAAACCTGTCCTACTTTGGGATGTACGCAAAAATATGGGATTTTTCAATGATGAAACATGAAATACCTATCATGGGGGTTACTATGGCTTTTAAGGGGCCAATCCATGGTGGGAGATAAAAGCCCATGTCACATGATTTCTATCAATAGTTGGTGATGAAATCCAATTATTCGATGTTTAAGTATCGTATAAGTGTGTGAGTTAATTTTATTACAAAAATAGAAAAAAAAAAACACACAATGATTCTAATGATGCATGATATGATGCAAGAATGCACTATTTCTATAAATGATGATTTATCCTTTAACATATAGTAACACAGGAAAACAACAATAATTGCAAAGACTATCCCTTAGAAATGATGTAAACTATGAAGAAAGAATGCACTATTTTCCTAAATTATAATTTATCCTTTAACAGATAGTAATGCAAGAAAACAACAAGAATTACAAATACTATACCTTATTGATATGATCACATATAGCAGACTAGCTCGACTTGAGACAATCGTAGATAGGGGACCGTCTTGAATTGAGATGGTCATAGTATGATAAATTTAAAAACTAATTAAAATAAAACTATTTTATAAATATTTATTATTTTATTTTCAAAAAAATGAAATAAAGTATCATGAAGTATAAAATATTAACCTTGAAAGCCTTCATTTTATGTAAAATTGTAGATCTGTAACTTGTTTTGACTCTTCTTAGAGACCATATCGAGTCAAGATAGTTTTGATATAAGGACTATCTTGAGTAGAGGTGGTTAAATATGAGTACCTAAAATAACCTAAAATAAGTAAAGACATTTTTCTTATGTAGCAAAATGAAAAATTATGAATAAGGGAGACCTGAGGATCCCACTATGATTACCATTTGAAGGATGAAAATTTGCACCATAAAAATTAACTAAAATTATTAAAGCAAATAAAATGAATCTTGTCGTAATTTGTATTTTTAGTGTTATAGAGAGTACTCTTGAGAGGATATTTTTAGATGATACAAATATTACAAATTGGAGGTATGATTCCCCTCTTTTCAACAAAAAATGTCTCCATGTGCAATGTGAATATTTCCATGCCAGCACATTGTCAGGGGAGTAAGTTTTTTTGTGATCATCCCATGAGTCAAATCCTAAGTTTTTCACTATCCATAGGTTGTCATACCTACATGTAGAGGAAATAACAATGTATCAATAGAACTTGAAGGGTCCACCAAAGTAGGATTTGTGTCTAAGCAAGTTAAAACAATAAATGAGGTGCATGAAATGTGAAATATGTAATATAATATGCAAAAAAATCTATAACTTGACTAATACCATATTGGTTCAAGATGGTATCTATTTGTAAACCATATTGAGGTGAGATGACTGCTATCATGGGCCTATACTTCAACATAGCTAGATCCAAATAGGATTTTAGGGTGAAGCGCAATGGTTTGATGGTAGATTTTTGTGAGCATGAAGGTGAGTGAGAGGGTGTAAATTATCAATAAATAAATGTGAATGATCATATGGGGGATAGGAATGTGGCTTCAAATCCTATATGGTGATCTAGTAGCATCATATTGGTAGTGGAAGAACCTGGAAGATTATTTTGGTAGCATTTCATGTATTTGGAATTTGAAATTGGAATCTTAAATAGAATGGAATAGAGCACCATTTTATAGACCTATTGGATAGATAAAAATATGACAAGTATCAAACAGGGGTAGCTTGATTACCAGTCAGTAAATAACTACAAGTGGTAGGTGAATTTTACTACCTACAGGTCAACTAGCATTGGCATGAAACTAGGTGCAGTGTTGACATATAGTTTTTACTGCCTATTATTTTTTATTTTTAGTTTTGTATGATCATATTGGGTGTATATGATCACAAATTTGAGACCGTATCAGGTTGATATGGTTAGGATTACCATGGGAGAAGTTACCTACTACTAGATAAAATAACTTAAATATCCTAGAGGCTTCCCAAGATTGATTGTTCAAGTTAGAAAGGAGGATTTTTGTGAGTCTCCTCAAGATGACACATTTTAGGTGTCTACACTGATAGGCGATGGGTTTCTCCATTAGTTATTATTTCAAATAAAAATGAAAAGTGTGTGTTTACTATAAATAACTAAACAAAGCTACACACAAAGGCCATTTTAAATTACCATTCATACATAAAGTGTTGCAATGAAGAAGTATTGTTTTCTTGATATATTTAGTGGCTATAATCATATTCAGGTAGCACCTAAATATTAGGAGAAAATAACTTTCACTTGCCCATGGGAAATTTTTGATTATATGGTTTTACCTTTTGGAATTTGTAGTGTCCCAACAACCTTTCAATGAGTATTTCTCGGTATTTTCTCTAGCTTGACCAATGATTGCATTGATATATAGATGAATGATTTCATAGTATGTGGTAAATTTTTTGATGAAATTCTTGAAAACCTTGACAAAGTTTTGATAGGGTATAAAACTTATAATCTATTCCTAAGTCCAGACAATATATTATGATGATGCATGAGGGTATTTTTCTTGGACATCATATGTCATCAAGAGGAATACAAGTAGATCCTAATAAGATTCATATTATAAAAAAACTTCCTACACCCCAAACTCAAATATATGTTAGGATTTTCTTGGGACATTGGTTTCTATCATTGATTCATTAAAAAATTTAGTACAATTGCAAACCCCATATTTTCCTTGTTGAATAAATATTCTAAATTCAATTGGATAGAAAAGTGTTAACTTGATTTTGATACTTTAAATGAATAATTGACCACTACACTTATGTTACGATGTCCAAAATGGAAACTTCCATTTCAAACTCAAGTCAATGCATCTAATACTGGAATAAGAGTAAATTTAGGTCAAGTTTAAAATGGATAATATTATTCCATCTACTACATTAAAAAATTTAACAAGAGCTAAAAATAATTATACTATTGAAAAAATAATTCTTGGTAGTAGTATATTCCATTAACAAATTTTATCACTATATCACTATATATCAAGTATTTGTTCATACAAATCATTGTTGTAATCAAATTTCTTATGAAAAAACCTTTAGTTAGTGGTCAAATAATAAGAAGGTTGATACTAGTACAAGTATTTGACATCACTATAGTAGATAAACTAGGCAAAGCTAATGTAGTAGCTAAATTTTTATCCAGAATAAACATCATAAAAGAGGATAAAATAGTAGAAGCTTATTTTATCGATGAAATATTATTTTAATTTTAGCACAATAACCATGGTTTGATGATAATGCAAAATATATAGTAAAAATAAAATTCCTCCCAATTTACTCCTCAAGAAAAATTATGATTAGTGAAACTAAGTTTATCATTTCAGTGGATCAATGGTCTAGTATTTAAATGTAGACCCAATTATATTTTAAGTCTATGCATTCAATAGGATGAGGTGTATGATATTATTCATGCATGTCATGATGAACCATATGATGAATATTATTCAATAAAATACACCATTAGCAAAGCTTTGGCAATAAGTTATTATTGTCCATCACTTCATAGGGATGTAAAGAAGTATGTATGTCATTATGATTCATGTCAACAAATGGATAAACTAATTGAAACACTTGAAATACCTCTACAACCTCAAGTGGTTTTAGAACCATTTGAGAGATGGGAATTTGATTTTATTAGACCAATTGACCCACCTTATTAATAAAAGTAACACATTATTGTGTGCACTAATTATGTAACCAAGTAGACCAAAGTACATGCTTTTAAACAATCTTGAGAAGAGAAGGTTTTTGATTTTGTGTACACAAATATTTCAAATATTTGGAACTCCATGATCTATTATTATAGATTATGGATCCCAATTTATAACTAAATTTATAAAATTATTTACTAAAATGTATGAAATTAAACATAAAAAATCATCACACTATCATCCTCAAGCAAATGATCAGGTAGAAGTTAAAAATAATGAATTAGAGAATATTCTAACAAAAATAGTGTCTTCTCACAAGAAAGTTTGGATTAATAGGTTGCTAGAGGTCATTTAGGCATACAACACTACATGGGAATACACCAAACTATTTACACCTTATGAACTGATCTATGATAAACAAACCTCTTTTTTCAAATGAATTTGAATTACTAACAGTTCACACAACTTTAGGTGTTGGCATTGAGTTGGCATAGGTATAGCAAGAGAGAATTACACAATTTAATACATTGGAAGAAATTTTATTAGACATACTTCACTATATGAAGATCATTCAATAGTAGAAAAAAATGTGGTATGATAGTCATATTAAGAGCAAAAAGTATGAACCAGGAGATTAGAAACTATTATCCGATTATGAAAATGCTGATTTTTTTACAAGTTATAAACTTGATGGCTAGGTCCACATCAAACTAAAGAAATTTTCAACAATTGAGTTGTTTGAATTTCTCCTATAGATAACTCAATGAGAAAATTTGTGGTAAATGGGTATCATTTATTATTGTACCATAATCCATTGACAAAGGATCAATTTACTCTACATTTTGAGTAGTCTAACCTATGTGTGATAAAAGAGGATTTCTATTTTGGCATAGATTCTAAGTGATTACATATTTGAACAAAAAAACAAGAAAAAGAGATAAAAGAATATTCAAAAAAAAAATTATGGCCTCTTTTGATGATAAAAGAAAAGAAAAGAAAATAATTGAAATGAATAATTCAATAGTCAAAACCTCTTTGAGATGCTATTGAGTTAAGGTTTACATGAAAACCGGTATCCAACTTGTTTACCTTTTTGATATTCACCATTGTACAAATCCTAATTGTTGAATCTATGTAAATTTTAAGGCTTTAGAATGGCTACACAATCAAAAAAATGATCCAAATAATTCATGGAAACCATTTAGTACAATAAGTTATATATTTCTTTAATTTTAGTATTAGTTAACCTTGATATTGCATGAATAATAGTTAACTATTTGGCATAACTATATATAAAAATAGAAAATTTTGAAATACCCCACTAAACATCCCAAAAGATGTTTTGGCCTATCTTTGGTCATAAGAAAATCAACTCTAACATATTGAAAAGTAAATATAATAGTGCTTTGGATGCTCCAAAAAAACAAGTTGCATGCAAATAGGTTCAATCAGGTTTAAATTTTCAAACAAAATAATTTTGAAAATAAAAAATACCACATCTAAAGTTTTTGAAAACAAGATATACATTAAAAAAATAAGAAAATTATGGATGATTCATTTCATGCATAGTGTAAGCCATCCAAACCCTATCACAACATCATGATCCAAAGTGGATCATCAAATTTCACACTAGGATAGCCCCTCAAAGACATGTGACCACATGATTTCAACGAATATGTAGCAATGAGGAAAATGAGTGACAAAGCCATAATTTCCAAAATGCAAAAGATGAATAAGTGAATCTAGATCATTAATTAGAAAATTGGTCATCCATATTCAATTGCATGGAAAACAATTTTATTAGCATGGTGCATAGGATTTTTCCACCATGGGTTCCAACTACCATATTTATCCATGCTAAGATTTGAATTCTAACACAACTGATTCACCATTTACCACATGTTCTAGTCAGTGCATGGGAAGTACACAAAATTTCTTTGCATGTTTTCAAGCAAATGTTTGCCATATTTCAGAGCATGTAGTCTTGATAAGGTATGATAAATTGGTAAATAAGCTTGTAATAATCACACAAGCAATCTAAAAATCCTTGCACCACAAAACAAAAATCAAGAGTAACTAAAATCTATAGAGTGAAACTGGAGAATATTAAAATTAATTGTAAAAGAAAAAATAAGGAGCATCGAAGTTACAAAATAGAATGTGTAGTGAATTAAAATGGGTGGATAAAAGTGAAAGGCTAAAGTTGTAGAATCAAGGAGTTACAACATCACCTCAAAGTTATCGATATTTTATAGTGCATAGGGCGGATGTGATTCATATGGAAATTTGATGGACACTCATATGGGTTGGTAGAGGAGTTATCCTACACTCTTCAAAATAATAGAGAAACCATTAGTGGAATGGACATTGAGGTAACCCCTACTATTCTTAGTCAAATTTCTAAACTTCCTTTTGAAGGAATAAAAATTATAAAAAAACATTTAAGGCAACTTTGCTAGAATTAGTGAATACATTCAAAGTATATGGTGACCTAGAACAAAAAATACACATTAATAACTATGTATGTAAGGATGTAAAACAAACAAGTCTAAAATCACCATGGAATGATGTTGCCACCTGGGTAATCTAGTATCTAACCTATGAAGGTAAGTTTGTTGTGTTATCTAGACACCACATTAAATTATTAACCTAAATGAGATATGGTGCCAGTAGACTTAAGGTTAGGGTAAATATACCTTTATTCCTACACCAATCCTTGCATGATATGGCAAAACAATTTCAAGAGGGGCAAGGTTCTTTCAAGCACCATGACTTGATAAAACTGCTATGTAGGCATCATTTTAGAGGTAACCCGTAGTCTTTTAATAGATTCTTTCAACCCTATACTGAATAGTTTACCTCTCAACATTCTCAAATTAAGAGAGGAGAAGGATATCATAGTGCAATAGAGACCTATCTAAGAAATTATAGGAATAGGGTAACTTTTAAAAATAAAACTAAAATGTCTAAAACCATAGGAGGACCTCCATCCACTAATAGACCAACACCTACTACAATAAGACCAAAGAGGACTAGGAAAAGAAAAAATGAAATAGACCTTATCAAATAGAAAATTACCAAGAGAGTCATTATTAAAATAGGGGATATAGAAGTATCTACTTAGATAGATCTCTCTATCCGATAGGATCCCTCTAAGTTAGATATAGCATAGGAATATTCTACTTAGGCAAAATTATCTTCCACAAAGGATATTTTTGCTCAGGAAAATTCTTATAGTAGAGCAACAATTTTAGGCAGGTAGAAATAGGTATGCTAATAAGAGAAATATTGAGGAAAAACTAGTATAAGGCAACACACACGAAAAATAGGTAAAATAGCCAAGGAGATAGAGAAGCTCAACTAGACATGCAACCAGGTTTGTTGTGGTTATTTCTAGTGAACAAGAAGGAGAGGCAGGAAAAAATTAACAAACCTCAACATTACCACATCCTCTTAGGAGAAGCTTAAGGTAAAAATAGAATGCAACTACTTAGGAGAAATAATCAAAATCTCTTGAATTCCCAAAAAGAAGGAGAAAACTAGTTATTGAGGATGATGGAGAGGAACCAAATTTTAGAGTTATTGAAGAAATAGGGAAACTCATACAGGTGATTCACAAACTAAAATGACCATGCCTACCTACTTCTTAGACATAATAGAATAGAAAGTGGCTACATAAATGGATCCAGAAGACCCCATGAAATCCACTAATGTAATCATTAAGAGGTAATAAAAGTGGATTGAAGAGTCAAAAGAGAAAATTAAGGAAAATGATAAATATATCTACCAACTTCTACAATAATTATATGAGTTGAAAGATAAAATAGAAGAAAAATATACTACATCTCCATAATTCATCATGTTTAAAGAAGAAACAATGATTCCTCAATATGGTAGAGCAATTCTAGAAAATGAATGAATAAGAGACAGTTCCACAACACCTTGGAAAATTTAAAGTTTTTCATGTAGAACAAGATCCAGTCCTTCCCACTCCTACTATAGATATTGATTTGTAAAATAAAGGAGAATAGCTAATGAATAAGTGTTTATTTAGAGTGTAAGGAAAGATTCCATGGATTATGGAGAATGCTCCAAACAAAGAAAAGGTCTTCTAGGGCATGAACAACAATAGATTTCACAAGAGCAGATTATAGAACATCTAATACAAGAAGAAGCTCCAAAACATCCCACATAGGGAGGACCTCCAAATAACAATAATAGGAAGAATATTTGAAATAATAGGGCATACAAAGTAGAGCTTTAGAGCAAGAGACAACAACACATATAGTTTCAAAATTACAGAATGAGGCAAGTCAATCTATAATACCAATAGAAGAAGACATAAAATAGGTAATTGTAGAATCTATGAATGTAATTCCAAATAAAAGAGAAAAAGTGTAAAATAAAAAGCCTCAAATACCTGCTACCTTACCAGTTATTGTACCTCAATAGGCTATGGTTTCATTGGTAAATTATAATGTAATAGTGGTAAGGTGGATGGCTCGTTATCACAATTTGAGGAGCGTATTACAACACTATAACCATTAGAAGAATATAACATATGAAAAACTAAGGAGATAATAATTCTATAGAATAAGGTGATAGACCTATGCTATATAGAAGAATGGGTAGTTTAGTGCAAGGGACCTTCCAAAATTTACAACATATTCCTTAAGGAACAATACTATAGATTTTAGGTGAGTTGAATTTGCTCTGATCTCCCTTATGACCTATCCTTTGAATAAATTTTCATTAATACATTTTTACAAATACCTAAGGAACATAAATACTTCTTATGCAAATTTTATTTGCATAAGTTTATGTTGGTAGAATATGTTCAATTATTACCCCATATCTACATAGGATATGTGCAACTCAGAGATTTTACCTCAACTTTGAATAATCAAATACATTGGTAGCATGAAATGCAATAGTAGAAGTAAAGGGAAATAGGACCATGACTTCTACTAATATTTTACCAACCAAACCCATAATCATTGACTAGCATGCATTTATCTATGGTGGGAGATATAAGTATCAAGGTAACATATCTTGAGAATCTTAGAGAAAGTGTAGATAGTTTTCAAAAAAATTATAGGGAGAAATTTGATAGTGCAGGGTTGGCATGTAGGTGTAGATGTAATGAATTTTCCATGTCTTTGAGGAAAAGATATCCCATATCACCAACTAACTTGATTTGATCTTATAGATGGGAAATGGCACATGTGGAAGTAATGCTAGAAATGAAACATGATTGGATAGATATTTATTTTTAACCACTCACCATACTTACACTAGTGCCTTATTATTTTGATATAGGTCCACAGCTAGAATAGTAATTTTAGACTTGGATGGTAAAAATCAAATGGAACAAGGGTTGCCACTCTCCATACCATAATTTTTGGGGTAATATACATAGGGAGTTGGACCTAAATATTGTTGTGGCCCACCAAAATGCATGAGGGCATGAATTAGGATAAGTAGAGTGAATGATAACACAACATAATGTCTCATTATTAGAGTCTTATCTTACATAAAAACTATTCATTGTGTTTAAATGATATAGTTTAATGTCATGTATTTTGATTTTTATGTATAATAATGTTAATGTTAATATGGTAAAGTTGTAGAAAATACTATTGAGCTATTAAGATGTGTTTTCTATATTTTTATGATAATTCTACATGATTTTAGTCATTATGAGGCATAAATAAAGCATTATAAAAAGGCATTAGCAAATGGAGGTCTTAGTTATAAACTTGAAAGTCTAACTTTTTTTTTTTTAAAGTGAAAAACCCCTTGTGGGGTCGCCTTGGTCTGAGAGACCACGAACAGGGGGTTCTACACCGTCAAAGTCACTCGAGAGTCGCACCCGACCCTACCCGCACCAACATTATGAATTGGATTTTGGGTACCCAATTCAGCTTTTTGGTAGGGTGGAGATTCGAACCTGGGACCTCCCTTGGAGGATTGCCCTCTCCTCTCCAACTCACCTACAACACCTAGGTCAAAGTCTAACTTACCTGATAGAGTATATTACATAATTTGGGTCATATAAATGTACCACCTTTGGTACATAACTAAAGTAGGATATTACTTTAGGGGGTAGTTAGCTAGTTAATTCAAGTAATATAATAAATGTACAATTATTTATGTGCAATTTGTAAATGTTCAAGGAGTCCCCTTGTACATCTAGGTAGAGTGTTGGTCAAGCAATCCATATTTCTATATAAAGGACCTCATAGTGAGTGATTATATATTTCTTGGGTAGTAGCAGGTATATTATATCCATCACCATATATATTGGTGATGGGGTACAATGTAGTTACATAGTATCAATTATGGAGTGTTCATTTCCTCCATTCTAGATTGTATCATTTTTATCTCCATTAATAGCATATTTTAGCATACTACATTTTTGCATATTTCATATCCTGTGATTGTACTCTCACTTGGCATACACCATCAAAAGCTAATAGTGGTATCATATCTATGGTAGATCTAGACAGGAATAGGAAGATCCACAAGAGACCACCATTACAAGTATAGGTCTAAAATCTACTATATCTTTACAAATCAGATCTACCATTATGCACCACTGCATGCAAACACTACTACAAGAAATTATTGAATAGGAAAGTCACAAGAGATATTGAGAGGAGAAGCAACTCTTAGTTCTAGAATTTTTTATATTGCATTTGGCTAGAGTATTTCCATAGAGTTGTAGAAAAAATCATGAAGACTAGGACTCAAAATATGTTCCACTAGATTGAAAAATCAACTAGTGAATATACATCATTGATAATATTTAGAATCATCTTACTAATATCTTGTTCTATATAAAAAAAAAAGTCCTATTGTACACTTACACATTGTAGAAAAGAAGGCCATAGTAGCCTCATTGTAGAAGAAAAGGCCATAGAAGCCTTATTGAATAAGAAAAGACCACAAAAGCCTTATTGTAGAAGAAAATTTCATTGAAGCCTTATTGCATAAGAAAAGGCTGCATAAGTCTTATTGCAGAAAAGAAGGCCACAAAAGCCTTAATGTAGAATAAAAGGCCATAAAAGAATTTATCCAAAAAAAGGCCATAGAAGCCTTGAAAATGAAGAAAAATCCATAGAAGAATCATTAAACTTGAATAAGGCTCTAGAGAAGAGTCCTAGAGAATATTGGAGATTGGATATATCCATTGAATCCTATGGATAGTATATTAAAGACTGCTTATAGAAGAAGGTGAAGAAGACCCACAAAATGTATCATTGAAAAACTTCCAATATTAGATGATTGAAGTAGGACTAGCAAGGTCATGTACCTGATTTTAGAAGTAGAATATTTTAGAGGTTCGAGAGGAATATCTCATTGCCAATGCTTTCGTAGTAGAATTTTGAAGGAAATATATCATTGAGAATACAAAAAAAGCTACAATATTTAAGACCTTCGAGAGGTCTCAAGACGAAATAAGGAAAAGGTGTGGAGAGACTTATTGTAGAATTTGTTAAAGCCATGAAAGGAGTTCCTAGAAGAACTCATTGGATAAATTCACTACCAAGGATAAGCTCTTGATAGTGAAATATTTGGTACAATTATCACCATATGACATCAATCCCTAAAGAAAAAAAATTGGCAAGGAGTGCCAAATCCATAAGAACAATATCGAATACCTCAAGACCTTCAAATTATTGAGAATAAAATCCTACTTGAATAAGAAATAATATAGAAGAAACCTACTAAATCCAAGAATATTTGGAGATTTCCCTTCATAGCTAAGAAGACACATTTCATTGAATAGATTGACTGCTAAAAGGAAAACAATCAAGATAGCATTACTAGCTAAAATACTTCGGAGTTCTAGGGTAGATCTTGAAGGAGAAGTTGAAATCATATACTACAATATTAGAGAAGCAAATAGAAGCATTCAAAACTATGAGCAATCACCATTAAAGACAAGAAATTTGGTGAATTAACTCATAAATATATTTTTCATCAAAGGTATGCAACTTAGGTGCAAAAGGTTCATTACTTGAACACTTAATTTAGATTACTACTTAAATTCATTAAGCATGTTATTAGAATTTGGAAGTTACAAAATAGAAGGTTGCACTTTAAGTCCTCAAAGAAAGTGCAAAAGATAGATTTTTTTGTTTCATTACCTGCACATTAATAGAAATTAGATATATTCTTCCTATTATCTCATTATTGAGAAGAGGACTACATTAGGAAATTTGCAGTGATCATTAGTGCATTCGAAACTACTTCGAGAGCTTATTGATAGGAGTAATAATGTGAGATTATTAAAGTGCATTAAGTTAGAGATATTATTGGTTCATTGCACTATACTAGTTGTTCATTAAACTAGTTACTTTCAAGGTGTTATTTTATGTATTGATTTTTAATATTAAGGGCACAAAAATCTGCAAATAATCAAAGTGCCTAAAGACACTCTTCAAAACTCAATACCTGCAAGGTATTGTGGTCAATAGAATTCACCAAGTAGATCAAAATTCCTTGAAGGAGTAAAGAAGAAGAAGTTGCCATTAAAACTAACAAAAGAAGCTTGCAAAAGAGAAGGTGCAAAATCGAGGTATTGTATTACATGTCTATTTACATTATACCACACCATAACATCTTGTCCTATGTAAGAAAAAAATAGAATTTGAGTGTCTTAAGGAAACATCCTCTACAAGAGAGGAACATAATACAAGCATCTAAAGAGGAACATTATTCGAAGCAAGAGAGAAGAGCTAAAAAAATATCTCATTACGGTGTCCAAAGACACCCTTACAACCATGATAGTAGGCATTCCCAACATCCAATATGAAGTACAATACATCACAAAAGGATCGTTATCCATATATGTTGGTTGTAATATTTTAAAGAATGTAAAGGGAGCATTCAAACCAACGTATTGAAAGTAAAATGTATAGAGAAAAAGAAGCAATACCCAAGATCTTCCTTGGAGAAGACATACATAGGAGTGCTCAAATCACCTCTTGAAACACCATAGAACCATCTCTAAGGTCCCAATACCTTCATAAAATCAAGAGTAAACAGATACACGCTTGGAAGAAGCATTTAGAAACAAGAAATAGTTGGATTTACATTGGCAAAAAGAATATATAAAAAGGAGAAGCATTAGAGGAAGAATACATGTAATCTACCATTTTTATCACTGACAATAATTGCTCATATCATAAGCAAACACTTTAATGTTAGATCGAAGGGAGTTACAAAGTATCTTTAATGGGAAGGAACATTACAACATCTTCATTCATGATTGGAGCCTATAAGCCACTTGAATAAAGCATCACAATTAGTCATAAGCATTACATAAGAATCCCCATATACGTTGGAGCTCAAGAGCGAATTGGACATCACTAAAAAAAGTATTAGAAACCATTTCAAACATTTATCAAGATGCACATTCCACGTAGCTACATAAGCATTCAACTCCAATGTAATGACGTGAAGCAAAATTGAAAGTAAAGTTACAACGTTCGAGTAAGTAAGAGCATGCTGAAATCAGAGTCAAAGGAGGAAGTGAGGACTTTCATAAATCAACATTAAGTTCTTGTGGTGATAAGCTCCTATTAAGGAGGATACCAAGCCAAAATAGGCATTGTGTAAGCACAAAGTTTGAAGAGAGAGCATGCATGCCCTTCATTAGACAACAATATCAAAGAAACATTAATATGGTGTTGAGATACATACCAACTAGCCATCGAAGTATGTGGAATATGTAGACCATCAAGCCTTACAAATGTAAAGATTAAATTTGCATGCTTTAATTAAAATCAAAGTTATAAGGTGATATAGACTATTACATTGGAGTAATTTAACAAGCAATAGTAATTATCAAGCAAGATTATTTCAAGATATTATCTTTCAAGTAGGATAAATAAGGTTAAATCATTATCATATTGCAAATAACATTTTTTTCTAAATATTTTATAAATTAGGGATATAAGACATACTACATCAAACTATATACATATAATGGGAATTTAGAAAATTAATGTATTGGAGAGAGAAGCAAATCAATTTCCTATATATAGAGTTGGAATTAATTGATAAAAATTATCTCATACTCATTCTAAGGATACAAGAATAAATCCAACTATTAAAGCATACTTTATTGGCAAAGATAAGGTAAAAAGTTGATTATTCTTAATACATTAAAAAATCAACTTAGAAGGTGAACTAAGCATATTCTTATCATTAGGGAGATATAAGGAATTCTACAAAACCTAATATTTGAATAGTTTTATCAAATTGGACCATATACTCAATATATTTGAGGAAGATATAGTATTCTACAAATATTAATAAAATAGAAAGAATACTACACTTCATATACTAGGGAGGCATAAGGTAGCCTAATACAAAGGTCCTAAAAAAACTTCAAATAAAAAAGGAAATAAGAGCATATTATCATCAAAAAATACAAGAAAAAAATACACATAATACATCATGTCTCAAATACAAAATGAGTTCTAGCATAAAAAAATCTAAATATCAAAATAATATCTAGTATACACTCAGATGCCATTCATCACATGACAAGAAATCTCTAATGGTTTGAATGTATTGAAGTTATTAATGGTTACAAATTGAGAATAGAAAATAGCAAGACTTATCCTATCCATGGATATGGGTGTGTAACACCTAGAAAATCATTTCCAAACTTTCTACTACAAAAAGTGATGTATGTTCCTAGATTAACATTCAATATTATTTCAGTAGGCAAGCTAGTAGAAAGAATTAGAATTGTTGATTTTAGATACATAAGTGGAGTTAGTACATTCCTCATTATGAATCAAGAAAAGATAGAAGCCAGAGGATCTCTCCAAGAAAATACATACACCCTATACATTATTGAGAACTCACAAAAAATTGTTGTATATAATACTAATACATTTCATGAGGATCAGGTTGTAGAAAATAAAGAGCCCAATTATTATAAAAGCAAGCAAAAAAAGAGAAGATTCAAAATTAAGAGGATGAGAGGACTACAAAAATATGCTCTACTCAGTCATCTACAATCTGAAGAAGAAATAGAACCTAACGAAGATACTCATCAAGATTCATATAAATGAAACTATATAGAAGAGTGTGATGTCCCTGATGAAGATAAAGACTATTCAAGAGAAGAAGATCCATATTGAAGACTAAAGTATTCAATACCCAAATAATGTAATACAGGTGGGTGTTAGAGTATATTACATCATTTGGGTCATGTAAATGTACCACCTTTGGTACATAACTAGAGTAGGATATTACTTTAGGGGGTAATTAGCTAGTTACTTCAAGTAATATAATAAATGCACAAGTGTCTATGTGCAAGTTATAAATGTGCAAGGTGTCCCCTTGTACAACTAGGTAGAGTGTTGGCCAAGAAATCTATCTTTCTATATAAAGGACCTTATAGTGAGTGATTATATATCATTGTAGGTAGTAGTAGGTATACTGTGTCCATAACCATATAGATTTATTATGGGGTACAATGTAGTTCTTTAGTATCAATTCTAGAGTGTTCATTTCCTCCATTCTAGATTGTATCATTTTCATCACTTTCCATTAATAACATATTTCAGCATCTTGCATTTTTACATATTTCATATCCTATGATTGTGTTCTCCCCTTGGAATACACCATAAAAAGCTAATATTTCCAAGGTTTTGAATAATTTTAACATCCTTAGAAAGTATTTTTAAAATTATGTGGCATCAAAAAATGCAAACTACACATAATCTGGACATTACAATTTTACTATAATAAAACCTATAGGTTTTGCTCTGGAACATCCAAGAAGTAAGCTACAACATACCAAATGATAGGTGTAGCACTCTAAATTGGGGGTCAAATTACATTGTCAACACATAAGGGATAGATTAAAATATATCCATGCATCGAAAATCAACCAAGCAACCAAATACCAAAGAACCTGCATAAGTTAGACAACCAACTGCATGATCTGGATCACTACAAAATGTTTTGCAACAAAAGTATAATTGGTTATTGAATAAGTTCCAAATAGGCAAGGTGATATAGGAGGACGTCATCAAGCATGAATATATCTAACAAATATTCTTATACTTTCCATATCACTAGAGGTTTCAATAAATGAAGGTTTATGAAGACCGACTCTTAGTCCTAATTATGGACAACGTAGTTGTTGATTGCAAAATTGTTAAAATCCAGGAGACAATAGATTGTTTTAATTTTTACTTTCAAATGTAGATAAACAAAGTTGACATTTTTATTAAAAGTACTCCTTGTCTACCCCCTTTCAAAGGATAATATGAAAATAGGAATATACGAATGAGTCAACAACCGTTATAATAGTTGACTTAGCTAATAAAGTGTAGTAATTTTAGATTAAGTTCTTTTTAGTTTCTTGCATGTAATTATGACCTTGAAATCTAGTTTAGGATCTTGTGAGTTTACACTTTTTTCTAGACCTTAGAGCAAGGGCCCACTCTCGGAGCTGGTGGAAGGACTTTAAGTTGTAAATGCAAGTTTTTATCACTATTTTCTATCATTATTTATAGTAGTATTAAAAGCTCTAATATACCTTGTTCTCCACTTTTTCCCTTGTTTTAGAATATGTGTGTTATGTTTTCTTCATAGCTATCTAGTTTTATTTTAGTCTTGTATTTTTCATTTTTATCATAGCATTACAATTTTAGTATTACACCATTGTTTCTTCACTTTGAATTCTGCTTCAGCATTTTAGTTTAGCAACTTTATTTTCCAGCATCTACTTTCTATCCTTTAAATTTTAGCACTTTATGTTCCTATAATTTTAATTTCAGCAATATAGTTTACAATATTTTATTTTTTACATGGTCAATCTCTGCAAAATAGTTAATTTTTTTGATGCAAGGTGTGCTAGTTTTTTGCAAATATATTGTGATTCCCTATTTTTATTAGGTAGTCTAGTGCCCTAATTTCCAAGCCACAATTATAAAATTATCTATCGTAAATATCCTTAGACACCATATTCGATTGATAAATGAATTAAATGATGAATATTAATGACACTCCTCATGATCCATTAAATATGAAGGAAAGGGACCTATAATCATGATAGTTGTGGACTGACAAAAGAAATTATGGGAGATAATATTATTTAATATTTAAAATCCCTAGAAAAGGGTAGCTAATAAATTCAAATCATCCTATAAATTTTTGAGGGAGTCCCTCTATCATAATTTATAAATAATAGTAGTTTAGGCTATCCCAAGGATTGACAAGTTTGTATTTGTATCCTCTTTTAAGCCCTCCTTTCATTTTCCTATATAAACTAGTTGGCTAGCAAGAAAATTATGGGTAAATTGAATCACTACTTATAGCACAAGTAGATTGGTAGTTTGCTTTTACTGATAATTAAACTATAATACATAATTCGATCCATAATTGTATTATAGAATCTAGCTCTAGGACATCCTTTAGACCCAACATAGTGGTAGATACATTGGAATTGAGATATTATCCTATAGATAAAAGGATTGTGTAGCTAGACAAAATATTAATTTAAATATTAGAGATAACGGAGAAACTTACACTCTCCCTATGTACATGCCTAAGCCAAATGATTACATAGGATTTTAATAATCAACCTTCCCCTTATTTTAGCATTTACCTATTAAGAGACTTAACTAAAATATTGGGAAGGTACCTATAGTTTAATTGGTCCATGATTGTTTTAAGTACAACATATGGGACTCCAATTAAAATCTTGATGGAACCTCTACATCCTTATCATATAGAAAATCTACCACCACCAGAATGAAATAATGATTAAATTTTTATAGCTAAATAAGAGTGGTCCAACTCTTACAAGATGATGAATGAGTTATAATTGTGCATCCTAGAGGAGAGGAACCAGTGGGTAATAGAAAATTGAGATCCTGATCCTTAAAAGCATATGGGAAGATAGGATGGTGATAAGAATAACTCAAAATAAAATCCATATCATTTTAAAAGAGGAGGGTTCATGTATATATATATATATATATATATATATATATATATATATATATATATATATATATATATATATTGTATTTACTAGAGGAATCGGTAACTTGTTACACTTTTCCATCACCTCATTGTGGGTTTGAATCCTACTCCTTGCTTCCACTATAACTTCTAGTTGCATTCGGTAAACATTTTAACTATCTTGTGGTGCTGGTGTGACAAAATCTCTAGTTCTATAAGGCTTGAGGGATTAAAATAGTGGTCTCCACCACCTAAGAGAGCACTTTTGACCAGTAGTCTAGGCAGGGTCATGTAAATATATAAATCCATAAAAAATTATTATTATTTGGCTAATAATTTTTGAGATGCAAGATGTCTTTTAAAAAATAAGAGTAGTTGTATAACCATCAATAGGACTCCTCTTAGGATCGATGTTGTGTCAAATAAATGATCAAGATAAGTTCACCTTGGCTAAAGATAAAATTACATATGGAGTAAATAACACTTAGGGAGCTTATTGTGTCATTCTATAAATATGAAAATAATAACTCACTCTTGCAAGGAGATAAAATAAGGTACATGCATAGGTGGAACAAAATAAATAAGAACGCTTACTTTATCCCCAAGAAAAAAAATTATAAAAGAAGACCACCACTCTTAGAAAGCTACACCCCAAAAACTTCATGCAAATTGATGAAGACCCTAGCTTCTGATTCATGTCCTCCTACAAGTAAAACTCCACTTGAGAACCACCAAATTTTTAGTGATAAATCACCACAATTTGATTAGATTGTGCCCCAAGGATTATGCAAGACCTAAAGTAGAAACAATGGGACTATACTTATCACAAAATTCAAAAAGTTCAAAGTCAAATATCACCAAATAGATATTTTTGAAGGGTAATATTACGTGTAAAAAACCTCAAACTATGCGAACAAGCTAATAACTAAACTATTATAGGGTGATAGCCCTCGTTGATTCAACTAATCCCTTTTGGATTCTACTATGGATGGTAGCTAGTGAGACTTTTTGGTGATAACTAAAAAAGCCTCATCAATGGTATAAATCCAACCAAACTATAACCATAAATAAATCAATAAATTTTATTCTCACTAATATCTATTTAGGACCATGATTTGAATCACTCCATGCCTCACCTCTCCACAAAATATTTAGAATACTATTTTAAGGTGAGGGATGACCAAGGGAAAATCAATAAATTTGGAAGAAAATAGGAACTCATAAGAGGCTTGACATCAAGAGATCTTGAAATACATATACTTATCCACATCTAGAAAAATGCCAACAAGATAAATCTTGTCTACATTAATTTCACATCTAGCTAGAGGAGTAAATCAATATGATACAAATAAGATCACATGGAAATAAGTTGACAGAAAACCCCATAAAGTGGATACCTTCATTTATCTTTCACACCACATGAAACTCTAATATATCATACCTTAATGAGAAGATAAGGGAAACTATTTGACCAAGAAGTAAAATTTTGACATGAAATTTGAAGTAAAAGGCACAAGTAGGGGATGATTGAAAGTTTTGTGGATGATACAAAAGTAGATGAAGAAAAATTTGATGGAAGAAAGTTTGATGGAATTACTTGTCAAAACTCATAAAATTCTCAAAGAGAGGAACTAGGAAAAAGTTTTGATTAGCAAATAAAGCTATCAAAGAAAATTTAACAGAATATAAGTGACCACTGGGACAAATAAGAGCATATTAGTACCAAAAAGGGTAGGTATGAGTAATATTGCATGCATTCCCATATGAGATAATATAATATGCCATTATTATGACAGGATGGATTATATACCAAGGATATTTCAAATTTACAAGTCAATATAAGATGGTTGAGACATTAAATATGAAGTAATGGGACCTATAGTCATGATAGTTATGGATTAACAAAAGCAATTGTGGGAGGTATTATTATTCAATATCTAGAATCCCCAAAAATGGGTAGCTAAGAAAGTAAAATATCCCAATTGTAATCTATAAATAGTAGTAGTTTAGGTTGTGCCAAAGATCAACAAGTTTGCATTTGTATTATTTTGTAAGTTTTTGTTTTTATTTATTTCTATAGAGAAATTGGCTCCTGAGAAACTTATAGTAAAATCGAACCCCCTATTCTAACACAATTTTTGTAAATAATTTTTTTCACATATATATAGAGGCCTATGTCAATTTTTGGACTAGCCATTTATGGCTCTCCCGTAGATTCATTTTTGAGTGTATGTGTGTCTATGTTTTTTACCTATTCATGGATTTTGCTTATGTATGTATGTGTGGGAGGTCCACATCATTTTTTGGACTAGTATATGTGGCTCTCTTGTTGAATCATTTATTTACACACATATACGTTGGTTGAGTTAATGTATGTTTGACTACGTCAAGGAGAGGAAGCATTCACCACTAGCACATATAATTTAGGCTTATTGTGCAGGGGGTCTTAGCAGATCTTTTGGAACATTGCCACCCCTTTTATTTTTTTAATTTATTTTTCCTTTTGTTTATCTCATCTCTTTTCCTCTTGTAGAGTTTAAGTGTACCTAAAATATCACATCTTAAAAAGGAACTAACCTTGTTAAAACATCCTAGAGGCCACCAATTGATACAAAACCCATGCTTTCAATAGCCTTGTTGTGTCGCTCCTCTTGTGGCATGATTGTTCTAATCAAGACGATAAGATATGGCAATGGTGATGTTCATGTTTTTGTTGTAATTGATCATTTTAAAAAAATTACCATCATGATTCCTTGTAAAAAAAACCTATTTTAGCTAATAAGGATGCTAAAATTTATTTTAGTCATGTGTGGATCAACTTTATCTTCCCAAATTCTATTGTATTTCATAGGGATAACAAATTTCTAAGCATATTTTGGTCCACCCTATGGAGCATTATGGGCACCAATATGACCATATCCACAATCTTACTTAGATTAATTTTTAGATAAATATTGTGGATTGATTGATAGTGCATCGTCTTCATATATACAATCCCAAGCATCCACACACATTGACTATGATCCTCTCTTACATTCAACATGGGTATAATTTATCTCTACATAAATTTACCAAACTCATTCATTTCATGTCCATTTTGGATTCTAACCATTGGCACCCATAGATATAGCTCTATATATGAAACCCATGATGTACTCACCTTATGGATAAAAGATATAGAAAAGGTATCACAATTTGTGAATAAATTCATCACATCTAGCAATAGGTCCATGACCTCTTGAAAAAGATAAATAAAAAATACAATCAAGGTCATGACCAACATTAGGACCCACATCAATTCAATCTTGGACATATGGTAAGGTTACATAACTATAAATAGAGACTTGAAGGATCCCATATGAATATTAGACCTATTTGTCATGGACAAAACACCATCACTATGAAGATGGGAGAAAATATATTTGAATTGAATCTTCCTTATCATTTTCGGTGGCATTAAATATTCAACATTGATCTTCTCATGCCCTATCATCCACCTCTATTAGAAACATCCATAGTACCAAAATAGTTGAATATTGAAGAACCAAATGTAGGCAATTTATTACTAGTAGAGGAGAATTAGATTATTAACACCAAGACTAAGACCAATAGGAGGTATTTCATTTAGATGTACAAAGTCATCAAGACAAGACAAATTTATCACCAAGGGGAATGACTCACAAAAAATAATATAGAGAAAGTATTTATGCATTTGATGTCAAAAGTTGATGCAATGGGGACCATTGATTTTTAAAGTGTAAAACGTGACCCAAATATGTGATATTTTTTGGGGCATGGATTTATGGCCAAAAATACTAAAAAATCTACCTTTTGAATCTAACTACACTATTATGATTATAATTTTATTCTTGAGACTCTATTTTGATCCATTTAGAAAGTGTTTAATGGTCATAGAGAGAATAATAATTTCAATGGGAAACTATATTATTGAGAGTGTCATTGATAAATTTGTTGAAAAATATTTTGAATGTCTACAAAAATGCAAAACAAAATAGTTACTAAAAAGAGTAATTTTCTATTTTTAGATTATCATAACCAAAATGCATCTCTAGCCATGTTGAGGAATTAGTAGAAGATAAAATATAGGACATGTCATATGGATATACTTTTTAATTAAAGGCATTTTGTAACTCATGGAAGATAAATCACCACATTTTCATATCGGTGACATTTAAATACATTGAAGGTGAACCACCACATTTTTATGTAGGTGACCATCAACATTTGATATGGTGTATGTCTAACACCTCAAAATCATTGTATAAAGAGTGATGCACCCCTAATTGTAAACACATAAGAAATGGATGCAATATTATAACCTCATATCTCTTATTGAAGATTACTTGCATTGTACTTTTTTTCTAAATAGTAAAGTCATTATGTTGTTTTTATTATATGCTCTTGTATTCTAATTTGTTATATTCAGTTATTTTTTAATTGCATATTATCTTTATCTCCTTAAATTGAACTTCTAATTTTAAAAATAGTCAAAATTCTTAGTTTTATATCATAATATGATAGCTAAAATAAGGAAACTCATTATATTTATTATTAAGCCATAAATCAAAAGGATGATTTTTGATACACTAATAATATGATCTACACAACAAAATAATATGATTATATAAATTTGTCATTATAATTTTATTTTATTTTCTTTCAAAAATTCCAATCTAATTACTTATTGCTTCACACCATTTGCACTTGTCCTATATTATTACAATAAATCCTTAAGTTCTATAGAAAAAAACTACTAGATTGTAATCCATATTGCAAATATTTTTAAATTCATCCTTATATTCTTTATTTTTTATTCATAACTTAATAATTTCATGATAACATTTTGCATGGGCATATTAATCATTCCCCTAATATTTTAAGATATCATTTTCATTATCACTCTTACTTCTTATTTAATGGCTTAACTCCAGTTCTTATTAAAGCTTCTCATATATATTTCTAGCTTTCCAAATTTATGTCCATCTAAGTTACCTTTGCTCTTTGTTATTTACTTAAGGGTATTCCTCTCTTTTTTCCATTCCTATCAACACCTTCATCCTCATCAATATTTTTTATTTTTATAGATTGTTTATAATTATACACATACTTTATTTTTTTTGTTTCTATAGGGAACCTAAAGTTTGAGGAAAAACACCAAGATCACTTTCTTCTTTATGATTCACTACAAAACCTAAATTGCAAAAAAAATTATCCATAGTATATACTTTCTCATGGTACCTTAAAAACCCTATATTGACATGGATAGTCTCCATACATTTTTTTCTCAATTATTCTACTCATGAAACTATAAAGCATAATAGATAAAATATATACCATTTTTATTTTTATTACAAGGAGTTGATTTCATAGTATTTTACAAAACTAAAGATAATTTACATTGACTAAACTTGATATATTCCTTATTTATTTTAAGTCCTCCACATGTTCATGTGCATCATTAATTACTTTTAAATTTAAACTTGCACATTTTTATTCCTCTTTCCTTAGAACCTTTTCAATTTCTTCAAGGCATTGATCTAAGTGAATTTTTATGGCCTTTATAATATAATGATGTTGAGGGGATTTATTGGCATATTTTTTAGGAGTGGAAAATACCTAATATAATTCAAATTTTAATGTAATATCATCTTCTTACTCAATATTGAAGTTTATATCTTACCACCCAGGTGTTGTAGGTGAGTTGGAGAGCAGAGGGCAATCCTCCAAGGGAGGTCCCAGGTTCGAATCTCCACCCTACCAAAAAGTTGAATTAGGTACCCAAAATCCAATTGAAAATGTTGGTGCGGGAAGGGCTGGGTACGACCCCCGGGTGACTTTGATGGTGTAGAACCCCATGTTCGTGGTCTCTTAGACCAATGCGGACCCGCAAGGGGTTTTTCGCTTAAAAAAAAAAAGTTTGTATCTTACCCAATATTTCCATCTCTTTTACATTATTTTTACTTTTATAATCTCTAGCTATGTATCTTGCATCATGACATTAGAATGTGTTTCTTACATAATCCACTTGTTGATCCCATTCTCTTAGTTTAGATTAATATTTATAGATTTTTCTAAAGGTTTTTGGATATCCATAACAATATATTTTAGAGTACATTCAACATGCTTCTACCTCTTAGTAGTTGCTCTCTCCTATATGGATTCCCCTAATGTATTGTCAATATTATTCAAAATATCCTTATTAATAATTTGATATGGATATCCAAAAATCTTAACCCATATTTGAAGCATTTAATAGTCTATATCTCCACAACAAATAAAAAAATTACTCCATGGTCATCTCTCCCCCATAACCATATGGTAATCCCTATTTACCAAATATTAAATATATAGGATGAATGATATGATTAATATAGGATGCATGAGGTGCATTTGATAGGATGCATGGATGCCCTACTTGGGGATAAGAAAAATATTAAATATATGGTAATCCCTATTTAGGAAATATACATTACACTAGAAGTGATTATAAAGGATGATATGAATGAGTAGGATATTAATATATGGGTTCCATTGACATTGGCTAAACTACTCAAAGATTCATATATAGATCATGGTTATGGGTGAGTTTGACCTATATTTAATCTATATATGAATCTTTGAGGAGTTTAGCCAATATCAATGGAACCTATATATTAATATCCTACGCATTCATATCATCCTTTACAATCACTTCTAGTGTAATGTATATTTTCTAAATAGGGATTACCATATATCTAATCTTTTTCTTATCCCCAAGTAGGGCATCCATGCATCCTTGCTAGAGTATCATTCTAGTAAAGGCTTCCCTAAATTTTTTTAGTTTCATGGTATGTATTTTTTCTCATAAGAATCCTTTATTTCTAAATTTTATTTAGAAATTTATGGGGGAAAATAGTGAGGCCCTAGTTCTAGCTTGCTTAGAAAGAAACTGGATAATATTTATTGCTTATGCATGATTTGATGTGCATTTCATGAATGAGAGGAATGATAACTAGTTTAAAAACTACATTGTATGTGTTAAATTTTCAATAAAAAAGTGTTTTAAGGATATTCTACTTTTACTTTCTAGTAAAAAAACATACAAGTTAAAAAATAAGAAAGAAATATAAAATAAAATAAACTTTTTATCTCTTTTATGTTCAAAATAAGGTATTAAGTTTAGGATAAATATGCATAGGTTACTTAAAATCAACTATATAACTTCTTAATGTTGTCCTTTATGCAACCTAAAAGATATGTTGCATGAGTGAGTGTGTTCATATACGTGTGTGTGTGAGAGTGAGTATGTGATAGAGAGAGATCAATTTAATAGTTTTTGATATAAAATAATAATATTTTAATTATCAATTAACTAATTTAAACTAAGGTTACATTTTATAAAATAAACAAAAATATAACTTTTAAAACATTTTTTTATTAGGATAAAATTTGGGTTTTTGAAAGGACCAAAAGCTTTTCACAGTCCTAGAATGTTTGTATAGTCTTACCAACCAAAAAGACTTTCTCAAAAGGTTATAGCACATTCAAAATATTAAAGTCCCTTATTTTAAAACTATACATATTTATATCCATTACCTATCTTTTTACATTCATATCTTTGAAGAGTCTCTAGAAAATGGAACCCTCAATAGACAAGACGACAAATCTCTAAAAAATGGAACCCTCAACACACAAATCTACATATTTTTAGAGAATCGAACCTTAAGCAGACAAATCCATACATCCTTAGAGAAAATAAAACACTTAGAAAAATCCCATAAAAGTTCAAACCAACTGATTGAAACCTCACAATGCTTGTAGAATGTCACAAAAACACACATCTCCAAAAAAATTGGATCCTCAATAAATAGGTCCATAGATCTCCAAAAAAAAATAGAACCTTGAACAAACAAATCCAAAGATCTCCAAAAGATTGAACTCTCACTAGACAAATTTATAAATCTTTAAAAAAATAAACTCTCAACAAACAAATCCACAAATCTCTTAAAAATGGATCTCTCAATAAACAAATCTATAAATCTTAAAAAAATAAACCTAAAAAACAAATTCCTTAAAAACCTTAATCAACATATTTCTCTACTTATAAGATATTTTTTAATACTTTTAATTATATGCTATAACTTTAAAAATAGAATATCGCAAAGGTGCAAAAGATACATTAGAAATATCTATATAAAAATGTATACAAATAAAAATAAAATAAATTTACATTCCTTGAGATAGACCTCCAAATTAGTAATAACTAGATTTAAAATATTTCTTTTCGTATGTCCAAAACAAAATTGTTCATCTGCTATATACATACATGGCAACGTCGACTTCAATACAAACACAAACAAATTATAACAATTATTATTGTATTTCACACTTTTTATTACATGCGACCAGTTGAACGCCTTTCATTTCGAGACGAATTTTCACGTCGATGTGATCCATTAAATCACATCTAATACCTACCGGCGACGACCTCTGATGGCTCCACCCAACCAAATTCTGAATACAGTTTTCAGATTATATTGGCTTTAAGCCAATTTTTTTTTACAGAGCATATTAGAATATGTTTTTTCACATCTAAATTATTTATACATAACGATATATAAATTTCGATATAACAGAAAAGTATTAATATAATATTAAAAATGAAAAAACCAAAAAAAAACAAAGCTTTCCTGATTCCTAAGTCCACCATCTAAAAGATATCTATAGCAGTATAAATCTGAAATTGGGCTCACTGATTCTCATTCCTTAAATTCCTTGCTTTGCTCAAAAATTGTTAAAGTTAGTGAGCTCCCTGTTCATGCCGAAAAATCTGCATGTGACCGACCCCAGGGCTGTGCTTCGATCTGGAGAGCCGCTGCTCGCTAAGCATGTATTTTCCTCTGTGAGCGGAAGCAGAAGCAGAAGCAGAAGACGTTATGCTATCCTTGGGTAGAATACTGTACGCCACCTCCTGGCCTTTAGGCGATTCTTTCTTTTTGCCGTCACCGACTTCATTCTCCTCAAACCTAAACATCAATTTGTTCTTCTCGTTCAAGCTATTCTCCCGAGAGTTCTGTACTCCGGATTTTTTAAGAGGCTCCTTGAGAGGGGCCAATCCCGCACCTCCGACGACAAAATTTAGGCTGGGATCGAAGGCGGCAGGATTTTGAAGGAGTCTTGCTCCGCTGCTCGACTCGATTGCAAAAAGAAAAAACCATGACAGAGTTATCAGTATTATCGCTAGGCTCTTCATGGCTAGTGTTCCGCGCGGTATACGCGAGATTTCTAGCATGGATGAGGAAACACAACAGGAAAAGCTATAGACAAAGGTGTAATAAGATTGGGAGCTCAAAGCTTTGATTTAGAAAAGTATGGAGGACTGAGTTTAATATATATTTAGTCCGAGGTAACGGCTTGATTGTTCGTGTTCGCACTTGACTGCACCCGCCGCACTTTGCAGCACACAATCTTCCTTGAACATTAGCACGTAGACGACTTATAAAGTTGTATTGACATAAGACTGGTTCCGAGTGTAGAGGTCGAGAGACGGTGGTAAGTGGGTTGAATGGTTCAAAGACGAGCCAAGCGACGACGACAAGGTAAAGCACGGATAAGTGAGCGATCTTGGTAAAGTGTCGTATGGAAAACGCGTTTTATTAAAGAAGAAATTAAATGTATGGATTTTTTGTCACCAAAGTTGGTGGATTTGTAAGTTAGTAAAGTACTTATCAATAAGATATCTAGATTCAAATTTCGGAGACATCTATTTGCAAAGGTAGTAGTCTGAGGATTGTCTCCAAAGGTAGTAGTCTGATTTGAATCCTCTGAGTATGTAACAAAATGAAGGATGACCGAGTGACCAGGTCAACAATAACGAGATGGAATAAGTTTGGTGGGAGTAACCTTTGTGGTTTGAACCCTGCTTGTTATTTACTAAAAGTTTGGTGGGAGCAACCTTTGTGGTTTGAACCCTCCTTGTTATTTACTAAAAGTTTGGTGGAAGCAACTCATGGTTTTGAACCTGCCAGGTACTAAAAGTAGTGTGGTTGTGACCAAATCTCCTATGTAACAAAAAAAAAATATATTTAAATTTTTAAAATTATCTCAATTTACATTAAAAAGAATAAAGTTTGGATATGTGGATTATAATGATAATTTCTATTGTTTAATTTTTAATTTATTAATTGTTAAATAAATGAAATAAAATGATTTTATTTATGTTTATTAACTTAAAAAGTTTATTGGATCAAAATCATTAATGTAATTAAAATGAGGTATGGTTTACAACCTTATTTACTTTTTAATATAAACTTAGAACATTTTGTTCCATGTTTCAATGTTTAATAACATTTAATAAAAATATATTTAACAAAGATAAAAAAAATTAAGTTTATTACAAGTTTCTTTGTTTTCCTTATTTTAAAAATTTGAGAAAGTTTAACCTTATTCACTTTTCAATAAAAACCTTGGATTTCTTATTCAAAGTTTCAAGGTTCAACAACATTCAATAAAGAAATTTGTTTAACAATATAAAAAAATCAATTTTAAAGGGTGAGTGAGTAGTCGAGTCTGTGTGAGGCTACTAGTTGAGGTCTGCAATCCATACCGTGGGTCCATTCAACTCCGGTTCAAGTTACACTAGCTACAATAAGCTTTTTTTTTTCGTTAATCTTTGGAAGGATGTATGTCCGAGGTTCAAGCTTAGTGGCCCGCCAAATACACCAAACCCCCAAGTAGCGTGAGGGGTATATTCTAATGAGGCATGTCCAATGGAATGGAAAGTCCTTTACCATAAGGTTTGAATCACGTGAGGGCTAGGTGGATTGGTAAGTGCTTGTTTGACCAGGCACTTACCAATAAGATACCCAGGTTCAAACCTCGGGGGCAGCCTATTTGCAAATGTAGTAGTCTGATCTGAATCCTTTGAGTGCACACCAGACCAAGGATGATGCTACAAATGTAGTAGTCTGATCTGAATCCTCTGAGTGCGCACCAAACCAAGAATGATACTACAAATTTAGTATTCTGATCTGAATCCTCTGAGTGCGCACCAGACCAAAGATGATGGTACAAATCTCGAGGGATCGGTGGTTCTCTTCATCCAAAGTCAACAATAACTAAACAAAATAAGTTTAACGAAAGCACCCATGTGTTTTGAACCCTAAACTTGTAGTTACTAAAACATAGTGTGGTTGTGACCAACTCTCCTAAGAAAAAAAAATCAATTTCAAAAAGTTTCCTTATTTTTTCATTTTCCGCTTCATCAAAAGATTAATAAATCAGAGGTTCCTCACTCCTAGTGTTCAAAAGATCTATTCAGTCTCTACACATGTCAGGAAAAATTGTCTATCTTTCAAATCTAGTGACATATTCCATGATTATAATTTCTTTGGTCTATGTCAGAAAAATGGTAACCTATTTTGAAGGCTTAATTAAAAAAAAAAAGCTCCACCAACCTTTTAGTTTGACTTTGCGTTTGGGTGGGTTACCTAAAAATGTAGCCCTATTATTAGTCGCAATTTGGCAAACCTTGGAGTAGGCCACAGTAAGAGTCTTACAGTTTTAGAAATGTAAAAGTCTTGAGGGCGTGATGGGTACTCCTCGACACGGACTCGGTGGTTTCGTCAACTAGCTCAATTCAGATAAGCGTGCCATACAAGAAACTCTTCGTCACCGAAACATTAGACTTTTATTCTCAACATTCTCCTTGAAAGTGCATCGGATAAATTTTTGCTTTTGACATCTAATATGAATATTGTGTCAAACTCGCCGCCTCTGTTTGCCTACTTTGTGACTTCAATTTTTAAAATTTTCTGGTATGAGCCAATTTTTGCAACTGACATGATATCTTACTTTCTTATCGTCTCAATCAAACATGTTTAATAAGACTCCGTTGAATACATCATCGTCGTAAGTCCATGCCACTAAAAGTGGTATTGATTTTCAAGCTTTTCAAATAGTGTTTCAGTTTTTCTTTTACGGATTCTTCTCATTCACTCTACTTCCAGTTTTTCTCCGCATGTTCCGACTTTTGAAACGTTCGTACTCTATCAGCATTGATGCTTCGTCTACCTAATTGTCTTGGTTTACCCCTTGAATCCAAGGTCCACCGTCCCATGATTTAGAGTACATAGTATTGTCCATCTCTCAAGGATTTAATGTTCCCAACTCACACTTTGTAGATGATTTTGTATTATTTCTATGAAATTTCCAAGTAGAATTTAGCCATGCATCCCAAATATTGTGCGGCTTTAAGTGGCATAATATCAATTCATCTTATCAAACTCTTGCTTCTATCGGATGGAAACAAACATTATGACTCGTTAATTATATGTGTATTCCATTAGTTTCGGAACCTATGCATAGGAATTATAAAAATGGTTTATAGTGAACTTTCAAAACAAAATTAATTAATTGGTCCTTGGAAGGGAAAATTTAAGTTATTGGTAAAACATTCATTAGCACCGATGTCTGTTATAACTCTTGTTAGCATCCTTCTAAATCTTATTATGCCACATGCAATAAACTCGTATACGTCTATGGGATAAATGGTACAATGCACATTCAATGAGATTAGCCTCAAGGGTCTAATGCACTCCCTTGAAAAACAAAGGTGGCGTAGACATAATTGATTCTTTACGGTAAGACATCTATATGATGGAAAAAGGGGTTATTCATGCTCTTGAACGAAATAAATGACCCATTATAAATCTTGTTTAAGTCTAGGATTCAAATAACTTCTATTGTAGGGTCATATGGACATAATTGATAAACTAGTTTGTTTGTTTTTTTTTTTAAATAATGTTAATGGATCACTCCGTGTCTTGAGTATTTAGAAGGTTTTAAAAATTGATCTAAATATAACTTTTGGGATTTTTTTTTCGTTATGGTATGATTTTAATTTTTGCACTATAAAATAGGGTGGAATAAATTAATTCATGTAATGAGCAATCCTTAGCTTGTAATCTTGATTTTACATTAAATTTATTTTTTTAGAAAATAATTAAAAGTCATGTAAATTTTTTATTAGAAATATGTGTAATATAATTTTGTTAGGTCAAGGCCAAAAGTATGTAAGAGTACTTATAAGCACTATTAATGTAGCATACAAGCAAGTGTATATGTAAGCCTATGGACATCATTTACATAAGCCAATAAGCATGTTCATGTAAGCCTAAGGGCACCCTTCACATTTCATCTTTAATGATATTGGTTAATCATTTTTTATGGATAACCTTGAATAAAGAGTGTAATTTAATATTATATTATTGCAATTTAACCTCAAATTCAAGTGAATGTTACTTTGAAGTTAACTACTAGTTGGGGTTTTGGTATCACTATAAGTATCCTCTAGTGATTGATCCATTGTGATCAATGAGTGATATGTGAAGATTTTATGTAGTTCCAATAGGCAACCACCCCTTATTCCTTCTCTCTTTCTTTATCATGTATATCAATGTTATATTTAACTTGATCTACATCTTTTTTGCATATGATTGTGATGGATTTATGTTTCAAAATAATTTTATTGGAAAATATTATGAATTCAAACATGGTGTTAGAGCAAGGAGCATGGCTTCATCACACAATTATAGAAAATAATTCTCTTTATTTTCATGATTGACCATGCAAACATCAAAATGATTTTTTTTGCACGTAATTTGCTAGAGTTTAAAATTTTAAAATTTAAAATTGGCTTTCGCACCAAATTTTCCCATCCAACATAGATAAAAAAGTCAATATTGAAGTGAGAATGCTAAATCAAAATTAACTCACCCAAGAAACATAAAGTGACAATTATGAAAAATCAAATATTAACTAGTTTCATCTTCCAAGTTGGTGTTATGATATTTATGAGCTAGTTTTAGATGCATTTATTTATGGATAAACATATTAAAAAATAAATTTATAGATACCTAAATTGAAACTAGACAATCTCATCAAAAATACACTAAATCATGAATCATTCTAATTAACAAAAAAATGCATAAAATATCCAAAGCTAAGCCTAAGGTGTATGTTACGTAAGTCTTAAATCATACATGAATACTTAAGTAGCATCAAAACTCATGAAAAATTCTAAAATTTTAGCAAAACATCACCCTTAAGAATTTTTATCATATTCTAAGTGTGTTTGATCATTTTATACCTTTATTGGTAGTTACAACTACATTATTAAAATATCAATAGTGTTGATGATTAAATTGTTAATTCATAATTAGAAAAATCTTAATATCAACTAGTTTACTGCCCACTCTAGCTCTATGTAATCCATACTTCTAATGGATGTGTCTCTTATTATGAGTTTAACACCTAATTCCATAACATATCTATAAAATACCACTCAACTACCTACCTTGTAACTAACACCTTCAACCCAACTCTTGCTTCATCTAATCTAAATAAACTGTTGATTGAACTTACCCTGGATTTAACACTATCTTTATCTCTTTGATTATGATATGATGAAATCAAGAAATAAAGAAAAGTAAATAAGGTTGAATATTTTCATGTATAGTGATATTCTACAAACAAGGAGAATCTGTCAAAATTTTGGTTATTTGAGAGCTTGTGCCACCACTTTAATTGTCTTGTTGTCTTGTAGGAAGAAACAAAGGGAAAGAGCCATTGATTATCTTCCCAATATAGCACTTTGTGTTTTACATATTTTCTAATTTATTTTTATGTATCTTTATTTATCATATCATGTCTTCAATCTCATTTCCTAATATGTTAACAATGGTATTGCCTCAATCCTTTGTTGTGCATTTTAGTGTATTATAGAATGATGAAAAAGTTGTAGAAGACAATACCATATATCAACAGTTGATAGCACTATCTAGCCTAGTATTTTTGACACTAGAAAAAATAGTGATAGTGCATTATCATCGTCATCCTCTAGTGCTTTTGATATATATGTAGCATAAGAAAAATTAGAAAATAGAAGACATATGTTATAACTTATACTTTTGTCCATTGATCATATATTTTTAACAAAAAATCCTCATAGAGAATCCTAATATTATTATTTTGTATCAATAATACATCATATAATTTTATTTATCATTCAAATAATATTTCAAATATAATTCTTAATTTTTTACAATATTTATAACTTATAATTTAATCTATTGTCTTGCATCATTATTATTGTAAAATATTGCCTTAAAACTAGATATTACAATATTAATCTCTTAATTTAAATATTTGATATTATACTTTGTAAGGTAGATTGTGTTAGGGTATTCTTAATTATATCCTATAAATATTTCATATAATTTTATTTTATTAATGGATTTAGTCACTTTCATAAAAGTAATAATCTTTACTTTGTTATCTTTGACCTCTTTTATTGAATAAGTCAAATAAGGTTAAATCCATATGTGTAAAAATATACCTTTATATATTTCTTCTACATTTTTAGCTAATCTCCATGCGGGGCTAAGTTCTATTCTATATTTTAAAGTATTTGTCATATAATCATAGAGACTAACTTGTTTGGAAGACTTAACCATCTAAATTCATAGTTTAGTAGAAAAGAGATAAAATTTTCTATTTTATATGTTATATCATTCTAACTAAAAATGTTAAGGTGTGACCCTCATACCTAAGAGCAATATTTTTTCAAATCTATAAAATACCATATTAACATGACATTACAAGCCTAAATTCTATCTTGGTTATTCTCGAATTGACCCATTATTTGAGCATTACGTGATGATGAAATTTATTTCGAATACCTTATCTAGTTTTTCATATAGTAATAAAATACCATATAACCTCACTTACCTTATCTAGTTTTTCATCTAATAATAAAATACCATATAACCTCACTTGAGTGAGAGTTATGTTAATGTATTCCAAATGTAATTGCTTTTTTTCATTTGAAATGATGGGAGGTCCATGTCAATAAAAAATATTGCTTTATTTTCAAATAATATCTACAACATATTTCTTATGGATACTTTAGGAGTCATTATTTCTATTCACAACATGTTCTTGAGCTTAGTATGGTACTCAATATATTTGATCTATAATTGTTTTGAGGATATAGACCATATTTTTATTTGTAGATTTAGCTAGACTATTTTATTTGGTCTAGGATAATATTTTCATGATAATACATTTTCTAGAAGTGATGTGTACAATATTTAATCCCCATAATACCATTGTATTATCTATGATTATTACGAAATGTATCCTAAATGTCATGATTATATACTCTAATAGTTAAAATAACAACTTTTGTTTGGTCCTCTTTATTGTGATAAATTTTAACAACCTCTTGAAGTATATTTTGTTATCAAAATTAAAACATAGCCTATGTTATATATAGGGTTGATTTTACCAATAATGTCTAATCCCTATTTTTGAAAATGGTTCAATAATTATTATGGTCTAGAGGGGTAATGATGTTTTTCCACTATTTTTAACAAAAAATAGTAAGCTTACATATTTTAGTCCATTTGAATATGGTAGAATCATGTTGAATTTGTAATTTGATTCATGGTCAAGAGTCAACATTATGCAATGTATTGTACAGGCCTAAGAGCATTTCATTTTCCAATGTTTTTATTATTTTGTAATATTTTATTATGTAAGCCCAATGGGCCATGGTTAACATTGCTATTGCTAAAACTCATTTTATATTTATAATTAACATAAATACCACTTATTATGTTATCTTAGGTTCAATTTTGTGATGAAATTAAGGGTTTTGATATAGCTATAAATAACCCCTCATAGAACTCATTTCTTATTGAAGTGTTGTGCAATATTATTTATACATAGTGATTATTTGGGGTGATTATAGGAACACCCCCAAATTCTTCTTTCAATATTTGTATATGATTTGAGTGCATAGTGTTCTTTATTTTATTTCTATAAAATATTATGAATTCAAACATGGTATTAGAGCAAGTATGAAGTTGCCTCACTTGATCATCCTAAAAATTTATTCAGTGCCTTAGATTTTTATTCCAAATCCAAGGGATATTCTTCTCCTTTTTATCTTATTCTCTTATTTTTTTAAGAGGTAAAAAATATCTTTTTGTATTTATATTTTTATCTTCTTGTCCAAGATCCTTGAAATTTTTCTATTATTTCTAAGAAAGACATCTACATGAGATAAAATTTAAATAATAAACTATTGAAAGCATTACATGAGGGTGAAATCATCATATGCAATGGCTTGGGCTTGGCACCCTCATGATAGAAATATTCCATCATGTTTCCCTATTGGAAAAGCATGCACATCCCTTGTCATAGAGGTGGGTCATTCTAGATATATGGACAATTTTAAAGTTGTTAATCCATAAAAATTACAAGTTTGAGTCAACATAGATGCTACATTTTATGAATGCTTAGGATTTAAAAATGGTTCAAGACCCTATCAATATTCTTGTAGGTCATGTCTCTTATTTATAAAATACTATGGCATAATGGTTCAAAAATATATTTTTGTAGGATAGGGCATGGCGTCAATTCATGCTTATCCCTCTTTATTGATATGAAGTCATGTGGTTGATTCCTACTAAAGGCATATATTCTTGAATATAACTTCATGATGCATGTGATTTGATAGAAAAGGCAACTTTGTAGGATTTGGTTACTAGAATTTGGGATGATGGTAGTATAAATCATGTGTTCCTCTTCTTGATTCATTGGAAAGTTGGTCATGTTGGTTTGCATTTGGCTCTTAGCTCAACATTAACCTAAGTTTGATCTCCTCTAAGTTCTACAGGGTACCTTTAATTCTCTTGGTGAATGCTTGACCGAATTGGTGATTAATATAGTCACATATTATGCCATGTAAATACATTTAATAATACATACATATACATTTAAATCTACCTGTTAGGAGGTCCTACAAAAATCCTAGCAAATTTGCCAGGGCTAAAATCCCCCATGGGGTGTCCTCATCTCAACTATTGTGTTTTGGGTTTGAGGGTTTCACTAGGAGTGTTTTAGGGATTCACTTAAAATTTTATTTATTTAATGAGAATGTTAGAAAATCACCTAAGTTTGGAGTGTCTAAGGATATAAGCTAGTTAAATATAAGAAAAGTTTAAATAGGATGCCACATACAAGATATACAAAAAAATAAGAACTAACCTATAATGAATTTTTCTTTGAGTAAGAGCTATTCCTATATTATAAGAAAGTAAATATTATTTTTTGAAGGTAGGGGTTGGAGAGAATGCATGAACAAAATTATCCTAGATGCAAAACTATATGCAATTTATGTTTTGAATGCCTAGAAAAGTTAAAGGAAATAAACAAATCAAAAGAAAATATATATTCATTAATTCTCCTTTTATTTGGTTAATTATAACATAAAATGAAATAAATATAAATTTATTTTAGCTTCTTTTGTCCTTTGTGTGGAACATAGAGCAGATAAAAAAAAAAATCAATGTTTGTAATGACCTCAAAATTAGTTACAAGAAACACACATAGAATAAAATAATTTTTTTTAAATATGGTGAGGGATTCATAAACCCTTAACAAATATGTTATTTATCTATTTTTTAGGTTTACTAATATTCCCAACTTTCCTATTGAGTTACATATCACCAAGTAACCTACACAGGTCAGTCTATGTAAGCATACTATGTGTTATTGCAAATAAGTATATCATCTCATCATTATTGATGATCTAAAATTATTAGATTTAGTACAATTGAAGGTATACACCCATCACCATACCATACACAAGTCCATATGTGTAGGTATTCTATAGGAACTATGAGTTAAGTTATACATATCATCTCTACGATGATCTATCTTAACTCAGATGTAATCAATTAATTTTCTTAGTTAACATACTCTCCAAGGGGATCTCAATTTCCTTAGGTCTTTCTATGTTCACCCTAAGAGGTATCAATATCTTAGGTCTGTTCTAGGTTCACCCTAATTTTTCATTTTCTTAGGTTACTTTCATGTTTAGCAAGAAGACAAGTTTAACTCTAACTACTCAATCAAACAAAGAATAAAACTCATAAAATATACATGAGATACTTAGAAAGGAAACAACATTTAAAATAAAGTAAGTATTTAGATAGAAAGAGAAGCTAAACAACAAAACATAGATAATTCATAATGGTAAATTAAAGGTACATTTCCCATCAATTCAATAAACTATTACATATATTCAAGTATGGTAAAACCTCCATACTTATAAATGAATAAAGTAATACATCATTTACCTTAGGGATATCTTCATATAAGCCTAGTCTATTTAATAATAAGTAAAATATTGCATAAATAAATCAAACTGATGCATATTATGCAACTTCCATATTTGGTCCTCCATATCTTTCCATCATTCGTTTGAGGATAGTAAGGGATCAAGGCAACTCATGGTTCCATGATAGACATATCTCTAAATGCATCTACTATTTACTTTACCAAATTGCAACTATACAAATTAAATCAAAGTATCTAACCATATACTATATAGTTGATATCATAAAAATCTCTATGATATCAAACAAAGTTAAACCAATCACATACATTTCCCATCATGCAGTCAAAATAACACAAATACTGGTCAAACCTAACATCTAATCACACATCTCCATACCCATTTGGTTTCTTTATCACTTCATATCCAAATTCTAATCACATATCACATACAAACACTACAAAATGAATAAACCTACCCTACAACATTTCCAAAAAATCATGAAATTTAAAATTTCATCTTAGTAAGGCTTCGGTACTTATCGATGGCTCCCCATGATGACTGCCAATACTGTTCTATTCCCACACCATATTCGTGTCTTCTCTGAATTTCTTAATAACTATGCATCGAAAACCGTCATTCGCTCCTCACTCTACAAATCACATGTCATGCAAAAAGACTTCACATGTGTGCCAAAATGGCTTTATATGATCTAAAATCCCAATTCATATGTTAACCTATGAATTACAGCCTATTTTTTAGGTCACCATATGAATTTAAATTCAATTCATAGGTCAGCATGCGAATCGCATCTCTATGCACCACATACGCATGTTTTTCACTCCAACAACTTTTTCCTTCCTTCTTCTTCTTGTCTACCCAATTTTGCTTCTCTATTATCACCAATTTCCTCTATCAATCAACTCATCACCACCTCATCACATTTCATTCACCTTATTTTTGATTCCTCATTTGAGGGGGTATTCATATACAAAATTTGCTTTGCATGCAGCCAAACACTCAAACATCCAAATCACATATATCAAATTTGTCTACAATTTTTTTTGCTGAAGATTATATCAATATAAAACCTATACCAAATCAAATATTTGTTAAGTCATGATAGCCATGCGCAATATTAGATATGTCTTGATTTAATTTATGTATATCAATGACAACCACATACTTAATGTTACGCTTGATTCATCCATGCCACTTAGCTCAAATGGCTTGACATGTGTAACCATACAATCATCAATAAATTAGAAGAAAAAAATTGAATAAGCATTTCTTCTATTCACATTTGGACCATCTTGCATTGGTCACAAAAGTAAAGTAGTCAAAATTTGCCTTCACAAACATCCAAGTATGGTATTGCAAATAATATAGTAAATTCTCAAAATCATCAATTTCACTATCATGTTCCACCTGCATCCATCCATCCACATCTCATAATTTGTATTCACTCATTCTTATCTTCTTCTTTTACTTTTTCTCTACCTCTTCTGGTTCTTGATCAATTTTGTATGGTCACACTTCGAGCGACTACATATCTTTGATTAGGATCTTGTTCCTCATCATGAATTTATATCAATGTTGTATGGTCATGCTTCGAGCAGCTACATACCTTTGATCAGATTTTATTATCATCACCCCTTATTATTTCCTCCTCTTCTAGAATTTACATCAATGTTGTATGGTCACGCTTCGAGCAGTTACATACCTTTGATTGGATTCCATTCTAATCATCCCATTATTATCTCCTCCTATTTTAGACTTTATATCAATATTATATGGTCACGCTTCGAGTGGCTACATACCTTTGATTGGATACCATTCTCATCATACCCTTATTATCTCCTCCTCTTCTGGACCTTATATCAATGTTGTATGGTCATGCTCTTAGCAACTACATGTCTTTGATTGAATTCCATTCTCCTCATCTTCATCTTCTTCCTCCTTCTTTTGGTTATCAATAAATGTTGCATGGTCACACTTCGAGTGGCTACATACCTTGATTTGATCACATTCATCCCTTTTTATTTCTCCTCCATTTCACAAATGCCTCACTACCTTTTACCATAATATTATTTTTGCACTAAACTATGTTTCCTCATAATATAGTACAAAAGGGGTAAATGTAGACACCCAAAATTCACACATGCTAATTTATATATACTTGTAGATTTGCATAGACACTTGTAGGTTTACATAGGCCATCGTAGGCAAAAATAATCATACGTAGGCTTCCATAGTCATTCGTAGGCATAGAAAATATAAAATTGCATGAAACACGCCCAAAATGCCTCCTACCCACTAGGAGGCCATCTACTATCTCCCTAAGGCTACTTAAGACATTTTATACACCTAATTAGGATCTCATGGGACCATTCCCCACTAAAAACCTTAAATAGGCTAATTAGGATTCTAATTTGCAAGTGACTTCCATTAAACATGCACTTTATCATTAATAGGATTTAATTAGGATTAATGAGCTAATTAGTCCTAAGGATGTCCTCACACATGTATGCACCCTAAATGTAGTTAGGATATTTCCTATAAAACCTAACTAAACCTCAATATAACCTAGGAGTTACTAATCCTAGTTAACTCTAATCCTCCCTCACACCTGTGTGAGGATAGGTTATTTCTCTTAGGGAATGTAAGCTTGATATTTCATAAACCATAACCTAAAATTACTAGGAATTAACTCTAGGATTTGGTATATCTAACCACCCCCATGATATTAGCTTTTACTATAAATAGAGGTCCCTTTCCCTCATTTTACCTCTCTCTCCCCTTCTTATCAACTTACCAAAACTCTGCATAAATCATACTAGAATCACATCCAACAACTTTACACCGTGCAAATAGAATAACATCACTTATGGAGCCCATCTAGATAGAGGATCTCCATAAGAGGGTATTTGTAGATGTATTCACCCCACACCATACAAAACTAGGATCCCTTTTATAGGTTGCGCTACGAATTAACTGTACAATAAATCTACATTAGTAAATCCAGCAGGTATCATTTATTTAATGCTTTTACAGTACTTCCTTCAAATTTTAGCACTTCTAAACATGGTTTTCATGTCAATTTATCTTTATAATATTGGATCTTGACCAAGACAAGATATCCAAATACACTAACAATATTTTGCAAGCCCTAAATAGGTACAAAAGAACACACATCAGCAAACTACCGATTGCACACACACATAGAAGCCTACCTTCACTAAGGAGCTCTAAAGGACATCATCAAAATGCTTTGTATTTGTAAAAAAAATAGTAAGACATGTTTTGTAACCTAGAAACATCTCTTTATGAATAAAATCAACATTTCTGAGCAATTTACATTTGTGTTAAGTTGTTTTATCAAATGAACATATTTCAGTCACTTCACTAGATACCACATTAAATTATTAACCCAATTGAGATATGGTTCAAGTAGAATAAAGCTTAGGATAAATATACCTTTATACCTACACAAATATCTGCATGATATGACCAAACAATTTCAAGAGGGGTAAGGTTCTATCAAGCACCATAGCTTGATAAAACTGCTATGTAGACATCATTTTAGAGGTAACCTGTAGTCTTTAAACAAATTATTTGAGCCCTATGATGAATAGTTTACCTCTCAAAATGCTCAGAAAGAGAGAGGATAAGGGTATCATAGTGCAACAGAGACCTCTATTAGAAATTCTATAAATAGGGCCAATTTTAAAAATAAAACTAAAAATTCTAAAATCATAGGAGGACCTCCCTCCACTAATAGACCAACATATACTACAACAAGACCAGATAGGACTAGGAAAATAAAAAATTAAATAGAGCTTATCAAATGAAAAAGGACTAAGAGAGTCATTATTAAAATAGGGGATAGAGGGGTATCTACTTAGATAGATATTTCTATCCAATCATAGCCCTCTAAGTAAAATATAGCAGAGGAATATTCTACTTAGGCAAAATTATCTTTCATAAAAGATATATTTTCTCACGAAGATTCTTCTACTAGAGCATAAAATTTTAGGTAGGTAGAACTAGGAATTATCCTAAGAGAAAGGTTTAGGAAAACCTGGGCTAAGATAACACACAAGAAAAAGAGGTAAAATAGCCTAGGAGATAGAGAAGCTCAACTAGACATGCAACAAGGTTTATTTATGTTATCTCTAGTAAACAATAAGGAGAGCCAATAAAAAAGAAAAAAACCTAGAATTACCACCTCTTAGGAGAAGCTTAAGGTAAAAATACAATGCAACTACTTAGGAGAAGCAAACAAAATCTCTTGAGTTCCAAAAAGGGAGAAAACTAGTTTTTGAGGATGATAATAAGAAATAAAAATTTGGAGTTCCTGAAGAAATAGGGAAACTCGTGTAGGTGGATTCACAAACTAAAATGGCCATACCCACCTACTCCTTAGACTTATTAGAATATAAAGGGGCTACATAAATGGATCTAAAAGACCCCATGAAATCCACTAAAGTAATCATTAAGACATAATAGAAGTTGATAGAAGAGGTAAAAGTTAAAATTAAGGAAAAGAACAAATATATCTGCTAACTTCTACAAGAGTTATATGAGTTAAAAGATAAAATAGAAGAATAAGGAACTATACCTCCCGAATTCATCCCAGGTAAAGAAGCAACAACGATTCCTCAATATGTAGAACAATTCTAGAAAATAGATGAATAGGAGACAATTCCATAACACCTTAGAAAAATTAAAGTTGTAGCACAAGATTTAGTCCATCCTAATCCTACTATAGATCTTGATTTGTAAAATAAATGGGGATAGCAAATGAAGAAGTGTTTATTTATAGTGTAAGAAAATATCCCATGGATGATGGAGAATTCTCCAAACAAAGATAAGGTACTCCAAGACATGAATAATAATAGATTTTACAAGAGCAGATTCTAGAACATCTAATACAAGAAGAATATCAAAAACATGCAACACAAGGAGGAGCTCCAAATAACAATAATGGGAAGAACCTTTGAAACAATACGACATAAAAAGTAGAGCTTCAAAGAAAGAGACACCAACACATATAGTTTTAGAATTATAGAATGAGGTAAGTCAATCTGCAATACCAATAGAAGAAGACATAAAATAGGTAACTATAGAATCTATGAATATAATTTCAAATGTAGTAGTGGAAGTGCAAAATTAGAAGCATCCAATACCTACTACCTTACCAGTTGTTATACCTCAGTAGCTTATGGTTTCATTGGTAAATCATAACGTACTTGTGGCAAGGTGGATGGCTCATTGTTAAACTTTGGAGGAGCATATTGCAGTACTATGACCATTAGAAGAATAGAACATAAGACAAACTGAGGAGATAATAGTTCTATAGAATAATGTGAGAGACTTGTGCGATATATAAGAATAGGTATTTTAGTGCAAGGGACCTACCAAGATTTACAACCTATTCATTAAGGAATAATACTATAGATGGCAGGTGATGCGAATCTACATTGATCTTCCTTATGACCTATCCTTTGAACAAATTTTTATTAATAAAATTTTACAAATTCCTAAGGAAAAAAAATACTTGTTATATAAATTTTATTTACATAAGTTTATGTTGGTTGAAGATGTTAGATTCTTACCTCATATCTACATAGGAGATGTGTAACTCAAAGCTTTTACCTCAAATTTCAATAATAAAATACACTGGTAGTATGGATTACAATAGTAGAAGGCAAGGGAAAGAGGACCATGAATTCTACTGAGATATGTCCTATGAGACCCAAAATAATTGACTAGCATACATTTATCTATGATGGGAAATATAATTATCAAGACAACTTATGTTGAGAATCTCAGAGAAAGTGTAGCTAGTTTTCAAAAAAGTTATAGGGAGAAATTTAATATGCAAGGTTGGCATGTAGGTGTAGATTGAATGAATTTTCCATGTCTCTAAGGAAAAGAGATCCCATATCACCAAATAACTTGATTTGAACTTATAGACGAGCAGTGGCACATGTGGAAGTAATTATAGCAATGAAATATGATTGAATAGATATTTATTTTTAACCACCCACCATACTTACACTAGTACCTTATTATTGTGATATAGATCCACAACTAGAATAGTAGTTTTAGTCATGGTTGGTAAAAATCAAAAGGAATAGGGGTTACCACTCTCCATTCCACAAATTTTGGGGTAATCTACATAGGGAGTTGGACCTAAATGCTATTGTGTCCCACAAAAATGCATGAGGGCTTGCATTAAGATATGTAAAGGGGAATGATAAGACAATAAATATCTCATTATAAGAGTTTTATCTTACATAAAAACTATCCATTTTGTTTAAATTATATAGTTTAATGCCAAGTATTTTGATTGTTATGCATGATAATATTAATGTTAATATGGTAAAGTTGTATAAAATACTATTCTACTATTAAGATGTTTTCTATATTATTATGATAATTTTGCATGATTTTAGTCATTATTAGGCATAAATAAAGCAATGTAAAAAGGTATTAGTAGATGGAGGTCTTAGTTATAAACTTGAAATTCTAACTTGCCAAGGTTTGAAATAAGTTTATCACCCTTAGAAAGTGTTTTTAAGGTTATGTGGCATCCAAAAATGCAAACTACACATAATCTAGATAGTACAAGTTTACTGTAATAGAACCTGTAGGTTTTACTCTAGAACATCCAAGAAGCAAGCTACGAGATTCTAAATGGTAGGCGTAGTGCTCTAAATTGGATTTCAAATTACATTATCAGAACATAATAAATAGAGTGAAATATGTCCATGCATCAAAATCAACCAAGAAACCAAATACCAAAGAAATTGCATAAGTTAGACAACTAGTTGCATGATCTAGATCTCTAAAAAATTTCTTGCAACAAAAGTAGAATTGGTTATTGACTAAGTTCCAAATAGCTAAGGTGATCTAGGAGGATGGCATCAAGCATGAATATCTCTAATGAATACTCTAATACTTTTCGTATCATTTGGAGGTATGAAGATATGAAAGTTTATCAAGACCAACTCTTAGTCCTAATTATGGACAATGTAGTTATTGATTGTAGAATTGTTAAAATCATGGAGACAATAGATTGTTTCATATTTTACCTCCAAAAGTAGATAGGACAATTTAATATTTTGATTATAAATGCTCCTTGTCTACCCCATTTGAAAGGATAATAATAAAATAAGAATATACAAATCAGTCAACAACCAATGTAACATTTGACATAGCTAATAAAGTGTAGTAATTTTAGATTAAGTTCCTTTTAGTTTCTTGCATATCATTTTGACCACGTAAGCTATTTAAGGATCTTGTGAGTTCACACCTTTTTCTAGAACTCAGATCAAGGTCCCACTCTTACGGCTGATGGAAGTTCTTTAAGTTGTAAATACATGTTTTTATCACTATTTGTATTAGTATTAAATGCTCTATTCTTCCTTGTTCTCCCCTATTTTTTCCTTGTTTTAGAATATGTGTTCCATTTTCTTCACAACTAGCTAGTTTTTTTTTAGTCTTGTATTTTTCAAATTTTCATAGCATTACAATTTTAGTATTGCACCTTTGTTTCTTTGCATTGAATTTTGCTTCAGTATTTCAGTTTATCAACATTATTTTCCAGCATATACTTTCTATCCTTTTAATTTTAGGACTTTAATTTCCTATAATTTTAATTACAAAAATATAGTTTAGCATATTTCATTTTTGACATGTTCAATCTCTACAAAATATTTAGTTTTCTTGATGTAAGGTGTGCTAGATACATTGTGATTTTCTATTTTTATTAGGCAACCTAGTGCCCTAGTTTCCAAGCCACAATTCCAATATTCTCTATCATATATAGCCTTAGACACCACCTTCGATTGAAAAATGAATTAAATTATGAATATCAATGACACTCATGAGCCATTAAATATGAAGGAATGGGACCTATAATCATGATAGTTGTGGACTGGCAAAAGCAATGATGAAAGGTATTCTTATTCAAAATTTAGAATCCCTAGAAAAGAGTAGATAAGAAATTCAAATCATCCTATAATTTTTTGAGGGAGTCTCCATATCATAATTTATAAATAGTATTTTAGGCTATGCCAAGGGCTGACAATTTTGCATTTGTATCCTCTTTTAATCCTTCCTTTCATTTTCTTATATAGACCAATTTTCTGCTAAGAAACATATGGGTAAATTGAACCAATACTTCTAGCACAAGAAGATTGGTGGGCCGGTAGATTACTTTTATTGATAATTGTATTATAATATATAATTGATCCATAATTTTATTATATAATATAGCTCCAAGACATCCGCTAGACCCAATAGAGTGGTAGATATATTGGAATTAAGATATTAGCCTATAAAGAAAAGGGTTGTGTAGCTAGACAAAATTTTAATTTAAATAATAGGGATCACAGAGAAAATTACACTCTTCCTATATGAATGCCCAAGCCAAATGATTACATAGGACATTAATAATCAATATTCCCATTATTTTAGCATTTACCTATCAAGATACTTTACTAAAATATTGGGAGGGTGCCTATTATTTAATTGGTCTATGATGGTGTGAAGGACAACATATGGGACTAGGATTAAAATCTTGATGGAACTTGTATATCCTTATCATATAGAAAATCTGCCACCATCAAAATGGAATAATGATCATATTTTGATAGCTAAATAAGAGTGCCTCAACTCTTATATGATGATGAATGAGTTACAATCATGCATCCTAAATGAGTATAGGAACCAATGGGTAATAGAAATTTGGGATCATAATCCCCTGAAAGCATATGGGAAGATATGCAAGGGATAGGAATAACTCAAAATCAAATACATCCCATTTGAAAAAATAAGGGTTCATGTATATATATATATATATATATATATATATATATATATATATATATATATATATATATATATATATATATATATATATATATATATATATATATATATATATTGCATTTACTAGAGGAATCGGTAACTTGTTACATTTTTTCATCACCTCATTGTGGGTTTGAATCCTACTCCTCACTACCACTATAACCTCTAGTTGCATTAGGTAAAAATTTTAACTAGCTAGTGGTGTTGGCGTGAAACACTCTCTAGTTCTATATGGCTTGAGCAATTCAAATAGTGGTCTTCACCCACATAAGGTAGCCCTTTTGACCAACAACCTAGACCCTCGAGCCTAGGGGATAATGTAAATATGTAAATGCATAAAAAAATATTATTTTTTGCCTAATTAATTTTGAGATTTAAGATGTATTTTAAAAAATAAGAGTATTTGTAGAACCACCAATAGGACTTCTCTTGTAACCGATGTTGAGTCAAATAAATGATCAATACAAGTTCACCTTAGCCAAAGATTAAATTAATCATGAATGAAAGATCAATTACGGAGCTCATTATGTCATTATATAAATATGAAAAGAAATACTCACTCTTACAAGGAGATAAAATAAGGTATGGTTATAGTTGGAATCAAATAAATGAGAATAAGTACTTTATCCCCAAGAAACAAATCTATAAAATAAGACCACCACTCTTTAGAAATCTACACACCAACAACTCCATGCAAATGGATGAAGACCCTAGCTCTCGATTCATGTCCTCCTACAAGTAAAAATCCCCTTGAGAGCCACCAAATTTGTGGTGATAAATCACCACAACTTGATTAGATTGTGCTCCAAGGATAATGCAAGGCCTAAAGTAGAAATAATAGGACTATAATTTTCATCAACTTTCAAATATTCCATGTCAAATATCACCAAATAAATATTTTTGAAGGGTACGTATGGGTGTAAAACCCTTCACACTATATAAAAACACTAATCACTAAACTATTGCAAGGTGATGGCCCTCGTTTATTCAACTAGGCCCTTTAGGATTATACCATGGATGATGGCTAGTGAGCTTTTTTGGTGATAACTAAAAAAACCTCATCAATGGCATAAATCCAACTCAAACTATAACCATCAATAAATAAATAAATACATTTGATTCTCACTTACATATATTTAGGACAATGGATTGAAGCACCTCATGCCTCACCTCTCCACTAGAACATTAGAATAATATTTTAAGGTGAGGGATGATCAAAGGAAAATCAACAAATGGGAAAGAAAATAGGAACTCGTAGGAGGATTGAAATAGAGAGATCTCGAAAGACATCTACTTTTCCACATTCAATAAAAGGCCAATAAGATAACGCTTGTCTACACTAATCACTCATCTAGACAGAGGAGTAAATCAATATGATAATAAAGTAGCTCACATGGAAATAAGCTAATAGAAAACCCAATAGAATGGATACCTCCTTTTATTGTTCACACCACACGAAACTCCAAAATATCTTGCCTTAAGGAGAAGAGAAAGAAAACTATTTGACCAAGAGATAAAATTTTGGCATGAACTTTGGAGTAAAAGGACCAAGTAGGGGATGATTGAGAGTTTTGTGGGTGATACAAAAGTAAATGAAGAATTTTTTAAGGAAGAAATTTTGATGGAATTACTTGTCAAAACTCATAAAAGTCTCGAAGAGAGGAACTAGGCAAAATTTTTGATTAGCTGATAAAGCTATCAAAGAAAATTTACCAAAAGATAAATGACCACTAGAACAAATAAAGGCACATTAGTACCAAAAATGGTAGGTATGAGTAATGGTGTATGCATTACCATATGAGACAAGATAATATACCATTATTATGAAAATATAAATTACCTACCAAGGATATTTCAAATCTACAAGTCAAGAGAAGGTGGTTGAGCCATTAAATATGAATTAATGGGACCTATAGTCATGATAGTTATCGATTAAAAAAAGCAATTATGGGAGGTATTCTTATTCAATATGTAGAATCCCCAAAAATGGGTAGCTAATAAAGTCAAATCTTCCTATAAATTTTGAAGGGAAAATATTCCAATTATAATCTATAAATAGTAGTAGTTTATGTTATGCCAAGGATCAACAAATTTCCAATTGTATACTTTTGTAAGATTTGTTTTTATTTCTTTCTATAGAGTTGTTGGCTTCTGAGCAACTTATAGTAAAATCAAACCCCCTCTTCCAACACAATTTTTGTAAATAATTTCTTGCACATATATATAGAGGCCTATGCCAAATTCTGGACTAGCCATTTATGGCTTTCCTTTAGACCCATTTTTGAGTGTACGTGTGTCTATGATTTTTACCTATTCATGGATTTTGCTTGTGTATGTATGTGTGGAAGTTCTACATCAATTTTTGGAGTAGCCATATATGAATTTCTTGTTGACTCATTTATTTACACATATATATGTTGGCAGAGTTCATATATTCTTAACTATGTCAAGGAGAGGAAGCGTTCACCACGAGCACATAACATTTAGGATTATTGTGCAAGGGGGTCTTAGCAGATCTTTTGGCACATTGCCACCCCTTTTGATTTATTTTGTTTTTATTTTTACTTTTATTTCTCTATCTATTTTTGTCTTTTAGAGTTTAATTGTACCTAAAATATCACATATTAACAAGTATCCAACCTTGTTAAAAATCATAGATACCACCAATTGAGACAAACCCCATGCTTTCAATTATAGCCCTATTGTGTTGCTTCTCTTGTGGCATGATTATTCCAATCAAGACAATCAGATATGACAATGGTGGTGTTCATGTTTTTATGACCATCATAATTCCTTGTAAAAAATCTTATTTTAGCTAATAAGGATGCTAAACTTTATTTTAGTCATGTGTGGATCAACTTTGTATTGAAAAATTCTATTGTATTTGATAGAAAAAACAAATTTCTAAGCATATTTTGGTCCACCCTATGGAACATTATAGACACCAATGTGACTGTATCCACAACCTTCCTTAGACTAATTTTTAGACAAATATTATGGATTGATTGATAGTGCATCTTCTTCATATATACAATCCCAAGCATCCACACACATTGGCTATGATCCTCCCTTACATTCAACATGGGTATAATTGATATCTGCATAAATTTACCAAACTCATCCATTTCATATCCATTTGGATTCTAACCATTGACACCCATAGATTTAGATCTATCTATAAAACACATGGTGTACTCACCTCGTGGATAAAATATATAGAAAAGGTAGCACATTTTATGAATAGATTCATCACATCTAGCAATATGTCCATGATATCTTGAAAAAGACAAATAAAAAATACAAGCAAGGTCATGACCAACATTAGGACCAACATCCATTCAAGCTTGGACATAAGGTAAGGTTACATTACTATAAAGAGAGACTTGTAGGACCCCATAGTGATATTAGACCTATTTATCATGGACCAAACACCATAACTAAGAATATGGGAGAAAATATCTTTGAATTGAATCTTCCTTTTCATTTTGGTTGGCATCCAATCTTCAACATTGATTTTCTCATGTGCTATCATCCACCTCTTTTAGAAATATCCATAGTACTAAAATAGTTGAACACTAAAGAACCAAATATAGGTAATTTATTACTAGTAAAGGACAATTAGATTATTAACACCTAGACTAAGACCAATGGGAGGTATTCCATTCATATGTACAAAGTCATCAAGACAAGACAACTTTGTCACCAAGGGGAATGACTCAAAAATAATAATATAAAGAAAGAATTTATACATTTGATGTCAAAATTTTATGCAATGGGAACCATTGCTTTTCAAAGGGGAAAAAGTGATCCAGATATGTGATCTTTTTTGGGGCATGACTTTATGCCCAAAAATACTAAAAAAAATACCTTTTGAATCTAACTACACTGTTATGATTATAATTTTATTCTTGATACTCTATTTTGATCAATTTAGAAAGTGTTGAAGGATCATAGAGAGAATAATAATTTCAATGGAAACTATATCATTCAGAGTGTCATTGATAAATTTGTTGAAAAAATGTTTTGAACGTCCTCAAAATTGCAAAACAAAATAGTTAATAAAAAGATTAATTTTCTATTTTTAGATTATCATAGCCAAAATGCATCTCTAGCCATGCTCAAGAATTAGTACAAGAAAAAACATAGGACAAGTCATATGGATATAAATTTTAATTAATTGTATTTTGTAACTCATGGAAGATAAATCACCATATTTTCATATGGGTGACTTTTGAAAGCACGAGGATACGAAAACAAAAAGGAAAATGCCAAGTACGATGCGTGTAAAACCAAACTTAACGCTAAAAGCCTATGTATTGAAAAATGCATAAAAAGAAAGGACATAGACGAATCGACACAAGATAAAAGCAATATGGAATATGGCCCTCTTTATTGATATGCTTTTAAATTCGTGTTACAATACGTCTCCTTCCCTTTTAGGGGATAGGAGCGTCAAATATGTTTCTTATCACATCCATGGATAGCAATCCTTCTTCCGCGTGCCCACATGTAAGATGGGCGGACCAAAATGTCACCGCCGCTTGTGTATATGATTGTTGACTCCTTCCTGCTCCTCTGATGTCGAAGACCTACGTTCAAGGAAACAGAAAAGATTAGTAGCACCTGCAGATAGAATAGAACATGTATTTCCCAAGGCCTACTGTTAGTGTATGCATGAAAATATTAAACCGATAACCAAATAATATCAGAACGACCTAAAAATTTGATAGAAGCATGAATATGTTACCAGGAAGCCACTGCAAAAGGAACAGTCAGGAAATTCCTCACATATTTGTATTCGCTCCGGGGCGGGACGAATAAACCTGCAACAAATTGTCAGAAAGCACCCTCTTCAATGTCCTATCCAGAAAGCTCCAAATGACCTACAAAGTTGGGGTTAGCTAATTGGGGGTATTTTGGGAAGACCCAGATGGTCATATTTCTCCAATTTGGCCTCTATCACCCAGATTTTGATGGTGCCATCTGCAAGTTAGTAAAGGCGGGAAATGATAAAAGCATGATCAAAACTTGTCAAAATGAAGTGAAATTTAAACTACAGCCTATTTAAATAACCTAGAATAAGATGCAAAAGAAAAATCAAAGAAATATACCACATATTTCTATTCACTCCGGGGTGGGGCGTTTAGAACTGCGACAGTTTGGGGGGCGCCCGGGGGCAGGACGCCCACCGTTTGGGACTCTGTTTCGGCACCAATCCACTTGGGATGGGTCCAAAACCTCTTATGGGGTGTTGTCAACAAATTTTGTGGAATATTGTGGCCAAATGTTCGGGTTTGGGCTTAGATTTGCGCTTCCAATAATCACCCAATAACCTCCCTTCAAATGAGAGATCAAGGATGTGAAAGGCACAAATCAAAGGGTATGTGTGTGGATGTAAAATGGCAGCACTTCATTGCTCAAAATGCTCCCTCTCTCTCTATATTTTGGGTGAGAAGACTCACCAATTTATAGACCTAGGGTCTCTCTGTTTGAATGCGCATGCGAGGGCGCCACTTGAGTTGCATGTCCTATTTTGAGAGAAAATATTATTCCCTGATTTAGAGTCTCCTTGCATGAGGCCTCCAAAAATCAAAGACATGCATGACTGAAGTCTCTCTCCTTGATTTGAAGTCATTCCTCACAATTGCATGGCCTGAAGCTGCAGTTAACTGGCGGACTTGTCGAGGTTTGACTTTTTTTCCAATCAAACCTTCTATTCGCCTCACCCTAGGGCGAATGCTGATAATCATCCCTGGGTGGGACGAATACCAGTTTGTATTCGTCCCTAGGGTGGGACGAGTAGGGAGCAAAGTGCCAAAAAGGTGCCAAATTGACCTTTGACCTTCCAAACTACTTTTGGGAGTGGTTAGGACCATTGTTTAACCTCTAGGGGCTGCCCTAGGGGCTGTGTGTGTCAATGCGATCAGCGCTTGTTGTCACATAATCGGATTGGTGTTATTTTGGTGTCTATAGATGCCCCTTTTTGGGAAGCATTGTGCAAGGCACAACGCTAAGAAAAAATAGATAACCAAAGCACTAATGATTAGGGTTTCTCAGTAACCTAACCAACTCTTGATGCCCCAAGTATGGAAAGGGCACGCATTCTTGAATCCTTGCTTCTGACGAGCTAAGGAACTTAATTCAAGTGTTAACCTTTTTCGGTGAGGTGTTACTTGAGCTTGGACATTGATCAGTCATGAATAGGCAAAGGGCGCAACCTTTTGTCTATGGGAACCTTGAGTTCATGATTCATGAATGCCAAGTGTTTGATCAGCTTGTGATTATTGCTTGTTTGCTGCCCCAAGCAGGGGCATGATTGTCTTTGTCAATGATCCTTTGAATGCGTGTCATTTCCTTGATTGGGTGTGTTTTTGTTGATTGGTGACTAAGTGTGACTACCCCCTCAAGCGACGAATCGATGAGGGAATGACCAACATGAGAAAAGCGACGAGTCACTTGACCCAAGATGACTTAGGTAAGGGTGCCTTCAGTTGTTTACCGTTGAATGCTTAAGCAATTTTTGAACATTCTGACCTATTTTTGGTGGGTTTGAACCCTTTTTGTGACGCATTTTGGAGCTGAAATTGTCAAAAATCCGTCCTCCCGTGGAGCGGTCCGGCTATGGTAGCCTTCTTAGGGAGTAGGATAGTGACAATTTGTAACCCCAATGTTGGATGCCAAGAATGTCAGGGGCAAGGGCCCTTTGTTTGGGAATTTTTTTTTTTTTTTGGTTTGGTTTTTGAACCTTTTTGTGAGCCGTTTGGGGATGAAATTTTAAAAATCCCTCTCGTGGGGGGTCCGGCTATGGTAGCCTTCTTAGGGAGTAGGATAGTGAGGATTTGTGACCCCGACATCTATTTTGCATGCCTAGAATGTCAAGTGCAAAAGCACTCTCATTGGACAATTTTATTGCTTTTTTTTGGTGCATTTTGGTGCAGTTTTTGATGTTTTTGAAATTTTCTCTGTATTTGGTTATGTTTTGGTTTATGCACATTTATTTATGATGATGTATGCATGTGGTATTATGAATGCGATGTTTCTAATTATATGATGTATGCATATGGAATGAATGAAATGAGTTGTTGATAACTTGTCGATGGCACCATAGACTGTACAAGATTGACTGGCTTGTTGTACTTATGGGATGGCTTTGTGGAATGACTTTGCATGTGAGAACTTTGTTTTTGTATTTTTTATATTATCTGATGGTGATGTATGTAATGAAATGTACTAGTTGTTTAAAAATGTAGTTAAGCTTTTAGTAGATATAACTAACTAGCCAAAACTGTACATTTATCTCGCAAGACTTTTGAACAAGGTATAAATCCGACTTGAGTTTGACCAAGTTATTTCACATCCCTGTGTGTGCAATTGAGTTCATTTATGTGGTATTTGTCAGGATACCGCTAGTGCCGAGATAGGCTATCAACCAAACCTGTACTGAGGATCACCTAATTAGCTCCACTAACTCCGTTGTTGTATTTAGTAAGATTAATCCATGGGACAATCTAAGGTACCATAAGCTAGCTCATCCACATGCAAACATTGGTCTGCTCACATGCAAAGCTAATGTGATAGACATATCGTCATGCGTTTAGGATACCGCCATTGCCAGGTAGGTTGTCCACCAAACCCGTAATGAGGATCACCTAGATGGTTTTCGAATGCTGAGAATTCTAGGGATTCAAGTTCAGGCTTTTTATTTGCTCAATGTGTTAGGATACTTGCTCGTATACATAGTGATGAAAATCACTGTTTATTTTTCTCTTTGTTTTTCTTTTTGAGCAAGGATTTTGAATAGTGGTGATAACCACTGTTATTTGATTTTGCATTTTGAGCTTTGTAAGGTTGAGCTTGTAGGTTTTTGGCTTATGAATGACCTTGATCCTTTTGGCCTTGGGGATGACTACCCATCCTGTTCAGGGACGTGTAGTACGAATCCTTACGACTTTGGGAACCAAAGGGGATTATGGAGATTATGAAGTAAGGGCATTGATATTTTAGGCCTTGGGGATGACTACCCATCCTTGTCAGGGGCGTGTAGTATGAATCCTTACGACTTTGGAGACCAAAGGTGATTGGAGATGATCGTGATGATGGCTTGTGGGGATTTTGTTTTTGAATGGTCATTGATCCTTTTAGGCCTTGGGGATGACTACCCATCCTTGTCAGGGACGTGTAGTACGAATCCTTACAACTTTAGGGACCAATGGTGATTGGGATTTTTGGTAGTGGTGAAAACCACTATTTATTAGGGGGAATTGATGGGGAAGAGCTTGTCCTTTTGTCAATTCTCAGCACTCTTGAACCATTCACACAGGGGGATGAACAGGCTAATCTTTCACCTATGGTACCCTAGACTGCTTTGTAGGTTTCTCTTGCATTCACACAACTTAGGAATTATTTTATGTGTTTTAACTTGTGTAGGGATGTTACGTAACGAGGCTTGACCCAAGTAAAACTTTCCCTTGTAAAATCCGTTTAACTTTGTATAGTTTTTGGCTAGAAATTTAAAGACAACTGAATGACGAAAACCCTACATACATTAGGAGACAACTGACTATGCTAAAAATGGGGATGGTGTTATTCTAGATGTATGTGTTTATAAAATGGATTGAATGTGGAAAATGAAGGAATTGCCGAGCAATTACAGTCTATGGTGCTTTTGACATGTATGACCTAGCAAATATGCAATGTATGGATGCGATGCCTAATGCAACTTATATTTTTGTATTTTGATTTTTATGAGTATGCATGGAATTGAGATGCAATTTTTTTTTTGTATTTTTGATGATTTTATTGTTTTTGTTTGTTTTTGAATATTTATTTTGACCAAGCGGTTATGGTAACCCTTGGAGCTTTTGGTTTGACCAAAGGGTTTATGGATACCTTTGGGGCATTTTTGGGGGTTGACCAAGCGATTGTGGGAATCCTTGGAGCTTTTGGTTTGACCAAAGGGTTTATGGATACCTTTGGGGCATTTTGGGTTGACCAAGTGATTGTGGGAATCCTTGGAGCTTTTGGGTTTGACCAAAGGGTTTATGGACACCTTTGGGGCATTTTGGGGTTGACCAAGCGATTGTGGGAATCCTTGGAGCTTTTGGGCATGTCTTTGTAGGACCATGCAAAAACCTCCTTCTTCTCTTTGAGAAGGGCAATGTAGTCGGCTTGCTCTTTGGGGGATAGACTTACCCCCAGCTTGATGATTTGCAAATTCATTGGATTTGAGCCGATGTCTACGTCAGTCGTCTCCTCGATTGACATGTGGGATCCGTCCTCCAACTGGTGTGGAGTTGGGATCAAGTGGATATCATTTTCTGAATTTAGATCATCGTTCGGAACGTCAGGTTCCTCTTCAACATGGAAGACATCCTGAGTCTGTCCTAGGGTGAAATGGAACATCCCACCACAAGGCCAGTACTCTATGGGGATGGCGGTGTGTCAATGTGATCCCAGTCTATAGCATCTAGGTCTAGATGCAATGACCATGTTGGGTCAGTTGGATTATGGATGGGGGTGGTTAAATCAATGGAGATCATGTTGATGAAATGATTTTGGTCTCCATTACCATGGGTGTGGTTGCTCGGACATCCTAGATGATCTTTGTGCTCCGGATCTGGCTCTATGGTATTGGCACAAATGGATCGGCCCTATGTGTGGATAAGAGGATAGGGTCCACCCTAGGCACTGATGGCTCTATAGGGTCTCTAGGTGGAAGATGTTCTCTGTATACCTAGAGTGGCGGGTGCAGTAATTGCTATAACTGCGCCTGGTTGAGGTGCCACCTATGCCTTGGCCCTATGTGTAATTGTTCAAACATGTCATCTATGTCCAAGGGATATTGTTGCTGTCGCATATGATTGAGATAGGCCATCTCAGTTTCATCTTCATAATCACTGTCAGAGATCCAAAGGCCTTCGTTGGCTCCAATAGCTGTTTGCGACATATGAGGCTCATCTTGCTCGAGCAAATTAATGTGGTCCCATCGGGGTTGTTCCGCTCTCTACGAGGGGACTTGATTCTCTTGAGGTGGCATATGCTCAATTGGAGCATCCAAAGGGAACATTGTCAGGAAGCTCTCCTGATAATCATCCATGGGATGCACTTGTGAATGATTGCTATCAGATTCGAAAGGATCCCAAGGTGCTACCTCGTACTCCGACTCATCTTCTGAAGACCCTTCTTGGTCTTGTCCATATCCCTCTTGTAGGTGAGTCCTCGAATTTTCTCCCTTTTCGACCGAAGGGAAAGGGTTGTTAAGGTCAACAAGGTTGGTTGTTAGTAATGGGAGATAATCCCCCAATGTATATGTTGTGTTAGGATTGGCATATGGATCTAATGCCAACCCATCCTTGTTGCCTATCCCTAGGCCTTGCATGTTCTCTACCAAGATGTCCAGGGGCAAGGGGTGGTTGAACCCTACTCCTGACTTGTCATAAGGCATTTGATATCTTGGTTGGCAAAGAACACGCACTCCTTGCTCATACCTGCCCAACCCATATCCATGCCAATTGCATTGGCCAAGATATCTCAATGCGAAGTCTGGGTTGGACAAATAGTTGACGTCCTCAACAAAGGGCTCTTCATCTTCGTCTTCTTGCATGTAAGGTTCAATGCCATTATCCAGGCCCCCATAAACAAAGTTTGTCTGATTGGGTGGGTAGCCTAGAGGAACCACAGAGCCGATGGGGAGTCGAGGTCTCCCCATGTCCTGCATGGACTCAAGTGTGGGTGTTGCTACAATGTTTCTCACTAGATACTCCCCTAGGCCCGTGTTGGCCATCTCAACGGTGATCGTTGGCGGTTGAGGGGGAGCGAATGGGAGTCCTTCCCGAGTCCACTCCATGTAGGGTGAACTAGGCATCTCGACTTCCATTCTGCTAGGCATCTCTTCGGTAGAGATGGTTGAGACTAGGGGTGGTTCCTCTTCTAGGGGTTTCTTTCCCTTGTCCTTTGGTGTGGCCATCGTAGGTGGCATCGTTGTTGAAGGACCAGATGAGGAAGATGGACCCGACTAGGGATTTGATGGACTTGTCAATGGGGATGCCTATGGAATCGGACCCTGTTTAGATGGATTCAACTAAAAATCCAAATGCGTTGATGGAAGGGTCGATTGCGGCATGAATTGCACCGTATTGCAGTACTTGAAGGGCTCTAAGTCTATCGGGACTACATGCACCTGTCCTTCAAATGTATACTTTAAGCATTGATGAGCTATTGAAGGGACACACTTCATGTCCCTGATCCAAGGCCAGCCCAACAAGATATTATAAGCCATCTCACCTTCCAAGATGTGGCACAATGTATGAATAGTCTTTTGTCCCACTTGGATGGGTAGGACAATTGTGCCAACCATCGAGCATATTGCATCATTGAATGCTCGAAGAGTATAGGTGGAGGCCACGATGTGAGATGCCGACAACTTCAGATGTTTCAATGCTGCTATTGTAATTATATTACTGGATGAGCCAGTGTCCACCAACACTCTCTTATATGAAATCCCGTTGACCCATGCAATGACGTGCAGGGGTGGATCCGCCACATCACCAATCACTGATTTCAATTCATCTTCTCTAAAGGTGATGACTAGTTCTGTACATTGTTTTACATGTCCCACGAAGTTGTTGAAAGAGTTTGCTTCATGGGGTTGCAGCTCGATGGCTTTTAATATCTCCATTAGAGCCTCCCGATGGGGCGCTGATTGTTGAATGAGCTCGTATATGGAGAGCCTAGCCGACATGGTCCTTAGACTTTGGGTAAGTCTAGTCTGAATCGTGGCCACTGGTCTAGGTGGGGGAAGTTGCGTAGGGTGTTGTTGAGGTTGTGACGTCGATGGAACCTCTCTTGTGGCTACCGTGAGGGCAGCTCCTGGGTACCTCTTGTTCCTAGTCACTATGCTTATCATCCCTACATACCCCTGCATGGGGCAATTCTGTTGCACCTCATTGACTTGAAGGGGTTTTTCCTGCGCATCATGGGTAGGCAAGGGGTCTCTAAAGACTCCCATCTGTTGGTTGTTTGGCGCTACGGGGTTGTCCACTGCCAATGTCTTATTGTCGATTAGGTCTTGCACCAAGCCTTTAAACTTCCAACATGCATTAAGGTCATGTCCCTTCCATCTGTGGAACCTACAGTATAAGTCCTCCCTGTACCCCTTAGGCTTTGGCGCATTGGGGTCTATGGTTTGAATCTCTGGCAGGTTGATCAAGTTTGCCGTTGACAAGCGGTCAAACAGGGAGTCCCTGGACTCTATGTAAGGTGTGAATTGTCACCTAGGGTGACGCTACTGATTTTGTTCTTGCCTCTAATTTTCTCTATCATAATTGTTAGGAGGCACCGCTTGATAGTTAGCCTTTTGAGGCTGTGTTGCTTGTGCAAGCTTAGGGACATTTATAGCAACCTGATTGACCATAGTGGGTTTCTGTTGCGTGGTCCCTATTTTGGTGTTCTTAGACCATTCTTTCTTCTTAGGCTTGGCAATCTCACCATCCTGTATCTTGATCTCCTCAATGATTCTGGCTTGCGCCAAAGCTTCCTCAAGAGTGGCATATTGCTGTAGCTGCAATAGCATGGAGATCGATCTCAAATAGCTCTTTGAGAACATTTGGGTCAGGTCGGACATGGGAGGGAGGTAGGGCAGCTTTGAAAGCAACGTCCTCCACCGGTTCCCATATGCCACCATGGTCTCTTCCTCATACTGCTTGAGGCTAGCTAGGTCACTTAGTGACGCCTTTTTCTTGGTGTTGAAGGTGAAGCGTTCGAGGAACGCGTCCACTAGCTGATCCAAGTTACTGATGCTATGTTTTGGCAATTGAGTGAACCAATCCGAGGCAGGGCCTACGAATGTGGTTATAAATGTTCTTAGCAACAAAGCATCATTGTCCTGAATGCCAAAGCATTGGCTCAGGAATCTAGTCACATGCTCTTGGGCATCCTCCTCCCCTCTAAAGAGTGCCAACTGGGGTAGTTTAAAGTGTTCAGGGTATGGAGGTGCCGACACTGATGGATGCACAGGGTGACTATGGAGTTGGCGTAAAGTGGGCTTTTGGGGCCCATAAGTCTTGATCTCCATAGACTCTAAGCACTCTAGCAGCGCTTTATATGCATCGAAAGATTTAATCTCTTCCTCCTTAGTTTGCTCCCATTGTGGGTTGGGGGGAACTTGAGGCCTATGGAGGGGTGGCTGGATAGCAGCCCCTCTGCCTTGGTAGGGCATTTCAGCCCGCTCTTCTTCTTGCTCATACTCCTCATAGGCTTCTTGAGGAGTTTCTGGATGAGACCTATAACCATGGGTGGGTCCCCGTGGAGGGTGCCCATCATTGTTCCTGGGAGTGGCCTCCCTCTCAGGTCTAGGAGGTCTCGGAGGTAGCACTTGGTAAGGTCACGGGGACCTGTCTCGCACCAAGGGGTTGCGCCTCTCATACACTTCTACTTTATGTGCGTGAGGGGTTGGGACCTTCTCAGGCACAGTGTTATGAAGCAATTCGGTTGTCTGACGCTGAATGCGCTCTTTGTTAAGGTGATACAGATGCTCTAACTATTGTTGATCTTGCCTGAGCTACATGATTTGCGCTTGGCGGGCGGCATGTCTGGCAAATGCCAAGTCAATTTGTTCCATCGTCTCATGTTTAGGAAGCCTAGATGCCTCTCCTACATGTCTATCTCGGTCATGGTGATCCGAGACCCCTATGGGTTGCTTTCCTCTATCGAGGTTAGCGGCATTCACCCGAGGCACTTGCCTCAATGGGTGATCTCGATACATAGCAGGTGCGGAGGTGCATCGCTCCCATGCTGTGTACTACTCTTGAGGAACGTGGTGGTCTTCCTCGTACTCCCTTTCGTATGTGTGAAGGGTGTGGGGAGAATTGTCTTGCCCTGTCTGGAGAGCCCTATGCTCTGGATTTTGTCTAGTGTTTCTAACAGTAATAAGGGGTAAAGGAGGGATGACAAAATCATGTGGCCCCTCCTTATGGACCCTATGTTGCTCTAGCACTTCATCACTAGGCCACTCATAACGAGCTTCTAAGGGAGGCCTCCTTTCTATGTTGAGTGCCACGTGTAGGTTCTCCTCTTGAAAGGATCTATGCTGAGTGGGGGTGCCCCTCAAAGAGGTGCCTCTATAGTCCTATTCTGTGGTGGCATGATGTGGACTATCTTGTGGGTCCAGCCACCAAGGCGGGATGACCAAGTCCTCAGGACTATATCGGAGGTGACTTGTCCCCCTTTGTGCACTCTCTGCAGTGTCTGCCCGTGATTGGGCTCGGCTACGGGTGTACACCATGGTGATGCTTTCCTACAAGATGCGTAGATTTTTATCTCTTTTTATGATTTTTATGCTACACTAAATAGAAGGGAAACACACAATCAAAGCAATGATTATCTCGTTTAAAGATTAAAAGTGTGCCCTAAATCTGGTTTAGTGTGTTTTGATTTTTTTTTTTGTTTTGAAAGCTTTTGTAAAGAACGTTTAAATGCAATATGATGGCTCTTATGACTCCCAAAAATGGTCGCCCCTTCGATATACCATTGCCATGCCGATATACCAACCTCTCTATATACCCGCCCTTACGTGAGGGAAACTATTGGTACGTGAGAGCAGATGGTACGTGGAACATAGGCGGTACGAAAGGGGAATCACTCTGTTTATGACACCTACCATAGAAGACTTATCCTCATGTGCTAGGAATCACCCCCGCTACACTTGGTCAGCTTTCATCAGGATTTACGTCTAGCAACAATCGCGATCGGGGTTATGTATGCAATATCTCAAGCCAAGGTGGTGATGAAATCCACCGTTGGTCTTGCTCAAGGGTTGGGGTTTTACGACCAACTCCTTGTTGTTTTAAATTACCACGTGGTGTGTGGGGTTCTTTTTAAGTTGCATAAATGAAGGAAACAAGCATTCAAACTCTCCTATGCAAGCAAATAACCAGAGAACATAAAACAGAAAGCAAAAAATTGACAGAAGGTGTTTAAGACCCCTACCTCTTCTCTGCCCAAATCGGATGTCTCTGAATTTCTGCCCTAAAATTGCACAGAGAGCTATTCATCCCGGGGTGAGATGAATAACAGAACAGTATTCATTCCAGGGTAGGACGAAGTCCTATTCGTCCCTGGGTAAGATGAATTCCAGCTCTGTACTCATCACAGACTGAAACGAACAACAGTCCAACGTTTGAAAACTTGGTACCTGTAAGCAAAAACAAGCAACTTTTAATCAAAAATTTAATCTTAAAATCAAGGGACAGAGGTCCCACCGTGATCGCCACTGAAAGCATGAGGATACGAAAACAAAAAGGAAAATGCCAAGTACGATGCGTGTAAAACCAAACTTAACGCTAAAAGCCTATGTATTGAAAAATGCATGAAAGGAAAGGACATAGACGAATCGACACAAGATAAAAGCAATATGGAATACGGCCCTCTTTATTGATATGCTTTTAAAGTCGTGTTACAATACGTCTCCTTCCCTTTTAGGGGATAGGAGCGTCAAATATGTTTCTTATCACATCCATGGATAGCAATCCTTCTTCCGCGTGCCCACATGTAAGATGGGCGGACCAAAATGTCACCGCCGCTTGTGTATATGATTTTTGACTCCTTCCTGCTCCTCTGATGTCGAAGACCTACGTTCAAGGAAACAGAAAATATTAGTAGCACTTGTAGATAGAATAGAACATGTATTTCCCAAGGCCTACTGTTAGTGTATGCATGAAAATATTAAACCGATAACCAAATAATATCAGAATGACCTAAAAATTTGATAGAAGCATGAATATGTTACCAGGAAGCCACTGCAAAAGGAACAGTCAAGAAATTCCTCACAGATTTGTATTCGCTCCGAGGCGGGACGAATAAACCTGCAACAAATTGTCAGAAAGCACCCTCTTCAATGTCCTATCCAGGAAGCTCCAAATGACCTACAAAGTTGGGGTTAGCTAATTGGGGGTATTTTGGGATGACCCAGATGGTCATATTTCTCCAATTTGGCCTCTATCACCCAGAATTTGATGGTGCCATCTGCATGTTAGTAAAGGCGGGAAATGATAAAAGCATGATCAAAACTTGCTCAGAATGAAGTGAAATTTAAACTACAGCCTATTTAAATAACCTAGAATAAGATGCAAAAGAAAAATCAGAGAAATATACCACATATTTCTATTCACTCCGGGTGGGGCGTTTAGAACTGCGACAGTTTGGGGGGCGCCCGGGGGCAGGACGCCCACCGTTTGGGACTCTGTTTCGGCACCAATCCACTTGGGATGGGTCCAAAACCTCTTATGGGGTGTTGTCGACAAATTTTGTGGGATATTGTGGCCAAATGTTCGGGTTTGGGCTCGGATTTGCGCTTCCAATAATCACCCAATAACCTCCCTCCAAAAGAGAGATCAAGGATGTGAAAGCACAAATCAAAAAGGTATGTGTGTGGATGTAAAATGGCAGCACTTCATTGCTCAAAATGCTCCCTCTCTCTCTATATTTTGGGTGAGAAGACTCACCAATTTATAGACCTAGGGTCTCTCTGTTTGAATGCGCATGCGAGGGCGCCACTGGAGTTGCATGTCCTATTTTGGGAGAAAATATTATTCCCTGATTTAGAGTCTCCTTGCATGAGGCCTCCAAAAATCAAAGACATGCATGACTGAAGTCTCTCTCCTTGATTTGAAGTCGTTCCTCGCAATTGCATGGCCTGAAGCTGCAGTTAACTGGCGGACTTGTCGAGGTTTGACTTTTTTGCCAGTCAAACCTGCTATTCGCCTCACCCTAGGGCGAATGCTGATAATCGTCCCTGGGTGGGACGAATGCCAGTTTGTATTCATCCCAGGGTGGGACGAGTAGGGAGCAAGGTGCCAAAAAGGTGCCAAATTGACCTTTGACCTTCCAAACTACTTTTGGGAGTGGTTAGGACCACTGTTTAACCTCTAGGGGCTGCCCTAGGGGTCTGTGTGTGTCAATGCGATCAGCGCTTGTTGTCACATAATCGGATTGGTGCTGTTTTGGTGTCTACAACTTTCTAATACATTGAAGGTGAACAACCATATTTCTATGTAGATGACCTTCCATATTTGATATGGTGTATTTATAACACCTCAAAAATATTGTATAAAGAGTGATGCACCCTAATTGTAAATAAATAAGAAATGGATGCAATGTTATAGCCTCATATCTCTTCTTAAATATTACTTGCATTGTACTTTTTTTCTAGATAGTAAAGCCATTATGTTTTTTTTATTATATGTTCTTGTATTTTAATTTGTTATATTAAGTTATTTTTTAATTGAATCTTATCTTTATCTCCTTAACTTGAACTTCTAATTTTCAAAATAGTCAAAATTCTTAGTTTTATGTCATAATATGATATCCAAAATAAGTAAATACATTCTATTGATTATTAATCCATAAACCAAAAGGATTATTTTTTATACACTAAGCATATGATCTACACAACAAAATAAGATGATTATATACATTTATAATTCAAAATTTATCTTATTTTCTTTAAAAAAATTCCAATCTAATTACTTATTGCTTCACACCATTTGCACTTGTCCCATATTATTACAATAAATTCTGAAGTTTCTATAGCAAAAACTACTAGATTTTAATCCATATTGCAAATATTTTAAAATACATCCTCATATTCTTTATTGTTTATTCATAAATTATTAATTCCATGATAACATTTTGCATAGGTATCTTAATCATTCCCCTAATATTTTTAGATACCATCTTCATTAACACTTTTTATTCTTATTTATGGGATTAGATCCAATTCTTATTAAAGCTTCTCATATATATTTCTAGTTTTCCAAATTGATGTTCCTCTAAGTTAAATTTTCTCGTTGTTTTTTACTTAAGGGTATTCCTCTCTTTTTTCCAGTCCTATCAACACCTTCATCCACATAAATATTTTTTATTTTTATAGATTGTTTATAATTATACACATACTTTATTTTTTTTGTTTCCCTAGGGAACCTAAAGTGTGAGGAAAAACACCAAGAACACTTTCTTCTTTATGATTCACTAGAAAACCTGAATTGCAAAAAATATTATCCATAGTATATACTTTCTCATGGTACCTTGAAAACCTTATATTGACATGGATAGTCTCCATACATTTTTTTTTCTCAATTATTCTACTCATGAAACTATAAATCATAATAGATAAAATCTATACTATTTTTATTTTTATTACAAGGAGTTGATTTCATAGTATTTTACAAATCTAAAGATAATTTGCATTGACTAAGCTCGATATATTCCTTATTTATTTTAAAATAGTCCTCCACATGTTCATGTGCATCATTAATTCCTTCTAAATTCTAACTTGCACATTTTGATTACACATTCCTTAAAAAAAATTCAATTTCTTAAAGTCTTTGATATGAATGAATGGTTATGGCCTTTACAATATAAAAATGTTGAACGGATTTCTTGGGCTCTTTTTTAGGAGTGGAAAATCCCTAATATAATTTAAATTATAATTTAATACCATATTCTTATTCAATATTGATATATGTGTCTTACCAAACATTTCCATCTCTTTTTACATTATTTTTACTTTTATAATATCTAGCTATGTATCTTCCATAATGACATTAGAATGTTTTTCTTACATAATCTACTTGTTGATCCCATTATCTTACGTTAGATTAATCCTAATATATTTTTGTAAAGGTTTTCGGATATCTACGACAACATATTTTAGAGTACATTCAACATGCTTCTACTTCTTAGTTGTTGCTCCCTCGTATATGGATTTCCCTAATGTATTGTCAATATTATTCAAAATATCCTTATTAATAATTTGATATGGATGTCCACAAATCTTAACCGATATTTGAAGCATTTAATAGTCTATATCTCCACAAAAAATAAAAAAATCATTCCATGGTCATCTCTCCCCCTTAACCATAGGTTGTTATATATATTTTTATCTTTGATTTTTTTCTAGAAAATTTGATTATTAAAAATCATTTTTAAACAAATATCATGGAGTAATTTGAATTTAATCATCATTTTCATTTTATCTATATATGAATCTTTGAGGACCTTGGCCAATATCAATGGAACCTATATATTAATCATATTCTACTCATTCATATCATCGTTTATAATCACTTCTAGTGTAATGTATATTTACTAAATAGGGATTACCATACTTTTAATATTTTCCTTGTCCCTAATTAAGGCATCCGTGCATCTTGTTATATTATCCTTCTAGTCAATACTTTCCTAAATTATTTTAGTTTCATAGTATGTAGCTTTTTCTCATAAGAATCCTTCATTTCTAAATTTTATTTAGAAATATAAGGGGGATACGGTGAGGCCCTAGTTCTAGCTTGCTTAGAAATAAATTGGATAATATTTATTGTTTATGCATGATTTGATGTGCATTTCCTGAATGAGGGGAATGATAACTAGTTTGAAAACTACATTGTATGTGATAATTTTTCAATACAATTGTCTTTTAAGGATATTATACTTTTACTTTGTAGTAAAAAACATAGAAGTTAAAAAATAAGGAAAAATAAAACATAATAAAAAATTTATATCTTTTATGTTCAAAATAATGTCTTAAGTTTAGGATAAATTTACATTGGCTACTTAAAATCAACTATTTAACTTCTTAGTGTTGTCTATTATGCAACCTAAAAGATATGTTGTGTGAGAGAATGTGTTCATATATGTGTGTGAGAGTATGTGATAAAGAGAGATAAATTTAATAGTTTTTGATATAAAATAAAAATCTCTAAATTATCAATTAACTAATTTGAATTAAGCTTACATTTTTAAAAAATAAACAAAAATACAAATTTTAAAACATTTTTATTAGGATAAAATTTGGCTATGTGAAAGGGCCAAAACATTTCACAATCCTAGAATGGTTTGTATATTATTACCAACCAAAAATCCTTTTCTCAAAAGGTTATAGGAAATTTAAAATACTAAACTACCTTATTTTAAAATTCTACATATTTATATCAATTACCTGTCTCTTTGCATTCATATCTTTGAAGAGTCTTTAGAAAATGGAACCCTCAGTAGACAAATCCACAAGTCTCTAAAAAATGAAACCCTATTCATACAAATATATGGTTATATTTAGAAAATAGAACCTTAAGCAAACAAATACAAGAATATTCACAAAAAATGAAACACTTAGAAAAATCCCACAAAAAATCAAACAAACTAATTTCTTACTCGAAACCTCACAATACTTCTAGAAAGTCACAAATCCACACATATCCAAAAAATAGGACCCTCAATAAATAGGTCCATAGATCTTTCACCAATCTCCAAAAGATTGAACTTTCACTAGATAAATCTATAATCTTTAGAAAAAAAACTCTTGACAAACAAATCCACAGACCTCTAGAAAATGGACTCTCAACAAAAAAAAATATAAATCTTAAAAATTAGAACCCTAAAAAAGTAAGGAAATAGATAACTCTTCATATATCTCTAATTCATATAGAAAAATCCAGTTGAAATTGAGAGGCCCAAGTTTTAAATCTCTCCCCTCACATGCTGCGGATATGCTATGTACATAAGGGGTTACAAATAAAAAAAATAAAAAAATAGGAATAAAAAAAAAGGAAGGAGGTGGCTGCGTGCATGTTAGTTTGCATATTGTCCTAGGATTTTTGGTAGTTTTTGTTCATTCTATGGGAGCTTGTGTCGGCCTCCGTGCTGTGCTTGCTCAGTGGGTGTTATTATGTCGGCTTCTCTTCCCCCGACTTCGTATGAAGTTGGCGGTGGGATGAATGGCTATGGAGGTGAACAAAAGGCCTAGAAAATGTGTTCCTAAGGTGTACCATGAGGTATTTCTAAACCTAATTTTGTGATTCCTTTGCATGAATTCAATCAGACATGTTCCTGGCTTGAAAACAATACTCTTATAGGGTATTTTTTGGGTTAGATTCCCCCTAAGCATGTCCTTAGGAACTAGATTGAGAAATATTGCCATCCATATGGGATTCAAGTTGACCATGTCCAAAAATATCTCTAAATGTTTTTTTCATTTCCAATTTGGTAGTCCTAACTAAGCCCAGAAGGTCCTCAATAAGGGTCCTAGTTACTTTAATAGTTCACTACTCATTTTTTAGTCATGGAGTCAGGATTTTATGGTTTCTAATTTTGTTTTCCTGGTCATGTCTATTTGGGTAGAACTCTCAGACCTTGCCACTGCATGCTGGCCATTTTTGAAAAACTTGGTGTCCACCCTTGGTGAATTTATCTATGATGGACCCTCTTAGTTTATGTAGGTCCGCCCTAGTAGTAGAATGTGTATCAAAGTTGACCTAGCTAAAACACTAAAGAAGTATATCAACATTAAGGTTGGTTCTACCCATATTCATCAGTGGGTGGTGTATATCAACCTTCCTAATACATGTTATCGCTGCTACTCAGCCTCCCATCACATTAAGGATTTCCCCTTGATGGTTGAAAAAATTAAGGTCAAGACAACTACCCTGGTAGTTGGTATTGTATTATCTCCCACTACCTCACATCCTCCATCAAACTATGGTGAATGGACTGAGGTTTCGTGCAATAAAGGGAAAGTTAGCAAGCCCACTCATGTGGGGCACACAGTGGCCACATATGGTTAGTCCCTAGAACCTAAGCCTCTCATGAAACCATCATTTATGGAATCAACCCTTGTCCACTCTCCTCCTCTAGTTTTTGAGTCTATAGACCACGATGAAGGGATTCGTTCCATTGTACCCTTGGGTTATCCAGACAAGCAGCGGATGAAGGAATTTTCTCTAAAAATTTAGGATGGTGGTACTATAGAACCCTGCAATGTTAGTGACTTGCTCATTTAGACAAGTGACGACAAACTTCTCTCTCCTCCACCACCATAGATGCCTTCAACAATAACCCCTATCACCTGTTGTTGGATAATGTGACTGAGGCCAATGGGGGTATGCAACTTTACTCTTTTTAATATTATTTCTATTTTGGAATGTGCATGGGTTGATGAATCTTGTTCGTCGTTACATGGTTTGGGATGAGCTCACTACCTATTCCAGTCTCTATGATCATCCAAATTTTGTGTTTTTACAAGAAGTCAAAGTGGTAGGTTTCAATTTGCAATCTACTTATTCTATGTTATGGTCTAGCATTCATATGTATGCTACCAACCACAATCATGACAATTAAGGTGCTATCATTTTGCTTAATAATAGGTGGGTGAGCAATTTTGTCACATGGGGTTATGACCCCTCTCACCACATGATTTGGATTTTTCTTGAATTTGGTGGTATTTCCTTCGGGATTATTAATATTTACACCTCTAATGAGGTCCAAGATAGATGTGCACTGTGGATATGGTGTGCTTTGTCCTTACCTACCGTGGTCTGGCTGATGTGTGGTGATTTTAATATGTTTGAGAAGCCTTATTATAAAATGGGCTATGTCCCCAATAGGTGGGCCTCGGGAGAGTGACATGCTTGGTATTTTATGAAAAATAAATTGGGGGTCTTCGATCCCAATGGTTGTTTCTCTACAGGTTAGTTTCTCGAGTATTTGTGGTTCACGTGGTCTAATTTTCAATCAAGTCCCACACGAGTTTTAAAAATGTTGGACAGGGCTATGTTATCAGACCAACGTGAGCTTTATTTTTCTTTTCGGCTACCTTTAGTCCCTTTTAATGAAACCATTCCTTGTATGGTCTTGTTCGATAATTCCCCCATAATGTTCTATGTTCATGTTTCCTCCACCCATCAATGGCCTACTCACACTCAGGTTTTTCTTAACACTTATTTATTGCAATATGAAACCACAATTTATCACATCCAAAGGATCTGTAACATTGTACCCATACCTAATGGAGATTCAGGATGGATTAATTTATGGAATGATGCCATTTTTCATACCACTGCTCTTCTCAGAAGCTTGGTGAATAAGGTGGTGCAACTGCATCATCACTCTAATACTGCTCTATGTAATGAGATTGCACATGCCTCCTTCCATCTTAAGGCCTCTCCTTTTGACTCCGCCATTAAATCCCATGTCGCTTACCTCCGGCATGAGCTCAAAGTGGTTGAAGTGTACAAGGCCAAAGGGGCTCATATTAAAGCTAGATTATATTGTCTCAAAGTGGATGATCGTGTTTCTAAAGAGTTTTTCTAGAGGCTACAGCCTCTGCATCACTCCACTCAATTCAAAGATTTATTGGTTAATGGGGTTCGTACCACCTCTTTTCTTGAGATAGAAGCTAAATTTACATGACATTATTCTCATGTTTTTGTTGCTCAACCATACACCCCTGAATGATAATTAGCCCTTCAATGTTGCAAATAGGTTATGCCAACTTGCCTCTCCCCAGCACAATAGAATGAATGTGAATGGCCCCTATCAAAGCAGGATATTGTAGATGCCCTATTTGAAAATGGTAAATGTGAAGGCCCTAGGGCTTGATGGCTTTGCCTACAAATTTTACAAAATATGCTTAGATTTTGTTGGTCCTAACTTGCATAAAGTATATTTAGAAACCCTACACTCTAGCTCTTTAGGTGATATTATCAATAAGGGCAATATCAAGTTTATCCCAAATTCTGGGGATTAAAAATCATTACAAATTTGAGGCAAATAAATTTTCTTAATGTCATCTACAAGACCATTGCCAAATTGGAGGCCAATAATTTCCCTCTATTGTGAGGCCTGAGTAAATTGGCTTTATCTAAAATTAGTATATTTTGGACAACATTCTCGTTGTTTGGGAAGGGATGGAATGAGCTCGCAAGTCCAGCCAACAAGCCCTCTTCCTCAAGCTTGACTTTGAAAAGGCTTATGATCGAATTGAGTGGGTTTTCATTCTTTCCATGTTGGAAGCTCTTGGGTTTGGTCCTCAGTTTATTTCCACTCCTAAAACACTTTTTTAGGATGCATCAACTGTGTTTTCTCTCAACAAGTTTCAAACTGATGCTATTGGCTTGCATAGGTCAGTAAGGCAGGGTTGTCCTTTGGCCCCCTCGCTATTCATTTTAGCAACATAAGCATTTGGTTATATTTTGGCTCATCATGCTTCTCTTGGGATGCTTCGGGGTATTTCCCTTCCTAGGAATGTTGGTCAACTCATTAATGGCCATTTTGTTGATGATTCCTTTCTTATTCTGAATGAGGATGAAAAATCCCTTTCTGAAGCTCTATCTTGTCTTGATATTTTTTGTAAAGCCTCTGGGTCTAATATCCAATGGAGAAAAACCTCATGTTATGGGTAATCCCTACAGCCTCTTCTCCATTGGCTTCAACATGTGCAGTGGAGTTGGATTCATCCTGGAGAAGTCTTCAAATTATTAGGCATTCCTTTTGCCTTTCAAGGCTCTCCATCCCAATTATGGTCTTATGTCATCAACAACGTAGAAAGCAAGTTGGAATATTGGAATGCTAAGAAGTTGTCTCTTGCTGGTCAATTTCAAATGTGCTTGAATGTGTTGGCTTCCATGCATTTTTATTACTCGTCTTGCTTGGTTCCTTTCGAGGATTGTTACAAACGGCTTGAAAAATTACTATGGGATTTTTTGTGGTCTAGTGGGTTTGAGTGGAAGGGCTTTCACAGAGTGGCTTAGGTTATTTGTTGTCTCCCATGATAAGCAGAGGGTATGGGTTTGTTGGACTATAAGCGTCAAGGGTTAGCCCTCTATGCTAAATTGATAATGGGAGCTCTCAAAGGACCTCAAGTATGAAAATTTCTTATCAAACATTGCATCTTGGCTAGGATTCCCTTCAACTGTCAAGACTAGGTTGGAATGGATTTGCCTCCTCTAGTGCTGGCCCCAATTTTCATTAAAATCCATGGATCCTTTGTCATAAAAAACATATGGAAGGCTTCACAACAATTAAATCCTTGGATTGTTTTAAAGGGGGTCCATTCACATAAAGGCCTTTCCATTAATATTCTCAATGTATGGTGGTCCCCTGTATTCAAGCTTAAGGGTAAGCCATTGGGCCAAGTTTTTTGGGTCCATGCCCAAAAAAAATTTAAGCAAGGCATTGCCACCATTGCAGATTTTTACTCTAGGGAAAATAGAGACTAGATTCCTTGGAATGATTTTAAAAGGATGTTCCACTTGTCCAATGTTGACAAGGCTATGTATGATGTTTTTTTGGACCATACACCTTTCTCCTTATGGTAGAAATTAGGTGTCAGATCCTAGAAACCCTGGTGGAAATATTGGGCCTAGTATAAGAGTGGTTTCTTGGTCAGCTATAGAGCTAGGTAGGGTTATGACTTGCTTACACCAACTGCACCCATGATGCCCAAAATCAATGTCAAATGGGACCTTCTCTCATCACTCTCTAGTTGGAAAACCAAATTTCATTCAGCATGGGTGTCTTATCTGGAGAAAAAGAAAGTCTTTTTCTCCTGGAGCTTACTGTATCAAGGTTTACCCCTTAGACGTAGACTTTCTTATATGGGGGTGCCTGACTCTCGATGCTCATTTTGTCAAGAACTAGAGTCTTGTATGCATCTTTTCTAGGCATGTAGATGGGCCAGTCTTGCTTGGATTTGGATGGGTTCTTTCTTTACCCCATTTATGTCCCTATAGCTTTCTTGGAATCATGTCCTTCTAGGTGATCCCATTCATTTTTCTATTCCGTTGAGGGAAGTGTGGCAAATATTTAGAGTCAACCTTCTATTTCACATTTGAAAATCTATAAACAAGATTATTTTCAACCAGGTTAATCCATCTCAGGATTTTTCATTTATTAATAAGCTCAAAGTTTTTCATGATGTATGGTTTCAGATCTGTGACCATGCCAAAAATGTGGCTATGGAGTTGGACCATTTGCAGGCTTTACTAAAATACTGGGGCGACGCCCCTTGTGTTGTCAATAGGGAGGTCCCTAATCGTTCATCTCCTTATCTAGCTAGATCTCGTTCACACCGATGCCCTGATCGTGCATGGTGTCAACCTCCTCGAAGCAGATCCCATGACTATGGAGGCCCGTTGTAGCATCCATATATGTACACCTCCCAACATTTTTTACTTGTGATCACTCTACAATATGTGCCTATGCTTAATAATGGTTGGGGAACTTTAAGCAACCACGGACATATTTCTCGCTGGTCCCGTCCTTCTTCTCCAATTACTCATGCTTCAGGTTGGGGTGAGGAGTGCTTTTATGTGTGGGGGAACCACCCACTTCAAATGGATAAGGCCCTGTCTGCCACAAACCCTCTTCTTTAAAATATTTCTGACTGTAAAATGTTTTTTGTTTGTTGTTGATGGTCGTGGTACCCATATTATGCAGTTTTTTATCTTTATCCGTTATTAGGATAAGTTAGTGACATTCTAGATGTAATTTTTTCTCCACCCACACTTTTTTTGCTCCACCCAACCAGTTGTAAATACAGTTTTTAAATTATATCGGCTTTAAACTAATTTTTTTATTCAAAATAAAACCGGTAACTTTATCAATGAGTTACCTTTATAAAATTTAAATTATGGGTAAAGCATAGTCAATGAAACCACCCTATCTTTCAGGGCATGAAATAAGGTAGCTATCACCCACATGCTACCATCCAATTTAAGCCATTTTTTTTTTTTAATATATTAGGATATGTTTTTTCACATCTAATTAGTTTATTAGAATTATTTATACATAAAGATATATAAATTTAGGTACAGTGGGCTTTTAAGCCAATTTTTTTTAGAGAACATATTAAGATATATTTTTCACATCTAATTAATTTATTAGAATTATTTATACAGTAGGTTTTTTTATATATAAAAAAATTGTTTACATCCACAATTTTTTTCTATTACAAAATAAAATTCAAATCTTAAAATTACACCAATTCATATCTTTTAATAGTATTACCATAATATTAAAAATTAAAAAATTAAAATAAAAAAACACAGTCCACCATCTAAAAGATATATATAGCAGTATACAAGTCTGAAATTGAGCTCACTGGTTCTCATTCCTTAAATTCCTTACTTTGCTCAATAATGGTTTAAGTTAGTTAGCTCGCTGTTCCTGCCGAAAAATCTGCATGTGGGGCTGTGCTTAGATCTGGAGAGCCGCTGCGCGCTAAGCATGTACGCGGAAGCAGAAGACGTTACGCTACCCTTGGGTAGAACGCTGTACGCCACCTCCTGGTCTTTAGGCGATTCTTTGTTTTTGTCCTCCCCGACTTCATTCTCCTCAAACCTAAACATCAATTTGTTCTTCTCGTTCAAGCTATTCTCCCGAGAGTCGCACTGTATTCCAGATTTTTCAACAGGTTCCTTGAGAGGAGCCAATCCTGCACCTCCGACGTCAAAATTTAGGCTGGGATCGAAGGAGGCAGGATTTTCAAGGAGTCTTGCTCCGCTGGTTGACTCGATTGCAAAAAGAAAAAAGCATGACAGAGTTATCAGTATTATCGCTAGGCTCTTCATGGCTAGTATTCCGCGCGGTATACGCTTGATTTCTAACATGGGTGAGGAAACACAACAGGAAATGCTATAGACAAAGGTGTAATAGGATTGGGAGCTCAAAGCTTTGATTTAGAGAAGTATGGAGGACTGAGTTTAATATATATTTAGTCCAAGGTAACGGCTTGATTGTTCGTGTTCGCACTTGACTGCACCCGCCGCACTTTGCAGCACGCAATCTTCCTTGAACATTAGCACGTAGACGACTTATAAAGTTTTATTGACATGAGACTGATTCAGAGTGTAGAGGTCGAGAGACGATGGTAAGTGGGTTGAATGGTTCAAAGACAAGCCAAGCGACGACAAGGTAAAGCACGGATAAGAGAGCGATCTTGGTAGAGTGTCGTATGGAAAACGCCTTTTATTAAAGAAGGATTAAATGTTTGAATTTTTTTTTTGTCGGAGGTACTTATCAAGAAGATATTTAGGTTTAAATTTTCAAGACAGTTATTTGCAAAGGTAGTAGTATGATTTGAATCGTTTGAATGGAATATGGATCGAGGATGAGGTACAAATCTTGAATGATGGGGTCAATAATAACAAGGTGGAATAGGTTTAGTGGGAGTGATCGAGTCAAAAATAACAAGGGAATAGATTTGGTGGAAGCAACCCATGTGATTTGAACCTTAAAAAGTTACTAAAAGTTTCTTATCAATTACTAAAAATAGTGTACTTGTGACAAATCTACTATGCAACCAAAAATAAATAAATATATATATATTTGAATTTTTTAAATTATCTCATTGATTTAATAAAGTTTGGAAATGTAGATTATCAATAATAAGAATTATAATGATGATGTATGTTGTTTAATTTTTAATTTATTAATTACCGAAATAAAATGTCTTTATTTATGTTTATTATCTAAAAAAAGTTTATTGGATCAAAATTGTTAATGTAATTAAAATAAGGTATGGTTTACAACTTTATGTACTCTTTAATACAAACTTAGAACTTTTGTTATAAGTTTCAATGTTTAATAACATTTAATAAAAAAAATTATTTAATTAAAAAACATTCAGTTTATATTATGTGACAAGTTTTTTTTTTTTTTCTTTACTTTATGTTCTTGAGAAAGTTTAACCTTATTTACTTTACAAAATTTTGATTCTTTATTCAAAATTTCAAGGTTCAACAACATCAAATAAAGAAAATTGTTTAAGAATATTAAAAAAAACAATTTTAAGAAGTTTTTTTATTTTTTCATTTTTCACTTCATCAAAAGATTAATAAATCACAGTCACTGCTAGTGTTCAAAATATCTATTCAGCTGTCTAGAAGAATTGTCTATATTATAAATTTAATGACATAATCATATCTCAAATCTAATGACATATTTCATGATTATAATTCCGTGTCACCTATCTATCTAAAAAAATGGTAACCTATTTTAAAGGTTTAAGTGTCCTCATATTTTAATTAAAAAAAAAGCTCCACCACCCTCTTAGTTTGAATTTTCATTTTGGTCACCTAAAAATGTAGCCCTATTAGTAGTCGAAATTTGGCAAACCTTGGGGTAGGTCATAGTAAGAGTCTTACAAGTTTAGAAATGTCAAATTCTGGAGGGCAACGTGATGGGTACTCCTCGTCACGGACTCGGTTGTTTCATCAACAAGCTCAATTCAGATAAGCATGCCATACAAGAAACTCTTCATCACCAAAACATTAGACTTTTATTCTCAACATTCTCCTTCAAAGTGCATCCGATAAATTTCGTTGTTCATCCACCGTCGAAATGTCCTATCAACTGTTCATATGGCAAAAGAAGCATGTGTTGGGTTAATGCAGTAGGTGAGCTCCATAAGCTTGCAGATGACCTCTATATTCCTGCCATGCCAGCCTGTGCCTTTGGAGAGACCTATAAATACCGACTTCGGGGTCCTCATTCTATATTCTTGGCAACAACCCCAGTTTCCTTGTAGTTTAGTAGGTTCAATTCTGTAGTGTCACTACAGATTCATTATGCTTAGTAGAGCTTCAAGTGTTCTTGTTGCTCCTTTAGTGCAGAACCCGCTTGTAATGCACCGTTGATGAATAAATTGTTTCTTGTTTTCTCGCTATCTGCCTACGTTTATGTTTGCCCGTAACAAGGTTGTTTTTAGATCCTATTTTTTTATTTAGATTGAGTATTTTTTATATGGTATTAGAGCTAGGAGATAGGAGACGATAGGAAGAGGTCATGGAGAAGTTGAATGGAGAGCAGCCTAAAGAAGAGCAGGATGAAAGACATCGCCTGTGTTGCCATGGCAGCCAAGAGAGAACTTGCGAGGAGGAGCCTCATTCTCAGTATGCTGATCGAGATAGAAGTCGTGCTCTTGGGACTTGCCTACTGTTGCCATCGCCACTCAAAATTGCCGCTGCTAGAAGCATAGAATCGCCCATAAAGTGCACACAAAATATTTGGTATCGCTCAATAGACGTAAGAAAATTTCAATGCTGGTGGAAGTCGTATACAGGGTGGAGGTGTGGAGGTCATTGAGCAGCGATGTGAAGTGGAGGAGATCGATCACACGAAGTTCAGGAGTGTAGCCTGATCGTGCAAAGTTCAAGAGTGCACCCCAATCGTGTGAAGTTTAGGAGCATAGCCCGATCATGCAATGTTTAGTAGTGCAACCTAAACATCAGGCCCTCCCCCCTTCGCACTACGCTCCTGAATGCACAAAACTCAGAGCACAATCCGAGTTCGAGGCTCCCCCTTTTGGTTGAACAAAAAAACCAACTCTTTGATGAAGTGATAACAAATATCGATGTGTTTCGTTCGACCATGGAACATGGGATGCTTTGATAGTGCAATGGTCAAATTGTTATCACAAAAAATTATTATCGTGCCTTCCAGAGGATAGTTCAGTTCACTTAGAACTCTTCACAACCAAACTACCTGGCATGCGGCTGACGTGGCAGTGACATATTTTGCTTCAGCTATGGACAATGCAACGATATTCGTTATCACTTCATCAGAGAGTTGGTTTTTTTGTTAGGCCAAAAGGGGGAGGCCCGAACTCAAATTGCGCTCGAGTAATCTAGAAAAACAACAGAATAGGATACGAGATAATTTCAGTGAGCAGTGTGGCTCATCTATTTAATGTCTAAGCAACAAGCTTGACATTTGTTTTCTGTCTCAGTTTATCCTACAGCTTTAGTCTACAGATGTTAGTCTTCCTCAGTTGAGGATTTTTGTAACCCTTATCTTATATGAATAAAATTTGCTATTATTTAAGGCATCTATAGGGTTTGCAGTTATTTTTGTGTGCTAAAATCTATTGTTGTTCTCTGTATAAATCACCTAAAAGTAATTTTGTTTGGGTTCTATAAGTTTGAGCTCATATCTGAAACATTACACTCAGATTCGGTGTTTCTCTCCTCTCGTACAGTTATTACCAAGCTATGCAAACCAACGTCAAAACCACGCAAGCCTTCGAACAACAAAAGTCTGCAAGGAAAAAAAGTTTGCAAGGCCAAAATTTGGCTAAGTTTGGAGCTGTCTTCCCAACTTTGTAGCAAAGTCAAAATTTTCTACCTTTGACCAGCGCAACCTGACTTCACACCTTTGACTAGCGCAACTCGAATTTGCACCTTGGTTCATGTGCAACCCAACTTTGGGCCCTCCCTCCTTTGCACTTCGCACTTCGTACTTCTCTCTCCCAATGGCGACAAATAAAATTTTAATTAAAATTTCTTCAAATTGGTATCAGAGCCACTAATCCCTTGACACGGAGACCAAAGCAGAATGGCTTCTAGCAGCAACAATTTGTAGTTGTAGATCCTGTGCTTCAATGGGAAAAATTACGATTACTGGAGCATCTAGATGAAGATCCCATTTGGATATCAGGAGCTATGAGAGTTAGTTGAGAACGACTACCCAGAATCGATAAATGATGCAGCACTGACCGCCCTCTCTCAAGCAGACAAGGACCTATTGAAATAGAACACAAAGAAGGACCAGAAGGCCCTCTTCTACATCATGATAGTGGTTGAGGAGTCCATATTCCCGTTGATCGCATCAGCCACCAGGGTGAAGCAATCTTGGGAGATTCTGGCCAACTTGTACCAGGGCACCAATAAAGTAAAGCTGGTGAAACTACAGATGCTCAAGAGGGAGTTTGAAAATTTGTAGATGAGTGAGTTTGAGTCCATGAGTGATTTCTTCACCCCAACGATGAACATTATCAACCAGATGCGATTGAATGGAGAAATCTTGCAAAGCCAAAGAATTGTGGAGAAAATTCTTAGAATTTTGGCAGCCATGTTTGACTCGATTATGATAGCAATCGAAGAGTCAAGGGATCTGACAACCCTCTCGACAGACAAACTTATGGGTTCATTGCAGACACATGAACAGAGGCTAAGCCGTTTGTCTCAAACCTCTCTAGAGTAAGCATTCAAGGCTCAGGTCTCATTCTGAGATAGCGGTAGACAAGATTCCCACCATGGCACCTCTAGTTCTCATGGAGTAAGAGGCAGAGGTAGGCATGGAAAATGCAATAAGCAAGGAGTATGATAAAACCCTAGTGAAGGAAAGACCAACTATAATTTCCATCAGTAAGGTGGAAGAGGTAGTTCAAAAAGTCACCAAGCTACATTTGGTCAGAAGGACATGTCAAAGGTCTAGTGCTATTTTTGCAAGAAGTTCGGCCATTACATCTCACAGTGCAGAAAACGAATGGCCAAGGAGAACCAACAACAATCCCATTACATAGATGAAATCAGAAATGTGGCAGGAGGAAATGTGTTATTGACTTGCAACATTGAGGAAGTGCTAGAAGAATATATGGTATTTATATAGTGGGTGCAACAACCACATGACAGGGAACAAGGAGATGTTCTCCCAACTGGATGAAACAGTCTAGTCTGAGGTGAATATGGGGAACAACAATAAGGTTCCAATAATGGAGAAAGGAAAGATCCTCATCCACACCAGGCATGATGAACGAAAGTAGATCTGTGATGTCTACTATGTGCCTGACCTGAAGCATAACCTACTGAGCATTGGACAGCTCGTGAAGAAGGGACATACAGTCTAGTTCAAAGATGAAGCTTGCACCATTAGAGACAAGTCGCATGGGCAGATTGCTATAGTGTCCATGATGAAGAATAAAATGTTTCTATTGCAGATTCAGAACAAATCATTGATGTCTCTGAGTGCAGTTGTAAAAGATGCTACCTGGTTGTGACAACTCATATTTGGTCACCTGAACTTTAGTGGCCTAAATCAACTGCACAAGAAGCAGATGGTGAAGGGCTTACCCCTAATAGAGTAGCAAAATCAATTTTATGAGGGTTGCTTAGTCAGAAAACAACAAAGGGATTCGTTCCCTTTCGATCAATCTTGAAGAGCATCATAGCCATTAGAGCTGGTGCACTCAAACATTTGCGGTCTGATGCAGACCAGCACGTTTTCTGACAACAAATATTTCTTAACATTCATAGATGACTTCAGCCGAAAGACTTGGATCTGTGCCATCAAGCTAAAGTCAGAACCATTTGCCAAATTTAAGGAGTTCAAGGCTCTGGTGGAGAAATAGAGTGGATATTAAATCAAGACTCTCAGGACAGATGGTGGAGGTGAATACATCTCCAATTAATTCCATAACTACTACAAGCAACATGAAATTTGAAGGCAGTTCACTGCCAGATACATGCCACAACAGAACGACGTAGCTGAGAGGAAGAACCGAACCATCATGGAGATGGCATGAAGCATGATGAAGGTGAAGGGATTATCGCACGAATTTTGGGCAGAGGTTGTAACATGTGTAGTCTACCTATTAAACAGATGAGCCACATTGCTCACTGAAATGATCTCGTCTCCTATTCTACTGTTTCTCCAGATTACCTCCTGCTCTCCTCTCTTTCTCTGCTCTCTTTCCACACTCTGACATGAGAGAGGGCATGTTTTCTGCTCTCTATGAAATCTTAGACTCTACGGCAAGCAATAACTTTAGATTAGGGCGACCGTGTTTATCCTTCGGGTACTCTCCTCCCCCTTGTACTAGTTTCGACTCTACTTTCATCGTGCAAAAAAATGACGGTCTGATGGACAAGGACGTCGCCTTCATGGAGAGAGCCGCTGCCAGTGCATCGCCAAATGTCAATCTGCCAAAACAGAGGCCGACGAGCAAGCAAGGCATCATCTTGTCAAAAATTCTATTCGCACAACCCAAGTGCACAATACCCGGGAGCGTACCCCGAGTGCACAAGCGTAGCCCAAGTTTGGGCCCTCCCTCCTTCGCTTTGTGCACCCCCTGATGGCAAATTCCGTCATCACAGGGCCTCTTTGCGCACTCGGGAAGATCCAAAAACTTGAAATCGCAGAGGCATAACAAACGTTTTATATTAGTGAGAATTTAGATTAAGGGGGGATGTTGGAATATAAACTAATCTAAATTTCATTGTTTATCCGCCACTGAAATGTCCTGTCAACTGTTCATCTGGCAGAAGAAGCATGGGCTGGGTTAATGCAGTAGGTGAGCTCCGTAAGCTTGCATATGGCCTCGAGATTCCTGCCATGCCAGCTTGTGCCTCTGGAGAGACCTATAAATATCGATTTCGGGGTCCTCATTCTGTATTCTGGGTAGCAACCCCAGTTTCCCTATAGTTTAGCAGGTTCAATTCTGCAGTGTCACTGCAAATTCGTTATGCTCAGCAGAGCTTTGGGTGTTATTGTTGCTCCTTTAGCACAGAACCCGCTTGTAATGCACCATTGATGAATAAATTATTTCTTTTTTTCCCTCTATCTGAAAGCACGAGATTCCAGGCAAAGGAAACACCAAGTGTGATTGCATTCAAAATCAAGTACGCTTAAGTCCTAGAAATATAAATTGCATGAAATGGAAAAGAAACACATTGGAAGAGACACAAGCAAATAGAGAAAACACAACCCTTTCATTAATATCTCTTGATATCTATTACAATGACGTCTCCTCCCTTTTTAGGGGCTAGGAGCGCAAATAGAGTTTGATTACAATCACTGAATGATTCCTCTTTCCGCATGCCCACGATTGCAATGGGCGGGCCAAGATGATGCCACCGCTGATGTCGATGAGTTCTTAACCTCCGCTGCTTCTCCTATGAACAAAGAAACAACCAAGATGTCAGTAGCATCTACCGCAAATGAAAAGCGTTTGCTCTCTAAAACTAACGAAATATGCATGTAAATATTTGCCTGAAACAGTAATTATAGTGAGTCCAAATGGCTTCAAAACTTGACAGAAGATAAGAAAAGTTACCAGAAGGCCACCTTGCCACTGAGACAATGGCCAATCTACCTTTAATCGGAATTCATCCCCAGGCAGGACAAATTCTGACTGCAATTCGTCCCTGGGTGGGATGAATTCTTCTGTGTTGAAGAAACCGACCTGCTGCTGCTCCAATGTCAGATCCCGAGACCTGCAAAACGCCTACAAATAGGGGGTTATGTAATTGGAGCCATTTTGGGAAGACCCAGATGGCCGTATTATCCCAATTTGGCCTCCACCCTCGAGAATTTGACCTCGACACCTGCAAGTCAGCGAAACAACAAAGCAACACAAAACATACTAGAATCTGACCAAAAGTTACAAAATTTCAGCTATGGGTTAATCAAACCTAATAACACAAAATACAATCTGAAAAGTAATCTAAAATGCTCTAAAACTTAAAATAGTACTTGGGAGGTACAGGGGTGCCCAAGTGGGCCTCCCACCGTTAGCACTTGATTTTTGAGCCAATCCACCGGGGATGGGCCCAAAACCTCTTAGGATTGGGGGGTCGGCGAATTGGTTGGTTCAGGTGTCCATGTGTTGGATTTGGGTCAAGTTCGAGCTTCCAAAGACCACCCAACAACCTCCCTTGCAAAAGAGATTGGTGGATGTGGGAAGGTGAACCAAAAGGGATGCAAGTGGGTCTTCAACTCGATAGCACTTCGTTGCTTGAAAACTCCTTCAACCTGTATGTTTTGGGTGAGAAAAGTCCCACCTTTTATAGACCCATGGGGTCTCTTTTGGGAGGGAAGCACAAATGCCATGTGTTGGCCATAGGCGCCATGTGGCAGTCTTGTCTTCCCATGAGGGAGGGGAGTCCTCCGTTGACTTGAGCTTTGATAAATGCCTTTTGTAACAGTCTTCTAACGGCCCCTTTGTCCACCTACACACGCGTGCAAGGCAGGAGTCCTTAACTGACTGTTCTGGGCTGCCACTTGGCACCCTTTGCCTTTTTGCCCGTTAAGCTTAGAATTCGTCCCACCCAGGGACAGATTCAGAATTCGTCCTGGGGTGGGACGGATTCTATTTTGAATTCGTCCCGGGGTGAGCCGAATACTGGGCAAAGTGTCCAAGTGTGCCAAATTGCTTCTTGACCTTACAAAATTGCTATGAAAGTGGTTAAGACCACTGTTTAACCTCTGAGGGCTGCCCTGGGGGCTGTGTTTGTCAAAGTGATTAGTGTTTGCAGTCACATAATCAGATTGGTGCTGTTTTGGTGTCTACACTATCTTCCTACGTTTATGTTTGCCTGTAACAACGCTGTTTTCAGATCCTGTTTCTTTTTGTTCAGATTAAGTATTTTCGAAAAAAATTTCGCTTTTGATATCTAATATGAATATTGTGTCAAACTCGTCGCCTGAGTTTGCCTACTTTGTGACCTAAATTTTTAAAATTTGCTGCTATGAGCCAATTTTTGGCAACTGACATGATATTTTACTTTCTTATTGTCACAATCAAACATGTTTAATAAGACTCTGCTGAATACATCATCGTCGTAAGTCCATGCCACTAAAACGTGGTATTGATTTTCAAGGTTTTCAAATAGTTTTTTCAGTTTTTCTTTTATGGATTCTTCTCATTCACACTACTTCCATTGCAACATTTACGGATTCTTCTCATTCACTCTACTTCCAGTTTTTCTATGCATATTCTGACTTTTGAAACGTTCCACATAAGTACTCTATCAGCATTGATGCCTCGTCTACCTAATTATTTTGGTCTACCCCTTGAATCCAAGGTGCACGGTCCCAAGATTTAGAGTACATAGTAGTGCTCTCAATGTCTTGTCCATCTCTGAAGGATTTAAAGATTCTAACTCACACTTTGTAGATGATTTTGTATTATTTCTAAGAAATTTCCAAGTAGAATTTAATCATGCCTCCCAAATATTGTGCGGCTTTAAGTGGCAGAATATCAATTCATCTGATCAAACTCTTGCTTCTGTCGGATGGAAACAAAAATTGTGACTCGTTTATTATATCTGTATTCCATTTAGTTTCAGAAACTGTGCATAGGAATTAAAAAAATGGTTTATAGTGAACTTTCAAAACAAAATTAATTAATTGGTCCTTGGAAGGGAACATTTAAGTTATTGGTAAAACATTCATTGGCACCGATGTCTGTTATAACTCTTGTTAGTGTCCTTCTAAATCTTATTATGCCACATGCAATAAACTTACATGAATAACTCTATGGGATAAATGGCACAATGCACATGCTATGAGATTAGCCTGAGGGGTCTAATGCACTCCCATGAAAGAACAAAGGTGGCGTAGACGTAATTGATCCTTTACGGTAAGCATCTATATGATGGAAAAATGGGCTATTCATGCTCTCGAAGGAAAGGACTCATTACAAATCTTGTTTAAGTCTAGGATTCAAATAACTTCTATTGAAGGGCCATATGGACATACATGATAAACTAGACAATTCTTTTTTGGTTTTTCATGTTAGTGGATCACTTCCAGTGTTGAGTATGCGGAAGGTTTTTAAAA